>CM032629.1:4576619-5847267 GCA_019097785.1 Fraxinus excelsior | reverse complement strand
GCTAGTGCATGGGGCGAACACTAGAAAACTTGAAAATGTTGGAAAGACTAATACCCCCTATAATAAATTTCGGAACAAAAACCCAACTGACGGGAGTAGACGCCTTTATGCCGAAGAATCATACTAAAATTTTCTAATTTCTATCTATTTAAATAAATTATTTATAATGTACGGTCGAAATTGGGCAAAATAAGGCTGCAATAGGATCACGGGGCTTAAATAAAGTTGCGGCCCGTGACACCCCGGACTGCCTATCAAGACCAACATTCAGATATCCTCAAACACAAAATGAAGGTTGGAAGACTTGCAGTGAGTGGCTCGAGAAAGTGGGTTGAGATTGGAGAACTGAGATATTGTAGTTAAAATAACTTTCAAGGGAAGAAATGGCAAAATTACTTTTGACATGACTTGTTAATTTACTTCGTTTAACCTTTAAGACACAAAATAATACACCAAGTTAAATAGTCTTATCCTAAACGTAAAGTAGTAAATTTTGTTAGCCTCAATATTTGTCGATCAAGTGGCCAACAACACTCCGACCGCCTCCTATTCGACCTACACAATAAACATTCTGTTAGGAGGCAAAGGTCGCCGGTCGGAGGGTCTAGTAATCATTTGCACTCCGACGATCAAGTCACTGCAGAATAATATATATAGAGTGCAATGGATCATAGGGGAAGGTGAGTGGCTAGAGGAAATGAAAACTTACTTTAACTGTGGAGTTACCTTGCCTATTTATAGAGGATGAAATGGGCTGAGATGGACCTAAGCTAAAATGAGACTTTCTAATTCAATTGAACTAATCCCTTTAATATAATTAACTAATGCCAAGTCACCCAACATGAGACCCTCAACCACGTGCAAGTTAGACAATTTTTTGGCATCAACAAACTCTATTTACTCTGTGGCCAAAAGTTCATTAGTAAATATTTCTCCCATCAACCTCCAGAAGGGAATTTGAAATAGTTAGCGTCTGAAAAAAAACAGATATTGTGCCTTTTAAGGCTTGTTTGGTAAGGCAACCTCCCGAAAACCGAATAGCATTAAGAAAGAAAAAGTAGCCGAATTTGTTAGGACGTTGTGGAACGTGGCACGCAATAACAACTGAAGTAGAAATAGAAAAATAATGAACACCGATATTTTACGTGGAAAACTCCCAAACAAATTAGGAGAAAAACCACTGGCAAATTGTAGAAGGATTTCACTATGGCAAAAGGATTACAATGACACTTCTAAATACAAGGAGATAACAACAATTAATCTCTCTTGTAGTAGGAGAAATCAAGTAAGAAAAATTTAGGAGAAAATAATATTTTTCCTCTCTAATATGAGAAGAAATTGACTTGATTCTTAGTCATTAAGAAAAACATAAGAAAATCCATACAAAATTGACTTGATTCTTAGTCATTCTAATATGAGAAGTGTGGATATACAGAAAATCCATACAAAAGACAACCTAGATGATATGTTAACAAAGCCAATCAACGACGACAAATTTCATTGGTGTCGTTCCTCTATTGGGCTAGCAGAAATGTAAGCAGCATGAAGATGACAAGTGTAGAAAAAGATAGAAGGATTACAAAATTGACTTTAAGTGGGAGAAATGTTGGATAAAGTCAATTTTACTTCATGATTAAGAAACAAGTAATTTCCTTCTCCATTAAGAAATATGGAAAGAAGTGAGCAAATTCAATTTGTCTTCTTGTCAACAAATGTCCAACTTTGGCCAACCAAATTGCAGCCAATTCCCAGCCCATTTTATTGACTAATTCAAGTGTATGAGGCGGTTACTTCATCTATAAATGGAGAATTAGAACATGCAATTTTGGAGAGAAAAACACTTGTGAATAGAAGGAAAAAATAGCGAGTAGAGAGAAAATATTAGAGAGGAAAAATATTATTTTTTCCTAAAGTTTTTCCTACTTGATTTCTCCAAATACAAGAGAGATTAATTGTTGTTATCTCCTTGTATTTAGAAGTGTCATTGTAATCCTTTTGCCATAGTGAAATCCTTCTACAATTTGCCAGTGGTTTTTCTCCTAATTTGTTTGGGAGTTTTCCACGTAAAATATCGGTGTTCATTATTTTTCTATTTCTACTTCAGTTGTTATTGCGTGCCACGTTCCACAACGTCCTAACAAATTCGGCTACTTTTTCTTTCTTAATGCTATTCGGTTTTCGGGAGGTTGCCTTACCAAACAAGCCTTAAAAGGCACAATATCTGTTTTTTTTCAGACGCTAACTATTTCAAATTCCCTTCTGGAGGTTGATGGGAGAAATATTTACTAATGAACTTTTGGCCACAGAGTAAATAGAGTTTGTTGATGCCAAAAAATTGTCTAACTTGCACGTGGTTGAGGGTCTCATGTTGGGTGACTTGGCATTAGTTAATTATATTAAAGGGATTAGTTCAATTGAATTAGAAAGTCTCATTTTAGCTTAGGTCCATCTCAGCCCATTTCATCCTCTATAAATAGGCAAGGTAACTCCACAGTTAAAGTAAGTTTTCATTTCCTCTAGCCACTCACCTTCCCCTATGATCCATTGCACTCTATATATATTATTCTGCAGTGACTTGATCGTCGGAGTGCAAATGATTACTAGACCCTCCGACCGGCGACCTTTGCCTCCTAACAGAATGTTTATTGTGTAGGTCGAATAGGAGGCGGTCGGAGTGTTGTTGGCCACTTGATCGACAAATATTGAGGCTAACAAAATTTACTACTTTACGTTTAGGATAAGACTATTTAACTTGGTGTATTATTTTGTGTCTTAAAGGTTAAACGAAGTAAATTAACAAGTCATGTCAAAAGTAATTTTGCCATTTCTTCCCTTGAAAGTTATTTTAACTACAATATCTCAGTTCTCCAATCTCAACCCACTTTCTCGAGCCACTCACTGCAAGTCTTCCAACCTTCATTTTGTGTTTGAGGATATCTGAATGTTGGTCTTGATAGGCAGTCCGGGGTGTCACGGGCCGCAACTTTATTTAAGCCCCGTGATCCTATTGCAGCCTTATTTTGCCCAATTTCGACCGTACATTATAAATAATTTATTTAAATAGATAGAAATTAGAAAATTTTAGTATGATTCTTCGGCATAAAGGCGTCTACTCCCGTCAGTTGGGTTTTTGTTCCGAAATTTATTATAGGGGGTATTAGTCTTTCCAACATTTTCAAGTTTTCTAGTGTTCGCCCCATGCACTAGCTATTGTAATTTCCTGCTTTCGTTTATAATGTTCAGCTTTCAAGCAATCAATGATCAAGTTTATTTCAATGCATTTCAATCTCATGTTGTAAGCTTTTTTTAAATTGTGATCAAATTTACTTTCGTTCCGAAACAACCGAGAGAAGGCGGAAGGTAGTCTAGCGGAGCAGACTACTGCCGCACGGTGTTCCAGTTGTGCTAAGAAAAGGTCACCCGTGAAAGTTGGTATCAGAGCTGTGACTCAAAACCTTTGATAAGAAAGATATGGATCTAGATCCAAATTCCTCGAACACTACAGAGGTGGTAGATGTTTAAAAGATGAACACGAAACAGCGTTTGAAGGCGTTTGAGGTGACAAACACTAGGTTGTGTTTTGCCATGGAAGGCCTCGGAGAAAAGGTCGAGATAGCAGAGATGGAAATTCGGGAATTACGCATCCAACTGGATGAAAGCCAAGAGGCTTGCGCAACTATGACTGAAGCTATTGCTATCATACCTGATCTGCAGGATGAGACGGGAGCGTTGAGAGTTCAGTTACTAGTGCTTCAATGGGCGGTTGGCAATGGGCAAGCCACCGCACAAGATCCTGTGCATAGGCTCAGAATTCCAGAACCGTATACCTACGGAGGGGCACGCAACGCTAAAGAAGTTTAGAACTTCTTGTTCGACACGGAACAATACTTTCTTGCGGCTTCGATCAAAGACGAAGCGAGAAAGATCACAACAGCTACCATGTATCTAGGTGGAGATGCAAAGCTATGGTGGCGGACGAAGTATGTTGATACTCAAGCCAACATGGTCCGAATTGATTTTTGGGATTTTCTCAAGGAAGCAATCAGATCTCAGTTTTTCCCAGAGTGTGGAATATGAGGCACGTCGAGCCTTACGAGAATTGAAACACACAAGCTCCATCAGGGAGTATGTGAAAGCCTTTTCAAGACATATGCTGAATATTTGAGATATGTCGGAAAATGATAAGCTATTCACTTTCATGGAAGGGTTGGAACCGTGGACACGCACAGAACTTTAGAGATAGAACGTCACTGATTTGAGCGTGGCTATGGGAGCTGTTGAATGTTTAAGTGACTATCAATCGAAATCGAGAGAGGATCGACCTTCGGGAAATAGTCAATCTGTTGAAGGTGGAAAGAGACCTTACAGACCCAGCTCGAACTCAAATGGGGGAGAGCGTTACTCAGAATAGGGGAGGATCCTATCAAGGCAACCGTCATAGTAACTCGCATGGAGACTATCAAAACAGCCGTCAAGGAAACTATAACGGCAGTATCAATAATGACTGGAATCATGGAAAGGTAAATGAGGACAGATCGGATGTCGCTCCTAAATTGAAGTGCTTTTTATGTGAAGGACCTCATCGGGTAGCAGAGTGTCCTCAGAAATGGATGGTAAACGCATACTGTCAACTAGCAATTGGGGGCTCAAGTTCAAAGCAATTTTACCCCATAAGCTTGCTGTCGTGGTGATACCGACTCCGAAGGGGATGATAATGTAGTTGATACATTCTCACATCGGTGCAATACACTATTGCACCGAGTTACAAAAAGGGAAGATGTGCCCTCGAAAGAGCTAAAGATGGAAGAATCGAAGACTCGCACTTGTAGGGAGAAAGACCTAATGTACATTGATGTGAGGATCAATGGAAAGCCAATTAGGGCTATGTGATAGATACCGGAGCTACCCACAACTATCTCGCAAGTACCGAAGTAGAGCGGCTCGGATTTACTCCGGAAAGAGTTGAGGGGAAAGTTAAAACTATCAACTCCGCTGCTCAACCAATAGCGGGAGTAGCAAAATCTGTGTCGATCAGAATAGGTCCCTTCGAAGGAAAGACGAATTTGTTGGGAGTTCAGATAGATGATTTCAAGCTCATTTTGGGATTGGCATTTCTGCGGGATACAAAGATAGCAGTGTTGCCGCTTTCCGACTCTTTAATAATGATGGGTAGTAAACCATTCATTATCCTCACACAGGTTGGGAAAACATGCGAGAAGGGCATTTCGACCTTGCAATTCAGTAAGGGTTTCAAGAGGAATGAACCCTCATTCTTGTGCACTCGTCGAGTAGAGGATATCAAAGAAACAACTGACTCGATTCCAAAGCCTATCACAAGGTCTAAGGAAGTTGAAGACGGCTTGCCGGATGAGCTATCAAAGAAATTGCCACCAAGGAGGGTAATTGATCGTGAGATTGAACTTGTTCCGGGTGCCAAACCTCCCACCAAGGTACCATACCGTATGGCTCAATCGGAGCTTGAAGAGCTTCAGAGACAAGTGGGAGAAGTCTTGGGAAGTGGGACTATCGTGGAGTACACTTCTGCACTACTACAACGTGCATACTACTGGCCTCAAAGGCGGAACGACATTACAAGCTATGGGAAAACTTGTCTTATTCGTCAGCAAGATATGACAGATCATCAGAAAAATGCAGGCTTACTGGAGCCCATTTCCATCCCGAATAGATAGTTGAGAGTGGATCGATAGACTATATTGGTAGATTGCTAAGAGTTGGAGACTTTGACACTATCATCGTCGGGGTAGACCGTTTATCTAAATATGCAATTTACACCACAGCGCCCAAGTATGTATCAGCCGAAGAGACAGCTCACTTCTTCAAACATATTGTTAAATACTAGGGACTGCCTATCGTCAGTGATCGGGATTCTCGATTTACTGATATATTTTGGACCGAGTTGTTCAAACTTCTTGGTTCAACTTTGAGCATGAATTCTAGTTTTACTTACCCATACTGCAGATACCGATCAGAAATAGTACAAAAAGTCTGCAGATCTGAAGCGATCGGTGTTTAAAGTGAAAAAATCAGAAAAGAAGGTTGCTGAAAAGATTCTTGGCTATCAAACTAATCGAGTTTCTAGGAAATATCTTCAAGAGTACTTGGTCAAATGGAGCGGATGCAACAGTGAGAAGAATACTCAATGGCTCCGAGGATATCGCCAAAACAAATAGGGGAGAATGTCACGGGCCGTAGCTTTGCGTAAGCCCCGTGATCCTATCGCAGCCATAGTTTGCCCAACTTCGGTTGCACATTTTAAATAATTTATTTAAATAGATAGAAATTAGAAAATTTTAGTATGATTCTTCGGCATAAAGACGTCTACTCCCGTCAGTTGGATTTTTGTTCCGAAGTCTATTATAGGGGGTATTTGTCTTTTAAATATTTTCAAGTTTTCTAGTGTTCGCCCCCTGCACTAGCCTTGTAATTTCCTGCTTTCGTCTATTGTAATGTTCAGCTTTCAAGCAATCAATGATCAAGTTTATTTCAATGCATTTCAATCTCATGTTGTAAGCTTTCTTTAAATTCTGATCAAATTTACTTTCGTCCCGAAACGACCGATAGAAGGCGGAAGGTAGTCTAGCGGAGCAGATTACTCCTGCACGATATTTCTTTCTGTGCTAAGAAAAGGTAACCCGTGAAACCGGGTGATTTGAGGATTATGGATTGAATGGTCCTCCTGTGTGTGTTTACAAGAATATTCTGTTCATTGTTGCAAAATAAATCAATTATTTTCTAGCCCTCCTTTTTATTGTCCTCTAAATTCCTTTTTTGCATGTAAGGCATTACTTGTCAGTGTTCAATCTAGTTTTTAAAAGTTATAATTAAATCTGTAATCTAATGTCATAATTTATCTTTGTGAGCTGTCTTTAGTTCGATCACATTCATGCATATTTAAAAATTTACTGTCCTATCAGATGTCTAATTTATATTTGGCTCACACGCTTTAAGCATTTTTTGTTGTTTATTTGCATTGTGCTTTTTACCTGTTCCTGAAAGCTGCAAGTACTTTGCAGTTATTTGTTTACGATACCGTCAACAAAAATTTGTCGCCGAAACTAGGGGAACAACCCAAATTGCGTATACCACCTTCATTGATCGCAGGAGCATGTGCTGGAGTTAGCTCAACTTTAGTGACATATCCCCTCGAGTTACTCAAGACTCGATTGACCATTCAGGTAACCGAAGGCTTAATTTTCTGGAATAGCAAGTTTGATTATTAAAAATGTGAATTTGAAATTCGTGTTTGACAAAATTAAAGTTACTTTTAAGCACAGCCAAACACGCCCTTGTCTAACCTTTCGTGTCTATGTACTTCATCCTTATTGGTAGTTCCTGTTCCAATATGCAGAGAGGAGTTTACAATGGTTTGCTCGATGCGTTTATAAAAATACTATGTGAAGGTGGGCCAGGAGAGCTTTATCGAGGTCTGGCTCCAAGTCTTATTGGAGTAATTCCGTATGCTGCCACCAATTACTGTGCATATGACACACTAAGAAAGGCATACCGGAAGATTTTCAAACAAGAGAAGATTGGCAACATCGAAACACTTTTGATTGGTTCAGCAGCTGGTGCTATATCTAGTAGCGCTACATTCCCTCTTGAGGTGGCTCGGAAGCACATGCAGGTTGGAGCGCTAAGTGGGCGACAAGTGTACAAGAACGTGCTTCATGCTCTTGCCTGCATACTTGAACAAGAAGGGATTCAGGGTTTATACAAAGGACTCGGTCCAAGCTGTATGAAGTTGGTGCCTGCTGCTGGGATATCTTTCATGTGTTACGAGGCATGCAAGAGGATTTTGGTTGAGAATGAAGATGATGCATAGAGAGTTGTTCAACAACTTAGATTTAAGGATAACATACAGATCCATTGACTTCAGGTCGTCTGATGTTGCATCATTTTCCTCACTTGAAAGTTTTGCTTGAAATTTTCTTTTGAGACTGGGATTTAGAGGTGAGAACAGGGGTGTTATTAGAACCTTTTCAAGCGATTTTGGTTTTTATTTTAACGGGTTGAAGAATGACCAAATTTTGGGTGAAAAAATGATACAAAACGAGTTAAAGGTGTATGTTCCTTTCTAGGCTTTTAATCTTTTACTATTATCACGATCCTTTCCATGCTTAACCTAGCAAGTAAGTTTAAGATTATGTGTATATATACAAAGAATAATGTTGTTTATCATCACGATGATAAATCATCGATGGTATGACAGTCTATGTGGAATAATGAAATTGAATAGTTCTATTTATATGAGAGAGTCGGGGAAGGGGAGAGAAAAATGTGAGAGATAATGTACTGTCGTATTATCGATGATTTATCATCATGATGATAAACAACATTCCTCGTGTGCAAATAGACGTTTAAGGTTTTCATTTAGCGCTAGAATGAACTTGCCTGTATTGTGAACTTTCAGTACCGTAGGAATAATGTATAAGAATTTTAATATATTTTGGTGCCAGTCGAGACATACATTTGAAATGCGAGCACAGTAGTGAGGAATCATATATCTAAGATTCCAATGCATTCAATGTAACTTCTTGGGCCATTACATGGGCACAAAATTAATGATCAGAGGGCATCTTCTCCTTTTTCTTTTCCTTCATTTTTTGTTTCTGCTTTTTCCTAATCTATGGGAGGGTATAATTCCACCTTTCTTGAGGTACCATGACTGTATATATTCATATCAGAACGCTTAAGCCTGCAAAAATGCCTTTTTGGAGTTTTTGCATCATACATGCAAGCCTCCAATGCCCCGAGTTTGTGCGCGAAATTAAACCCTAGATCTTGATTTTAATTTAAGGTGTAATTCGAAAATAACATATCAATCCAAGATGCTGTAAACATATGAACTTCCTCGAAGTGGAAGAATTTGGACGTGGAAGTTTTGTTCTTTAACGAACCAAGTTAAACCCTAGTGCACGGATATAACAACCCCACCCACCCACAAAGAGAAGATAAAGTAAAACGATATGAGAAGTTATTTGCCTTGCTACTGGACACGTACTCTATTCAGACAGAAAAGGGTTACGAGCCTTGGACCAGACTTTAGAAGTATCCTTGTCAATTTTGTTCATCGCCTCCATATTCTCTTTCCTCTGCTTCAGCGGCCATAAATTCGTCGAAGTTCTGTGTCTTCACTAGCAATATCTCAATCTACACGAGGAAAAAACTGAAAACAACAAAAATAAAAGCGAGCTCTTAAACCAAAGGTATCATAGTCGAAAGGAGGAACAGTGGATAGAATTCCACGCGTGTAACGGATTAAGAGAATCCCTTACTATAAACAGTCTCGAAAACATGCAATTGAATCACATTTATCCAATGTTTGAAAACCTGGACCAGGCATTGACCAGGAAAGGTAAAGGATCAAGTGGTTCAACCAATACTATTAATATACATACTCTCAAAACTCGCAATTGAATCACATATGTAATATAATTTTACAACTAAAACACATTATCATGCACCCTAACAATGACATTACTCTTCAATAGTTACAGACTTACAGCAAAATCTTATTTAGACCGATCGAATATCACTCAATCTTTTAATGTGTGAGTGATGTTATGTTTGTGCCTACGATACCAATCAATATCACTAGTAATGCAGATTTTCATTATAAACAGAATGAAAATCATAAAACAAAGATTTACTGTGCAATATAAGTTACATCTACTTGTAATGCAAATTTTCATTATGAAGAAGAATACAAGATCTCTTCCCTCTCACTCATAGAAAACCAACCTCTTAAAATTAATTTTATAGGAGGGATTGAGTTGATAGAGCATGATTAGACTCTACATAGTTCGATATAAAGGTGAGGGATTGGAGCATAATTGGATTCCACTCAAACACAGAAACCGTTAAGAAGTACACGTTTTGAAATTTTAATAATTGATGGACAGCCATGAATTTGAGGTTAAAGAATATATCACTCTTTCTTACTATGCATCTTACATCAAAGATTAATCCCATGTAATAAGTATGTATTCCCTCTATATGTGAACAACCTGTTCTCAGCTCCAACACACCACAAATGGCCTTGCAGCATCAGATCTCCTTTCATCCCTGCTGTTTCCATCACAAACTTGAACACCCCAAGAGCCCTATCCAGTTGCTTCACCCCAATCCAAACTGCCTTCTCCTCATCCGACGTCAAAATCTTCCCCATATATAAGCAAAACTTATTCTCACCATCGAGTTTATGAACTCCCCCTCTAACGTCTACTTCAATGTCTTTCACACAGCCGTAAAGATAGTACAACAAAAGGGTAAACAAACATCGCGATGAATGACCTAATGCCTTAGTCAATTTCTTCTGCACTAAATTTTCTTGATGCCGGACCTCCCGATATCCAATATTCTTATCCATCAAGACATCCCTAATCTGATATAGCCCTTCTTTCATGACCTCAAGCTTCTGAACGTGCAAAATTAATCTCTTTTCTTCGCTTAAGCAGTTAACAAGATCAACTAACATCTCAAGAACATCTTCCCATTTGTGAGAAGGAGATGAGTCCGCGCCTTTTGTAGGCATGAGGCGCATCCATGAAGTTGACTCCGAGTCAGTTAATATAGCAGAATCTAACAACTTCAAACAACTCACGACTATTTGTAGTGCCAAGTTAATCTCTTTACTTGAGCAGCAATGAATCAGAAAATCAATCTCAGATTTCAATCCATTCAGTACCTCCTCAAGTGCACCAGTCCATATCTGGTGCTGTGTCACTTGTGGGCAAATTGTATGCCTCACGACCTTCCTTTGCTGCGCGGAAATGCTCAAAATGTCAGCCACTTTAGTCAATGAACTCAAAGTAATCGGATCCCTTTCGCTCGGTTTAGTAAAGCACTGAAATTCTCGGCGTCGTGGATCATCAGCAAATGAGGCCATCAAGTTCTTCCTCATTGTTTCTTGAACCGAAAAACACCCAATAAATGGTCTAGCAAGAGACTTGAATGTTTGCATTTCGTGCTCCAGCTTATCGTTGAAAATTCTTGAATGGTCATTGAGATTAATTAGTCGTCCATCAATCAAATCCACATGTTTCAACAATTGACTCAATTTTGTTAGCTTTAAGAAAGCCTTCTCATACCATTCAGAAGACAAAGCCTCTTCTTCTTCATGGGGTCTTTCTTCTGAATGATAATACACCCGTCTCAAATTCATCCCCAGGTTTTGCCTAATTCTAAAATGCTTTGCTCCTAGCAAAAAATTTTGCACACATTTGCCAGCCATTTTAAGCTCGCTTCTCACATACTTACAAACGCGCCTGCAACATCAAATCCTGCAAGTGCTTGCTACGCAGCACAGGACAATATATAGAGGAGTTTTTAACTTCACGTTCTTCAATAATACTGTATAATTTACGTTAACTAACAAACAATAAAAAGGATTATTTATGATGATTAACAATGGCATTTTATCAAACACATTATGACCATTTTACTGATGCACCAAATTATGCTCAAAACAAACAAGGTAGAAAATCAGGCATTGGAAGCTTTGGAAGTGCATAACCATGGCTTTTGAACCCCAGACAGAAAAAAATAAAAATAAAATCTGACCATCTAATCTTTTTTGTTGTTTGAAATACTTATAAAACTTGAAACTTGAATAAGAAGAACCTATGGTGGGTGAGAATCTACTTCGATAAATTCCATTTGTAACCTACCTGTCAGCACCAGGGTAAACAAAAGACCAACATGAGTCGATCCGAGCAAATATTGAGCCGACATTGAGCTTGATTCCAAAATCCCCGGCTCATGATGTTCTCAGCTTTGAGAAACGTATGTACTAGATTGTGAGTTGACACGGGAAAATTTTGGATTGATGTATAGTATTATTTTATCAAAGAAAGCCTGACCCAAAAAAAGAGAAAAATGTATTTTGTAAATGTTGATACCAAAAATCGTACATGTTGATCCCGAGGTTGACGACTGAGCACGAGCACGAGCAAGGTCCTCCGGTACCTGAAACAAAGGCAACGAGGTGTGTCCTAGTCGCCCCTCCGATGCTTAAGTCAGAGAGAGATTTTGAGAAAAGATATGTGCTTGTAAAATTATGTGAATGAAAGAACATACCTGAAAAATGATCCAAGACTCCATATTTATAGAGTTAGGTAGTAGTGGACTCTTGGTAGGACTCATCACCTTATTTTTAGGAATTATTGTTGGGATGAGTGTTGGATTGTGACTAGAAGTCTAATTCTTCCTGATTTGAAGTGTTCCTCAAGGTAAGACTCCTTTAGGACCTATGATTCCTCAATTGAGGTAATTGGATAAGGCTAGAGTCCTTTCAGGATAAGGACTAGCAACTCTCGATCACGGAGCACTTCGAGGATTTGGCTAAGGCAAAATCCCGAGCACATACCCCCGAGGACTACTAAAGTGATTTTGGAGACATTCTAGAGGGTCCATCCTCGAGGTATCTCGAGGACTATACAAGCTCGAGGACCCGGGTCCTATAATCGAAAAGGGAGAACCATGATAGTCCTCATGCTCGAGGTATCCATAATAATGACCACATCAGTGGCCCCCGTGCATCCATTCCTAAAGCTCGAAAGTTAGGTGTGGATGCATATGAGCTTGAGGACTACATAATTAATTAACTTTTTGACAATGTCTTGAGCTCGAGGACAATGTAATCAATTAATTTCACAAGTCTTGAGCTCAAGGATAACTCATGTAATAATGCAGTCATGAGCTCGAAGATAGCTCATGTGAAGTCATGAGCTCGATGATAGCTCATGTAAAAATTAAGTCACGAGCTTGAAGATAGCTCATGTAATAATGAAGGCCTGAGCTCGACGATAGCCCATATAATAATGAAGTCATGAGCTCGAATATAGCTCATGTAATAATGAAGGCATGAGCTCGACGATAGCTCATGTAATAATAAAGTCATGAGCTCGATGATGGCCCATGTAATAATTGAGTCATGAGCTCGAGGATAGCTCATGTAATAATGCAGTCATGAGCTCGAAGATAGCTCATGTAATAATGAAGGCATGAGCTCGACGATAGCTCATGTAATAATAAAGTCATGAGCTCGATGATAGCCCATGTAATAATTGAGTCATGAGCTCGAGGATGATGTGAAGTCATGAGCTCGATGATAGCTCATGTAATAATTGAGTCATGAGCTCGAATATAGCTCATGTAATAATGAAGGCATGAGCTCGACGATAGCTCATGTAATAATAAAGTCATGAGCTCGATGATGGCCCATGTAATAATTGAGTCATGAGCTCGAGGATAGCTCATGTTATAATGAAGTCATGAGCTCGAAGATAGCTCAAGTTATCATGTGAAGTCATGAGCTCGACGATAGCTCATGTAATAATGAAGTCATGAGCTCGAAGATAGCTCATGTAATAATTGAGTCATGAGCTCGAGGATAGCTCATGTAATAATGCAGTCATGAGTTCGAGGATAGCTCATGTGAAGTCATGAGCTCGATGATAGCTCAAGTTATAATTGAGTCATGAGCTCGACGATAGCTCATGTAATAATGAAGTCATGAGCTTGAAAATAGCTCATGTAATAATTGAGTCATGAGCTCGAGGATAGCTCATGTAATAATGAAGTCATAAGCTCGAAAATAGCTCATGTAATAATGAAGTCATGAGCTCGAAAATAGCTCATGTAATAATTGAGTCATAAGCTCGAGGATAGCTCATGTAATAATGCAGTCATGAGCTCGAGGATAGCTCATGTAATAATTAAGTCACGAGCTCGACGATAGCTCATGTAATAATGAAGGCCTGAGCTCGACGATAGCTCATGTAATAATGAAGGCCTGAGCTCGACGATAGCTTTCTTAATCAATTGAATCCTGAGCTCGAGGAGAGCCCAGTTTATAATTATTTTTCGATCTCCAAGTGTTGAGCTCGACGACTCGGGTACCTATGACACAGTCTCGAGCTCGAGGACTATTCGATGAAATTCTGTCCAAGACTTATTTTGGACTGGTCGAGCTCGAGGTAGATTTTTAAGGTGTTCGTTTGTGGTATGTTTTGATGTTCCTGTGCATGATAGGGCTTTTTGTGAGATCATGCTCGTAGCATGTCTCGGAGGTGCCTACGCGTGACAAGGTTTTGATGAGATCATGCCCATAGCATGTCTCGGTGAGTGCTCATGGCATGTTTCAAGGTGTTCGCTCATGTCATACCATGAGGGCCCGCTAGTGGCGGGACTTTTGGAGAGCATGCCCGTAACATGTCTCGAGGTATGATCATGACATGTTTGAGGTTATTGCTCGCACTATGTCATGAGGGCCCGCTAGTTGCGAGATTTTTGGAGAGCGTGCCCGTAGCATGTCTCGAGGTATGCTCATGACATGTTTGAGGTGATTGCCCGCACTATGTCATGAGGGCCCGCTAGTTGCGGGACTTTTGGAGAGTATGCCCGTAGCATGTCCTGATGGTGCCTGCGCATGACAGGACTTTAGGGTGCTTGCGCGGGGCAAGGCTTTGATGTTCCTGCAGCATGAACTACTAAAAGAAAAATGTGGGGTCATGCAAGCCCGATCAAATGCAAGCCCAAAATAATAAACAAAGTTAAAGCAGAATTAATTATATAGACAAGGTGAGGACTACTACCACTTGATTATACCAGTCGTAGGTTTGTTATCTCCTCCTGATCCTGAGGTCCTTCCTTCGATGTAATCATTCCTTGGAGTGTTAGGGGTGAACCCTATCGTTCCTTTGGTATTCTGTTGTAGTCCTGTCGTGTTCCCATCCAGTATGATCCGAGCGAGCTCTCCTGAGTCCGCAGTAACCAATCTCGAGGTCGAGGATACTGGGGACATGCCCGAGGCCCCCCAGATCCACCGTTTTCATATGCATCACGATATCCTGAGCACGATCATCATTCACGAACCATCGTTCCCTGGATATTCTGCAGTAGTCTAGCCGTAATGTCGTCTTGTATAATTCGAGCGAGTTTATCCGAGGCCATGGTAACCAATCTCGAGGCCGAGGCTACTAGGGGTATGCCCGGGCCCCAGATCCACCATTGTCATGAGCATCACGGGTATCTCAAGCTCGAGCATGAGCTATGATACTTCTTGGTTGAGCTAGTGTTGGTGCTTGTGCTGGAGGTTGTGGAGTATTTCTTTGAATAAGTAGTTGAGTTAGCTTTGTAACTTGCTGACGTAGTTCTTTGAATGCTCTAGCAGCAACCACTGCAGGTTGATGAACTGGTATTGCTGATGATTCTTCTTGATGGACTGGGGATTCCGTGCCGGGGGGTTTGTTTGGAATGGATGAGCTTATCGGAGGAAGACCTGAACGTGTATTCACCATGACTTTTGGTAGCGATTCCCACAGACGGCGCCAATGTTGATACCAAAAATCGTACATATTGATCCCGAGGTTGACGACTGAGCACGAGCACGAGCACGAGCAAGGTCCTCCGGTACCTGAAACAAAGGCAACGAGGTGTGTCCTCGTCGCCCCTCCGATGCTTAAGTCAGAGAGAGATTTTGAGAAAAGATATGTGTTTGTAAAATTATGTGAATGAAAGAACATACCTGAAAAATGATCCAAGACTCCATATTTATAGAGCTAGGTAGTAGTGGACTCCTGGTAGGACTCATCACCTTATTTTTAGGAATTATTGTTGGGATGAGTGTTGGATTGTGACCAGAAGTCTAATTCTTCCTGATTTGAAGTGTTCCTCAAGGTAAGACTCCTTTAGGACCTATGATTCCTCAATTGAGGTAATTGGATATGGCTAGAGTCCTTTCAGGATAAGGACTAGCAACTCTCGATCACAGAGCACTTCGAGGATTTGGCTAAGGCAAAATCCCGAGCACATACCCCCGAGGACTACTAAAGTGATTTTGGAGACATTCTGGAGGGTCCATCCTCGAGGTATCTCGAGGACTATACAAGCTCGAGGACCCGGGTCCTATAATCGAAAAGGGAGAACCATGATAGTCCTCATGCTCCAGGTATCCATAATAATGACCACATCATAGCCGTTATTGGACCACACAAAAGAAATAGAAATTCAAAATTGATAGATTGATATGATAGATAACGGTCATATTTTTCATTTTTATGAGTTTTTAATGAGAAACAAACGGATGCTTAAACTTTTTGCATGACTTAAGTATTTACTCTTTTTAAGTAATAATGCAATTCATTTTTTCGCTAAAGTATGATATATATTACGATAATATATGTATATCATGTGTTATATTTAGTATTTGTAAGTGACGGGTAAATTTTCAAGGACTAAAATATTTTAAGGGGGTGAGAATGTAGTACCCCGAAAATTTTCATAAAATATAATTCAATTTTTATATACTATATTTTAATATTTTGAAAGTTAGTGACTAAATGATACATTTATCAAATTATATTTTATTTGTGTCAAATATTTAGATATTGATGGAGTTATCGTAAATATATGAATATTGGTCTCGTTGGATAAATCGTAATTAGATACATAAATCAGATTCGAGAAAAAGTCGATTCGGATAAGTTAGCTCCAAGATATTTTAGTTTGAAGGAATTATTAAAAGCTAATTTATTTTTATTATTATTTTGAAAGTAAGGGGTGGTGAAAAAATATTTTCCGTTAAAATAAGAAATTCTGTTAGTTTTTCCGTTAAATCAAGAAATTCCGTTAGTTTTTCCTTTAAACCAACATATTCCGTTTAATAGCCAATTTATATTTTGCCTCGTGATGTAGAAATCTATCGAACAAGTGATATGATTGTGTCAAAATCTTATCAGTCAAATTAAAAAAATATAATAATATTTTACTTTCTTTTTAATACCTCATCAATCTGTAAAAAAAATATATATATATATAAATGGTTACGTACAACAAGCATTTTATAAGAATAAAATACCCAACTATGCTCAACAATTACAACAAAAGCATTCATATTTTAAATTACGAACTAATTATAATACACGTGAGTTTTCAATTACACGTCTAACACGATACAATCTTCTTAGTGAGTTTTAGTGTGACAAGTCCACAAATTGCGTCTCTTATCTTTATTATCGAAATAAATAATCCCTTAGGTAAAATTAACTCATAAAGTTAAACAAGCATGATTAAAACAAAAAAAAAGGTTAGTCTCAATCCCCAACTTGCATACTTTTCACCCTTCTCACCTTCTTATTCGCAAGTGTGGAGATGCCCTCACACGGCCATACAATCAATGTCTATCAATTCTCAACAAACACTAGTTGACTAAAGCTGGTTCACAAATCACACCTTACTTACCTAATCGTCAATTAAGGAGAAAATCCATGCGTATACGTGCAATCAGGAGCATAAGAAGATCGACTTTCTATCCATTTTCGTAGAAGTGGGTTGTCAGTATAATTACTCATATATTTAGATGAGATACTAAACGTCTTGAGTTATTTGAATGCTCTCAAGAATTATGTAAAAAACAAAAAAATATTATACGAAATAAGAATTTTTATATAATTTCCGACTCGATGAATCGGAAAAGGAAGACACGCTATTTGTATGATTGCAAATTATTAAAAAAAAAAAAGTTCTATATTAACTATACAATCACATTATTGGATTAATTTCATCAACGGTCATTGAACTTTCAAAGAATTCTTAATTGGGTCATTGAAGTTCAATTTAATTTTAAGTTTCATTATTTTGTTACATGTTGTCACCTCTCTTCACCCAAACTGGTGGAATTTTCTTAGTTGTCAATCATATTGAAATTAATCGCAATGTGACATGCTTGAAATGAAAAGCGTAAAATGAGGGGTAACTCATTTATCTGTCGGGCTTTTCAAATTTAATACTGATAGTCTAGCAACAAGTCCAATAAATGTAACCGTTGTGATTGGTGTATCGATTATATAAATGGCAAATTGCTCGTGATAGTTGCCTATGATCAACTGTCTATCACAGGTATCTTTCCTAGCTTTTAAATTATTCTCCCGAATTTTTCGCCCCAAGTGGGCCAACGGGCATAATAATCTCAGCCCAACATGATCAAGATTTCGTTGTGGGCCGATTGATGGTCCAGGTTATCTGAAATTATAATTTCATGTCAGTGTCGAGATAAGCCCAAAATAGGCTCAAGATTTAAAGCCCAATTAGCCCAAATAGGTCTAACCGAATGAGCTTAACCTATATATCATCATCCCTGAAACCCTAACAAAGCCGCAGCAATTCTCACTCTCCGTCTTCGTTCAGGTTCGAATACGATTACAGACACACGCTTTCATTCCTAATCTGTGTGGCTATTGCACAAATACGTGCTTGAATCTATATCTGATAAGGGTATTTTTAATTTGTGTAACAGGTAAGGTTTGTGTTGCAGTCGTCACAAATGGCTCCTGCTAAAGGTATGCATTTGAATTTTCAGCTAACATGTTATGTTATGTCTTGGTGTTCATTTGAGTGGTTATTTTTTATGGTAAATTTGATGGGTATAGTTGAAATGCGTGTGCTCAGTTTTTTTGGTTTAGTAGTATATTTCCATTTATTTCAATTTTAATAAAGAATTTTGGTGTATATAAGAGCGGTTCAGTTTTTGTAGTTTTTCCCGCTGCAAGAATGATTAGGAACGTGGGAAAATTATTGGATTTTTACTCTTCGTGGGGATGTAAAATTTGAAAGGCTTTGTCAAGTTGCCTTCCTCTTAGAACTTGTTTTACTAGGATCATCTCCATCTTGTTGGAGCTTCTTAGGTCTATGCCTTTTCTTTAATCACAATTCCGCTTATTGATATGTATTTTTACCTTTTATTATTTCTATTGGAATGGCTATGGATTTATGTTAATATATTCATTTCCTTTTCGTTCATTTGATAAACATTTTCTTTTCAATGTCCAACGATTAGTATCTTAAAAGGATTGCTGGTCTAATAATTGTTTTGTGAACTCATAGGTGCATGGGATCGTTTTATCATTTATTTAATTTGTACTCTACTCTTATTTATTAATAAATACTCCTATTGGTGGTTTTTAAAAAACAATTACCAATCGCCATATCATTATCGATTCCATGTAAATGGCTCTAGCCTTATTCCTATGCATCATGTTCTTTTCAAATGTTTCTCCTGTAGTCATGATTTTAAAAGGCGGTAGTGAGGCCTGCCTCACCGTGAGGAGCATGTAGTATGTCTCGAGGCGGTATTTTGGAGTCTAAAAATGTGAGGTTCACGCCTCTAAATCTAAGACGCACGCCTCAAGGTTCGCACTTCATTTAAAATTTGATTTTTTAATTGTATGAAAATAAATCGGAAAGGGTCTTTCCTAAAAAAGAAAATGGGTCATTTAAAAAGGCATTTTGGATCCAAACAAAATAATAAAATCAAGTCACATTGCAATTGGTTGATGAGGAAGATGATTTTGTAAAAATTGAGAGTAGCGAAGAGAAAGATGATGAGGAAATTAGATTTGATAATTATTCCATTAATGATGTTAGTAATAGTGATGATAGTGCAAACTATTATGCTTTTTTTTTTAAGTTGATTCTTTTTTTCCATTGCAAATGGAGTGATTTCTAATTTCTGTAATGCTTTTCGTTTGCTAAATATCTTCTTTCCTTAGGTGGACTATATCTCAATATACTAATGGATATATATCTTATTTACTATATGTTCCAACTTTGATTTTTTTTGTATTTTTGTATTATTTTATAATTCTTTTACTTAGATTTTTTATTTTTCGTGAGGCTTATACCTCAATCAGCCTCATAAAGAAAAATCACATCAGTACTTAGTTTCGCATTTTTAACCATTGTTTCTCCTGTAGTACTAATCTTACCTAAATATCTATAACAATCACCCTTAAAACATTGACAACGTGATCCTATGTAGTTGCTTCAGCATCATTGTTACTTGTAGTATGACTTGTTCATCATTTGACATTCTTCATGCTGAGTTTAGTATATTATTTTATGTATGGCCACTAATATTTTAATTTCTGGTTATGCAATGATATTAAGCAGAAGTTATCTGTTCAATCCATGTTATTTGATTATGGCAATTTTTTATGTTTGCCTAATTGATTTCTATCCTCCATTAAACTTTATCTTTATCTTTTCTTAGTGCCTTTCGTTTGTGTGTTAAATTATAATATTGTTCACACCATTTCCCAGTTTTGATGCCAAAGTAGAACTACTCTGGAGTTTTATGCAAAGTGAAACGTATACATTTTTGGCAGGTTTATTTTTATTTTGACACGACATATTAAACCTGGAATATGCATTGAATTTTTTATCCTGCTCAGAACAACAGCTTGCATTTAGTTTTTTGAGCCTTAATATCTACAAACACCTATTATTCTTGCTTGTATGATATTGCATTTGTTATGTCTAATCATTCTATTTTTGTTTGGACAGTGGACAGTACGAAAAAGGCTGACCCCAAGGCTCAGGCCTTGAAGACTGCAAAGGCTGTGAAAGCAGGTTCTTCGGCTATCAAGAAGAAATCAAAGAAGATCATCACAAAAGTTACGTTCCACAGGCCGAAGACATTGAAGAAGGACAGAAACCCCAAATACCCACGAATCAGTGCTCCTCCAAGGAACAAATTGGACCACTACCAAATTCTCAAATATCCTTTGACTACTGAGTCTGCAATGAAGAAGATTGAGGATAATAACACCTTGGTTTTCATTGTTGACATCCGTGCTGACAAGAAGAAGATCAAGGATGCAGTAAAGAAGATGTATGACATTCAGACCAAGAAAGTGAATACTTTGATCAGGTAATTATTCTTAACTTGTTTGTGCGGACCTTGGGCTTACAATTCACACCGGACAGACCTGAAGGTTGATGTTTTCTTCCACATTATTAAACTCATCGCAATCTAGAATAAGATTGTCGACCTAGAAGTTATTGATAATTTGTTTTTGGTGAAGATATGAACTCCTGTTTGTGCTCTTCATTCATTAGTTTATTTCTGAAAATATTTACATTCTCAAAGAATTTTCGAGGTGATTGTTTCTGTTTGTTTTGTGATGCAGGCCTGACGGAACCAAAAAAGCCTATGTTCGGTTGACACCAGATTATGATGCATTGGATGTAGCGAACAAGATTGGAATCATCTAAGTTTGACTTGATTAATTATTTTAGCTTGCACTGAGACAGACTCGGTAATCTACAGTTGTTAGTTTTGATCTTCAGTACTGTTTCGTTTTATTCTGGTTATATTGGATCATTGGCTAGAGTTCAATATTGGGATCCTACTTTACAAACCTACTCTTAGCATTTTTCTTGCATGAATGTCTTGAATTACCATTATAAACCTGCCTGGCTTCTACCTTGTGCATTCATATTGTTGGTTGGACATTATACTAAACGAGTTAAATTCCAAAAAATTAAATATTTTCAGCAGTTGAATTCAAAATGTTGCCCACAATTAATGGATATGTGAACATTGAAATACTATCTAAACTAAAGGTTAGGTGAGAAATTATCTTTTTCACAATTTCGAAACAGGTTGCATCTTCGCCACCAATAATGAAATGACGACAATGCTACGCAACAATGCTAAATAAGTGGTGAATCATCTGTAGTCAATGTGCATGTTGGGAAAAAAATTACGAGTTCATTACAATTTCAAGTCATGGTCAAATATTAATAAACAATTACTACTTACTTATTAATGGCGTGTTTGGTAGAGCTTAAAATTGAAAAATTAGTCGTTATTGTTGACTTTTATTAGTCGAGTGAGATTTAATAATGGTTATATTTTCAATTTTAATCGGATTAAAAGCTACACCGAACAAGTTCTAACTGCCGTTTTGTGGGACCATTACTCCTCTCCGTGATATTATGCTGTAATTATAAAGAAGAGAACAACAGTTTCAAAATTTTAAAATACACCCCGCAGAGAATTGGGCAAATAAATAAAAAATTGTGGGTACTTAAATAAAATTTGTAGGGGTAATATAATTACTCAATATATATATATATATATATATATATATATATATATATATATATATATATCTTCTATATATAAAAAGTGTGTATTTAACGGAATTTGTTGGTTTAACGGAAAAACTAACGGAATTTCTTGATTTAACGGAAAAACTAACGGAATTTTTTTAATTTAAAAATCATTTTAACTCCATAATTGGGCTTCAAAATTTACAATTCTAAAGCCCATGTAGAAGTATTGGATGTCATGCTCATTTTATAGATACACTTCTCTCCAAAGTTTCATAAACTTTCAATGTGGGATTGTGCATTTTATATATGCTTTTAACTCCAATAGTTTTATAAATTTCCAATGTGGGATAGTGACAAAAAAAAAATGTTAAAATACTCATCAAAATCATTTTAAAATGTATGTCTAATTGATTAATTTGATTTTGAATTACAACTAATTAAATTGTAATATTCACTTTCATTCTTTCACTTATTTAATTTTCAAATTTAATTTAAATTGAGGTGCACCTGATTATTAATATATTAAATGTTAGATATTATTTTCCCTATAAGTTTAACAAATTTTAATTTTAACAAAGTAAAACAATTTCTAACATATTTATTTTTAATTTTTATGTTGGGACCTAATTGGTAGTAAATATAAATGAATCTAATTAGTAAAGATAGATTTACTTTGAATTATTTTTATGTATTTATTGCACTCGGTTCGACCCCAATTGAATTCTCACGGATTTCACGTCGGAATCATTCTCGATTGTGAATCAAAACCCTTCATCTCCATTTTCAGATATCGAAATTATCAAATCGGCAGACTTTTCGTATAAATCCTATGATTAATGCTCATGTTTAGTTCCTTAATTAATAAAAAAAATTAAAATTCTTCTAATACTAATTAGCAATATTATAGTATTATATTAAATGTTTAGTAAGTATTATTTTTAAATATTAAATGATTTTATGATATAGTAAAAAATTTATTTTTTTATAATATAGAAAAAAACTATTTTTTAAAATAAAAATATATTTAACGTCTTAAAAATAATTAAAATAATATTAAAAATACGAAACGTATTATGACGCTTATTCTTCGTATTGACACGCCTAAACTTGTGATTCTTGATTCTCAACATCGACATCTCACAACGCATTACGCGTTTTAAAACATTATTAATAAATGAATGGAAAATGCAAAAAACTTTGTACTACTACATTTTAGTCACTAGGAAAAAATGAAACTAAAAAAAAATGGATGTGGATATTATCAATTTAAAAATGCTAATAGTTTATTTGGTAAGGTACATTGAACTCAATGAAGAAAAAATATTTATTTATTTAGTTTTGTATTATAATGTTATCTATTATTTTATTATGTATAAAAAGTTCATGATTAAATACAAAATTTAATATAATATAATAGTACGAAACACAAACTTATACATTTTAATTTAGAATTTAACACTATTCAAATTAAAATTAATATATCACAATGTGTAATTATTTATCAATTACATAAACATTACATCATTAATTATTTAATGAACCAAAAAAATTATATATAACTAAGCAAACGTGCATTGCACGTTGCTTAAACCTAGTATATATATAAAGTGGCTATTAAACGGAATATGTTGGTTTAACGGAAAAATTAACGGAATTTTTTTATTTAACGGAAAAACTAACGGAATTTCTTGTTTTAATGGAAAATCTTTTTTCACCACCCCTTACTTTCAAAATTATAATTAAATAATAATAATAATAAATTAGCTTTTGATAATTCTTTCAAACTAAAATATCTTGGAGCTAACTTATTCGAATCGACTTTTTCTCGAATCTGATTTATGTATCTAATTACGATTTATCCAACGAGACCAATATTCATATATTTACGATAACTCCATCAATATCTAAACATTTGACACAAATAAAATATAATTTGATAAATGTATCATTTAGTCCCTAACTTTCAAAATATTAAAATATAATATATAAAAATTGAATTATATTTTATGAAAATTTTCGGGGTATTACATTCTCACCCCCTTAAAATTTTTTCGTCCTCGAAAATTTACCCGTCACTTACCAATACTAAGTCTAACACGTGATATACATATATTATCGTAATACATATATTACCCGTCATTTACCAATACTAAGTCTAACACGTGATATACATATATTATCGTAATACATATCATACTTTAACGATAAAATGAATTGCATTATTACTTAAAAAAGAGTAAAGACTCAAGTCATGCAAAAAGTTTAAGCCTCCGTTTGTTTCTCATTAAAAATCCATAAAAATGAAAAATATGACCGTTATCTATCATATCAATCTATCAATTTTGAATTTCTATATCTTGTGTGGGGTCCAATAAAGGCTATATTTTTCATTCTCATTCACATTAATGAGAATCAAACGGAGCCTAAGTAAACTCATATTTTTACCCCTTAACATACCTTGAGTTTTCTGTTTGTGATTTTGGGTTGGAGATGACAGATAGAAACACTTTATTTAATTATTTATCAATTATATAAACATTACATCATTAATTATTTAATTAACCAAAAAAATTTACATCTTTATTAATAACAAATTAATTTTTAAACAAAACTATTAAATATAAACTAAGCAAACGTGCATTGCACGTTGCTTGCACCTAGTGTATATATATATATAAAGAAAGAACAAAAAAATCCGAAAAAAAAGGGTGTCTCATCCACCCCACAGCCATATCCCTCAAAATCAATCATAAGCATCGCCACCTCCGGCACCATCACCGGCGCTAAAGCGAAGGAGTTTTAGGTACCCACATTTTGCATTCCAACCACTGTGCAACTTTTTCAGAAATGGTGTTAAGCCTGAATCCCCAATTCCAAGAACCGCATCCTGCTCGTTGCGTGGCCCAACAATTGCCAACTAAGCAGAAGCTACAAGTTCCGAAATCAGTCGCCATTATCGGAATCTCCCCCCGACGTCGGCTCAACTTCCGACCATTGTAACCCATCAAGATTAATTTATTTACTAATATTCCTCAAAATTCAATATTATACACGTCACAACAGATCAAGGAGATTTATAAATGAGATCTGTGTGGTAATTTGTTGATTTAGAGGGAATATGAAGGCCAAAATTGGAACCAAAAATCTCTTTAAAAATCAATATTTTTTTCTTAATGTGGCTTGTTCATTAGAATCAACGAGAGAGACAGACACATAGAAAGACGTTGCATTCAAGTTTGAAATAAGGGAAAGTCCCCTTGTACATAACGGCGGTTACCGAATGGTGTACCCCTCACAATGTGTGCGGATCCTCTGTGTGTTTTAAAATGACAACTCGTGGTTCCTACCTCCTAATGTGAGTGGAGTGTAAATGATTAGGTAAAAAATTATGTATATGTAGCATATACCTTGAAATAATCTCAAATCTCAAATTGATATACTTACTTCATTTATTTATTTTCTTTCTTTTTACTTAGATACTCTCTCCACTATTTTCTATACAAGGCAGAGTCAGAAAATATGGAAGAAGACCAAAATTGTGAAGTAAAAGGAAATGGTAAAAAGAATATTGATTTTAAGCTGAGGGACCAAATTTGTAGTTTTCTCTAAATTCCTAATTCAGCCAATCATCCAATTGAATTGAGACAGAGACAGCTGCGGCGCAACGGGAGAGAAGACTGAAGAGAATTAGAACAAAAAGTAAAATAAATCAAATCTTACCGTAAAGTTATGGGTTGCTTCGATTTAGTCCATCTTTGGTAAAGCTCCGGGGGCTGAGAATTAAAACCAGATTTTTAATAAATTTTGATAAAAGTTAAAGGAGCGTATGGTTGAAAAATTATAAGTTCCATTAGGCTGGACATGGTCCGATTCAGTTTGATTCTGAAGAGAATCGAATCAAGCCAAAATTTTCGAGTATTTAATAAATGAAATCGTCGGGTCCAAATATAATTATGGAGTCGTTCGAATTCGGTTCGATTCTGTCAGTTCCGTACCATAATTATTTTTTTAACATTTACAGTAACTACATAAATACAAATAATGACATGTTTATTTGTAATTTTGATGGGCAGTTGGAGAGAGAAAGTCGGATTCGACAGTCGGTGGCTTCGATTTAGACATGTAGATGTAGGTTTTCAATTTATCAAATAATTTGAAGTTAGTGAACATGTGCTTACCGAATGAAAATGTGAAATTGGAAAGGGAGAGATAAAAACATAAAAAGACCTAGATCTTGGGTTAATAGTAAAATTAATAATCGGACCAAAAAATTAAAGGGAAATTATAAAAAATCAAGTGTATAATTTACACAAATTCAAAAATTAGGTTGAAAATTTAATTATTCAAAAATAAGGTATTTTATTTTAAATATCAAACCCTAAATCTATCCAAACCTTAATTCATCTCTCAATTCTCTCTACACCATTTCTCTCCACCGACCGCGCCTCCACCTGCTTCTCCTCTCCTCTCCTCCCTCCCCCTCCCTAGCAACGTCGAGGGCGCCTCGACGCTGCTGTGAATCGCAGCAGCGATGCGAATGGCTGCTACGATTCACAGCAGCATTCAGATCAGGATGGACTGCTAGGATCTAAATAAAGATCGGAGCTACTGAGTTTTGTACTCGGCTCGACACTTGAAGATCTCTTCAATGGCTACAGAGTCTCAGGCTCAAAGCTATTGAACTCCTTGGACATGGAAAAACACTTGCACTTTAGAGACGAGTTCTAGTGATTCTTGATGGTGTTATCCATCGAGCTAGTCAATAATCGAGATATTGTAACCTATTTGTTCCCAAATTTTGCACGAGCACAAACGATTGTCTCATCTTCTTCAGATGTGAAAGTTCGACGATGCACTTCAAGGGAAAAGTGGTTGCACCACCGCAACTTGTACGATTTCCCAAATTTGGGAAAGAAAATTTTGTTGGGTGTGGAGGAGATAGAGGAGATGGCTTGGCAGTGGCGCCGACATTGGGTGGGTGCAGTTGAGCCGTCCGAGAATGGTAGTGGTGGTGATGGTTTTAGGGTGGGGGTAGTTATGTTTGAGGAGGGCTGTGGTGGGTCAACTATGTTGGTGGATGGTCTGTGGGTGTTGGGGGGATCTATTGTTGGTGTTGCAAAAATGGCGGTGGCAACAGTGGCTTTGTTGTTGGTAGCGTTGTAGTGCTGTGGCGGTGGTGGTGGTGGTGGTGGGTGAGGGTGGTTGCAAGTGGCCGTGGTGGTATGTGACCTAATATTTTATGGTATGTGACCAAATATTTGATAATCTGTAACCAATCACTCAACTGTGACCTACAAAATTTAATAATATGTGACTAATCAATTTAAAGATCTATGACCGACAAATAAATTGTGACTAATTAATTTAATAATATATGACTAATAAATAAATTGTGACCTATAAATTTTGATTCGTGATCAACTAATTTTGAAATCTGTGAGTAATGAATTAATTGTGACCTATAAAATTTTTGAATTGTGACCGTCGGAATAATTGTCGGAATCAAAGTAGTCGCCGGAACAGTCGTCGGAATAGTCACCGGAGAAGAGTGGTGGTCGAAACGGTCGCCGGGATAGTCATCGGAACGGTAGGAGATGGTGGAGGTGAGGTGAATTAATTATATTATTTAATAATTAATTAATAAAAATATTTTTAATTAATAAATAAATATCTGAATTTTGCATTTTGAAACTTGACACCTGAAAATTGAATTGTGTCGAAGTTAACACTTGACTTTGAATTCTTCCCAAAATTAAAACAAAAAATTAAATTTAGAAATCGGGTTAGACTGGTCTAGCTAAGCATGGACTTGGCTTGGGAGTCGGAACATTAATCACTAAATTAGTTAATTTGTTTAGAAAAATAAAATAAAATAATTTAATTAATTCAATATAAAAAATTTTAAAAAATTATTTAAATGACCAAGAATAGAGAACTGAACCAAACTCATCGGTTTTCTATTCAAATACCTGTTCGGGTATTTAATTTATGAAGAATCGTTCGATTCGATTCAGTTCGTTCAGGTTCGATTTGAGAGTTTTGTCTAGCTCCAAGTTCCATGAAATATGTGATTAAAATTAATTATTAATTTTGATTTTGATTAAAAGTTAAGAGTTTAATCCCTACCAAACAATGTTTACTTCAAAGGATAATTAGCAATAAATGTTCATATTGCTTGTACTTATTGTACAAATCATTCATATTATTTCAAATTAGACATTTGCACCATTATTTCAACATTTTATTGCGGAGTTGGTCATTTTTATCTCATTCCGTCAATTCCTTTAGTCAAATATGGATAATTGATATAAAATATCCATATAGTTTGCCTTTGTTGTGCAAATCGTTCATATCATTTCAAAAGCATTGGAACTCTTCTCTCTTCCTCTGCATTTTATTTCAATTTTACGGTAGATAACGAAACGTAGTTAGAATCATTGAAGATCAAATTTAGATTAGACTATCTATCATTAGAAATTAATTAATGTTAGATAACTGTGAGTACGTTCAACTTCATTTCAATCCATATAATACGTAGAAGATGCTCTTAGGCCAACAAAAGTTTCTCTAAACATTTTTAGCTTTGTATAGAGAGAAGAAATAAAGAGAGTAAGCCGGGGCGGACCCGGAAGAAAGTTCAGTGGGGACGAAACCAAAAAATTTTGGAAAAAAATCTGGAAACCTAGAAAAACTTAGACAAAAAAAAAAAAAAAAAAAACTAAAAAAATCTAAAGAAAAATTCGGAAATATGAAAATTGAGTGGGGGCGACCTCATGTAGGTCTGCCACTGAGAGTAAGGAACTCTCGTATTGTAAAATTTTCTGAGTTAATTAATTTTCCTTTCTTTTTCGGTTTGTCTATTTTACGTTTTCCTCAATTCTGTTTGTTTTCATTTCCACGGTGCTCCTGTTTGATTTTCATTTTTTAGGTAGAATGTATTATTGAATAATTATTTTTTGGTGAATGTCTGATTAAAAAGTAAGAATATTTTTTTTTAAAAAATATGTATATAATTATTTTATGAGATAATATTTTATTGAAAATGAATTTTGAAAAAATGACTCTAACGGCGCTTTGTATTTGTTTGAACGACTTTTCACGTTAGAATAGAAAAAGACATGACCATGATGCGTGTACTTAAAGAAGTCGGTGATCAATTCTTTTTGGTTTAAAATGAATGATTGATGAATTGATCGAAAGCGACTCAACTTCAAATCGAATTATGATACTATAATTGTACAGGGTGCCAACTTTATCTTCTATTTTCATTTTTGTCCTCATCTCACGTTATAATTGAAGGTGGCAAATGATCGAGTTAAGCCGGTTCAACCCATAGCACTCCTTAAACAGGCTCACGTCCGTATCCTTTTAGGGAAAAATCCATGGTTCAAGGATTTACTTTCACGAAATAAAAAATCAGGCCCCAAAATTTAAAATTACAAAACTCAGGTTTTTTCATTAATTAATTAATTATATTTTACAATTAATCTATTAAATTAAATATTTAACTATAATATAATATGATTAACCCACCCCACCCCCACCCCCACCCCAACTCCACCCCACCACCACTGCTCCGGCGACCGACAACCGTTCTCCGACCACGCTTAATTCCGACGACTATTTTTCGGTGACCGTTGCTCCGATTCCAAGGTCACAAATACCTTATTAATTAGTTAAAATTTAATTTTAGGTCACAATTTATCAAATTAATTCGTCACAGATTATTTTCGAGATCACAGATCAAAAAATTTATAGGTCACAATTAAATACATTGGTCACTAATCAAAAAATGTATAAGTCACAGATTTTTAGTTGGTCACAAATTATCAACTTTTAAGGTCACAGATTAATAATTAGCCACATATAACAATATAATTGGTCACATACACCCAAACACCCGTCCACGATCCCCAACCCCATCAATAATTGGTCACAGATCAGCCAACTAGTTGGTCACAGACAATCGCATTTTAAGGTAGCCACAGAGAACCATAATAGTTGGTCATATATAACCAAACACTCGTCTCCCCATCTCAATCCACCACCAATATTGGTCACAGATCGACAACTAGTGGGTCACATACCCAAGCAGCCGTCCCCCGATCCCAATCCACCACCAATAACTGGTCACAGATCGACCACCTAGTTGGTCACAAACACACTCCGTTAACCCTGCCGCAACACCATCACAACCACCGGCACAACAATAACAAAAACGAACACAAACAAACCTCACATTACACACACACAGAGATCCGCGAGCCACAGCCCCCACACACACAGCGCACACCCACATCACCTCTACCGCACTGCCATCGCACCACTCAAAAAAAAAGGAATGGTAAGAGACGGACAAAGCAGCGTCGAAGAGGATGTGAGACAGTGAGAGTAACCGAGCAGCACCTCAACCGCAACCGCACATCGCCGTCCCCCACACACAAAACATCCACCCACATCGAAGACCAATACCGCACACGCACAATACCGCTACATATTTTACCAGTACGTTGAAACCCACAACAGATCCACCCGCGACAGATCCACCCGTGTTAGCTTTGGGGTCGAGACATTAGAGCGGAGACGGTTCGCCCGCCACAGCCACACGACAGCTTCACAGCCACCGTTTGCCCCCTCTTCGACGCTGCTTCACAGCAGCTGAATGGCAGCGTCGCGACACTGTTGCCATTCACAGCAGCATCGCGACACTAGAAAGGAGGGAGGGGAAGGGATAAGGGAGAAAGAGAGGGAGAAGGCAAGCGGGCGGTGGTGCCGAGAGAGGTGGTAGAGTGGAGAGAGGGGAGAAATTAATTTAGGGTTCAGATATATTTAGGAAATTTCGTGGGTGTGTGTGTGATGGTAGGGGTGAATATATAAATTAATTTATTTTAAAATATCATTAATAATATTAATTGTAGAAATTAAAACCTGATTTTTGATTAAATAAAGTATAAATCTGATTTTTTAAAAGGCAAAACTAAACGTCGGGTTTTTGGTAATTTTCCCTCCTACGATCAACTCGGCCCTTTGATTCGTGGGCCGAGCTGTTTAGGAGCCGACTCATTTTTATTTTTTTTAAAAAAAGATTAATAAAATAAGTTCAAATACAATTAATTTTTTTATGAAATTAATGAAATAAGTATAAAAAAATGAAAAAAACCCTAATCGGTCCATGAGCTTAAATGAGCCGACTTATGGGCCTCACAAGTAGAGCTAACTTGGCTCGTGAATAAAATGTGAGTTAAGTTGATGCCGCTAGCCAACTAACAATCAGCCAGTTTGACACTCCTAGACGTAACTCTGCTAGAAAAGATATTCAAAAATATACTTTGAGAAACAGTATTAAACTAATTTAGATTGTTTCAAACGGATTTCAATTGTTTTTACTCTGACACATCGATTTTGCAGAAGTCGATCCTAAATAATTCTCAACTCAATCTCAGTCAACATCGTTCAATTGAAAATTCTACCTATATGCGTCCTAACTTTATGCAAACACTCAACCAAGTTCAAGTTAAAATTCTACCTATATGCGTCAATTAGATTGTCAAATTATGCATGCTTACACTTTGAAAATAAGCTTCAAATTTGGCATTTTTTTCCATTTCATCGTAGTCAAGTTGCCCAATTCAAAATATTTTTAATAAGAAATGTTCCTAGATCCCTAATACAATCTATGGAGTCCATTTAGGGTATGTTTGGGCCATATTATTTTAGAAGAATGTATTCTGAAATAATAGATTGATAGAGAACGTGTGGTTGAAAAAGAAAGAAAAGTTATTAATGTGATGTAAAATATTATTTTGTTTATGAATGTGTGGTTGAGAGTAGAAGAATGATGATGAAAATTTTAATGTGTATCAAACATGGGCTTATCGTGTAAAACAAACTAGTCAAATCAATAATTTTGCACAACTTTTGAGATAAATTTCCTCCAATGTAAGTCATATCTACACTCGCATTCAAAGGGGCATTAAAGGTCGAAAATAACTGCGAGGAAGGAACGAAGTAATTTCCTGAATAAAAGGACTCATAATTCAGCAGGATTTCGTTGAATTAAAGTACATAAAATGAATGTATGTTGTCAGCATATAGCAAAGTTCACTTACATTAGTACATGCCACTTTCCCGTCATCGCAATATTGTTCTAAAGACGTTTTTTCATTCTTTAAAATCTAGAACCTTGTGGTCAACTTAGAGCACCATTCATATTTTAATTTGGCCATTCTATAAAGGTCCAGACAACGTAGTTGAACAGCATTACTAAAACTTATAGGTGGCAATAAAAATTGATGGTAGCAGTGTAGACTATAATACCTTCAAGCTAAAGATGCGCTTGTGCATGTTCAGGTTTATGAGTATACTCGTAATCGAGATGAACAAAAGCACGCTCAATCTCCGGCAAAAGTTCGAGCTTCTCTTGCAAGGATTCTCCGATGTCATGAGCTTCTTGCAGGGGCATGTCAGCTGGCAACACAATATCCACCTCGACGAAATAATGAGACCCAAAGGTGTATGCCCTTACAGTGTCGATGTGCCTTATGGATTTGTGGTGATTCCAGCATAGGTAAGTGAGTTTCTGTAGAAATTCTGGTGCAGCTGATCTTCCAATGAGAGAGTTCACGTTCTCCAGCACAGTTAATGACCATGTTCGGATAGTGTACAGTGCCAGCTGCCGAATGTAGTAAGATCATAGTGTATCACAAATAAAATAATTGAACAAGAAAAAGGCAAAGATCTAAGTCATATGGAGTCGGGAAAAGGAGAAATTACAGTAAAATAAGATGATATCACCAATATAAAGACAATAAACTAAGCCTCATTCTCAATAAATTTGGGGTTGACCACATGAATCATTCTTCACCATAAATAAATTTATAAATAATAACTTTCGAGGTAAGCCCGTCAAGCATCTCGAGAAATAACATTTAATGGAGGATGTCCGATCAAAAATTAGATTCCCCTTGTGCATATCATACTATAACAGCATGTTCATTTAGAGCATAAAAAATTATAATAGCATGTTCCTCTAGATGCATTATTTTTCGCATATATGTGTGTGTGATGGTTTGACTGTGTTTGGTTATGTATACATGCATAAAAATTGAGAAGCAAATAGAATACTTTCACTTACAATAATAGCTCCAACAGGGTCCATCCAGTCACTGAAATAGTTAGCCATGACTACAGCAGCGAGGCCAATGATGTTGGTGATAACATCAAAAAAATGATCCTGGGCATATGCCTTGACAATCTCATTTGCAAACGTGCGGCAATAGACGAACAAAAATAATTTCACCAGAGTCACTGAAAGCATAATGCCAATGACCCATTGCTCTTGCTCCTTTGTCAAATTGAATTCGTCATCCTGCACAAGCCCTTTTATTATAAAACTTAGAGAGACGAGAAATGAAGAGTCGGTATTTAAAGAATCAAGGATCAGCTCCAAGCAACTCAATTCTCTAAATACCATGTCGATTCAGGTAGGGGTCACTTACATCAGAAACTAATGTACGTAGGGATTCCAGTATAATCTGCAGTCCTAAAGTTGCCATGACAGAAGCAAAAACAAGGATTCCCTACACATTATGTGTCCAATGTAGATTTGTTACATTAACAATAACGTAATCCACATAACGCACAAAAGAGATTCCAATGACAAAAATAATTTGCAGCTCTTATTTCAAACCACAGGAACAGAGAACCGAACATTGATATACAGAAAATGCAGTTTTACGTTATCCACAAAATATTTTGCAATATGCAGAAAATATATTTAGGCAATAGTTATGGTACATGGTAGATGAATTACAGTTGCCATCAAAGAACCACTACAGAGAACTGACTATCCTTTGACAATTGATCTAGGGAAAATTATTATTCAGCCAAAATTGAGGAAGATATTATTTGATGACCCTTGATACTGCAAAAGATAAATGATCTCCATTGCCTTGCAAGCACAGCAGGTAGTAATATTTACTCCCACCCATTAAATGTTTTACATGACCGTAACATATCTTTCGTCCAGCCTAAATGCATCTCCAGGGATGTTATGTCAGATGTCCCAGGAGTTCCACAATTGCATTTGCTCAAGACATTGAAGTAGGCATCCATGATCCCAAAATTATGTATGTTTTGGTCAAACCATGCAACCATGAAACCTCCTAAAGAGTTGCAAAAATTGATTTACTGTTACACATCAAACTGCAATAATCCAGTGTCCACCTGTAATATTCACCGTCGAACCTTGCACAACCAAATTGAAAGGAAAGCAAGTAAAGCCAGATGACAATCCATTCTGGTGGAGGACAGGAGGAACATCAAAGAGGCCAGACAAAACTTGCTGGCCAACTGAAACCGTTCAGCTTCTGCTAGCTTTCTGATTCTCTTAATGTTCTTTATGTTACTGCATTAATTTTTCTTCTCCCCTCTGCAAGTTGTCGAGTTTTATGTTCCTTTAGAAGAAGACGTGTGCTAGGTATGGTGGTCATTTAGGGCACTAATGTGTTTTGTCATTTTCAGGCAACGGGGGTCACAAGTCTTGCTATAAATATTATCAATCCTAAATTATGTGACAAGAGTTGCAAAATCATCGAACGGATATAAAAGAATGTGCCATTTACAAAATCATATCATTCAGGATTATAATAAAATAGGATCAATAGAACAACAAAGTCACAGAAACAAACAGCCGTTTGAACCTTCATTCATTTAACAGAGGGTTATAAAAAACAGTTGAGATTCTTTCACTCCCCCGTCAATCAGCTCACAACACTGGAAACAATCTTAAAATATGGATCAAGAAACAATGAAAGGGTTAATGCAAGATCACATGAAGATGGGCAATGCTGCAAGTAGAAATAATTACTTGTCCCATTTAAAATAGACCTGTGAAGGACTAAATTTGATTCAATCAACATCACTTATTTGGAAAGTGAAAGCCTGGGCTTTTCTTTTTTGTGAAGTAAATTCAATTCCGTGTCTTAGGAATGAATTTGTTGAAAGAATAAGAGAACGATATGGTTTAATGCCGTGAAGATTTAGATTCACTGAAAAATGAGTGTAGATCGTAGCAGTTATTTTCCGAGAAACAAAAGTAGATCATATTCCTTATGAAGGAGAAACTGCTATCTGTACATTGAAATAAATGAAAATAAATTCTCACAGCCCATTATAAGGAATGAAAGGAAAAGGTAAGTAGCATGATTGTGAAAATGCGAAGTCTGATGAAAATAGTCATGACTGTAAGTATAATTGTATGTAGATTATTTTTGGAATCAATGACTTAAAAGGCACTAACCAGAGGCTGCATACGTTTCTTTCCAATAGGATATCGATAAGGATTTGGCGTCTGCATGGAAAAAGCAGTAAACCACAGGATAAAACCAGATAGTAGATCAAGAAGCGAGTCTAATGTGGACGCAACAATGGCCAACGAACCACTCCTGATCGATGCATAAACTTTAGCTGCAAAAAGAAACATATTTGCAACATTTGACATCCTGATGGCAATTGCTTCACTTCTAGCCAGCTTTTCTCTGTCTTCCTGCAACCAAAACAAAAAGAATGTAACCCTGGTACCTTGTTCACCTCCTAATATCTGATAAATGATTTCATCAACCTAATGAACAAAGAAAAATCAAATTAAGGTTGTAAGTATAAACCTTTGACACTCTTGGTACAGAACCTCGCTCTGCTAGTACATCCATTTCATTGAACCCCTCCAGCATCTCTACCTGTTGCTGGTAATACTCCGCAACATTATCTTCTGGGCCTGGAACATCAAGGAAAGAAAGAAATTTATCGTGTGCAGTCCCTTGAAAGTGTCAACAGGCATCAATCACTAATCTTGGCTTCAATCAAACAATGATGGAATTCACTAAATATTGGAAGTCATTTTTAAAATTTAAAACCTAACACAACAAGTGATCTCACAGGACGCTCATAGATATAATTAAAGTGAACAAAAACATTAATTTGTCCAAAGTTGTGCAAGTACATGCTAGTAATTCTTAAATCTTTTTCTACAGGTTAGCATTCGAATTCAACACATGCCAATCTATAATATTTTCATTAAAAACAGTCATGGAAGCAAGAAACACAAAGAAGCCACTCACTAGTAATTAACAGAAGTAGTCAATTTTTCTCAAATAAAATACAAACAATTGAGCAAATGATATAGGAAAAAAATAAATAAATAAGTACCTCTTGCATTTTTTATATATTACTTATTTCGCTTGGATCTGAAGCTGTTAAGAACAAATACTACACCACTATAGTAGAAAAAACAAAAACTAACCCAATTTATTAGTCATGAAATTATTCCAATGCGTTTTTAGCCCCATTAATGTCCCATACAACCTTTCTCTGTCCACAATCATTAGACCCACCAAAAACTACTGAAACTAATGCTCTTACAGCAACGCAGTACAAGAATAAAGAAAGAACAAAAAATATTCAGAACTAAACCACAGGCAAAGAATTAAAGAAAGGGAATCTGCACTGTTCCAAAAAGGGTATTCAAATTCGGGAAAACAATTACCCAAAACCCCAAGATAGTCATGGAGCCCACGAGGAGGTTTTTCTTTGTGCTCAGTAGATAAATGAAATCCATCGAAGTTCAACCGCCATGAATGGTCACCGTTTCTTGTCTCCAGCAACAAAAGTTGCTCTTCGGAGCCGTCGGTATTTACAGGTTCCACCATTTCCCGTTCACTTTACACTTGCACTTGAGAAAAATTGAATAATTCACTCTTAAAGTCTAAATTGAAAGAAAAATGGGTAGAAGTAGCGAAACTCGAACGATTTTTTGGAGAATAAATGAGGTTGACGATGGCGGAACCAGAAAAGGAAAACTGAAGGTGGCTATTTTGTGAATATTTTCTGCACTCGCGGCGATTATGTATGATTTACTCGCCGTGCTATTGGTTTGTTGATCCACGTAAAAAAGTAATATGGGGCCCAGGTGAAGTGAGTCAGATGTTAACGTGGCAGATCCAATGTGATGTGACTGGAATTGGTGGTGGGATTGGGATACGTGAACGGTCAGGACGAGAATAGAAGCGATTTAAGCGAATTACGCAAGCCGATTATTATTACCAAGAGGGTGTGTGGTCGAGATTAAAATCAGATTAAAATTGAAAATATAGTCGTTATTGTTGATTTTTATTAGACGGGTGGGACCCAATAACGGTCATATTTTCAATTTTAATTGGATTTTAAGCTGTATCAAACGGGCTCCAAATCTGTTCTCTAAGCCATACAATTTCACGCGGTGTGGGTCCCAACATGAATTTGTACCTACCTTGTCTTTTTGGTTTAGAATATTTACACGATTTTGTTGTATTCCGATGTGTTTTTTAGGTAAAGATGGTGATGATTGTTGTGAATTTGAGCTGAAGGTAAAGGTGGTGGTGGATTTATGGTGGCGACGATAATTTGGATGGTGCCAACGGTGGTAGAGTGGGATGGGGTGGGGTTAAGATGAAGAATAGTTGTGATCGATTAATTTGGATAATGTGCGATCAATAAATAGTTTATGACATAATAGAATGTGTATTTACGACTAAGCCCTTGTTTAATTCTCATTTTTTTTAAAATACACATTTTTCAATAAAATAATATTACGAGCACTCAAAAAAATTTCTTTCATTTTTAACCACATATTCTCTATCAATTTACCATTTTAAAATGCATTCTACACAAAAAGAGGCTCAAACAAGCCATACATATGTGTGTGACCCACAAATTGTATTTGGTGATTGTGAACTTGTGTAATTTTTTTTATTAGTACATGATCATGATCATAAACTGTGTGTTTGTTGTAACGTGACATGTTTGATTAAATATATGTCAAACATTTCATCTAATGTCACAAATTGTGACCACCTGATTTTTGAAAAGATTTCATCAAATTTCTTAAATTTGAAAGTGTATCTTGAAAATTTGGTTGTTATGTATTTTTTCCATCCGCAAGTGTTATTCACTTATCTTCTAAACTGTTTATTTACACTTTATAAATATGCTTTTATTTTTTATTATTATATTACTTTGTGTTCTGGGGGGCTGGTTTTGTAAGCGTGTAGATTATTTTCCATACCTCTTTCTACTTTTTGTATTGTCGTGTAGAAAGAGTGTAGATAAGAAGGGAGGACTTCAGGAAAAAAGTTAGCCATCGTGTAAAACGTTCTTAATAATTAATAAATTAGGACCCCGCTATTTTGCCAGAGGAGGGGCGCCCAGCCAATAGGGGGGCGCCTGAGTTTGACTCGAGTGCCTCTCCCCCGAGCAAAGGGGAATAACCCAATAAATTAAGTAAAAACTATTACCACTTGCCAAGTTCAGTTTGAAAAGAAACTTGATGTTGAACAGATGGACGGCTTCATTTGGCCTATTGAGAAATTCTCTAGTAATTATCCATAAGAAAATAATGCTGAACCTAACATCTTAGACTCTATTTTTGTGTACTAAATTTAAAGATAAATTAACGGTAGATTGTAGTTTGATATTTTGCACCCTTGCCATTGCATACAAGATTATGCAGTTAATTTAATTTTCTAGAGTTGTCACTACCGTTTGACGATTGTGGTAGAAGATTTTACCTAAGTATGTGCTTGTGAAGACCATTCCTATGGTGATTTTATGGCTTCAAAAGGTAATTGTTATTCGATAACTTTCATCTTACTACTTTGTATTTCACTTCTATGTGCATTAGTCTTAGCCCCTATTTGACAATCATTATTTTAGAACTCTTCATTTCTCGTACTTATTTCCAATCACACATTTACACAATAAAATATTTTGAACGTAAATTCAAAACTTTTTCCATACTTTTTAACCATACATTCTCTAGAAAAATCAATATTTAAAACTCCAATTTCTCAAAATAATGGTAATCAAACATGGGCTTACTATAGTTAGTATTAGAGCCAATACATTTCGATTATTACAAATTCAGTTCACTTGCTTAAACTTTTCATTCAATTAATTGACATTTGTTATATCGTGCCATTATATGCAACAATAATGTTAAATGTACACTACATCCCTTACATGATTTTTGACATCCCCTTGGCATGAAAGTAGTGTTTTTTAAAAATGTCGAATAATGTGTTGTCACATGTCACAGTGTAGAAGATGAAGTACATGTAACATGATTATATGTAAAATTTCACGTGGTAAAAGTAATGCTATTTGTCTTCAGTAAATCATTCCATGTGATGTGACACTAAATGATAAGATGAAAAAGATGAAAAACTACTAAATTATTGTACAAAACTCCACTTTGCTATATGTCCCCAGTTCATGCTCTTATAAATGGCAAGAGGCCATGAAGGATCGAATGAGATATAGCAAAGTGGAGTTTTGTAATACGTCTAATTTATGTCTTTTTTAAGACTCACGTTTGACGTATTCTAAACTATTTTCGATATCTGTTTAGACTATTCGATATGCTCGTAATGTAGTTCTTGAAATAAGTTTCGAAATGATATAAGTAATTTGTAGATTCGATTAGCGTACGATCGTCGGATAATTTTTAAAATTTACGTATATTATCGAAATTCAAATTTATTTTGATTTTGCCCCCGTTTGGTGGAGATTAAAATCAAATTTTTAATAAATTTTGATAAAAATTAAACAGTTATGAATTTCATAAAATATGTTATTAAAATTAATTGTTAACTTTGATTTATCAAAGATACAATGATACGTTTGATAACGAGAGATTTTGTACAATACTCAAAGGTGTACGAATTGTAAATTTTCATTTAGGCTGTGAGAAATTTTGGTTGCTACAACCTTTTTTAATTTCACTGAAGGTCCTTAGACTTTACTTATTACATTAACCTTATATTCTTAATTTTTTTACTTGCAATCTTATTGTCACATTAACATTAATTAGCATATATGGTACTTCATGATGATGCTTATCTAAAAGTCCAATGGGAGAGCATAAAATGCTGATTTAACCTCGTATTTAAATAAGCAAAACACAATAGACACGAGTGCGACATAATATTTGGAAACATCGAGGACCTTTAATGCAAATTCTTGGTAGACCAAAACAATTGTCAACTGACTAAGCATAGTGTCTCGGAGACAAGGGTTTTACTATTTGTACAAAGGGGTTGACATCTCGATATGCAGTCCCCTCAGAAAGGGGGGCCCATGATTTTTTTGTTGGGTGTGACCCCTATTTGTGAGAGGATTTCAGTGTACAAATAGCAAAATTTAATGTCAAATGACTCGATAACCAAACAATCAAATCCAACGGCTAAGAATCCATCACCACCATAATCATACTAATCAATCATTTAAAATAGGGAAACTTGCAACCATGATATCAAACATTTCATTTAGTTACAGACTTTGCCCAAACCTTCTATTGTGTCACCCACAGTACCAAATTTTTAAAAAACTTGCACCCAAAGTCCAAATAGATGAAAACTGTTAGTTGATCGTTAATTGACCAAAAAATGAACTTGACCATAATTTTGACTTATTTTAAAAGGATAAAATAGTAACTTTCCATTTTCTATAATAATAATAAAAAAAAACCCAAACAACACATATCCACCCACCTAAACCTAAAACTAGAGGTGTCAATCCGGGTGGTCCGGGCCAGGGTCAGCCCGCCAACATATGAGCCCGGTAATGGCCAGCGTGAAAAAAAGTTTGCCCGCTACGGGTCGGCCAACAATTTTGGACTACAACCCAGGACCATCCGGTGACCCATTCGGGTCAAGCCCATGCAGGTCACGGGTCACGGTTTGTTCCGATTTGGCCCGTATAATTGGATAAATAAAATTATAAAAATATAGAATTTTTCATATTTATAGCAAAAAAAATTTATTAAAAAAATGTAAATTAAGAATTGAACAAAACGATAAATTCATATTTATACTAAGAAATGTTTACATAAAATTCAAATTTAATGTTACATGAATTATTTATAATTTTGAAAAGTTAAATTTAACTTAAACAAATAACAACTAAATGTATTTCTAATTACTATTATCAAATATTTATAGTATATCACAACTAGGTTGGTTCCTACTTTTACTATAATTTATAGTTTAAGTATATCTCAATTAGGTTAACACATATTTAACTATAATATTTAAATTTTTTATTATTTTTTTCACGGGTCACGATTAACCGCGGCCCGTGAAGGTGCAACCCACGAAGTTCGCGGGTTATACCTCCTTGACTCGTGAACCGCCCGTTCGAGTCACGGGTCGATCCATCCTTTTTGACACCTCTACCTAAAACTTTGTTATCTCCTTCCCCTTTCCCACCCCCAAATCAAAATCAGAAATTTCACCGCCCACCATTGGCTACCTGCTTTACCGTAACAATTTGCAAATAAATAACAAAGGGTATAATATCTGCTCCACCTTGCTTCTTCCATCGTTCAAAACTAAAACCTAGCCGAGCTTCCATTTTTTACCTGCAAATTCCATTCAATGGCTTTTACAGCTCCCACTCTCTTTTCCCTTCACTCTCTTCCCTTCAAACCCTCAATTCCATTTCTTCCCAAACTACCCCTCAAACCCTATAAATATCCTCACTCTATCCTCTTTTTCTCCTTTCACTTGTCATTCTCCCAATTCACATCGGAACAAGCCATTCTCGAAGCGGTAGCCAATGTCGACAACGAAGATAAATCGCTCCTAACCGTTAGGACCAATGAGAACGACTTGGCTCAACCCAACCTCATTGGCTCCGTTGACTTTCAAAAGGCACTCACTATCGCTATCGCTGATGGTGGAGAAGTCGTCGATGATGGTATGGTGATGAGCATAGTACTCTCTCTACAAGACTTTTTAGTGTAAAAAATGAATTTAATGGAAGATTCATAATTGTCTTTTCAATTAGAGAGTGGGGGATGGGTATGTGTGGTTTGAGTTTTTTTATTTTAATTATTTTTTATTATAGATATATAAAGTTACAATTTTTTTTTTTTAAATTAGTCAAAATTATGGTCATGATCAATTCTTTGGTCAACTAATGATCAAACTAACAGTTTCCATCCGTTTGAACTTTAGTGTAAAATTTTTTAAGTTTTATACATTGGATGTCACAAATGAAAGATTTGGGTAAAGTTTTCAACTAAATGAAAGATTTGGCGTAGTTGCAATTTTCCCCTAAAAATATTTAAAAACTAGAAAATGTCAAAACAAAATCTTTTCGAAGAAATTTTATTTTTTTAAAAAGGAAAAAAATCCAAAAATCCCCAAATCCAATTCTTCAATCTTTTCTCATGGAACCTAATAATGACAGCAGTGGACTGAGCTCTTACTTCCACCACCAGCTCCACAGCCAATCTCCTCCGCCACCAACAGCCTCCACCGTCACCGGAAACCCATCACCGGCAAATGGAGTTGTACCCAATAGTACAACCACGACGAACATGGCGTACCTCCATAGCGTACCTTCTGCCGTTTCATCTCCTTTGGAGACTGTGAAGAGGAAGAGGGGAAGACCGAGAAAGTATGGCACTCCCGAGCAAGCCGCCGCTGCTAAACGGGCGTCGGGTTCTTCCGTGCCCAAGAAACGGGACAACCAAGATTTGACAGCTTCGGCAGCCGGATCTTCTGGTCCTTACTCCTATAGTCCTATTTATCCAAGAATTCCCAATTGGCTGCTCTCGGTAATCCTCTGTTCCTCAATCTCGTTCTATCTGTGCTTATGTATGTATTTATGTATATATGCATGCATGTATTTAATGTATGTATGTTTGGTTGTATAATTGTATGCATGCATGCACGCGTATAGCCTTTCCCATTGTATCTTTCAATTGTGTAGACCCTACACTTTTTAATCTTTCTATGGTATGATTTGCCGTTTAGGGAAAAAAAGAACTTTATTCTTTTCTGACTCCTCGCATTTATCCTATTAATTTACACAATTGTTTTTTAGTGTTTAGATTTCCTGAATTTCACAATGTTTAAGTCAAACAGTTCTTGACTTTGCTGGGTTTATTGTAATTCTGCTAATGATTGCAGAAGTTAGGGAGGTGCTGTAAAGGATATACTATGCAGTTTTCTTTTTTACTTCAATTTTTTGGTCAACAAACCATGAGTTAGTTCACCTAAACCAAGTGTGGAAGTTCAGGCCATGGATACTTATCAAACAGGAAGTCATACCTGTTACCATTATAATATTTTGTGTAGCTTTTACATGGGAAAGGATAGAACCGTGTTATTATGATTGGGTTTGTGCAATTTGTTTTGTATTTCTCTAATTGCTTTTTGTTGAGTTGGTTGAGATTGAGAGATTTCTTCAACTGACAACCGTGATTCCATGACTCACTGAAGCATGGTGACCTACTGACCTTGTTCTTGAATGTTCAGAAGAAGATGCATATGACTCACTAAACAGTTTTAAGTTTAGTAACATTGGCTAGCCTTGCCATTTTCTGTATGTTCTGAGGCATTGTGCTTTCATGTGCTCTTGTATAATGGTCATTAAACTCTTGAAGAAACTGCTTCATTCCTGAGTTTACATTCTGCAATAATTAGGACTAACATAGTTGCACCCGAGAGTTACATGAAAATTAGTTGTATTATTTAATTTTTACAAAACATTTGATGCTGTATTGTCAACCACAGTTGTCCCAACTAGCCTTTAAGCTCTACTGATTTTTCAATCATATATTCCTTGGGAAAAGTAGAATGGCACAGTCTTCTATACTGTTTTAGACTTCTAGCTATGTGCCATGCCATGCTTTTGAACTACAAATTCACACTTCTTAGCAGAAAACCTGGCTTGGTGTGGAAATAAAAACAAAAGGAACAAGCAAAATTAGGTTCAATGTGAATGGAAAAGTGAGCCTATGGAGCTTAATTTAACAAAAGAAGAGAACTTAGACATGTGATGCATCATGGTGGTCAAATTGGGCCCCTCCCGAGACAAAATAAAAAAATCATAAAAAGCAGAGGTTAAAGAATCTTTTTGGCCCAGTATGCATATCAAATACCATATGTAGGGGTGGGCAAAAAACCGACCAACCCGATGAAACCAACCGAACCGACCCAAACCGACCAGTTTGGGTCGTTTTTTGCATTTTTTGGGCGGTTTTGGGTTGAGGTCGGGTCGCGGGTTGGCACTATAAACCCGACCCCCGACCCGACCCAACCCAACCCAACCCGAAAAAAAAGAAAGAAAAAATGACGTTAAGCCCCTGTTTGTTCTACATTTTTGGGTCAAATGTATAAAAATTTTGACAGATTAACAGAGATATTATGCTTGGTTATTATTATTATTATTTTTAGTATGGATAGTGAGGTATACAATTGTGCACTAAACGAATGACAATATTTTTAGATAAATAGTTTAAGAACAATTTTAGTCATCCTTTTATGTATGGTGTACGGTTAACACTTTAGAATTCCATCCAATACATATAATCCGGGTCCGGCCAAATATTACTTTTGGCTACAAAGATTTAAAGATAGTTTTTGGCAACCCGACCAATCCAACCCAACCTACACTTGATTGGGTTGGGACATTTACACGGGTTGGGTTGGTTTGATTTTAGATCAAACCGATCACGTTGTGTTGGGTTTGGGTTGGGATAAAAACCAACCCAACCCACGCCCACCCCTGGACTCCATATGTGCATAATTTATACAAGGTAGTAGAACTTTTGCTTGACACCTATGCCTTTTAATGTTGGGGGCACAATGTCTATCTCTGCACTTTATGAGATGTTGGCATGTGTGCATTTCATTGTTCCTGGCATTCTGGCCTCTGGATGGTTAGGATTTATGCCAGGGCATCTCCTTTTTGTTTTAATACTTAAACCTCTTGAAAAGTTTAATTTTGATGTCATTTGGCATATGATATTGTTTTCCTAAAATATACACTTCTATGTTTGAAGCTTTTTTAGTTTTTTGTCATTCTGAACTATCCAATTTTCTTTTCTTATCCATGGGGCAAGTGGGCCATGCTCATGTAATATTTCTCTTTGTACCTGGGTGGTGCAGGCAATATAGTCCAAGGCTTCACTCCTCACATCATTACTGTAGCTGCTGGAGAAGTATGCTTTTACACACTGACTATAAGATCATATTTATATATTAGTTCTGGTATAAGATGTAGAAGCTTCCTTTATTTTGAAATTATTCCTTGCATCATTTTGCTACGAATGTAAAAAAAGTTTTTTTTTTTAATGAAATAAACTAAAATGGCATTGCCATTATCGTCGATATTAATTTGTCACGTTCTCTATTATGTTTGAAAAATGTTATAGAAATCAAAGAGAGAGTTTACAGAAAGACTTAGGAATGTATAATGTCAATCGCTTCCTGATTAGTGAAAATTTTCAGTCTAGAAGATTCAAGATTAAATCATGATATTATTATTTGCTATTTATTGTTCAACAAGGAATTTTTTCCACTTACTCTAAATCCGAAATGGCAAAAAAAACTATTCTGAAGCTGACCGAAATAGAGTCATATAAATTTTCAAGGGATTTGTTCAAGCTTATCTAGCTTGGCCTTGTTTAAATATTAAATTTGATATGATAAGTTCAGAGATCATTCCTTCTACATTAACACATCAGTTGCTACTTAGAGCATCTGTATGCTCATTCGGATAATCTACTTTTCATTAGTATTGTAACTATGTCAAATTTATAAATCAATCTGGTCCGGACGTTAGTTCTATTCAAATTCAGTAAATGGGCACATTTTGAAGCACATATTTATAGATTATACCTTTCTTGTGCATGTGTAAGGGACCTGCTTCTTGACCTAGATTGCTATTTACAGTTTGCCTAGTAATGATTCTTTTCTGTCTTAGATTGCAAAACTTGATAAGAAAATGCAAATTCATTTATCCCATGTTTGGTACACATTAAAATTTTCATTTTCATTCTTCTTCTCATTTTCAACCACACATTCTTCAATAAAATAATCAATGATGCAATATGTACAACACATGTGTTACAACATTGGGTTACAACCTCTCACAAGGAAGGTGGGCCCCGCAATTAAAAACATTGGGTTACAACCTCTCACAAGGGAGGTGGACCCCGCGATTAAAATAATAGTGGGCACCACCTCCCTTGTGAGAGGTTGTAAGCCAATGTTGTACGAGGAGCATTATTCTAAAATAATATTTTCCATCATATCAATAACTTTCCCTTCCAAAATAATGTGGCTCAAAAACACCCTTAATTAATTTTACGAAATTATAGAAAGTCAAGGGGAAGATGGTTGATGGAGTACGATCACTGTGGTTACACAATATTACTTTGCTTCTTCTCCTCTCTCCACTCTGACTTATTAACTTTTTGGAGGATGGAATTTCAAATCCTAGTTGTTACCATATCAGTTGGTTTTAGGGTTTTATTTCATTTCCACTATATCTGAGAGGATTTCGCCTTTTTTCCTGCCATTCTTCTTCCTAAATAACCTACATTACCAAATGACACATTCGTAGAAAACACTACTTTATATAGATATACTTGTTAAGATAATAAATAATCCTATAATGGTATGTGCACGCTTAAAGCAATCGTGTTGCATGAACATGCTGCTTCCCATTTTATCATGTCTCTGCTAGTAACTGGATCACTTGACTATGTGCATGGCATAAAAAGAATTTTCTGATTTACTTTGTCAGTAATAATTGTGGAATAAGATTATAATGATTGACTTTTAAGCACATATCCTGATATCAACATCATGTTTATTGACTTTATATATCTCTTTTACTAATCCATATCTGGATTCAATAGGGATTGTGCAGTGGTTCCTTGACTTCTCGTTAACGTCTTTCATGAAATTTTCGGGCTGGTTTTTGTTTGATTTTAATCCAAAAGCATTTTATATGCATGCTATTGTAACCTGCTGCCTTTATATATTGGATCTCTGTCAAAACCTAACAAAGCCGGTTGCATTTGCTAGGACGTGGGTCAAAAAATCATGGCGTTCTTGCAACAGAGCAAGCGTGATATGTGTATTATTTCAGCATCTGGCTCAGTTTCAAATGCATCTCTACGCCAACCATCGACGTCTGGAGGCACTGTTACATATGAGGTAGACACTGTATATTATTTTCCAATGAAGCAATAAATTATCCAAAGAGTTACGTAGACATGCAGTAGTTTTGATCCCCTGGTACAACTTGGTATAATATATCCCACGAATGTGTTAGTTTTGTCCTCTCTTGTCAAATGATATCAAAGTGTAGCAAGTGAAATGCATCATAAGCAAAAATATAACCAGACGTGTAAGGGCGAGAATAGTGTCGATGTCCTCTTAAAACAGATTCTTTCATGAATAAGACTCGACAAAACTCCCGAAACGAACCGACCGGACCCAAACTGAATCGAGTAGTTCTTCTTAAGTTAAATACCCGAACGAGTATCTAAATCGAGAACCTACGGGTTCGGTTCGGTTCGCGATTCTAGACCAAGAACCGAATCCCCCTAATTTTTTTTATCTTAAATAAGTCAATTTTTTTTTTTTCTAAATAAATTTGCTAACTAATTAATTTAGCCCAAACACAAAATATGATTTTACTATTTCTAATTTCCCGCCAAGCCTAACTTAATCAAATTGATTTAAATTTTACCCAAATATCTTATTCTACCATAGTGTCGTTTCTGCCGTTCTATTATTGTGAATTTGCTATCTTTCTTTTCATGTGATTTTAACAGTCAAATTTATGAAGTGCTCAACAAAGAGAGACGCAAAAGATATCACGTAAATTGGACTACGTTATTTTGTAAGAACTAAGATTGAATATGTCATGGTCGAATCAATGTAGCGTTGTTGTAAATATAAAAAAATTGATTATTGTATGGCCATGGAACCAAACCGAATAGAACCGAATCCGAACAGTTCCATAATTAAATTTGGACCCGACGATTCCACTTACTAAATACCAGAAAATTCGGGTTCGGTACCGAACTGGACCATGTCTAGCCATATTCATGAATTTGAATTGTGTTTGCATTTACATTCTTAGAAAATAATACGTACATGAAATGATTTGGATAATTTTATCTTTAATCACTGGATGCCATTCAGCTGTTCATGTTTTGTTTAGATTGAAAACCTTCACATAACATTTGTAGTGGTCAAAGATGTACCCCGATCCTAAATCTAGTTTGTTATTATAAAGTTAACAAATAAATACATTATCTTCAAGCAATTAGCCATAATAGCCTTAGTGTTTGGGGTGTATGATGTAGAACAACACAAGAGAAACACTAAAAAGGCCTGCCAAGATAAGTTCTGTAGTGGGATTTAGTTCAAATTGATGCTAGAAGTCTAAGCAAAAGGTTTGGATTACTTGTGGATCGACAGAAGACGGTTTTGAGACTAAAATCAGATCTATTCGGGTCTTTGAACATGCCTGAGAACGATAGTTGAGAAACTAGTCTTTAGTTGATTTTATTGCTTAGAAGACCTATCCCAATCCCAGCTACTAACGACTCCTAGTAGAGAGGTCAAATAGCTTGAAATAATCTAATAAGACCCTACGGAATTGAGAGAGTACTCATATCCAGCCGTTGTATATGACGACCAAAATACCTTTGACTAAAAAAGGAATCCTAAGTATGGTTATTTCGGGAGCTTATTAGAATAAAACAGCTGATATATGACTACGTAAAACTAATCTAAGTTGCTCCGATTCCTGTTGTGTGTAAAATGCAATATTTGTTCTTCTTTTCGACCAAATGTTCTTCATCAGCGTGGTTGGTTGTATCATGTATGCGTGTCTTTATGGTGTGGATATTATATATATTTTAACATACATAATATCAATTATAACATCTTCCTATTTGAGATAAGAGTTGACAGAGAAAAGTCATTCCTAAATTTTTGCCAAATACAAGGTTTGCCTGGGATAGATGAAGAATCTTTGTGTTATGTGACCTTATCCTCCAAACTAAATTTTCTCTGTATCACCAGCAAATCGAGTTAGTGAGGATACAGTATATGTAGTATTTAAAAAATTAAAAGATATGACTGCAAAATTAAGCAATAATTCCATTAAAAATCACTCTTCCAACACCTATAAACACACTTGCACCCATCCATACACCTACTTAAATTAAAAAAATATGACTGTAGTATGTGAAATATTCAGACTTTTCAGCATTGGAGATCTAAAGCTTGTATATACTTCTGGGGTTTCTATTCCGGATTATGCAATGAATCAAGATTGTCATTGGACCATCACGTACACCAGTTTCTAGGGAGTGAGCTATGATCTGGATTCTTGAGTTGGGTCAAATTTCACCTTCCAGTTTGAACATATGCCATAATTATTCACTAGATATGAAAAATGTTTATGAGCTCTGGGGAAAGAGATGTAGTGAGATGTCACTCCTCGAGGCATTCAATCTTGTTAGGCATAAGATAATTTTTTTAAGTAATTGCTTCTTTTGAGTTGTAATTGTTAATCAATGAATACTTCTTGCTATCGATTTCGCATTCTCTCAAAGTGCAACACATATACACGCTAGGGGAAAACCATACTTTATCCAAGTTATCACAATGAAAACTCCTAAAGTGATTTCTTTGTCAAACTTGGAAAATAAAAATTGGTTATTTAACACTAATGTTGCTTATTCTATAAAATTTAGACCAATAGGTATAGATCAAAAATTGGGTATTCAAAAAAGGTTATGGTCCTGGCAGTATGCTCAACAGGCATCTCTTCCTATTGCTTCTTTAGCTCAACGAGGTACTTCTTCTGCTTGTCTTTCCATTAGTCCATCCCCTCCCACACCGTGGGTCATCGACTCTGCTGCCACCGATCACATGTCAGGTACATCCTCTTTATTTACGCATATTCAGTCATCTCCTTCGTTATCTCCTGTTACGGTTGCTGATGGTTCCACTGTCCCTATCCGTGGCATTGGTACAGTGGACCCCTCACCCTCCTTATCTCTCTCATCTGTCTTGTACATTCCATCGTTTTCCTTTAATTTGATGTCAGTTAGCAAACTCACAAAACATCTTAATTGTTCTGTCTCCTTTTTTCCTGATTCTGTCATTCTCCAGGATTTGAGGACACAGAAGACGATTGGTACAGGGCGTGAGAACAATGGCCTTTATTATCTTAATCATGATGGGAGCCCTGCACATCCACCTACTGCATGTCCTGCTGTTGCGTCTGCTCATCAGATCCATTGTCGCCTGGGTCATCCCTGCATTGGCAACCTCAAGTTACTTTTTCCTAGTTTCAGTCATTTGTCTTCTTTAGAGTGTGAGTCTTGTCAAATGGGTAAGCATCGTCGTGTTTCATTTGCTTCCCCTGCTCATGTTCGAGCATCGAGCCCTTTTAGTTTAGTGCATTCAGATGTTTGGGGTCCTTCTCGTGTTACTTCTACATTTGGTTTTCGTTATTTTGTCACTTTTGTGGATGATTTTTCAAGGGTTACTTGGCTTTATTTAATGAAAGATCGTTCGGAATTATTCTCTATTTTTCGTGCATTTTGTGCTGAAGTTAAAACTCAATTTAATGTACCCGTTCGTATTCTTCGTAGTGATAATGCTCGTGAATATTTTTTCTCAGCCTTTTACTTCCTTTATGTCACACTCTGGTATCCTGCATCAATCTTCTTGCCCTCACACACCACAGCAAAATGGGGTTGCTGAGCGTAAGAATCGACATCTCCTAGAAGTGGCCCGTACTCTTCTTTTTGAGATGAACGTTCCCAAACATTTTTGGGGCGATGCGGTTCTTACAGCTTGCTTCCTAATCAACCGGATGCCATCTTCTACCCTACGAGGCACAGTTCCCCATTCCACTCTCTTTCCCCGTTCACCCTTGTTTAGTTTACCTCCTCGCATATTTGGGTGTGTCTGTTTTGTTCATCAGTTGACTCCCGGCAGGGACAAGTTAGATCCCCGTGCTTTGAAGTGTGTTTTCCTAGGTTATTCTCGCACGCAAAAAGGTTATCGATGTTATAGTCCATCCTTACGTCGCTCACTTATTTGTGCAAATGTTACATTCTTTGAGTCCACTCCTTACTTTTCTGACCCGTCCTCTCGACTTGATCTGGATGTTACACTTCCTTTGCCAATTGACCCTACCCCCACGCTATCTTCCTCCGCTCCAGATCCTATCCCCCCCAATCGTTCTTCGGTCCCTTTGCAGGTATACTCTCGTCGCCAGAAGGCTGCCTCCGCTGTTGTACCTATCGACTCTGTGCCCTCAGATTCTTCTCCAGCAGACCTGCCCATGTCTGACATGGACATACCCATTGCCGTCCGGAAAGGTAAGCGCACCTGTACTAATCATCCTATTTCTAACTTTGTCTCGTATGCGCACCTTTCTCCTTCATACTCCTCTTTTGTTGCTTCTCTGTCCTCTGTTTCTATTCCTAAGTCTGTTTCAGAGGCACTTACTAACCCTGGTTGGGCTAAAGCAATGAAGGAAGAAATGACTGCTTTACATCAAAATGGTACTTGGGATCTTGTCTTGCTTCCGCCTGACAAAGCTCCAGTTGGATGTAAATGGGTGTACACTGTTAAAGTTCATCCGGATGGCACCGTTGATCGACTCAAGGCCCGCTTGGTTGCTAAAGGTTATACTCAGATCTATGGTCTTGATTACTATGAGACATTTTCTCCCGTTGCCAAGCTCGCTTCTGTTCGTTTGTTCATCTCTCTGGCTGCCACTTTTCATTGGCCATTACATCAGCTCGATATCAAGAATGCTTTCTTAAATGGCGATCTAACTGAGGAAGTTTATATGGAGCAACCTCCTGGGTTTGTTGCTCAGGGGGAGTCTGATTTGGTATGTCGGTTGAAGAAGTCTATTTATGGCCTCAAGCAGTCTCCTAGAGCATGGTTTGGAAGATTTAGTGAAGTGGTTACTGAATTTGGTCTTCAGCGTTGTGGGGTCGATCATTCTGTCTTCTACAAGCACAGTGAGGTTGGCAGAATCCTATTAATTGTGTATGTGGATGACATCGTGATTACCGGGGATGATCACAGTGGTATTCAAGAACTCAAAAAGTGTTTGCATAGTAAGTTCCAAACCAAAGATTTGGGGCACCTAAAGTATTTCTTGGGGATTGAAGTTGCTCGATCAAGTCAAGGCATTTATCTGTCCCAGAGAAAATATGTCCTCGATCTATTGAGCGAAACAGGAATGCTAGGAGCAAAACCTATTGACTCACCTATGGACCCAAACACCAAATTGTTGCCAGATCAAGGTATACCACTTACAGATTCAGCTCAATATAGACGGTTAGTTGGGAAGTTGAACTACTTGACAGTTACCAGACCAGATATCTCCTTTGCTGTTAGTGTTATCAGTCAGTTCTTGGATCGTCCAATGATTTGTCATTGGGATGCGGTGATTCGTATCCTCCGATATCTGAAAGGTGCTCCGGGTTGTGGATTGCTATATCAAGATTTTGGACATACTCAAATAAAAGGGTACACAGATGCAGACTGGGCCGGATCACCCTTAGATAGGAAATCTACTACTGGGTACTGTGTGTTTGTTGGTGGTAACCTCGTCTCTTGGAAGAGTAAAAAGCAGACGGTAGTGGCACGATCGAGTGCAGAGTCGGAATACAGGGCAATGGCGCATACCACTTGTGAGTTAACATGGTTGAAACATTTGTTGGAAGAACTTGGATTTGAACACACTTCACCGATGGACCTGATATGTGATAATCAAGCAGCACTTCATATTGCATCCAACCCGGTCTTCCATGAGAGAACGAAGCACGTTGAAGTTGACTGTCACTTCATTCGAGAAAAATTGTTGCAGAAGCAGATTGAGACTAAATATGTAAACTCAGCTGATCAGTTAGCTGATATATTTACTAAACCGTTGGGGGGCTCAAGGATAAAGTATATTTGTAACAAGCTTGGAGCACACAATATATATGCTCCATCTTGAGGGGGAGTGTTAAAGGGTATTTAGGTCATTTATGTAATACCTAGGGTTTCCTAAGGTTTTCCTAATGCTTATTATAAATAGTAAGAGAGGCTAACACAATAGTTAAGCCTTCTCATTCTTTTACCAACAACTACATGGTATCAGAGCCTACCACATGACTGATTGGGGCCCACACTACTTACCCCGTGACAAGGACCAGAAAAAAAATTACTGGCCTGCACGTGAGGGAGGGTGTTGAGAATCAATCCCACATCGCCTGTGGACAATATCTTGGGCCAGCTTATAAACAATGTGGCAAACCTCTCTTGTATAACCGGTTTTATGAGATGAGTTAGGCCCATGAATTTCTACAGGATAATTTATATGCAACCTATTCTTGGTCATATCTTGAACTTCCATCTGGTAAAATGAATAGTCTCATCTGGTAAGGTTACAATTAGTAAAAGCATACCTAAGAGGTCTGATTGTTTTGTATCTCCATTATGCCACTAACAAGATTTTTTAATGGGAAATTCAGTTTTAGAGTTGAGAGTGCTTAGGAAACATTCCTTGCATTGTGTGTTTTCAAATTATTCCCTATAAAATACACAATTTAAATATATACACGTTTTACATTTTTTATTATCCTCAAGGTTGTGCCGCATTGTCGTAAAATTTGTTAAATAATGATAGATGTGATGATTTACTATGCCATATTGCCATTTACTTTACCTGCTGCTTAATAACTTGATCACAAGTTATCAACAATTTCTAAGTGCTTCTCTGTTCTCAGGGATAATTTGACATCCTCTCTCTATCTGGATCTTATAGTGTACTGAACTTAGTAGTCGAACTGGAGGACTTAGCGTATGTCTGTCTACTACTGATGGCCAAATCATTGGTGGTGGAGTCGGTGGACCCCTTACAGCTGCAGGCACCATTCAGGTAACATTTTTATCATGATCTAAGTAGGGGAAGAGATCTTTCTTTAGTTCTGCTGTCATCTTCTTCTTGTGTTTGGATAAAACCCAATAGCACAATGTCCATTTATTTGAGCAATGATTGCCTTGTATATCATCATCATTCAATAAAATAATTTTGCACGTAAACCCAAAAAAACTTTTCCATATTTTTCAACCAGACACTCTACAAAAAAATCATTTTTTTACAAAACCTATTCTCAAAAAATGGGGCACAAACAGGGGCTAAGTTATCTATTGTGATTCTGTGTGCATGATTTATGTATGTGGTCTCGCCTAAGTTGTGGAGAGTTATAGATGACTAATAATTGGATCTGTGGGTTTGAGTCGTAACATAAGCCAAACAAAGCATGAACTGGAGCACAAGACTTCAAGTTGTGTTTTGAATAAGCAGGTATAAAATGGGCATGGGCATGGCATCTATGCCAATGAAGAATATACTCAGTACCATTATATGATCAAAATGCAATTCTTTTATGAAACCATATATGAAACTATATATGCTTTCTCAAACAAGTTTTCTGAGCATCAATTACCTATTAATTTAACTAATGGCATTAATAGGTTATAGTTGGTACTTTTCTAATTGACACCGAGAAGGATATGACTGGTGGAGTTAAAGGTGATGCTACTGCCAGAAAGTTTCAACCACCAGTTGGTGGGGCATCAGTTTCAGGTGTAAGCTTCCGACCACCGTCCGATTCTCCTAATCAAAATGTTAGTGGAAATCAATTTATGATTCTTCGTAGGAACATGCAGTTCACACCCACAGATTCCATGGATTGGAGAGGTAAAACAGGTCACAGTGCGCTCGATTCTCCAGAAAAATTGTGATTATGAGCCCATTCCCGAGTAGAGAAGGTACTTTCCAGTTGCACGCTAATCTGAGTATCGAGAAAAAGTAACATATGAGCTCTAGACCTCCGCGAGTCACCATAGTGTACAGTTTTTATGAGTTTTTTTAAATTTTTGGCAGCTGATCAGTGTAATTCTTGATGTATTACTGAAAATTTTCTGCCGACTCCTTGCCTTCCATGGTTGTCATTCATATTTATGCATTAAGTTGGCCGATACTTTTTAAAAATTGTGTTTGCTGCATAGTAGTTGACTTGACAGAACAAAATTTTTAAGCCCTTATACATTGTCTCTGTTAACGATTTTTATCCAAATATTATGATAATGTGGAAAAATCTTTCGTCCAACCTGTTTATTTGTTGTCTATCGTACTTAAAAATACAAAGCAAATGAGTTTCAGATTGGTGTGTAAGTTTACTTCTACGTGTCTACCTTATTTCTGTCACGATGTTTACTTTAGGAGAGGCAGGTTAAAAAGAAGAGGCTCAAACCTTACTCTTATGGTCAGTGTGACAATTTTGAAATGTAGCTTAGAGACCATGACGACTTGTGCATTGTGGGCTAAGTGAAGTCTTTCACACACACCCCCCCCCTACTCACCCCCCCCCACAACCCAAAAAAAAAAAAAAAAATTCCATCCCAAAAAGAATGCATCAATACTGATAATAAGCTGAATATATATGCTTTAATGCTTTTTAAAAATTGACATTCTGAATCAATTCATTGAGCTTACACAGTCAATATAATCACGAAAAAAATAAAAAATTGAAAGAAATAATTGCTCTTCTTTTCACCTGCCAAGTGAATATAAGGATAGCCGCATGAATAGAAAAAATTGACCGCAACTCCAGTCGTAAGGCTGGGAAATTAACCCTTTTGTCGCTTGTGAATCTCTTCATTAACAAGCTTGATCGCTAAGCTTTGATAGTTAGTTGGATCGTCATTATTCAAAATACTGTACAATGCTCGCAATTCTTCTGGGTTTGCCTTCTTAAACAGGCCATTGAGTATTGCATTAACCTCCCCAGAAAGAAATGGGTGGCTTCTCCCAGCTTCTTGATCGGTCAAGGGCTCAGACTTCAAAATATAGTTACTGCAGTTGTCTCTCGAATGAGAATGCTCAGGAATCTGCATTAGGGGCTGTGATTTCCAGTAATCCATACAGGCTCGATTCTTGTCCATAGCCTGGATTGCCTGTGTCAGAGAAAAGAAACAGAGAGATTTGACTAGCCCTCAGCATCTGTGGGAAACAATTTCGGGACAAACAGACAAACTTCATATGATCACCCATACACATTAGAAATTAATAGCTCGGTCATATGATTAGAAAGATGCACCCTGTTATCATTTGGACTAATAAGATGATAACTAGAATCACAAACTGGAGCAAATCTTCCACGACGATTCTGTTTAATGGATTTTTATCAAAAAATTCACAAGTAGGTAATAACCAATGTTTTAAAAGGTCGAAAGGACGAGGCCCAGGGGTGAAGGAGACCACGCATATGGAAAAAGAGTAATGCTATTCATCCTCACTGGGGTTACGAACACAGTCTAGGTAGCTCGAAATGATAGGTTAAATGAAATGTGAAATGATTTCACCTATCATTTAATGTCACACTAACGCCACCTAGACTGTGTTTGTAACCCCACTGGAGATGAATAACATTACTCATGAAAAAAAGGTGTGAAAAAGGAGATCAACCCTCATTTGACTGCCTATAATGCGGGCCTAGGGCAAAAGGAGCGACTAATACGAGCATACGCCAAAAGATGTCTTACCTTTATTTTTTAAAGATAAATAAACTAATTAAATAAAATAACTTATTATTAATAATCTTAAAATAATATTAAAAAAAAAGTTTTATTACGCCTACATTAGTAAGGCTTGAGGCTCGGCATCACTGTCTTACCACGCCTTTTAGAACCTTGGTAATAACATGTTCTACCGAACTCGATTTCGAAACCCTTGTTTCCCATTTTCCGTAAAAATAGTCTTGTAGACTCTTAAGTCAATCATGCTTCATGTACAGAAGCAATTTCCATAGAAAACTCACAGAATACTCGCATGAGTGGGCCCCTCACATAATTTTTTTTAATACATGGTGGGGCTCACTCATGTGAGTATTCTGGTGAGCCCCTATGAAAATAATTTCTGTACACGGAGAATAATCGCTCTTAAGTTGGGTTAAACATGCCAACTATCATTAAACTTTTTCAAATGTTTTTCAATTGCTATTGAACTTTAAAAGCTTTCTTAAGTTGTCATTGAACTTACTAAAATGTTATCCCTACTCCGTCACTTTCCATTTTAAAATGTTAATGGACTTGATGAACTTGCCAAAAACTATTACATCCGTCATTCCATCCAACATGTCATCTAGTAAATTAACTTTTAGAACGACGAGTGACGGAGTAGCAAATTGGATAACATTTTAATAAGTTGAGCGGCAATTGGAAAACATTTGAGAAAGTAAGAGTCGTAACTCGAATAACATTTAGCGTGTGTTTATCTACCATTAAACAACTGAGACAGAGTAATAAACAGTGGAAAAGTATTAAAAAAATGCTGCACGTTTGACACAGTGATTCCCACTGTTGGAAAATTTCCACCTATTACTCTACATTTCCATTACTACCCCCACTCATTACTTTTTCACCTAACCATTCTTGGTCTTTAGGTGAAGTGATATTAAAGGGCAGTAATGAAAATTACGGAATAGGTGCAGTGCAATTTTGAAATTAAGAATCCTAAAGTCAGACACCTTTTCAATTTTTTAATATTGTCCCACTGTTCATTACTCTATTTAGTTAAAAGTAATAGCAGACAAACACACACTTAAAGTTCAATTGTAATTGGGGAACAATTTGAGAAAGTTAGGTGGCAATTGGGATATTTAATCGCTCTTAAGCTAGACCATCACTGTTAAAAGATTTATTTCAATTTTAGAGATATTTCCAATTCAGTCTTATATTACAATTTCCCATAAATTATATTTTAAGCACTGGGTGCACAAATGTAAAGCAAAGAACAAGATTAATTCAACAGTCACCTGTACAATTGCTGGAGAAGAAAAGCCAAACATTTCCAAGCCATCAAGACTTCCAGGAGGCTGCAAAGGAGGAAGCTTCATTTTATCTACCTTACGTTGCTTTGCGATCTCTTGATTTACTCTATCGCGGACCATTTCCCAGCATTTGACAGCCGAGACATGAACAAAGACTTCACTTGGACAATATTCCAAAGAAACCTAAAGGATTCCATTATTCGCTACAACTAAATTAGCACTTTCGGAACTTAAAAGAAATCAAGAGAATTTAACATATTCCAAGGCATTTGCAAGTAAAATGGAGAAGAGTTGTGAAGTGTAGGACAATATGTATAAAAGCGAACTTGCACTAGAGATTCCTAATTAATCAAAAAGATTTGATTACCATAAATAAAGGTTCATCACGTCCAGCATCAAGAATTTCAGAGACATAGTTGGACGTGTTTGAGGGATCTAAAACATCTATGTATCTAACTCGGCTCCTGAATCCTGCATTCAAAAGAAAAGAAGAAAAGGAGCTCATTTCAATAGAAGTCGCTAAAATTTTGCATCACAGCTATAAGCTATATGGACATTCAGAACACGACATACCTTTTGGGTAAATGGTCTGACTATCACACCATAACTTTCCAGCATTAATAACTCCAAAGTCAAGAGCTTCCACATTGCAATTGATTCTCCTAACTACTTTTGCAATGCGTGGCCCCTTCGGGCGATAATATCTATCCAAATTATTTTGACGGCCAGATGGGTTACATGGTCCACTCTGTACATTATCCATTGGCCTTGGCTCAAGATCCAACTCCAACCTTTTGTGACCATCTTCTTTATTGTTTTCTTCACCATCATAACATTGTGGCTTCAAGCAACAATCTGCATTTTTCTTATTAAACTCAACATCCTCTTTTTTAATTGGACAGCTCTCTATATGTTTATTATCATTCGCACCAGTAAAATGACATCCGTGAATAGAATCGTTTGGCGAACAAAACCCTTGATAACTTCCACCTTCTACATGGTTTTCAACTTTTATACCCTCTGAACTAGAAGATGCATTCATCCGTTCACACGATACAGATGCACTAATGGTAGTCATCAAGGATGGATGATCAATATCATTACCCTTACTCGCCATATCACCAGGGCCAGCTGGCTTCTGTATATGTCCTGTATGCTTTCCAGAAGTACCTTTTCCAACTGAAGGTTTCGTGATGGACTCATCCCCCTCATCATCACTCAGGCATATAATATCATTGTTTCCAGGAAATGATGTCTGCTTATCTTCAGCTCTCCCTGAACCTAAATTTTCAGTAGAGGACATGTTTACTTCCGAGAGCTGAGACATTGGTGTTTCATTTACCGGAGCTGACTGTAAAGAATCTTCTTTTTTGCCTGGAGAATTATGCTTTTCTCCCTCAACTTTGAGTGAAGACTTGAGAGATGTGGATGGTGCCTTCATCTTTTCAAAAGCCAATAACTCTCCAGAAGGTTTCTCCTTTTGCAAAGAGATTGTCTTGGATATAACCTTCATCTCTTTCGGTGCCATTCTTTCTGCAGTACAAGACATCTTACCAGTAAGCCCAGGGACTCGCGATTTCACTTTGGATACATGAGAACTTAGGGCCAGTCCAAGATCTAGCTTTGCCCAACGATATACTGCACTAAGCTTCCCTTCCAATGCTTCAACCAATATATTTAATTCATTGATGTCGTAACGGAAGAGGAAAAACTTAGCACCCCAAGAACATGAACACAACTGTTTAGCATGGTTCAAGCATGCATATTTATCAGGTGAACAATGGTGACAACCTGCAGCAGAAAGATGCAGATCAAAGAGGCATACGCTGCATTCCCTTTCACTATTAGCATCGAAAGAGCTCTCCATCTTCAAAGCCTGTGAGGAATTGCAAAGGCATTCTCTCTGCACCCGCTCCATTTCAACACGAGTCTACCCAGAATATGGTACGGAAACACAATATAACAAAAATTGACACATTAGGATAAACAATATTTAATTTCACATTATCAGAAACAGAGCTTCAGAAAATTGGTTCAGTAACATTGGTTATACATCATAAAGAATGACTAACAATTTGAAAATTCTTAGGGAGATGACACACCAAGGGGACAAGCGGACACGATCCAAAAGGAAAAAAGAATGAAGGAAATGAATCCCTTTTTCCATCTTTCATGCCCGTGCCAACCCCGCAAGTGTTTAAAATTCTTAATCCAAACAGCTCGATATCTCAATTTATGGTATTGCTTAATCTGGTTTTCCCAGGACCAATTCTAGTCAAGATAACCTGATCCAGATCGCGATGTACAGATTTTTTTGCATAAATCTTGATTAAATTTGATCCTTCAAAATGATTCTATTCTCTGAAAGCAATATTGCTGAACTTTTTTCTGATACAAGATGCCCAAATACATGCAGATATTTTAGGTGGGCAACAAAAATTCTCAACTAGTTTTTTGAAATTTAAACCATGTTAATGTACAACTGACCCAAAGTGAGATCTGTAAAAGAGCCTAAGAAATTTTTCAGATCAAATGTGGATATCGGAACAAGTACTTACCTTGAGTGCTTTTGATAAGATACCATCCTTTCCACAAGCATCTTTCCATCTTAAATTATTAGTAGTATACTTCCTCAGTAAGTTGAGTTCCCAATTTGCTTTAACTGCCTCCCTAGCTGCCCCAAGCAATAGTTTATCATGTGATATAGAAGTCTTTCTGCCTTGCTCCCGATAAAGCTGAATAGCATTTTGCCCATGGGACAACCAGTCAACTGGAGCGACATTAACTGCTTCAGCACAATTAAAGCCACAGTTGAAGCCAGCATGATATGCTTGAGGAAAGGTAAGAACAAAATCTCCTGGATTTTGAACACATCGATAGACAGGCACTCCCTCGGATATTAAAATGGACGGGGAAAGTTGTGTGACCTGCACGATAATTACAGATTGAAGATGATACAATACAGTAAGAGAAGTACAAGTGGAAGAAGACATTTGCTTATGTCAATAGGTGAATGCTGAACTTCCAATTCAACCATGATTTCCTATGAAGTGTAAAAGTACCCTCAATAATCACACGACTCTAGAACATCTTTCAGACAGTGTAGCTAAGATATATTGGAGCTTCTGTATCACCTTTACAAAACAATCTTCATCGAGGAGAATAAATTCATATAATAAAGCTCAATCAGTATATTTTATTCTGAGGACAAAAAAGAAATGGGAATAAGAACGAAACATCAGAAAGAAACAAAAATTCAAGATTGCCCCTTAACAGTTGGACATTAAGAAAAGCAAATGACAGTAGACTTTGAGTATATACTTTGGTCCTACTCTTTTATCAAAGAAACACACCATAAATAGGCATAGCAAACATTACCCGTTATTTTTTATTGTATCACAATTTTTCTCATGTTTTCTGAAGGAAGCAAAGATAAGAAAAGATTTACCTCCATCTCAATCCAGCGCCTCAGTAAAATATACCAAATGAAAATTGAAAAGGAACAATGATAAGACATAAACCAATGCTGATTACTGCTCCACTATGTCAAATCAATACTTGAAATTTAGGCTGAATGATTTTATTCATAGACAATTAACTGTATTTATAACAGTAAAATCCAACCTATGAAAGGAAATACAATACTATTCCTAACTGCAGAAGGAAAAGGATAAAGGAAAGAATAAAGAATCATATTATTGAAAGGAAAATTATTAATTCCTAACTAGACTAGGATACAAGGTAGAAGAAGATATTTCTATAATTTCGTATTTTAACTCTCCCCCTCAAGTTGGTTCATACCCAACTTGGATGGTTATGTGCAGAATAGTTCACTACATGATAACCGTGCTCAACTGGATTGCAACTCCAAGTAGTAAAAATCTCTCCCTCCCTCCCAGTTCGAGTCATCATCTTCGTTAGATTGTTCCACTTGAGGAGATAATTGAGAAATATGAAAAGCAAAAGATGGAGAGGCATCAATGCTAGCAACACGAGCAAATTTCTTCTTCTTTTCAGCTTGTCTATTTTTGAACCACTCCAGATAACCAAGTAATTTCCAGCAAACATCAACTGTGTGAAACGCTATGATAGTGGGTGCAGGGCTGAAGTAGATGGCCATGAGTTATTCTTCTGGACAGCCAAAGCTTTGATACCAAATTGATATTTAGACTAAATGATTTTATTAACTCTATTTATAATAGTACAATCCAACCCATGAAAAGACTATTCTTAACTTAGAAGGAAAAGAATATAAAATCATACTATAAAAGGAATTATATTAATTTTTAACTAGACTAAGATATAAACTAGAAGAAAATAATTTTATAATCTCCTATTCTAACTAATATTATGCAGTACAATGATTAGTTTGATCGTGTAAGGGACTGCCTGGATGCAGTTTACCTAGAAAAAGATGCGGTAACATGTAGATAGGTTCTCTAAAAGAAACATAATCTTTTTAAGAAAACGAACTGGTGCTGCTGAATTTGACTAAACAATGAATTTTTTTTTTTTTAAAGTTCTTGACAAAGTAAAGAAATAGCATGAACGTGTGTCTATATTTCACGTTTTCATGCAATTTTTATAATGGACAAAAGTAGGCAATTAATCATTTTGTACTCCACTAAACAGTGAGTGCACTGATTCTGCTGAAAATAACTTTTACATGCACCATGGACAAATCATAGCTTGTCGGAAAGATGAGGTAAAAAATATCTGGAAATTTTGAAAACAAAGGGTAAGCCGTGTTATATTTTATAGTATAATTTGATTTAAAAACTTAAAATGTTAGAGAATGCCACATGTTTGCACGCATAAATATATTATGTAGACATGATGTGTTTGAGTATGAATTTTGAGCTTAAAGATCTGTCTCATGCAAGACCTCTCCTCTTTTCCTTCCCCTTCTACTCTCTTTGAAATGTCGAACGAAAATATTCAGCATAGTTGATAAAAACAGAAGAAACTATAGCAACAGATTGAGCTATGAATGACCAGAACCAAAAATAATGCAAATAAATTTTAAATGGAATAAAGTAAATTTGGTCACAACTTTGGCCTTTACAATTTACCATGTTCAAACAGCAGTCAGGAATTCAGGATGGTGAACCGCATGAAAAAAAAAATGCAAATTTACAAAGTTCATCCACCATTTTTAGTGCGCATTCCTAATGCACTTGCAGATTTCTATTTCATGATGAAATAGGAACATGGTAAATAAGCCAACCACTTCCGAGTTTGCCAAAGAAGTTTGTACAAATCATAGCTTGAATTGAAAGTGGAATTTCTGTATTAGAAAGAAATATACTTACCAGCTTATGAAGCAAGTCCGGCTGCTCTTCAAAAAGGTCGGGCAAATGTTTCCTCATGGCTGCTTCCAGTTTAAGGGCATCAGATCCTGGAACGCCATACCAAATCTTCGGAGCTCCCCAATGCATGTAATTTAATGAGTACAAGTGGTGGTCCTCAACATGCTGCTAATAAATAGAAGAATGTAAGAAATGTCATAGATAAAATTACAAGCACCGAATAATTAAAGTCATCGTCTTATCAATCTATCACAGTGATGTTTCTTTCACAAGAGGAAAGAGAAATAATTATTATATCAAACATTTTCTTTTCGTGTCAATAGAAGAGGCTACGTTGATGATGGTTTCAAAATCGATACTAAGACAGAGTGCTAAGGAATCTAAAGGTTTTCGGTTGAATAGAACAAAAGGAGAATAAATGAAATGGCACTTCAGAAATAGTAGAAATAATGATAATAGTGGAGTACTATACGATGGTATTGTTCCCAAAAACGATTATTTTAAGTATTTAGGTTCCATTCTGACCAATGGAGGAGGAATAGTAATGCATAAAATTAGAGTGGGTTGGATAAAATGGAAAAGTGCTACAGCCTACAGGAATTTGATGTGAAAAGAAGACAATAAGGTTGAGATGTCATTCTATAGCAACCAGTGTTGGGTCGATAAAAGGACACTACAAATTTGTTCTTTTTTGCAAAATGCCTGGAATATTGGCGGGCAACTAGAAGAGTGCAAAACTGAATTAGAACACTGTCACTTTGTCAGCTTCAGACCTTGAAGGCAACTTTTGAAGACATTTTGGAATTATTGGTAAATATATTACAGTCATAAGTTCTTTAAACTCACATTACAAATTTTTTTACCACCAGAATTCAGAGTCCTGGATTTGGAAGGATAATCTTGAACTAATATCTTCAAGGCAGTTATATTAAAATTTGCACCAAAAATAGAACTGTTTTCAATGATCAAGAATATTTTCCAACTTTAAATAACCACAAGTAACTTCTACAGATAAGTATCTTATTCAAGTTCAAAATAGTGCACTATGTTACACACTCTACTAACACCATATTTTATGCAAATGAAGAGAAATCCCATTTTACTTACCCAACAGAATGAAGAAAAGCACATTCCTAAATACAGCCAAGGGACTAGAACGCCAGATATGTCACTGCTTTCAAATGAAAGTACAGAACCAGGAAGCCTAGGTAAGTTATTCAAGTTCCATCCAGAATTGACGTATTTGATGTCAGAAGTAGAACCAGCTTGGTGAGAGTGTTTAGGAAACCCACTGCCGAATTCTCCAGTTTCTAAGTCAGCCCCGTAAAGCACCTAGAAAGGAAGATGGTAAAAGATGAAAAAAATTACTAGAAAGAGAAAAAAAAAAAGCCAAATGATATAGACATTCTAACTTATAAAGATATCAGTAACATCAATATTACCTCTATTCCTTCTGTTGGTTTTTCCACCATCCGCCAATACTCACCCTCAATATTCTCCACTGAAGGCTGCCACTGCTCCTTGAGCAAGGTAGTGTTACCTCCCATATCTGAACTAGTATTGTTTTTCCTGAAATATTGGGCCTTGAAATCATCAGCATACTTCTGAAATGCATTCAGAGTAAATTCAGGACCAGGTTCAAAACCAAATCTCTCAGCCTCATACAGTTCAACTTCACCAGGAACCCTGATTTCCACATTACCAACCCCACAATCAACTCCAGTTTTCATGCATCTTCTTCTTTTCCTCCTTTTCTGGTAATTCGTTTGCAATATCTTTCTCGTTGAATCACGATTTTGAAGTTTGTCAATACGCTGGATACGAGTGCTAAACTTGGATCTCTCCCATATATTCTTTTCCTTCAGAGGACAAGGAGGTTTCCATGAAGGGGGAGGTACAATGCGACAAATTCCGTATGTTTCTGCTTTAGAGCGTATACTTGCAATATATTTTAAAGTATCTTCAAACTCCTGATAATAAATTATTCATCAAAACAGTGCCATTATCATAGTCATTTGAGTCCTTGTTTGGTTTGGATTAAAATTTAAGTCAAAGTGAACAATTAATTTTCACCACACATTTCATCAACTTTTGTCAAAATCTACTAAAAATCTAATTTTGAGTTGCACCAAACAGGGGCTGAAGTCCAAAGATGAAGTAAGTTCCAAAAAAAATACTAAAGTGATAAAATATCCAAGTACAGCCATAGTGGGGTATTGGAGAAGTGGGTAAATATGCAGTAAAAGACACAGAAATGACCTCTTCAGTTGGATAAAACACAGGAGCCTCCTGAACATCAGGCCTGCGAGCTTCTTCCGGATTCCAATTTGCAGTTACCTGTTCCAAATTGTTAAGGGATATATATCCCATATCGATAAATGATGTTAACACAGACCAATTAATAAAGATCTTGGACTACTCCTCTTAATAAGGTTGACCTTTTAATATAGAACCCCAAATTTTAACATGGTATCAGAGCCCATTATACTCCAACGAGCGATTCAATCCCGTTAAGACTCTAAAATGAGCACGTGGATTTCAAGATTGGTCTGCTCAAATGAGCTACCATCTTGCGGAGGCGTGTTAAGGGATATATATCCCACATCGATAAATGATATTGACACAGACCAATTAATAAAGATCTTGGACTACTCCTCTTAATAAGGTTGACCTTTTAAGATGGACCCCCAAATCTTAGCACAAATTAATAACTTAAACGTCAGTTTCTATTCATTTCAGCTGCTTTACAGTTATAACAATAACCAGATGTCTATTAATAAACATAAAAAATGATATTAAGCATTCAAAGTCTTAAGCTATGAAATGAAATTGACTAGCCACTGGTTTGGAGAATATACTGCCAGAGACATCCCACAATATATGTTTACCTAAGTTGCATATAAAAGCACCAATGCAAGTACTTAAATGTTTTTTTAGCGTGATTACAATTTTACCAAAGCAAGAAACCATTTTCAGTTAAATGACTACTAGTTTTTAAGTGTTAACCTTTTGGCAGTTGCTACACTCTTCACATCCACGAATAACCCCTTTTGGGAGTTGGGTCCTCAAAAGATTGTTTTGCAAATGTAAATAGATATAAGAATCAGAAATCGACAACATACGTACAGAAAAAGAAAAAAAGTTAAAACAAAACTTGATCAACCTGCTCAGAATCAGACTCATCACCATTGTTATCAAACTGGCTGTAGTTAATCCAAGGTCTATGCCTAAGGGACTTCATGAATTTCAAATCATCACCACTCTCAAACTCTGTTTCTATCTGAACTGCCTGTGTTCCAGAAGTGCCAGCAGAAGCACAGTAACTACTTATTTTATTATCTTTCACCATCTTTAGGGTGAAAGGAACGAGCGACTCAAAACCAGGTGGAATTGAGGAAATTTCCATGTTCTCCTCTTTGACACAAGGTCCAAAAAGTTCTGTCCCCATCACCACTGGAAAATTAAAGAAAACCACGTCTCAAAATAGATGGAATATTTTTTCTCAAAATAGGCCAGGTGGTGCTCTTTGTTTCTATACTAGCCAAAAACAAGGAGAGAGAAGGTAACCTAGAAGTTATCCTCAATCAAAGACAATATAGAATTATAGAAACCTCGGTATGAACCTTCAGTGTGTAATATCAAGCGTCAACAACAAGATCAGCATCTTAAATCCACGCGAATTGACACGGTCTACGAAAAACTTAATAAATACCAGGTAATTCTTCAGTGGTTGCATGAAAGTTTATCTGCATATTAAGCAAAAACAAACAATAGTAAGCAAAACAGACCAAATATACAATCTCATTCAACTAATGCTGTATATTATTTTCTGATTTATTCATAAACCCAAGTATCAGCAGAAGTCTTAAAAGGGATGTGTAACTCTTAACAAAATGAAAGAAGTGATCTCCGAGATGAACTACCACAAACAAGATACTAAATTCAGAAGGCTACATGTGGTTTTGTACTTTGAAACCCAAATATCCATGACTAAATAAATTGCAAAACCAAAAGTTGAAATTCAACATAATCTCGTATAATAACCAACACTGGGTCCATAACAGCCCCCCAGCCCCTCCAAAAAAATATCTAATTACCAGTAAACCTGCTGCAACTCAAAATGTCAAGCTTATCCATCCTCCTCCTCTTCTCCCTTCTATTGAAATAAATGAAGAATAAAGGACGCACAAAAAGTGAAGAAAGATCAAAGAAAAAATCCTTTTCCTTAGGCTTAAAGAAGAAGTAATAGAATAATTATTCTTGTTCAGAAGCTATACCTTTAAAACCATTCGTACATTTTAAGTAAAACAATGACAGCGCAAATCCTTCTATTGTATTATGTTATTTACTAAATGAACTGATGAAGTAATACGTATTGCTGAACTCAGAAGAGCAAAAAAATAAAATAGCACAAAGGTTTTCCAAATAATGACAAAAATGTCACCCAGGTCACAAGCACCCACCGACATGAATGTGTTGGTGTGAACTTCATATTTAAATTTCTTTCCAAAATTTACCAATTTATGAACATATGACACAAACATCAAATGCACCATAATTCATATGTGGATTTTTAGCCATATTAAAATTTGTAACCTAGTTGGCACGCTATCAAATTTCACAAATTATACAAGGTTTTGATTGCATTAGACCGACTTCAATTCCATAAGTAACATATATTTTAGCACTACTCTCTTATTGACTGGATAATGAATGTTAATTACTGTTTGGAAAGTCACTTCAGTCATTTTTTTTTTTTTGGATAACCGTGGATGTTCGGGCCAGCTTGCGCGCACCTCGACTAATCCCACGAGGCCCTGAAGTTTACAGTCGTTTTTCACCTCAATGGCCTGAGGGGACTCGAACTGCACTTCAGTCATTTTTAACTAAGAGGCTTCTGTTTCCGATGCTATAGACAAGGACCATACCACTTCCCTTGTATTGAGACATCAAGCATAGTCATCTAAATGCTATTACTAACGTCAGGACAGTCATTTTGACAAATCCCATATTTTTTGTCATTGTTAATCCTTCAATACAGTTGTTGGTGCAATCCAAATCGTCACCTTACAATCCATGCAACATATTTTACCAGCGCAACTATATTTTCTAATTGTTCTCTCATTCCAACTGGCCACATCCAGTCGTTTTTTATATAATTGATGTTGAGCTATAATGCGAAAAAGCTTTCCAACAACGTTTGGCAATTCTTCAGATCGATTAGCAATTCACTAAGGTCTCAATCTGAAACTCAAGCTCTATAAATACAATTATCCATGATAAGTATCAACGATAAAACATGCATTCCATCAAACTAATGATTCATGAAAGAAAAAGAGCCTTAAGTTTGTCAGCATCAAAACATTTACTGATGTGAGCAAGGAAAAACTACACAGAATAATAATTAACAGTTTCAAATTTTAAAATAACTACATATTCTGATCCAAGGATCTAAATCTCCTTTGGCCTAAAACTGCATAGAAACTGCATTCACTACACCGAGATGTTCCAGGAAAATTCAACAATTCTGAAATAAAAACTATAAAACAAAATAGCTGATAGCATAAATACGCAAGTCCTTAAAGCTAAGAGTCCAAAACAGCAGATCGAAACCCTAACACTAACCTTGGTGGATGTGAAAGAAATGGAGATGGTACCCGCAAATTCACTTTTAGATCAGAGCAAAACTGAAAATAATTGCTTAGAACAAAGCACCATTAATACACTTGAAATTATCTCTCAAAAAATCCCCCACAAAATCAAAATCAAAATCAACTCCACAGATGGAAACCAAAATTCAGTCCTTGTTGAAAATTCACAATTCCCATAAATTCCAGTTTCATATCAAGTATTAATAAGGTAAGTACGTATCCATTAATTTATCAACAAAAGCTTCGGGAAAAAATAAAAAAGAGTGATCGATTGAAGTATTAATATACCTAGTTTAAAATAAAATAAAAAAATCGTAGACGCAGAAATTAATGCAACGTATCCCAACTTTTTTACTACAGGAGCATGTGCCCGGTGCCCATTTGTTACCGAAATCTCTTGGGGTCAAAAAGCTATTGAATTTTGGGATGGACTATGGTCGATATAAAATATATAATTGAGTTAGTTTTTAGGGTTCTTTTATATTTTTTAGGACCAGAGTGGTATGGGTAGAAATTTAAAGTGGCCTAATCTTATGATTAGGCAATCGTTAGTTATTACTGTTACTGAAGAAAATTGTACTACTGGGCCTCTGATCTATTATAATGTTAATCCCTAACATTTAAAATGGAGCAAATTAGTTCTTGATTTTTTTTTATAGTTACACAATTAGTTTTCGGTGACGAAATATGTCCTTTATTGTGTGTGGACTTTACAAAACGTCAATGTTGGAAAGCAAAAATGCCAAGCTTCACAAAGTTAGACAAGAGTTACCCAACAAATTAACACATATTTGGAGGACTAGTTGTGCAATTATTATAAAATGTTTAAACAAATTTGCTTCTTTTTACCACGAGTCATTTTCCTCGACTAAAATTTATCTTGGCTTTTACATTGCAAATGTTTATTTGGTTTATGCTTGTAGATTTTGAGGTAAGGGATAATTTAGAATCGTTAGACGTAAATCTTGTTATAATTATTGCGTCTTGATTTGTTGTGGTGATGCAAAACACGACAACAATAGCTAACTTCAACAACTAAAATATTGGCAAGTACTCGAAAATTATAATTTTTTTTAATAATTTGTAAAAGGACTAGAAGTCGAATTTTAGATAAACAAAATTAGTAAGTATTAACTATTAAGAAGTCAGTGTCGAAGTGTTGTATTTTGTTCTAACTATAGCAATGAGAATTCAAATGTTTTGGATTCTTTCTTAAGTAGAAAAGTCGTCAAATAATGTATGGAAAGATTGTTGAGCAAGGACCAAGGTGAACTTGCCTTTTGGAAGGCAATAACTAGAGCTAGCAGGCTACGCGAGCATAACAGTCGCAACCAAAATTGGCAACCGACCACAACATGTAGCTTCAAACTCATGTTTCACGGGTAATATTTTCTTAGCACAGAAAGGGGACACCGTGCGGCAGTAGTCTGCTTCGCTAAACTACCTTCCGCCTATTCCTCGGTCGCGTCGGGACAAAAGTAAATTTTGATTATAATTTTAAGAACGCTTGCAACATGAAATTGAACATGATGGAAATAACTTGATCATTGATTGCTAAAAAAGCAGGACATTACAATAGATGAAAATATGAAATTACAAATGGCTAGTGCAGGGGAAAACACTAGTAATCTTGAAAATGTTTGAAAGACCAATACCCCCTATAATAGACTTAGCAACAAAAACCCAAATGATGGGAGTAGACATCATTTGGCTCTAGAATCATACTTTTTCTTTTTCTTTTCTATCTATTTTACGAATTAAATAAATATTTACAACACGGGGCTTAAGCAAAGCTGCAGCCCATGACATTCTCCCCCATTTGTTTTGACGATGTCCTCGAAGCCATTGAGTATTCTTCTCGCTGTTGCATCTGCTCCATTTGACCAAGTACTCTTGAAAATGTTTCCTAGAAGCTTGAGTAGTTTGGTAGCCAATAATCTTTTCGGCAACCTTCATCTCTGGTAGTTTCACTTTAAGAACTAGTTGCTTCAAATCTGCAGACTTCTTGTACTGTTTCTGATCGGTGTCTGCAATATGGAGGAATAACGGTTGTTGGCCAGTAGAAATTTCAAAAGGACTCTTATTGGGAGAAGAGCTCTTTTGAACATTGAAACACATCTGAGCCACATCCGAGAGTTTCACATGAATTTTATGTGATGCAGAGGTAAAGTGCTGAAAATAATCTCCCAGCATAGAATTGAACTGCTCCGTCTGTCTGTCTGTCTGATCTTCAGTGAATAGTAGCATTGTGCTCAAAGTTGAACCAAGAAGTTTGAACAACTCGGTCCAAAAGGTGCCAATAAATCTAGAATCTCGATCATGACAGTTGGCGATTCCCAGTATTTGACAATAGGCTTGAAGAAGAGTTGAGCTGTCTTTTCGGCTGATACATACTTGGGCGCTGTACTGAACGTTGAATCCCTAGATAAATAGTCCATCCTGATAATGATAGTGCCAAAGTCTTCAACTCTTAGCAATCCACTAATGTAGTTCGTCGATTCACTCTCAACTGATTCATTCAGGATGGAAATGGGCTCCAGTGAGCCTGCATGTTGTGGTAGTGCGGAAGTGTGCTCCACGATAATCCCACTTCCCAACACTTCTCTCCCTTGCTTCCGAAGCTCTTCAAGCTCCGGCCGAGCCATACGGCATAGTGTCTTGGTGGAAGGTTTGGCACTCAGAACAAGTGCAATCCCACCATCAATTGTCCTCCTTGTTGGCAATTTCCTTGGTAACACATCCGGCATGATGTCTTCAACATCCTTCGGCCTTGTGATAGGCGTTGGAATAGAACCGATTGTTTCTTCGATATCCTCTACTCGAAGAGAACACAAGAATGAGGGTTCATTCCTCTTGAAACCCTTTGCATGGCCGAGACGCCTTTCTCGCCAGTTTTCCCAACCTATGTGAGAATAATGAATGGTTTGCTCCTCATCATTATTAGTGAGTCAGAATGCGGCAACACTGCTGTATTTGTATCCCGCATATATTCCAATCCGAGAATCTGCTTGAAATCATCCATTTGAACTACCGACAAATTTGTCCTTCCTTCGAATGGACCTACTTTGATCGGCACCGATTGTGCTATTCCCGCTATTGGTTGAGCAACAGAGTTGATCGCTTTGACTTTCCCCTTACCTCTCTCTAGAGCAAGTCCGAGCCGCTCTACTTCGGAACTTACGAGGTAATTGTGTGTGGCACCAGTGTCCACCATATCCCTGATTGGCTTTCCATTGATCATCACATTAATGTACATTAGGCCTTTCGCCTTGCAAGTGCGAGCCTTCGATTCTTCCATCTTCGGCTCTTTCGAGGGACCGACGTCCCTTTTAGTAACTCGGTGCGATAATGTATTGCACGAATGCGAGAAAGCACCAATTACATCCTCGTCTCCTTCGGAGTCGGTGTCACCTCGACAGCTAGCTCGTGGGGTATTTTGCTTCGAACTTGAGCCCTCGGTTGCTAGTTGGCAGTATGCATTCACCATCCGTTTCTAAGGACACTCTGCCACCCGGTGAGGTCCTTCACATAGAAAGCATTTCAATCTAGGAGCGACATCAGATCTGCCCTCCTTCGCCTTTCCATGATTCCAGTCATTACTGGAACTGTCGTTATAGTTTCCTTGACGGCTATTTTGGCGGTTGCCTTGATAGGGTCCTCCCCTATTCTGAGAGTAACGCTCTCCCCCATTTGAGTTCGAGCTGGGTCTGAAAGGTCTCCTTCCACCTTCAGCCGCTTGACTATTTCCTGAATGTCGATCCTCTCTCGACTCAGGTTGATAGTCACTTGCACATTCAGCAGCTCCCATAGCCGCGCTCAAATCAGTGACCTTCTATCTCTGAAGTTCCATGCGCATCCACTGTTTCAACCCTTCCATGAAGGTGAATAGCTTATTCTTCTCTGACATATCTCTGATATTCAGCATATGTCCCGAGAAGGCCTTCACGTACTCCCTGATGGAGCTTGTGTGTTTCAGTTCTCGTAAGGCCCGACGTGCCTCATATTCCACGTTCTCTGGGAAGAACTGAGATCTAATTGCTTCCTTGAGAAGATCCCAAGAATCTATCCGAATTCTATTGGCCTGAATGTCAACATACTTCGTTCGCCACCATAGCTTTGCATCTCCACCTAGATACATGGTAGCTGTGGTGACCTTTCTCGCTTCGTCCTTGATTGAAGCCGCAAGAAAGTATTGTTCTATATCGAACAAGAAGTTCTCAACTTCTTTAGCATCGCGTGCACCTCTATAGGTACACGGTTCTGGAATTCCGAGCCTATGCACCGGCTCATGTGCGATGGCTTGTCTGTTGCCAATCGCGCGCTGAAAAACTAGTAACTGAGTTCTCAACGCTCATATCTCATCCTGCAACTCAGGTATGATAGCAACTGCATCAGTCATAGCAGCGTATGCCTCTTGGCATTCATCCAGTTGGATGCGTAATTCCCGATTTTCCGTCTGTGCCGCATCGGCCTTATCCCCGAGGTTCTCCATGGAAAAACACAACCTAGTGTTTGTCACCTCAAGCGCCTCCAAACGCTGTCGGGTGTTCCTCTTTTGAACATCTACCACCTCCGTGGTGTTCGAGGAATTTGGATCAGTTTCCATAGCTTTCTTAACGAGATCTTGAGCCGCAACTCTGATACCAACTTTCACGGGTAACCTTTTCTTAGCACAAAAAGGGGACACCGTGCGGCAGTAGTCTGCTCCGCTAGACTACCTTCCGCCTATTCCTCGGTCGCGTCGGGACGAAAGTAAATTTTGATTACAATTTTAAGAAAGCTTGCAACATGAAATTGAACATGATGGAAATAACTTGATCATTAATTGCTAAAAAAAAAGGACATTACAATATACGAAAACAGGAAATTACAAATGGCTAGTGCAGAGGAAAAACACTAGTAAACTTGAAAATGTTTGAAAGACCAATACCCCCCTATAATAGATTTAGCAACAAAAATCCAAATGATGGGAGTAGACATCATTTGACTCTATAATCATATTTTTTCTTTTCTATTTTCTATCTATTTTACGAATTAAATAAATATTTACAACACGGGGCTTAAGCAAAGTTGCAGCCCGTGACACCATGCCTCACAATCGCAAGTAGGGGACTAGTGATCTCGATCAACTAGCTCTTAGACTGGTTAGCAATTCAAATTTTGTAGCCTTTCGTCAAAATGTTGTATTCATTCATTCAAAAGGTATTTCATCGGTATAGATTCATGTCGCTAGATGGAAAGTGTACATTAGTTAACATCCGCAAACAATTTTAAACTTCTACACATCAAACCATTCAATATTCAATCTGTTACTTTGAGTTCTTTTTGGATTTTCACTTGATGCTTGGTGATTAACCTTTAAATGCTTGTTTAAACGTCGAAACTATTTGTTTGATGCGTCCTGTAAGTAATCTCAAAACTGAAAGGAGATGACTATCACTTTAGAACGATGTTCTCATGGATTCAAGTCTGAATTCATTTTTAATGCTTTCTTCATATGATTTTCTAGTTTTCTCTTCATCGGGTTAAATTCATCAATAGTCACTCAACTTTATAGTTAGTGTTACCATCACTATCCATTTTTATATTTAGTGTCACTATTGCCATCAAATTTGATTTTATTGTACCATGACCACCCAATTTCATATAATGTTTTACCGTGGTCACCTAATTTCGTATAACACTTCATCATGGTCATTCAATTTTTTTCTCACAATTTTCACTAATTTTAAAAGGGGTAAGACGGTAACTTTGTATTATATATAAAAAACTAAATAAAAAATCAAAGTTTTTTATTAATTTTAAAAACGTTTATTTTAAAATAAGTTTTTATTTTATTTCAAAAATGCTTTTAAAATAAATTTTTATTTTGTTTTGTTTTTTGAAGTAACTTTTTTTTAAAAAGTAAGTTTTTATATTATTTTATTTTTCTAAGTAACTTTTTTTAAATAAGTTTTTATTTTATTTTTTTAAAATGAGTTTTTATTTTAAATTTATTTTATATATATGATGCAAAGTTACCATTTTACCCCTTTTAAAATTAATGAAAATTGTGAAAAGAAGTTGGATGGTAATGATGAAATAAAATCAAATTGGATGGTCATGATGACATTGAGTATAAAGTTGAATGTTCATGGTAAAACAAAATCAAATTGGACAAACATGATGACATCAAGTATAAAGTTGAATGACCATTGGTGGATTTAATGCTTCTTCATCTCCCATTTTTCCTAAAACAAGGGGGTGGAGTGGTCTGAATTGACCCATATGCATTAGGTCCAAACCACTTGCCAACCTCCGACGCTCCAAGTTGTTCTGACTCGATCTGGTCAACATGTCATTTTTTATCCTTTTATTTAAAATAATAGATCAATTTATAATTAACCTATAATTGAAACATATAAAAAATCTCATTGATAGCTTTACAATTTACACCGTTGAATTATTTGAAAAAAATAAAAATAATAATTCACAAGTATTGATTGTTTTTAATAAACCGAACTGAATGGCTGGTCCTTGTGAGTCATTGACCTAAAAAAGCAAATTAGCACGTGTCAACATAATTGGCGAACCACGCCACGAATCGATACGGAAAGGACTAATATATTTGTTTTCCAAAATTTTAGTAGTCGGATCGCCTCGTTTGGATTGCTCCTCAATCTTGATGATGCTAAGTTGATGTAGGATAATTGACTTTGGAGTTTGAAGAAGTGATTGATAGAAAATTGGCAAAAAAAGCTGTTGCTCCGAAGAAACTGACATAACTTTTAGTTAGGATGTCAGATTTTCTATTATAATATGTTTTTGGAAATGTCTTCTAGTGCTCCATACTGTCCCTGCCTAGGGTTCCCCGATTGACGTCGTTTCCAACCTCAAACTCACTGTTTAAAGCATGTTGCGGGGCAGTTGAAGTTTTATCTTTTTTTTTTTTTGGTATTTTTAGTTGTTTTGATTTAGTTGATGTTTATTTTAGTATTTTTTTTCTTAAATTAGGGTTTTCAAAGATTATTTAAAGGCTATTTGTTATCAGAATATATATCATTCATTTTGGTTTGCTATAATTTTCTGGTGGATTCCAATTTTTACGTATTTGGGGCTTACACTAGTAAACCTTTGAACTTCCATTCTGCGTCATAAGTGAACCTAGATCCTTTCCTCCATCGTCTTAGATTGTTTTACAACGTTTGACATGTTTATATGTGTTTAAAACTTAACTCATATAGACCCTACACAAATCGGTCGACAAGTTTTGAACCGACTTGACAGTTTAAAATCAAAATATTCAATAATTGTGTTGAGAGAGTATCGACTTCATTCCATAATCTTCAAACTTTCTTTTCTTCTCACAAAATCATATTAGTTATTTTATGAGTATTTTTTCAAATACATGTATGAAGGTGTTGCATTTTTACAATCAAATGAAAAATACTTTCTAATAAACTAGTGTGTATATATATAACAAAGAGATAACAAGGGTAGGAGAAACTAGATATAGTCAAAATTCTTGTGAAATTCATCACGTTAAGAGTTAATATCCTCACACGTTCTTTTACTTTTAGAGCCTTGAATCAGATCTACACAACCTAGTATTGTAATTATATTTTTTTTTGTTATTCATATAAATAATCGTAAAATAAATACTCCACGTGGCAAACAGACGAACCCACGTGTGGCGTAGGGTGCGAGCGACCCAATTTTATTCATGTCGAGGCAAACTCGGCCTAAAAATAGGTTGGTCGATCCCCTTCTGGCAGATGCCCTCAATACGAGCCCATCCCCAACGAGGCGAACAACCAATCAACATCAGATCCTATAAAGTGATTGACAAGACAACACAGTGTCAACGCCGCCTTTGCATGCCTACACGGTCAAATCACCGGGCTAGGAATAGAAGATATGAAGATCTTAGCATTTAATGGCTTGATTGACTGATTGATGTTAACATGATCCGTTGGATTCAACTGGATCACGAACCCCACCATCCGACGGGCCTCATTCACTGAATTTTAAGTATAAAAGCCTACACTTAATACCGGGGAAGGGTAATGCAAATTTACACATTAAAATAAACATTGATTCTCTCTATGACACTCAATGGCCGACCCCCTTTTTACGCACCAAGCAATTATAGCAGCAACTCAATAAATATTTTGGATCATTCCCTTCATTGATTCATCTGGGAAACGGGTGATTTGAGTCATAAACGAATCGGGATCTAAGCTTACGTGGATATTTGTTTCTACTTATATGTTGATCACGTCATCGAACCATTTTCTGGGGTCAACATTTTAAACAATTAACATACTACAGACACCAATTGTAGGAAAAAGAACAAATATTTTTCTATTGTTACTTTCTCACATTTATATAATTCTAAACAATTTTGGATCGATATAATGCAAATGAACAATAATATAGAAAATGAACAATATAACATCCACAAGCGTGTCTAAAATGTCCATTAGAGTTCATCTCCAATCAACAAATGGGATGAATATATTTAATCAAATAGTTCGAGCCAAATTTAACAATTCAAATTAATTGAAATAAAATTTAAATTTAGAATACCACCCAAAACAACGAGCCCTATATTCTAAAGTTTAAATGGAAGTTACAATATGAACATATAGCCCTTGTTCGATGGCTATTATTTGCGAAAAATAATGTTTTAAACAGTAATTTTTAGGAGAATGTAAAGTTAAAAGTAGGGAAAAGTTTTGAATTAACGTCTAGAATATTTTATTGTATAAATATGTGGTTGAAAATTAGTTTGTAGAAAAAAGAATTTTTAAATACCGGTTGTCAAAAAAGGGCTACATACTCAAAAAAAATCATCAACTTCTAGATAATACCTATTATATTTATTTTTACATTTAATTATTACTTAAAGGTCAATTTTTTGAGCTTGGTCAAACTTGGACTAAATTATTTGAGTTTCAAATATCACTTCTGCATGCAGCTTAACCTCGTAATTATAATGAAGAACATAAGCTAAAGACAACATAAAACTCTCAAAGATCACAAGTTAGGTACAAAAATCTACTGCACAATAGATACACACACAAAATCAGTTGCATTGCACCAAAATCGCACATGATGTATTTGTAATGTGTATTTAATGGCACCAAAATTGCTCGTGATGTATTGTAGCGTGTTTAATAGCACCAATTTTGCACGTGAATCGCAAGAGATATATTTGTAATTGTGTATTTAATATCACGTGATGTATTTACATTTATTTAATAGATTGAATGTATTTTATAGATAAATAATTTGAATAAAATTGATCTCATATTCCTAGCGAGCAGATGAAAACTTCCTACTATTGCACCATAACTAAGATTTTCTTACTACATCAATAGTGAGAAGTTTTTATTTTGTCTGTCGGGTCTGGAGATCAAAGCTGACAATATTAAGTACTCGTCAGTAGGTCCCATTTGTGCATTAATTGACTAAACATGAATCAAATATTTTTTTCAAAGAAGAATAAATTTTATGTTAAAGAGGCATATTCGTAAGTTTAAGCCATTTAGTCACCAATTGCGGCTCCATACACGATCAAACACTGTACAATGACGTGAATTTGGCTAAAAGTTTGATACAAGACATTTGACAAAAAAAGAAACTCATTGGCCAAATAGGCAGATAGTTAGAAACATGTCACGTTCCTCTCGCGCACCGTTCGAATTAGTTTTTATATAAGAATAATGCTATTATCTCCATTGAATTTATAATTTTAATATACATGGTGCTAATACGATATTAAGCCCCCCTTTGACACCCATTAATTTCTATTTCTCATTCTCATTTTTCATTTCAATCATACATTCTCACAATAAAATAATATTATACACAAATCAAAAATTTTTCCACCACACATTCTCACATCAATCATTATTCCAAAATTTTCATTCATCTAAAAATGAGTTTCAAACAGTGACTAAATGAGGCTTAAAATTCGGTATTCATATAGTCAATCACATAATCCACGTAGACAGGTCATAATATCATTCTTTACGTAATGAATAGACTGCCTGCCTTTTTCTCTCATACGCACACACCCACTTCGCTCGCTCACAGATACACTTTTCTGCTTCCAAGGGTTTTGATCTCTCTGTAAATTTTATCCCACCGATCTCAGATTTAAAATGGAATTCGAATTCCGGGGCTTGTTTAATTTATAATGAATTTATCTCCTTTCTCTACCCTCATCTCTGCTTGTTCAATTCGAAATCTTTGAAGATCTGTGTTAACGAAAATTAAAACTCGAAATTGGAGGTATCCATTGGAGTTGGGCCATTTTAAGGTTCTGTTTGATGATTAGATAAGCGCAAACATTTGTGAATCTGACTGGTTAATTTTAAGGGGTTGAGAGAGATGGATATGAATTTCAATAGTGACGTGGCGAGTCTTGATGCTGAAATGCTGCAGCTGCCGGAGGTGTCTCCTCTGGCTATTAAAGCTAACCCTCATGCGGCCGAGAAGCTTTTTGATCAATGGCTTTCGCTCCCCGATACCGTATCTCTGGTAATTTTATTTGGCTATTAATAGCCTATGAATGATTGATACTATTGTTATTAGACACATGCTGTGCAGCTGTTTGTTCAAGTGGAGTTTCTTGTCTGGTTTGCCCTTTTATTCCACGTGTTGCTTGTAAATTGGTTTTGTAGATGAAGATAAATAATGAAAAAGGACTGAACATGGATTTAAATGATTTGTGATTTTTAACCCACAGTGTTGTTTGGACACAGTGGTCAATTCTGCAGAAGTTGCGAAACTGAAACAAAACCAAGTATTGGTACTTGAGAGCATATATTCTGAATTTTGTTTAACAGAAAGGTGTTCTTTTCCTTTTTGCATTATGGAGAAATTACTTTTTTGGAGAAAAAAATATGGTTAGTAGATTCCAGGAAGATCCATAACCATAAGGAAAGATATCACATAGAAGCAGAGTACAAAACATTGCAGGATATACTAAGATGACAAATGTAGGTCTGTAATTTATTATATCAGTGACTTGTTGAGCAATAATGGCAAAATGTAACAATTTTGTCCTGACCAAGATTCGAGTTACAGAATTTAATGAGTTGCCAATTAAAGCAAATTCTTACACGTGGTTCCCCACTTAAACAATTTTTCTCTCTTCACATCTACTTCTCACTCATAGAGCTTGATTCTTTGAGGTCTGCATGGAGTACTTGCTACCTAGCATAAGAAATTTTTTAAAGTTATTTCTTTATTGGAATGAGATTATAGGATTGACTGAATACTGGTTCCGCTTATCGGCATTTAACTTAGCCTTAAATAGACCGTTATGGTATTACTGTATGTATAATTTTGTTAGTAAATACAGGGATTATAGTGAGCACAACTTAATGAAACTTGATACGCGTAAAGCTTGGAGAACCTAATCATTAAGTGGCAATATACTGACACCTCCTAAAGATGAGAGTTTGGAAGCTTGGAACTTGGAAGAATTAATTTTGTAATCATTATTCCTATCTTCTAAAGAAGCAGACCACAATGCAAGGCAAACATGTATTTCTGTACCGCACCACGGAACATGATGCAATGTGCTAATTTATTACACGAGAAAGAATCTAAACTGATGGAGTAATGAGTCATCACTAATCTAAATAGAGTAAATGTAGCACTGAAGGTTGGGTTTTCATTGGGATCGGCTTCAGATTCCTGGAGCCTGCTCTATTGTTTTAATGAAAGTTTATTTTATGTTAATTTTACACTTTTTAAGTGCTAAACATATTGTAATTTACTGTTCGCATGTCCTTTTGTCACCTCTGTGATTTTTTTTTTTTTTTTTGATGTAGCAAATTTTGACTCCAGTATTTGAGAGTTTCCTTTTTCTTTCCTTTTTTCTATGAATACCTGCACTAGAATGTGCAGTTTTCCCCTTGATAATTTATTTGTATGGAAATGGTCTTCTTTAAAGGCACCAAAATATGAAGTTGAAGTTGACCTCAATAGGAACCTAAACTCACCTAATTATTGAACTCAACAAAACATCTATTCTGATAAATATTGTCCAGGAGAAATCAAAATGGTTTTATTCTGAGATCATAAGATTTCTGATATCTCTATTCTCAAAGCTGATTTTCAACATATTTGAGTTTGGAAAGGATAAAAGATGACTATGTTATCGTCCTAAAAATTATTAGATTAAACCATGTTGAGATGAACAACTTGGGCGTTGGTTTCTTGACATTTAAATTAATGCACTTCTATTCCAAAGATATCGTGACCTTGGTAGATCTCCTCTCGCCTTAGTATATAGTTACCACAAATAATTATCTAACTTAAGTACTGTATTATTGGGCTCAGATAGGTGGGAGTCTGGGAGAAATACATTCCTCTAAACATGTGCTACAGGTGCTACAGGCATATATGAATGAGCAAGATACAGGATTTTAATCTCTTCCATGAAAAAAAGAAGTTGATTCCACCCCCAGATGCACTTTGGGGTGTATGTATGACCTCTCAATGGCCATCTATTGGTCCTTACAAGATGGTGTAATTCCCTGTGTTCCCATGGTGCACAAGAGGTTTATTGGCTTGTTTTCACAATTTTCCTTATCTGTAGCTCCAGCTCCCAAAATCCATTGGATAGTGGCCAACATTACCCGTTGGACATTAAGAAGAGCAAAATCGGAAGTATCAGAGCTCTTGGGTTACCCTAAAATGGAGGAGCATGTGATTAACCTCCCTAATGGTTTCTTCTGGAATCATGGGTTAGAATGTTTTCAAGGCACTTCAGAATCGAGTTCTGTTGGCAATTCTGTAGGATGGTGATTCCTTGACTGGAGACCTCATTCCCCATTGCCATCTAGCACCTTCCACTTGACTTCTAAGTTTTTGATGCTATTTTCCTTCTTCTTTTTTGTGTTCATTTGTTTAATTGCAAATTTTTGGCCTTTTGTACTAGGGATTTAAATTTCACATAGCTAGTATTCAGGCATACAGTACTTACCTGTCCTTTGGTATTATGATTGCAATGTTCACAACTCAATCATTGAGCGATTTAAGAGACCCTTAGATATCTGTTGGGAGTGTCGTATTTTTTGGCCATACTTTCTGTTTGCAAATTCGTTTGCTTTATTCTGCAAACTTAGGATGGGCTCCTAAACCTCAGCAATTTAAATAATGCTTCCATGCCACATATCGTACCAAAATTTGATCCATTTAACTCTTTGATGGATTTCTTACCTTGTTATTATCAAGCCTGGAAGTGAATATCTGGAATGCTATTACTTTGATGCTTTTCTATAGGTAAAGTAAATTGTATTCTGAGGCACAAAAGACAACCGAACCCGAAAGTCGCTCTACCCTTGCCGGATATACCGCCACAAACTCACCTCATAAAAACCACGTCTCTCACCTGAGCACCATCCCCTTTTATAACACCATATTTTGCCCCTATGATATCTCTCAAAAAACTCTCCATCTCCACTCCGAATCGCCACAACCATTTACCCAACAAGGCCTTATTAAAAAATACTAGACTTCTCAATCCAAGACCACCAAATCCAATAGGGGAACAAATTGCACGCCGTTGACCAAATATAGTTTCCTCTCCTCCCCAAAGAAACACCCTTTGAAACCTCTCTAATCTTTTTGCCACTGCAACAAGAATGTGGAACAATGACAAGAAATAAGTAGGGAGATTCAATAAAGTGGACTTTACGAGAGTATGACGCCTCCCCCCTTGAAAGGTACATACGTTTCCATCCCGCTAGCCTTCTCTCCATCCTTTCCACAATACTGTTCCAAATATGTGTGCTTTTAAACTTTGCTCCTAAATGAAGCCCAAGATATGTCATTGACAATTGCGCCACCCTGCAACCTAAGATCGCAACCAACTCCTCCACATTATCAACCTCTCCCACTGTGATGGTCTCAGACTTTCCCAAATTTATTTTCAAACTAGAAATGGCTTCAAAGCACAAGAGTAAATGATGCAAGTTTCTGAATTGCTTCTCATCCGCATCACAGAAATCAACGTATCATCTGCAAAAAACAGATAAGAAACCTGCTCCACTGCAAAGCCTCTTAACAAACTTTATCCAATGGCCCGCTTAAGCATCCTACTAAATGCTTCCATAACAATGACAAATAGCAATAGAGACAGAGGATCCCCTTGCCTCAATCCTCTACTACTGCGAAAATAACCCTCTAGAATGCCATTCACCATAACTGAGAATGAAACCGTAGAGATACAAAACTGAATCAACTGACACCACTTCTCCCTAAAGCTACATCGCCTAAGCATATACAAAACAAATCCCCAGTTAACGTGATCATAAGCCTTCTGAATGTCGAGCTTACATAACATTCCTGAAACCCCTAGTCGCAATCTTGAATCAATGCATTCATTTGCTATAAGGACGGAATCTAAAATCTGGCGCCCTTTGACGAAGACATTCTGAAATTTAGACACTACTTTCCCCAACACCTCTTTCAATCTATTTGCCAAGATCTTCGTGATAATTTTGTAAACCTTACTCACCAAGCTAATAGGGCGAAAGTCCTTAATATCCATCGCTCCTGATTTCTTAGGAATTAGCACAATAAACATAGCATTGGTACTTCTTAAGAATGTTCCACGCTGAAAGAAATAGGTAAGAACCTCCACAATATCTGATCGCTCCACTTCCCAACAAGCCTTATAGAATGAGAAAGAGAATCCATCAGGTCCTGGAGCTTTTTCGTCATTCATGCTGACACCCTTAGCTTCTAAATATCTAAAGATACTCCATGTGAATATCTTCATTTTGCGTTCATGATGGCTATATTGGGGCTGCTTTTAATGTGTTTGATGCTGATACGATAATTATGATTTCTTCAAATAGGTTGCTGGTTTGGTAAAATGCCTTTTTGACGAGTTTGAGAAATGTTTACGCTACGTATTGTAGATGCAATTTGTATTAGACTCTAAAGTAATAAGCAACTTGTACCTTTTCTTCTAAATTTTGTACTATTGACATATGCTGATACTGAAAAGGCGCAGGTGGCATCTTTGATGTCTTGCACTGATTCTATTGCAATTATTGACATCAATGTGAAAGTCTTTAAATTAATGTGCCTTTCGTCCCAATATGTTGAAAAGAAATTTATCTTTAATATTATTAACATTTGCTAGTAGAAGGGAATTGCTGCAATTCACTAGTTGTTTCTTGTGATATTGAACCCTAACAACTATCTAACTGTGAACTACAGGTAAAATCTTTGCTCAGTAATGCTAAGGCAGGTGGCCCCTTGAATGTCTCTGGGACATCATCTGGTACAAATGCTGTGGCAAGCAACACATTGCCATCAATGTTTACCGCTGTAAGTACACCACCACTTTCACCAAGAAGCTCAGCGGGTTCACCCCGGGTAATGAAACAGAGAACAGGCCCATCTGCTTTAGGATCTCCCCTGAAATTAGTGAACGAGCCTGTGAAAGAGCTTATACCTCAGGTTAGACCATTATTCTGTATAATATCTAATAAATTTCTATATTTATTATGGCTGTGGACTGTGGTTCTGAGTTTGCTGTTTTTGTTTGCTAATGCTATAATAATTGCAGTTCTATTTTCAAAATGGTTGTCCTCCGCCAAATGAATTAAAAGAACGGTGCTTGTTTAGAATCAATCAGTTTTTTTATGGTCACGTGGACGGACTCCAAATGAATGGTGAGATTTACAACATATTCACACATTAAGGATTCTTTACTAATTATAGACCATGCGCATGCATGCACATGCAACATTTAAGTTCTGAGAATGTCGAGGTCATTTGTTATGTTATCTATTCGTGCTTGTGATAGACCTGAAACTCACAATATAAACTATCTCAATTTGTTAATTGAACTTATTTTCCATGGGATAATCAGAATTTAAACCAGTTACTAAGGAAATTTGCAAGCTTCCGTCGTTCTTCTCCACTGTGCTTTTTAGAAAGATCGACTCTGATGACACTGGAGTTGTGACAAGGTATGTGCTATTCTCCTCATATCATTGAGTTTTCTTATCGAAATATATGCCATCGTGATTTTTGTCTTATTTCTCTCCCAAATGCACTAAAATGAGGAAAGATCAACTTTACACAGGTAATTTAATCAAGAATAATATGTATATTACAGCAGGCTCAACTTCTTTAAATATGAAAATATTGGATTGTGTGCTGTTTATCTATAACACATTCTCTAAAAAAATCACTTTTCACAAAATGTATTCTCAAAAATATATATCAAACAGGCTCTTAATCTCATAGTTGTATTTAAGCGAATTCAGAATCAGGAACAAGATTGCGCCCCTGATGGTCTTGTAAAACTATTAATGTTTAGTATTTTTTTGCATGACACTCGGTCATCCTTCTTTGAACTACTAATGCTTTGCAAGCATGACTTGTTTAATAATTTGCTCTGAAATGGTAGGTTTTAGAACACATTTATCCTGTAGAAGTTTGAGCAAGTGCATGTATTATTGATATATTGCTGCTGTAAGTTGATCTTGTTTCTCTGTGTTTGCTTCTGTTTTCTCGAAATTTCTTTTAATTGTGCATGCATTATATTAAATTAATCTTTGATTTACTGGTAGAGTAGGCCACCTTTCTGTATTAGTACAAAATCCGGTTATCTTGTAAATGATTAGATTTTGCATGTGCTGGAGCCTAGGTCATCATTATGAGGTGGTTGATGTACTTGAAGTTGAAGGAGAATGCTATCTTAGATGTGCGAGTTATAGAATTTTATTCTTTTTTTTTTTCAGAACTCTCTTATTATACAGTTCAACATAGGCACTGAGAGTGGGGAATTTGAGGCCTGTATGGGGATGATAATGGAAAAGAGAGAAGGCAAGGAAACAATCAGAAGGGCCTCTCATAACTTATTTTAAAGTTCTTAGAGAAAAGTGAAGGCGAAAGACTTCAGTTAGGAATTTATTGACCACAAGATAGAAAGTCTCAAGGGTTCTTATGATACCTATTTTTTTTTCTGTTTATTTATTTCATTAGAGCTTGGACTCTTGGATAATTGAGGAAGGTTTAGGGAACATTCATCTGTTCAATGATATTTGCTTAGTCTTGTAGGAGAAATTGATTTTTGCTGGAAGTGAGTCCGTTCTTAATCTATTGGCAATTTGATGTTATCTTCCTTTGCAACTTGGATCAAGAAAAATGAAGTTACCATGGATTTGAATGTAATGTTACATAATGTATGTTAAAATTGCAATAATAATCTGAGTAAAAGGGAAAGAAGGTTGGAAATAGATTTCGAGCAATTAAATGGCTTAAAGCATAAGTCTCAATTCTAATGCCAAGGCCCACAGCAAAGTCAAAATAATGACAGATAATTTTCAAAAACAAGATTACTTAAGTACTTGTTGGGTTCTAACTGCACCTCTGATCTATAGGTCAATACTTGACCATGATGAGGCAAAAGTCAATAGTCATATATATTATTGAAATTTCTCAAGCTGCAAAAACTAGCAGCTAAGTAGAGAATCACATGATCGAGTAGATTAGATCTAATAGTTAAGCAAATACTATATCTAATAGACAACTTAGCAGTGTTTGAGGAAGCTAAAATCTGGCTTTTACTGTATCAGTTTCAATTGGAACTGATGATTTCTACTTACAACCTTATTAATGCTTTTGACTAATATTGGTTAAGTTAGATTAATGTACTCTTACATTGTCTATAACAACACATACAGGGATGCATTTGTCAATTATTGGATTAACGGCAACATGTTGACTAAAGATATACCAATGCAGATATACACAATCTTGAAGCAGCCAGATCTCAAATTCTTGAGTCAGGTTATAAGACAAGCAAAATGCTCTGTCATGCAACTTCTAGTTTAATGATTTTTATTTTATCCCTCTTCTTATTTTTGCAATACTCATCAACTTGATATTAGGACGACTTCAAACCTGTGCTTCGAGAACTTTTAGCAACTCATCCGGGGTTGGAGTTCTTACAGAGTACACCTGAATTTCAAGAACGATACGGTATATTCTATTTTATTTACTTGAATTTGCTTGCAATGTTTATCCTTGTATTTTGTTTGCTTTGCTAAATGTTTATATTACATTGCTGATTTTTCGTTGTTATTTGCCATTATTGCAAAAGCAAGTATTGGACAATGTATATTTTCAGACAAATACACATAGAATACAACCACATGTATAGAGTATATAACACTCCCATTAGGCTGGGAGATGTTAACTTTTGAGAAATCTCAACTTTTTAACTCCATTATTCTTATTCAATAAATCCCTTGCAGTTATCCCAACAATATTGTTATGTTGAAGGGTATCAAAACTCTGTTCCATAAAGCACATATGTTCTAATGACTATTCTTTAGACTTTACCTTTTCACTTTGTAGGTATGTTTAAATCACATATAATCTTAGCACTTTCCATTTCCACCTATTCTACTCCTATACTTATGAGTATGTTTGGCTAAGCTTAAAAAGTTTCTTACAACTAATAAAATAAGTTTTAAAATAAATGATACTTTCAAATTAGTAAATTTTTACCTCTTTTAAGAAAAAGTAAGTTATCTAAACATGTTTGGAAACAAAATGTAACTTAAAAAGTAACTATTACTTATATTTAAGCTTATCCAACATGCCAAGTCATTATTATTTATATAACCCAACTTGAATTCTAGTTACTCATTAAGGAAACACGATCCTCTTAGCAACTCAAAAGCCCTAACTTAATAGTTATCGCCGTTAGTTTCATCATCTGGTGGTTAGGTTTGAAACCTTCAAGGAACTCATAGTTAAAAAATTTCTCTGTCAACTTCCTTCCCACAAATATATAAAATTCATACAATTCTAAATAACTTGCATGTTTGCGTCTGCATCTGACTGCTGGATTTAGAAAACCTCTCGATTTGACTAGGTTACAGGTGTGCTTTTGGTAATATTGGCTGCATCCTCCTGCGTTTGCCTTTTCAATTGATTCCTACAGATCGGAACAAAAACAATTCTTTTATGAGGCGAGGGATGAATTGAAAAATGAATAATGCATGGGCATAGGTCGACTGTCTTGCATTTGTTTAACAGTTAGCTTTTTTTTCCCCGTTTATCCTTCATTGTAGACAATCCAGTCTATATTTTATAAAATTGTATAATGGAATTAAACATATTTAATGATATGAGATGCAAACTAGGGATCATCTTGAATTACAGAAGGGTTAAAATCTTAGATTTCAACATGGCATCAACTGTTTGAACAAGAATTTTTGGTAAGCATAGAGTTCCAACATTCTCAACCAAGAAGTACTGAACTCTCTTTTGGATAGACCATGAAAAGAAGGAACCCTGGAATTCACACCAGTAGACTTGAAAAACATGACGTGATCAATTTGACCAGACACTCTCCATTTATTTTCATTGTTCAAGTCTTTAACAACCCAAAAAAATTACTGTTCATCTCTTTGCAAGGGACAATCTCTTGTTTGTCAAAAATTAAAGTTTCATAAAAATATGAGACACCGTGTGGCATTTTGGATACAATCCAATGTAGGATTGTGCTCATCAGTGTAAGAAATTCAGAAAATAATACAAAAAATTAGGATACTCAGACTTGGCATGTTGGACTCGCACCAGGAAGTTCGAGATGGTGTTAGATATGCATTTTTTATCTACCTTTACCATTTCTTATAACGTTAATTGGTTCTTTGGGTAGCATGCAAGGATTATTCATAGTAATAGCTTTGACCAAAGCACTTGCGTCACCTATAGCCTGTATGATTGACTTCACGCGCAAGTTAGAATTCTGGGCATTTTTAGAGTGGGTGATCAATGTTATAAAAGGTACCTGTTTTCACATCTTTCTTAACCACTTTAAATGTTAAAAGATTTATTGTCAGGTTCCTCATGTTATAATTTTCTGCTGTTGTTTTGTGTGCATTAGTTTTAAAGCAAGTTATATGTTGGATGATCTTCAGCATGGAATTTTACTGACCTTCTGGCAGCTTAGTTATTTTTTCCTTATGGATGCTTTCCTACTGCTCGTGTGATCACGTTGCTTGGCCTAGACAGGAGGCACATGTTGAGTTGGTTGACTGCCAGCATGAATGTTTTTCGGACTTCGTTTGCCCATTACTGTTTGAGTTTAATACCAATATTTGGCAAGTTAAGAGTCCTTACATTCCTTTGTTGAATTTTAACAGTTACAATTTATTGTGTTGGCCAGCTGAAACTGTGATATACAGAATATTTTACTATGTGAATAGATCAGGCAATGGCTGCCTTACCCTCAGGGAGCTAAGACGTTCAAACTTAATATCTGCAATGCAACATGCTGATGAAGAAGAGGATATCAACAAAGTCTTGCGGTAAATAGAGCAGCTCATTACTGGTCTTGAGGAAATGCTTGTTTATTTTCATAAGGGCTAATAAATTATACCATAGCTTGGTAAAGTTCCTACAGAGTGATAAGACTGTTATTAGAATGTCATAGGATGGGTTTTAGAAAGTGGAAACGGTCTTGTTTGGTTAGTTCACCAATAGAATTAAATTTCATGTCTTACTCAAGATAAAAAATTCGGCATAATAACCTTATGCCTGGTTTTGATTGGTCAAATAAATGGACAACCGAGATATGTTAATTTATCTTATCTTGGAGCGTTACATTTCCGTGTTGCATTCTTATGATATCATATTTCATATTAACATAGAGATCCATATTGATCCCCATCGTCTTCTGATTCCATTTTCCCTTTTGTTGCAGGTACTTCTCTTATGAACATTTTTATGTGATATATTGTAAGTTTTGGGAGCTGGATACAGATCATGATTTTCTAATTGATAAAGAGAACCTCATTAGATATGGTAATCATGCACTCACCTACAGGATTGTTGATAGAATATTCTCTCAGGTTTGTCTTATGTAATTATTTTCTAGAAAATCCATATCCCGTACTCCTATCAAGAAAATTGTTCTATTTGTTATTTAATGCTTCCTCCACTGCTTTTAATATAAAATATTTCAAATTTGACTTAGATTCCCAGAAAGTTTACCAGTAAGGTTGAAGGAAAGATGGGATATGAAGATTTTGTTTACTTCATATTGTCAGAAGAGGATAAGTCATCTGAGCCCAGTCTTGAGTATTGGTACGTCTCTATTGCTTGATTTATGAACATTAAGACATTTTGCCATTGTCCAGCCTTATGGACTGCTACCTTTGAATTTTCTTCCTACTGTGATCTAATTGAACCCTAGCTAACCATAGAAGAAACTTATGCTTCAATTCTAAATTTAATGTATGAGGGAGAATGAATTGACACTGAGTTTGAGAATTTTTAATTGCTAATGTACTGGTCTTCGAAGTGGAGAAAATGGTAACGACTAGCTCTTACAGTGTTGAGCTTTAGGGTCTGGAAATTATTTTAACCTGATTCACTTTCAAGCCTGAACATTGTGTTAGATACTCGCGGGGGATTGATAAATTGAGGAAGTAAAATCTGGTTTTGGTTTTTATTTGGAGAGCATGACTGATTTTCTCCCAGAGTTTCCAATAGGGGATGGGAAAAAGTATGAATGATTTATATGGCTAGACATTTTATTATAGTTTCTGTTGGATTTCTTGGAATTATGTTAAAAAAAATATGAATTTTCATCATTGCAGCCACATCATAGGGAATTTGGAGCTCACTGTTTCGGAACCTATCTAATTGCAACTGTTTCTCTTTATACCTTTTTTAGTTAACTTGTGGTGCCGTCGTGTGAAGTATAATCATCTGAGTTTCAATGCTCTCCATCCTTGATGATTTAATCTATTTTCATCAAATATTTGTTTGCTCAGTCTTTTATGTATGTCAAGTTGAATATTTTTATCAGGTTCAAGTGCATAGATTTGGATGGAAACGGAATTATTACAAGGAATGAAATGCAGTTCTTTTATGAGGAGCAGTTACATAGAATGGAATGCATGGCACAAGAGCCTGTGCTTTTTGAGGATGTTTTGTGCCAGATAGTTGACATGATAAGTCCAAAGGTGAACATCTTTAGATTGTATTTTTCTCTTTAATAATTTGAATTTCATCCATTGTTTTTTATGTTATTTGTGTTTTAGGTTTATTAAGTTGAAGTTGTGTAAGGAGCAGATCCTTGGGTAAATAATGTGCGAGTGGGAACTTGAGAGCATCAAAATAAAAAATTTGGAGCAGGAGACCTATCCAAAATTTATTAAAATAATAAAACCAAAATACAAATCTAATTGCTCTAAATGGGAATTAAATAAGAGAGATATTAAATGCTTTTATCTTGTATGGGAAGTAAAACTTCCCCATTTATTTCAATTCTTCACATGTTGCACTCTCTTACTTCTGGAGGTCAGGTATATGCCCCTCTCCTTTTGATTCATGTGAGTTCGATATATTACATGGTTGAGGAATCCTAACCCCTATCAGCCTTTCTTGGTGGAGTCTGGAAACCACTGGGCACTGAGGCTATGTTGGTGTTTTGATAAAAAAAAAAATATATATGAAAAAGGGAATTAAATGGGTTGAGTCCACACTTCATCTTATTCACCTATCCCTTATATCTATCCCCATTTTCCCTTTATCCATTAATGCAAACAACTGATTTCTCCGAAACAATAGTCTCTCCCTCACTGAATGGTCTTCTGTCAACCAATCAAAAGATATTTTTTTTGTTTTTTGCCAGGCCCTATCTGCCTTCTTCACACTGCCAAGAATTGTGGCTTAATATTGTTTAATGATTAACTAATACTATTAATCATTGACACAGCTTGGAGCAGTGTCTTAAACTATTATTAAGAAAATTTGTTTACTAGAGACTATTAGAGCTTGCTCTTAACAATTGGTGCATGCTTGGAGCAGCACTCCCATGTTCAGTATCCCAAATTTTGTCTCAAGACCAGAGTACAATCTTGCCCGAGTCGTGGCATAGAATAAATCAAGAAACCAATGCAGCTTCTTTATATTGATTTTTAATTGTTTGGAAAAATGTTTTGCCCCATATCATCATTCTTAATTTCTGACCATGCATTTATATTGCCAGATGAGACTGTAATATCCAGATTACCTCTGCTTCGATGTATAAAATGCAACTTTATTTAAAAAAATTAACTTGAATTTAGGCAATGTGATGGCATGTAGATGCCTCATCATATTTTTCCAGGAAAAGTTGTGCTTTTAGAAGAAAACCAAAATGAAGTAGACTGGTAGGATGTAATTTGCTGGCACTGTCTGATTTGGATCTCTTGACAAACTTGAAAGCTAGTTATGCAAATTCCTGAGTGCTGGTTTCGAGTGCTGATTCATTTAGCGTCTAGTGAGCTATTATGGCTGAACAAGTTGCTCCAGTTACATAGATTGTCTTCCATTCAAGTTGACGACTGCCGGGTTACATCTTTGAAATTCTTCCATTTTTCAGGATGAGAGCTATTTTATGCTGTGGGACTTAAAGGGCAGTAAACTCTCAGGCAGTGTTTTTAATATCCTTTTTAACCTCAATAAGTTCATGGCTTTTGAAACTCGTGATCCATTTCTGATCCGTCAGGTAATTGATAAGAGTTTATTTATTTGTTTCTGATATTTGAGGATGATGTGCTTTGAGATATGCTTAGCCAGGGTTGGCAAGACTTACCTTTTTTCTTGAACAGGAGCGTGAGAACCCAAATTTGACTGAATGGGACCGCTTTGCACACAGAGAATATATTAGGCTATCGATGGAGGAAGATGCAGAAGATGCCTCTAATGGAAGTGTAGACGTCTGGGATGAATCACTTGAGGCTCCCTTTTAAATTCTGTTTGGTGAGATTTTTAATGCCTTTCAAGTCAAAATTATTTTATAGTTTACAGTTCATTCAAATAATGCATAACCACATCTGTACTTAAATTGGTAATTATGAACCATCACTTACCAATCCTTCACTTTAGAAGTTATCTTGGTAAATACATCCAAAGTCTGTTGATGATGGTAGTGGCTATTTAGTTAGTTCCAAAATTTTGGCTGCATAGATCTAGACATAGGTGACTGTAAGGTTTACCAATGCCCGTTCTATCGTTAGACAGGGCATGACAGAAATTCTTAGTAGAGAAGCTTTTAAAAAGAAAAATATCTTCGTGGAGTAAGTAGAATAATGTTGAGATGAGATTTTTGTCTGATTTTCTGTGGAGTCCATTTAGCTTATTTTCTTTGACATAAACATAGAAATCTGCAGTTTTGTTTCTTCAGTTATACGGAGCCGTGTTATGTTACCATTGAACTGAACAGTTTGAACGAATGAATTTTTCATGACAATGGGTACTAAAGCCTTGTGTTTCATGTTAACTCCAACCTTAGATGTGGTTCAGATGCGTGGATGAGAATTAGAAGTTATATTAAAACATTTTAATTGGTCAATGTCTGTCTTGCTTACTGCTCAAATATTTCTGCTCTTGGAGACATCAAATTCAGTGATTGTTACCTTCAAAAAAAAATTCAGTGATTGTTAATATTTTTTTTCAGGTGTTTATAATGAATTCTTTGTTTCAAGCTGGCTATCAAGCAGAAAACCAATAGTTTCGTGGGACGATAAGACATAAAAAATGGATCGGCAGCATGCTCCGACACCACCAGTGACGTGTTGGAAGCCTGTTTATGGAATTTTGAGCGTATCTGCACATAACATAATCCTGCCGAGCTAAAGGACAGTCAACTCCATCTCGTGGGAATTAGGAATAGAACGTTAAAAGATTTGCAAGAGCCGGCCAATTGTTGACTGGTAATCAAATTGAGAAATTTACTACTTCGCTAAAACTTCTCTTTCTGATGTCTAGTTCTAAGAAAAGATTATTATTAATTATTTATTTTAGAATATAGCTAGTGTTTTTCCTAGCACATTATTCTTGATGGGAGTTAGCATGTTTGAAGTGGGGTCCTATGTTTTTTTCTTGTTTACTTCTCTAAATCTTTTAGATTGGGTAACACATAACGTTCCCACCTTTAATTGTTAGGGTTAATTTCACAAATGGTCACTAAAGTTACCTGAAAATTTCAAAATGGTCACTGAAGTTTCAAAGTTTCAGAAACGGTCACTGAAGTTTGAAATTTCTTTCACAAACGGTCACTGAATTTTCAGATTTTTTGGGCAAGTTTGAGACAATTTTTCGGCAACTTTCGACCACCAAAATCGTCGATTTCGGATATCGTTGGAAAGCCTACAATGTCATCTTCAATTACCACCAAACATCTTCCCAAAACTCTAAGTGATTTGGCCGGAATAAACCCACGAAGTCGGCAACCGAAATTGTGAAAATCTGCCCAGATTTTCAGATTTTTTTGGACGAATTTGGGGCATTTTTTCGGCAACTTCTGACCACCAAAACCGCCAATTTCGAATACCGTTGGAAAGCCCACAATGTCCTCTTCAATTATCACCAAAAATCTCCCCATAATTTCAAGGGATTCGGCTGGAATAAACCCACGAAGTCAGCTACCAAAAAAGTTCGAAAATCTGCCCAGTTTGGGTAGCTGACTTTGTCGGTTTATTCCGGTCGAATCACTTGGAATTATGGGGAGATTTTTTGTGATAATTGAAGATGACATTGTGGGCTTTCCAACGGTATTCGAAATTGGCGGTTTTGGTGGTCGGAAGTTGTCGAAAAAATGCCACAAATTCGTCCAAAAAAATCTAAAAATCTGGACAGATTTTCACAATTTCAGTTGCCGACTTCGTGGGTTTATTCCGGCCAAATCACTTAGAGTTTTGGGGAGATTTTTGGTGGTAATTGAAGATGACATCGTAGGCTTTCCAACGGTATTCGAAATTGACGATTTTGGTGGTCGAAAGTTGCCGAAAAATTGCCTCAAATTTGCCCAAAAAATCTGAAAATTCAGTGACCGTTTGTGAAAGAAATTTCGAACTTCAATGACCGTTTCTGAAACTTTGAAACTTCAGTGACCGTTTTGAAATTTTCAGGTAACTTCAGTGACCATTTGTGAAATTAACCCTTAATTGTTATTGTGGAAAACGTCCATACATTTCATTTTTTGGCATTTTCACATTTCATTGCACAAAATATCATTTTTATCTATTTTCTCAATTAAAAATTATGAAATGATGAATATACACTTCTCTTTAAATAAAAAGAAAAAAAATTAATTGCAAACACAGTCTCAACTTTTTTTAAAAAGCTCAAATAAGTTACAAATAAATTATTAAAAGGGTAATTGGCACATAATGTCCATACATTTTTCTATTGTTGCAAAAAAAAAGTCCTGACCTTTTATTTTTTTGGCATTTTCACCCTTAATTATACATTTAATTGTACAAACCATCATTTCTATTCATTTTCATTCAATTTTTCAATAAAAAGTTGAAAGATGACGAATATATCCTCCTATTTAAATAATTTATTTGGGGTTCGTTTGCACTCTTTATTTTTAAAATTTTTAAAATTTTAATTGGGACTCGTTTGCATTTTTTTTTTTACAAAAATTAAATTTTTTAATAATTTATTGTGGCTTTGTTTGCACTTTTAAAAAAATTGGACTATGATTGCAATTAATTCTTTAGTTTTTTTATTTAAATACGAAGATATATTCGCCATTTCAAAGCTTTTTATTGAGAAATTGGATGAAAATTGATAGAGATGATGGTTTGAGTAATTAAATGTGTAATTAAGGGTGAAAATATTAAAAAAATAAAAGGTAGGGACTTTTTTTGCAATAATAGGAAAATGTATGGACATTATATGCTAATTACATTCTTAATAATTTATTTGTGATTTATTTGAGCTTTTTAAAAAAAATTGGGGACTGTGATTGCAATTCGTTTTTTCTTTTTCTTTTTGTTTTATTTAAAGAGAATTGTACATTCATCATTTCATACTTTTTAATTGATAAAATATGTGAAAATGACATTTTGCGCAATGAAATGTGGAAATAAGAGTGAAAATGACAAAATAAAAATAAAAATGAAAGATATGACGTTTTCCACAATAACAGTGAAAGATGAAGACGTTATGTGCTAATTACCCTTTTAGATTTTTGACTTCTTCTTGTTCGCGTTCAATGTGACATAACGGAGTTTCTGTAATAATAATATTGGTTTTCCCTCTTTTTTGAAAAATAAAAAATGAAAAAATCTTGTAACAATTTGCAGTTGTTTTCTAAGCCTCGTGTCAAACAAAGTTGGTCGTACAGCTAAATTGAAAGTATCAGCTTCTGTGTGAATGTTAGACCGATGGAATTTACTGAATTAAGTTGTTTTTAAGTTAAACATATTACGATTTATGACAACTCAGTATTTAGCCCTTGTTTGGGCTTTTTAACCACTTATTTCTGATCATATCACTATTTAAAATACATTATTTTCTCAATAATATCCATCAAACACACCCTAGAAATTTTTTCCCTACTTGGTGTTTTTTCAATTTGGTCCTTAACTCTTTTCATTTCCAATTAGTTACTAAACTTTTTAAAGTTTTTTTTTTTTTCAGTCAAGTGGATTATTTAATCTATTTAAACCATTAAATGAAAAGTTGATACGTCATGTTAATTCTGTTAGCAAAATCTAAAACATGACATGTTCAAGGATTTATTACCGTCGTCTACTTGCACAAAATTGTGACTTCTATTCTTCAAAATTGTATAACTTGAAAAGTCTAAAAACCTTTTTAACTATTTTTTTTTTTTACCCTACACGCAGGGTTCGGTAAAGTTTTCAAGAGCATCAGTTTACCCCTTCCATGAGATAAGATTCTTCATAAGAAACCGTGAAGGAACTGTTGGTTCTATAAACAATTTCATTCAAAAGAAAAACTGAACATGGACTCATTATTAGTCTTCCAACAAAAGGACATTGATTTCCAATTTTCCACATCAACAACAATACTCGACTGAAGAAGACAATCATATCCTGATATACCAGTGAAGTCCTCCAAAACATTCAAACCTTCCCAATGCGGTACAGGAGAGAGTAACAGAAGAGAGTATGAAAGAGTGAAGGAGAGGAAGATAGAGAAACATGGGACAGGGATAAGCAGAGAAATTTGAGAGGAGGCAGAACTCAAAACTGGTCGAAATTTTGATTTAACATTCGAGTTGCTCTATGCAAAACTGAAGCCCTATAGGGTAAAGAACTTAAATCCAAGGAAGAACAGAAGCCAAACATTCAAAGACTAGTTTTACCTCATCCTTTGCATTCTGATGTTGCAGCCTCTAATCTTTTGCAATTGTTAATCTTTAACTGCCACTAATCCTTGATATCCTTATTCAACTGTCGTGCATGATCGGGATTTTTAGCAGCAGCAGGATTTTTATGTTTCTTGTTTTTTGCTCTCTTCGCTTTCATCCTCCGTTTTTTCTCATTTGCATCAACCCATGCGTAGTCAGACGGTATGTCAAAAGGGTCAATATCATCTCCGAAGCTTCGACTTTCACTTAATTGTTCCCCACTACTTCCCTTCATCCATGAAATCCATGATGTGGAACCTTCGATGTCCTTAGATTTGGCATCTTGGAAATGCACGGGACTGGAAAGTGGGGTTGAAAACTTCTCCATTGGCTGAAGCTCCTCAAACTTTGTAAATGTCACTAGGACCCGAATGGTTGGGACAATTGGGATGGCAATCTGTGGAGTACATATTTATCAGGCACAATAGTACCCAAGGATCCAAGATAGCAATAAGTACTTTGAGCAGGCTATGTCAATGTTTTGAAATGCATTAGAAAAAGAGGTGATTATTTTGAATTGTATGGCATCAACTTATAGAACAAAAGGATAAAATTCATGCTCAAAATTACGTAGGATGTACATTACCAGCAACTGAACCTACGGGCAGTTTTAACCGATATAATGCCAAATCATATTTGAAATGCAAAATAATCTTAACTAGGATAATCAAAAAGATGAACCTTCACTAATCACTATGTTTTCATACATGTCCATAGTAAGGAGCGAGTAAATGGAGATAAAAGAACTCTTGGAAGATTAGGACATTGGCATAAACTGTAATGATTACTAAAAAATATGAATAATGTGGAGAAAAACAACAGAAAAATCAAAATTTAATTCTCAAGAAATTCTCGACATAGAAAAAAGGAAAGAACAGTTTAATCTGTGTAATCCATGTTTTTCTTGTGACCGGGCAAGATCTATTACTGAATCAGTCTACAGCTACTGTAGTGGTGATGATTTGATTCATGCCTTCAGTGCATGAAGCAACTTTGACTGTCAACAATAAACCTTTGCTTGCTTAATTGGTGATTTAAATAACGAGAGATATTGTATAGACAAAAAAGAAAAAATAAAAAATAAAAAAAATCTGTTAGGCTGGTTACTGTTGCTCAAATAAGATTTGATGTTGTCTTAAAGCCTAGTCGGCCACATGCAATTAGGATTTTGCTCCAATCAATCAAATTTCATTGAAATAAAAAGACAGAGCAAAATCCCTCAGAGTAGGCATACCACTTAAAACATATATACAATCAAGTTTCAATCACAGTGAAAAATTACATCCTAAACCAATACAAGTAGGTCTAGACTGGTAACTCCAAAAGAAGGGGGAATTTTTTGGTGCTCTTCAACTTCCATTAGAATATTCAACGTCCTAGAAAGCTCTTAAGGAGAAAGCTCCCAAACACGTTTCTTTACCAAAGAGCGGTAATAACTTTTCCTACTCCGAAAAAAAACCTGAACTGAGGCTGACATTATCAGCAATTGACGCAAGTACACCAAAGGAAGATCTACAAGGCTGAGCTACATCACAGCGCAGCAGAAATTATTTACCTCCTTGATTGCCCTTTTACACATGAAATGCCAACTGATAGACTCTCCTCAGACTACCTCCCTCAAAATTGAACCCTGGCTATCCAAAGAAAGAAAGCAACATTTTTTGGTGGCCTGAGTCACCAAATTTTATCCCCAGGGAAATTGGGGTATCATTCTTCAAGTAAATACAAAGACCTGGTTGAAATTTCCCATCAGCCACACCCTTATAGATCACTCAACCAGTACCAATCCCCCTAAATCAAGCACATATTACTTAGCAAGAAAATCCTCCTGCTGAACTTCCCATTACGGAATGGCTCTCCTTAACAACAAATTTTAGGTAGCTACTTAATTTGAAAGTTAAAACAACTTCTGAAACACATGCGCCCTTAGTTACTGAAATTCTAAACAGCAGTTAATATCTTCCTTTGTAGCACCAATTCCATGCCAGACATCACCCAAAAACTCTACCATGTTCCCAGTATAACTGCTTCCTTTTTAGCTCGTGAAACACGGACTGCACTAGGATCATTAACTTGTGTTCGAGCTAAGTATGTTCCTAAAGGATAAAGGAGGAATATCCCTGTGAAGAATATTATAATCGCAATCTTTGACGATCTCTGGAATCTTATTCAATATTCTTGACATCCCCCCTTGCGACTTTTTATGGATACATCCCCCTTCACATGGTATCAGAGCAGTTTCGATCCTAAACAAATTAACCTTTGAATTTCGTTTCCGGCGAGCGGCCTTGAGCCGCTCGTCCGGCTACCAATGTTGTTTTTTCTTTTTTTATTTTCTTTTCGGATGTATTCCTACAAAGTCGCATCACATTCCGGTGGCCACAACTCAGTTTCTGCAGTTTGTTTGGAGTTTCTTCAGCTTTTGGTAATCTGGAACTTGGTCCAGTTTATTTGGAATTTGGTTTAGTATATGTCCAGTTTTGGCCGGTGTTTTGGTTTTGGCCGGTGTTTTGGCGTTAGAACTTTTGTTGGAACATGAATTATATGTTCAACTAAGTTTTCCCGACAGATAGAGTTCGCTGTGTGTGTCGGCACACTTCGTCAATTTCCTTTGGAAATTCTTGCTGGTGAGTGAGCTCTCTGGAGTGTCTTTAGAGTGGTTGAATCTTCGATTCTCTTGGGTCACAACTCAGCCTTTTAGGTGTGGGTTCTTCTGGTCGTCCACGGTTGACTGAATTTTTGTCAACGTGTGACTCTTCTTCGGTGGTTTCTCGTAGTTTTTCGTGGTTTCTCGTTGGTTCTCGTTGTTTCTTTGGAGTGTTCTTGAAGTGGTTTTGAAGTGGTTCTTTGTTGTCCTTGGTCTCTCGTCGTCAGTACTTTTCGTCGTTGGTTGCTTTGATTTGGATTTCTTCTTCGTGGGCACAAGTATTGTCATCGTCGTCAATTCATGATTACAAATTGATGATTTTACCAGCATCAATTTGAGGGGGGATGTCAAGAATATTGAATAAGATTCCAGAGATCGTCATCAATTCGAGCTAAGTATGTTCCTAAAGGATAAAGGAGGAATATCCCAAACAATAGGAAACTATCATGGTTAGTTAAAAATCGCATTAAGTTATATAGCGCCGACTTAAAAATGTCAAACCAAGTTTTACTCAATGTTGTCTCAACTAGGTAAGTAGGTATGATGTTCAGATCCGGATATTTGGATAATAAATTCAAAAATTAAGTAAACTAATTTTAAGATACTCGTATCTATAATTGTGCTACATGAACTTGATACTAAGAAAAAAAAAAAATAAGAACATTTTTTATTTTTACGATATGAAGAAAAATGATATCAAAGACTGCATATGTTACTTTATCAGTGAAAATATCTGTTTTTTGCTTCTAGGAAAATGTGTACTTAGTGCTTGAGGATGGTTACTGTATATGACATATTGCTCTCTTGCTCAAGAACATGGGAAGAACTCTGTGCACGGAAAAAAAATTCAAAGTAACTGAATTAATTTCATGAGATGATGAACAACAATAGTAGGAAATTATAAGCACGAGCCAAACTGAAAATATTACAAGAACAGCACATTATAAGCAACAAAGATTGGAGACACTGTGGGTAGGAAAGAAAATATATAAGAAAAACAGAAAAAAGGTGCTACAGACAATGAACCGACAAAAAAGAAAAAAATACATAAATAAAGGAACGTCATCAAGTGCAATAAGGGACATCACTGATAAGTACCTTGACCGGAAAGGTGCCAGGAGGAAATTTTGTCGTCAAAACCTCTCTTAGTCTCCGAACAACTTTCACCTTGTTAGCCAATATGTCAAGTAAAGGCAAGAGTTCCTCTGTTTTCAAAGGAAAATCTGGTGTCAACCACAGAACTGGTCTTAAACCTTTCTTATACTCGCTCTCATTCTTTGACCCGTTAGGGGCCCCTTTCTTCTTGCTGCTTTTGTCCTTGGATTTTTTAAAGTTCCCAATATCGTCCCTGAGAAACTCAGACGATGATAGGCCATTTTCGTTGGGTCTCTGCTTTCTATCATCTGGTGCCAACTTTGAGAATTTTTTCCTAATCTTTAAATCATCAGGAACTGTTACCATATATGGTTGTTACCATATATGGTTGGATTTGTATTTGGAATAAAACATATTTTTAGGAATTAGATTTATTTAGTTTCCTTATATATTCAATGATTGTACAATATATATACATATTCCTTGTCAATAGAAACGAACGAATTTACAGAAATTATTCCGCATTCTTTTGTCATGGTATCAGAGCCACGGTTTGGAACTTACCGGCTGTGAATTTTTTCTTCGATCGGACCTTCTTGATTCTGTTTTGGGGCTGGTCGTTGGTGGTCGTTGGTACGGTGCCTTCCGAATTCAGGTCGTCTTCTACGGGTTTCAGATACCGGCGAGTGCTCACTCGCGACGTCTTCACTGGATTCTGCGCCTCGATTGTTCTTCTGTTGGTCAGCGTGGACGGTGGTTCTAGGGCTTCTTGAGCCTTCGCCTGTCGCTCTTCCTCTGGTTCTTCGTGACTGTGTCGGACTTCCTTCAGTTCTTCAGGCTTCCGACTTCCTTGGTTCTTCAGCCTTCCTGGTCGTCTCAAGGTCCTGTGCCGGCTTGGGTATTTATTTGGGCCTGGTATTGGTTGTTTAATTATTGGGCCCAATTTTCCTTTTGGGTATTTCTTTGGGCCTCGTATTGGTTGTTTAATTATTTGGGCCCAAAATTTCTTATTGGGTATTTCATTTGGGCCTCCTCTTGGTTCTTTAGTTCTTTGGGCCTCTACTTGATTATTTAATTTGGGTTCTCCTTATTGGGTTGAATATTTAATTTATCATGTCATCTGACAAGTTAGATTCCTTTCTTATTCGGCTTAATGGAAAAAATTACTCGGCTTGGGAGTTCCAATTTCAACTATTTGTCAAAGGCAAGGAGTTATGGGGTCATCTTGATGGAAGTGATCCGGCTCCAAACGATGTCGATGCTTTATCGAAGTGGGAAATCAAGGATGCTCGGGTTATGACTTGGATCCTTAGTTCGGTCGAACCTCAACTCATTCTCAATCTAAGGCCTTACAAATCTGCTGCTGATATGTGGGCTTATCTTGGCAAGGTTTACAAACAAAACAATACCGCTAGACGTTTTCAGTTGGAGTATGAAATGGCTCACTTTACACAAGGAAGTCTGTCAATTGAAGAATATTTTTCCGGTTTTCAAAATCTTTGGGCAGAATATTCGGATATTGTTTATGCTGATGTTCCAGCTACAGCTCTATCTGCTGTTCAATCAGTGCATGAAACAAGTAAGAGGGACCAATTCTTGATGAAGCTACGTCCCGATTTTGAAGCTGTGCGATCTAATTTGATGAATCGTCATCCTGTTCCATCTCTGGATACTTGTGTGGGTGAACTTCTTCGTGAGGAGCAACGTATCCTTACCCAGGCTACCATGGAGCATAGGGATACTGTTAGTGGTCCTGTTACTATGGCTTATGCAGCACATGGGAGGAATAAGGGTCGAGACATGCGTGCTATTCAGTGCCATAACTGTAGAGCTTTTGGTCACATTGCTCGAAATTGTCCTAAGAAAGCCTGTCATTATTGCAAGGAACCAGGTCATCACATCACTGTTTGTCCCATCCGACCTACAAGGAAACAGACTGCTGCCTATCATGCCTCCACTGGTGCCTCGAGTTTTGCAACATTTCCTGCTGCCTCGCATGATGTTCCTACTCCTGCTCCTGTGTCCACTCTTACCCCTGAAATGGTACAACAAATGATCAACTCTGCTTTCTCTGCTTTTGGCATCTCAGGTACTCACGCACCCTCTTTTAAGCCATGGTTCTTTGACTCCGGAGCCTCTAATCATATGACCAACTCCGATATTCCCCTTTCCAATGTCAAAAAATATCGTGGTAATCTAGAAATACACACCGCTAATGGTAGTTCTCTGCCTATTAGCGCTGTTGGTGATCTTTCCTCTTCCTTAACTAATGTTTTTGTATCTCGTAACCTCTCTACAAATTTAATTTCGGTTGGTCAATTAGTTGATAGTAATTATGATGTCCATTTCTCTCGTTCTGGTTGTGTTGTGCAGGATCCCGTGTCCGGGAAGATGATCGCGACGGGGCCTAAAGTAGGACGACTCTTTCCCTTGGATATTTCTCCTTCACCTCGTTCTCCTTTACTTTCATTCGCATGTAATGCTATTAGTGCTGATAATAAGTTGTGGCATAAACGTTTAGGCCACCCAAACTCAGATGTACTTCGTACTTTATTTCATTCCAATCTATTGGGTAATAAGACATGTTATTCCGATTTTTCTTTTGATTGTGTTGCATGCAAAATTGGCAAAAGTAAAGTTCTCCCTTTTCCCTCTCATGGATCCCGTGCCTCCAAATGTTTCGATATTATACATAGTGATGTTTGGGGGATTGCACCTATTATTTCTCATGCCCGATACAAGTACTTTGTTACATTTATTGATGATTTCAGTCGTTTTACTTGGGTTTATTTTTTGAGGGCCAAAGCAGATGTCTTTTCCGTATTTCAACGTTTTCTTGTTTTTCTTGAGACTCAATTTTCTAGTGGCATAAAGATCTTGCGTTCTGATTCTGGGGGGGGAATATATGTCCAATGCGTTTCAGAACTTTCTCCAAACTAAGGGTATCATCTCCCAGCGTTCTTGCCCTTCGACGCCGCAGCAAAACGGTATTGCTGAGCGAAAGAATCGTCACCTTCTTGATATGGTGCGAACCCTTTTACTTGAATCATCCGTCCCTTCTCGATTTTGGTGTGAAGCACTTTCCACTTCAGTTCATTTAATTAATCGTTTACCCTCTCCCATTTTAAATCACGTTTCTCCATTCTTTAAGTTGTATGGACATTCACCGTCATACTCTGATCTGCGTACATTTGGTTGTATTTGTTTCGTACATCTTCCTGCTCATGAGCGTCATAAGCTTACTGCTCAATCTGTTCAGTGTGCTTTCCTTGGTTATGCTGTCTCTCAAAAGGGTTTTGTTTGTTATGATCCTCATGCTCAACGTATCCGTATCTCTAGGAATGTGGTTTTTCTTGAAAACCAATATTTTTTTCAGTCTCATATTGCGCAGCCATCTGCATCTCTCTCTGTCCTGCCTACCTTCTCTGATTCTCCTACTACTGTGGTACGGTTTAAACCTGGGCTTGTCTATGAACGACGTAATCGTGAGTCTGATGCTGCTCCTGATGTGCCCCCTCCCAATCTCCTCCCGGCACCTGATCCTATTGCGGTTCCCTCATGTCTTCGTAAGTCTGCACGTCCTTCTCGACCACCTGATAGGTATGGTTTCTCCTCTCCCGTCTCTCTTGTAGCTACTTTATCTGCTATTTCCATCCCTTCTTCTTATAAACAGGCCATGGAACATGAGTGTTGGCAGAATGCAATGACAGCAGAACTTCAGGCACTTGAGGAGAATCATACTTGGGATGTTGTTCCTTGTCCTCCTACAGTGAAACCTATTGGGAGTAAGTGGGTTTTCTCTGTGAAACTTCGTTCTGATGGCTCTTTAGATCGATACAAAGCTCGCCTTGTAGCTCTGGGTAATAGACAGGAATATGGGGTTGATTATGATGAGACTTTTGCTCCTGTCGCCAAAATGACCACAGTGCGGACAGTTTTAGCTATTGCTGCCTCCCAATCTTGGACGCTCCATCAGTTGGATGTGAAGAACGCCTTTCTTCATGGTGATCTTCACGAGGAAATTTATATGAAACTTCCATCGGGTATGACTACTACTTCTCCTCGTGACGTCTGTCGCCTGCGACGTTCTCTGTATGGGCTCAAGCAGGCTCCTCGGGCTTGGTTTGAGAAGTTTCGTAGCACACTCATTACCTTTGGTTTTACACAAAGTCAGTATGATTTTTCTCTCTTCCTCCACACATCTGCCTTGGGTATTGTCCTTCTGTTAGTTTACGTGGATGATATTATCATTACTGGCACAGACTGTCGATTCATTTCTGAGCTTCAACAGTTATTGCATGCCACTTTTCACATGAAAGATCTTGGCCAGCTCACATACTTCTTGGGCCTCGAAGTTCATCATCGAGATCAAGGTCTTTTCTTAAACCAGCATAAATATGTTCACGATCTTATTGCATTGGCTGGTTTGGAGGATTCTTCTTCAGTCGATACCCCTATGGAGGTCAATGTAAAGTACAGGAAAGATGAAGGGGATCTTCTAGAGGATCCTACTCTATATCGTCGTCTAGTTGGGAGTCTTATCTATTTGACCACCACTCGCCCAGATATCTCTTACGCCGTCCATCAGGTCAGCCAGTTTATGACTTCCCCTCGGCATCTTCATCTTGCGGCTGTTCGTCGTATTGTTCGCTATCTACGTGGGTCACCTACTCGTGGGTTGTTTTTTCCTAAAGGGTCTTCTCTTCAGCTCTTAGCCTACAGTGATGCTGATTGGGCTGGTTGTCCGGATACACGTCGTTCTACTACGGGTTGGTGTATGTTTTTAGGTGGTGCATTGATATCTTGGAAGTGTAAGAAACAAGATCGTGTTTCTAAATCATCTACTGAGGCTGAGTATCGTGCTATGTCTACTGCTTGCTCAGAGATTATTTGGTTACGTGGTCTTCTGGGGGAGCTTGGGTTTCCTCAAACTTCTCATACTCCTCTCCATGTGGATAATACTAGTGCTATTCAAATTGCCGGAAACCCCGTCTTTCATGAACGCACCAAACATATTGAGGTTGACTGTCACTTTATTCGTGACACTTTGATGGATCAAATAATATCCCTTCCCTACATTTCTTCTGATCTTCAGGTGGCCGATATTTTCACAAAAGCAATGACTCGACTGCGACATCAATTCCTTGTTGGCAAATTGCTGCTGGTTGATCTCCCCGCATCAATTTGAGGGGGGATGTTACCATATATGGTTGTTACCATATATGGTTGGATTTGTATTTGGAATAAAACATATTTTTAGGAATTAGATTTATTTAGTTTCCTTATATATTCAATGATTGTACAATATATATACATATTCCTTGTCAATAGAAACGAACGAATTTACAGAAATTATTCCGCATTCTTTTGTCAGGAACGTCTCCTGTATTCTTCAAACCTTTCTTGCTCCAACCGAGCCAACTTTTCTCTTCTTTCTTAACAACATTTGATTTACAAGATTTGAATGAATCCCCATTATAATTTTCGTGGCTATCCTGAAACTCAGGTTCCTCATCATCCCCAAGACCGTCAGAGTTCGCCATGCGAAGAGCAGAATCTAGCTGCATTCTTTCCTCAGCGGTTAAAACATCACTGTACTCATCATGTCTAACACCATTTTCTATTCTATCATCATCATTCACCGCAAAAAGCTCCTCATCATTCATAGCACCAGGAACTCGCCTTGACTTCACACTCAATGACACGTGAAGCATTTCATAGACCTTGGCTTTCCAAGCTCCAACCGACTCAGTCCTCTCTTGTCGTCTCCAATTCAAATGAGGAACAAGCTCAGCTTGAGTAACATCAATTCCTGGTCTGTACATATTAGTTTGAGACATGTAAGCCACTTCACGGGCAACTGCAGCTTCTGATGGTTGAACTCCAGCTCCCTCCAAAGCATTTGTGATTTCTTTCTTCTTATGGGAGAGAACTATCAAAGAACCAGGAGGCAAAGATCTATTTCCACCGTCACAAAAATAGCCCTCTCCAAGGAAGAGAAAAGTTTGATCAGACCGTTGGATTCGGAATCCATCAAACCCAGAAAGAGTCATATCTGCACGGAGATTAGAACTGCGTTTCCATATCCTGTAAGTGTCTGACGGAGCAATCCTACCAATAAATGGTATCACCGAGCTCTCAAAATGGAAGGTTATCTCCATGTAAAAGTCATGAATCCGAGCTGCAGAGGCCACAATCCTAGGAAGTCTACGGCACCATTTGGCCCAGGCAAGAGGATGGTAATGTCTTGCAATTATCATAGCAATATTCTCCTCCCTATTACACACTGCTTCCTGAAGTGCACTCCATCCATTTTCATTCTGAAGACTCCAATCAGCACCTGCTGACATTAAAATCTCTGCAGAAGTTGCATCATTAAGCCTCACTGCAAGGTGCAAAGGAGTCTCCCTGCCCGGCACATCCCGCCTATCAATTACTGCACATACAGCATCAGCATCCTCCTCAGCAGCCAAAGACTCAGTCTCTGTATTCACCTCTCCCGCCTTGGCGAGTCGAGGAAGGGAAGCAACAATCCCTTTCAGAACAGCATGGTCACGCTGCACGACTGCCAAATGTGCAGGACTGTGTGCATATTTTGACACATCTTCCATGGCCTTTCTTCTTTCCTCGACTCTCTAAACTTTTTTTGCCTTTAATCAATTCAAATAAATTTCAATTTCTCCCACCCTCCTCCTGAAATGCGGCTCTAAAAGATCTTGATATTATAATTCAGATCCTTTTAGCCTTTAACTACAAAATTCAGAATTTTCACTAAAATTATTATTTGACATTGCAAGTTTCAAACTCACATTGATCAATGCACAAGAACCCATCAAATATTGATGCAAATTCCGAAAGCTGCAATTCAAGAAACAAAACAGAAACGGCCAAAACATAAAAAAGCGGGAAATTAGCATAACACATCATCTGGCCAACTTCTGCTTACACATCAATTAAATTTGAGGGAAAAAGAAACAGAATCTAAAATACAATCAATCAAGTATGTTGCTCGAGCGTACCAATCGTTAAAAAAAAAAAAACCTGATATATGAAAGGTGATCTAGCTTTTTCGATCAGAAACTTGAATACGATGTTCTTAGTTTGCGCCAATCTCTTTCCATTTCTATTTCCCTCTCCCGTCCCTCTCTCTCTGTATACACACACACACTGTGTGAGTGTGTGTATTGTTGTGGTGAGATTTGAGAGGGGGTCAAGTTTCAGGCTGTTGGTTTGTTATTTGAGCAATGTGTGGGGTAAATCACATTTTACACTGGGGGTGTACACCCCCTAGGGACATAGGGATGGTATTGTTCGAATAAAAAAATATTTTATACAATGTGTTCCATTCTCCGTGTGAGAGGGGTGTAATCTATTATGTACATCACTTGATGTACAAGTGAGGGGGTCTGTACACGGGGTGTCAACTCTGGTATACAAATAGCATTATCCTATTTTGGTTGTCAGCTGCTCGTCTGGGGAGGGATTTAGACGTTTGCTCGTCTTTTGGAGATATATTACGAATACACCATCTACATGGCCAAAAGTATTTCCTCTTTTTTTCAATTTACCTTTCTTTTTCTTTGTAAGATGTTTTAAAAAGGAGTTGAATGTAATTTTTCGGCAATAGAAATGAACTTACCGAACGTGTAATATTATTCCATATGACACACTTTTGTGACTTTGTCATTAATTTTTATAACATTTAACCCAACCAATTATCTTGATTTGGACACCTCACGCAATGTCAATGAAGATGTACGTTTTTAATGTACAAATAGCTTCATCCATATTATTCAACCATTTTATTCGAAAACTTCCAATTTCTTTTTTTTTTTTTTTTTTCAATTTTCAAGACCAGTCACAAATAGCAAGTCCAGATAAATTTTGAGTTCCTTATTTGAAAAGAAAGATTTGCGTACATTTGACTCCTGTTTATAAACATTCAAATCACTTTTTATTCACATTTTAAGGAAAAAAAAAATTTAATTATAAAAAATAAGAAATATAAATATGCAGTCACCAGCCATTTACCATTCATTTGCAAGAACCAAAAAGGAAAAGGAAAAGGTTTCAAGATTTTGTTCTTGCAAACAAATTGTAGAAGGCTGATAAGGCACCTGTTGCCGATGTCATGATTTTTTGATTTTTTTTTTTTTTTTTTTTTGGACCTAGAATTTGTTTTATCCTTGTTATTTTCAAAATACATTTTTCTTTCTTCTTTCTTCTTTTTAACCACATTATTGACTAAAATAATATTACACATTCAAAAATTCTCCTTATCTTTTACTACACATTCTCCATCAATCTACTATTCCTAAATACATTATTAGACAAAATTGGGGCTCAAACAGGCGCATAATTAATTTCTGTAAGGTAATGGTGGTGGCGCAGCCATCCACAACACAATTTCATTCGGTGAGGTGGGCATGACAAGCAGTTAGCCATCGTAGTTTATTTTACCTCAAGTGGTTATCATGTAACCCACTACCCCTCTGCACATCAAGATTTGGTATTGAAATAAGATAACCAAGTAAAATTCATTGACGTATAAATCAATGTCAACGTCTCATAGGGAGACTGAGTTTGCACAGTGGAAAGCCTTCTATTTTTCTTCATCTTCATTGTGTTTAATGTAAGACAGACATCAGTAGCTTTGCACACGAGGGAACCATAAGAAGCCGTGCCCACGGAGAAAAACCAGGGCCTCAGCGATTAAATCTTTCTGATCGTCAGGGATGAGAGCGAGCGAGCTTACAAAGGCAATGTCGGCTAAAATAATATTCAATTAATTCCAAGAAATTCAGAAATGGGGAAAAAAACAGAACATGAGAAGCAAAATTATACAAATCTGGATATACAATTCAGCAGGCACCTATTAATTAAGAAATAGAAACTAGGAAAAGAAATCAATACCCTTCGCCTGCAATCTGTTATCAGCAAGAATATCATCTGGTCATAGAATGATAACAAAATAATTTCATGAAGAAATAATATTTAGCAATCTAGAATAGTTTCTCCAAGAGAGATAAGATAATCCGATCAGTTTTGGTACAAATTGAAAAATATGATAAATCCGCATACAAGGGTTTCACATATCATAACGATTAACGAGCAAAGATAGTCCCAAGATCAAATAAAACACTAACAAATTGTACCACTGGTTCAGATGATAATTCAGACATACTTGGTCAATATTAAGCTATTCACTGCCCCTCGGAGAACCATGATTTTCATCATCATCGACAGGGCTTCCACTGTCCCTAGGGCTAAAGCTGCGATTGCGACCATTTTCTTGAATGGGACTCCTCTCCTCAACATCATCCTTGGGGCTCCTGTTTCTTCCATTTGGACTCCTGCTATATTCTGATCCATTGGCTGCCTTACCATCTCTTGGCGATGGCGTACCCCTCTTTCTCGGGCTTTGCTCAGCTTTTGGGCTGTGGACCCTTCCCTTAGATGGAGATGGCGAGGTCCTATGCCGCTTCCTTGACCCTCCCTCCCCACGTTCGATACTGCGATCCCTCTTTGGGGGTGGTGATCTGGATCGGCTGCAAAGAATTATGACAAACAGTCATTTTGTATAGGAAAAGTTCAAGTGATAAAGAAATAACCCCCATAATTAGAATTATTAACATGTAAGACATGAAAATCAATCCACAAGATCTGTTCCATATAAGCACATATGCTCAAATCACCACCACTACAAACTTCTAGCATTGTTGTTAGGACAAAATAATAAGATAACTCATCAAAATAATAGCAAGTATGCAAATTACAGGTAGTGAAGTGGGGCTCAAGAGAATAATAGAATGCGGATATCAAAAGAATCAGTATAAAAAAAATATTTGATGTGCAGAAGAGAGTGTAGTTGAACCTGCGACTAGGACTCCTGCTATAACCACGGCTCCGGCTCCTACTTCTACCGCGACGAGGAGATGGTGAGCGGGAATAACTCCGTCCACGTCTGTTGCAAGAAACATTAACATATTGAAGAATAATAATTCTTTTCATATCCATACAAAATAAAAAATTAGTGAGGACCAAAAAGCACAATTTACATACCTAGATTTCTTGGGACTGTTTGGGCAGTTCTTTTCTATATGACCTCGATCCCCACAGTGGTAACATTTGTTCTTCCAGTCTCCAGCCTTGCAATCTCGAGCCCAGTGTCCCTCAATTCCACAGTTGAAGCAGCGTCCAGTTCCTGGAGCGGGGCCTCTTCCAAGATATTCCCGTGACCCACCTGGGCCACGTGGTACCTAAATTGCAAGTTAAACCTATTTAATGATAAATAATAAACCTGCAACCATAAAGTCAAAAGGCAGGTGCAAAAACAAATGATCATATAAAAAAGCAGAGGAAGAAGAAAACCATTTTATATTTTCATAATATTTCACAGGTTCATATAAAAATGGCTATGAATTATGGAAAGCTAGAAATCGACAAAAATTATACTACTGCATATTTTTAATATTTTCATTGATTTTGATGCGACCAGGGGCAAATTGGTCGGGAATACAATGTTCCCAGAAACAATTACTTCTGAAAACACTACTACTCCAAAAGCATATTAAAAGACGATGTGACAAAATGCCTTCCAGATCTTTCCAGAACCCAGGCATCAACTCATTTAAACCCCATGATTCTGAAACAGCAAGCAGACTTCTTCAGTTTGTAGAACATCAGATACTATGCCTAGTGACTGTGAAAACCCTGGCAATTCCTAGGAAGTATTTGAAAAGATTTTTAAGCATCATTTTCGAATTATCGAGGGCTTAAGGAGTGGTCAGTAAACTATATGAGAGTAACTTGCAACCAACTGCTTCACACATTTCTTAAATGAGGTTTTCTATGGTAAATTGCACCACGCAAAAGTGAATACAAATTGTATCCATAGCTTTTGCAGTGATTACGTTCAAAAAGATAAAAAGTGTATTAATTCTACAAACTTTATAAAAAAATCCAGAACAGTGAATGAACGATTTCAATACAACTTACCCCCTTTGCAAATTCAACTATAATACGACTCCCATCAACATCTCGTCCATCTAAGCCATATCTCGCATCATCAGCATCTCGAGGATCACTAAAGTCCTGCATGAAAATTGCAAAAGGAACGTGGAAAAGAAGATGGCATTCATAGAGTAAATATGCACCAAGTACAGATCTATTATACAAAATAATAAGAACATAACCGCGTACCACAAATGCATAGTCACGCTTCATATCCACATCACGTACTCTGCGTAAATGGTTGCCAGAAACAACAAGGCCATCAAGACATTAGAACTAACGGCTTCATACTTTTCCCTCAAAGATGAATTAAACACCACTTTGGTTGTTGGAATTCCCATCAAAAAAACACGCAATAACACTATCATAAGAATTGCCAAAGCCCCCTAAAATACTGCACGAATATCGACCAAATCCACCAAGGGGTACACCTCTCACCATAGACCTCCAGGTTGGGCAACAAACCCAGAAACCTTCAGAAACATTATTCAAGTTAAAATCACCAAAACATGGGGACAAATTCTCTCAGAATACTTCACTTCAAATAGAAAAGGTAAATCAATGATGGACAAAAGGGCCTTTGCAATGGTTCTTGTTCCCCCAAGGGACGCCTTCATGCAGACTCATCATAGAAATGACCACTGCCAACTACACAAAGTAAATGGGACGAAGAATTGTATAGAAATCAAGAGAACGGAGAAACACATAGGTAACACAATATACTCTCTGTCATTAAACAAGAATGAAGATATCCAAGCACCACAGTTACGTTTCTTAAAAATTAGCCAGGGGAAAAGGAATTACCTTCCATATCTGTTAAAGATGTCCTCTAGATCTCGTGATCGTGTCCTTGATGACAAATGCCCAACATAGAGTCGTGTTGCATTACCATGGCGATCATCATAACGAGGCATCTTCAATTTCCCTACAATAGACTCAAAAGCATTCTCATTTCATTACAGACCTTCCAAATCCCGTGCAATCCATCAACTATACAGCTAAATAAATATTATGTCCACATCAGTGTAAATGAAATTTCTCCATTAGCAAAGAGTACACAAAAATATAATAATACACTCGTGAATTAAGTAACTATCTAAACTCCTCAAAATTCAACAGCTCAGCCTAGCTGGTCAATAAGAAAAAGTCTTCCACCAACAATTAATATGATTCTTACTCTTAAATACATAGTAGTTCAAATACGTACAACAATTATCAAAAATATATTTTAATATCATACAATCATATTTATAAAATAAAAAAAAAAAAAAATAATATATCAATAAAAATAAATATATTATTTATGTTTTAAACATATTTTTTTTTTTGGCAAAGATTTGGAGAAATCAATTTATACAATACACAATATAACACATATATTTATTTTATATAAAATTATTTTATTTCATATCATAATTATATCAATCATAAATTTTCATCAAATTATATATATTATTTTTATTCAAACATAAAATAATATAAAATATAATATAAATTAATATTATTTTTTTTTTTTTTTTTTTTTAATTAACATATATTAAATTAATATTAAATTAAAAAAATAGTTTGTAGCGAATATCTTTCGTTTTCAAACTTATCAAATTCCATTATAATATTAATATATTTTTTTTTTTTTTTTTTAAATAATATTAATATAATAATATATTATATTTTTACTCTTGAAGAGTATATAAACATAATAATTACAAATTATAATAAAAATATACATATATAAATTTAAAATATTCAAAAAATATCATAATAATAAACGAAAATAGTAGAAAAAATAAAATAAATTTTAATAATCATCAAAATAAAATCATATATTATTATAAAAATATATAATCATAATATATATATAAACACATATAAAATTGAAATTATATATTTTATAATATCAATTATTATAAATATATAATTAAAATAATATATATCAATTAATCCATAAAATAAATATATCATAAATTTCATATTAATATAAAAATAATATAATCATTTATAATTTATATTCAACACATATATTCATACAAATATCAATTTCAATAAATTAAATTATAATATCAAATAAAAAAAAAATATTTTTTTTAATTTATATTTCAATTCACAATTATTACACAATACAATATTCAATATTTATCATAATTCTATCACAATTAATAATTAAATTTTATTCATATATTTCATAATATATACAAAAGCATATTATCATATATATAAATACATATAAATTTAGTCATAATTATTCATCAAAAAATTAAATAATAAATAAACATAAATATTAAAATATAAAATATATATAAATTATTTCAAAATAATATTTTATAATAATCACATAATTTAAAAAAAAAAAAAAACCAAGGGTAATAATTAAAAACATTATCATTCAATTAACAATATCAATAAAATAAAAAAAAAAAAAACCCCCAACAAAAAAAAAAAAATAAAAAAAAAAAAAAAAAACCACATATATTCATAATACATCAAATAAATAATTACATAAAATTCAAATTCAAAATATTAACATTCAATATAATATAAATATGATTTTTATTATAACAATATATAACAAAATTCAAGCAAAATCCATTAAAAAAACAAAATAATATATTAAAATTATCATATTTCAATTAATAAACACAACAATCATTATAAATCACATAAAATTTAATCAGCATATAATTATTCAACATAAATCATTTTTAATATTATCATAAAAAATATAATTTAATAACAAAATATCATATTTTCAATTAATAATAATTATAATATTTAAATTTAATCATAACAATCATATAATATGTACAAAAAATTAAATTTTTACGCATACAAAATATTTTTCAAAATATATAAAATTTATAAAGTTATTTATTATTAATTTTTCATTCATATTTTACACATTTATCAAATATAAATTAATTAATAATATAATTTTTTTTTTTTTTTTTTTTTTTTTTTTTTTATAAAATCATATAATAATAAAAATATCTTTTTTTTTTTTTTTTTTTTTTTTTTATTGATTTAATTTTGTTTAATCATAATTATATTATTCATTTCAATTAAATAAAAACATTAATAAAATTCACATAAAATTCATATATATATTAATATTCATTTTTAATATATCACATAAATAATAAATAAATATATATATAATATAAGTTCAATATTTAACTTCAAAAAAAAAAAAAAAAAAAAATTATATTTATTTCATTAATAATAATATATATCATATATTAAAAATATTTTTAATTATCAATTTTTTTTTTTTTTATTATTCACAAATAAACAAAAAAACAAATTAAAAAATAAATTAATTATACAAACAACATCAATTAAATAATAATTTAATAATAACATAAAAAAAATTTAATAAAGATATATACACATTTTTAAATATTCATTAAAAATTAAAATCATATAATTACATATTTAATAAAAAAATTCATATAACAATGTAATAATTATTAATTCAATAATTATAAAAAAAAAAAAAATAAATATATTAAATTACATCAATAATTAAATTAGAATAATAAATAATTTATTATAATTTAAATATTTTTTTTTTTTTTTTTTTTTTTAAATATTAAAAAATCATCAATTATAAATAAACATATATATCATATATCATACATACAAACACAATAAATTAATCATATTATTATAAAAATAATAATAAAGAATAATTTTCATCGTTCATGGCCCGTACATAGTACATTTTTCATCATCATATATAATCAATTACAAAAAAAATCAATATAATTTAATATAATCATCATCATTAACAAATATTTTAATATATAAAATAATAATTCATATATTAATAAAAATTATTATATATATATTATTTAAAAATAATACTAATAATAAAAATAAAAAAATTTCATATATTATATTCAAACATTAATATTCTATTATTCAATTAATTATGCATCATCCAAATACAAAATTAATTATTTTATTAATATATTAACATATAATTATAAATATTCATAAATTTATTCACAAATCAAAAATTTTTATAAAATATAAATAAAATTATCACAAAATTATATATAAATTAAAAATTTATTTACAAAAATTTTTTTTTTTTTTTTTTTTTTTAATCAAATTAAAAAATTATAATATAATTATACAGATTCACATTAATGTCATTTATAAACATATAAGTAAATTTATTTAACTAATTTTATATCATATAAACATATAATAAATTCATATCAATAATCAATTAGTAAAACATTTATATAATCCAATTATAGAATAATTATATCCAATGTCATATAATAATTAATTTTTTCACATATCATTTAAAAAATTAAAACATATCATAAAATAAATATTTCATAATTATCATATATAAATATTAATATTTCAAATCATAATTATCAAATTTTTCAATAATCAAATTTATAATATAATAATAATTAAAAATCATATAAAATTCACAATAAACATTTATTATAAATAATAATTAATTTTTAAATAAGTCAAATAATACGAGATAAAGAATAAATTATACAATATAAATTCATTTTTCATTTAATATTCAAATATAATAATACAATATATTTATATAATTCATATCATCATACATTTATTAAATCTAATTTTTTTTTTTTTTTTTTTTTTTTTTTTTTTTTTTTATAAAATATAATTTATATATAATCATAAAATCAACAATTTTTTTTTTTTTTTTTTTTTTTTTATATTTAAATCAATAACAAATAAAATTGATACATAACATTTATAATATTAATATTAAATTTTTTTTTTTTTTTTTTTTTTTTTTTTTCAAATATATAAATAATTAAAAATATTATCAATTAATAATTTAATAATCAATTATTATAACAATTCATAAAATAAATAATATAAAAAATTTTAAATAAATAAATTATACATACATATATTATATTACATATCAAATATTACAATCAATATTATATTCATAATTTACATTTAATATTATATATATAATAATTATATAGATTTCATATATATATTATAATTCTTTTCTTTTAAAATAATTAATTTAAATATTTTTTTTCAATAAATCAAAAATAAACATAAATTTTGGCATATTATACATATAAAAAAAATTTTCATTAATATATATATTTAACAAATTAAAAAATTCAATTTCACACATATAAATGATCGTTTTGTTCTAATTATTCTCACTAAATTAAGTACAATTTTATTTTTTCATAAATTATAGATATTATTTACATAATTTGCAATTAAATATCATCATACATAAAAATATAATCAACAATAAATTATATCATTTTTTTATCATTTACATATCAATAAAAATGACAATATATAATAAATATATACAAATCTTACATAAAATTTCATATTAACAATTTTCATCATAATCAATAAATAATAATAATCCAAATTATAAAAAAAATAAATAATATAATTCAATTTTAAAAAAAAATTTCAAACATAATCATAATATAATAATAACATATAATATCATAAAAGATAATAAATAAAATTATACATATTATATTTCAATCAAAATTCAAAAATCAATAAAAATACATAAAAATTTTTTTTTTTTTTTTTTTAATACAATAATAAATCAATCACATTCAAATAATATATCATAAATATTAACATTTTATCAATAAATAATAATCAAAAGAAAATTATAAAATTTTTTTTTTTTATATATTATTCATATAATAATTACAGAAAATATATATTTTACATATACAAATAATTATCATTTTATAATATTAAAATTCATAAAAAATATTTTTTTTTTTTTTTTTTTTTTTTTTTTTTTTTTTTTCATTATAATAATTTACAATACAATAATTTCCATACAAAACATAACATCAATAAATCAAAACATAATATTATTATATCAAAAACATATATTAATAAATAATAATATTAAGTCACATAAATATAATAATATACAATTTTTTTTTTTTTTTTAAATTCAAAACACACACAATACATTTCATTTATTTATTTCATTTATAATTGATAATATCTATAATAATAATAATATTATTATAATTATAAAATCAACAATCATATAAAAATTTTTGATTAAAATATTCAAAATATAAAATTTTTAAATTATTTGTAAATTTTAGGAGGAATAAAATCAAAATAATTATATATTATTATTAAATCAAAACATATTTTTTTTGAATTTATTTTTCATAATTATAATCAATACACATCATATCATAATTTACATCATATTCAAACATATTTTAATATCATAATATAATATAACAATATCAATATAATTTATTTCATATTGAACAATTATAATAATAGAAAAAAAAAACATTTTTTTTAACAAATAAAATAATCAAATAATAAAACATTTCATAAAAATATTAAATAATATAGTCATATTTTATTATCATTTTACATTCAAAATATATATTTTATATAACAGTGATATATATATTTAATAATAATTTATACAATGTCATTAATAAATAACATAAATCACAATAAACATAATTATATCAATCATTATAAATTTAAATTATTTATATATAAAATATTAATAAAATTAAACTTAAATAATTATTATATAAAATCAAATTAAATTTTCATAATATTATTAATATTTAAAATTTTTTTTTTTTTTGTATATAAATAAATATCAATATATATATTCATCAACACATATATTTATAAATAAAATACAAAATATTATATTTTAATAATTTATATATTTAAAAAAAAAAAAAAAAATTCAAAAAATAATTAATTAAATTTATATTATATCCATATTAATACATCATATTTTAAAACAACAAATATATTAAACATTCATTAAACAATAATTAAAAATTTTCATAAGAAAAATATAAGTCAAAAAACAAAAACATCAAATTAAAAAAAAAAATTAAAAATCATAATTCAAACATATATATTATTGAATTATTATCAGATACATATTATCCAATATAAAAATATATTAAACAATATATCATCATAATATATTTTATCACATATAAAAATTAAAAATTGATTTCATTATATAAATATAATTAAATAAACTTAAATATTTCATTTCATAAAAAATAAATAATTATAATATAATATTATACAATCATTATCAATACACATAATATAAATATAAAATTATAATTTTATATATAAAAATATCAAATATATATAATAATAATATATCCAACATATATATAACATATAATAACAATTCATAATTCAATAATAATATATCATAATTATCAAAATTAAATAAAAAAAAAACATAAGATTTTTTTTTTTTTTTTATAAATTATTATACAAAAAAAAAAAACCATAATTAACAACCTCATCATATAAATAATTAATTAATATAAATAATAAAATTAAAAATATAACAAATTTTTTTTTTTTTTTTTAAACAATAATATAAATTTTTTTTTTTTTTTTTTATATCAAAATATATATTACATATAATTTTAACAATAAATATAAATATTAATAAATTTTCATCAATAATAATATAATATCAAATTATACAATAATTTTTTATTTTATCAAAAAACAAATAATATATAAAAAAATCATTCATATCACATTATATCAAAATTAATTTATAATCAATATCAAATAATAATAATATAAATAATAAATTATACAAAATTTTTTTTATTAAATTCATTAGTCACAAACAATTAATAAATATCAACATAATAAATAAAATTTCAATATAACATCATAAAACCAAATAAATATTAAAAAATATAAATAAATTAATTAAAAAAAATCAAAAATTTAATCACTAATTAAATAAATAAATCATAAAATATAAAATAATCAAAATAAATATAATATAATAAGATATATAATTATATATCAAATACAAAATAAAATATATAATATTCATATTATTATTTAACATAAATTTACAAAATATCACAATAAAATAAATTTATCAACAAAATCAAAATACATCATCATCATTTCAAATATAAAATATCAGTATTAAAAATATAATAAATAATAAATTAATATATACAATATATAACTATAATCAAAAATATATACATCAAAATACCAAATCATATATAACATAATACAAATTTTATTTAAAATATTAACAAATATAATATATTTAATTATAAATATCATACAAATTTTGTAAGAATATTTTCAATCCATTAAGACATTTCACATATAATTAATTATATAACATAATAAATCATATAATTAAATTAAATATATCATCAATAATATCAATCAAATTTTATATATAATATAAATTTCATATTTTTGAGGGCATGTAATGCTATTAGTGTTGATACTAAGTTGTGGCATAAACGTTTAGGCCACCCCAACTCAGATGTACTTCGTACCTTATTTCATTCCAATCTATTGGGTAATAAAACATGTTCTTCCGATTTTTCTTTTGATTGTGTTGCATGCAAAATTGGCAAAAGTAAAGTTCTCCCTTTTCCCTCTCATGGTTCCCGTGCCTCCCAATGTTTCGATATTATACATAGTGATGTTTGGGGGATTTCACATATTATTTTTCATGCCCGATACAAGTACTTTGTTACATTTATTGATGATTTCAGTCGTTTTACTTGGGTTTATTTTTTGAGGGCCAAAGCAGATGTCTTTTCCGTATTTCAACGTTTTCTTGTTTTTCTTGAGACTCAATTTTCTAGTGGCATAAAGATCTTGCGTTCTGATTCTGGGGGGGGAATATATGTCCAATGCGTTTCAGAACTTTCTCCAAACTAAGGGTATCATCTCCCAGCGTTCTTGCCCTTCGACGCCGCAGCAAAACGGTGTTGCTGAGAGAAAGAATCGTCACCTTCTTGATATGGTGCGAACCCTTTTACTTGAATCATCCGTCCCTTCTCGATTTTGGTGTGAAGCACTTTCCACTTCAGTTCATTTAATTAATCGTTTACCCTCTCCCACTTTAAATCACGTGTCTCCATTCTTTAAGTTGTATGGACATTCACCGTCATACTCTGATCTGCGTACATTTGGTTGTATTTGTTTCGTACATCTTCCTGCTCATGAGCGTCATAAGCTAACTGCTCAATCTGTTCAGTGTGCTTTCCTTGGTTATGCTGTCTCTCAAAAGGGTTTTGTTTGTTATGATCCTCATGCTCAACGTATCCGTATCTCTAGGAATGTGGTTTTTCTTGAAAACCAATATTTTTTTCAGTCTCATATTGCGCAGCCATCTGCATCTCTCTCTGTCCTGCCTACCTTCTCTGATTCTCCTACTACTGTGGTACGGTTTAAACCTGGGCTTGTCTATGAACGACGTAATCATGAGTCTGATGCTGCTCCTTATGTGCCCCCTCCCGATCTCCTCCCGGCACCTGATCCTATTGCGGTTCCCTCATGTCTTCGTAAGTCTGCACGTCCTTCTCGACCACCTGATAGGTATGGTTTCTCCTCTCCCGTCTCTCTTGTAGCTACTTTATCTGCTATTTCCATCCCTTCTTCTTATAAACAGGCCATGGAACATGAGTGTTGGCAGAATGCAATGACAGCAGAACTTCAGGCACTTGAGGAGAATCATACTTGGGATGTTGTTCCTTGTCCTCCTACAGTGAAACCTATTGGGAGTAAGTGGGTTTTCTCTGTGAAACTTCGTTCTGATGGCTCTTTAGATCGATACAAAGCTCGCCTTGTAGCTCTGGGTAATAGACAGGAATATGGGGTTGATTATGATGAGACTTTTGCTCCTGTCGCCAAAATGACCACAGTGCGGACAGTTTTAGCTATTGCTGCCTCCCAATCTTGGACGCTCCATCAGTTGGATGTGAAGAACGCCTTTCTTCATGGTGATCTTCACGAGGAAATTTATATGAAACTTCCATCGGGTATGACTACTACTTCTCCTCGTGACGTCTGTCGCCTGCGACGTTCTCTGTATGGGCTCAAGCAGGCTCCTCGGGCTTGGTTTGAGAAGTTTCGTAGCACACTCATTACCTTTGGTTTTACACAAAGTCAGTATGATTTTTCTCTCTTCCTCCACACATCTGCCTTGGGTATTGTCCTTCTGTTAGTTTACGTGGATGATATTATCATTACTGGCACAGACTGTCGATTCATTTCTGAGCTTCAACAGTTATTGCATGCCACTTTTCACATGAAAGATCTTGGCCAGCTCACATACTTCTTGGGCCTCGAAGTTCATCATCGAGATCAAGGTCTTTTCTTAAACCAGCATAAATATGTTCACGATCTTATTGCATTGGCTGGTTTGGAGGATTCTTCTTCCGTCGATACCCCTATGGAGGTCAATGTAAAGTACAGGAAAGATGAAGGGGATCTTCTAGAGGATCCTACTCTATATCGTCGTCTAGTTGGGAGTCTTATCTATTTGACCACCACTCGCCCAGATATCTCTTACGCCGTCCATCAGGTCAGCCAGTTTATGACTTCCCCTCGGCATCTTCATCTTGCGGCTGTTCGTCGTATTGTTCGCTATCTACGTGGGTCACCTACTCGTGGGTTGTTTTTTCCTAAAGGGTCTTCTCTTCAGCTCTTAGCCTACAGTGATGCTGATTGGGCTGGTTGTCCGGATACACGTCGTTCTACTACGGGTTGGTGTATGTTTTTAGGTGGTGCATTGATATCTTGGAAGTGTAAGAAACAAGATCGTGTTTCTAAATCATCTACTGAGGCTGAGTATCGTGCTATGTCTACTGCTTGCTCAGAGATTATTTGGTTACGTGGTCTTCTGGGGGAGCTTGGGTTTCCTCAAACTTCTCATACTCCTCTCCATGTGGATAATACTAGTGCTATTCAAATTGCCGGAAACCCCGTCTTTCATGAACGCACCAAACATATTGAGGTTGACTGTCACTTTATTCGTGACACTTTGATGGATCAAATAATATCCCTTCCCTACATTTCTTCTGATCTTCAGGTGGCCGATATTTTCACAAAAGCAATGACTCGACTGCGACATCAATTCCTTGTTGGCAAATTGCTGCTGGTTGATCTCCCCGCATCAATTTGAGGGGGGATGTTACCATATATGGTTGTTACCATATATGGTTGGATTTGTATTTGGAATAAAACATATTTTTAGGAATTAGATTTATTTAGTTTCCTTATATATTCAATGATTGTACAATATATATACATATTCCTTGTCAATAGAAACGAACGAATTTACAGAAATTATTCCGCATTCTTTTGTCAGGAACGTCTCCTGTATTCTTCAAACCTTTCTTGCTCCAACCGAGCCAACTTTTCTCTTCTTTCTTAACAACATTTGATTTACAAGATTTGAATGAATCCCCATTATAATTTTCGTGGCTATCCTGAAACTCAGGTTCCTCATCATCCCCAAGACCGTCAGAGTTCGCCATGCGAAGAGCAGAATCTAGCTGCATTCTTTCCTCAGCGGTTAAAACATCACTGTACTCATCATGTCTAACACCATTTTCTATTCTATCATCATCATTCACCGCAAAAAGCTCCTCATCATTCATAGCACCAGGAACTCGCCTTGACTTCACACTCAATGACACGTGAAGCATTTCATAGACCTTGGCTTTCCAAGCTCCAACCGACTCAGTCCTCTCTTGTCGTCTCCAATTCAAATGAGGAACAAGCTCAGCTTGAGTAACATCAATTCCTGGTCTGTACATATTAGTTTGAGACATGTAAGCCACTTCACGGGCAACTGCAGCTTCTGATGGTTGAACTCCAGCTCCCTCCAAAGCATTTGTGATTTCTTTCTTCTTATGGGAGAGAACTATCAAAGAACCAGGAGGCAAAGATCTATTTCCACCGTCACAAAAATAGCCCTCTCCAAGGAAGAGAAAAGTTTGATCAGACCGTTGGATTCGGAATCCATCAAACCCAGAAAGAGTCATATCTGCACGGAGATTAGAACTGCGTTTCCATATCCTGTAAGTGTCTGACGGAGCAATCCTACCAATAAATGGTATCACCGAGCTCTCAAAATGGAAGGTTATCTCCATGTAAAAGTCATGAATCCGAGCTGCAGAGGCCACAATCCTAGGAAGTCTACGGCACCATTTGGCCCAGGCAAGAGGATGGTAATGTCTTGCAATTATCATAGCAATATTCTCCTCCCTATTACACACTGCTTCCTGAAGTGCACTCCATCCATTTTCATTCTGAAGACTCCAATCAGCACCTGCTGACATTAAAATCTCTGCAGAAGTTGCATCATTAAGCCTCACTGCAAGGTGCAAAGGAGTCTCCCTGCCCGGCACATCCCGCCTATCAATTACTGCACATACAGCATCAGCATCCTCCTCAGCAGCCAAAGACTCAGTCTCTGTATTCACCTCTCCCGCCTTGGCGAGTCGAGGAAGGGAAGCAACAATCCCTTTCAGAACAGCATGGTCACGCTGCACGACTGCCAAATGTGCAGGACTGTGTGCATATTTTGACACATCTTCCATGGCCTTTCTTCTTTCCTCGACTCTCTAAACTTTTTTTGCCTTTAATCAATTCAAATAAATTTCAATTTCTCCCACCCTCCTCCTGAAATGCGGCTCTAAAAGATCTTGATATTATAATTCAGATCCTTTTAGCCTTTAACTACAAAATTCAGAATTTTCACTAAAATTATTATTTGACATTGCAAGTTTCAAACTCACATTGATCAATGCACAAGAACCCATCAAATATTGATGCAAATTCCGAAAGCTGCAATTCAAGAAACAAAACAGAAACGGCCAAAACATAAAAAAGCGGGAAATTAGCATAACACATCATCTGGCCAACTTCTGCTTACACATCAATTAAATTTGAGGGAAAAAGAAACAGAATCTAAAATACAATCAATCAAGTATGTTGCTCGAGCGTACCAATCGTTAAAAAAAAAAAAACCTGATATATGAAAGGTGATCTAGCTTTTTCGATCAGAAACTTGAATACGATGTTCTTAGTTTGCGCCAATCTCTTTCCATTTCTATTTCCCTCTCCCGTCCCTCTCTCTCTGTATACACACACACACTGTGTGAGTGTGTGTATTGTTGTGGTGAGATTTGAGAGGGGGTCAAGTTTCAGGCTGTTGGTTTGTTATTTGAGCAATGTGTGGGGGTAAATCACATTTTACACTGGGGGTGTACACCCCCTAGGGACATAGGGATGGTATTGTTCGAATAAAAAAATATTTTATACAATGTGTTCCATTCTCCGTGTGAGAGGGGTGTAATCTATTATGTACATCACTTGATGTACAAGTGAGGGGGTCTGTACACGGGGTGTCAACTCTGGTATACAAATAGCATTATCCTATTTTGGTTGTCAGCTGCTCGTCTGGGGAGGGATTTAGACGTTTGCTCGTCTTTTGGAGATATATTACGAATACACCATCTACATGGCCAAAAGTATTTCCTCTTTTTTTCAATTTACCTTTCTTTTTCTTTGTAAGATGTTTTAAAAAGGAGTTGAATGTAATTTTTCGGCAATAGAAATGAACTTACCGAACGTGTAATATTAATCCATATGACACACTTTTGTGACTTTGTCATTAATTTTTATAACATTTAACCCAACCAATTATCTTGATTTGGACACCTCACGCAATGTCAATGAAGATGTACGTTTTTAATGTACAAATAGCTTCATCCATATTATTCAACCATTTTATTCGAAAACTTCCAATTTCTTTTTTTTTTTTTTTTTTCAATTTTCAAGACCAGTCACAAATAGCAAGTCCAGATAAATTTTGAGTTCCTTATTTGAAAAGAAAGATTTGCGTACATTTGACTCCTGTTTATAAACATTCAAATCACTTTTTATTCACATTTTAGGAAAAGAAAAAAATTTAATTATAAAAAATAAGAAATATAAATATGCAGTCACCACCCATTTACCATTCATTTGCAAGAACCCAAAAAGGAAAAGGTTTCAAGATTTTGTTCTTGCAAACAAATTGTAGAAGGCTGATAAGGCACCTGTTGCCGATGTCATGATTTTTTGATTTTTTTTTTTTTTTTTTTACCTAGAATTTGTTTTATCCTTGTTATTTTCAAAATACATTTTTCTTTCTTCTTTTTAACCACATTATTGACTAAAATAATATTACACATTCAAAAATTCTCCTTATCTTTTACTACACATTCTCCATCAATCTACTATTCCTAAATACATTATTAGACAAAATTGGGGCTCAAACAGGCGCATAATTAATTTCTGTAAGGTAATGGTGGTGGCGCAGCCATCCACAACACAATTTCATTCGGTGAGGTGGGCATGACAAGCAGTTAGCCATCGTAGTTTATTTTACCTCAAGTGGTTATCATGTAACCCACTACCCCTCTGCACATCAAGATTTGGTATTGAAATAAGATAACCAAGTAAAATTCATTGACGTATAAATCAATGTCAACGTCTCATAGGGAGACTGAGTTGGCACAGTGGAAAGCCTTCTATTTTTCTTCATCTTCATTGTGTTTAATGTAAGACAGACATCAGTAGCTTTGCACACGCGGGAACCATAAGAAGCCGTGCCCACGGAGAAAAACCAGGGCCTCAGCGATTAAATCTTTCTGATCGTCAGGGATGAGAGCGAGCGAGCTTACAAAGGCAATGTTGGCTAAAATAATATTCAATTAATTCCAAGAAATTCAGAAATGGGGAAAAAAACAGAACATGAGAAGCAAAATTATACAAATCTGGATATACAATTCAGCAGGCACCTATTAATTAAGAAATAGAAACTAGGAAAAGAAATCAATACCCTTCGCCTGCAATCTGTAATCAGCAAGAATATCATCTGGTCATAGAATGATAACAAAATAATTTCATGAAGCAATAATATTTAGCAATCTAGAATAGTTTCTCCAAGAGAGATAAGATAATCCGATCAGTTTTGGTACAAATTGAAAAATATGATAAATCCGCATACAAGGGTTTCACATATCATAACGATTAACGAGCAAAGATAGTCCCAAGATCAAATAAAACACTAACAAATTGTACCACTGGTTCAGATGATAATTCAGACATACTTGGTCAATATTAAGCTATTCACTGCCCCTCGGAGAACCATGATTTTCATCATCATCGACAGGGCTTCCACTGTCCCTAGGGCTAAAGCTGCGATTGCGACCATTTTCTTGAATGGGACTCCTCTCCTCAACATCATCCTTGGGGCTCCTGTTTCTTCCATTTGGACTCCTGCTATATTCTGATCCATTGGCTGCCTTACCATCTCTTGGCGATGGCGTACCCCTCTTTCTCGGGCTTTGCTCAGCTTTTGGGCTGTGGACCCTTCCCTTAGATGGAGATGGCGAGGTCCTATGCCGCTTCCTTGACCCTCCCTCCCCACGTTCGATACTGCGATCCCTCTTTGGGGGTGGTGATCTGGATCGGCTGCAAAGAATTATGACAAACAGTCATTTTGTATAGGAAAAGTTCAAGTGATAAAGAAATAACCCCCATAATTAGAATTATTAACATGTAAGACATGAAAATCAATCCACAAGATCTGTTCCATATAAGCACATATGCTCAAATCACCACCACTACAAACTTCTAGCATTGTTGTTAGGACAAAATAATAAGATAACTCATCAAAATAATAGCAAGTATGCAAATTACAGGTAGTGAAGTGGGGCTCAAGAGAATAATAGAATGCGGATATCAAAAGAATCAGTATAAAAAAAATATTTGATGTGCAGAAGAGAGTGTAGTTGAACCTGCGACTAGGACTCCTGCTATAACCACGGCTCCGGCTCCTACTTCTACCGCGACGAGGAGATGGTGAGCGGGAATAACTCCGTCCACGTCTGTTGCAAGAAACATTAACATATTGAAGAATAATAATTCTTTTCATATCCATACAAAATAAAAAATTAGTGAGGACCAAAAAGCACAATTTACATACCTAGATTTCTTGGGACTGTTTGGGCAGTTCTTTTCTATATGACCTCGATCCCCACAGTGGTAACATTTGTTCTTCCAGTCTCCAGCCTTGCAATCTCGAGCCCAGTGTCCCTCAATTCCACAGTTGAAGCAGCGTCCAGTTCCTGGAGCGGGGCCTCTTCCAAGATATTCCCGTGACCCACCTGGGCCACGTGGTACCTAAATTGCAAGTTAAACCTATTTAATGATAAATAATAAACCTGCAACCATAAAGTCAAAAGGCAGGTGCAAAAACAAATGATCATATAAAAAAGCAGAGGAAGAAGAAAACCATTTTATATTTTCATAATATTTCACAGGTTCATATAAAAATGGCTATGAATTATGGAAAGCTAGAAATCGACAAAAATTATACTACTGCATATTTTTAATATTTTCATTGATTTTGATGCGACCAGGGGCAAATTGGTCAGGAATACAATGTTCCCAGAAACAATTACTTCTGAAAACACTACTACTCCAAAAGCATATTAAAAGAAGATGTGAAAAAATGCCTTCCAGATCTTTCCAGAACCCAGGCATCAACTCATTTAAACCCCATGATTCTGAAACAGCAAGCAGACTTCTTCAGTTTGTAGAACATCAGATACTATGCCTAGTGACTGTGAAAACCCTGGCAATTCCTAGGAAGTATTTGAAAAGATTTTTAAGCATCATTTTCGAATTATCGAGGGCTTAATGAGTGGTCAGTAAACTATATGCGAGTAACTTGCAACCAACTGCTTCACACATTTCTTAAATGAGGTTTTCTATGGTAAATTGCACCACGCAAAAGTGAATACAAATTGTATCCATAGCTTTTGCAGTGATTACGTTCAAAAAGATAAAAAGTGTATTAATTCTACAAACTTTATAAAAAAATCCAGAACAGTGAATGAACGATTTCAATACAACTTACCCCCTTTGCAAATTCAACTATAATACGACTCCCATCAACATCTCGTCCATCTAAGCCATATCTCGCATCATCAGCATCTCGAGGATCACTAAAGTCCTGCATGAAAATTGCAAAAGGAACGTGGAAAAGAAGATGGCATTCATAGAGTAAATATGCACCAAGTACAGATCTATTATACAAAATAATAAGAACATAACCGCGTACCACAAATGCATAGTCACGCTTCATATCCACATCACGTACTCTGCGTAAATGGTTGCCAGAAACAACAAGGCCATCAAGACATTAGAACTAACGGCTTCATACTTTTCCCTCAAAGATGAATTAAACACCACTTTGGTTGTTGGAATTCCCATCAAAAAAACACGCAATAACACTATCATAAGAATTGCCAAAGCCCCCTAAAATACTGCACGAATATCGACCAAATCCACCAAGGGGTACACCTCTCACCATAGACCTCCAGGTTGGGCAACAAACCCAGAAACCTTCAGAAACATTATTCAAGTTAAAATCACCAAAACATGGGGACAAATTCTCTCAGAATACTTCACTTCAAATAGAAAAGGTAAATCAATGATGGACAAAAGGGCCTTTGCAATGGTTCTTGTTCCCCCAAGGGACGCCTTCATGCAGACTCATCATAGAAATGACCACTGCCAACTACACAAAGTAAATGGGACGAAGAATTGTATAGAAATCAAGAGAACGGAGAAACACATAGGTAACACAATATACTCTCTGTCATTAAACAAGAATGAAGATATCCAAGCACCACAGTTACGTTTCTTAAAAATTAGCCAGGGGAAAAGGAATTACCTTCCATATCTGTTAAAGATGTCCTCTAGATCTCGTGATCGTGTCCTTGATGACAAATGCCCAACATAGAGTCGTGTTGCATTACCATGGCGATCATCATAACGAGGCATCTTCAATTTCCCTACAATAGACTCAAAAGCATTCTCATTTCATTACAGACCTTCCAAATCCCGTGCAATCCATCAACTATACAGCTAAATAAATATTATGTCCACATCAGTGTAAATGAAATTTCTCCATTAGCAAAGAGTACACAAAAATATAATAATACACTCGTGAATTAAGTAACTATCTAAACTCCTCAAAATTCAACAGCTCAGCCTAGCTGGTCAATAAGAAAAAGTCTTCCACCAACAATTAATATGATTCTTACTCTTAAATACATAGTAGTTCAAATACGCCCATTTTATTAACTTCTAAAGCAAAATCAAATCTTTGACTTACTGATTTAACAGAATATGTTAAGACCAAAGAAATATTCGAAATCAGACAAGAAAATACAGGTAAAAATGAGCCAACCACCTTCAGTCATCAACTCAAATTGCTTTTCAAAAGTAATCAAACTGGCTTTTAATTAAAAAATAAAATTCGTAAACTTCTCAGCTCTCCACGCTAGAACTAAGAAATAAAAATCTCAAGGAATAATAAGCATTAGAAAACGAGAGATCTGTTCGAAAATTTCAAGGCGATAATATGAAGATATGTAATCATTCACATCCACGTCCACATCCACATCCACACTCACAAGCAGATAGAAAGAGGCGTAGTGCGTACCTGAAACGGCAAACCCTAGGTCTGAAATTGGGTTTCTTACGGTGCAAGAGAATGAAGAGGATGATGAATCTCAATATATTTATGGACGAGTAAGCACTGACTCATGCGGAGACAGAGTGAATATAAAATTAAATTACATAAATACCCCTCCAACTACTTGGTTAAGTAACCTCTTTTCGAAGTTAAAAAACTTTCAAATATTTTCGATTTTAGATATAGAAATTTTTATGTAGATTTTTTGAAAATAATTTTTGTGATTTTTTTTTTTTAAAGTGGTTAAAATTTCAAAAAAAATAAAAAATGAATTCACATACAAAATCACTTTATTAAGTAAAGAGAATGCTATTCATACTGAAAATTATCGGTAGTCATCCTACGTGGCATATACATAACAATTCGTTATTTAATATATTAAATGTGGTAGTTTTTTATTGTCTCATGAATCGAATAAGAAATTGTCAAGTGTATACCACGTGGAGTGACTACCTATTGATATAGTAGACATTGATAGTTAACCACGCTGACGAATAATATCAACACTCTCGAAAATACGCTACACGTCTACCATCACAAAGTCATCACCCCGGCGAAACCGTCGACCCCCATGAGGCCCTCTACGTTCGTGCGGCTCGTCTACTAGTATAAGGCTGCCTACCTCAATTGGACCGTCGACCCGTAGAATTGTCAACCCCCATGCCTACCGTGTGAGGTCAACGTTACACTTAACCATACAAATGATGATGTGCCATACAAAAACCGTCCAACAACGAACGTGAGAACAGCCAACCACTTGAAGAATGAGAGTCATTCTACCCGAACATGGGGGAAGTGGGGAGGCTTACGTGGGACACGTGACACTAGCAACTGCCAAACGCACGCGTAACCACATGTGCCTATAAATACCTCCAAGGTGAGAAATGTTTGGCTTTTTAAAATTCGAATTACGTGAATTCACATTATACTATTTTCCTACTCTTGCAAACATATTACTGATTCTCACGCCGGAGGTACAACGGGGGAGAAAGCTCGGACCTCATTTTGTAGGTAGCAACCGTTGACTGAAGCAGTCGGACCATCGCACCCGATAAGGTAAACACAGAGGACAATCTTGTAAAACATTTCACCTATAATTTTCACTATGAATAGTATTATTCTTAAGTAAATGCACAATTAAAAATTATTTTTAAAAAATGAGTTTTAAAAAATTTATATATGGACGATAAAATCTTTTTTAGGCTATAGGTGGTCTCTAACGTAACTTGAGCCTTGAATTTTTCTCCCATAAGTTGGTGAAGGTACTCCACGTGGAAAAGAATACATGTAGTTGTTTATTTAGGTCCGTTTGATTCTCATTATTGTAGAATGAGAATGAAATCGTTATTGGGCCCCATAAAAGAGATTGAAATTCAAAATTGGTGACTTGATGTAATTGATAATGATCATATTTTTCATTTTTATGAATGAAAAATGAGAAACAAACAGGGGCTTAATCCTATTTGATGGCTTAAAATTTTAAAAACATAGTTTAAAATAGTATTTTAAAAAATAATATATGGTTAAAAAGTAGGAATTTTTTTTAAAATTTACGAATAAAATATTTTATTGTATGAATTTATGGTTGAAAATGAGTATGAAAAATAAATTAAAGATTGTCAAATAGGGGCTTATAAGTAATAATAAATAATAAACAAGACAAATTTAGGATTTATAAGTTAATACAATAGAACTTGCAACAATGTGGTTTAACTTTTATTAGCCATATTTTAGACGTGCAGGTGAGGAATAAAATCTAGCCTTCATTTACGAACAATTTAATTTGCAGATATATAGAAACGAGTTACTAATAAATAGATGATATTTGTAGATCCACTGAGATGTGCGATTGAACTCATCGTGCTTTCTTCATCTCAAAAGTAAAGTCTCGTAATTTTTTTATATGCAAAAAAGAGATAAACCACTGCTTGAACATTTTAGTGAATAACCGTGCTTGTGTGGAACTGTATGCATCTACATCATGTGATGTATAGATGTTATTGAACACTATCTACCATGATCTTGATCCTTAGAGCTTGTCTGGTAAAAATTGTCAAACAAAAAATAATGACTTTTTGCACCATTGGACAACCATTGTTGACTGTGTCTGTGTGGTCTCACAGGTGGGACCCGCTCTTTGAAAAAAAATGGTCACTTTTCTACTTAAAAGCTACTTATAATTTTTACCAGACAAACTCTTAGTTAGGAACTCTGTCCATCGTCAATAATATGTACAAGATTGCATGTACATTTGACCATTTTGGTACAATGGCCAATTCAAAGGTCGAGGTGGTCTATACTTAATCCAGTTTGGTAAGAATTAAAATTTAGATTTTAATTTAAATCAAAATCAATAATTAAATTCAACCACATATTTCATGAATTCCACAATTTTTCAATCACACATTTCATCAACTTCCATCAAAATTTAATTTTAATCTACACCAAACAAATTCTAAGTGTATATTTGAACAAATATTGCCTTAGCAAATATTAACTATAAAGATACTTAGGTTGAGTGGCTAGATTGATCTCTAACCAACCCAAAATTCAATTTTCTCACAAACAACTTCGAATTATTTTACGAAAATATGGAATTTGTTGCCGATGATTTTAGACCGCCATCGAGTTGATTTTAGTTGTATTCCTTCCTAAAAGTAAGAGCATCTTTCGACCAAACAGAGTTGATTTACATTATAGCTGCACAAGAAACACTCCTCTTTCCACATAAGAGAGATAAAGACAGGGAGGTCACATGAGCAAGTAACGAGGGAAAACATACATTGTCCTAATATCAAATGGCTTATACTGGCTAGAATAGCTCTAGCAAAAATTTTGTTCTGTGAAAAGGGTAAAAACAATAGCAAGCAATTGGACGAAATCTTGTTGAGTAAATCTCGTCCCCAAGTAGCTTTTGATAGGAGATGAAGAAGCGCAGACCAAACTTCAGTAAGCAGGTTGATTCCTTGAAGTTATAATGTGTCAATACTGTACAAACTAGGTTAAACACCTCGATGACTTTAAACAGCCGACACCTGCAAACACATGGCTATAGAAAAACAAGAGGACAATCAATTAAGCCATGCAATAATTAATTCAACCATAGGCAAGCCAAACATTATAAACAAGAAAAATAAAGCAACATAAGTATGTCGATTGTTTCGGTTTAGGACGAGACCAGAACCGATACAGAAAAGGAAGCACAAACTAGTGAAAAAAGATGACAAAGATAAAAGGGGACATCTCAGAAAATAAGTGCAGTTTTTAGGAGCTTTGATAGGTCAGCCAGTAAAGTTGGAATACATCAACTAACGTCTGTATGAAATGGGTTAAAAACACTGCTAGTCACCGTACATCCGGATCTCCATCTTTCACCATGTGTTACAATAACGAATATGCTGACATTGCATAAAGAATACTGTAAACCAACTAGTTACTCACCTTGGCAGAATCCCACATACAGTGTACAAATTGCACTTCAGAATTGAGAATTTTCCATTTAAAAAAAAAAAACCATGTCATGAAAACTAGAAGATAAATCACATTAACCCTACCTCTGCATTTCTCCTTCCCCTGCAGCACCCCCCACCCTCCTTCCCAGAAAGGTGATAAGAAGCTAGTGATAAGGTGAAGAGAATGAATAACAACGGATGCATCCGATTAAAAATATATATTGGGCAAGGAAATGGACATTTTTTGACGATGCAGTACAACAGGCTTTTGTTTGGACACCAAAAGCTTGTGATTTCAATAATAAAATGGAATGATATTTCCATGAAACCTCTCAGCTGAAAGTGTAATAATGTTTGCTAGTTTCCAATTTTATTTAAGTACCGTTAGATGAATCAATGAGAATGTTTGGTTCCATTTGTTCCAAAAAATATTCTTAAAATCCTTTATCTGAAGACACACGAGGAAGTTTTACAATTATCAAACTCCAAATTTAAAATTCTCAGAATTGCAAGGTTTTTTATGGGTTGCAACTTGCAAGGTTAATTTTAATGGGTTCTAATCTGGTGCAAATGAACATTGGGTGTGGGTAGAACATGAGAGATGCTTGGAAGAGGGAAGAAAGAAGGAAAAGGGTTGGGATGTTTATGGGCGAGGAAGGGGCAGCGGTTGTCAGGGTGGTGCCTGGGGATGGAAATGTGGATGGGTGGTGAACAGAGTGGGGAAGAGTGGATGAAGAAGATTGAATTTTTTTTTTTTTTTTTTCTGTTTTATTAGCTCTTATTTATATTTTTAAATAATTGAAAATGAGGCGTGGAATTGTCTCTTCAACTGTAATACCTTATCATGTGAAAATTGAAATTCTGAAGCACGATCCTCCTAAATTAAGATCTTGCCAAATGGACAACAAAATTAGTGGGTTGACAGTTTTTTATGCAATGTAATTTTTTTGTTTGGTGTGTTAGCTTTTTCGGTTAATGTGACAAAAGCAGACGTGCAAATTGCTTGTAAAAACGCACCTATTTGATGGAAATTTAAATCAGATTTTTTTGATAAAAATTGATGAAATGTATGGTTGAAAAGTTGTAGGACCTATGAAATAAGTGGTAAAATAAATTGATGACTTTGATTTTGATAAAAATCTAGATTAAAATCACTATCAAACAGGGGCTAAAAGGGTAATGGAAGTTCAGTAACTAATTTAAATAAACAAGAAAAGTTAGACAACCAAAGTAAAACAACACTATAAGTTCGGTGACGAACAGTGTTTCTTTTGACCCGCAGGAAATTCATGTTGTTTTCATGGCTAAGAGATGGTGGTCTCATGGTCTATTATTTTAGTTTTAATCTTTCCATAAAGCGATAACCTTTTACTACCAAAAAAGTTCTCAGTGCATGGGCAGCGTCATTATTTGAAGTTAGATCCAACAGAATTGCAATTCCATTGTGGAAACAAAAAACACAGCACCCGATAGTATATCCTACTTAACAAAAAATTCTATATACCTCGTACTTTTGCCGGGTGAAGTTGCTTCAAAGTCAGGCGAAAACGTAGAACTGGTAATTGTCAAAGCTGGAGAAATGAGAGGTCACAAAGAACTTAACAAGGCAAGAAACTCTTCAGGTTCTTCATTTTCCTTGATAATCTGTTCATTAATTTCAGTCAAATGCTACAGTTTCTTACAGTGTTCAAAAAAAGCTAGGAGAATAAAAGTAACTACAAAATGAGCTAATACATGTAACAATGCAAAGTGGAAACAAACTAGCAAAACATGAAAGCATTTTCGCCATAGGATCTCTCTTGGTCATCATGCATCAAACCCAAAAGGGCGCATCCTAGCCAAAATTGGTAAAATGGCAGGCAGTTGACAAACAAACAAAACGAAAAATATCCATACCTTGATTTTGATGTCCTCCGGCAATCCCATTTGAGAAATAACATCAGAACTAGCTCTTATCCAATCAATCTCTTCTAGAATACCCGAACTTTTCTGGCTACCTAATGCCATTTCTGTTCCATCACAACAGAAAGATCTTCCCACCCATACATATAGAATTCTATCCTCAACATTGCCAGGACTTGAAGTTGGAGTAATAAGAAGAAACACTGATTTGGAATCCAAACCATAAGTACCAACACTTACAAGCCTTTCCAAGCTAGGCCATCGACATACTACTGGTAACATTGAGTTAGAAGATGATGAGATACTATCTATCATTATTTCCAATGGACCTGCCTCCTTTTCTCCCAAAGGACGTTCGCATGGTTTGTTAGAAAGTTTCAACAAAATAGCTTTACCATGGCATGAATCTACATTAGCATCCCCACCGAAAGATAACAGCAGTCCATTCACTATATTTTCCATTCTCTCCCCCTTATGCTGCATGGCCCCTTCCCTATTATGTAATTCATTTGCTGAAAAAGCATCACCACTTGCACTGACGACATCATATTCGTTGGTGAGACCACTTGAAGGAGCATCCTTTTCTAGAGAATTATCAGCCTGCAGCGGCAGCTTGAGACACTTTGATAAGCTACCTCTCCGCTCAGCAATGGAAAGAGGTAACTTTTTAGATGTTGAAGATCCCGAGTGTGAATAAGGCTGTGACGTAAAATTGACATCGATATACTTTGAACTTTTAGATACAGAGTGAGGAGAAAATTTGGTTGAGTGCAGGGATATGCCAGAGAAGTTAGACAAACATGAAGATGTTAGATTAGTACATGACAAAGCCAAAGGGGATGTTGCAGGGGAATCCGAAAAATATGTTGAGCTACTGCTTGAATCAGGGGAAATAGAGTCTGGAGAAAAATAATGTGGTGAAGAAAATGAAGGTGATGGTGACGAAGACATTGGTGATGGCGATGAGGATGATGATGATGAAAAGGACAGTGCATTTGATGACAACAAAGAATTTGCAGAAGATTGTATCTGTTTATCTGTAGAATGACTATCAATAATGGGCGGGGAATCAGGGTAGATTCTGGAGATACCTGACTTAGTAGCAGAAACAAACTCCTTCATATTCCCGAAAACAAACTTACGCCTTAGCACGCTCCAACAGCTTTCTCTCACAGGAAGGTGTGTTTCGTGTTCAGCTTCAGAAGAGGCAGAAGGCGGGGCAAATCCACCAATTGTTGCTTTTCGAAAGATCTCAAATTCGACATCATACGAATCCACTAGCCTCTCCCCTGTTGAAAATTTAGTTGACGAGCCAGCAACACATACTCCATTGCTAGATGTGTCCATCAACGGTAGGAGGTTAGAGAAAGCATCCCAGAAGTATGAAGGCTCCTCACCTTCCTTAATAACTACAATTGGACACTGAACTTTTTCATACCGAACAATTTGGCAAACAGCTCCTCGGGCATCCCTTTCCATAATTGCTTCACAATTCTTGCCAATCCAAACATAAATTGTAGAAGGAGTATGTATAATAAATGCACCTCTAGAATCCAAAGCAGATATTGACGGGTCGTTTAGCATTTTAGGCACCAGATGCAAAGGATCGTAAGGTGAGTGTGGAGCCATCCTATACATCCTTAGTAAAGAACTGGGGCTCAAGGGGAAAGCATGAACCCTTTTTTGGCACTGCAATAACTGGCATGCGAAACCCATATTCGGATCAGCAATTCCTCTAGCAGCCTTCACATATTGAAATGCATCATCAAAGCTTTGCCCTTCTCGCCACATTAGATAAGCAATCACCAATGATGTAGATCGAGAGACTCCCTGACAACAATGAACAAAAACCCTTCCACCCTGTTCTCTAACATATTCAAAATAGTCAAAAACATCATACAGTATGCTGGTAATATCCTCAGATGGGCTATCCTGCAACCATAATGTCTTGTACACAAAATCAGCCTTAAAATACTCTGGGCATACAAATCCCACACAATTTAGAATATGAGTAATACCATGCTGCTTAAGTATCTCCCTGTCCCTTGCAACTGCATCGCCGCCGAGATAAATGTGTTCAGCCACCTTCGAACACTCCTTGTCAAAGAAAGCAATCTTTTCTCTCTTCACAAGCCCACAGGCATTGCTATCAGGGTTTTTCTGTATATTTGACAAATCAAGCTTCAACCTCTCCCCACCATCATTTGAGCTCCTTCCACGAGGTGTAGTAATAAGAGGCCACTCACCAATATCATCAGACCCTGCTTTTGGCCACTCCTCTGAGCTCCTACGAGCAATTGCCAATGGCGGCAGACAGGACCTGCCCTTAAAACTGTGTTGGGTTCTAGGGGTTAATGGAGGAATGCGCTGACCCACCCCACTATTACTGTTATTGTTGCCATTAAGATTTAAGCCGTCTTTATTATCAGTTTCTGGGTTAAGCGGAGGCAGTGAAGTTCGCGAAGATGACCACGATGCAGACCGCCAATAAAGTTTCTGACCACCAGAAACTTGGCACGGCCCTTGAGAACTTCCACTATTATCAGCAGCAGCACCAGTAGATTCCTCCTTTTCCAACATCCCCAAATTGCCCACAAAAATTCCAACAATCCAAACTAAAACCCTAAACTTATCCTAACATCAACCCTTTACCAGAAAATCAAAAAAGAATCACTAAACAAATCATACCCTAAATTCTCAGTTCCTCAGATTTTCCTTTTCACCTGCAAAATAAAACAATCAACTCATCAATTAGACTTCGCTACTAAATCACACACTGGAAATCTAAGATTCGGTAAAAGAAAACACCCCAACACTAAAATAAATACAGTATAACAAAAATAAGATCCAGCGAATACACTTCCAAACTGTATTTAAAAATAAATCAGTCTCTTAGATTTCTGCGGCACATATATCAATATCACATCTGTATAAACGGTTTACACATACATAACTTCACATTAAAACCCGCAAAAAATTAAAAATTAAAAAAATCATACGTGTTCTGTGTATTGATTCGCAAGTCACCAAGAAAATCCCTGTTTGGGAGAGAGGGAGTGGAAGTCTAGAAGAGAAAAAACTGTAGAGAAGGATGCGAGTGATTAGGGAAAAGCAGTCAAATTTTATTGTTATTACTATATTTTTTTTTCCTCAATCGAATTTGAGCTTTACTTCGGGAGATGAAGGGGTGAGGGGATGTTGTTTCTTATGCTAAGCTAAGTCGTAGTTTTCCCCACTTCGTAGGTTACGAGTCATGTGAATCGTCGTCCTTCATTAAAGTGGGTTGCAGATTTTCATCCCTTATTCATTCGAGTGAGTCACTGATTTGTACATATTACGTAACCATTTACATGTTGATCTGATTTACTTTTCTCTCCATTTTTTTCTCTATTTCTCTCCTCTAAACTAATTTTTTCTCTGTGTATGTATGTCAGTTCATGTTTGGTACATATTAAAATTTTCATTTTCATTTTTCTACCTATTTTGATCCGCACAATTTTCAATAAAATAATATTTTTCATCACATCGATAACTTTTCCTTCTTTTTCAACCACATATTCTCCATCAATCTACTATTTCAGAATATATTCTTCTAAAATAATGTGGCTCAAACACATCCTCATAATGATTATGTGCACGTAGAATTACTTCCTACTTTTTTCTTTATACTTTTATTTGCTTTTTAGTTTTTAGTTTTTCTCATTTTTGAATTTTTTTTTCCTTTTTTTACATAGAGGGGACTTGAGGGGTTTTTACACAATTTATTTAAAAATTAATTTTTAATCAAACTAACCATATAGTCGTGACATGTGAACGAGGAACATCCAAGTCAATAACTAAACTTTTTTCTTGGCGAAGAATTCATGTTTTTTTTAATACTAGGTACAAGCAACGTGTAATGCACGTTTGCTTAATTTATATTTAATAGTTTTGTTTAAGAATTAATTTGTTGTTAATAAAGATGTAATTTTTTTTGGTTAATTAAATAATTAATGATGTAATGTTTATATAATTGATAAATAATTAAATAAAGTGCTTCTCTCTGTCGTCTCCAACCCAAAATCACAAACATAAAACTTAAAGTTCATATGATGCACAATAATATTATACTATATTCTAAAAACAAATGACAGGAAAAAGTTGCCCCCAAATGGAAATACATTTTGAACATCCAATGACATTACCATCTATCAGGCAAACTTCAGTTAGTTTCGCATTCTTATTTTTGTGTCTAAATGTCAAAAAAGTCATAATCATTATTTATTTCACCTGACTTACATTGAGGAAGTACCTCTCTCTGAGTTTTTCACCTCCAAATACACATATGAAGTCGGTACAGCTTGCCATAGAACTATAGTCTACAGAGGGTATGAGGGATCGCGAGGTGTAATTTTCGTTCTCAGTAAGCTCACCTATTACATTGTGCTCGAGATGGAGGAATCTGAGATGGGCGGGAACTGCAAGTGAAAAATGGAAGAAATAGGCTATTTCCTTCCTCTTTGTCCTATTTTGAAACGACTTCTATCTCTTTTCTCTCGAACCAGCTATTTTTTTATTTTCTATAAGGCGTCTGTGAAACAGTAGCCTGTAAGTCCAGCATTTCTCATGAATTGATTGTTGGATTTGAATGGATTAAATTGGATGTCTTCATATATTGCTTGTGCGAGAGAAAAAGATGATTATTGCGTCCATGATTATTGTGAATTTAGGGGAGAATTTCCTTCCCTAAATTTGGTGTTATTTGCAATTTTAATGAAGATTTCTCCATAAATAAGGATTAATTGTACCAAGTGTGTAAATATTATAACTCAAGATGGGTAAATGTTTAGTATCATTTGCACCAATTTCCTTATTTTTTATATTTTGATAATCATTTATATTCGTAACATGAATGCTCTACGGTGTTATGGAAGAAAAATTAAATTAAATTATAAAGCATTATTTATTAATTTTTACTGCTTATTTAACAAGTAAGTTTAGCTAATATTTTAAAACACAGCTATATATTGTTCTTTGCTTCAAATAAATAAAAAAATAAATCACTTTCTTCTTTTCCATGTTAAAGAAATACCTTTTAAATATAAATTCTACAGATGAAATATTTTAATTTATTTTGAAAAATTAACCTTTTTTTTTTTTTTTTGTCAAATATCAATTAGCGATAATTTTTTGTTAGTATTTTATTATATTTTTGAATGTATCTAAAAATCTTCAATTATATATAGATTAACATTAGAATATTTTGTGTCACTAAGGTATATAAATTTGAATTTCTATCTTTATTTTTTTTTTCTCCTCATTTTTCATTATAAAACTATTAGAGTTAAGATCATGTATAAAAGACACAATCCCACATTGGAAGTTTATGAAACCTTTGGAGAGAAGGACATCTATAAAATGAGCATGATATCCATTACTTCTCCATGAGCCTTAGAATTCTAAATAAATTTTGAAGCCCATTTATGAAGTTAAAAAATTTTAAACCAACAAAAAAAAAAAAAAAAATTGAAAATCGGGACCGGTTTTGAAAATAATAAAAAATCGGACATGATTTGGCCCGATTTTGGTCCCCGTTCCCGATTTTTCCGGTCTAACCGGCTGGGCCGGGCCAGGTTTGACAACAATGGGTTTTTCAGTCATGGAAGATTAAAGGTTTTTTTTCGATTTTTGGGAGTTGAGGAGGCGGGGACTTCTTGTATAAATTTGATATGTTAAGGTCTTTGGCTGCAATTTAAAGATTATGGTTAAATTTTAAGTTTTAGTCCATAAGGTTTTAAATAAATTCAAGTTGGACCCTAAAGTTATAGGTTTTTCATTAAAACAAGAAAGTCCGTTAGTTTTTCCGTTAAAACAAGAAATTCCGTTAGTTTTTCCGTTAAACCAAGAAATTCTGTTTCATAGCCACTTTTTATATATAGAAAGAAATTAATTTTACACTTTAAATCATAGTTTTTCCTTGGCATATTTTGATAAAAATGATAAAGTCAATGGTTAAGGAGTTGATAAAAATTGTGAATTCCTTAAAATATATGATTGAAAATAATTTTTTTTAACAAAAATGAGTTTCGAGGGCAAAATAGGAATTTACTTTTTAATCACACTTTCTTAAGAAAAAAAAATTATATATCGCTTCTAATAAGCTCTCCCAAACAAATACCAAATTTATTGGAAATGAAAATGTCCTTATGACTTTTTGTTTAATAGATATTTTTACTTTTTTCTTCTAATTGCTGTACCTCTCTTGATAGATGTACTTTCATATTATACATTGAGATATCTATAAAATATTCTATTGGAGTAACTTTCATGTTGTCACACAAAAATCGGATCCCAACTTGGACTAGTTATAAATAAGAATAAACTCCACATTATAATTTGATCTACATTATTATTTCATGAAATGAAAAATATGACTGTTATTCATCACATCAATATTTAGAGCTTGTTTGGTATAGCTTAAAATTCAATTAAAATTGAAAATATAGTCGTTATTGGGTCTCATTCGTCTAATAAAAGTCAACAATAACGACTAATTTTTCAATTTTAATCTCTGCTGAACATGTCCTTAAATTCAAATTTTTTATTACTTGTGTGGATCCCAATAACGACTATATTTTTCTTTCTCATTCTACAATAATTTGGCTCAAACAGGGCATAAGTTATAATTTTTTTAAGTCTCTTCTTAAAGAACTTATCTTCATGTAGTAATAATTATTTATAAGAGGTCGTTTGACGCACATTATTAGGTCAATAATTCATTTTTCTCTCACATCAACTGGGTCCCGGTGTTGACAAGTGTGTGAATAAAGCAAATAAATATGTTTACAATTACCAAAATGCCCTTTTTTTTTTTTGAAATTGGCACTCTTCTGGAAATTGACGAGTGCATTATGGTCATTCGCACTACCTGCTATAGCAACGTTCCAATTTTTTCTACATTTTCGGCAAAAATTGGAATCAAACGGGCTGTAAATTGTAAAATATATATGCTATATTATACTAAAGGTTTAAGATGAAATAAAAATATTTATTTGAAGTTATTTGGGACAATGGTTTATTCTTCGAAAATGTTACCACATCTTTGACTTGTGGGCACGTGATATTAAAATTTGTCATCCACTTATTATTCACTCATCCTAGAGATAGCCAAAAAATGCCTCGAGGTTAAATGCGATAATAATTGGACTATAGGATCGTGGGCTTGGTGCACTTCATAAATTTAAGCCCATTAGAATTTTACCTTATTTGAGGTCATTTGCACGTTCATTGCCAAGCATTTATTTTTTCCCTAAACAACTGTGTGGTCAGTATTTGGAAAATAATGAGTTTCGTCCAAACTCATTTCACTTGAAATGACGAAAATAAAAGGGCAATCTTGTCTTTCTAATATTCTTAATTAAAATATTAAATAGAGAATGAAAATGAAAATTGAAGAAAAAGAAAAATTGAAGAAATCCTATCATCTTTTCCTCCCCAACTTCCGACCACACCATCCCCAAATCCTTCTCCTCCTCGGCGTCACCAACAATCACTGCGTAGAATAGGAAAGTTAGGGCTTGCTTGGAAATCCGGGCATTTTCGACTGTGAGGCACGGTGACGGTGGCAATGTAGTGGCGGTGATGAGGACGGGGCTCGTGTGGTGGGTGGGGTAGAGATGATGATATAATTTATTTTATTTTATTTTTTCCAAATTTCTATTTTTTCTTTTTAGAATTTAATTTATAATATTAGATTGATAAATCTGCCTACGTTTACAAGGTGGTATGCAAAAATATTTCACTGTCTAGCGTGTACAATATTTCAATATTGAGCAGGTCTGGGAATTGATTTGCACTACTTTTATAAAGTTTATTGTTACTGCAGAGAGTGCAAATTGTCAATATAGATGGTTCCTGTCCCTTTTGAATATTACCGTTGCTACATATTGTTTATGTTTATTTTTGTTGAATGTTGTGTCATTTTTAAATATTATTATAACTGCATATAGTTGATGAGACCATGATGCATCCGTTCGAGTATTGATATTTATCTAGAGTGACGATGGTCATCCGTCTATTTAGTAATGGAGTCAGCTGAGAAAAATGTCATATACATCTCGTAAGACCATCATATAAATAACGACACATCGAGATATGAATCATTCAAACCGGGATATCTTGACATCCGAGGTGGTAAGAGAGAAACATAATGGTAGTAGGACCCACTTGAATGTCCATGATTTGAGTAGGTCGTGTCTGAGATGTCACCATTTAGATAATCGATCTTACCACGTTTACATATAAGACCATCATATCAACGACTTTATTCTAATCACCACATAGATCGATGAAGATCCTCGCTTTAGATGAATAGCACTATTCATTCAATCTAGACTTTCAAATACTTTTATAATTTTTTTAAGTGATTGATTTTCGTAAAGTTCATTAATTCTCTTGAAAATCCAAAGAAGATTTCAAACTAATTTTCAATCATATATTCTTCCAATAAAATAATTTTAAACGTAAACCAAAAGTATTTTCCTACATTCTAACCACATATTTTTCAAAAAAATTACTATTACAAAATATATTCTACAAAAAAAATGAGGATTAAACAAACCCTAAATCTTTGTTTGACCCACATTTTTAAAACTCATATTTTTCAATTTCATTTTAATCACACACTTTATGAAACTCACAATTTTTGTCAAATTTTTCATTTCACATTTCACATTTCATCAATCAAAATCTACTATAAATATGTTTTTTAACTAAATAAAAAAGAGTAATCTTCAACAAATTAAGCATTAAGGTTCAGTAATTTATGCATTTAGACTTCAAACATTTTGCTTTGACCATCTTAACGGTCTCACATTATTGGATCCTAGAGAATAAAAGTAGATTTGGCAATTAATCACGAAATGATATGGTTCTTACTTTTTACATATAGTTTCTTAATTTATTCAAAAGTAATTCGCAAGATCATACATCTATCATACTCGTGTTAATAATCAAAATCCAAGTCGGATACGAGTGTTAGTATTCATAGGCATGCTCGCTCGCACACAATAAACCCATTCCCCATTGAGTCAAGTAGCGTTGAGATTCTCCAGGGTACTCGTCTAGATCTATTTGTACGCGTTTAGATCTATCTATACCTTGTCTTTTTTCTATAGAATTTTTTGCTTTGAGCACATGTTTAGGTTCGACCTCGATGAAAATAAAAATGTAGCACAAAAAATTCGTCTTCACATATCAAGAACTATGAGATTGGATCGTACCATTCAAGCCTTTTTTTCATGATTTTCCCAAAGGTTTAGAGAAAGCTGCAATCAAGAAGATTTATCTAATTCTTCATTCACGAGAGGAAGAGTGTGAAATTCTTTTCCTTCTTCATAGGGACCAGGAGATTGGATCTAGCCGTAAGAAGAATATTTGGTATAAATAACACGCTTATTGGTCTTCGACCTCTCAATCACTATGAGCACCCCCGATTAATGTAATAGAACGTGTCTATTTATCTATTTCTTAACTCGAAATGGGTACATGTTTGAAAAATGATCTTGGAGTGTTTAGGGGTAGACCGGAGGGTCTCTTAACGTCTTCTTTTTTCATTTTCATTAGAATTATTTCACAAAGACTCACGAGACGGTGAAGAAGGTGTAACAATCGCATTTAGAGAGCTCAGTGCAACTAAGAGTTGTATTCTGTGTTCAGAATTTGTGCCTCGTATATTCAACATGGGATTGGTAATAAGAGAAAAATCACAAAAATGCACATACGAGACAAAATCTTAACACCGTCCATCAAATTTGTTGTACGCTGGTCCATTACAATTTTATGAATGGTTGTATTAGGGAGTGTGTTTTGTAAATTATTTAAAATCGAGGATTGACCGTCGATAAAACCTTTTTCGGACATATTAAATTGTGTTTTTAATCAAATGATGAGGATTAGTGGAGTATTCACTGTCCAGTTATCATTAATGCAATCAATTAAGGGACCAATTGAGGGTGACAGAGACGAGGAACTAATTTTAAATAAATTTTAAAAATTTATTAGTAAAATACTAAAATATTTTGCTCGAGTAAATTATTAGCATTTTCTGTCAAATTCAATAATTTTGGGTCAATTGTCCCGTATTCGCCCGCGATAATTTGGGTGCCCCACGGTCCTTCCCCATGTGTCTTGTTACACGTGTTGGCTAAACTTGAGCTTACTTAATAAGTACATAAGTAAATTATCAATAATATTTATTATTAATTAAAGTTAAAAATAAATTTATTCAAACATATTTAAAAGTTTGTGGGTTTTGAAATAAATAATTTTTATATAAATAAAGTTAAAAATTCTTAATTTATTAAAAAAAAAAAAAAATTATTCGTTCATATAGCAATGTATTACAAGAATAGCTGTATGCCTCTGTTGTGGCATTGATAAAAATTCAAACGTTAATCAGAATTCAACAATCAATTTTAATCACATATTTTATGAGTTATACAACTTTTCAACCACATATTTCATCAAATTTTTTTTCAAACTCTACTAAAAAATCTAATTTTAATCCCACCAAGCAATGACTATATTGTATGCGGGGTGTGACGTTGAGCTTGGGGATCCATCTACATATATAATTCGTGACTTATGTTACATTTTTATTATTATTATTATTATAGAATTTACAATTTATTTTGTTTGTCACTTCGTTGTACCAATACATTTACTATAATTTTAGTCATATATTCATTTTCTACCTTGCTCTTTTGGGATCAGAAGTCCAAAATTATAATTTTCTACCTTGTTCTTCTGGGCTTAGCCACTATTTGACCCCATTAAAATTCTAATATATGTTTTCTTATATTTTTATTAATCATATATTCTCTAATAAAATAATATTACACGTAATTTCAAAACTTTTTTTTTTCTTTTTTAACCACGCATTTTCAAAAAAATATTATTCCATCCAGGAATTCAGATAAAACATGCGCAAAATATCTTTCCATAAGGTTGAACCCCTAGCAAAGTCCCTGTTCTTTGGATATTTCTTGTACATAATTTATGTATATAGAGGGGTACATAATTTAATGTGACAATCATCCGATAATTGATGTGAAAGTGTGACATTTGAATTAAAGATTGGATATGTGCCATATGTAATTATGTGAAAATTTATGTACCCCAAGCAAAGTCCAAAAAATAATTTAGCCCTTGGTTGACAACCATTAAAATAAGTTTTTGGGGAAAATTAGTTTTGAAATAGTTATTTTTTGAATAATGTTTGATTTAAAAAGTAAGAAAAAATTTGAGTTTACATGCAGAATATTTTATTGAAAGAAATTGTGATTAAAAATGAATTTAAGAAAAAAAGAGTTTTATTTTAATCACCGACGGATCCGAGGGGGGTCTTGGAGTGTCACATCACCCACCCCACCTAGCTATTTTTTTTAATTATTATTATTATTATAATAAAACTCAAAAGAGTATTACAACTCTTATTTCTACTTAAACCCTAATAATTTTGTAGACGAAGCCTATAGTCCATTTTTCAGATCTTTCTTTAACATCTTTTGAAGAAAAAAATTATCACAATTAGCATATAATGTTTCTACCTTTCACTATTATTGTGAAAAGCTTTCATATCTTTCATTTTTTTGACATTTTCACCATTAATTGCACAAAATGTCATTTTCATCCAATTTTTCTATTAAATAAAGGGTATTCGCATCATATTCCTTCTTTTTTTTTCCTCATTTGAACCCAATTTCTCTTATATTTCTTCCTCTAAAAACTAACCCTTAATTTCTTCACTGAGAATTTATGTTACTCAATGTGTTGTCTATAATATTCTACTAAACAATTCAAAAACCAAGAATTTTGACATGGATGACAAGAAATCTTGGATTTTTTAATAGACAGATATGACTAGAAATCAAACCCCTCATTAGTATGTGTATAAATAAGTTATATTGAATGACACTTTAAACGTACACGAGCTATAAATAATAGAAAGGAGAAGAAATGGTAGAATCCAAATTGAACTTGAAGCTTTTGATGGATCGACCCTAAAAGTAAAAGGGTTTTATTTGCTGAAGTTGGAAAAGACAACTGATTTCATCCTTTACATTCTCTCGTTGCACATAGCTTCTATTATTAAGCTTGTTAGCAAAGAAGAAATGATGGGTTGCTTGTGTAGCGTTGAAAATTTTAACACTACCTACATGCAATAGGAAAAGAATAAGCTTAGTGGATTTCAATGTAATTATGAGTCATACACAAATCTGGATGAATACTCCTCTGTGCTAGAAAATCGAGAGAAATTGAGAAAATAGAATGAGAGTCTTCTTCAAGGTACTCCTTCCGGTCTTTGTGATATTAGGTACTGGTATAGCTAAGCTGTGACAGTTCTTCAAGCCATTTATTTTTCCTGTTCATTTAGTTTGATTTATTGCACTCTTGCGGTTCTTCTATTTTGGCATTTCGTGCTTGTATAATTTGCAATTCATGGATTTCACTTTCACGTCGCGTGGTGTTGTGTGCTAGATTATTGTCATAGAACAGTTTCTTATTACCTTTCATATGCTTGGAGTGATACTACTTAGAGTGTGTTTGGCCAAGATTTTTTGGAGAATTTTCAGCACTTTTTAAACCGTTAGTACATGACTCATCCATCTTTTTGGACCAAATGTGAGACATGTGGGGTCCAGGTGTTGACCTCAACGGTCAAAAAATCATGGAAAATTTGGCCAAAAATATTGGTCAGATACACCCTTAATAGTTTGTGGTGAGATATTGATGATTTGTATTCTTCTCTCTGGATCGCTTTCACCACTAGATTCTCTCCTTTCTTTGTTTTCCTAATTTTTGGGGTGATGGGTAAAAAGAGTCAGGTTGAAGGGCGACCATTTATCTGTCGGTTTCTCTTGAAAATTGCACACATATCAAGCATACAAGGAATGTCCCCTAAATGTTAGTCTAAGCAATTCCATAGCTGCTTAGAGGGGTCAAAATGTGTTGAGCAACACCAAGCCGGGGCCAAGACGGGTCCACCTGAAAACTGTCTAGCACGGTCCATTTTGCCAGTGATTATCAAAATGAATGTCATTTGAGGAATAGAAATGTCCTTAGAATCCAAAATGATTTTTGCAAAATTATGAAAGGTGTATAACTAAAAGAAATTCAAGAAATAAAGTCTTGTTCTCGATATATTTGAAGCGGATTATAAATTTATTGATTAATCTACCGAAGATTCCAATAATACACCAAACGTTAAGGTTAAACGTGTACACATAAGAACTTTGGCATTATTATTTCTGATTGGAAGATGACTCAAACCAAGTTCTGCTCGTCATCTCACATGTAATACAAATAAAATTAACGTTTCTCTGCAAAATACACCAGAAAAATCTCCTCAGCCTCCAAAACGAAGGAAAACTAGTTCCTCGTTCTGTATCTAATCCCAAATCCTCTATAATTGAAGAACAATATTGGGACAAGCAGTAAATTAATACTCAACAACAAAAAGGACATATGATCAATCCATTCTCATTGCATTCTGAGCAATTCATTGCCTCACCATCCCCTTCAGGAACAATTTTTCGACTTCCATTGCAGTTAAAACACACTAAAAACCTTATTCCAGCACAACCTTCACAGGGTCCTTCAGATTTAGCAATAGGAATTCCTTTAAGAAGTGGCTTTAACTTTCCTTGTTCATGCATTCCCAAAACCTCTGCAGCTCCTCCAATGTACCTTCCCTTAATGAACAGCCTTGGAGGCACTAATTTTTCACCCGAAATCTTCCATAACTCGTCCCTATACTCTGAATGCATTGACACGTCCCTCTCGTAAAACATAACCATCAAGTTCTCCAATAGAGACCGGATTTTATGACAGTTGTTGAATGTCTTTCGTATCCCTCTAAGGCCCGTGGTGTAGAGAATAACTGTGTCGCTACCCCCTGGTGGACACTTCTCTTCAAATTCTAGTAGAGGATCAGCAGCTTCCCCGATTTTTCTAGATTTTAAAGGGGGGCCTTCGTCGATTTCTTGCCAATTTATTTCCTCCATTGGAACCCTTCCCTGTGCCTCCTCTTGGGCTTTAACTTCCATTACTGCCTGCTCAAAGGCTGCAAGAAGATTTGGGTCAAAAAGGGATCCTGAGTCCAAATCTGGCCGCCTGAACGATGACACATCAATCTCAGGTAAAGGGACATGGTTTTCATCATCTTTTTGACATTCTGTAGATTCCAAAACCTCATTCTTTGACTCAGATAAGATAGAAATCTCTTTATTTTCTTCGAAATCATCTGGGATTTTTGACTTTTTTCCTGGATAAACATTCTCTTTATCATTGATGTTGTCATCAAACTCCAATTCTTGATCTTCAAGATCCCTCATAAGCTCTGTGACATCAATGATCTCTGATTCTTGTTTCAATCCATCATTCTCCACGACATTCCTGGGATTTTCTTGGATGGAAACCAGGGGTTTAGGAGCTACGGAATTCGATTTAGGTGGCGAAGTACATACATTGCTTTCAAATGAATTTACCTGAAGAATTCTTTCTGGTTTCAAATACCCAATTGTTTTGATTGTCATCAATTTCTTCATTAGCCTTCCTTTTACTCCCTTCATCTTCCAAATCTGGCTCAGGAATTCAAGATTTTACAGCTATATTAAAAATTGGAAGATAGTAAAATGGGTTTTTTAAGTGTCGGAAGAAATTAGGAAAGACAAGCTTTTTCTTCTTCAATCCGACAGCCAGCCGTTGCAAAGGAGAGAGAGGTACTGATGTCAAGAGATAACGGCTAGAATATTTTGAAAATATAAATGATTTGGTGGCAAGAGGTGCATTGTAGCTGGTGTGGACCAAAGAAAACTTGGTTCGGTCCGGATGGTTACGAGTCGGGTCCCAGGTGGGATGGGGGGTCAATCAATGGATGGAGACATAAAGAAAAAATTTGAGTTAATGACCACACTATTTAGCACCAACCAGTTTAGATAGGACTAATGTGACATTAAATGAAAGGTACATTTAAATGAATCACTTAATTCCATCGTTCATTAAGTCGATGGGTGTTATAGTATCAATGATGCCAAATAGTATTATTCTTTTTTTGACCACTGTTTGGCACTGATTAGAATCTAGATTTTAATTTAAATCAAAATCAATGGTTAATATTAATCACATATTTTATGAGATCCCCAATTTTTCAACCACACATTTTATCAACTTTTATTAAAATTTACAAAATATCTGATTTTTATCCCCATCTAACAAGGACCGAATCAATTTTGTAGTCGTACCGTTTGGTCGTTTCTTCATAAATAAAGAACTTGTGAATACTTTAGGAATTGGATCCTCATTCGATATAGTATTTGTGTAGTGTAACAATCATCAATTACTACTAGAACAATAAACGTCATACAATCAACCACTTTCTGCCCATAACAAATATTTAAAATCTCGCAAGCACCATAATATAAGCTACAACAGGAACCCAAACCTCACTAGCGTTCACACGTAGCCACATGTAAAGAAAATCGCTCCTTGAGACACAAGCGACCAAAATGTTTGAGCACGGGGTTAATCAACACAATATAATATTTGGAGGACCATCTTCAAACATTCAGGAATGAGCAATAATTGTTATGTAAAGACTAGAGAGAAGGGTTGTATTGCTTTTAGTATTTGAAATTGCATTAATCTTAAAATGATACAAGAGAGTGCATTTATGGTATTTACAATTGAGGCTATGACCATTGGACGAAGCACATGTGGCTTCGTCCGACTCACTGGGACATTCCATCACCCACTTGACTTATGTTGCATATGATTATCTTGAAAAAGGGGAGCCACCTATAGCCTGTATATACACTCATGATCAATATGCTAACATGATTGGACGTGTCTGGATTGCAAGTTGTCACATCAATTGTTTTCACAAGATCTTCTTAGGAAACGTTTATGGTCCGAAACTCTTAGGGGCTATGGTGCTTCGGCTAAAGGAACTTCGAATTGTTGGTGATTTGGCCTTCCTCTTATTGATCAATATATTGAAACGTTGTCTTCATGGATTCGATTGCCTTTTATTGTGATGACCTGGATTACTCCATGTGGGGTGCCATGTGAGTCTCGGTGGCGAGACATAACAATAGTCCTCCAAGTCTATGTACGATTATTTATATAATGTGTGGACTTAATTTGTATGAAGTTTTTTATTTGGGGCGAGCGTTTTCCTGTAATGGTTAGTTTTTTGACAAAGCACATTGTACACCTCCATAATAACTAAGTTGCATGTATCCATGTAGGAGTGTGTTTGGTAAAATAATTTTGAGTAGAGTTTTTATCAGTGGAGCTTTATGAGTAAGAATTGTTATTAAGATGGTGTTTGGTGTGGATTAAAATTAGATTTTTAGTGGATCTTGATAGAAGTATTTGAAATGTATGATTGAAAATATGTGAGACCCATAAAAGACATGGTTAATATTAATTGTTTGACTTTGATTTAGATTAAAATTAGATTTTAATATGGTCCAAAAAAGCCCTAAAATGGTTGAATATTTGATTGTCGATACAAAATATAATGTCAACATTAATGCTTGTTTTACATGTTATCCGTTCTAGAACAAGAATTACAAAACCAAACATCCTCAAATTTCCTTAAAATCAGAATTACCAAATTTTGACTTTTATCTTCTGTTAGGTTGTATCATCTTGAAAATAGTTTTGGAATTATGAGAACATTGAAAATAAGTATACTATAGAACCAAAGAGCTCGATTCTATAATTGAAGTTAGACTGACAATTTATTTACAATATATCCATTAATTCTTGGTTCGATCTGATTTTCTTTGAAATCGTACCAACCATCCCCTCGTTTTTAGCTTAAAAAGTTGTTCTCATCTCCAAAATGGCTCTCTATGCATGAACATAAATGTGTACAATAATGTAACATTTCATCAGCATATAGAAACAAGTAGCAAAATAAAATATGGTGAACAAACTAGAGAAAATGTATCACTGCTGGGCACACTGCACCCTTTCAGGTTGCTGCTTCCTACGCATCTCCTCACATTCATCCAATTCCATGTCTCTAATTTGCCTTCTTGGGATGGCTGTCTCAGTTGCTTTGCATTGCTCCGGGTGCAGGGATTCAGGGAAATCCATGGTGAAATGAACGTATAATGGCCTTGAATTGATCTGTGGTCCCGAGGACAAATGTTAGTGTTTTAATGTATAAAAAAGAGTAAGAAATTCTATCATTGGCAGAAACTCGAGAGCCAAATTCTATCAGTGGCATAATCAGTGAATCTTGCTAAACTTGAACAGGGAGCTGTTATTTGTAAAAGAAAAAGAACAAGAACAAGAAAAACGAAGTCACGAATGAGCAAATAAACACGTCAGATAGGTCATACAAATGAGAAAAAACAGAAATAAACAAACCAAAATTAATTTTCACCATAAGGTCAGCAAATTGAGATGATCAGAAAATACATCAGCAAATTTTTAAAAAGAAAGTAAAAATCAGAAAATACATCAGCAGTTTCCAGAGTAGCTAATCTGTACAAATTTAAAACAGTCCCTTAAACAATAAAAAACCCCAAGATCTACAGATATATATATGTTAAACAATTAAAAGAAAAGAAAGGGAAAAAGGGAGGCTAGGGTTTCATTAATTCTGCATAATGAAAAGTGAATACAAAACCAACATATAGAGAGACTATATTTCTTAACAATATAATCATAACAAGAACCAAAAAACAAAAACTGAATCCACCAATCAACTATACCGAGTGCTGAAAGAATACCTTTTCGGGGTAAGCCTTCTTGAGCTCGTCCTATGAAGCATTCTTTGAAACTCCCGAGAGCTCGTAATACTTGGTGTTATTACTCTTCTTTGGTGCTCTCCTGAACATCTTCGCTTCTCCCTTTTTCTTCTTCAAATAATCAAAACCACACACTCAATCCAACAAAGTACTCTATATATCAACAAAAAATCAGGAAAAAATATACAGATCGACGTTAATTAATCGATCTGACAACTAGTAAAACAATACATATACAATTTACGTACATGCAGCATGATAGTAGCCAGTCAGTGAGAAATTGATGGTGTTGACCCCAAAAAATGTTGTCAACAGAAGCCGGGACCCACACGTGCACGTGCAAGCCCCGATCAGCATACGTGTACCGAAGAATATTCAAAAAAGATTCTCGAATCCGAACGTAGAAAGGACTCGCCGCGCGTGATGTTTCCGTTCAGGCTCCGGCAGGATAAATGTAACGTGATCCTTTAAGAATCCGACCACGGGAAACCTGATTTGTCTTAGCTTTTGGGGTATCTCGTTTTATGTATGTTCAAAGATATTAAGTGTATTTTGTCTTCAAATTTGCATCATCCTCTTATATTACATGGCTGGGTATTTATAGTGTTACAAATAGAATGGTGATCGTCGGATCGATGTACACGTGGCCTCATCTCCCCGGCCCGAGCATCACATCTTAGCCATCAAGTCCTCTCCCCTATATCTACATACTCAATTAAATACTCTTACATTGACAAGACAAGACAAGAATTGTTTTATGCAAGGGTCACATCAATCATTCTCAAAGATTTCCGTCATGACAATAATGTCAAAGACGAGGCTTGGGCTTCGCTCGGCCATAGAGGCCTGGGGAGGGAGTTGTGTAGATGGCTGGTAACAGATGGGTTGGTGTGCGAGTCATATTCCTGTTTTCCAAATTGTATAACACGTAAAAAATGTAGAAAAAGATGATTAGATAATTTGCATGTAAAACTTTTCCTTATATACTGTTTGATAGGGTTTTTGAAAAGTCAAAAACTATTTTTAAAACTAAGAATTTTTCTTTTTTTTTTTAAAGTGCTTTGTCGGATTGGATGAACTTTTAGAAGAAAATGATCTAGTATAATTTCCTCGAATGCGCTTTTATAAAATCTGAAAAATAAGCAAAAATAAAATTCCTGTTGGGGTGTGAAAACTGAAAACTGGATTGTGAGTAAGCACTCTCAAATGTAAAACCACACGACTCAATTAATTGAATATATAAAGTGTTACCACTTAAATTGGTGTTTAACCTGAGTTGAAATGAGTATCATTTACTCTTATTATTAGAGCGAACAACTCATTAAACCATTGACTTGCACGAGTGTGAGTTCATGGCTCAAAAATATTCATACATCCACACCACATTATTACCATTAAATTCGGAGTAATGACTTTGTTGGGATAGAATTTCAAGCATCTTTTAATGTAACGTTATGTAATGTTAAAATACTAGGGGTAAGCAACGTGCAATGCACCTTTGCTTAGTTTATATTTAATAGTTTTGTTTAAGAATTAATTTGTTATTAATAAAGATGTAATTTTTTTGGTTAATTAAATAATTAATGATGTAATGTTTATGTAATTGATAAATAATTAAATAAAGTGCTTCTCTTTGTCATCTCCAACCCAAAATCACAAACAGAAAACTCAAAGTACGTTAAGTGGTAAGAAGATGAGTTTACTTAGGCTCCATTTGATTCTCATTAATGTAGAATGAGAATGAAAAATATAGTCGTTATTGGACCCCACACAAGAGATAGAAATTCAAAATTGATAGATTGATGTGATTGATAACGGTCATATTTTTCATTTTTATGGATTTTTAATGAGAAACAAACGGAGGCTTAAACTTTTTGCATGACTTAAGTCTTTACTCTTTTTTAAGTAATAATGCAATTATTTTATCGCTAAAGTATGATATGTATTGCGATAATATATGTATATCATGTGTTAGACTTAGTATTGGTAAGTGACGGGTAAATTTTCGAGGACGAAAATATTTTAAGGGGGTGAGATTGTAATACCCCGAAAATTTTCATAAAATATAATTCAATTTTTATATACTATACTTTAATATTTTGAAAGTTATGGACTAAATGATACATTTATCAAATTATATTTTATTTGTGTCAAATATTTAGATATTGATGGAGTTATCGTAAATATATGAATATTGGTCTCGTTGGATAAATCGTAATTAGATACATAAATCAGATTCGAGAAAAAGTCGATTCGAATAAGTTAGCTCCAAGATATTTTAGTTTGAAGGAATTATCAAAAGCTAATTTATTATTATTATTATTTAATTATAATTTTGAAAGTAGGGGGTGGTGAAAAAAAATATTCCGTTAAAAATAAGAAATTCCATTAGTTTTTCCGTTAAATCAAGAAATTCCGTTAGTTTTTCCGTTAAACCAACATATTCCGTTTAATAGCCACTTTTTATATATAGAAAGATATACTGCCATTTCCTATTTACTAAAACAGCAAGTTCAGAGCACATCCCTGTTTAGTGCAGATTAAAATTTGATTTTTAGTCGATTTTGATAAAAATTGAAGGAGGGTGTGGTTAAACAAGTTATGAATCCCATGAAACGTGTGGTTAAAATTAATTGTTAAATTTAATCTAATTTTTTTATCAACTTTTAATTTACATCAACCGGTCATATCTAAGGATTCTAAGCTATATGAAAAAAGACTTAAATTTGTCAACCATCTTTATAATATATAATCCATTCCAGACCTTGTCTCTAATTATAATTAGGATGATGTCATTTGTACAATGATTTTTCACAATATTGTTGACAATGTTGTATGCGTCAAAAAAATGTTGGTTGAAAAGATAAATTATTTTTTAAACAGTCTAATGATATCATGTCACGTGGCATGTTCTCAACAATATTGTAAAAAAAAAAAAATTGTACACCAAGCATGATTGTTGTAACCATGTTATCTCTATCATTGAAAGATAAAAGTACGTTTTGATCAATAATCAAACTAGTCACATGACAACAAAAAATTAAGTTATGTTCTAACAAATTTAAGATATTTGGTTGGTATATAAGTCTAAACTTGTATAAAATTTTAGTTTCTTTTCAATTTTATCCTCGATACCATTTAGATGTTGTATACTAAATCTTTACTAAGCAAGTCATTAGGGTCGACTTGGAAACAAAAAAAATAAAAATAAATAAAAAAATTGCCGCTTCGCTCAACTCATCATTACACATTAATCAAATAACTTGTAATGTTAGAATATGCCATTATAGTAGACTTCACAAAAATAATAAAATTAACACTCCATTCACATCTCTACAATGAACAAATAACACCAAATCATTTGCAACATGGGACCATGCTGTCCGTGCATATATAAAATAGAAAGAATTACGCTACTTGTACATGAAAATGATACCTAATGAATTTTGTAAAATGTTTCCACCATGTCACTGAACTTTAAAAATCACATCATTCATCACTGAACTTTGCAAAATGTTTCTACGGGATCATTAAACTTTACAAAATGTTTCCTAGGAGATCACTGAATTTAGTGACCATTGGGAAACATTTTGCAAAGTTCAGTGATGAATGAGATGATTTTTAAAGTTCAATGATCTGGTGGAAACATTTTGCAAAGTTCAGTGATGATTTGAGTGATTTTGAAAGTTCAATAACCTCTTGGAAGCATGGCTGAAAGTTCAGTGACCAAATAGACAATTCACTCTCACTTATCATCCAAACTTGACATAATTCGACACGATTAAGGTACATTACTACATAAATTTGCTTATAAGGTACATTACCAAACCAAGTCAACTATAGTCAATTTTCCTTTTATTCAATCCTCTCGTCCCACCCCAACCTAATCACCCCGTGGAATCAGATTAAAATTGAAAATATAGCCATTATTGTTGACTTTTATTTGATGGGTGAGACCCAATAACGGTCATATTTTCAATTTTAATTGGATTTTAAGCCGTACCAAACAAGCTCATAAAAACATTTGGCTTAGTTTAAAATTAACTAAATCAAAATATATTGTTTATTTTGAAATAAATTCTTATTTACTAAAGTAATATAATTTATAATTTTGACTTGCTTGCTTGATGTCCCAAACCACGGGTTTCGAGTTTGAGTTTTTTTTTTATTATTTTTTTTTCAGACTCGTTCTATTTTCGATTTAACGTGTTTTCAAATGATTATCGTAAGTTCAGGACCACTAGCTTGATAAAAGCAGTATTTTCATTGGCTACGATTAGGATACCTGACTAATCCTACCATATTTCGATCAAATAGATCTGTTTCGGAACTAGGGGTGAAATCCTATGTCCATCTCATTACATTGAGCTGAATAAAAGATATAATTTATTTTAATATTATTAGTGAATTTATTCGTAACTATTATTATTTATTAAGTTTAGCCCAACACGACAAAAAGATACATTGACAAAAGTCCAAATTTTTGGCCCTTTTGGACTGCCAATATTTGCCCTAAATTTTTGGGGCCTGTATTCCCGTACATAATTTCCCCCAATTCCCTCTCTTTCTTTTCAGCGCAGATTCTTCACTGAAGCAAGTAAAAAAAAAAAACTTATAATTTTGTTACTGTTGCCTTTCTATCTCTACGTTTTCTCCTCGTTTCTCTTTCTTCGATCTCTCGATCACGAATGCAGGTAAATTATTGATTCTTTTTGAATTTCGTATGGTTTAATTATCATAATTGTTGATGAATTGGGTTGAATTTTGGAAAGGGGAAATTCTGATAAAGTCTAGAATTTTTTCCCTCGGATTAAAGTCGGGTTTGATTATTTGGAACTAAACCCTTTGGTTTTAATGTTGGTGAAAGCTTCGAATTGTTTTATGCTTAATGTGATTTTTACTCGTGCTTAATTTAGTGGTCGATTTTTACCGTTTAACTGCTTATTTGAAAAAGTAGAATTTCCTGAGCGTGGCCGAATATAGAAAATTTTGATGGCTAATGAATTTTTAATAATGAACTTGTAGTTTACTACTGGTTTTTGAAATTCTTATGGGAGGCCTTAGACTTATTAAAAGTAATGGTTTTAAAATTTTATACCAAATTATGTTGTTGATCATATATATTTTAAGACATTTTGAGATTTTAAACTTTATAAAAACTGAGTCATAAAATTGTCAGCCTGAGTGGAGTTTTCAGTAACGTTCTTTGTTAGCACGTGAAAAGTTAATTGATAAAAAGTAGTAATATGATGGGTCGTTATTAGTTTCTGAAACTGGAAGCTCCAAGTTTTGCTGATACCTGCTCTTGGAGTCTTCTTCTTATTATGTTTTGTGCCTTTGTAGCCAATGTAGTAGCTGATTTATTTCAAAGATGTAATTGACGAGAGAGCATTCTGTAGATATGAGATTTTGATGCTGACTTTTAATAATGGCTGGAAATGCAAATGCTAGATTTGAAATGACTGGGGCTAGCCCCAACTCCAGTTTTGCTGGGGGCTATAAGAGTGGACCTAGAGGGAATTATTCTGGTCTAAGTTTGAATAGGTCTGGAAGCTTTAGAGAGGGTGCAGAGAGTAGAATGTTTGGTTCTGGGAAGGCTACTTCTAGGGGGAGTGCTATGTCAGCTGGGGACAATCCTGCATTGTCTCAAAGTCTGATGTTGGAGCCAATTGTAATGGGTGATCATAAGTATCCACGGTCAGTTGAGTTAAGGAGAATTCTGGGCTTTTCTGTAGGAAGCAGCTTAGAGAACAATTCTTTTGGTGCCGATCATCTGAAGACTTCACCTCCAGTAGTTATGGAGGAATTAAAACGATTTAGAGCTAGTGTTGCTGACACTCGTGTCAAAGCTAGGTAATTTTTTTTCTTCTGTTTCACCATTCTTCTTCTTGAGAAATGCCTGATACTGGACTCCTTTAGTAAATGCTGATGCAATCCTGTCCTTGCCCATCGAATTGTTTCCTTATCATAGTTAAGACCCTACTACTAGCAGCTTGATGTTCAAAATGAAGTTATTTAGTAAGCCGTAGTCCACTAACTGGAAATTATTTCTAGCTATCTTTGTTGACATCTGTGTCAGAGTTATCAAATTGGTTCCTGTAAATGGTACATTGAAATGTATTGTCATTCAGTATTTCTTGGCATTTAATTATTCTCTTTCTGCTTCTATTCTAGATATGTTACCTTCTTCTTTTTGTCCAGTGGTAGAACCAAAAAGCTGGACGAGCATTTAAATAAATTGAACAAGTATCTTGACTCCATGACCCCTAAGAAGCAGCATCGGAATGAGCTATTGACTAATGATCGATCAGCTAGTTCAAACTCAAAGATGGGAACACAGATGCTTCGTAGCCCTTCGGAACTTGTAGCTCATAAATTTGAGGATGGACGTAAGAATATTGTTCTGAATAAGCGTTTAAGGACATCAATTGCGGAAACTCGGGTTAGTGATAGTTGTGGTTCAACTTTTTAATTTATCTAACATTTTCTGTTCTTATATTTTCATTTTTTATGCAATAAATAGAAAAGATCTGTACAAAATTTTCAATCTGACAACTTTTTCTTTGGTTCTCTTTGTGACATTTATATGTTTTATCCTGCGCATCATAGTTAACAGTGGGCAGGGTGTAGTGTATTGAATGGTTCCTACTTCCTAACAAATGACCAAATCAGCACTTCACCAACATATATCCACTATTATGTTCAAGTTGGAAAGAAGCACAATTGTGGAAATATAGTAAATTATTGAAATCTTAACGAACTTTGTTATGGGCATTACAATAAAAATCCCAACCCATGTTTTTAATAGCCGGTACCAACTCTGGATGAAGGAGGAGTATGGTATATGTCGACAATCAACATAAAACTTTGTCACATCTTATGACATGAATCCTTACATAAGTGGATATAGAATGAACTAAACAGAGTGGGAAAAAATTAAAGTAGCCAACCCCATAACAATTGGGAGTGATTCTTATTTGTCTATTTGTTGTATAAGAACTCACATACTTTATTCTGGCTATTCACCACTTATTCTTTTATTCTTGAGAATAATGTTTTCCCTTCTACATTCATTTATCGAAAATGTGATTAGATCTTATTTCCTCTTTTAGGCAGAATTCCGGGATAATGGATTAATTCGGCAGCCGTTAGCAATGACAAAAGAACGAGGCCTAATTAAAAATAGTAGCGCAGATGCAAAATTAACTGCTGCTGGAGAAAGTTGGGACAAGAAAATGCGAAGGAAACGCTCGGTAGGTGCAGTCTTTTCGAGACCTATTGACTCTGATGTGGAACTGAAACGAACTATGCATCATAAACTTATCGGCGAACCTGGTGGTGGTAACAAGTTGGACCCTATATTGTCTCCTGCTGGTTCTAGTGCTCACGCAACACCGAAAACTGAACAAGAAAAATCTGTTCTTTCAAGGAATCTTCATCCTGTACAGAATAAGGAGCGAGGTTTAGGAAAAGGAAACATACAGTAAGCATCAAATCTTTTCTGTCTATGATTGTAGTAGTCAGCGACTCATTCTGTGGCTGACATACCTTTATTGCATGCTGTATATTTGCTTTTGATGTTTAGAAACTTGTTTTTTTCCTTAATACTCAATTTTTTGGTTATGATGTTTCTTTTTTATCCTTGTTTTAGGTTGAATAACGGTGAGGAAAATCTTGCCGTCTGTCCTAGTCCAGTAGTAAAAGGGAAGGCCTCAAGGGCGCCTCGGAATGGCTCTACACATGGAACTAATTCAGCTTCTAATGTTCCTCGAATATCTGGAGCTTTGGAAAGCTGGGAACAACCTCAAGGTGTAAAAATAAATCCTTCAATTGGAAGCTATAACAATCGGAAGCGTGGTATACCGGCAGGGTCATCCCCTTTGCCCATCACTCATTGGGTTGGGCAGAGGCCACAGAAGAATACCCGTATGAGGAGGACAAATCTTGTGCCAATATCAAACCATGATGAAGCACAGATGCAATCTAAAGAATGTTCCCCTTCAGATCTTGGTGCTAGATTAAACTCTGGTGTAACCAATGTTTCCCTTCTCTCTAGAAGCGCAGCAACTGGAACTCATAATTTCAAAGTTAAAACTGAAAAATTTTCTTCCCCTGCTAGATTATATGAAAGTGAAGAATCTGGGGCAGGTGAGCACAGACTAAAGGAGAGAGGTGTAGGGAGTGTATACGTGCCATTTTCTAGGCCTAGTATTTCACCTAGGACGGAGAAGTTAGATAAGGCAGTCACAACCAAGCCACTGCAAAGTGCTAGGTCCGGTTCTGACAAGAATGGAAGGTATGAGATCATTTTTCTAGCAGATTAAAATAATGTTTACTTATATTCTGGCTTTCTCACACTCGTGATGTAATTCTTGAACTCTCTCAGTAAGTCAGGCCGTCTTCTGAAGAAGCTATCTGATCGTAAAGGTTTCTCTAGTCTTTTCCATGTTGCAAATGGAGCTTCCCCTGATTTTAATGGTAACAACGTAGCTATGGAATTTATTTTCCTGCAAAACTTTCTGTTTGTTTCTTTTGCTGCGTGCTATAGACACTGATAAGAGATTTTATGAGTCAAAACTTGGCTTATTATTCAGTGATGATATCGTGAAAAGTGAAATCTATCTCTCAGTTGCCTGCACTTGCATTGGTCTCAGAAGGGGCTGATCACTCCTTGCTTTTATATATATATATATATATAATCTCAATTTTGGGATATTTTTTAGTTTGTCCCTATTGTACATGAGATTTTATGCCATGTGCCAACTGTAAGAATGTATTCAATCTGATTCTATTTTCTTTATCAGTTTTTCTCTTTTAAAACTGTAAAAAGGGTTGTGAAGTCAACCTCAGTAAAATAAAAGCTTAACTTTTAGGCAAAACTCAAATCTTCACCCAACAAACCAGTTTATGGACTTCTATTATAATCTATCCTGCTTTATCATATTCAGGATTGACTAACGCCACTCTCCTCCCAGCAAAAGAAGAAATCAAAATAAAATTTATAAAAATAGATAAAGTGGGAATTTCTTTTTAAAATATCATAAACAATTTTTTTTCCTTGAGTGTGAGTTATAAATTAGTACACTGACCTTATAATTTTCCAGGGGAATCAGAGGACGACCATGAAGAGCTTTTAGAAGCTGCAAATTTTGCTTGCAACTCTACTGGTGTGTTCTGACAACAATTACTTCTTGTCATATTGGTTATGTTGCTTTTCTCAAATGGTGGAAATAATTATCATCATTTTTTCATTTTGCTCTAGTCCTTGCCTGTTCGAGCCCATACTGGAAGAAAGTTGAGGCATTGTTTGCTTCTATTAGTCCAGATGAAAGATCATATTTATCACAACAGGTGACTCCTTAATGGGCGGATGAATTATTTTGATCTGTTTTAGTCTTTGGATTGGTAGTTGGATTCATAATATTTTTGTTTGTCTGAACCAGCTGAAATTGGAAGATGAATATTCTGGAAGCTTGAAACAGATATTTGGCCCTGGAAATAATATTCTACGGAAAATGGTTTGTGTTCTCTCCTTCTCCTCAACCTACCCACTATTTTATTTTGTTGTAAATATTTCATGTCCAATCTCTTCTTGTGGCTCTTGCAGCCACTGGAATTTCGCACACTTGTAGGGAACAAGTTGTTATGCATCTACACATCATTTATAAAAACCTGCTTTATCTGAAATTGAAAATTCTCCTTTTTAGGGTGATCATGGGCATGAAGAAATTTCTACGTTTAATTCGTTCTCTGGCGAGAGGAATGGACACAAGAAAAATCAAATCAGGCGAAAAGACTCGTCCGAGGAATTTGTCCAGCAACTGCAGGATTCCTCTCTGATTGGAAGCCTAGATACAGAAGGATGTACTCCACTTTATCAAAGGGTTCTATCAGCTTTAATTGTGGAAGATGAAATTGAAGGATGCAAAGAAAATGAATTTGGAAGATCAAGGAGTTCATCGGATGATGTATGCTTCATTATTGATTCTGAAAGTAAAAATAGGTCTCTACAGAACTTCTCTGAGCCAATTGTTGGCATCCAAACTCAGAAAAATGGCAACTCAAATCAATTTTTCTCTTGCTACGAAAATACTGACAACAACAGAGTCCGCAACGCTAGAGTACATCCGTGCAACTCTGAACTGCTACATGGTGAGGGCGGATATGAGCATTCACAGGTTGAATTGGCTAGATTTTCAAGGTGTGATCATGCTCCACGAAGTTCTCAGACAAAAAGTAATGGCATTTCTTCCTCTGATTGCCAATATGATGAGATGTGTCTTGAAGAAAAACTCGTACTGGAGCTGCAGAGTGTTGGCCTGTATCTTGAATCCATGGTATGCTTGAATTTTGTAACTGATTTCTCATTTTAAGGACAAAAGTTTTTATCATAAATTTGCACTCCTGTTTTATTAATTTTTCCTTGGAATTTTATAAATTATAGACGGCTTTTACACATCTAATCATTGTTTATGGAATCCTTCATTCTATTCATTTTTGTGTCTTTTTCTCATCGGGATGCCTTAATACAGCCTTCCTTGGATGATAAAGAAGATGAAGTACTCAACCAGGAAATTGAGCAGCTAGAAAGAGGACTTCATCAAAAGGTCATTCAGCATATATGATTTCCGTTTTATCTGTCTTTTAACCCATATTATTAAACTATGCACATGAGGCACATTTTTTTCTCACGAGAAAACATTTCTAAAGCCTTACTGATTACTGTTCTGCTGTAATATTCACCTGTGACCTGTATGTGTTATTGAGTGTAGGCTGTTTTCTTTTTTATGCTTGACCCTTTAGATTGGAAAGAAGAAAATGTGCCTGGATAAATTGTACAAGGCTATTCAAGAAGAAAATGATGCAGAAAAACGGTAATATGCTTTCCATTTTGATTTTGTTTATGAGCATTTGAGCTTAATATTATCACAATAATTGCAAAATATTTGTTCAAATCACGTGATGATAATTAAGGTTGGTATTACGCAGGAATCCTGAGCAGGTTGCTATGGATAAACTTGTTGAATTGGCATACCAAAAACTTTTGGTGAGTAGTTATTGTTTTGCTTCATTCTTCCATTGATCCTTATGACCTGTCTAGCTGTACCATATGTATTTTGTCAACATTGATCACTGTCTTTATGGAAAAAGTAACTTTGAAATGGAAGCTGATTTTATGTGTGATAAATCCGACGATGAAGATAATTTGAAAGAGTGAATTGGAGTATACAGATACTATTGCTTTACTTCAGTATAATGGTCAAATCAAACCTGCTGGATGTCTAGTACTCCCTGGTCATAATCATTGTGGTCTGGTTGGTTACTTGAAATTCCAGTGTAAATCGGATATGAAATTTGAACTTAAAACCAAAATGAGGGATGTTATAACTCGATCAGATCTATATGTGGCCTGGCCTAGATTAATCCGGGAAGTTAGCCATTAATGTGAGATGACAGATAGCAAGTCCCTCGGCAGAAAAAGAAAGCCCGTGCTCGTTCCATGTTTGTAAAAGATAAAATCCTGAACAAAACTCTGCTGATTCTGTTTGAATGGACTTGATTAAACCTAATTTTCTTTTTTGCCTAGTTGATTTCTCAATTTGTAGTTTTTTGGGTGTGAAGTGTTTGATCAGCAATTACAGTGGTCATACGCTAAGTGAAATGTCTATTGTGGGAAACGGTTTGGGAAAAAAATGTTTCCTGCTTATATAATTCAATAATATACGTGGAAAATTTACATGTTTTGCTTGATCTGGTGATCAATGATGAAGCTCACTGGCTTTCAAATACAAAGCAACTGGCATTATATATCTTTTGAGAGAGCTCAAGGGGGATGATTCATAAGTCCTTTATAATTCGACAGAAAATTTAAATTTCTTGGTTGGCTGTTAATATCAGTAACATGTAAAAAAACAAAATCCAATAGACCATAATCTATAATCTGTTAGGTTACTCTGTTATTTCGTTTCTTCACATGATCACATCCGTAGGGTCTGTTTGGAAGAGAGCCATGGAACAGACCAACCTCAAGTCTAGTGATAGTCATAATCAATTAATGTTGTTTGCCATTTTATTGAGTGAACTTTAAGGAACTTGAATTCTATACTTGCATAGTATGAACTTTTTTGATAGGAAACTGTCAGTTAAACCTACTGCTAAAATTCTTACTCTTATTTTTTTCAATTTCAAAGCTACATTCAGAGTCTAACAATCGATTACCTCTCTAAATTTTTGTACAGGCAACTCGGGGACGTGGGATTGCGAAAGTATCGAAACAATCTGCATTGGCATTTGCCAAGAGGACACTTTCCAGATGTCAGAAATTTGAAAATTCAGGAGCAAGTTGCTTTGCTGAGCCTGCACTCCGGGATATTGTTTATGCTGCACCTCCCCTAGTCAACAAACCGGAGCTGCTCCCTGATGCTAATCTGGAAGTTGCTAATGGTGAGCACTTGCATCCAGTAAATTCCAGTCACCCCAGAGGATACATCAAGTTGCCCTCTCCAAGTTTCATCTTTTCAACAATGCCTTAGAAGTTATTACTTTTGCATTGGCTTTTCTCTGAGTTTGTCTTCTGTCATGATGTTTCTATTTTTGCTTGAAACATTTAAAAAGGAGTCTATTTTGTTTTAATTTATTTACTTGCTCTTAAATCTTCAATGTTGCGGCTTTCAGTCAGCCAGAGGATACATCAAGTTGATCTTCCGATATTTTTTATTTATTTTTGACAATGCCTTGGAAGTTATAACATTCCCATTGGCTATTCTGAATTTGTCTTCGGTCGTGATATTTCTAGTTATTCTTGAAGAACTTAAAACCAATTTTGTTTGTTTTAATTTATTATCTTGCTCTTAAATGCTTTGAAGTATCAATATGATGGTTTTCAGCCTGCTAGACTATTTAATCAATATGTTGCTGTTAAACAGGCTCCTTACCTGGTTGTACCAATGAGAGTTCGGTAGATGTGTCTGAGACTTCAGGACGTCAATCTGATCACGATTTTGCTAAAAATGGACCAATATCCAACAGAGGAAAGAAAAAGGAAGTATTGCTTGATGATGTTGGTGGTGCAGTTTTTAGATCAACATCTACTCTAGGCATTTCGGGTGATGCAAAGGGAAAGAGAAGTGAGAGAGACAGAGATAGAGAAACCTCAATCAGAAATCCAGCTTCCAAAAATGGGCGCTCATCAATGGGCGGCTCTAAGGGTGAACGTAAAATGAAATCAAAGCCGAAGCAGAAGACAGCTCAGCTTTCCACATCAGGAAATGGATTTGTCAATAAAAGAGATGGTAGATTAATATCTTCTGATAATGGCCCTCCGGATTCATCAAAGGAGACGAAGAAATCAACGGACTTCCCAAATTTGCCACTGAATGATATAAATTCTATAGAACTAGGAGTAGATTCTGATAATGGTGTAACGCATGATTTCAGTTCTTTGTTCAATTTTGATGAGGACGGGTTACAAGACCATGATTCCATAGGCCTCGAGATACCTATGGATGACCTCTCATCTATTATGTTTGATCATTGATAGCAAGTTGTACAGGTTGTGGAATATTTAACTGCTTCCAGAAGAATGACATTTTTCATTCTTTTTTCTGGTTATTGAGGGGTTGGCATTAGCTTAAGATGTCTTGGCCAAAATGGCAATTGTAATTATGTGATTCTTTTGTACACTCCTCTTCAGAAAACTGTTCAGAAAATCTTTTTTATTTATGTCTTCGAGACAATGTTTCCTTGTGAGAAGTATGAAAAACTTCAATAGTGCTCTGTTAAATAATCTAGAATTGTTTCAAGCATATGAATCCCACTAGCTTTCTATGTATATTAGTGTTTGACGAAGGCATTTTGCCAAGAGATGTCTTATTAAGTACTAATTGAAGCGTAACATTTCTATTTGGTGGCATTTCAGATTTCCTGGGATGATAGTTAGCAGCAGGAGTTATTTCATTGGTAAACATGTATACGGTACATCGAAGATGATATAGCGAGATTTGATCATAATGTAAAGGTAATAGTGCCACATTCCAATCTTATATCACTATTAATGTTGCAAGTTGGGTTCATTTTTCATACCTTTATTGGCCTTTTTTCGGCTTTCCTCTTCTCTTGCCTGTTTGGTTAGCACTATTGGACCGGACTCAGTACTATGAACGGAAAGTGATTTACAAGTCACTTTTACTTGAGTTTTAAGCTTAGCCAAACATGTCATTTATGAGCTACTGCTTCTCAGATTTAGGATTTAAGTTTTTTATGTGTGGTTGCCTGTTTCGTGGGATTTTCCTAGTTTATTTCATGTTTCATTGGTCAAGACTACTGAATATTTGATTTCATGTACAGCAGAGCAGAAATTTCTCATATAAACTTAGAAACTCCTCTGTGAATGAAGGGACTATTCATGTCAAATCTTTTGGGCTTTCCTATTGGATCTTTTGAGATTATTATGTAAGGGAATAAAATTTTACTTATAAGTTAGTTTCTGAGTTTTTCTTAATCTGAAGATTTTTTGTTGTGAAGTTCTCCTCAATAACAGAAAGAATTGAAAGTAGAAAAGTCACTGGTGGCTAAATTATTGTAAAATATTATGTAGTTTGCCAAGTTTTTTCTTAATCAGGAGGTTGAGATGATCCCTTACTAGCAGAACGTTGATTGGGGAAGGTTATTGACAAGAAGACCATGTACCATTTTTCTCCTGTTTGTAAAAACTGAATTGAATTCGCTCCCTAGTCTCTCACTTCGTCTTAGCCAACCTCATTTTATTTACTGAAGTCTGGGTATTAAGCCCCTATTCGAGCTTCAGTTTTTGAGAATGTTTTTTGTAAAAATTGATTTTTTTTTTTTAAAGATTGCATGGTTAACGAGTACGGAAAAGTATCGAGTTTACGTGTAAAATTATTTTATGGAAAGAAATGGGTTCTAAAGCATGGACCCATAAAGTTTTCGTCGCCTTGCCTTAACCTTTATTCGTGAGTGAATCCACAAAAAAATTAAATAATATCGTATGTTTGTATCAGCTTGAAAATTGTGTGCCCTTTTCCTTCTTCAAAACAAAATAACATATGAGTTTTTGCTTCTTTATGGACAACATTATAATATTTACATAGTTATCCTTCAGGAACGTTGATTATAAAAAATACTTTTCGAGGGCGATGCCGATAATACAAATATTCATCTAAAATATTGGTATGAAGTTACTCATTTATATAACATATGCAGATGGCGAAGTCTCTAGCAATCGATTATGTTTTCAATTTCCAACAATTTGATCATCGGATTTGCGGTTACATTGCTTCCCTTCTATGTATCCACGTCTCATCAAAGTTGGATTTTTTATTTTTATTTTTGGAATACAGAAGCACCAATAATAAGCTTGTTTGATTTGTACTATGATCCAGAAAAAAATTAGAACATTGTGTTGATTACGTGTTATAAAATGAAGAGAATAAGAGAACAAGAAAATAGAATCTCGAGAGTCAAAACTCAAGTACGTATTTCATTTTCATTGTAACTATGATCTGTATATAGGGTTTCAATGTGAATTACGATGGGTACAATATACTCTTTCTAAGGGTTCGTTTGAGTGCAGGGTGGAAAATGGGTGGAAAGAAAATGTTTTACGTGGAAATTTTTTTTCTGGAAATTGTTTTACTGGGAATTGTAATTAATTGTGTTTGATTGATATAATTTTTCATGGAAAATGTTGAAATTTTAGTGTCCGTTTGGCTTCGTTTTTTATGAAAAATGTCCATTAAATGATAATATTTTCTACCATTAGGTCTAGAATTTGTTCTAATTCCCAAAAAAAAAAAAAAATTAAAAAAATAACCATACCGAATACCATTCATTTGGCTTTATTTTGAATGAAAATTGTCAATAAAAATGAAAATATTTTTTACCATTGTGTCTAGAATTTCTTTAAAAAAAAAAACCTGAAAAATATTTACCCACCAAAACATCAAGAATTTATTTTCCTCAAAAATGTAGAAAATTTAGAAAGTTGAAAAATATTTTCTCGAGAAAACTTTGCTTATCAAACACTATAAAAGATGGAAAATGAAAAAAAAATTCCATTTTCCATAAAAAATCTACCCTATCAAACGGACCCTAAGTTCTAAGCATCTAGACTTCTACATTATACCAACAACATACATTAATATATATATATATATATATCTAACATTAACCAACAAAAGATTATTTATTTTTACATTTAATTATTACTTATAAGTAATTTTTTTAGCTTAGCCAAATATGTACTAAATTATCTGTGTTCCAAAGCTTATTTCAGCATGCAACTTAACCTCGTTATGATAATAAAGCAAATAAGCTAAACACAACATAAAACTCGAAAAGATCACATGTTAGCAGCAAAATCCGATGAACAGACACACAAAATCAGCTGCAACGCAACAAAATCGTACATGACATATATGTAATGGTGCATCTAATAGCACCAAAGTTGCACGTGAATCATCGGTGACATATTTGTAATCGTGCATTTAGTAACATCAAAATGGCACGTGAATTAATAATCTTTTCCTTCAAAAAAAAAAAATAGAAAGATAGATCAATAAACCTTTGTTGTGTAATCATCCACAAAATATGTAATTTTTTTTTCTACTTATAAAATAAATGTACTTATTTTGATTGCATGATAAGAGTTACTTTCTAAATAACTCGGTAATTTCTAACTTTAATCAAAGGATTTTTTATACTTAGTTATTACTTAAAAGTAAAAAAAAATTATGCTTGACCAAACACAAACTAAATTATCTGAGTTCCAAAATCACTTCAACCTGTAACTTAACCTTATTATGATAATAAAATAAATAAAATGATGCAGACATCATCGAGATCGAGAATTATTTTTGTTGTTATTGGACTTGTTATTTAATTTTATTTTTTATTATTGAGCTTGTAGTAGTGGGTTGATCTAAACCCTTCAAGTTAGGTTTTTGCTATTTATTAAATTTTCATTGAAGTTGTATTAACGAATGATTGAATGAAAATTAAAGTTGGCGGCTACACACGTTTTTCTCCCCTTCCCCGTTTCTTCTCTCGGTTTCTCCCCTGCTTTCTTCTTCCTCTTTCTCTTCTATAGTTCTTTTTAGTTTGATAATTAATTCTCTATTGATCCGACATCATAAACTAACACAATATTAAACCCTCAAAGATCACATGTTATCAACAAAATCAGTTGCACGACACCAATATATACACGCGCATTGCACGCGATGTAAATATAATTATGTATATAACAGCGTGAATGTATTGATAGTGTGATGAAAAAAGTCGAAGTAGTATTTCATAGCCACTATTCTGAACTCATACATCGAGATCTACAAGCTAGAAGAATTTATTGAAAACGTGAATTTACCTACTCATAGTAGTACATTCTTGACACAACCTGTGCATCAACCTCATTCCTAAATAAATTAGTTTTCATCACATTGTTACCATGTTATAAGTAGAATTATACATCGAAAATTTTAAAAATACGAGGAAAAATATCTTTTCTAATAATAATTGATAGTCGAAACACAAATGAGGCGAATAAAGTCAAACATCAAGTCTTCCAACGATATTTGTTGACATCAGCCGGAGATCACGGAAGAATTATAGAACTTACCCCAACTTCTTGGTTTTTGGAGGGAGAAGATAACCGGTGTTTTGACCATTCTTCCAAGGCTTCACGATGAAGAGCATTCATTTGAATATAAGGCCTTCTTTCTCGGATTAACTTTTCAGCATTTTTCCAATCTTCTGCCAGGCCAAGAGCTACCAGCAGTGCACACATCACTGCAACACTTCTGCCATGACCTGAGAATGTATAACAAATGACAAGAAGGTTTTAACTCCAGCAGACATGGGAAAATAGAATCAAGAAAATGTTTTGAAGTATGTTGCATCAAAATTCAGACGCGGAGCAGTTTGTGCAAAACAATTACAGAGAAATACAGAATACAAGTGAGAAGTACTAGTTAAGTTCGTGGATGAAGCCACATTAAGCTTTGTTTGGTATGAAGAAGGTGAGGAAGGCAAGGAGTGGGACAGGGACAGGGACAGTCTACAGAGCATTTCAAAGAAACTCAATATACAGATTTAAGTTCTAGCTAGCAGTAAACGAACTATGAAGCCAGGCTAGAGAAGTTACTCCCAAAAGGGTAAAAGCAACTTATATTATATTAACCGTCTTTTTATTGTTTATTTTAAAGCTAAAAATATTGAATTTGAAGAAATCAGTTATTGAATCAATTTATGAAGATCTTCACTTGATAATGGCTTTTCCTTTGAGCAATTATAACTATCTCAGAGAAAAAAACTTCAATTTCCTAAAACATAATTAATTAAATAGTGAAAAACTGAAAACAAATCCAAACACAACCTAAGTTACAGTATTGCTGAAACCTAGACTTGGGGGAACATTAAAACTAAAAAAATGATCAAGCTTTGCTGATCTTTTCCAGAGAATAGTCATAGAAGTTTTCCATTTGAAGGAATTCCATTCTGAAGTGTCAGGCTGTCAGCCCTGAGCAAAAGCAATATACACTATGGGAAACAAGTAAATATTTATGCACTTTGGCAGGGATTCCAATGGAACATGATACATTCCATAAACCTACTCTAAACACAATAAGGATATGAAAACATCTTATTTAACACTTAGATCTTAGTTCATAACTCAATTCATTCACATGATTACAACTAAAAGTACTTACAAATTATATTCAAGAAGAAACAAATATTATTGTCTGGGTAAGATTTTGAAGTTGGATTGAAACAGCCAACCACCCAGCTCTCTCTCTCTCTCTCCCCAGCTCTCTTTCTCTCTCTCTCTCTCTCTCAGACGAAGACGATGGCAACAACAAACAAAATCTTATTATCAATAATTTGAGGTCGGCTACAAGAATCCTTTTTCTCCGCTCCATTTGATTCAGTACTAAATCTAAAGGAAGATCTAAAACAATTAAATTCTTATCAACTACAACAAGTCATGCAATAGCACATACGAGAATTCTGAATTAGCTAGTTGTTTGATCTAGCCCGGCCTCTCCGTAACGATAAGTGTATTTTTTTCTTCTTTTTTTATTTTGTTGCTTGTGCTGGTATGTATTATGGGCAGGGGGAAATAATTTTCATGGATAAGGTGTTTGTCTCAGAAAAAGGAAGATAAAGAAAATGAGGAATTATGGAATGTCTATCCAATAACTTTGCGGATGCTGTGGAGTCTGCTTTTAGTCAACTACTCCATTGATTATGCATGAGACTAAGCAACGCAACCATGTCTTTTACAACTACAAGGACTAGTGATATTACGAAAGCAGCAATTCAAATTAACCATCATTACCCCTTAACAGCAGCAAAGTAACAAAGTTCAAAACTAACAAAATTCGCGAGCCCTCTGGAGCAACATGACAAGTATATTTAAGCGATCCGTGGAAAAGAGTTTAACAGTAAAAATCTGAAATCTGAACTCAACTTTCCAATACGATAGTGCAGCATAGAGAAGAGAGGGGATAATAACTAATCACGCTAACTAAGTGCATGTTTTGCTAGTAAATTATAAGTGATTATAGGCTGAGGGTCCAACTGTGTGGATAATAAGTAAACAGTAGTTGTGAGTCCTAAGTAATGTGTGGACAAAATGTATGTTCGACCAGAAGCGATTAAATAACATTCACTTCCCAAACAAGCACTAAGTAGACATAAATGTCATTGATAAAAGAAATTGTCGCCCCATAGAGAATAAAGAGGTTTCAAAGTGGAAAAAAATTGTTGCTTTGGTATATACTTTGGCTCAAGAGGTAGCATTTTAATGTTTTACCGGGGGATGCCATTTTTCTAGCAATTGCTTGCTCTAAAAGACAACTGGAGAAAATGTAACTCCTGACTTGATTTGGACGATATGGACTGTTTTTAGAAAAATATGCCTTTGAGTTTCTTGTGCTCCAAATCTCGAGTGCCTCGTGTACACGGTTATATATGTATTGGAGAATGGCATTTACGATTTCATTCCAATTTGAAAAATGTACCGTTCCGCAAATGTCTAAGTATCAACCCTTTTGGTAACAAATACACAATCCCATTAAGTATATCAGGATTGATGCTCGCTAATGATACATCTATATATCATGCATTCTGTGAAATGTAATGTAATCAACCACAGTACAGCTGAAACAAACATAAAAACAACTAATATTTATGGCTAGTCCATATTTGGATCATTGACTATACAAGAACGATTATCATCAGATTGAAGAGATCACACCATACCATATGCACAGTGGACGAATACCGGTATCTTCTGAGCTCTCTTTCTACAAGCCCACTTCACAGCAGATTCAATCTCAGCCGGTTGAGGTGATCGCGTGTCCCATGTAGGAATGCAAAAATAAGCATGTCCCGAAAGCTCCATTTTCCTTGGAAACTCACAAGTGCAGTCGATAATGGCTGGATTACCAGGTGGCAATTTGTCGAGCGAACAAGGCCATCCTCCAACATATAATCCTTCTGAAATGTCACTATACGGAGCCTCCCCACTTATCAACCTTCTCAAAGCTGAAAATAGTCTCACAAAATATAGATATGGACTGAACATAATTAGTGACCAAATGGGAAATCTCCCATCTGTGCCTTTCCCCAAAAGTATTGGCAGATTAATGGATGGATGTGCAGCTATCGCAACCAAGAAAGACACCAAAGAAGCATACAAAACTGGAATTGCTAGCAACGTGAAACCAAGATTTCTTAGATAAGTAAAAGCCATGAATAAAGTTGCTGCCTTTAAGCCTATAAGCACAGATATACCCACACCCATCTTTCTTGAACAGATAAACAATATTAAAGTGAAAGATCAAGAAATTTTGCACAGTTGGTCAGTTCCACAGTTACAGGAAGTCGAAGAAAATATAGTCAGTAAGAAAAAGGGAAATTTTGTACAAACAATATCATTATATGGATAACTATGAGGATTCAGGGGATCTAATCCGGATTTCTTGAGAGTGTGTGAAGTTAGGGTTCTAATTACCAGTTATTTTTGAAGAAAGAAAGCATAGGGGAGTTTTGAATTCTGTCCTGACCCAAAAAGACGGTCATCCGAGTCGGTGAAACACTGAGTTGCCGTGTCTACAAAATATTCGTGAACTCGTTAGCTTCTATTCTTTATTCCATTGAGTTGCCGTGTATACAAAATATGCCTGAACTCGTAGCTTCTACTCTTTATTCCATTTACCCTCGCTCAAGTATGCCATGTAAAGAGAACATCTGTGAACTTGTTGTTAGAGGTTGATATTTGTATTTGCACACTTATTTCATACTCAAATAAGTTAATTAGTGATTAAATTGAGCAATTTTATATTCACAACAGTGTATTTATTGTTTTTGTAAGTCAAAATTGAAATAGAACAAAGACGAAGGAAGAGAAAGATGATCGAAATTGTGCGAAATCATGAATTTGGGGATCAAAACGAACAAGTCAGAGAGTTCAAGGACCCAATGTTGCAATTTTTTAAGGGGCATGATCGAAATGATGTCAAATTTTGAGGACCAAATTGTACAAGATCCAAGTTGAAAAGCATGATATGCAGTTATATGGGGACTAAACCGAGCAGAAGAAAGCCCACACGTGAGGGCTCTTTTGACTTACCGAGACCAAGATGGTCCCGCAGTGCGCGTGCGCCAAGAATGCCCCATCACGCGCCCTCTTTCCGGCCATGGGCATTTTTATGTATTTTTTTGAATTTTGTGAATCTTTTCGCCATTTTATGGACACATATTTGATGGTGTTTAATAGTCAATTTTAGCCATTTTTTAATGATTCTCTTTTCATACATTCAACCCTATTTTACACACGTTTTTGGTGGAGAAAAAATGGCCAAGAACTAATGCGAGGAGAAGGAGAAAGATCAAAAGAAAGGGAAATTTTCTTGGAGGAATCAAGATCCATCCATGCTATTACTTCAAGAATTAAACCAAAAGAGAGTCTTATCTTTCATTTTGTATTTACTCCATTATTTTCTCTTATTAGTGATGTATTGCATGAATCCTCTCTCTTTTTATCATAGATATATAAAATGGGCTAAATTCTCATGTCAGGATTTATGATAAAAACTTAACCTGGCTTTATTGATTTCGCTATTTGCTTTTCAATGTTAAAGGATTTTGCTAAAGGTACATAATTTTGTACATAGAGTGTTACATAAAACTGTGGGCTCCACTCACATTATCCAATGTTAAAATGCTTATTTTCATGTTTATCTACTATAATATTTCGTGCATTATCATTTATGTGATCAATGAACGATTATATTTAGTGATTTGTGTATCGTTAGAGAGAAAATTGTGCATTTTAGACCAAATAGTAAATATCTTATGTTCTTGTAGGAGATAACGATATACTTCTAATCTTAGGTGATCCATTGAGCTATTTTCACAAATAATTAATGCAATTGGTTGAATTTTAATCGATATAGAAATATAGTAGGTTAAATAAATCGATTGTGGTTAATTTCGCTCGATAGAGGTAATTAGCCAACATTAAAAAAATCAGGTCTAACATACTAATAAGTAATTTGTTAATTTGCGTGTCGAAAAATTAATTAGGCAGCGGTTAAGTGAAATCATGAATCCCAACCATTTTAACCTCTGAAATTTCCCTCAAATTTTATGTTTTGTTATTTTTGTAGAGTTTTTAGTTACTTTCCTTGTTTTCATGTCAAAAATCCAATAATTGTGTTTCTTTGTTAGATAAAATTTCCTCGAGTGATCGATATTTCGAACTAAAAAAATCCACTTTATTACTTGAATGTAATTCGTGCACTCACTGTTTGCACTTTCTTAGGGAACAAAGGTTAGTCGAGCAATGTTACCACGAGTTCAGTTCGTTTTAAACATGAATGATCGACTCGACTCTAAGTTCGTGCTCCTTTTTTCAGACTTGAAATAGATTGCTTTTATAATAGACGAAGTTAGAATTGTACATGAATAACTTGTAATTGTACAATATTTTTTTATTAAAAAAAGTGAATAATATCAATAAAATGATAAATTATGATGAATTAAAATATCATTTACTTGATCATGCAGCAATTGGGCATATTTATCATGGATTCGAAACTCTAAGGCTTCCCAACCCTTTATACGCATTAAGATTTCCGATATATCTTCTTCAAGTCTTCATTTGAAGCTCAAACAAAATTCTACCACTTGCACTAAAATCAAATCCTAACGTTACGGTACTAATTGGAGATGTTAGTAGATTGTGTACTATAAGAAAAATAATTGGATGTTGACGCTCATTAGTTCTCCAAAAATGAAGTCCAAACCTTTTGAAATCTATATCCTCCATCATTGTAAACATGTTGTGAGTATAATATACATCTAATTCTTTTGGTATTTCACCTGCACCTATAATCAATGTACTTTTGTTAGGGAAATAAGTACAAGCATATGTATTAATTTTAAGATATGGTAGCGCTAGATATTGGACATACATTTCATACTATTCACATAAATAGCTTCTATATTGTAATATGTTACTAGAGTAATTTCTTCTAACTTTAAATGCAATTTCTCAATCATAATCTTGTAAATTATTTTCTAGGTAGTGCGCGTTGGAGTAGTAAAACGTAGTAATAAGAGCTTCATGGCATTCACAAGATTTTAGCAAAAGCTGAGTTGAGTTCAATCTATGACTTATATCGATGACAAATGTTTTGACATCCATTTAGTGTTTTGTTCAAAATTCTTGAAAATTTGTTTTCTACTCAATGATATCGTAATAGATTATTCCTAATTCTTTTGAATTGATCTTGAATTAATTTTAACACGTCTTGCACAATTATATTAAAAATTTTACAAACACGACATACACGAAAAAGAATACCACCAAAATCAATAACCCAAAACTAATTGATCAATTGTTGTTTTATGAAACAATGTTTCGTTATATATAAAACTACGAATTTTATTATCACAATGAAATTCTTTAATAATACTCATTAAAGTATTAAGAATATTATTAGAATTATGAGAAAAATTAATTAATTTAAAAACAATAATTCTTTTATGCATTACCCATCATCATCATCATCATCATCATCATTTATAGATTATTCTCTTTTATGAGGCTTTATGGAAAAAAAAATCATCCGCAATAACTATCAATAAAATTGCGCATACATTATTAGCAATTTTTTAAGTTTAAAATATATGCCAACTAAAATGAATTAGCTAATAAATAAAAAACTAATATAAAAAATTATTTTATTAGTTTTTAAATATTATTCAATAACCAATTTTTATTAATTTTTTTTATTTAGAATATAGAAACTAAAATTTTTTTTAGTTGTTTTTACAATATAAAAAACTCAAATGAAGTATCTTCTAAATTTCTCAATATAGAACAATATTTAAGGAAAAATCAATAATTAGAAAATAATAAGCAAAGCATTATATAATGGAATATATACGGTGTGATTTGTTATTTCATTTATGGTGCATTTGATTGTGAGTATAGAATTTGTATATAAAGAAAATAAATTATAGGCAATTCAATTGCCTATAACTTATTTGTATGAAAATTATTAATTAAATATGTTTGATTGATTTAATTTTTTAACCTAGAATATATTATACTTGTTCATTTTTTATTGGTGATTAGATGAGTGTCACACGTTTTATACAACATGAAATATACTGTAAGTGTACGACGTCAAGTTTTATAATATAATAAAAGAGTTAGAGTGTCAAACACACACGGATTGTAATTTAATTCCACTAAGTACTATAATTATATAACTTTTATTTTATCTAGACAATTGATGAATGATTGATCGATTGTTTTAAACTAGTCAAAAGTAAAATGCTACTACAAAATTGGACAATATAAATTATCAAAATGAGAAAGCCTAAGGAATTAAAGCCTAAAATTTATCAAAGTCCCGATTCTTTTGTGGAATAAGCTTCATAGATTTTACACTTTCTCTCGAAACTCATAAAACCTACGTTGTGTCATTTTTATGATCACGCCTAAATTCTCATCTCTCGAGTGCCGAAATTGACTAGCATCTATTCATTCAATTATTGATCCAGTAATTGAAAACATTATAATCATAATACAATTAAATATAAGTGAGAAATTTCAAAATAAATAAGTCATGTATTTATCAAACCATAATCTCAAGTTGGCTATATCAAACTCTAGCTAAATTGTCGAGCTCATGAAATAGAACATGAAATCCATACAATTTACAATGGAAAACAAAAAAGAAAATGTAAGAAAGAACTCTTTTGAAGTACAAATCGAAGTCCCTTTTATGATTTCCACAATTTTTTCACTTGATTTCTTCAATTCCTTCTTGTTGTTGTCCTGGAGATTCAGCCTTTTTATATCTTTCTCTCCTTCTTCCCCTCTTTAGAATTAGGTTTTCTCACTTGTATTTATAGTATTTTAGAGTTTTGGGACGAATTAGGTTTGAATTGGGCCAATAAAAGATTTTAAAAATATTAAAACCCGTTTCTCGCACAGGCGGCACCTCGGCGCCCAGATTGGGCGTTGTAGGGCCGCCCTCTCTGTATTGGTTCAGAGACGCGGTCGCCTTGGCACCCGCATCTTGGCGCCTGTCTTCAGTGGAGACTACAATGTGCATTTTTCAGTATTTTTATCATAATTTTTGCTTCCGATATCCGATTGAGGTGATTCAAGATTTTTTTGGAAAGATAACTCAAAGGGCTACAACTTTGGTTCATATATCATTTTCCAATTCAAACGTTTGCTATGTCAAAAATGAGTCTCAATATGAGACTACGAATCTAGAGCATAACTTTCTCGGTTAGAAATTGATGTATCATCATACTTTGCGTATATTTGATCAATTTGACTTTTCTCTTCTTCCAATTAACTCCTAGCATTCTTGAATCTTCATTTTGAAGTCTGACACAATTTTTGAGTATTTGCACTTTAGTCCTCGGATTTTGGATCTATTACAATTTAGCCAGTTTATCCCATTTTGTCAACTTTTGCTTATTTTCTTCAATCTCATCAATCTACATCACAACATCAAAATCACGTATTAAAACATCAACAACTCATAAGAATTAACCAAATAATAAGTTTAATGATATTGATAACATGAGTAAAATATCACTCATCAATGAGAGATGAGGGATGAATAAGAGAGAAAAAGAATGAGTGAATTCCCTGAAAAATGAAATCATACTCTCCCAAAAGAAAACTTTTTCCATGATTTTGAGAAAAATATGGTCATGTGACCAAAAGTAGGAAAATGTTTTTATGAAAAAAAATGTCAATCAAACAGTACAAGCGTAATAATTTGGATGGAAAAAACACATTTTATGGAAAATATTGACAAACAAATGTACCCTTATTTTTATCTTTTTAACTATTTACAATGTCATGTTTGTAAATTTTTAAGCAAAAAGTGTAACCCGTAACCATTATGTAAAATTTAATATTTTAAATGTAAAATTGTAAAATATGTTGACTTTGTGTTTAGTTCTGATAAAAATCAACATCTAATTAATTTTAATAAAAATTGATGAAGTGTGTAGACTGTGTAGTCAATAAATTATGGATTCTATAAAAACGACTAAAATTAATTATTAATTTTGACTTTAAAATATAACTTTTTAGTTGAAACAAATATGTACGATATGTAAAATGTAATTACATTTTATATAAATATACCAATTGAAACAAATATGAACGATATGTAAAGTGTAATTATATTTTATTTACATGATATATTTCGTAAATTTTTTTTCATTTCATTTAAAACAAAAAAGTACCAGTTGATGGATTTATAAAGATTTGAAAAATTATGCAATTATAACAAATAAAGGTGGGGATCGATTTGCTCACTTTTAAACATTGAAAACCAACTTGTTACTGATACAATAGCTTGGGACAAGATCGCGAAATAATTCCAAAAATCTTACATCAAACATCGCGTGCCGTACACGTACCACGCGCAAGACCACAGCCACGAAGCAAAAGTTAGAAGGATGTCGAGGCATAAACAATCGTCAACTCAAACCCTATCTCCTCTTCTTCTCCTCCTTCTCTTTAAAGAAACCCAGTCTTTTTCTCTTACAGGAATATTTCTTATGGAACTTTACAGGTTTTTCGAATCGGAGATGTACGGGGCTTCGAATTTCAGCGGGATTTGATGATTTATTATTCTCATAAATCAGACTCTGGGCACTTGTAACGTAATAATTAAGAAAAAAGATTCAAGATTTTGAAGCATATGGAGGGCTCTGTGTCCACATCCGAAGATTTCGGGGCCCCGCCGGAGTCTTGGGAGGTCGCTGATGTCGACGCCAGCATGCGCCGCCTCATGCTGTCTTCTTCCAAAAACGATGCCGTTTCTTCTAATTCTTTGGGTAGTAATCGGTCTGAGAAGGTTGATATTTCGCCTTCGATCGGTGTATCGGACGATTTGGTGAATTCAGTGGATCAGTTTCTGCGAGAGGCCCTGCAGAATCCTCGTGAACGGCTCTCTGGTGAGTTTTCTTTCAACTTTTTGTCTCTAGTTTGGGATTCAGAGTCCTTGCTTACTGGTTCTCAAAATTGTGTTGTGTTTTGAATTTGTTTCTTACTTGGAAGTTGTAATTTATATGCTTATTACTAATCAGAGTCAGCACGATTTTGTCGACTATACATGTAAAATGGCTTTCTTGGTAAACATGGTTTGTCTTTACACAATTTGGTGAAAATGAAGTTTTAGGGTGAAATGCTAATAGAAGCATCTATATGGGTGTTTTAGAGGTGAAGCCTTTATATCTAGTAATACTCACTGCTAATATCTTTTGATCTTTTAATAACATCAAATGCAAGAGTGGGAAAATCCATTTCTCATAAGAAACAAATGAACTGTTAATTTGATTTATAGAAAATGTGTTTATTATAGAATATTGAAGAGCCAAAATGCAGAGTTATGTATGATAATGATATAGATACCATATAGCAACAAATTTACATCCAATCCCCCCCCCCCCCCCCCCCCCCCCCCCCCCCCCCCACACACACACACACACACACACACTCACTCACGCGCGCGCACAAAATTAAAAAAGAAGAAGAAGAAATTGTTCACACATTCAGATTTGGTTTTGAATAATTAACTGAGCAGGCTAGTATGAAATCTAGGCTGATAAAAGGTTGCAGTTTTCTGCTTGTGTGGACACATCTTGAATAAAATGTTTACAAATTAGGTAAGCCTACCAGATATGAGAGGACACGGATAGCCGGATAGGTATTGTGATGTTCTACTAGGTCTTGTTTTATGTCGGTTAGGGCGATTGAAGTAATTGTAAGCTTGTGCTGTGGTCCTCAAGGATATCTTTGAAAAAAGTAAATTAGTGAAGGTTATCAGCATCTGATGGGTTTGGTTATATAGAAAGTTGTTTCAGTTATCATTTGGGGGATTTGGACAGAAATAAATTGCAGTATTTTTTGAGGAAAAGAGCAAGTAGTTGCTTTAGACGACTGGGGAATACTTCTAGCATCTTTATGAGTTTCTATTGTTTAGGAGTGCAAGTGTACCCTTTTCCTTTTACTGTACTTGGGCAGTCAGATTTGTTGTATTCTTGATTATTTTTCTCTTTATTGTATTATAGCATACCGCTTACTCTTGATTAATACATAAAAGAAGGTTTCTTATCGAACAAATTGCCATTATATTATTTTTGCTTCTATACGTCCTTGAAAACCGGGTAAGATATTGTTCATATACTTCTTGTTTTTTCCTAATTTTTTGGCGTTTCCTTTCTAGGGGATAATGGTTTTCCATGTTCCATTTGCAGTTTTACGAATGGAGCAGGACGTCGAAAAGTTCATTAGAGATCCTACTAGAGATCAGATGGAGTTCCAACAGCTGCCTACTTCTTACTTGAGGTTGGCTGCACATCGTGTAGCCCAGCACTATTCACTGCAGTCTATGGTTTTGTTGGATAATTCGCCTGATGGCTCTGGTTCCCGAATTATTATACGCAAAACGGATAATATTCGCCTTCCTTCTATCCGTCTTGCTGAAATTCCTGTTAAGCTACCAACGGATGACGGTGTTGTTAAGGTTGCAATCAAGCAAAGGCCACAGAAAGGGTCACAAACTTTAAGTTCTAATTCACATTCTTCAAAATCCAGTGGTTCTAAAAGCGTTGAGGAAAGAAAGGAGGAATATAATAGGGCTCGAGCACGGATATTTAGTTCCAATAGTTCTAGTGGGAATCCCAGTTGGAAACCCGAAAATGAGCCAAGGTTGAAAGACAGTTTCCAGCAAGGTTCGTCCAGGGTTTCAAACGATGAAGAGAGATATTTTCCAGGAGGTGGGCCTGATCCTATTCGTAGAAGTTTGTCCGATTGTTCTACGGTTAGCTGTAGATCACCTGTCAGCAGGACAGAGGAGCCAGTTGGTAGGTTCAAAACTAATAATAGGGTGGCTATTTTTCGGGACCGTGAAGTTGATCGTGCGGATCCTGACTATGACAGGAACTATGACAGGTGTATACTCTCTCTCACACACACACACACATGAACTGACACAGCTAAGTCACAAATATTCTACGTATCAGTTTGGATTTCTATCTTTCTTTCTTTTTGAGCACGACTGAACCAGATTCTCTTGAATATATGAAGCTTAGCTATCAATATGTGACTGTCTTAGGCAGTCTCTCCATTTTTTTCGAGTCTATACTCAACTTTTGATGGTTTGATTTACTTGGTTGCACGCTTGCATTCAGTGTTTTAATTTATTGATTAAATATGAAACGTCTTAATATATATCTGCAGTATTTTTTCCCCTTAAAACAGCATTCTGGTATGCATTATTGCTTGATGGTGTTTAGATCTTTCAACTTGCTTTGAATGTTTCTATCACGAGCTGGATAAAGTTTTTTCTATCAATTGAGATATAGCTGGTTGAAAATGGTCAAAAGTATATGTTGTCTACAAGCAGTCTGGTATGATAATTTGGTATTTTTCTCAGATATACGCAAAGATTTGAACCGGGTTTTGGATATAATGGCAGTCCATATGCCATTCAGCCTATGTATGCACCTGCTTTGAACTATAGCACTGAGTTTCCACAGCTTGGATCAAGTCATAGACCTCCAATTTCTGCTGAAAACCAACCTCGTCCCATTCCCCAACATCTACCTGGGCCATGGGTTGCACCATCAACTCCTGCTGGTATTGGGTATGGTCCACCAGAGACAATGATGACTCCATTTAGTCCTAGTCACGTCGGTGCACGCACCAACTCTGCTCTCTACTTGCACTCTGCTCAGTATCCTTGTCACCACTCTGGAATGCCACTTATCCATCCCCATGAAGCAATTCACCAACCTTTTCCACAGGTATGATGAATGTTGACAGTCTTATCTATTTTTGTGGTCCTATTGATTGGTGACTGGCCAACTGGTTTCCCTTTTACCATATTTACCCCTGCACACTCCAACCCAACAACCTTGAAAGCATAGATCCTTGAAGCAATGCTTTTGATGACTAGTTTGGAATACTTGCAACACTTTGTCGATTGGACTTCAAGTATGTTATGGGTTTTTAAAATTTTTACTTTCTGACTTGAGTCAGACGACATTGGCACGTCAAGGACATAGAACCCTCTTTTGTAAGTTTTGGAATACTTAATTACTGCAAATTTAATTTTAAATAGTTTGTTTAAGAAAGTCGAATGATGTGAGAAAAAAATGTACTTCGTGTCAAAATCATTTATATCTACTATATGCACTTTTGGATAGAAAGTATTTTCATTTGATTAGCATTAGCAATACAATGTACAATTCAAAGTTATTTAATTACAAATATGAAGATTTCACCTGCAAAATTCAGAATTGGAGCTGAAAATGTAATAATTTATGGAAAATAAAAAGTATAGAATAAAGATAGAATACATAAATTTATAATTTTAATGTATCTGGTCAATGCGAGCGTCGGTGTGCTACTTTCTTTCCTTTTTTTTTTATTTTTAAATGACCCGTTATTTGTGTGTCTTGTCATGTTTGTATCTGTGCTTTATAGTCGAAGGCCATAGGATGAAATTCATTGTTGAGTGTTGTATCCATGCTTAGGATAGACCATTATTGGTAGTTTTGAGTTGCAAGAATGCTTGCGATGGAGATGGACAATCGAAGGCTTGTGATTTTCTACTTCTTTTGAACTGTTATTTGTTGTTTTTTATCCTTGGTTCTTACTAACTTCTGCTTTTCATTATTGAATGTCTTTTCAGTCTTATCAGCAGCAACCTGATGCTAGTTTTGGATTAGCCCGGCCCCGATGAGGGGCTTGGGCCATGCCTGCACCCTGCCAGTAGACCATCCTGTCTTAAATCAAGAGTCTGCTAGGGCAGCACATTCGCCCCAAACTGGACAAGGTGCAGGCATAAGCAACCGAGATGCGCTGAATGGAAATTAGCATCATCTTAATCCATCTTAAATCCGTCCGCGAGTCTCGGTTGAATAGAGCTTCATTCGTGTTTGATGGAGTTCATTTGGTGTGTTAGGACAATTGATTGGATGAGTTCCCTAGAACTCTCCCTTGCACCGTATGATGACGAAATCAGATTAGGAAGAGAAATTATCGGAGCAGTGAAGGTTACATAAAGTTGGGCAAAGGTATATATTCGTGACGATAATTTAACTCAATTGTTCAAGTTAGGATGCGTGGCTCAGGTTAAAAAGTTGGCTTATAAGAAAATAAGTTTTGAATTTTTTATTGATCAAGTCAGAACGAGCAAGTTAGTGTCAAGTTTCAAGTAAGTGTTACTTTCAAAATAACCAACTTTTTTTTAACATAAAAGAAAAAATTAAAATCCAAACATAACAAAAAGTGACCTTTTTTTTTTTTTTTTTTTCAAGCTTAGCTGAACACCTCTCTTATAGCCTTTGTATTTATACTGAGTAGTGCTGTAAATGATGCTAAATAGTTTTCTGTATTTTGTTATAATTCCAGGAGCTACAATACCATTATGCCCGAAAAATGATTGTTGCATGAAGGATGTGTAGAAGAGGAGACGCTATCTGTTTGGGCATTGGGTAACTATCTGTTATTTGCTAACTGTGACTTGTGGCTCAGATTATCTCAACTGTCCTCATAAATGTAAAGCTGCTAGCCTGCTACTTAAAATATTTGACTGATTAAATCAAATCTTTGTTTCTGCATAGATTTCTCATAATGTAGCTGCATCTTGGTTTCCATTTTCTTGTGCAAATGTCGTTTAAAGCTGATTCTGCGATATAGCTTGCCTTATTGCCTTGTGTTTTGGCTGGCAAAGTGTTGGTGTTGAAGAGGGTGGTGTTAATGTTTCAGACTTGAATGTTGCTCCTGGTTCTCTTCTAAGACAGACCCTGCCCTGACCTTAATAGAGGTTGTAGAATGGGCAGTGGCCTTGAGAAGCATGACACGACCTCACATTTTTCCGTGCTATATCTAAAACTTTCACTGACTCGATCAACTTTACGCCCTTGACACTGACCGTATTACTAATTTTACCCCGTCCTCTCCTTTATCGTGTTTAACACTCCATAATATTGTGCCCATGTTTAGTTTAGATAAAAATAAGATTTTTAGTAGATTTTGATAAGAGCAGATGGAGTATGTGGTTGAAAAGCTACGGGTCCAAAAAATGTATGGGCTTGCATAAGCTCCCCTGGCCAAATGAAAAGGAAATAAAAATAAAAAAAAAAAAAGAAAAGAAAAGAAGGAAGGAAAGGCAAATCAATTTCTCACTTCCGGATGGTCTTTCCTCCTACATTGTAATAATACTTATTTTCGATGTAATTGGTACTTTTTAATTTAATTTTCTGAAGCAAACCATATATGGCTGTGGTTTGCTCAAAGAACTTCTCTAAAGAATGGGCAGGAATTTTACCTGCACCTGATGCGACCAAACATACTTTCATATAATATGTTCAAGTGCTTGTCTGATTTTGCTTAAAAATTTACTTATGAGTAACTTCCGAAAAAAAGTTACATATGCAAACATCTTAGGAGTGTTCTAAAAGGCGTAATACATGGCAATGCGTGAAACTCAAGCTAAGGGTTAGGCGAGGCTTATGCGTAAAAAAGCGTAAAAAAACGTTTTCTTATTTTAATATTATTTTAATTTTTAATCAATCAAAAAATTATTTAATAATTAAAAATAATACTTATTAAACATTTAAAACATATAAATATAAATTTTATACATTTTTTCAAAATTTCCAATAAAAAAGATAAGTTTTAAATTTAAATACAAAATAGTAAATAAATAGCATAATATTATCTATAACTCTTTATTTGATGAGAGATTTTTTTTGATTTCAGTGGTTGTTTTAAATTAGGGCAAAATGAAGAAATTAGTCTTTAATAAATTTTAACTTCAAAGAATTGAAAAAAAAAATTTTAAATTTGAAAAAAAAAATTAAAAAAGCTCGCATACGCATGTATTATTGCACCTAGGCGCGCATTAGCTGGCGGTAAACGTTAAATAAGGCGCGTTGACCATCCTAAGGCACATACCTTGGCGCGCTATTTAGAACACTGATTTATGCTAAAAGAAAATTTTGGATAGAAATTACAGTTAGGAGCAATTTATATTAATTTAAAAATATAAATACAATGAAAAAAAACTTAAAACATAAATATGATAATATATAAAGATTATGAACATTTTAGACAGCTTTATGCTTGACTTTAGCTTTGCTAGAATAAGCGCATGGAAATTCCCTCTCCAATTTCCTCCCAGAAAACCCTAATTTTGCTTGATTTGAATCCTTTCCATAAAGAATACAGATCCATTTGATCTATGTGCTTTTGATGTTAAGTCGATAATTTTTGAAAACAAAACAATAACAGATCTTGGATCGATGGCGAAAGAATTCAACGTGCCTCCAGTGGTATTCCCCTCCGGTGGAAACCCTGCCGGCGGAGGCCCCCAGCAACGCCGCCTCCCTACAGCCCCCTTCCAACCCCCGCGATCCTCTAACGCTAGCATTCCATTCATGTCATTCGATGTCAATTCGGCTGCCGCATCCACTTCATTTTCGACTCCTCAATTCCCCTCCACAATTTCCGTCAGCGGCGCTACTGGATTCGAGGACGAGCCGCCGCTCCTCGAGGAGCTGGGCATCAATACTAAGCAAATTTACCAGAAAACGATTTCTATCCTCAATCCATTTAGAATCAATGCCCGTCTACATGAAGATGCCGATCTCTCTGGGCCTTTCCTTTTCCTAATGGCATTCGGACTCTTCCAACTCCTTGCCGGAAAGCTCCATTTCGGGATACTCCTCGGCTGGGTTACTGTGGCATCGCTGTTTCTATACATTGTTTTCAATATGTTAGCGGGCAAAAATGGGAATCTCGAATTGTACAGGTGTGTTAGCCTGATCGGATACTGCATCTTGCCGATTGTGATACTGTCGGCTGTGTCGTTGTTTGTGCCACAGGGCGGGATGGTGATCATGGTGTTGATGGCGCTGTTCGTGATATGGTCTACCCGTGTTTGCGCATGCCTACTTGTTGAGCTGGCATCCTATGGGGATGAGCACCGAGGCCTTATCGCGTATGCTTGCTTCTTAATTTACATGCTTTTCTCTCTGCTCGTGATTTTCTGATAGAATCACCATATTGCATCTTGTCAAATTATTAGTCTCTGCTAGGGTATTGCTTGTTAGTATCCTAAGGCTTTAAGTGAATAGAAGCCAAATCATAGTAGTGTTGGACAATGAATCAAATTGTTTCTGACTGCCAAATGAGAATGTGGTAGATAATATGCTAGACCTCAGAGATTTCGATTTTTGTACTTTTAAAGACTTGTTTTTTATATTCGTATGGTGATTGGTGATTATATAGCGAGTATGTTTCTTTTATTTGATGGTATCAAAATGATTAGAAATATCAGCCATCTTTAGCATCTGTAGGCATGGTGTATCAGATTCTTTATTAATTATTTATTTGTAAGCATTATGATTTTCTCCATGTAATAGCTTGCAGAATTTTCAGTGACAATGGATGCAAGGCTTCATTGTAGTCATTACCAGGATTTTAAAATCTACAGAAGGTTAAAAACGAGTGTATTTTTTGAGCAGGAAGATATCTATTGAATACGATTTAGTTTTCTGTTTCGGATGATATGAAAGAAATTTTGGAAAATTTTGACTTCCAAAGGACCTCTAAAGATTCTGAGAACCCGTGAAGGCCAACCAATCAAAAACTACTCTTCCCCAAATCCAAAATGTTATGCTTCAGAAGCTTCTCTCAATAAAATCAGAATAATCTATGTGACACCGAGATTTTTCTAGTAATGTCATTGTTTAAAGAACTATGTGAAGCTTACGCCTTGAGTTTCACCTTGCGTGAGACTTCCATAGAAGGGTGACTATGGTTTTCACACATTTATCAATGTGCCTTTTCTAGGAATTTTGTTTCTGCTATTAGAGGATGATGACAAAGGGTGAAAAAAATTTACACCAACAGGGACGATCATTGGAGAATAAAAAGTGATAGATGATTCCTTAAGAATCCTATCAGTGGTGATGGTACAAGAGAATTCTTGTTTTCTTTCTTTTTAATCAACTTCACCTTTGCCAGGTGGTAGGGGTTTTGCTAGTATCACTACATGTAGATTAATAATCATTGAAGGACAAAAGAGGGAAAAAAGGAAACCTTTCAGTTATTCCTCTAGAGATGCATTAAGAGGAGAGAAGGAAATCTTAGGTTTAAATTTAACTTGGAGGTACATTACCTTACCTTCATTACAAACAAGCAAAACAAACTTAAAACTTACATCTAACAAGGGATTTATAATTGTAAATTATCCAAATGTATCATTTCATCCAAACTTCCTCTGATGCAGTGACTTGACTGCGAGCTCAGTGCAAGCAGACTTGTAATTTTGTGTGGTGTCCATCTAGCAGTATTTTATCACATCGTTACTAATTCCAGAAGTAATTATTAGTTAGTTATTGTCTTAGTTAATGTTTGTTTGCAAGTTAAGACTTTATTTTGTTAATTCGTTCTATTATGGACATTTTAAGATGGTTTTAGTGTATTATGAGCCTATCTTTTATTTTTATATTTTTCAAAATTATTTATTGGTTCGTTTTAACCCTTACTTCTAGAAACAACTTGAGGCTTACACGTGGCCTCATAGTGGTAAAATGTCTAGATGCTGGATTGAGGCCTTTTAGCAATTGAGTAGCGTACAATGTATGGCTATTCTTCGCCATTCTCATCATCCACTCAACAATTTTCCAACCCCTATCAATCAACAATAATTTCTCACACTTTTACTTTGCATTTTAGGACTGAATCCGAGCCGAACTGAACTAAGCGGTTCTTCTTAAGTTAAATACTCAAACAAGTATCTGAATTGAGAATTGACGGGATCAATTCAGCTCTCAGTTCTAGATGTTCTTGAATAAATATTGAATCTCCCTAATTTTTTTAATTTTTTATTTGAAATAAGTCAAATTATTTTATTTTTTAAAATAAATTTGCTATTTAATTAATTTAGTCCAACCCCAAAATATGATTTTACTATTTACAATTTCCAACCAAGTCTAACTTAATCAAATTGACTTAAGTTATATTCAAATTTCTTATTCTACCATAGGGTTGTTTCTTCTGTTCTATTATTGTGAACTCGTCATCTTTATCTTACTTTGATTTTAACCGTCAAATTTATAAAGAACTCAACAAAGAGAGCTGCAAAAGATATCACGAGATTGAATTACGTTATTTTGTAATAGTTAAAATTGAACGTGTTATAATCGAATTAATGTAGCGTTGTAATATTAAAACAAATAATTATTGTAAGGAACCCGAGAACCGAACCAAACCCAATCCGAACAGCTCCATAATTAAATTTGGACCCGATAGTTTCATTTACTAAATACCCGAAAACTTGGGTTGAGAACCAAACCGAATCGGACCAGACCATGCTCACCCCTATTCAATCATAAAATTGTCCTTCTTGCCAAGTATGCCCATGTTAACCAACTCTTATTTTAGAGGAAGATGGAAGGGAATTACTTTCAAGTTCTTCATTTCCCATTAAATTCTTAAGCTGTTATTATTCAAGGGCAATGCTGATGACATCTAGTAGGACAAGAACATTCACTTCTCAAAAGTATGAGAATTACTTTCAAGTTTCATCACATTCTTCAGTGATTGGACATTTTAGATGGAAATTCTCGAGCTCGATTTATCATTGCTAAATGTTGATCAAATGACGTGGAGTACAATTCTCCTTCCGTTTCATTCTACCTCCATTTTTTGAAAGAAGGATTTGGCCGTCTACCTTGGCAGGTTTTGCGGTTTTGAATTGTTTTTCCGTATATGTATACACACGTCAAATATATCCAGCTAAAGATGAAAGTTATTTGTATTTCTGTGGATTGAGGGAATGACACCTTTGCAAGGGAACTTGTGACAGTGATAGTTTCTTCTTTTAGAGTTGCAAGTGATTACTAACAAAATTTATGTCACGTTTGATATTCTTTGCATTTTCAAATGTGGTAAAAGTATAACAAAGTTATCAAGTAACTTAACTATCAAAAGTGAACCGTGCTACTTTGCCCGAGAAAGGGGTGCCAGGGTCAAACTCGGACGCCCCCTATTGGTGGGGGTCTGAGTCCCGGGCAAAGGGGCTTTGCCCATCAAAAGTAACCAACTTAGAATTATTCTAAAACTTATTTTCCAACTGTAGAAGTTCGGTTTGCCCTTATATTTACTGACACTACATATATTTTGCATATTCGTCATGGTCATAATTTCAGTATATAAGTTTTGCAAAATTATGAAAATAAAGATTTTTTATAAAATGCATTTATATTTAAAGAGAGGATAATCCGAAGGGGTTGTTCAATTGGTCAAGTCTTGAGTTTGCTCCCTATTGGTCATCAGTTCGAGTCCCCTTAGGGCCACTGAAATGAGTATCCAAACGTAAATTTCAGGACCCTGTGAGATTAGTCGAGGTGTGCGTAAACTTGTCCGGACATTTATGGTTAAAAAAAAATTAAATTAAAAAGAGGATAGTTATCAATCATGTTAATAAAACACAAGAAATTGCTTAGCTAAACATGCTCTAAGCAAATGGAATATGATTTTGAAGGGTAATGAATCATGTCCAACCAGGGCGGAGCCAGAAAATATATTAGGTTGGGCTGAATTTTTTTTTTTAATGAACTAGTACTCTAAAAGATATTCTAAACCACACGATAAAACAAAAATGGAACCAAAATCGGGCAAAATCATGCCCCGCTAACTCATTACAACAAAACCACTCAAAACCCACTGAATCGACTGGTTCAACCGTAAACTGATGAACTAGTTTGGTGGTTTTCTTGATTTCTTTTTTCTTTTTTTAATTTAAAAAATTTTAACTTCATGAATAAACTTCATAGATTATAATTCAAATGCATATAGAAAACTATTAGATGTCATGCTCATTTTATAGATGCACTTATCTCAAATGATTTCATAAACTTCTAATATGAGATAGTGTCTTTTATAGATATCCTTCTCTCCAATGGTTTCATAAACTTCCAATGTGGAATAATGAGATAATAAAAAAATGTTAAAATGTCCAACAAAAATCATTTTCCAAATGTATGTCTAATTGACTAATTTGATTTTGAATCCAAACTAATTAAATTGTAATATTCACCTTCATCCTTTCATTTATTTAATTTTCAAATTTAACTTAAATCGCACTTGATTTTTAATATATTAATGTTATATATCATTTTCTATAAGTTTAAAATATTGGTCATAATATATTTTTGAGCACTCGTAACAAAGTTCTAATAAATATATTTTTAAAGTAATAAAATTAAATGTATAACATATTACTTGTTTTGATAATAACATCATTTTAGAAGCAACTTCATGGTGAAAAACTAAAAAGAATAAAATTAGTCCAGCCTAGAAATTAATTCTCAACTCAGAAGCAAATTCATGGTGAAAAATTAAAATTTGTTGAGCTTAAATATTAATTTTAGCCCAATTAACTTTATTTACAACTCAAGTGTAAAACTGAAATGATGCACAATTAATCAAATATTTAAACCAAATATTAAGGAAAAAAAAATTGCTTTTGGGCTGGGGTAGGGCTGGGCTATAGCCCACCCCTCCATCCGCCCCAGTGTCCATCAGTATATTCTTAAGGGAAATTACAAAAAATAAGGGGTTTGAAGTTTAGAATTCAAAAATCAGGGACCAAACTTCATTTTTCAAAACTCATGTGAAATATAAAAAGCTTAACCCTAATTTTTCACTCACTTCCCCCTCCCTCTCCCTCCTCTCCCCGGATCCGGCAGCAACCGTTGTTCGCAACAACAAGCTGCTGCCTGCAGCAGCCACTCACTTCTCCCTCTCCCTCATCTCCCCGGGTCCGGCAGCAGCGACTGCTTGCTGTCGGCGTCGGCAACATTTTTTTTTTTTTTTTTTGTTCTCGAGTGGTGCAGTGGGTGTGCAATGGAGGTGTTGTGGGTGTGTGTTGTGGAGGTGGTAGCGGCGGATCTACTAGTAGTTGGTTCGCTGTCTTTTTTTTTTTTTTTGTTATTGAGTGATGTGCTGTGCGTTGGTGATCTATGGTGGTTTGGGTGGTGGTCGTGAGGCGGTGGCGATTTTGTGGCGGGGGCGGCGATGTTGGTGGTTATTGTTGGTGGTGTGTGACCAGGTATTTGGTTACCCGTGACCAATATTTAATTTGTGACCTAAAAAATTTGACAATATGTGACTGAAAAATAATCTGTGATCTCGAAATAATCCGTGATAAAAAAAATTTGACGATATGTGACCAGTAAATAAATCTGTAACTTATAATAATGAATCTGTGACCAAAATTTGATGATATGTGACCAATAATAAATCTGTAACTTATAATTCTGAATCTGTGATCATTAATCATGAAATGTGATTTTATTTAATAAATATTTTTAATTAATTAAATACATACCCGATTTTTGAATTTTCAAACTATTTTACCTTATTTTTGAATTGAGGTAAAGAATACACCTTATAAATGAATTTTTCCCTATTCTTAACAATAATAATGCAAAATTAAATACAGTTTAAGTTGGCCTTAAAAGAAATAAAACTTGTTCTTCTTTACTTTGGCAATCCAGTTTCAGCATTAAGAAGTGCTTGAGTTTCATCAGTTATCATCTTGTAATATTGACTTGTCCCCGATAACATAACTAGAGAAGAAGAGGTACAACGGGGAAGAACGTGTCTGGGAAGTTAATGGACAGAGGGGAATTCCGTTTAGCTAAGCTTAGAATAAGTAGAAGATTTTCTTTCCAAATGCATTTGAATACGTTACTTTTTTTACTTATAAGTAAAAATAAGTTACTTATTATGAAAGTAACTCTTACTTATGGGATGTTTGATGCACATTATTGAGAAAAGAATACATTTTATAATGTAATGTGATGAAAAATACGTGGTTAAAAAATAAGAAAAAATTTTAAATTTGCGTGTAATATTATTTTATTAAAGAATGTGTAGTTGAAAATAAGTTTTGAAATAATGAATTTTGAGAAAAATGTGGATTCAAACAGGGCTTAGTATCAACTTTCATCAACAAAAAGTTAGAACTTTAAAACTAATTTATGATTAGTAAATTTACCAAGAAGTATACTTTTAATGCTTATCCATTTATGTTCTATGTCCATAAAATCAATAAATTTGCATGATAAGAACAAAGGGACTGCAAAATCTACCTGTTCAAATCAGTATCAGATTGGGGAGGGAAATAAAAGAGTAGCTTCTGCAGGAGAAGCGAAGCAGCCTCTCTGTTACGTGCAATCAGAACTGCGTTTGTCCCAGCATCAAAAGTATAACTACCCGTTGAATATCTTCCCAGCTATCCACATATTTTGATAGTAGAAATCAATATATTACTGCAACTGCATTCATCATATCACCCCGTGAAAATCACATATAAGCATCACTCATTTCTATCTATTTATAATTTAAATCGTTCGTAAACACTTTCCAAACATGTTTTAATATAAGCAAAGCAAAGTAATAAAGAACCTGTGGTGTTCCTTCGAAGCGATTCCATTTCTCAACATAGCTGATTATCCTGAAAAGTAAACATCCTCATAAAATCAAATTTACAATTTAAAACAATGCCACTTAAAAATGATGAAGGTCAGCCTTAAGCCACCCTCAAGGTAATTGAATTGAACTGGGAAAGAGAGCTTGCCTGTGAGATGTGTCATTCATATAGAATATCGGTGGGGAGGTATCCAGGCATGAAACTGATTACTGTCTGAACAAGCCAGATGAGCAAAAGATGGAAAATCACGATCTTTTATGGCTTCCTCCATCTGAATTATGCGACTTGGTACTACTTCCTGTGACAGTTCAATACCTAAATGAGAAATGTGGGCATTATAGATCTCATCATCACAAAGACCAGAACTCAGGAGAAAAAAGGAATTTTGAAGGCCATCAAAATCATTGAGGAAGAACAAAGCAATTTTAAGGACAAGAAACTGTATTCACGAAGTATTAAGATACTAGGAGGACCATTACTTACCTTTGCAGCTTTGCTCTATGTTCTACAAGCATACTGGTTTCAACAGTCTCACGCATACCTGACGTGCTACTAGTCTCCTTCTGACGCAAACTAACCTGAAATCAGGAGAAATCATTTTAAATTATAGAGGTTTTTATAGAATAATTAGAGTGGAAAACAAAGTATGAACAAATTTTATTTTTTTCTCAAAAGAACAAAGAACCCTGTTTGCCTTTTCAAGTTTCTGATGCAGGCAAGCAGGAAGAAATTTATTTGTAGAGAGTGGTTGGAATTACTCTTCAGGTCGGAAAGCAAAATAACTCGGGGTAATTTACAAGAGTACAGGGTAAATTGATGAATCATACAATCTTCAGGTGGTCATCTAAATAAGTTCTTGAAGATATGGAAGAGCATTAGGGAGATTCTAATGAATATCCAAGATGAAATTGTCTCAAAGAGCAGTAGGCACTATTGTCTGATTTAAAACGATTAATAAACCTTTAAACTATTGTCTGATTTAAACGATTTCGCCCCTGAAGTCTGTACATGGGGGTATGCATCAACTTCTAAACTCTAAAATAGTTCAAGATTTATTCACACAACTGTAAGTTGAGACTTTGCCGATAACAGTAAGATGCAGTTCATGTGGCGGTAAAGCCACTTTTATGAGTCAAAGCAAGTCAATTTGATGAAGAGATAAGAAGCAATTTTGTTGGTCAAAGAAATCAATTGGATAAGAGGCAATCTTGCTTCTCCATTAAGTATTAGAATTGGTAAAAAACGGTGGGTTATTTTCTTGTAAAAGACAACTATATCAAGTTGTTTATAACTTGAATTCACCGCCTTTCTTCTCTATACATATACATGCCTATATACCTCAATTCATGATCCCATTTTTGGGGGCAAAAATATAGAGAAAGAGGGAGTAATTTTAGAGAGAAAAATAGTGAGGTTTCTTCTAAATATTGTCTTTCCTTTTATTAGAGATAGTGTATTTTTTTCTCCTATTATAAGATAGGGTATTGTCAATTATACTCTCCTCATTTTAGAGAGAAATTCTTATAATCCTTTAGTTATAGTGAAATCCTTCTACAATTTGTCCGTGGTTTGCCCACATAAAATTTTGGTGTTCATTATTTTTTATTTCTACTTCAATTGTAATTGTGTGTCCCATACCACAACGACATAACAATGCTATCAGAGCGCCAGACATATAGTCGATTTTTTGTGTTACAGTCAGATCCAGTTAGTGGAAATAAGGCATCTTCGACAATGGCGACAAAGTACGAAATATAAAGTTGGGGGGGGCGGGGTGATTATTTCGATGTTAATTTTTTAAGAAAATATAAATTCCTCCTATTGGACAATTTGGAATTTTGTACCCAAGTTTTATCTAGCTTTTGAACATAAATGAAATAAATTACTAATGGTTAGAACTTAGAATTTTCAAAGGGAATCTGGCCTTCATTTTTCTTTGTTTCAAATTGGATCCAAAACTTAGCTTATTCTTAAGAGTGTAGCATCTTAGAATTTTCATGTTCGGACTCTTCCCTATCTGTATTTTCTGTTTATTAAGAATGAATGAAGATTGCCATTATACTTGAAATCGGTTATTGGCTAATTGGAAATATATTCCAATTTTTTACAAGTAACTATTGCAAATACATATATATGCACTATTGTGTTTAATAAACGATCTCGCCCTAGCTGGATCTGATTCCTAGATTTGTCACTGTGATGAGCATAATAATTTTGTAGCCCGCTAGGACACGGGTCTGCCGAATAAGAGCATCTTGATTTTGGCCCTTTACCAACATAATTTTGGCACACTATAAGTAATGGTCGTGCATCATGGTGCCTCTGCCCACCAATTTTCCTAACGGTGACTATGACTCGATGGAAACTGTGGATGGTGGTGCAATACAGCCCCAGCCCACCAGTTTTCCTAGTCATGGTGGCTACAATATGATGGCCAATGTCAACGGTGGTGCACTGGTGCCTCCGCCCACCAATTTTCCTAGTCATGTTGGCTACATAAATACGACCACTCTCAATGATGTAGAAATAGAGCCTCCACCCACCAATCTTCCCAGTCAGGCCAACACAAATTTTAAATTTCCAATGCCAAGATGAAGAATAGAAGAAAGTAACTAAACTGTTGTTTCATAGCTTCGTGTGGTTGCTATTGAAATATTTTGTGTTATATAAAGATAAGAGTTTAGATGTAACATATTCGTTACTTATCCCTCATTATGTTACATATTCGACCAACCTTACCTCATAGGTTAAGTTGGTAAGAAATCGCACCGTGCATATATTTTTTCTTCTTTTTTCCGTCTTTCTTTTTGTATCAAGAAATTCATAAACAGAACTCCAGAAATCATTTGTTAAATTTTCCGGACTCTAGGATCAAACCAGTTATGGAATGCAATGGACAAATGTTTAAGATATATTTACACGAGAAGTTAAATTTAAAGAAGAAAAGTAGTTCTTTTTTTCCCGCTACTAAAACCTCTTTCTGTTAAAACTTTTACCCATAAAACCTTCTGAATTTCTCTCAGAACCTTCTTGCAAAATTGCCCACCAAAAGAAGGAAAAGCGCATTGTATCAAAACTGATCAAATTGTGAAGTGATAGACAATCCGAGCGGGAATTCAGTGCCGGAGATGTCTTGGAATCCGGACCATGACAAGCTTTACGAGGATGCGCTAAAAGAGTTCCCCGAAGAGGATGACAATCTCTGGGAAAAGATCGCTAGTCGGGTGCCGGGGAAGTCTCCGCACGATATCAAGGCTCATTTCGAGGATTTATTCGTGGATTCTTTACTCCTTGATGTTCTTTATAATGAAGTGAATGCGGACCCGATCGATGATCCGATTGACAACAAGATTTCTTCAGGGAAAATCGAGACTTCGGTTCAATCCGATGACTCCAGTGAGCTTTCTTCCGAAGAAGAATATAGGTATTACATACATACATACATGCATAAATATGTGATCACTATCTGTTTTGTAGCAGGTTCCTTTATATCATTAATTTCTTGACGTTAATTTTTATTGTTACGCAAAATATTTTCTATCATTCTTGATGTTAATTTTTACTACGTGTTTCTTTGATTAATTTTGTGAAAAAACTTCCTATTTTGTAAGTATGAATTTATATTTTACAAATAATGCCAAACTACTATAGAGGACAATGGTGTATGATCTTTTGGTTACACTAACATCAATGAACTTTCCGTTCCTTCTCAAGAAACTGGAGCGCCATCTCAAGAAACTATTACAAGCGTCTCGACATTACTGATCAGCCTCTGCTCACCAGTGTTCCTAGCCATGGTGGCTCCAACAAGATGGCCTCCTTTGATGGTGGTGCAATGGATTCCCTGCCTACCAATGTTCCCAGTCAAGGAGGCGATGACCCAACAGACGCCGTCAATGGTGGTGCAATGGAGCCACCGCCTACCAATCTTCCCAGTCAAGGAGGCAGGCCCAAAAGACGCCGTCACTAGTGGTCCAATGAAGCCCCGGCCTACAAATCTTCCCAGTCAAGGAGGCCAACAAAATTTCTGATAAAACACCCCATTTCAGCGTACAGAATGTAATTGAAGTTCCATCCCTCATTGCTCGACTCTGAATCCTATTATTAGCTATTGACATGTTTGATGATCATATTGGTTGTCTGTTAATTTCATTTTATATCATCCCCGTTGTAGGGAGTATACCCTTATTTACATAATGCTGGGTTGGCAATTTCTCATTGGTTTTTGCACAAAAATTGCCAACTCAGCATTCTGTAAACTAGGATGTAAACAAAAGTGTATAAGTAGCTTTACACTAGTTGGTTTCGTATTTTTAGGTCATCTCACATATAATCGTTGATTTTAGTCAAGATAGACGTGTTTAGTTGAAAAACTGTCGTCCAACTTTGGACCTTCTCGCTAGTCACTAGAGAATTAAACTTAAATCACGCTAATTTGTTTCTCAAGAATCAGTTCAAATTTGAAAAATTTAAGTCGATGCAACAGCAAGAGTATGTGCAACTAATAATAGAAATTGAAAAGAAACTAAGTTGAAGATATGGAGACAATTTATTTTATATTCACATCAAATATCTCACTTGCATAAACAACTTACAGAAAAATGATATACAGAGTTGTTATCTTCTCTTTTCTTATTTTAGACTATTAATCATAAAAAGTTGCACATCTTTCTATAATAATTTGAGAAATTCAAAAAGAAAAATGTTATTTAGCATCATTGATGCTAGAACATTAGTCTAAGTATCCACATTTGATAGGTGTAATTAAATGAATATTTTGACCTTGCATTTGAATAACTTATCATTTAATAACATCTAATTACCACCTAGGTACTAAACACCAATATAACATTACTCAATTCAAAATACGTAGGCCACAGCAACTGCTCCGAGAAATTCAAATCTTGAAATTGCAAGCTTCTCTAACATTATAGATCGAAATAGAATACACTGAGAAATTAGTGATATACTTGAAGATTCCTCCCTCACTCTATCTCCTTTGGAAGTTGAGGTACTTAATGCCATATGCAAACACAATGCAGAAGAGAAGTGACCACCCAACATGGGCAACAGCAACTGCTCCTAGGAAGTCATATTTGAAACCTAGGAATTCTTGAAGATATTGCTTTAATGGAATGTCACCTAAACCTGGTACCTGAACTGATTCTGTCTTGTCTCCTATTTGAGATGTCACAAGCCCATATATTGTCCAAGCCACTGGAGAACCCCAGTAATACCACCTCCACCATATAGGAATTTGCTGCAAATGTCATATAACCAAGAATATTTTTAGATTTTTTCTTCGACCCACAAAAGTTTTAACTTTTTTTCTTTATTTATCCTGTCTGTCTAGTGAACACTAAATGGGCATTTCACACTCCTAGGGAAACCATTTATCTTGTCCAAACTCTATTCCTATGCAACCATATTAATGTTTTAATAACCAGAACTCAGATTGAAAGCATTCTACTTCTAGCAATTCTAACAATATGCCTCAAAACTGAATATTAATTTGAACTTCGGTCTTTTTAGTGCAGATGGCTTTTCTTTTGTCTGAAAATGAATTATTCCTCATCCCACAAAATTATTTAACAAAATATGCATGCAACCATAGCGACCAGTTACCTAGAAATATACCTCTGGCTTTATGAATTATACTTATAATTATTGTTTACAGGTATATTTAAGTTTCCTTCTCTATTCTACTTGGCATCTATAAACTGAAAAAATGTTTAATATAACTTCGAATGCTTCTTGATGTACTTACCGTTCTTGGAATAAGAAAACCAGAGAACAGATTCCAGAAGCTGAGAAAGAAAGACATGACAATTGCAGCAATGGGGTAACTTGGAGTGAGTGCTACAAGCATCATCCCGTACAATGTGAAGTAGACGAAACACATAAATATGTAGAAATAGAACCATAAGAATTTGTCTACTTGCCAATGGAAGCCAATCATAGAGTAAAGGAGAAGGCTATATATGAAAGTTTGGATAGCAACATAAATGGTTTCTATAGCCACCTGCGGGGATAAAGAAACAGAAAGGTGGATTAATTGTACATAAATGGGATTAAAAGATTCACGAGTGAAACTAATCGCTCATTAAAAGTAAACTTAAGTCGCCAAATATGATTTTTAGAGTCAACTTTTTTTTTGCAAAGAAAACTTACTTTTCTAAAAAGTAAATCTTTCGTACCTGAGCAAATGCATAAGGTAATGCTGAATACATCCCGGCTGCCTTCTCCCGATAGAAGACAGTTCTTTCAACTGCCACAACTGATTGCACGGAAGAAGTATTTGTTCCTCCAAGAAACATTACGGCAGCATACATAGCTCCAACCAGATTCATTAGATCTTGTTGTTTAGACCTATTAAAATAATAATTTTGTTGAAGATGAAATTTAAACAAACAAGCGTGTCCACTCAATTTTTAGCAACTTAGCTTTGAGATGAAAGTAGTTGAACGTGATATATAACAATTGTGCACATGTTAGGTCTTTGTTAAAAATATGAATCTGGCCAACATATGAGAGGACCCCTCTCTAAGAGCTTAAGCTTTTAAACAAAAGGGGGTTTAACAAATTGTGCGCGAGCATTAACATGTCAGTTGAGAAGACAGAGGTCTCGTCTCAATGTTTGTTACGGAGCTTGACATAGACAACTTACAATTTCTCTCCTTTTTTCCAGAAAATTACTCCAAATATAATCCCGATAACCGTTGTCATGAAAAACCTGATGGCATTGTATTGTGGATGTCTCCAGTAAGACAAGTGTTGTTTCCAGAAACAAGCTTTGCACTGAGAAATGAAGGACTGAGCATATTTGGTAGGAAAATAGAGATCCTGGGATCCTGGAGCTGGAGTGCTCAGTAATTTGATAAGTTCTTGATTCCTCCTGAAAGAGAGAATAATCAAACAAGATCTAACAATCATGGATATTACGGAAATCTTTCCATAGCTTAACATTTTTTACCTGTAAAGATCCGAGTTGACATAAATTTCTATGAAGTCGATGTCAAGTTGAGCCTCAACTGCAGGAGTGCTGATCTCCAACATCCAAGTGGCAGGATTATAACCTTCTTTGAGTTTAGGAACCCTGGGCATGGACTGGAAAAACAAGGCACGTTTAGGTCCAAGTGAAACAAGGTAATATGGATTAGACCGCACTCAGTAGGATAGAAGAGAGGACATTTTATGGTAGTGTATAATCCTGTCCAATGTTGTGTACCGTATGTTACTTATCTAAAATTACACGATAATACTTACTTGAAAATATTCTATTAACTGAGAAGAATGATGACCAAGAGGTCCGGCATAAATAACTTGACCTCCTCTCTTCATCAACAATAACTATAGAGAAGATGACATTATAGTTTGATAAGTAAAGCGACTTGCCAAAAAATCGAAAATTTCCAACATTGATATGGTTAACTACCTCATCAAAAGATTCAAAAATATCGATGCTCGGTTGGTGAATCGTGCACACAACAGTTCGTCCGGTATTGACAGTGTTTCTCACAGTTCGCATCACAATTGCAGCAGCTCTCGCATCAAGACCTGACGTGGGTTCATCCATGAAGATTATGGATGGATTAGCAACTAGTTCTACGGCTATGGTAAGTCTCTTTCTCTGTTCAGTCGACAGACCATCTACTCCTGGAAGGCCAACTAAAGCATCTCTTATGGGATTCAACTCGACCAACTCCATCACTTCTTCAACGAACATCTAATGTAAAAATATCAGATTAAACCATTAAAGTAATAATGGGATTAAGAGCCAAGTGCAAACTGACACACCTTTCGTGTTTCCTTCTTTATGTCTGGAGAAAGACGCAACCAAGCAGAATATACAATCGACTCATAAACAGTGACATGTGGAGAATGAATATCATTTTGTTCACAGTAACCACTGATGCGAGCAAACGTTGATTGATTCTTCGGATAACCAGAAATGATGATACTTCCTTCAATATATCCACCTGTTTTTCTTCCTGCCAAGACATCCATCAAGGTAGTCTTCCCAGCACCACTTACACCGACTAATGCTGTTAGAATCCCAGGCCTGAAAGCACCACTGACATCTCTCAAGAGTTGAAGACGAGCGTCTTCAATTCCTTGTCTTTTCATTTCCTGGTGAACATGCCATAATTGTCAAGGCTCCGGCTTGGATTCATCAAGAGAATGATGCATCTAAAATATCAGAGTGACTTACAGTAGGCATATCGACATAGTAGTTCACATGATCAAATGCTAGTGACAAGGGAGTAAAAGGGAGCACCATCCCATGTCCCCTGCTCACATTCTCTGCCGAGTTTTTTCCTCCGGACTTGTTTTTTACTGCCATATCTATACCTGAAACATTCATATATGTCAAAAGGGTGAAAAGAAGGTAGCAGCATCCAAAATACAAGGCTTTGTTGAAGGACGTGATGAGCAGAGAGAGCATGTTTGGCTGTGTGCTTGAAAGTAACTTACAAGTTACTTATTCTGAAAGAAACTTTTAAGCACACCCAAACACGCTTTAATGCAAGACAACTGTAAAGACCTCCTAGGAAGCACACATTATTACTCATTTTGATGGCGATGGATTTAAGAAGCGTCAAAATCAGAAACTGCAACTAATTGAGAACTTAATTCATTTGCCATGGAGAAGAATTCATTCTTTTGAAAAGAAAAAAAATGAAATCCCGACATATATTTCCCCATAAGCAGTTTGATTTACACAGCTGGTCCTTTGTGTATATCAAGATCATACAAGTACATGAAGAAGATCTCGTGACGTTCATATTTCAAAACCAAATATATGGCGAGATGTAGTCTTAAACCTTCAGCCATTGAAGTAGAATATGTATTCTTCTTTTTCTTCGGTTTGCTATCCTCATCCGAAATAACAGATTTAGAATCTTCAAAAGCTGCATTGGGTTTACATTAAGCAGTTAAAGCCAGAGTACAACTTCTGAATTCTCTCAAGAACATGAATAAGAAAAGTCATATCTCACGATTCAAGTACGTCAATGCTATGATAAAGCAAATATTGAAGAGAACCGAAAATCCAAAGAGTGCAAGGACACATATCCAGTACATATAGCCATCAGAAAACATGCCCCTCGACTTGAGAAGAACCTTTCCTACTGTAGGTTCAGGAAATCTTGGATCTGTGTTCGGCTAAAAAACAAAAACAGAGGAGGCACGTTAAGATAACCAGTCATGCTAAAATTAAAATTCCAGCTAGTAAAAAAAGGTTTATGAACTATCAGAAGGACTTACAGCACTCCATCTTTTATCAAGAAATTCGTTTATCGCAATTGCATTCTGTCCATACATCATAGGAGATATGTAATAGCCCCAGATCATCCATGGTTCAATGTCATCTGCAGGCTCAGAGCATTCATTTGATGCGTCACATGTATAAGAAATGTATTGATATTTCGAAAATTTCCACATGTAGAGTTTTATAAACTAAGCCCCTGTTTAGTATACATTAAAATTTTCATTTTTATTCTTCTACTCATTTTCAACCACACATTCTTCAATAAAATAATATTTTCCATCACATCAATAACTTTTCCTTCTTTTTCAACCACACATTCTCCATCAATCTACTATTCCAAAATATATTCTTCGAAAATAATGTGGCTCAAACACACCCTAAATGAGTTAAATACACTGGTTTAAGCGAAATTTTACGGTGGTCACTAAATTTCGTTTCTTTCAGGTTGGTAAGTGGACTTAAGTTTTGTTGAGATTTGGTCATTCCATTTATATCAGTTAGTTTCAGTAACGGAAAACATGACATGGCAATCTAGTTATTTGCTAACCAGGCTGTTAATTAGATTGTCAGCTTTTCCATCAGTTAAACAACGGGCATGGACAGAATATTCAGACTGCAACAATCTTTGAAAAACAAAATAAGTTCAACGACCCACAAAAGAAAAGGACGATGACGATAAAAAAGAACAATAGTGGCAAGATATATAAAACTAACCTTTAGCGATGATGAAACCCCCAAGGACAAAGACCATTAACAATGTAAAGGTACCAAGAGTACTTGCAACGACTAGTGTTCTTCCGAGTGCAGCAATAAAACGGAAGAGGGATAAAGCCATCTGGTGCAAAGCAAAAAATGCCAGTAATTGGCAGGAGAACCTGAAAACAGAACAAGACAATTTGATTGTCAATTAATGATATCATGTTTTCATTATTTTACGATGAACGTTGAAAATCATGGTAAAATTGACAAGCAGTGAGTCTCAAACTAACTATTGAAGTCAATATTTGAAAATAGAACTTATGATTTTAGATAAGTAGCTTCATTGTGGTATCTGAGAAAAAAAGGATCTAGATTGTTCACATGTTAGGCCTTACATAAAAAAAATTCGAAGATATACCTACTAGCGGCAGGGGCAAATCCAATAGTGTAATAAGTAAGAACAATCCATATCAACGATTCCATAATTGAGAGGGGGATCCTAAGAAGCCAAATAGGGAGAGCAAAAGCCCAAGCTGGGTAAAACAGAGAATCCCTTTGTTTGAAGAACGTCGGAAGTCTAAAGATGGTGAGAGCAAGCTCTGCTGTACCATTGAACATCACATTAATGAGGCTGAAAAACAGAGCACCATAGAACTTTCCTCCGTCTACTAATTGGCCATGTTTCATCTCGGTTCTAAAAAATACCGTGAAGGCTATTATTGACATAATGGTTATCTGGAATGTCTTGAATATATACAAGAATGAGTTGCGTTTCATCAGCAGCCATTCCCTTGCCAAGCATGCTTTGAATAGTTCAAGATTGGATATTCCGTATTTATCAGTCACCAAAGCAGCAGGATGGGTATTAGTTTTGTCATAAGGAGTTGATAGCTTGTCGAAAAGATTGAGTCCAACATGAAAAGAGCTGAACCGATCAACAAACTCAGACACTGAAATATATCGATAAGGTTCGCTCTTCTTGAACCAGTATTGCTCTTGGTCCTTCACCGATGTAACCTCTTGGAGAAAGTCTGCAACTCCTTTCCTTTCCGGGCACTTGAATCCAACACTCTCAAAAAACTCGAGGATATTTTCACGAGGACCTTGATAGACAACTTGTCCTTCTGAAAGCAAAATAATGTCATCAAAAAGCTCAAAAGTTTCAGGTGCAGGTTGGAGAAGGGAGATTATCATCGTTACATCCATAATATGAACCATCTGCTTCATACACTTGATAATTTGGAATGTGGTTGAACTGTCCAAACCAGTTGAGATTTCGTCCATGTAGAAAACTTTTGCCGGTCCAACCAACATTTCTCCTGCATCCAACCCACAATGAAAAAAATAAAATGGATAAAACACACACACACACACACATATGGCCAAGTGATCTATCAGATTCTTTGCACATACCGGTGGTTAGCCGCTTCTTCTGACCTCCGGAGATGCCTCTTCTCATCTCGTCACCCACCATTATGTCAGCGCATATATCCAATCCAAGTATCTATTGGATACAAATAAACTCGATGATTATATTTATACGTTCATTTTGGTTGACAAGCGTACACGAATCTATTGTCGGCACAAAGAGTAAACAAACCTTGAGAACATAATCAGTGACCAAACTTGATTCTTGGCCTGCCATTGCTGTGGCTTTCATGAATGCATCAATTTCTGGGTCTGGTTTGATTCCTGCATCTTTTTCTCGCCTCGACAATTCTGCAAGGAGATCATATCTGGTTCCAACTCCTAAGCAACGCCCAGAGAAGTCCAATGTCTCTCGAACTGTCATCTCTCCATGGTGAAGGTCGTGCTGGCTTATATAAGCACAAGTCCTCTGAGGAATGAATTCCGACATTTCATGACCACAATACGTGATTCTTCCAGTTACCTATCCACACAAATTACAGAAAACAGTTAATTACACAACTAAGATTTACCATTATGGAGCTAAGGATGGAGTTTAAAGTAAAAAACAAAGAAAGAACTATGGGTTACCGAGAAGTTAATGCGATTTATAATGATAAAGTAAGATAATCACCCACCCTAAGATCCTTGTCTTGCACTCCAGCAAGGGCCTTCAGCAATGTTGTTTTCCCGGAGCCTGGAGGCCCAAGAAGCAGTGTTATCCTAAACAAAATAAATTTGAAGGAAGCATAGAAAGTAAATTTGATTATATGAGTCAACCCGCTACTCATACTGCATACACTTTCTAGTGATAAAATGCTCATAAATCTAATGCGTCGAGTTCATTTCTCGTTAAGTCAATGATCTACGATATTTTCATAAGCACACCTCAAAGGTTTCACGATTCCATTGACATCATGAAGTATCTTGACGACCCTTTTCTTTGAAGGGAAAAGCTTCACTTTTTCGAGAAACCCCTGCACACAACCGAAATTAGAATGAGACTCGAATAATTGTCGCCCCGAAAATTTTAAAGAAACCGAAAGGAAATTCCATCAATGTACATTGAAAACACATCTTTTAGCCCTTAAAACATAGAATTCACGAGTTTTGGCTGATCAAATATGGCAAAACCGGCAAAGCCAGAGTTCTATGATTTGTCAAGTTTGTAATGAACCAATTGTATGAAAGAAAACCTTAATTATATATGATTCAAAATGAATAAGAAAAATGCCATTTTACCTCTATTATATTCAAGGTAGAATTAAGCAGAGAAGGAAGTGCCCTTGATCCTACATATGCATCTCCTTCGATCGACAAATGCTCATACCTGACTTCGATCTTTGGAATATCGATTCCTACCCTATTTAAAATATCAGAAACATTCAAAATTCAAATCCAAAATTCGAAAGTTGAGGCATTAACAACTCAAAATTAGCTAAGAGTTTTAAATATATTTTTCCTTCACCTATCTGTCCTATTTCTAAGTCTCTGGAGGAACGTCTCGTTATCTTCTTCGACAACTTTAAGTATACTCTCCATAAGTTGCTTTTTTCGCTGAGTTCCAAGATTGGCAACATCAACCTCTTCACGAACTACTTTTCCACTATCTGATACTTGGTTCATAATTCCTTTCCTCAATCGATCATAAGTCGGGAGCCTCTCAAGGGCAGCCCACATGAGCTCATCTTCATCATTATAATCTCTCGCACTTCTCATAAAAACATCCCCTCCAGGTACTGTAAATACCTCCCTAACACTAGCTGAAGCCCAACTTCTCGTGCTGATCGATGCCATACTGATTCTCCTACTAGAGGATCGTCGGCTTAAGGAAGTTGCCAGGTCATCCCCGGCGAGTATTCCCGCCATGTTTATCTTTTAACCTCAGAAACACTCGAAAAAAAAAAAAGAATTCTTCAACACTAGATTTATCTTTCTTTCCAATCCCACCAAAAATCTTAATACTTACTGTCTTCAATACTGCAAAGAATTCATAAGCATTAATTCAGTAAACTAGTTAATTGAGATACTCCATCAAACCTTTGAATATGAGAAAATCTCTTTTCTACTCAACAATTTTTGGGTTTTTGGACGGAAATAAGCTGTTCCTACTTTATACAGATACAATCTTCAGCATACATCTGTTCTATCAAAAATTGCACATGCACTGAATGCACAAATAAATATATGCACAAAATGTTGGTAGATAATATATTTAAATGATTGGTTAGACAAGGAAAATATTTAAGTTTAATTCGTTGGAGGCATATTAAACTCTTGAAAATGGAAAGAAAGAAAGTGAGAAGAAGAAAATAAATGGAAGAACGAGTGAAAACGCTTTTTTCTTAAGATAATTGCCTAACGGTCCTAACAGTTTATGACACTTGTCTTCTAAAATATAATGAATAAAATTTGTAGTAGAAGTACTTCAAATCAAAGTAACAACGAACTTTGAACGAAAATTTCCCTCTACTAGAAAATTGTTTTGTAATGATTCTTTTAGAGTATTTTGCAGAAGTTTTGATGTAATGCTTAATGCAAAAATGATGTGGGGGTGTATAATTGACGTCTAAAGAGTCTTATTTATAGAAATACGAGGGATTGTGGGTGAAATGTCACGCCTCAAACTCAGCAACCTTCACGAAGAAAAGCATCACTTATTGTCGTTGATATCTTGCTTGAGCGATAGTCACACCTATTCATCAGAACCTCTCTCGCTCGTCGTCGCTAAACTATCGCTCGAGCGATATGCGATCTATGGAGTTAAGCATTTATCTAGATCAATTTTTCCTTTTTTTCTATCCAAATTTGGATAGCAATTTCTCATTCATCTGAATTTGATTTTGAAATTCCAAATATATCATGACAATCTACGGACAAGTAAAACAAGTTAATCCATTTATATTCATAATTTGACTATCAGATCAAGTTCGAATATTTGATCGAAGTTGACACGAAAATCACTTTTCCATATTTCCCATGTTTGGTATACATTAAAATTTTCATTTTCATTCTTCTACTCATTTTCAACCACACATTTTTCAATAAAATAATATTTTTCACCACATCAATAACTTTTCATTTTTGTTCAATAACATATTCTTCATTAATCTACTATTCTAGAATATATTTTTCCAAAATAATGTGGTTCAAACACTCCCAAACTAAATTTTTCATTCTCTAAACCAAATTATGCTTCTGTTTGGTACACATTAAAATTTTCATTATCATTCTTCTACTCATTTTTAACTACACATTTTTCAATAAAATAATATTTTCTATCACATCAATACATTTTCCATCAATCTATAATTATAGACTACATTTTTCTAAAATAATGTGACTCAAGAAAGAAATAAAAAAAACTTACGGATAAAGAATGGGACTGGTAGAAAGAGTGATTGAATAAGAGAGCACCCATACCCACCCGTTGTTGATAAGCTACTTTATTTTAATTTTCCTAATACGGGATGATTAACTGTGAGAACTGGACTGTTGACAGCATCTGTCATGAAATAGAGACTTCTTGTCAAAGTTTGGAAAGGTCGCAGCTTGATTGGGACTGCTCGAATTTGAGGTGGCCCTTTTATTTGTCACCATTAAAAATTAGGATTATTCCAAATGTATTAAAGAATTTTTCACAGAATTTTTACATCCCTCGCATGTGTGGGGACCCACCAAAAAAAAAAAAAAAAACCCATCCCCTATATTGTGAGTATGAGTGTGTTTGGGGCGTATTAAATTGAGAGAATACATTTTTTTGAACTGATGTGATGAAAAATATGTGGTTGAAAAAGAAGAAAAAGTTATTGATGTGATGAAAAATATTATTTTATTGAAAAATATGTATTTGAAAATGAGTAAAAAAATGATAATGAAAAAAGTAATGAGAGTCAAACATGGGCTATATGTTAAACCACCCCCCTCTTCTTTCTTGTAAGTGTAGCAAAGTACTAAAAATTATCTAGCCATTCTTGTAGTTGTGGCTATCATTTTTTTTATTATTTTATGTGAACGTGTTTTTTTGAGCTTCGTTTGAGGCTAAATAAAAAAAAAGATGATTTTGGATCACAACGATGGTCCATCAGGTGATCCAAATCTTATCCTTCACCTCGGCCATCGACCACTGCCAAACTCATTTTTTTATTTTAACATCAGTAGAATACATTTTGACGCTTCTATTAAAAGAGTGTATATTGAAGTGAGTCTGACTCATTGACGATTTTCTAACTCTGAGCTTGTTCGGTTGGGTTTAAAATTCAATTAAAATTGAAAATATAACTGTTATTGAGTCTCACTCGTCTAATAAAAGTCAACAATAACGACTAATTTTTCAATTTTAATATATCTCTCTCTCTCTCTCTCTCTCTCTCTCTCTCTCTCTCTCTCTCTCTCTCTCTCTCTCTCATATTTATGGAGTTGGCAAAATTAGAGAGAACAACCACAAATTTTGGTGGGGGCTTGTATAGATATTTCTATTTCCAAACCTTGAAATATATAAAAATAAAAAAGTAGCACAGGAAGGACTAAAATTAACTTTGTAACTACTGAATTGCCTGTTGTTGCACTTATTCTTGAAACACTATCAAAATTTTCCATCAACTTAAATTATATTTTTCCCATGAACAGTAAAATCAAATATTTTATTAATTATCTAGAACACGACTTTTTCGAGTAGAATAATACATAAAAGGGTTTGTATATACTGTCGACATGTTTAGTAAACACGATCGAACAATATTGTAGAAGGAAAAAAAAAAATTATATCTAATTCATTATACCGTTAAATCATGTTATCCTGTCCGGACTATACTACAAGTACATAACCATTTACATAATACATTACATAATTGACATGTGGCGCGCATCCATCGGCAGTCTACGATTTTTGACTTTTCTACACTTCACATTCACGGTCGGATTTCTTCCACATGGGTTTATGTAATCCATTATGTACATGAATTATATACATGGAGATTTATCCTGTCCACTTTTTCCAGCCGGCATTGATTAAAATGTTGTTCAATTATTATATGCTATATTTCCAACCAACGCGAGATATTTCAGTTGAAAACAAGGAAAAAGATAAGAAAATAAAACAAAACAAAAACATTTTTAAGTGAATTTTTTTTATAAGCAAAAGGTGTCGGCATCGGGGTCCAGGCAAGTTCTTTATTTTCTGCTATTACAGTTAACTCTCATTAAATATGATGTACAAACTCAACAAAAATAAAATAAAATATTCAGAAAAATATTTTTCCTTTATTTTGTGAGAACAATTAAGAATAGAGATAATTACTTGGATTACTGAATTACTACAAAAACGCTCTTTTTATTTTTCAAATTTTCAAGTCGAGATTATCTTCAGCTCATTCGCTAAACAAGCTAGCGCTCAATAATTCTATTTGTACAATTGAGATTGACAACCTCGGTTGACAACCCCTCACATGCGTGCGGGGTCCGCATGTTTAAAAAATTCAAAAATAAAAAGCGGACCCCCCCATATGAGAGGTTGTCAACCTCGATTGTACACATAGCATGACTCGCTAGCGCTACTTAAACTTGAATCGTCAATGATTGGTCAGACCATCCTCGACGTGACATGAGCACGCAAAGTTGTAACCCCACTTCGCAAATAAACTTGAAGCAAGAACAAACGTATAGACATGACATAGAAATGTTGTTGGAAAATGGAACATCCCTAGCTGTTTATATGAACTGGCAGATTTTTTTTTTTGTATCGGACCAATCAACATATAGAGAAAAAGCAAGAAATGATGAGTTCGTTTTCAATGTCATTGGTTTTTGCTAGTCGAGGAAGAGGTGCAGTAGATTCTGATTTTTCTTTATGAAATTTATGGGAAAGAGAAAAGCGATTCATGTTCACCGATTTGTACCATTAATGAATCTTGCAATATGTACATCAAAATTTATATAATGGATTAGATGATACCACGTGACACCTTACTATTTGCCCGTTTAAAACACAATCAACTTTTTCAATCAATATTTTCCCTCCTCGTCATATTATGTAATTTATCGTGTACATTTTTTTTTATATACAAATAGCAAAATCCATCGTTAATAGGTTTAAGTACAAGCCCGTCACTTTAGTTCTAGAGTGATCATCTAGTCCAGGATGCTCATACCATGGTAATGGACTTCATGATTCATTGTGAGCGCAATAGAAGTAATCAGCAGCGAGCATCGAAGTGGGCTAAGTTACAATCTGAGGGGCCACAGTTAAAGCAGAAGAAACAATGTTATATTGAATTTTTTGAATGCGACATTTTTCATGGAATTTAAATAAATTAAACAGGCCCTTAGGCAGTTTTATAATAGATTTAACGAAGATTGGCTTAAAAAATAACAATTATGATGCTTGTCTCTTTTATGAAAGATCTTCTAGCAAGTCATGACAAGGGTGAAATAGAGTCCATAAAATAACTATGAAAATTGAATTTAAAATGAAAGAACCAGGACAAGCTAGAAGGATTTTAGGTATGGACATGAAGAGGCATAGAAGTGAAAAAAAAAAAAAAAAAAATTGAACCAAAATGCCTATATCACAAATATACTAGATAAATTCTCTATGTCGAATGCTAAATCTGTTTCAGTAACCTTTAGAGAGTCATTATAAGTTGCCTTCTGATCAATCTCCTCAATCACGAGAGGAATTTGAGAAGAACAAAATCCCTTATGCTAACGTTGTGGGATTTGTCATGTATCTAACTCAAGACCAGATTTAGCTTATGGTACAAGTGTCTTGAGTAGGTTTATGAAAAATTAAGGAAAAATGAAGTCTCAGCTTCAGAAGTTGGTCACTTTGTCATCAGCCTGTGATGCAGTTGAAAATGGATTGTGGTTGAGACATGAGAGTGTTGTGTTACAGCCTCTTTAACGAGAGCGCAGCAGCTTGACCTCATTACAAAAATACTTCCTTTAAACAAGTGAAGCCAACCATGCTGGAGTAAACTTTTGTACTTTAGGTTTGCCATAACTCTCAGTTTCAAAATGTAATTTACGTAAGTTGCAAAATTAGAAAGTGAGAAGTTTGAAAATATTATGAATTTTGAACTACCACAAATTGCATATTGTATCGTCAATATTATGTCAAATAGGGGATACATGTTTACACACACTATGCTTGTTCTTAATAAATTTAAACTCGACTATATCACTGTATCAATTCTTTAGCTAGACCATCTTGCTAGTTAAGGAAAAAAAAGGTGAATTTCGAGTAGCGAGTTACTTGTTTTGAAAGTAACCACTTCACTGAAAAAATAAGTAAAGTTTTTCACACGCATAAAATCCAACATAAATATTAACTTAAAAGTAAGTTTTACTTTTAAGCTTATCCAAACATGCTTGGTACACTTGATATAATATCAATAAAATAAAAGAGCTTCTAAGAAGTTTAGCATACAAACTCGCAAATACTCCAGACCACAATTTGATTTAAGCCATGGAATCTAAAGCCCACAAATTCCATTGCCAGAGACTAAAACAAACATATTAAGCAACAGCAACAGCTTCTGTAGGCTTCGATTCCGGCTCAGCTGGTGCTTCTGCAGACTTTGATTCTGGTGATGCTGGTGCTTCAGCAGGCTTCACTTCCGCTGCAGCTGGTGTTTCAGTCGTCTTTGATTCTGGTGTAGCTGGTTCTTCTTCTGCTTCCCAGTAAGAAGTTGCCTTCCCAGTTTTTGAAACAGTCTGCAGAACAGCTTCTGGCTGGACATTGCCCTTCACGGTAACTTTTTGCTGCTCAATGTCAATGTCAAAAGATTCAACACCTGTACAACACCGTGTTAATGATTCAATAAGAGTTACTTTCAAAATAAATAACTTTATTAACTTAAAACCAAGAAATACTATCAAAATTTTCCATCAACTTAAATTATATTTTTATAATGAACAGTAAAATCAAATATTTTATTAATTATCTAGAACACGACCTTTTCGAGTAGAATAATACATAAAGGGTTAATATATACTGTCGACATGTTTAGTAAAGATGATCGAACAATATTGTAGAAGAAAAAAAAATTATGTCTAATTCATTATACCGTTAAATCCACTTTTTCCAGCCGGCATTGATTAAAATGTTGTTCAATTATTATATGCTATATTTCCAACCAACGTGAGATATTTCAGTTGAAAACAAGGAAAAAGATAAGAAAATAAAACAAAACAAAAACATTTTTAAGTGAATTTTTTTATAAGCAAAAGGTGTCGGCATCGGGGTCCAGGCAAGTTCTTTATTTTCTGCTATTACAATTAACTCTCATTAAATATGATGTACAAACTCAACAAAAATAAAATAAAATATTCAGAAAAATATTTTTCCTTTATTTTGCGAGAACAATTAAGAATAGAGATAATTACTTGGATTACTGAATTACTACAAAGGCGCTCTTTTTATTTTTCAAATTTTCAAATCGAGATTATCTTCAGCTCATTCGGTAAACAAGCTAACGCTACTTAAACTTGAATCGTCAATGATTGGTCAGACCATCCTCGACGTGACATGAGCATGCAAAGTTGTAACCCCACTTCGCAATAAACTTGAAGCAAGAGTAAACATATAGACATGACATAGAAATGTTGTTGGAAAATGGAACATCCCTAGCTGTTTATATGAACTGGCAGATTTTTTTTTTTTTGTATCGGACCAATCAACATATAGAGAAAAGGCATGAAATGATGAGTTCATTTTCAATGTCACGAATTTATTAATTTTTCTTTATGAAATTTATGGGAAGGACAAAAGCGATTCATGTTCACCGATTTGTATCATTAATGAATCTTGCAATATGTACATCAAAATTTATATAATAGATTAGATGATACCACGTGACACCTTACTATTTGTCAGTTTAAAACACAATTAACTTTTTCAATCAATATTTTCCCTTCTCATCATATTATGTAATTTATCGTGTACATTTTTTTATATACAAGTAGCAAAATCCATCGTTAATAGGTTTAAGTACATGCCCCTCACTTTATATTTTTTTTAGTTCTAGAGTGGTCATCAAGTCTAGGATGCTCACACCATCAAGGGCGAATCCAGGAATTCGACCCAGCACGGGCGGAGACCGTTGACCTGTGACCGTTGCCCGATGACCGTAGACAATCAACTATCGTAATAGCCGAAAATATAATTCGATACATATATAAATGCACTAAAACATAAAAAGTATATACATATGAAAATATGTTTCAAAATTGATTAAAAACAATGTACACATGGACATGGTTAATGGTATAATTGAGCCAAACATCTTCACGTCGAAGACTCTTCAGAGTCTTCACTTATCCCTAAATCCTAATTTCCTAAAAGGCTAAAACCCTAAATCCCAAATCACAATTCAAAATTATAAGTCGTAACTCGCAGTTAATATAAATTCTCATTTTCCATAAATTCACAAAACAAAAATATGCAGTCCAGGGGCTGCACCCATCACTTCAATTTTCATTTATCATAAATTCATAACTCATTAATAGCAAATAACAAATTAACAAAAATTGAAAAAAAAAAAAAAGGGAATACAACAACACAAATATACAGTCCAGGAGCTGCACCCATCACTTAAATTCTCATAATCTTATTTATCATAAATTCATAATTCATTAATAGCAATTAGCAAATAACAAATTCACAAAAATTGATAAAAAAAAACACAAATATACAGTCCAGGAGCTGCACCCATCACTTAAATTCTCATTTATCATAATTTTATGATTCATTAATATTGAATAATAATAGCAATTAAATTAGCAACTAACAAATTAACAAAAACAGAAAAAATAAATAAATAAATTAGTCATATACCTTCCTGGCTTCCTCCAGCAGCCCAGCCCAGTTCCAGTCCATAGATAGCGGCCCGGCCCAGCTGCCTAAAGCCCAAAAGTCAAGGGCTCAAGGCTCAATCAACTGACGGAAATTGGGGACCATAATCCAGGTAAGAAAGGGGCGAATCCAAGCAATGCATCATGCAACCTCCACCAAGTCTCCACTCCAGTCTCCAGTTCCAGTCCTCCGGCTCCACCTCCACTCCAGGCTCCAGCAGAAAGCTCTCCTCAGTCCTCCGCACAGCGCACCTACAGGCTGCAGTCCGCCAGAATCGAGCCTCCAGTCACGGTCTCTCACTTCACAAATCACAAGTCACGAAACGATTACGAATCCACTCCACCGCCACAGGCCACAGCCCAAGTCTGCCGTCCTCCTCACCTCAGAAGTCAGACCCCGCCCAAATTAATTTCACCAAGGCGCCCTAGCCCCGTCGCCCGCAAGAAGAAACAGATGGCTATGGTGGAAAATGTAGTTTGGATTGGACTTTTCATCCAATTCGGTATTTGTTAAATGGATTCGATTGAATTGGGCCTTTTATTTTTTTTAAATCAGGCCCAAAATCTTATTTGTTTCTCCAGCCCAACCCCAGCAACAGCCTTCTTCCTCCTCCTGCTGCTTCCTTCCCGGCGGACCTGAACGGCTAAACTCTGAGACTGAAACTTTGAAGAATTTCCGGCGGACCCAGCACGGGCGGCCGCGGGGGCTGGCCAGGTGCTGGGTCCGCCACTGCACACCATGGTAATGGACTTCATGATTCATTGTCCAATAGATATTCAACAAGGAATCAGGGGCAATTACAATATGTGGGCCCACATTAATCAGAAAACAATTTATTGTAAATGGGTTTTTGTAAGATTAAAGAGGGACATATGAAGGTGGAAAATAAAAGATAAAAGGCTAGACTAGTGGGTAAGGAGTTCATACAAGAAGAAGACTTGTAGTCTAATGAAATATGTTCACATGTGTATACATCGAGTAGGATTAATTGGGAATTAGATTAATTAGATGAAAATACAACATTTCTTAATAGTAATCTGGAAGAAACTATCTATATATGTCACAACCTAAAGATTTCGAAGTTAAAAGAAAGACTAAAAAAGTGTCTTTTGAAATGTCTTTATATGGTTGGAAATAAACATTTAGGGTTCGTTTGATTGACAAGGGTGTAAAAACTTTTCAATTCCATATAAGTTAGAAAATAAAAACCTAAGTACCCCATATGAATGCATTTATCATGAAATTGACAAAAAAAAAAAAAAAAACTTAAAGTAGTTGTACTTTGGAATTCGAATTTCATTTCCACTTTCATATCAAACTGTCAAAGTAGAAATTAAATTCTTTGAATGTGACATTTTCAATGGAATTTAAATCAATCAAACAGATCATTAGGCAGTTTTATAATAGATTTAACAAAGATTGGCTTAAAAAATAACAATTATGATGCTTGTCTCTTTTATGAAAGATCTTCTAGCATGTCATGACAAGGGTGAAATAGAGTCCATAAAATAACTATGAAAATTGAATTTAAAATGAAAGAACCAGGACAAGCTAGAAGGATTTTAGGTATGGACATGAAGAGGCATAGAAGTGTGAAAAAAAAATTGAACCAAAATGCCTATATCACAAAGATACTAGATAAATTCTCTCTGTCAAATGCTAAATCTGTTTCGGTAACCTTTAGAGAGTCATTATAAGTTGCCTTCTGATCAATCTCCTCAATCACGAGAGGAATTTGAGAAGATCAAAATCCCTTATGCTAACGTTGTGGGATTTGTCATGTATCTAACTCAATACCAGATTTAGCTTGTGGTACAAGTGTCTTGAGTAGGTTTATGAAAAATTAAGGAAAAATGAAAGTCTCAGCTTCAGAAGTTAATCACTTTGTCATCAGCCTGTGATGCAGTTGAAAATGGATTGTGGTTGAGAGTGTTGTGTTACAGCCGCTTGACCTCATTACAAAAGTACTTCCTTTAAACAAGTGAAGCCAACCATGCTGGAGTAAACTTTTGTACTTTAGGTATGCCATAACTCTCAGTTTCAAAATGTAATTTACGTAAGTCGCAAAATTAGAAAGTGAGAAGTTTGAAAATATATTGAATTTTGAACTACCACAAATTGCATATTATATCGTCAATATTATGTCAAACAGGGGATACATGTTTACACACACTATGCTTGTTCTTAATAAATTTAAACTCGGCTATATCACTGTATCAATTCTTTAGCTAGACCATCTTGCTAGTTAAGGAAAAAAAGGGTGAATTTCGAGTAGTGAGTTACTTGTTTTGAAAGTAACCACTTCACTCAAACAAATAAGTAACGTTTTTTACTCGTATAAAATCCAACATAAATATTAACATAAAAGTAAGTTTTACTTTTAAGCTTATCCAAACATGCCTGGTACACTTGATATAATATCAATAAAATAAAAGAGCTTCTAAGAAGTTTATTTTAAAGGATATGTTTAGCATACAAACTCGCAAATACTCCAGACCACAATTTGATTTAAGCCATGGAATCTAAAGCCCACAAATTCCATTGCCGGAGACTAAAACAAACATATTAAGCAACAGCAACAGCTTCTGTAGGCTTCGATTCTGGCTCAGCTGGTGCTTCTGCAGACTTTGATTCTGGTGATGCTGGTGCTTCAGCAGGCTTCACTTCCGCTGCAGCTGGTGTTTCAGTCGTCTTTGATTCTGGTGCAGCTGGTTCTGCTTCTGCTTCCCAGTAAGAAGTTGCCTTCCCAGTTTTTGAAACAGTCTGCAGAACAGCTTCTGGCTGGACATTGCCCTTCACGGTAACTTTTTGCTGCTCAATATCAATGTCAAAAGATTCAACACCTGTACAACACCGTGTTAATGATTCAATAAGAGTTACTTTCAAAATAAATAACTTTATTAACTTAAAAACAAGAAAAAAGTAATATATCCAAACATGTCCTTTGCCCCCCTTTTGTTTAAAAGAAGCTATTATCTACTCTGATTAAAAAAAGGAAACGAGATTCTGCCACTGTTGGTTTGGCTAAAATTCTTATTATAGTAAATTTTAATAAAAGTTGATGAAATATGTTATTAGAAAGTTGATAACAAGATGTTGATCCCATAAAATGTGGGATTGAAAATGAATTCAGGAAAAAATGAATCTTAAAAAATTGGGATCAAACAAGGGCTTAGTTTAGTCATTTCACGACAAAAAGAATTAACAATTTATTCCTATAGTAATAATACAGCTACACATCTTCCGCAATAGTCACCATCAAAAGCTAATCAAACGTGTCAAGCCAACATCTGTTTTGTAAGACAGCTTGAATCACTGTTTCTCTCTAAATATAATTTAAGAAAACAACTTTCGAATCCTGCAAAAAGGGATGAAAGAAACTCGAGAGAGCTAAACATATAGCACAAATAAATTTACATGTATTGTCAAATGATACCAAGAAGTAAATTGAAAACCTACATTTTTTTACAAATCATGCATTACCATGTGTTGGGTTTTGGTATCCAATAAATCCGGACGATGATGTTAAATTGATTTTTAGTTTGGATTTGTCGATGATCGAAGTGAAATGTCGACACCACAATCGAACAAACCATTCCGACAACCTACGTGGCCATTTGAAGTAACCTAATTTAATTAGTGTTACTCATGGCCTGACCCATTATCTTGGAAGGCTTCTCGGTTGAAAGCCCATTTGTTGTCATCTTTTGGGCCTCTATTCTTGACCTAAAGCCCACTATGTTGGCTTATATAAGTAGGTCGGTTTTCTTGTGTTTGCCTTAGTGTGAAATTGATTTTTGGGCAGCCGTGGGATTAGAGAGAAACGAGAGTTCCATTGCTTCGTGCTTCTCTTGGCTTTGTGCCACCTTCTTCTCCTCTTCTCTTTGCCTTTGTGGTTGATTTGGGCTACCAAATATCACTCACTCAACCTTTGTGGCACCTTGAAAGCAACCGGTTTTGGGTCCTAGGTTTGGAGGATTGGGTTTGTTCTTTGTGGTGGTTGATTTGGTGGTTAACTGAGCTCGGTTTTCGTGTGATTGGAGGCCAATAATCTACAGCGTGCATATAGGAAAATGGGAGTAATTGAGAGGTTACTTCGCCGGTCAGGTAATTAAAACTCGTCATCTTATTATGCTGCCTGTTTATCAAGTTCTTATTGACATCAGTCTTCAAAATGCTTTCGACTGCAACCCCAACTTCCATTTAAGTTGTGTATGTCAACATAGGATTTCATATAGAGATTCACATGCACAGGTCCCATGTATATTTCAGACTAAGCCATGTTAGGCTCCCATTCTCTAAAACTCATTTTTCCTCAAACTGATTTTCAACCACACATTTCATAGAACCCACAACTTTTTCAGCTCTCAACAAACATATATTTCATCAACTTTTATCCAAATATACTAAAAAATCTGATTTTTAGCCAAACCAAATGTGGGCTAATTATATATAAATGTAAGATTGAATATTAAGAAAATTTAGCTGCAGGATGCCAGGTTCAACCAAAATGCTGATATATTAAAAGCAACAAAAAATTTATGTGAAATTGATAGAGATACTCAGGCGGTCACGACTGGTCTGAACTTTGTAACGACGCACATTATAAAAAATAATTTGATCATAGTCAACATCAAGAAAAGCTGACAAACCTTCCATTTTTCCTAGAACCCTTTTCACGGCTCCAACGCAGCCTTGGCATGACATGCCGACTTTCAAGACAACAGTCTGCAATCAAACGCGCAGAAGTTTAAGAAGGCCTTCCATTTAGGAACGGAATAAGCATTCATGTATAACTAATTACAATTCTCCCTGCAAGAATTCGAGATTTCATAGCATTTACATAGGCCACGAATTCATCTCAGGTTGTTCCATTCATTATTCAGACAAAACTAAACTTAGTCCATGTTTGGTGGCCTTTTAATTCAGAACTTTTTTTTTACATACTCATTTTCAACCATACATTTACACAATAAAATATTCTGCACGTAAATCCAAAAATTTTCCCAACATTTTAACAACACATTCTCCAAAACTTCACTATTCAAAATATTGTTTTTCTCAAATAATGGCCATCAAACAGGGGTTTAAAATAGCAATTTTTAATTTTTTTTTTTTTCTTCAACATTCTGCTCATCGTTTATAAAATTCTTATGTAGAACTACAAAGTAACAAATATTCTAATTGAAAGCGAATTGATCAGTACTCGGTCATGATAGAATGATAAACAACTATAAGTGACTAAGATATATGATTTAAGTAATGGAAACTAATAAAAATCAGTTAGCCTTTACAATCGCTTCATTTATTTTCGTCAACTACGATTGCTAAATCCACATTTTCTAATCGTAAACAAAACTTGGGGGGAAAATTGACCTCAAAATTACCTAACAAAAAAAAAAAAAAAGAAGAAGAAGAAGAAGGTAGAATTGACTTCAATTAAACACTGACAAATCAGGCAGTTTTAAACTATATAAAAGCAGAAATCCCGAATTGTAGAATCAAGTAAATAGCCTCAAAACACTGACAAATCAAGCACGTTTTGCTAATTCTCGAAAAAAAGTCAAACTATGTATATGAAAAAGGCACATAAAATCAAGAGTATTTAATATGTCGTTTGATCACATCCAAATAACAGATCATAAGCAAAGAACCCAAAAGATATCCAGATGGGTTATCCAAGAATCACAGGAACTCAACGATAATAGCAATAACACAATAGAATTAATTTCCAGGAAAAAAACAAATGGACAAAATACCTGAGACATGATGATTATTTATACAAATGAAATCAAAAGCAAATTTTGAAGATTTTTTTGGTGAGCACGCAAAATAGAGTGAAAAAGTACTGATGCTAGATGATATATGGGTTGTTTGAGAACGGATTTTATAGAAGGAAGGGAAGTCCGTAAGAAGAAATTTCTTGAAAAGGACCAAAGTAGCGAGAAAAATGAAAACTAGACCTCTTCTTTTACTATTTTTCCAAATAAACTTTTTTTTTTCTTTAAATTCGAAACTACCCTTTTAGAGAAAAATAATAATTGAAAGCATGACCCATTTATTACGATGAAGGGTTAAATATATCAATGACCACCTAATTTTATAATTGGTGTCAGCATGACCATTCAATTTTATTTTATTTCATCATAGCCCTCCAATTTTATAATTAGTATCACAATGATCATCAAATTTGATTTTATTTCATCATAAGCATCCAATTTCATATAACGTTTCACCATGACCATCCAATTCCATATAACGTTTCATCATTGTCGCCCAATTTATTTTCACAATTTTCATTAATTTTAAAAGGGGGTAAAAAGATAACTTTAAATTATATATAAAAAATAATTTTTTAGAAATAAAATAAAAAGTTACTTAGAAAAATAAAATAAAATTATTTTTTGAAAAAAACTGTTTAAAATAAAAGAATTGCTAAGAAAAATGAAATAAAACAAAAAGTTATTTTAAAAAACGTTCCTTCAAAAATAAAATAAAAACTTATTTTACAATATTACTTAGAAAAATAAAAACTTATTTTAAAATAAACGTTTTTAAAGTAAAAAAAATCTTTTATTTTTTAATTTATTTTATATATAATACAATATTACCGTTTTACCCCTTTTAATATTAGTGAAAATTGTGAAAAGAAATTGAGTGACAATAATAAAATATTATATGAAATTAGATGGTCATTGTGAAATGTTATTTGAAATTGGGTGGCCCGATGAAATAAAATAAAATTGTGTGACCATAGTGATACAAATACAAAGTTAATCGTGTTTACTCGTCACTTTATCATACAGTAAATTTTAATGATGATAAATTGATATTTTCGTCTCTCTTTAAAAAAAAAAAAAAAAAGGGAGGTTTGTTTGGTGGTGTCTGAAATTGACCCCACTCCGAATCTTTAGATTTCTCGACGTAAAGTATACGCATTCAATTTTTATCATAATTGGAGTTTTATATTCTCAATTTTCTTTAAAAAAAAAAAAAAAATTTGATGTGATTTAAAAATATTACACCTGCTTTTTTGGGACTAAAATCAAATTTTTAGTAAATTGTAATAAAATTTGATGAAATATACGATTGAAATATTGTGAAACACGTGAAATATATGATTAAAATTAATTATTAACTTTAACTTAAATTAAAATCTGACTTTAATCGATACCAAATACGGGCTAGATATTTTAGACTCCATTGACAAATTTTATTAATTATATATAATATTTATATTTTAATTATACATCACATTACGATGGATCACGAATATTATTTACTTATTCAACACTCATTCTTATCTATTTATAAATTAGTTCGTTATAATTTTTTTTATAATAAATTAAATCCAAATCAAAGTTGTTGCTTTGCTCGGAAATGGGACCTAATCGAACCATTTGTAGACCTATTCACGAATCACAATTACATGGCTAGTAGGAATTATTATCATAATAAGACAATTTAATGTAATGTGTTTATGACATGTTAAATCATAATTGCAAGGCTGGTAGAAGAGTTGTTATCTTAGTAAGATAATTTAAGAATAATTTAACTTATTTAATTTATGATATCTCTTACATGTTAGATATCTTAAATATAATCGTATATAATTAAAAAGAGATGCGCGGACAAAAAAACTAATGGTATTAGTGTCCCTTTACAGATCCTACTTGCAACTCCGCTCTAAGTTATAAGTTATTTGAACTTTTAAAACAATATTCTATGCTGAACTTTGGTTCGAATCAGATTTATGCCACGCGGACAAAAGAATTAATGATATTAGTGCTCCTTTACAGACACGACTTGCAACTACGATCAAAGTTATAAGTTATTTGAACTTTTAAAACAATATTCTATGCTGAACTTTGGTTCGGATCAGATTTATGCCACGCGGACAAAAGAATTAATGATATTAGTGCTCCTTTACAGACACGACTTGCAACTACGATCAAAGTTATAAGTTACTTGAACTTTTAAAACAATATTCTATGCTGAACTTTGGTTCGGATCAGATTTATGCCACGCGGACAAAAGAATTAATGATATTAGTGCTCCTTTACAGACACTACTTGCAACTACGCTTAAAGTTATAAGTTATTCGAACTTTTAAAACGATGTTATAATCCAAACTTTGATTCCGATAAGATTTATGTAGTGGCGTATCAACTGTATCTCACTACAATAATACTTTAAATGGTGGACCATGTCGTCATTAGGGTTCGTTACTTCGTTTAAACGACTTTTATTTCTTATAAAAAAGTTTTATGTGAAATTTTATATTAAATTATCTTATTCTAAAAGTTCTTTTAATTGGAGAACATACTTTCCAAAATTAATCAAATAGATTTAAAAAACAACCTTTTAACTCTAAAATTAATTTTTTACCTTTAAAAAATCTTCTCAAACGAATCCTTAGAACAATGTAGTTGGCGGAGTTGGCCTAATTTGTGATTTCTTGGAAGCCATTTGCTGTGGTTGGACCAAACGATCCAAATCATTTTTCTAGCTTTTCCACTCAGCAGTTTAAAGTGTACTCTTTAAAATCTATTTTGATAGTACACAATGTTACTGCAGTACAAGATGGGTCTAAAATGAAGTACAAGCACGTGAAACATTTGCTTTCTTTTCTTCTATTTATTTATATGGGTAATTAGCAGAAATGGTCCCTAATGTTTACATTCATTGCTAAAATGGTTCCTATTGTTTTCAATTTGATATTTATACCCTTATTTCAAACGTTTTGTTGCGGAATTGGTCCTTCCATCGAATTCCGTTAAATTAGCCGTTAGAAAATTGAATGGAATTTGTCAATAATATTTGAAAAATGGTAAATTATTCAACTTCCCATCTTTTTGCATAGAGTTAACCGTGGCCAAGGAAATCCCCAAATTGAATAGACCACACCAAACCTCACTCTTCCTATATCTACCAAAAAGAAGAAGCGGCCCTTTGAACCCATTCCACTACCACCTTCCCACATTTTTGTTTTATTAATTGCACTTTTACTTTGTGAATTTTTTAAAATTGAGTCATTTGTTCCCTTTAGTAAAATTTTGTTCTCCTAATTGTATATTTAAGTTTGAGTGAAACTAATTTATTATACAACTTATATTTGGTTTTTCTTTCTCTGCTCATAGCATTACTTATTGAAATTTAATAAACATTTATTTACCATTAGTATGGTAAGTTCTGTACGTTTATTTACATGTTTTTAAATTGAGTGAACATGAAATGTTTATTTACAAGTTTAGTTAAATCTAGCATACTAATATTGTCTTTGTTGTTTGTACTGGAATTTTCTAGTGTGATGCTTCAAATTAGTCTCCAAATAACCATGCTGACATTGAAGGTTGTGGGAGGTCTGATCCAATCAAAGAAAGATGTTATGTGCCTGATTGAATGCAGAGATGAGCTAAACCAAGAATATGATTGGGATGATAGTTTCTCATGCAAATCAAGATACACTTTGGTCATAAGTGGAGGAAACCATGACATATCATTTTGGACAAAATGTACCTAATTCTGATGTCAATAATACAACTAAAATCACATGATGGTGTAAATGAAGATGAATTGGAAAATGAAGGTGTAAATGAAGTACAAAATGAAGAGCAACAAGGAGTAGAACTAGATAATGTACTTGTCGATTCTGATTATGAAACAGATGAAGACCGTGTTGATAATCCTGGAATTGATAATCCAAAAATGAATATGGATTTTGGATTTGGTCTTATAAATGAACATAAGGTAAGGGATTTAGACACAAATTATAGTGACTCTGATGAGCTAAATAGTTTGGATAGTGATGAAGAAGAAGAAGAAGATGATGATGATGATGGCACTTCCCGAAAAAGGATGAGGAGGGAGCATACATATTACTCTGGCAATGAAAAGTTCCAAGTCAGGCATGACATTGGAACCCTAAATGCAGTGGATATCAAAGCAAAAACATGTTCTTGTCAAGCTTGGCAATTGACTGGAATCCCTTATTTCCATGTGATTGCATCCTTAATATCAGAGGGAATGAAGGTTATTGTCTATGTAGATGATATCTACAAGAAGGCAACGTACGTTAGAACATATACTCCTTCTATCTCTCCCATGACAAGTCCAGATTTATGGTTTAATCCAGGTCTTGACCCCTGGAATCCACCTTTCTACACCAAAAAGTCCGGACGACCAAAGAATCCCAAATGGTTTAAATTGGAATGTGATAAATTATACATATGCGTATACATAGGCCAAATGGCCATGCGTACACAAGGAATTGTGTGGGCAAAGATATAATCATGCGTATACATGGTTCAATTTTATAGCCTTTGGATTGTTTTTTCATTTGAAATCTGGTGTTGATTCATGAAAAGTTTCCTACTTTTTATGAATTGTTGAGACATGTTCAAGGTATATGAATGGAAATACTATAAATAGATAAAAGGATTTTCATTTCCAAATATTAGAAACAATAAGTAAATCATTACTTGAGATAATCCAATTCATTCATTAAATATTCAAACTTCTTAAATTTTTCAACAAGTTCAACTAGGAACAATCAATTGCTCTTTTATGTTTCTTTCTTGAAGGCTTGTCAATCATCTAAACTATTTGTCAAAAATCCTAAAAGCATATTAGAGGAAACAAATATCGTTTTAAAGACAGTTCGGACCCCATTCTTAATTTCATCTTGTTCTTGTTTCTATCTTCATCTTCCCCTCTTCAATATTTCCAACATTTTTAGGGTCCGTTTGACAAGTTTTTGCTTCTACTTTTTTATAGATAAATTTCTTGAAGAAGTTACCTTAAATCAACTTCAATTAAAAACTCATGTAATTAGACAAAATAGTTCTACAAATCATCTAGACACATTCAAAAAATAGATTCTTAAAAACAACTTTGACTTTTTTAAAGTCTGGTCACTAGAAGTGACAAACAGCCTGAGTAGCTCATGGCTATGTCCATGGACGGGGCAGGCTCGGGTTGGGGTTGGTGCAAAGTCATGGAGTTGGGGGTTGCCGAGACACAAGCAAATGGTAGAAAATGAGATTATTTTTGGGTCAAACTTACAAATCGTATCTTCACTACCACAAAAAATTAATGATCAAGTTGATAGTTTCTTTCTATCGAAGACCAACTTGCTACAAATTGATTTGTTCTGATTTGTGCTGCAATTTTCTAAATTTTTAAGAATTCAGGATATTGTTCCAACTCAGTTCAAGTGTAACGTAATATATGTTGGAAACATGTGCCAGCCTTGTTTTAGGGTAAATCTCATGCTGGGTCCTCAATTTTTCTTTTTATAATAATTTCGTCTCCATTCAATTTTTATCATCTCTTCTATTCCCAACTTTTCATTATTTCGTACAAATGGTCCTTCCTGATGATTTCTAATTTTCTATCCATTTTTGTCATTGTCTTGTAAATAGAAAATTACACCATTTAATTTAAGATAACTAATAGGGGTGTCCGTGGGTCGGTTCGGTTCGGTTCTGCTCGGTTCCAGAATTTTCGGGTATTTAATAAATGGACCCGTCCGGTCCAAATATAATTATGGAACTTTTCGGGTTCGGTTCCGTTCGGTTCGGTTCGGTTTTGTACCATAATTAAATTTTTTAACATTTACAACAATACGTAGATAAATATAACTAATGACATTTCATTTGTAACTTTTACAAATTAACGTAACCAGATTCAAAAATATAAAAATAACTAGCCAGTTTTGTGTACAAATTAAGGTTTCAACTGTTTTAGGAGTTAAAGAACTCCTAAATGGATCAAGAATGCGCCATCCAGTACTAAATGTTGACTTAGAAGTAACTGTAGATACATGAATGACAAGAACATCCCTTGCAACCTCAGATAAAAATTCAAATCTTGATTTATTAATCTTCCACCAATGTAAAATGTTAGAAAAAATAAAATAATTTAATTAATTCAATAAAAAAATATAAAAAAATTATTTAGTTTCGGGTCTCATTCGGTTCTTCGGTTCTTGGTCGAGACCCAAGACCTGACCCAAACCTTTTGGTTCTCGATTCGGGTACCCGTTCGGATCTTTAACTTATGAAGAACCGCTCGGTTCGGTTCGGTTCATTTCGGGTTCAGTTCGGTCCGGTTCGGTTCGGATATTTTGGACACCCCTAATAACTAATCTAGTTGGGTGGGATAAACGAGTGTTTTTTTTTAAAAAAAAAAGTTAAAAGTTAGCATTGTCATTTTACAAGACCTTAGTAACAAAATTGCAATTGGATGAAAATTATCCCATTTGTGTGAATTAATTAAGGTTCGGGGTGGGTGGTTGAATGGGACGAAATTGCTACAAAACGAGAAGGAGATCCAGAGTAAATTTACTCTTGGTTATACATCTTCTATATATATAAAGTGCTTATGAAATGAAAATTCTTGTTTTAACGGAAAATTTAACGGAATTTGTTGTTTTAACGGAAAATCTATTTTCACCGTTAGTTTTATTGTTTCCATTAAATAGCAATTAAGCCATGGTCATTGATGCTGAGTCCGTTGGAATTCCATTATTTAATAATAAATGAATGAGAAATGTAAAAGATTTTGTACTATTCAATGTTGTCAAACCCGGCCCGGCCGGTGAAACCGGGAACCGGGCCCAAAATCGGGCCAAAACATTTAAGTTTACAAAATCGGTTAAAACCCATCAAACCGGTCATGGTTTTGACGGGTTTTCAAGATTTTTTTTTTTTTTTTTTAGTTTAAAATTTTTTAACTCCATTATTGGGCTTCAAAATTTATAATTCTAAGACTCATGGAGAAATATTGGATGTCATGCTCATTTTATAGAAACACTTCTCTCCAAATGTTTCATAAACTTCCAATGTGAGATTGCGCATTTTATATATGCTCTTAACTCCAATAGTTTTATAAACTTCCAATGTGGGATAGTGACAACAAAAAAATGTTAAAATGCTCATCAAAATCATTTTCAAATGTATGTCTAATTGACTGATTTGATTTTGAATTACAACTAATTAAATTGTAATATTTATTTTCATTATTTCATTTATTTAATTTTCAAATTTAACTTAAATTGCACTTGATTATTAATATATTAATGTTAGATATTATTTTCTATAAGTTTAAAATATTTTATTTTAACAAAGTAAACTATTTTAATATATTTATTTTTAATTTTTAGTGTTGGGACTAATTGTAGGATAATGAATCTAATTAGTAAAGATGGATTTACTTTGAATTATTTTTATATATTTATTGCACTCGGTTCGACCCCAATTGAATTCTCACGAACTTCACGTCAAAATCATTCTCGATTATAAACTAAAACCCTTTATCTCCATTTCCAGATATCGGAATTATCAAATTCGCAGACTTTTCGTATAAATCATATGATTAATGCTCATGTTTAGTTCCTTAATTAATAAAAAAAATTAAAATTTTTTCTAACACTAATTAGCAATATTATAGTATTATATTAAATGTTTGTAAGTATTATTTTTAAATATTAAATGATTTTATGATACAGTAAAAAATCTATTTTTTTATAATATAGAAAAAAACTATTTTTTAAAATAAAAATATATCTAATGTCTTAAAAATAATTAAAATAATATTAAAAATACGAAACGCATTATGACGCTTATTCTTCGTATTGACACGCCTAAACTTGTGATTCTTGATTATGAATATCGACGTCTCACAATGCATTACGCATTTTAGAACATTATTAATAAATGAATGGGAAATGCAAAAGGTTTTGTACTATTACATTTTAGTCATTAGGAAAAAATGAAACTAAAAAAACAAAATGGATGTGGAGATTATCAATTTAAAAATGATAATACTTTATTTGGTAAGGTACATTGAACTCAATGAAGGAAAAATATTTATTTATTTAGTTTTGTATTATAATGTTATCTATTATTTTATTATGTACAAAAGGTTCATGATTAAGTGAAAAATTTAATATAATATAATAGTACGAAACACAAACTTATACGTTTTAATTTAGAATTTAACAATATTCAAATTAAAATTAATATATCACAACGTGTAATTATTTATCAATTACATAAACATTACATCATTAATTATTTAATGAACCAAAAAAATTATATATAAATTAAGCAAATGTGCATTGCACGTTGCTTATACCTAGTGTGTATATATGTATATTATTTACCCATTCCATTAGATGCGTAGTTTATGATCCCTTAAATTTTAATTAATTCAATTCTTAAACATTCACTAAGAGCATTTCCAAAAAATTCTTTAAATATGAAATATTCTCTATTTTAAAATGTCAACTTTTAAAATCATGTTTAAATAGACTCTTTAAATTAACATTTTAATTTAGAGTGTATGTTTGACTCTTCTCACTTTCTATAATTAAATACATTCAAAGTGTTTCAATTTTTAATGTAGAAAAACAATAAAATAATTTAAAGAAAAACTAGTTAAAATAAAAGATAAAGAAAAATAATAAATATTTTTTAGAAGTAATAAAATTAAGTGTTTAATATAAAAAGTTTGTTGAAGTACTTTAAAATTTTAACTCTCTAAATTTATATATAATCTCCAAATGATAGAATATGCTCTTTAAAAATAGAGTCTTTTGAAAACTAATTATGCCTAGCACTAATGGACATCGATGTTTAATACAAGTATAATAACTTGTTTGGTACAACTCAAAATTCAATTAAAATTGAAAATGCAGTCGTTTTTGAGTCTCACTCCTCTAATAAAAGTCAACAATAACGGCTAATTTTTCAATTTTAATCCAATTTTAATCTCTACCGAACATGCCCTAAGTGTCAATACTGTGCCCTGTTTGGATTGGATTAAAATTCAATTAAAGTCTCAAGTTAAAGTCAACAATTAATTTTAACCACACATTTCATGGGACTTATAACTTTTCAATCATATATTTCATCAATTTATATTAAAAATCTGATTTTAATCTCTATCGAACATGTTCTTTATATGACCATTTACCTTTTCTTTAACCCCTGTTTGGTATAGCCAAAAAATATTTTTAGTAGATCTTAATAAAAAAATGATTAAATATGACTTTGACCTTGAAAAATGAGACAATAGATGTCGGACACACTTTCGCCAAGCCAAGCAAGTTCTAGTGTGTTTCTACCAGAGGGGCAGTAGGGAAGGAGATAGACATGAACGCGAGAGATGCTTTACGACGAGAGACTAAAGTGTTCGAACTCCGACGAGTGAAACGAGGATGATCGCGCAAACAACAATCACCAATCAAGAACCAAAGTAACTAACCAAATATCTAACTAGAATATGTGAAAGAATAGAAGATAATATGAATAGAAATTGTAAGATCTTCTATTGAGATATTTATCCCCCAACAGTGTATAATGAAAGGTGAAAATGCTCACAAAAGTATTTGTAAATGTTTCTTGCTCATTCAATATTCAAAAGTTCAAGATATAAGATTAAGAATCCAGAATCCGAATCCTTTCTAAGTTACGCAGAGAACTTATTTATAGTTCTTTGGTCGATGTGGTGTCCATTGAATCAGAACCATGTGGCCTCATCTCCTTAATTGAGGCTTCACGTCACTGTTTATTCATACAATTTATATATTGATAAGGGGTCAATTGTCCTATACAATAGGCTGTCATACTGATATTCTTTATTAAAAGTGTCATATCAATCACTTCTAAAAGATCTTCAAATATTTTGTAAAAAACAGCTATGGCTTCATGAGTTTCGGATGAATTAAGAGCCTTGGAGGGGTCTTTGTGTTAGTCCTTTAAGTGGAGAGTTTCAGATGAATTGAGAGTTTCTTTAGACAGTGTTTCAACCCAAGTTGTAGTGTTTCGTCCATTGAGGCGGTGCCCCAGTACGATCTTCGGTAGTTTGCATAATCTCTTTATATTTGATCATGTGTCTTTGTTGACTTTTTTTTGTTGATTTTATGTTCACGTGGATTGCTACATAGCATTTTGACTTTGAGTCTCGGTGGCGAGACGTAACATATGTGATTAAAAAGTTGAGAAAAGTTTTGATCCAAGAAAATTGTGTTGTGGTTAAAACTAATTGTTGATTTTAATTTAAATGTTTATCTATTTTTTTAAACCAAAGTAAACAAAAATTTTGTTAATTAAATTTATCATTAGCTGTCGTATATATGGACCCCTAAACTGGTGTAGGATATCATTATACTATTTTAAGTTCCACACCCGGTTGAATAATATAAGAAGGGTCTCTCGATTTACCAAAAAAAAAAAAAAAAATTTATTACTCTTTTTAGCAACAACAATGCATGCATTTTGTACTCTTGATAAATAGCCCTAAATAATAGACATTCTAAGAGCATGTCTGGCCGTGTTTAAATTTTTCTTTTATGAAAATTAAGTTGAGACGTATTTTCTATTTAGGCTAAGGAAAAAAAAAATTAATTTTGAAAATCACGTTTGATGAAATGAAAGACTTGAAAAGAGTTCTCAACCAACCTGCATGCATTGTGACAATAAATACAAAAAATAATGACCTAAAATTAATTGAATTAATCTATATGTACATAATATTTTACCTAATCATTTACCTAAAGGTCAAGTTGCGCCACCAGCCGCCCCTCCAATAGGGGGGGCGCCACTTGATCTTTAGGTAAATGCTTATGTTTGTGTAGCATAGTCCTAATTAATTATGCTTACGCGGGGTCCACTCACAAATAGGGGGGGCGCCACTTGATCTTTAGGTAAATGCTTATGTTTGTGTAGCATAGTCCTAATTAATTATGCTTACGCGGGGTCCACTCACAATTGGCAACAACACCCATATTCAATTAATGCTCAACCAGAAATTCACTCTCCAAACTCCAAAGCATGAGGTGCATGAATTATTACGCAACTTGGGCATTAACTATTTGCATGTGAAAACTAAAGAGTGCAAATTAATACTATGGTGTTTGTCCTTAACTTATAACCTATGTAGCACGTTGGTCTCAACCCTTAAGGTGGAACAATGAACGATATCTATGCAATCATGAGAACGATATTTATGCCCATCTCGAGTTTTTATAACTAAAGGCCGGCTCGATAACACTTTTGTTTCTTGTCTTTAGAAAGTTACTTTAGACTAACTTCTTATGAAAACTGTTATAATCAAACAAAGCACTTAAAAAAAGTTGTTCAAACAAGTTTAAAAATATTTTCTTAGTTATAGAAATAACTTTTTATTTTTCAAAATTCTTATCAAGCGGGTCCTGAATTGGCAAATGTGAACTAAAGACTCATGGTGCACATACTGGAAAAGGGGTTGTGCAGGGAGTCTAGGGGGACAAAAAAAAAAAAAATTACATTGGATTGATGCATTTAGAAAAAAAAGAAAAAAAAACTCATTACAAAAAAACAAAAAGGGAGAATTTTAATTTTAATTTTTTTTTTTTGGGGGGGGGGGGGGGGGGGGGGGGGGGGGTGGGAATTTCATTTCTATGAGACTGAATATGATCGATTTCAAAAATAAGAAACAATATTTATTATTTCAAAAATCAGATATTAATTAAATTTTATTTATGAAATAATTAATTAAATATATTAATATCACAATATTATATAATTTATAGTTAAGGTTATATATTTGTCACTCAAATCACAAATTTTATTAGTCGTAATGATGGAGATAAAGCCGACGCTCTTAGATCTTCGACTACGGGTGATGACGCCGTCGTCGCTCGCTTCGTCTATGTTTTGTGTGTGTGCTTTAGTACAACGAACGAGGTATTGAAAAGTGATCAACCAATGGGCTGGATCCTGTTCGCATCCTTCTACTGTAGCACTATTGGTGTCGTGCTGCGGTCGAGCCAGCACAATTGCCTTCGATGGTGGTTGCATGTATTAAAGAAAAATATGAGAGGAAAAAGAGAGAATAGAGAAGAAAATAATTAGGATTTTGGGTGTATGGAGGTGAGTATGGCGAGTATATAGATTAATTTAATTTTAAAATATTATTATTATATAACATTAAAAAGTTTAAATTATTATCTGATTTTTGAACAAAAAACTTTTAAATCTAATTTTTTAATTAGACATTTTAAAACTCTAGGTAGGTGTAATTCTCACTTTTTTTTTCCCTTTACAAAATTAATTGGGATTGGAGGCAAGTTTGGGCTAAAGCTCAGACCCACCCCATCCCTACTCCCCTGGCTGTGCCGATCTAAGTCCTCAACCTTTCAATGTTCTTGTAATAGTCCTTGTGGATGATTTTTTTGCTATGCTCAAATTGATAGAGTGCTACGTAAATTGGCTCGTTCCAGACTGAGATGGTGAGACATTGGCCATTTTACACCTCTATACAATTGTGTCGGAAATCATGAACACAAACTCATTATGCTTAAATACCCAAGATGATATTAGATAGTACACTCATCAGTTGCACATGTTTTGACACGATCTACATTGGCATACTCGTTGTTTAGCATTGTTTGTACTATAACCTAATTGGTAAAACAAGATAATTATTTAGATTAGAATTGTTACGTCTCGCCTCCGAGACTCAAAGTAAAGATGCTACATGGACAGGAATTCAACAAGAAAGTCAAATGAAGGTTCACAAGGTCAAATAATGGAGAAATCAAATATGACTGAGGTCCCTTCATCAAAAAGTCGAGGCCCATGTTGAACCACTACCTCAAGGACGAAGCATTGCAACTTAGGCTAAGGATCTATGAGGCTCTCAAACCATTCGAAGTCCTTTGAGCTGATGCTGCATCGCAACAGATTTGAAGATCTTTTAGAAATTATTGATATAATATTTATAATAAAGTTTGTTAGTATATCAGTCTATTGTATAGAACGACTGACCCCTTATCAATGTATTAATTGTATGAGTAGATAGTGATGTGACGTCCTAGTATAGGAGATTCTGACCCACGTCGGCCAAGGTAGTATAAATATGTACTCTTTGTAAGTAATAGGGGGTTGGACTCTGGACAATCAGATATTCAAAATATACACATGAACTCTTGAATAAGGCTCTGTTTGGTGGGAATTTTCTTGCACATTTTCAGTGATTTTTCAACCGTTGGCTGAGCACTCAGCTGTCATTTTGGACTTATTGTGAGAGATGTGGGGTCCAGCCATGAAAAATAACGGTAGGAAAAACATAGAAATTTTAGCCAAAATCTGTGTCAGACACACTTTAAATATATACAAACACTGAGAATATTTTTGGAGAATCTCGACAAGCTTATTGAACTCAAATCTCAATAGGCAATATGGTGACTTCAATGCACATTTTTATGTATCCTTCCACATATTCCCATTGATCATATCATAGATTATTTTGGTTTTTGTCCGGCAACCGTTGTTAATGCGATTGTCTTTATTTTACACCGTTGAAGCTTGAATATACTTGTCTCTCGTCGTAAAGTGCTTTCCGCGTCTATTTCCAATCATTTACCGTCACTATTCCGGTATGAACGCGTCAGAATCACACTTGACTTAGCGAGAGAGACCCCGACATCTGTTAAATTCATTTTTTGGGGTCAACATGAATCGCTAAATTTTTAAAAGTACAATTCAACCTTCCATTAACTTATACCTTTTTGCATCTATATAGTCAAATATTAATTTATTTATTTAATTACAATCTCAAATGGGTAAGCCAAATTCGACTTCAAGAAGTTCCTCAATAAATCAAACAACTGACTCTTAAGAAACAAATCATTAAAGCACAATACAACCATATTATCCCGAAAAGTTCGAAAAAATAAAATATCTTTAAGCAAAACAAAAACAAGAAATATTTAATTATCATAATCTTTAAAGACCTGAAAGTTATATCTTATAGCAAACCATTATCAATTCATCTATGTCCGTGGCTTGATCTTGGCTCTTAGAGGATTCTTCATCACCACTGTAAACTCTAGTTTCTCGCTGAAATCCACTTTGCTATTTTCCGGGTAAGCGGACCATTCGAATTCTTGAACCATTCGTGCAATCATCAAATGCACATGAACTGTAGCCATGTTTAGCCCTGGACAAATTCTCCTCCCAATCCCAAACGGAATCATTTTCACTCCGGTTACCCCGGTTATATCAGCGTCTTCCCGTCCGGTGAAGAATCTGTCCGGGTCGAACTTTTCAGGGTTGGACCAGATTTTCGGATCCTCCGAAATACCCGGCAAGAAAAACTCCACATTTGTGTCTGTCGGAATATCATAGCCCGCTAACTTGGCTTGCTCAGTTACTGCATGAGTCAAGGAAAAGTACGTAGGAGGGTGTTTACGCAGCAATTCTTTTACTACAGCGATTAAATATGGCATTTTCTCTACATCCTTTTCATCAACATTTCGATCACCCACCGTTGATTTGATCTCATCATATAATCTTGATTGAATCACAGGATTTTCGATCATTCTTCCTATGGCCCATTCGATTGCTGTGCCTGTTGTATCAGTTCCTCCATTCAAGAACTCGGAGCAAAGTGTAACAATTTCAGGGTTTGAAGGTGAAGAATCCCTGCCCTCAATCTTTAAATCAAAAAGGGTGTCGATATATGAAAATGAAGCAGCGGTTGGATCAGATCCAGGGTTTTTTATTGCATTTCGACGTTTTTCGATCAAAGGGACTAAAGTTTCGATCTGTTCTTTTCTAACTTCGTGAACCCTTTTTCTTTGTTTGGAGAAAAATGGGCTTAGAATTGGAAGATAATCATCCAGTCTTGGATCAAGAACAATGAGGACTGTTTTCATCATCTGATCGATTGTATCAATCATTTTTTGATCCATTTCTACACCAAAACACATGGCTAAAAGTATGTAGAAAGCAGCAGATCGGGCGTTTTTCAGCACAGAAACAATGCCGCTCTCAGCCTCGGCCTCGACCTTCAGCCTCTCGATCAGTTTATCCATTGCAGTCTCCCGGGCTCGCCGGAATTCTCTGAGTTTACTTGCACTGAGCGCGTTCTGCACCATGTTCCGCCGCAAGGACCTCCACACGGGGCCGTACAAGGCGGCGTTTACTGTAAACTTATTGCAGCTGAAAATGGTTCTCGTCGGGTTTTCTCTCGGCCGGGAGGCGAAAATCTGACTCTTTTCAATCAGTGCTTCATAGGCTAAATCTGCACTGCTGATTATAATCATAGTTCTAGTGCCCATTTTGAGTGTCAAAATTTGGCCATATTTGGGTATGAGTACTTCCCTTACGTACTCAAAAAATGGCTTGCCGGAACGTGCAAATTGGAATAGGTTTCCCACCACCGGCCATCCTGGCGGGCCTGGAGGCAGGCGGAGGTTTTTGGTCTTGGATTTACGGGTAAACAAGAAGATCAAGCCTGATAAAATGAATGCTAAGGCTGTGATAATGATGTGATAATAAGGAGAAAGTGGAGAAGATGAAAGGGAACAATCCATTGTTTGGGGATACCGATGAAAGGGAATTTCGCAGAGATTTGTTTATGAATGAAAAATTGCTTGAAATTACAGGTAAGGTTCAATTAAAGCTATTGAAATTCTCAACAAAACAAAACTGGGAGTGTTTAATGCACTTCTCGAGAATCCAGGGTGGATAAAAAGGGTAAACTTTAACCCCAACAATCTTAAATTGTTGATCACTCTGATGATGAGGAAGATGTTGTCAACAATATCAGATCATCTACAAGAAGTGATAATTTTTTGAGTTAAAATAAGAGAACACGATGAAGATGATTTTGCATTGGATGACACGAAAGATGATTTGGATGAAGAAAAATAGATTGAGTTGGAATCCAATAAAGAGCTAGATAAGATTTATAGTTTTTTAATGAATAGAATCATGGTACTAGAACTAGCGATAACAAGGACCCATTGATCGTGGAGGAAGAACCAATGACGAGATCACGGGTAAAGAAGGTCAAGGAAACTATGAGATTGCTTGCTCAACTTGCAGTGGACTAAACATCGATCACAACAAATAAATGAACAAATTTCATATTGTACTTGGAAGAAGAAATAAGGTGGATCAACTGGTTCAAACAGCGGACGAAGGAACTGAAAAGAGTAACTATTCGACCTCATAGTATTTCTAGGCACGCGACCGCATGCCTCCATATCGAGAATCAGAGTGGCACTTTTGGATGAACTATGCGACCGCGTGTCCACGCACAGCAAATTTTTAGGGTGAATTTTTAAAGTTATGAAAAGAATCCTAGTTTATTTAAAACTCTTGTTATATGGTAATTTTTTTATATTTAGAATATTAATTCCGTTTTTAATTAGATTTTATGAGTTCCATATAAATAGAATTTCATTGTAATAACAGACAATTTGAGGGGTGTTTGTTAATCGTTTTATACAACGTGAAAATGTCGCAAGTGTACGGTGTCAAGTTTTGTAATATAGTGATGAAGTGAAGATTGTCGAACCCACAGGGATTGATGTATGATTTCTACTGAGTACTATAATTACGTAGTTTCCACTTTATTTGGACAAACAATTAGAATGATTGAACAAATGCAAAATTCAACTAAGTTATGAGGTTATAAAATTCTAGGGAATGAATTCATCGCACTATCAACAATCTTTTTCATCATAAAATTGCTAACTCAATCAGATTTTTCTTAATTTATAGGCAAGAATCCTAATTTAATTCTATCCCTTTTCTCGAGTGCCGGCTAGATTTTATTTCTATAATTTAATTCAAATATCTCTATTCCGAATTAAATATATAGGAATTATAATGCACGTGGTTCTTAATTCAAACTAGCCTCAAAGATCCGTACTTTCTCTCAAAATTCACGAAATCTAGGTTATATTGTTTTATGATCACGCATAAATTTTCCTCTCTCGAGTGCCGAAATTTATGCATCAATTCATTCAACTAGTGGTCAAGCAATTGAAAGCATTAAACACAAACAACATAAATAAATTGATAGAAAAATTCAAAAGAGCTAGATAATTAGGAATTAAAACATGTCTCAAGTCGATTACATCAAACCCTAGATCTAAAGTATTAGTTCATGATCATTATAATTGACAACATGGAGTTTAATATGAAAAACATAAATAAAGATACAAGAGTTTAGAAAAACTGATTGTCGCCGCTTGATTTTTTCTCCAACTTGTGTCAATCTTTCATTCTTCAATGAATTTCTTCAAGAACTTTGCCTTATTTTTCTTCCCTCTTCGAGCAATCAAGAACCCCTTTTTAGGTCTTCCAAAAGTGTATTTATAGTTCCATAAGTTTGCAAGACGAGTTGGAGGTGGATTGGGCCGGATTCCTTTTTAAAAACCTAATTTTTCCTTTTATCCGGTACGTGGCGCCGCCTATGCAGTTTTTTTTTTCTTCTGCTGGCACCAAGGGCTGGAGCTGTGGCACTAGCCTTGCAGTTCCATTTTCTGTTTTGCGCATTTTTCAGTATTTGTATCATAACTTTTTCATCTAATGTCCGATTGAGGTGATTCAAAATGCTGTAGAAAGCTGATTCAAAGAGCTACAACTTTGCTTCAGACATCATTCTCCAATTCGATCACTTTCTATGCCAACAATAGGTCTTAATATGGGACTAAAACTCCGGAGCATAACTTTTCAGTTGGAAATTGGTTTGTGATCATATTTTGATTAAATTTGATCCCCTTGACGTCTTCCTTTATCCAATTGACTTCGAGCACTCTCAGATTTTCATCGTGAGGTTTGGCACAACTTTTAAGTATTTGCGCCTTAGTCCTCGAACTTTGAATCTCTTACAATTTAGCTCATTTCTCCAATTTTACCAACTTTTGTTTATTTCCTTCTATTTCATCAATTTATATCACAACATCAAAACACACATTAAAATGTCCTAAAACTCTCTTAAGGATGACAAACTAATACATTTAGTGATATAAATATCATGAGTGTGGAACACTCATCAGTGTTATTGCAAAGCATATTGTTTTCTTCTCATTCTTCATCAAATTAATTCCGAACTTATCAAGAATTAAATTCTCGTGGCATTCAATAATTCAAGTAAAGTTCATAAATTTTGTAATCACAAGGTCAAGATATTGTTGCAATGTCTTGATTCTTTAATTCAATAATTTATTGGGCCGGACTTTCTTTCAAACGTTGATTCTTGACTTTCTTTAGCTTCATCGAATCTATTGTGGATTTCGTAACTACAATTGTTACGTGAGTTCGCATCATTTAAGCATATGTTCATATCTAATCTAATTATAAAAGTTGATTATCAAGTAATTATAGTATTTATGATTTTGAGCAATGGTTTTTGTTTAAATTTTGAAGAGCAAACCTATGTTTGGTAGAAATTTAAATCTAAATCAAACTTTATAATTAATTGTAACCATACATTTTATGAGATCCACAATTTTTGAACCACACATTTCATCAATTTTTATTAAAGTATATTAAAAAACTAATTTTAATCTCCACCAAACAGGGAATATGTATAAAGTTCAAGTAATTGTAGCATTTAGAATTTTTAGCAACATATATTTATTTATTAAAATTTGAAGAATATATATAAAGTTCAAAGAATGCATTGCTTTATTTATTTATTTATTAGTTTAGAATATTAGAAATCGGAAAATGCACAATTACGCATATGCTTGTAATGTTTGATACTCAACCAAAACGCATCGTCGTGCATTACACATTTTAGAACCTTGCTTAGTGGTAGTATTTGTTTGATACTTAGTAGCCAACTAACCAAGCAGATTGAAAGAGGATTAAACAAACACAACTTTTTTTTGCCATCTTAGATTAGGAAGAGATTGTATGTGGTTTTGACTGGATTCCACAATTGTAGATTCTTGACAAAGCTAAGTACAATTGGGGAGACACAACCATCTCCAAGTATCCAATTTTCTTGATTATCAAAGATGGCTAGTTTAACATCAAACTATCTATTTCTCATATTTTGACTTCTATGAAGTTTCTTTCTTTGCTACAACTAATTAAAATCGTTGTTTTAGATTATGCATATATAGAAAGCTTATTTTTTTCGTACTACCAGGACTTCGAAAGAATTGTAGGAGGAGTCTCATGAAGTGAAAATCTCATGTACGGATCTTCACTCCGAAAGAAGCACTTCATGAAGCCTGCAGGAATTTGATTTATTTATTTATTCCCTTTTCACATAAAATAGAAGAACTTACCTTTATAGGACAATCAACACACGGTTCATTTAACCCCTCTTACCTTTCACGATAAATTGGATAAAATCATATTCTTTTTCTTTTTTTTTTATCTTTCTATAGTGCAGATAGTTGCACGTAATGCCCGATCACGGCCATATTATTAAAAGTTTGGGGGTAAGAATGGGTTTCGTTCTAGTGGTCGAAAATAATATTCCAACGCTTTTGTATGTTCTCCATTACTTATATGGATATGATTTATATTACAAAGTATATAACTTCAATCATAGGGATCAATTTTCTAATATATCCCTATTTAAGGTGTTTTGCTATCAATAAATATGAATTGTTCCTATTTAAATAATTGTTAGTGAAATTTAGATTTTCAACTATATTAATGAATTTTCTTAATATGTATAAAAATAAAGAATGGAGTATTTTCGTATTTTATTAATAAGTCTATCTTTATGAAATGAATGGAATATTTAGCCCCTGTTTGGTACACATTAAAAATTCATTTCTCATTTTTCTACCCATTTTCAACCACACTTTCTTCAATAAAATGATATTTTTCATCACATCAATAATTTTTTCCTTCTTTTTCAACCACACATTCACCATCAATCTACCGTTCCCGAATACATTTTTCTAAAATAATGTAGCTCAAACACACCCAGAAGTCAAACGAATACCAGAAGATGCAAAATCTCAACATTTTCTGATGGAAAATTATACTAATCAAACACAATTAATTGACAATTTTCGGGAAAACAATTCTAAGCAATTCAATTCCTGAAATTCATTTTCTTTCCACCCAAATTCTACTCTTGCAATCAAACGGACCCTTAAACGCTTTCAATATATATTGATCACATACTTTAGAATGTTGAGTTGATTTTACACGAAAGAAAAGGTAAGGGACGAACTCCAATCAAAAGTTCGAGAAAATAAGGTAAGAATTTAATGTGTTAGGTAAGGGGAGCATAGTTGGTTGGATGTTAGCAAAAAAGTTTGCAAACATTTTTCAATTCCTTAACACTTCGACTTTCCATCATGTATTTGTCCCTCTACGGCGCTCCTATTTAATGTGGTGCTGTTAATGAAAGGGGAAATAATTTAAAAGGCTATAGAATTTTCCATGGTTTTCTTTTATTTATTTTATTTTCATTTTGTAATTAAAAGTACACATAGAATTCAACGACATCAAATGAATTTCAGTTGGACACCAACTACATTGAAGTGAACGGTTGACGATGTGACGGTTAGGAACTATGCCCCGAAGAGAAAATTATTCGTTACCATTCATAATGCTTTTTACGGAATATATTTAATCAATTCTGAAATATAATTTATAAAAAAAAGTTCCTAATATTAATAAAGTTGAAATTATTCAACGGCTACAGAATAAATATTCACATTTATATACAGATATTATAATCAAATATACATAAATTGACCGCATAGCGCAGTGGATTAGCGCGTTTGACTTCGGATCAAAAGGTCGTGGGTTCGACTCCCACTGTGGTCGCTTATTTTCCTTTTTCCCTCTCGATTCATAACTCAGTTCCGCTGCCATTTGAACTAACATTCAACATGCCTCAAGAGTCAACCCCACAACCACAAAATGTGTTTTTTACTTTTAGAAAAATAAAAGAGATTAAATTCTTAAATTTTTATATATATATATATATATATATATATATATATATACACACTATGTGCAAGCAACGTGCAATGCACGTTTACTTAGTTTATATTTAATAGTTTTGTTTAAAAATTAATTTGTTATTAATAAAGATATAATTTTTTTTGGTTAATTAAATAATTAATGATGTAATGTTTATGTAATTAATAAATAATTAAATAAAGTACTTCTCTCTATTATCTCCAACCCAAAATCACAAACAGAAAACTCAAGGCATATTTAGGGGTAAGAAGATGAGTTTACTTAGGCTCCGTTTGATTCTTATCAATGTAGAATGAGGATAAAAAATATAGTCATTATTGGACCCCACACAAGAGATAGAAATTCAAAATTGATAGATTGATGTGATAGATAACGGTCATTTTTTTCATTTTTATGGGTTTTTAATAAGAAACAAACGGATGCTTAAACTTTTTGCATGACTTAAGTCTTTATTCTTTTTTAAGTAATAATGCAATTCATTTTATCGCTAAAGTATGATATGTATTACGATAATATATGTATATCATGTGTTAGACTTAGTATTGGTAAGTGACGGGTAAGTTTTCGAGAACGAAAATATTTTAAGGAGGTGAGAATGTAATACCCCGAAAATTTTCATAAAATATAATTCAATTTTTATATATTATATTTTAATATTTTGAAAGTTATGGACTAAATGATACATTTATAAAATTATATTTTATTTGTGTTAAATGTTTAGATATTGATGGAGTTATCGTAAATATATGAATATTGGTCTCATTGGATAAATCGTAATTAGATACATAAATCAGATTCGAGAAAAAATCGATTCGGATAAGTTAGCTCCAAGATATTTTAGTTTGAAGGAATTATCAAAAACTAATTTATTATTATTATTATTTAATTATAATTTTGAAAGTAAGGGTTGGTGAAAAAAAAATTTCCGTTAAAATAAGAAATTCCATTAGATTTTCCGTTAAATCAAGAAATTTCGTTAGTTTTTCCGTTAAACCAACATTTTCCGTTTAATAGCCACTTTTTATATATAGGAAGATATATTCGTTGGGTAAAAGTAAGTTTAATTCACTTTTACACCTTTTATGAAATGAAATTGATATAAGTATAAAAATATATGGAATCACTAAAATTCTATCACTTTAATTGATTTGAGTAAAGTAAATTCATTTTCTCTACAAGACTGACATCTTTATCTTTAATGCTTTTATCCAACTACATCCCATGTTTCCTATTTCCAAACAAGTTGCATATTTCTTTTATCTACGTTATTTCTATCATTTCTTTTCTCTCTTCCCTACATTCTTTTTCTATATTCCTGCATTCTCTTTGCATTCCTACTATGCCTCCATCTCTTCTCATCAAGCATACCTTTACCTTAGACCTGAACCAAATCAAGTCTAATGAGGAACCTCGAAGGCATGGCCTCTTACTAAACCTTTTTGAACAACTTTAATCTCATAGCAAAGCAAGAAGCGATGCTTATCATAGGTCATTCTAAAGATGAGAAAAGAGCTAAATGTGAGATGTTAAGTTGGTACATTAGTAATTTCAAGTGAATAATCAGTCAAAATGGGCATTGAAACTAAATTCGTTAGATCGTATACAAAAAATTCGAGGACTCTAGTCTATTGAATAACTAATAGAGACTCATAAAGCATTATCAATAATTGGAGAGATGAAATATTTTGAAATATATCTCGAAAATAGTGCCCCCGGGGGGGGGGGGGGGGTACATTTTGGAATGTGAAAACATTTCTAAAAAATAATAATTTAATGTGGACATTATTTTACTTTGATATGGGAACAATTTTTTCTTCTTCAAAATTGCCATTTTTAGACTAGAAGAAAACAAGGTAGAAAACTCCTTAGTAGCTGAACATAGTACCATATGCAGGATTTGTTGTACCTTCACCAATAAAAAAATAAAAGGGGAACAACTAGTTACTCATTTTCCCCAATTCGACGGTTTAAATCAGGAGCAATTTGAAATCAATGTTAGGGCTCATGGCCCTCTCCTCCCCACCCCAACCCCGAGGAAATCCATTAATATACAGACCCCTCTCCTACATTCTTCCCCTCCACAACGTCAAATTCCATCTCCGGAACCAAAATCCTAAAAAATTATTCATAATCTCGGCACAAAACGGCAATGGAAATGACAATGGACTAACATCAGAAAGTAATATCGAAAACGGCGGTGGAGTTGATGGCGAAAAGGGGAAGGCTAATAATGGACGGCCGAGATTTAATCTTAGATGGGTGGATTTGTTGCTGGACCCTGATCCGGATAACCTTGTGGCCGTCGGATTGACTGGTCTGCTGACCTGGGCAAGTGTTCAGGTACTATGGCAGCTGTTCATCATATCAATAGCCATATTGCTTGCTGCTCTCAAATATACACTTGTTGCTGCTCTTCTAATCTTTATTCTCATCACTCTTCTCTGATTATATTTAGTATTCGTTTTGATTTTTGGTCGAACTGTATGCATATCCGAATTTTTGCATAGTGTGATTGAACTTTGAACCCTGTGTACAAATTTTCGACGTGAAAAATATATCTGTGGAGCGCTTGAATGTTTAGAAATTATGTTATTAGTCCAGTGGCATAATATTTGCAATTTTAAGGGAAATGGTGATTCTTGTGGTCGAGAATTTCATAGTCTCGCTGGGGCAAATTTGTTTTATATTGAACAGTTCTGTAAAAAGTTTGGATTTTCATAGTTTTCAGGGAGGACAATAATATGGGTAATAGATATGTCTATAAACACGTCCATTGCCACATGTTTGGCCCGGCACCCTTCCAATAGAGACACCCGAATTGTAAATATTCAATCTGGATAAGTTTGTTTGGAACTAATTCTTAAATATTGTTGGAACTTTATTTTGGTGAAACAGACAATAATCATGCTATAAGTACGGATTTTTTTAACAGACAATACTTGGTGCGGCGCCATTGGAAGATGGAAAAAAAAAAGGTCGGGCAAGTTTGACCACGTCAGCATCAGCATCAATTATGATAATATTTACCTGTACTTGGAGCTTTATTGAACTAAAATCTTAATCAAGTCGAATGAACAAATAAGGAAATGTAAGGAGAGGTTTTTCTTGGCATGTCCCAACCTACTTAAGAGAAATAAAGGCTTTTTCAGAAAGTATAAAAAGGATAAAACTACCTTCTTTGCATTTATATACCTTGTTTAACAAAAAATTGTGAAAGAACATTTTTTTTCCTTTCAAAGAGAGTAAAAATGGATAAAATCCACCAATATTGACAAGTTTCGAGGGGGTAAATTTCATTCACAGCAATTATATTTTAAATTTATCTTAATTAGTTCATTGTACTTTAATTTTATGTAATGGAATAGCTACCCTTTAAATTTGATTTCAATCATGTAACTTGGGTTGACAAAAATCAATGACAGAAGTTGGACTTGGACCTTCACTCTTCGATATTGTTAAGTTACCTTAATTGGAATTTATTTAATATGTAATTACTCAATAAATCAAAATTAAAGTGTGATTGTTATATTGAATCAATTTGACCCAATTGAACAAAATTAAAATACAATTACCTAATTGAATTAGAATGAAATTATAGTTATCACCAACTAAATTTACCTCAAATTAAAGAGATTTTATTCCCTAATTTCTCCTGTTTGCACCCTTGGAGGAGAAAGTTCACATTAGTAACACGTATGCTCAAAAGTCTTCTTGCAGTACATAAGGTCAGACAAGTGTAGCTACTGCATGGAATTTGGCAAAAATGTCTAAAATCGTGTCAAAAGTACTATACTACCAAGCATAGCTGCATCTCAACACTTGAAAATGAATATCTTCTGCATCCAATCTCTCGTAAAGAGTACATGAAGTTCACAAAAATAATCGTACTAAAGAGTATCGTTACATTCGATATAAGCTACTGTATTCTGTATACTAAAGGAGCCACCTGCTTGTCTTAATCTTGACTGCTCTACACTTGTGGCAGGGTTGGTAAGGATATTGAAACTAAGGGAAGTATTAAGGAAAAAGGAGTTAAGATCTTGCACATTATACATCCACTCCAGTTTAGAACGTGCTAAACATGCACTCAAGGTACTACACAGGAAACCAGTAGCAGATGGAAACACGTGTTCAATGTCAAAAAGGCATACTTCTGGTTTCCAATGCAAAGCCTACTCTGCATCAAACCTAATCTTCTTTGAGGTGGGCTGGTTTCCAACCTGAAAAGGTGTAAAACTGAACTGTAAGACAGAAAATAAAGATCCTTGTCTATTTTCTTGATCCCCAACTTATTTTTTTATTTTTTTTTACGTCAAATCAATATGATCGAGATTCACAGAATATGACATCCCCAGTGATAAAATGATTAGATCAGATTTTTTGAAAACCGACACACCACAATACAAGAACTTGCACATTTAAACAGGCCTTCAGAAAAATCGAGGAACACTTTTTTTCAGGGAGCAGGATTCATCCATGCAACTAAGAGCCTGGGGCAGGAATGTACCTTCCCTCGACGAATATTCACTTTATATTAGTCAGAAAATCTTGTTATTCAAATAAAAATTAATCTCTCCATACAAGCAAATTTCTGAAGTCCGGAATAGATATCAGTATCACCAAGTGATGAAAGGAATGAGAATATGCTTACAATTTCTGGACAATCATAATCAATACCAGCGGCCTCAATCCTCTTTCGCCTTCTCTGGTCCCTTTTCATAATTCTTTCTACCAACTTCTTGTGCTCTTCCAAAGTCCTTTCCTGGATATTATGTATTAGCCATTCAATCTGATCATATTGCAGGTTTGTTTTGAGTCCCATTTTTTTGGTAGAATAGATTTTATAATAGTTATTTTTTTGGAGAATGTGTGGTTAAAAAGTAAGAAAAAGTTTCTGATTTACTTTAAAAATTATTTTATTGGGAGAATGGAGGGTTGAAAATGAGTTTGGGGAAAAATGAGTTTTTAAAGAATGCGGCTCAACAGGGGCTTAAATAAGCAGGCAGCATTGATAGATGTAATTTCAAATTATGGGATAAGTTCATTTTTTTTTTCAACAAAAGAATAGAATCACACAGTTTTATATCACATTTCATACCTTATCATGATGACTCCTTTCAATTTTAACCCAATCCAAGGGTTTGTACCGATGCGTCACACCTTTCCATCTAAAAATAAGAAACAGAACCATTAGCTTTTCTTATAGTGTATATAATTTTCCCTTCTCTTCTTCATCTTACTTCCTTTTTTTAGTCATTAGTAATTTACTTCGTTGTTGTAAGGCAGAAGGGATCTAGAAGTGAAATCGTAAAATCTTCTTATATAAGCACACGCAAAACCACATGGGTTTGTAATTATACTTATTGTATTCCGGTTCTAAAAACTGGAATTTCAACTCTTGAAGGTCTCAACCTATGGACTTCTCTTTTATAAGTTCATTGCCTTGCAGAAACATGCATAGGCTACCATCCCAGCCATGCATTTTATGATCTATTATTGAACTGAAATAATATCTTTAAACTCGAGAGAATAAATTATGCATGTTTGAAGTATTAACAAGTCAGTTCTAATACGAAGCCAGGTCCTTCAAAGACTTCTTCCCTTCTGGGACATTGGTTTCAATCGCTTCAGTTCAAAGGTTATCATCCACAGTTTAGAGAATTTGATATTTTTATTTCCTCTAGTCTAATTAGATATTACCAATAAATTCAAAATGCCATTGCTTTAAAATATCAGTGGTCATACAATGGATAACTAGCAATAGTTTAATGCTTACAGTTTAGGATGAATGCGCTCAGGAGGAACAAGCTGTACTTGTAACAGATGTTCAAACAATAGGTAGTTATGCATGCATTCTGAAACAACTTTTGCAACCTGCAATTTTGAAAACGGGGGAAAGAGAGCAGAGAATGTTAAGACAAACATTCCTGAACACAGCGACTTAATTGTCAATCACCAAGCACAAGTACTACCTCAGAAGATTCAAATTCAATGAATCCAAAATGCCTTGATTTCCCTGTCTGTCAAATAAAAACAACACAAATTAATAATACCATCACAAAAGATTAACAAAAATAGCAAATACACTGCATCATGACATGCTAATATGTCCAAACCAATCCTTCATTTTGAAAAGAAATGAAGTGATTGGAAGATCTCCACCCAATGGTAAGTATACGAGGATTAATTTTTTTTGTCAGAAACAAATCCAATCAAACGCTCCATTGGCATCATATGTTCATTAAAACCAAATTTTCCAACAAAATCCTTGCTGCTTCACATAATATCAAGTTTAGAAAGAACTCAATGTCACATCAAAATTTGTAACTCAATACTTATAATGGTAATAGTGTGGCCTTTGTCACCAGAAAGTAATAGTAATTCATCTACGGGAGCATCGATACACTTTTTGGGGTCGGTGAGACCAGTAACACTTGTACATTCATATTGTTAGATATTGTTTATCTAGGCTGTCGGGAAAACTATATGGAGTGCATTATGACGTGAGAAGTTGGAATTTGAAGTCCACTGATATGTGTAAATTAAAAATTTTAGGCTGAGAATCTGGATGTTCAAAACTCATGGAAAACGATCATGAAGGAATCACAGAAGAAAAACAAATTTGTGCAAGGTCCACGGAAGAGTGAGACGCTGGAATGACTTTGACCAGAATCCACTCCCACGAGGATTCAATTGAATGCTCTAATTCAAGGTGCGTTGAAACTTTCTACATTGCAGTTTATTTGAGGTATAAATTTGATGAACACTAGATTTTCAAGAAAGCTTCTAACTGATTATTTATTTATAGGAACATACACTGAATGACTTTTCTCGCAAATTATTTTTACTCTCGAAATACTAGATTTTCAAGGAAGCTTCTATTTGATTATTTATTTATAGGAACATACACTGAATAACTTTTCTCGCAAATTATTTTTACTCACCAATGGAAGCAATGCAAAAACTGATGAGCTGCAAAAAATATTCTGGAGATAGTAAACCAAGAGAGATGGAAGGTCGGAAGCATAGAGTTCTACACAAATGTGCCAGGAGAGGCAAGACTTGGAAGCAACTCAATATTTCTGTTTAAAAGCCCTACAAGAATGATGACTCTTTTAGTATTTCACTGTTCCAAGTCTTGTTGTAAAAAATCTATAATCTTTGGATGTTGAGCACAAATACACTATCTAAAGCTATCATAGCTGACAAAGAAACTATAAGTTATAACACATCCTTCCACTAATCCACTTCATACTATTGCTTAGTAGCCCATCTACTGTATTTATGCACTACCAATTCCAGGTTACTCTTTCCACATATTATTCATCTCTCTTCTACATTAATAGTGAATAAACTTCAAATTAGAGAAAAAATATATTTATATAAACCGAAGGATCATTCTTTTATAATATCACAAATTTGAAATTAAGCCATGAGTTCTTTGGTGCAAAAATATGCCATACAAGCAAAATTTAATTAACAATACAGAAATGCAAAGGGCCATTGTTCATTTTCCAATAAATGGAAAACAGCAAATCAAAATCCTTGCTATATGTTAACAACTATCATACTTGAAAGAAACCAACACATATGAGGGGTTAAATTCACTAATGACCACCCGATTTTATACTTAGTGTCTCACCATGGCCACTCAATTTGATTTTGTTTTACAACAACCGCTCAACTTTATATTTAGTGCCACCATAACCACCCAACTTGATTTTATTTCACTATGGCCACCCATTTATATAACGTTTCATCATGGTCACCCAATTTCATATAACATTTCATCGTGACTACCCAACTTCTTTTCACCATTTTCATTAATTTTAAAGGGGTAAAAAGGCAACTTTGTATTATATATATAAAATAAATTTGCAAAAAAAAAAAAATTTATTTTAACAACGTTTTTTTTTTAAATAAGTTTTTGTTTTATTTTATTTTACGAAGTACCATTTTTTAAAAAATAAGTTTTTATTTTATTTTTCAAAGAATTTTTTATAAATAAGTTTTTATTTTATTTTATTTTTCTAAGTAACTCTTTTTTAAATAAGTTTTTATTTTATTTTTTTAATTAATGTTTTTTAATGAGTTCTTATTTTATTTTTTAAAATGGGTTTTTATTTTAATTTTTTTTAAAAAAAATTATTTATATATAAAATAATTAAAAAATACTGTTTTACTCCTTTTAAAATTAGTAAAAATGTTGAAAAGAAGAAATTTTATATAATATTGGGTGATCATGGTAAATTGGGTAACAATGTTGAAATAAAACAAAATTGGTAGCTACTATGATACTATTCATAAACTTGGGTGGTTGGTGGATTTAAACCAAAGGAATGCATAACAAACAATAAAAGTTAAAAAGAACAAACCTTCCTATTCCTTCCTATTCTGAGTCTCTTGATTGTACCAAATTGCTTAAAGAAACCTGCAAACTGAATAATGATATCCGCGAATGTGGGCATACTATACACTCATGTAAATTAAATTCGAAGAAAAAACAAACCTTCCATTTCATTCTCATAAAATCCATGTGGAATTCTTCCAATATATAAGACAGTTGTTTTATTCTCTCTTTCTTCAATCTTCGGAATCTTCCGTGCCAGACCACCCTCCAATGGCTATTAGTTTTTCAACGAACCAACATACATAATAAAAGTATATATTACAAAAATAGTAAAAACATAAAAATGACATACATACATATCGTAGATACAGCATAAAGACGCACAAAAAGAACAAATAGATCATACCACAAAATCAGGACTATCGTCTTTGGAAGCGGAGAATTGCGCAGATGCCTTCTTCAAATTCTTCACAATTGATTTCTTTTTTGCTTTGATCCCCATATCTATATAAAACTATTACACATACACACACATGCACATACACATATCAGGAAAAATTTCTATATAAAAAATTTCATTAAGAAATTAGGGTTTTACCTTGTGGTTAAGTGGGTGATATTCACAGAGATTTGGGGGTGAGAGGGAATTGAGAGAGGGGCTATTCTAAAACCCTAATAGCGTTGCAGAGAAAGGGGCGGGCTTTTAAATGGGCTTATTCGGACTCATATTAGGGGTGTAAATCTGTGCTTCACCTGGGCCAGGCTGGCGGAGTACCGATGTTCCTTCAGTGGGCCATGTCGGCTTACGTGCCTTAATAAAAATAGAAAGTAGAAGCAACATATTTTGAAATTACTCATTTCCCTACTTTTGGAAATCCTAATTCTAAAATCAGATTTCATATTTTAATTTTCAAAAATCAGATATTTTAGATATAGATACATGCTTTTTATATTTAATATTAATATTAATAATAATATTATAAAATTAATTTAATTTACATACCCAACCCTAATTCATTTTCAATCCTCACTTTCTCTCACTACCGTATCTTCTCTCCATCTCTCTTTCTCTCTCCTCGATCTCACCGGTGGCGCCCCGGACGCCGCACCCACGCCCTTCATCCGCATCCGTATCGTCTGCCCAAGCCATCTCCAGCAACCGACGACGAAGGCAGCCGCCGTTAAGAACGGAGATGCTGCATCCGTCTTCTTCCCCCTCCAATTTCCTGCACTACCGACACCGCTGCAACTCTTCTCCATCTCGTCGCCGCCTCTGCAACTTTTATGGATCTGCTATAAAGCCCATCCGTGACTTTTAAATCGCCGCTACAGATCCGTTCTTTTTTTTTATTATTTTTTAGTAGTGTTTGGAGGTGTGTAGTGTTGTGGCGGTGCGGTGTGTGGTGGATGTGTGCGGTGCGGTGGTGGAGGATATTTTCGGTGCGGTGCGGTCCACGACGTGGTGGTGGAGGCGCTACATTTTTTTGTTTTTGTGGGTGGTGGTGAAGGCGCTGGTGGTGTTGGTGGTGGCACGGGCTGGGGGGATGGCGGTGCTGTGGTCATGGTGGTGAGGTGGTGTTGTATAGTCTCTGTGACCAATGTCGTGACCTATGTTGTGACCTAAGCCATGTGCCGTGACTTGTGACGTGACCTGAGCTATGTGCAAAATATTGTATGACACATGCTGTGACTATCAATAAAAACCTGAACTATGTGCAAAAGTATTCTGTGACCTATGGTGTGGTCATCTGAAATAAACCTGTGACTATCAATATAAACTTGAGTCATGTGCAAAAATATTCTGTGACCTATGTTGTGACCATTTGAAAATAATCCGTGACTATTAACAAAAAATGTGACATGTGTTGTGACCATTTGAAAATAACCAGTGACTATTAACAAAAAATGTGAGATGTGAGCCTTATCATGTTATCAATCATTATAAACAAACAACCATGCGTTGTGACTTATGACCAGTGCTGTGACTTGTGACTTATGACTTGTGACCTAGGCTGTGACCAACTGTACAAAAAAATATAACGGAGTTATCGCCGGAATATTCGACGGAGTTGAAACAATTGTCGGAATTGGTCGTCGGAATCGGAGTAGTCGCCGGAACGGTCGCCATAATCGGAGTAGTTGCCGGACGGTCGTCGGAAAGGCGGGGTGGTGGAGGTGGGTGGGTTAATTATATATATATATCTTTTTATACATTTATATATATAAATATATATGTGTATGTATAGATTAAAAATCTGATTTTTGAAATGTGAAAGATGTTTTGTTATTTTTGAAATAGTGTAAAGATAAAGTAGGATTTATGAATTTTTCCCTTTGTTTTTTCAAATAATCAAAAAATAAAAATTTATTTGAACCTGCAAAAGGGTTTGAATAAGCCCTTATTTGGTACATATTAAATTTTCATTTTCATTCTTTTATTCATTTTTAACCACACATTCTTTAATAAAATAATAATTTTTATTACATCAACAATTTTTTTCTTATTTTTTAACCACACATTCTCCATCAATCTACTATTTCAGAATACATTCTTCTAAAATAATGTGGTTCAAACACACCCTAAGTAGACCTTGTCCAAATCAGATAAAATTGGAACTTGTACGGTATTATAGTAAATAATTATCCAATTATTCACATTCTTGATTTATCAACTTTTATCAAAATTTACATAAAATCTATTTTTAGTCCAACCAAACAAGAATTAAGCCTCTATTTGATAATCATTCTTTCAAAAATATTTCATTCACATACTCACTTTCAACCACATATTTACACAATAAAATATTTTGTACGTAAACTCGAAACTTTTCTATACTTTTTAACCACGCATTTTTTGAAAAATCACTATTCAAAACTTTATCTTCTTAAAATAATGACCATCAAACAGAGGCTAAATGTATAAAGCGGGGGTGGGCCATTTGGATCCAATCAATATTTCATGCCAAATATCTACATGAAATTAATAGCATACATTTTTATGCTTAATAGTAAGTCAAACTGCTTAAAATTTATCCACATTCATAAAATTATATTTTTCTTTACATCTAGTCTCTCCATGCCCACTCTTAATCCGTTCACTCTTAACCCTGGACAAATGGCTCATTTAGTGAGCATGAATTGAAAAAGGAAAAAGAAAAAATGGGACAATTCTAAGTTCTTACATACCCATATTACCAGTTTTTTGGACAATGCAGAAATTGAGAGAAGGCACATTTTCTGATCCTTACAGTTTAAACAAATGAGAGAAATTTCATACCTTTCCAAAAGCAGTGTTGAATACCTTCAGCTGACAAGCCAGGCAAACACCAATATTCTTTCCGTAAGCCACTTTATAAATTTATGCCACTATATGTACCTTTGAAAATGGTTGAGACAGAGGTCCCAAAGAACACTGTTCGTCTCGGCAGTTTCAATAAAAAATTTATTGGAACATCGATAGGATTAAGACTGGATTCATGATCTGCGAATACCTGCAGAAGCGTCAATTATGGGTCTTTATCCCCATTCATTTGATTCATAAAGATGAGAACATAATCCTCTCATACAATGGCCTTTGTACATTGGAAGTATGTGCCATTGAGTGAGAAGCTTACTTTTATTGCTGTTCTACATGTTATCTGCAACATAATAAGTAATTTAGCCAAAAAGATCGTCAATGCCTATGATATATCACTCTTGTGCTGCTCGCCAGAACTGTGCCTGTGACTCTTTGTGATATCGTTTCTCTTACACTGTTGCATGAAATACATGTCTTCTTATCGCATAGTTCCCCTAAATCATGAGAATCACATTTACTTTCGGGAGGTTGAATTGAATTTGCGGTTTCACCTGGTTCGGATGATGCCAAATTGGGTTAAATGGTATGCAAATAAGAGTGCACGATAACTAACTATATTTTCGTCCCAGTCTCCTAAAGAATCTGTCTTTTTTTTTTTTTTTTTCCAAAGTGATGACTAGAGTTTGTTTTTCTTTATTTTAAGTTAGTTACTCAATTAAAATCTGTTTAGTTTTTCCACGTAGGTGGGATTAATGCCACGTCAAATTGTTGTCTTCCTCGTTGGACATTCCATTGGAAAACCGTTAACTCTCACATATCGTTATCTCGACCATGGAAGAGATCGGTTTAATGCTATGATACTCACTGACAGGGCGAATCCAGCATTGTAGTTCAACTAGGACGAATACCGTTGATCGATGACCGTTGACAATCAATGATCGTAATAACCGAAAATATAATTCAAGATGCATATGTTCTATAAATTAACGACAAATAACTGTTGACGATCAATGATCGTTGACCAAGATTATGTGACTGTAACCAAGCTATCTATCAATTAGAAAGTCAAAATTAAGTCCACCTATTTTCAAAAAGCATATGTTCTGTAAATCCTAAGAATATAATAGGTATAGAAAAGGTCACCTCATGGACAGTTAATACAAAAATCAGTAGTGCATCCGAATTCTGACAGTCCAACTTCTCACATAAAACAAAAATCCCAATTCCCACATAGGAAACCCGATTGAAATGGTATTTAAAAAATCCAATAGAATGACACCAAAATATCAACAAAATTCAAAACAAAATCCAGGAAGTATAGATAGAGGGAGAGAGAAACTTGTGGAGAAGATGGAAGTGAAGATTTTAGGTTTGTGATTCACCAGGTTGCAATTGGCAACTGTTGAGCTTGCTTTGGCAGTTGGCACATGCGTACAGCTCCTGAATCACCACCGTCCATCGGTCTTGTCGATCGATGGTGTCACGGACAACAGGTTCGCACTTTGCAGCGTATTCTTTTTTGGTTGTCTCCCTGACTCCCTCCTCTGTCGATTTTCAATTTTGGAATTGGATTTGATTTTGTGACTAATGGGTTGCAACTTGCAATTGCAAGCAAAACTCATGGATTTGGCCCATTCATTGGGCCTTTCTTTTTTAGAAAAAAAAAGGCCCAAACAATAAAAAATGAAAAGAAATTCAGCCCAATGTGTACAGCCACCCATTCTTGGCAGTTGGCAACGGGCGTCTTCTTCTTCATTTCTTCCCGATGGACGGAAACTTACCTAAAGCTCCCGACGGATCCAGCACGGGCAGCCGCGGGGGCTGGCCAGGTGCTGTGTCTGCCCCTGCTCATTGCCCCATGAAGGATCATAACAAATTGTTATCGGCAACTAGCACTTATTCATCTTTGTCTAGGGAATGAATAACAAATTTTAACCGAGTGACCAAACTGAAGAGAGAACATTTTATTGACTACATTAGCAAAAAAGAAAGTTCAGTCACTAACATGAAAATTAGTATCCGTCCACATATGTTTGTATTGTAAATTTTAAAGTGAAAATTACCTCAACAACAAAGTACCGAAAAGGGACCACTTGGGAAATATATTTTTTCTAAATGCTGAATTTTACAATTATAGCATGCTACTTTGGTTATTTCTAGCAAATTGTTCTAATCCTAGCCCCTCTTTGATCGCATTTTCTGAGCATGAATGTTGCAAAAAAATATATATTTTTTGAAGAATGTATAGTAAAAAAAAAAAAAAAAAAGGATATGTGATCGAAAATATTTTTTTTAGATGAGTTTTAAAGAATGAAAGCTCAAAAATGAGCCAGTAAAAACTTGCGAAGAAGTAATATTTGTGAATAATTCCCTCTTTGGTTTAAATGAAAAATAAAAATTTAGTAAATTTTGATAAAAGTTGATTAAATGTATTAATGAAAAATTGTAGATCTAATGAAAGATGTGATTAAAATTAAGTCCATGTTTAACAACCATTAAAAAGATTTTTTTGGAAAAATAAGTTTTGAAATAGTGAATTTTGAAAAATGTATAGCTAAAAAGTAGGAAAAAATTTTGGTTTACGTGTAAATTTTTTTTCATTACAAATACATGTAGAGTGTGGGAGCAAATTTGAAAATTATAAGGAATTCTTTTTATAAAATCTTGAAATTTAAATTTACTGAGGGCGAAGCTATGTTCCTAGTATATCCGTCCATGGTTGAAAATGAATTTAAGAAGAAAAAAAAAGTTTTATTTTAATAATTACTTTTTAAGTTGAAATAAACAGGGATGAAGACAAACAACTTAGAATTTTATATTTAATCTAAAAGTAAATTTAACTTAGGAAAATGCCATGTGACATTTTAATTTTTATTGACGTAGAAATCCGCAACATCTACTTATGAGTGTGTACTGGGTAAATCTCGCTTCATGTGCAGTAACCTGCAAATCACACAGGAGAGATAAGCTGCATTAGGCAAGCCCCGTGCGACAGGTTCGACCGAGAAAGTGTTGGCAAATTATTCGAACTCGTAACATTCGATCTCCACGTTCACATGTTTCACCAACTCAACAACCCAAGAAGGTTCCATGTGCAAATTCTTTTGTGACGTTACAAGTGGTGTCAAGTTGGGGGGAGAAATTGTTAAAAATTTAAGTTGTCCAATGATGTATTTACATGTGATAATTTTAAAGTGTAAGAAATGACGTAAGGGATCATGGGACAAGAATCCGTCTTGTCAAGATTTTACATGAATTTAAAATGGGACAAGTTGGAAAATAATATTACTCATAGATGCCCGAGTTTTTCGGTAATAAATAATTGTCTTTTCTCCACCTCACCGCTCAAGCTAACATACCACAGATTCCGTCAATGCTCCGCCACCGCCACTTAAACTAACGGTTGAGTGATCGCTTCTTCGCTGATCGGAAAAAATGGTGTCAAGCCACTTGCTTCTTGAAGAGCCTATACGGATGGCTTCAATCCTCGAGCCATCAAAGCCTGTCAGTTTTTCCCCATTTTACCATAGCTAAATGTTTTCTATCTGATTTCTGATTTAACTTGTAAAGTTTTTACATATTTCTGTTATTCTTAAGTGGAAATGGAAATTTCTCTGCAGAATTTCTTTCCTGCAATGACGAAGATAGTAGGGACGCTCGGGCCGAAATCGCGATCCGTTGAAATTATTTCTGGATGCCTTAAAGCTGGAATGTCTGGTAATTTCGTTATTCTGTTGTCTTTCCTACTGTTATGATTATTGAAATGTAAATCACATTGAATTCTGTTTGGTTATTTAATGAAGTACAAAAGCAGGAGCACCGAGAGAGTACGAATTATTGAATTTTGCTCTCTCTCTCTCTCTCTCTCTCTCTCTCTCTCTCTCTCTCTCTCTCTCTGTGTAATGAGATTGAAAACAGAACCTTCTATAATTGTATTTAATATGTGAGCATTAGTTTGGACTGAAAGCTTCATTTATTTTGCATTAAGAGTTCAAATATAACGATTTCCAGTTTCTTTCTTCCTAAAGCTTATTATTAATTCAACACATGCTTAATGGCTACAATGAAGCAAGTATAAGAGTTGAATTTTTACTCTACTGACTTGTGATACACTTTTTTAATTAACAGTGGCACGGTTTGATTTTTCGTGGGGTGATGCTGAATTTCACCAAGAGACTTTAGAGAATTTGAAAGGGTCCATCAAGAGCACGAGAAAGCTCTGTGCGGTAAGCTTGAAATTTCCTGTGCTTTTGTGTTTTCCATTTTTGGTGCTGTGAACGAAGAATTATCTTCCAGGTAGTTTGACCTGTGAGCCACTAATTTTCATTCTGTTAACAGGTTATGTTGGACACTGTGGGTCCAGAGCTACAAGTTATCAACGAAACTGTACATCCAATTTCACTTCAGGCAGATTCCCTTGTTGTTCTAACACCTGATCTGGACAAAGAAGCTACTTCAAACTTGCTCCCCATTAATTTTAGTGGGTTATCAAAGGTAATAATATTGGCGCGAAATCTCTGTTGCAAATTCTCTGACATTACAAATAGATAATTTTGCATAAGCCAGATTTGTACTTGCACATTTAGTAAGAGTAAGTCCTAGAAATAGGGTAATTAACTTTTGTAAGTTAATGAAGAACTTCTCCGAAGTTAATCCTTGGCTGAAGCAGGAGAACTATATCATGCACGGTAGCACGACAAGGTCTCCATTATTTTCAAAATATATTTCTCTCTCTTTCATTTTCAACCACACATTCTTCAATGAAATTATATTACAGCAAACCCAAAATCTTTCCTTATTTTTTAACCACATATTCTCCATCAAAATACTATTCCATAATGCATTTTGGGCAAGAAATGGGGCTCAAACGGGCTCTATATATTTTTATACAATTTGCTTGATTTTTCTCTATTAGTTCCTTTCTATCTGTCTGTTTTATTTGATACAATGACTCAGTAAAGAACATCTTTTATACTTGGCGCCCCTGCCTGTGTCTGTGCTAGAATGTGGATTTCACATTTTTTGCTTAAGGTCGCAAGTTGCAACCTTCAGATCAGTCATGTATTCTAACACTTGATAATGCAAGCTTCTATTGTTGCGCACAGATGGACACCATCATTACTTTCTGTTACAATCTAACCGAAGCTTTCTTACCTTGCAGGCGGTAAAGCCGGGAGATACTGTTTTCATTGGTCAATACTTGTTCACAGGAAGTGAAACGACTTCTGTATGGCTGGAGGTATGGAAACAATGGAGATTGTGCACCACCTGTCAATATTTTGTGTGTTGTTGATTCTCAGGAATGTTTGATTTCTTAAGTCCATTATGTTACTATAGTAGATGTAGATTGGCCTAGGATCTAGTTTTATTCTTTTTGTTGATCCTAGGCTATATATTTGGATGAGTGAACATCAACTCCTGATTATCGATGTCAATGAAGGATCACAATGTGACTTTTCCATAGACGTTGATGCGTAATGGAGTTACTACCGTGCAGGTAACTGAGGTGAAAGAGGAAGATGTGGTTTGTCTGATTAAGAATTCTGCCACCTTGGATGGGTCATTGTACACACTACATGTGTCTCAGATTCGCATTGATCTTCCTACTCTCACTGATAAAGATAAGGAGGTAAGCTATGCTATAACCAATTCAAAGCTTATTCAGGATTTTTCAAGACCTAAGATTTCATGTCTGTTCCAGTATGTAGTGATGTGCAGCTCTTGGAAACAACTACTTTCTCATGTGGCTTTATATTGCTTTTGAAAATGTCTCTATAAACAATTTTGGTTTTTTAACTAGATTTTACATGATCCCTGTAACAACTTTAGGTTATAAGCACTTGGGGAGTTCGGAACAACATAGACTTCCTCTCACTTTCATATACACGACATGCAGAGGATGTTAGACATGTAAGGAGTGCTTCTCGTTTATATTGCCTTTCTAATAATTTTTGTTTTATATTCTTTTGACTATCAGGCGCAAATAAATTAGGCATTAAAAACTATGTATTTATGATTATTCCAATTTGGTATCTAATAAGGGGCGTTGGACCTTTTTGCTGGTCTGCAGGCTCGTGAGTTTCTTTCTAACTTGGGTGACCTCAGTCAAACACAGATTTTTGCAAAGATCGAAAATGTAGAGGTTAGAAGCCTGTTTAATTTTTTTCGAACGATCTCAAAAGAAGCTGCATGTTAATCTTAATCTGAAATTGTATCTCGTCTTTATTTTCCTTACATTCTTTTGCAGGGGTTGACCCATTTTGATGAGATCCTCCAAGAAGCAGATGGCATCATCCTCTCTCGTGGAAATCTAGGGATAGATCTTCCCCCAGAGAAGGTCCATTTCGAATTTGGATATACTAACTTGATATTTTGCTTCTTGGCAAAAAGATGCTCGTTTGCCCCATCAGAGTCCCCCCCAACCTAGAAATTTTTTACATTAAAGTTCTACACTTCGATTAGTGAATGTAGAATTGTACGTGGTACAGAATAAGCAGAAAGTAGATGATGATGGCTACAAGATCTAGTTTCTGAAAGAACAAACACCAACACATCCTTTTCCCTTTTCTGTTATTTTGGGGCTTCCTGTTGATATGTCTGCATTCTTCATGCAATCACTGTACTGTTGGTGAACCATTTATCACCCGTTTCTGACAACATTTTAATGTATTCAGGTATTTTTATTTCAAAAGGCAGCTGTTCACAAGTGCAATATGGCTGGGAAGCCTGCTGTGGTCACTCGTGTAGTAGACAGTATGACTGATAACTTGAGACCCACTCGTGCTGAGGCAACTGATGTAGCCAATGCTGTCTTGGATGGTATCTTTCAGTTCTCATAATGGAACCTTGATTATCTGATTAGTTTCTGAGTGTCTGCAGAAAGTTCACACATGTTCTTTTGTTTGCAACTATGAGAGATCATTTTGTCTGTGCATACATTATCTATGATAGCTATTACAATGGCAACTTGAAAACTTATCTTCTATCCTTCTCCATTGTTTCAGGCTGCGATGCCATTCTTTTAGGTGCAGAGACCCTCATTGGATTATACCCTGTTGATACCATTTCAGTTGTTGGTAAAATTTGTGCTGAGGTGAAGTTTATTCTATTTTCATTGTCCTTGGCATCACCGTTAAATTCGTTACGTCTCCCTTGTCTCTTCTAAACCCTCAATCTAGAAAAGGATAAATCTGTCTCTCCAGTTCAAGAAGTAGAAAGATATTTTGCTCGTGTATCAGTTCTACAGATGATGTTCTGATCAGAGGTCTTCCCCAGCTTTCTTTCTGACTTCACTGTCAAACTGCCAAATGGCAAAATTTGGCAATTTAAAGAACCAATTTGTTTGCCTTGGATACAATTTCTCAACATGCCTTCTTGTGCAGGCAGAAAAGGTTTATAATCATGATCTCTACTTCAAGAAGACTGTTAAATATGTCGGCGAACCTATGACCCACTTAGAATCAATTGCTTCCTCTGCAGTAAGTTGCAAATTGCACTTCTTTGCTCTTTAATTAACGTGTGTTTGGCTACGTACTGTGTAATGAAACCTGCTTTACTTCAGTAAGCAGTTCTTCACTTGAAATCACATATATATTGGTTTGATATAGGTACGAGCTGCCATCAAGGTGAAGGCATCTGTAATTATCTGCTTCACGTCATCAGGAAGAGCTGCAAGGTCTCTCTCTCTCTCTCTCTCTCTCTCTCTGGGCGTGCGCACGTGCTTGAGAGATGTGCATGTACACGTTGGTCAGCAATTTGAATTTGTGGTTAAAAGTAACAATATCAAAATGAAATGTCCAATTGTTGCACATCTTCAAGAAATTGGATTTTATATCTGTATATATTCTGACAGTGCTGTGAAGTCAATTCTATCTTTCACATGTTATTAAATTCCTAATTTTAATTCCCACAATGCAGATTATTAGCCAAGTACAGGCCTACAATGCCTGTATTATCTGTTGTCATTCCTCGACTAAAGACAAACCAACTCCGCTGGACCTTTAGTGGTGCTTTTGAGGTATTTTATGTTACACGTGGGTATATAGCGAAAAACATATTCCGTTCTGCTTTTATCTATTATGAACCATTTGCATTGATTGCTAGGCTGCTTAAAATTTTATATGGATGATATGAAGAAAACAATTTTAGCTGATGTATTATTTTTATTTGTGGATGTTAACTATGCTATATCTGATGACGAACTACATATGCAATGATGCACTGCTAGGAGAAATTTACTCATTTCCTTGATATGGTTTTATGTTCAACTTGATTATACTTAAGCTGTCTGCCTCTCAACATTTTTAATAACTGCTATTTGATGGGTTTAGCCTATGGTGATTTTCTGAAGAACCGGGTCTGGGTTACCCAAGTGGTTCTATTGTCATCTGGTGGCTGAAATATTGCCAATTACAATTGTTAGTATCTTCAAGATGGGTAGTAATACCAGTAAGGAGATAAGGCATTTGTGCTTCAAGATAGCTATCAGAATTTTATGTACTAAGCACCTGATCAAAACTATCCAGTTTTATATCAACTCTGCTAAGGTATATTAGAAGGATCTTGCTACATGTACATCAAGATTTACATAATGGATTACATAATATCACATGACACTCTTTAATTTGCCAGTTTAAAACACAATCAATTTTTTCATCCAGCATTTTCCTTCCACGTCATTTTATATAATCCATTATGTACATTTTTTATGTACAAGTAGCAAAATTCATATTAGAAATGGATCGAACAACTAAGAAACATAATTTATAAAGACAATATTTAATTGATATACATGTAGCACTTTCTAATAAGTTTAAACTTTTAGATCAAAGTGCAACATGGGTTCAAGTCTAGCCACCATCCATTTAGTGAAAATAGTGCATGTGTCTGGCTTTGATGGGGAAAAAAATGAATTCCACCTACATGTGGGGGGCACTTTGAAGACAATATTTAAATGATAATCATGTAGCCCTCTCTAATAGTTTAAGTGGTTCAACACTTATCTTCACCTGATTGTATGCTAAGAGAAAATATCCAGTATTTCAGTTTGTTACTCCAAAGTGGCTGCTTTCATGTTTGTGCTATGATATTTGCACTCCTATATACACAACTCCTTGAATTTGTCCTCTATACACAACGCTCTGTATTTTATGCTTGTAATGTTTTTGGATCTGTTGTGTGCACACAAGAACGAGGAGAAACTGTTGGTTGCTTTTATCTATGTTAAATTTCTGTTATGAAGCTACTGTAAAACATGGTGTTTAATCTTATTCATGCAAAATTTCATTTTTGTCTTTTCCTTTCCCGTTATATCAACTGATTATTATTACTATTTTTTTTTTTTGGCAAACGCAATTCTGTTATTTTACGTTGCAAAGTGATCTTATTCGCAGGCAAGGCAATCTCTTATAGTCCGAGGCCTTTTCCCAATGCTTGCAGATCCTCGACATCCTGTAAGATATCTTCCTTGTTCATATTTATTTTTTATTAGAAAAAGAAGCCACTTAGATCACCCCCGTGTTCTGCATTTTGATGGTTACTTCCCCTAAATATGCACGTTGGGAAGAATTAGAACTACTAGATATCGAATTCAATGTTTGGAAAGGCTACTGATGAGACTTTTCCGGACTGAGTTATGGTATCTGTTTAGCTTATATGTACTATACAGTTCTACTTCTACATGCTTTTATATTCCCCTGAGATTATGCCTGCTTAGAAATTGTTGTCTAAGATGTCAGGGATTAGTATTCAGATGTTATTCAATTAAATGTCTACTGCATGTTATATTCTATCGTAATCCACCTTGATTTTCTGATCAACGTCATATTTACCCTATAGTAATTGGTCAATGATAAACTTGGATCTTAAATATCCTGAAGGAACAAAAGTTACCTTCCGAAGGGAAAATGCATTTAAAGTGATAAGATTTCAAGTATGGTGCCTTTAAGCGAAGCTTGAGATAATTAAAATTCCAACATGTTTGTCTCCATGTAATTGAAAAGCAAGCTTTGACTTAAAATTCTCCTTGAGGATCTCGGTCGAAGTGAGGATCAGCAGCAAAACTATCCGGTCATTATTTATTCAAACTGCACCCAACAGATAGATGGTTTTTCATTGGAGTAGCTGCTCTACGCCTCTACTTGAAATATTTAATTTCGAAGACTGAACAGATGTTTGTCTGCACAAATTTTGAAATTTGGTCCCAGTTTCTTGGAAATTGTGTTTTTAGTTCCAAAGCTTGCTTTTGTTATTGCGAATCATTGATTCAGGCTTCATCCTGCAGGCTGAGTCTACAAATGCAACAAATGAGTCAGTACTGAAGGTTGCTTTGGATTATGGCAAGGCATCCGGTGTTATAAAACCACATGATCGAGTTGTTGTTTGCCAGAAAGTTGGTGATGCATCCGTGGTGAAAATCATTGAACTTGAAGACTAGACATCCCAATTCCACCTGTCATATGTTGTTGTTCTTTCAGAAAACCTTAGTACTCCAGTCTCTTGACACTGCTCTCTCTACAACGAACTCATTGTGTGACGCCACTGTTGTATAGCATGTTTCTAGTACGTATATCAGGACAAGAACATGCTCTGTACCTCTGCAGTATGTCTTTTCTTTGTAATAAAGCCAGTCGTATCTAGCTACCCGTGTATTAATGTAAGAGTACAGGAATGTGGTGTGCACTTCCAACTTCATAATAAAAAGACACCCATCCCCGAGTCGAGAATTTGGCATTTTCTTAATCTTATCATCTTAGAAATTAGAATCGTTATTCACTCAACTCATACATGCGTCTTTCTGAATTTTCATATTCAGAAGTATTGGATCGCTAGAAAAGTTATCTAAATCGAGAGGAGAAAAATCTAAGAAAAATGTCCAACTTAAGGACTAAGCAAGGGTGTGAATATTTGGCCAAGGAGATTTCGCAATGGCTATCAATAAAACTAGGTTATAACTTAAAAGGAGTGTATGGGGTTATGTTGTGATAGTCGGCCACCTATTTTTTACACGGGAAACCTCAAGTGTTAAGACAGAAATCAAGAATTTCAATGTCAAGTATAAGTATGTTTACACGAGTCATGTAAGATCTCTTAGATTGTGATATATAATATTGTTATAACGTACTTTAAAGTATTTTTAAGTACTATTGATCGTTAAATGTGCAATAGGACCAAGCAACATGCTTAGTAGAATAAATTAACACAACCAACTTTTTTATTAGTAAAAGCGTGGATAAATACCCCTCATGTACATTATTTCTCTACGAGGCATCTGCCCGAGTAATCTTTGTCCTGAATGGAACATCTTGGAAAAATTAGTGCCAAATACTGACGAAAACCCCCAGAATCGGACCTTACGATTCAAACGAAAATCTTTGAAATAAAAATGGCATATCAGAAGTAACATTGCGAATACCTGGAAATTAATTATCACGAGCATCGAAAAATTCCGGTTAGGATCTGGATGATCTCTCCTGCAGTGAAAATTCTGCAATAGACCGTTTTCTACAAGACTCTCAGTAGATATGAGGATAACTTAAGCGACATTAACAAAAGAAGTCTTTGAATATAGCTGAAGTTTGAATTTAATGATGCAAAGAAGATTTGTAACAAAGTTGGGGATTACATAAAGATTAATGTGTTTCGCCTCCATTAAATTGAATTGGACTCAAGTCCAAACCAATCTGAGTTTGATCAGTTTGGATTGGGTTTCAGCTGTGAAAGAGCTGGTTTCGATTTGAATTATTGCCAAATCGAACATATTGGATTCGGTTTGGGGGACTCAAAATCAACCCAACCCAACCTAACCCAACTCTCTGTCTCACAAAAATGGTTCCCTCTATTGCCCAGGAGTGCAGTTGACATTTTTTTTTTTTTTTTTTCAAATTTAATTTTTTTTAAAAAAAAAAAAGAAATTACGCATTATGCACACTTGCACTGCTTTGGAAAAGTCGACGTGGCTTTAGAGGAGTTGATTGTTCTTCCTCCTCCAAAGAACAAACCAAACCCTTGTGAAAATGAGAAATTGTGGGTTTATGTGCTAGCCACCAGCCCAGATCTCGTAATCCCTGTTCGTAACCTGCCAAACCCTCCAACAATATCAAATCATTCGCCTGAGTACACAGAAATCTGAAATTTTCTAAAGTTATACAAATTCTTTAAAATTCATTTCCAATAAGAAATTCTCTTAATAAAATGATTTTACACGTGATTCTATAATTTTTTTCCTATTTTTAACCTCATTATCTTCAAAAAAATAAAATTTCACCAAATCTATTCTAAAATATTATGTTCTTTTATTTTACAGGGTTTCGACTTATTTTAAGTTATATAGTTGATTGATATAGACATAAATATGTCTCATCGTCACTAAATCAAGAAAGGCAAAAGCAATTAGGGAAGATAGTCGAGATAAGTAACATGTTTAAGTAATCCAAAACATGTTCTTTTTATTTCGTGCTCATTAATAATATTGAATTTTATTTTTTTGGGGTGCTATACCTTAGTTGAAAATACGACCAAAAATAATCTCTTCCATCTATTTTTATCTTTAAGAAAAAAGATATGATAAATAAAACATTATGTTCAGATCACATCTTCTTCACGCTGAGCCCATGTTACCATAGAGGCTCTATGGTCTACCGTAGCATAGAATCTCTCGATACCGCTATTAACTAGGGTTAACATATTCGTTTAAATTTTTACATACATCCCAAAATTTATATTGCACATTTACGTGACTAAATTCGAGCATGCCTATGAGACATAAAGATCCATTCCAAAACATTAACATATCAAATGAAGTAACATACTCTCTTTGTAAATTCAAAATCGTTGTTTAATCGTCGACGTGGCTATATTTCTCATGCGTATCTCCAACGGTAACTAATAATAATAATAAAGGTGACTAACTCTAATCATGAAGATATGGGTTCAATGGGGTCAACCTGTTTTTAGTGGTGACATTGTTTTAGGTGCGAAGTCTAATTCATATTACTGAAAGGAATTTGCTTGATGTACATAATTATTGTACATAGGGTATGAGTGTTCATAACCTTTACATGGGGTGGGGTCCACATTTTTTGGGGGGCCCCACCTCATGTGAGGATTATGTACAATAATCATGTACACTTAGCATTTTTCTTAGTGAAATGTGGCATTTTTTGCTATTCGTGCATGTGGTCATCTAAAAAGTAAGATGATATTTCCTTTTTGAGTATCAATCCAGAAAAGCAAAACCACTCCACTAACATAAACATAGATTTGGAGGACAAGAAATTTGTGGGACATGGGTTCCACAAGGGTATACTTTATCTGTGGTGCTACACGTACAGATGGAAAAATCAACGCAAATGGGCCAGAATACTCACATCATATGAGGTCCGCGCATTTTTTTTAATACACAGTGGAGCCCACCCCATTGTGAGTTTTCTGGTGCATTTTTGTGGAGTGATCTCTGTACAAATAGAAAAATACATATTTTATTGTCCTCTAGCTAAAGATTCTTGTAGTTCCGAAAGTTAAAAAGAAAATTAGGAATAAAGAGCTATAAGTTGAGGTTGTGGAAGAAGAAAGTCTTCGACTCTTTTCAACTCTATGATTTTGAAATCAATTATGCTTCTCCAACTTGTACATATAGTCATGTAGATATATATCAAGTCTTATGCATGGCCGGGTGGGTTATTTCCTCGATTATTTGCAACAGTCGAGTAGGTTCCATTTTGTTTCATTAATGCAAAAACAACGACCATTTCTGACGAGTGATATATCAATATTGAAGCAAACATTTGTGGGCCGAAATGTCAATTTTGCCCTTCCACTTTTGGTGTGACATGTGAAACATGTTGATAATGGAGGGCAAAATTGATACAATTAAAAGCAACAAGCCTTGTCCAAGTTCCAATGGTTTCTATATGAAAAATGAACTTCAAGTTGCGACTGCGAATTTAAAGCATAACTTGTGCAGTTCTTGGACAATCTTTATACTTCTAATTGCATTTACTTGATCATGTGTGATCTTCTGAATATCTTTGACATTTTGAACTCCTTCAAGGCATATACTAACAATCATTTACTATTTTGCTACAATTAGAATTCAATAACTCATATTTTGACTTTAATTACAACTTGATAAATTATTAATACAATTTAGTTAGGACATAATTTTGACTAAGGAAATTATCAATTAAAAATTTAGAAATTGTTGATTATATAATTTGGACTTAACAAATATTATATTAATAAAATTGTCGACAAATTTATCAAAAAATGATAGTTGTCGAAAAAAATCCGAGAGGTTTTTGTAGTCGATCGATATGGATATATATCACGGAGTTAAGCCTTTTAGTAAAACCATTCTTGATCGATCACTTTCGATTTAGATACTATATAAGATATAGATAAATGAAAAGTAACTGTGACAAGAAAAACATGAGGACCAAAATTACTTGTTCTTGATGTTCATTGACGAAGTGAGCTAGGTAATTAAATTTAAAAAAAAAAAAAAAAAATTATGGATAAAGTCTTATCCTAGCAATTATAGATAAAAACGCATTTCAATAAATCTCTCCAAATACGAGATCGTGGAATGTCTGGCCCAACAAATTGAACTTGCAATTGACCGAACATGAACAAGGAGAGCGATTGGTGAACAAATTTTGTTAATTGTCCGATCTAATCCATCCATTAAAACTAAGGACGCATGTGTAAAATTAGATAGTAAATATTTTTACAATCATGCTACACGAACATTAAGCTTGACATAATGTTATACGACATTCTATCATGTGACAGTTTTAAAACACAATCAGTTTTTCCATCCAATCATTTACCCAGATAAAATTATGTCAAACTTTCCATTAAATCCTTCTGGCAAAATAACATTATTCAAATTTTTAGGCCACGAGTCAAAAAGTTGGGGACCAAATTATAGTCTAATAGATAATTTACATCAAGTCGACCCCAATACCACCAACATCACTATGTTGATAGATAAGTTCATATTTCCGCCTAAATTATTGTATTAGTAAAATTGAAAATCCCAAGCAACTTCAAAAAGTTGAGCTTTGCTACGCCTATATATAAAAACTTCCCTCGACCTTGTTAAGTATGAGTCATAAGCATTCTATATCTCTATTTATGCATAGGAAATATTTCTTCAGGTACATCTCGAGTACTTGAATAGTTTGACTATTTTCATCGTTCGAAAATTTGAAAATGGCTCAATCCAAGGTCATCGGCATTGCATTCTTGGTTATATTGTTTGTGGCTCAAGGTAAAGTAGGAGGAGATGGATCGAGCATCGAGTTGGGTTCAGGTTATGGCTCAGGGAGTGGCTATGGTAGTGGTCGTGAAGCAGCAAGTGGCGATGGGGAATTTGAATCTGGATATGGATCTGGCTCTGGCTTGGGGTATGGTTCCAGCGGAGGGATTGACGAGGGTGATCTATGAACCAATGCAATGAAATTAGTGTTCGTATAACATATATCAGTGTTGGCCAAACAGTGATGTGAAATAAAATGCATCATGAATCTGTTACGTACTATAGTCTTGCAAAAACATACAACTGTGTCCTATGATCTGAGCAATAATATTTGAGTTTCCAAAGAAATAATAGTTGTACGTTTCCAAAAAGTTGAAATTTTAGACATCGTTAGCAGAATAAAGAATTGTTATGTGGCAAATATTCTCAAAATTTTGATCTTAATCCCAAATTCCCGTTCTCTCTTGAAAGAATTTTATGTAGACAAGTTCCAAGAGTCCCCCAGATGCATAAACCTCTACTAAAAATGTGAATAGAATTCGTCAATTGTAAATCTCTCGAAAAATGTGAATAAAATTTGTCCATGTAAAAGAAGCACGTGCAATTTCATTTTGAAAGGAACCGAAGTATTTGAAATGAAAGACGTTAATAAAACTGAATATAGAGGCAGAGGAGGTTTGCAATATGGTATGGAAAGAGCTTCTGTGACTGTATATGTAAGTTCATTGGTTGAACCATTAAAAGAACTATGCAATGTAACTAGTTTCCTATACACAATTCAATCTTGGGAAATTCTAATTTCTGAAATATATTCAGAATGAAAAACCAAGAGTAAGCAGTTAAAAGCACATGAAACTATAGCTGTAAAGCTGCTGGAAAACAATTTTTCAAGCAATATGCCATCAAAATAAAGGCATATGAGATATTTGTCCTTTGTCTTGTCTACTCAAGGCTTGCAAATGTACCCTTATTTGCCAAAGAAAAGATACAGGACTATATGTCGGCTTGCTGTAGTCATTATATACGTTCAAAAAACTAATCAAATATACACAACTTCCTCGGCAAAAAATAGGAGCAATTACCATAAACAAGGAGTGATGACTTACATACATGTATGTTAAGTGACACGACTCATTTTTCTAAAGGTTTTCATAATGCAAAGCTATTAACAAGCCAAGTGAAATATAGACATAGCAGTTATATTTGTAAAAAGGAAAACTGCAATTTTATCCATCATAGCACGATTGAAAGAATTGCAACGTTCAAAGAGTTCTCAAATTTTCGATATAATCCTAGGATCTAACAGATAAGCTTAGCACACCAGATTCTAACAAATGGAATAATTTCTTATATTTGGTCTATCCTCACAATCTTTCTTCAAAAGATTTCATGTCATCTCGATGCAATGCTCTCTTTGGTGACACTTAAATTCCTACCCTCCATTGTGACAAGTTCCAACAGTTGCCAAAATAGAGAATTATTCCATCACCTCTCAGAAACTGAAGCAACTTTTCGAGCTATCATGGACTCAGCTATATGGATTGCTCTTTGGGGCCCTGTGATTGTAACTTTTCTGCAAGAGGACAAAAAGGTCTCAAGACAAGAATGCCTAGGTTTTGCTAAAAAATGAAAATCATCGATTTGCTCATACCTATCTGATGTCCCGACCATGAAATCACCCCTATCGGATATCTTTATCCTAGCTCCACTAAGCTGCAAGTAAAGAAGCAGAAAGTTGGCGACCAAGCCAATAGAGAAATTTCTGAACTACCTCATGTAAAACTTACACGTCTATTTATTTAAATTTAGTCTTTAGCACACCCCTCCTCACATGCAGCCAAGGTTCATTTTTTATTAAAGGTTTGACAAGCACACAATTTTCATAAAACGGGCGGTGGTGGTAGCACGACTTAAATATATCGTGTTGAAGCACCCTATCTGAAATCTTAAGCCATTGGAGAAGGACACATTTATCCTATTCAACAAGAAATGAAAAACCTGTACAGTACCTGGCTGATCTCTGTGAGAGTCCTTCCACCGCGGCCAACAACTAGTCCTATATGCTCGTCTGCAACACCAATAGTCGTGGAACTATTTTCATCTTCCTACAATACCATGTAAATTCAGTTAATCATATATAAATATATAACATCATAAATTATTATTACGTTGTTATATGCAATCCTTGAGCACTTTTTACTATGGAATATTATTGCATCTAAAAGAAAAATTAATATAAGATGGAATGAGAACCAAGAGGCTAGTCTCAAGATCCTGTTGTAGTAAAATTTGAAGCATTAGTAGCAAGACGGATCTTACTAAATGATAAGGATACTTTGTAATTAATTTCAGACACCAGATTCGTTAATGATTTTTTAACAAAAGATGAAAATATAACTAATTGCATGAATAAGATAGCTTTCATTCAAAAAGTCAGAATTCCAAACCAACATTTGACGGCAACACAACTAGAAAATAGCTTAGTAATAGACCTGGTTCTGAACCCCATTGTTTTGATAATTCCCTCCAACTCCATTTGGTCCATAGTTCATCCCGTTATATGCCACTGCTGGAAATGGTCAGTGAATCACTAAGTTCTTAATCATAAAGAAGCAACTCAAACAGAAAATGTAACAAAAAATTTCCAGAACATTTTCTATAAAAATCTTTGTATTTGCAAAAACTGTGAAGCACAAACATCGATGAAATAACTCCAGAGCATAACCTGCAAAATCTCTGGAACTAATGATATGCTAAGTGTGAAATATAAATGAGAATAATCACTTCTTCAACAGTAAAAGGCATTTTATCATCAAGCATTTGGAATCAGAAAATACATGAGACGAATTTTTCTTATTGCAGTGCTCCATTTTCATCAACTTTATAGAGAGCAGCAGCTATGTGTGTGACTCTTAACAGAATGAATAGTTAGCAATTATTTATTGACAAAGCAGAAGGCGTGTAAGTAAAGCATGCATAAAAAGAACATGCCATTGCTCCAACAATGGGGCATGAGAGCTGATAGGATTGATTACCAACAAGAAATTAATACCTGCGTACGGGAATGGAGCACTTGCAGACTGTTGATAATATGGGTCTTCTACCAATTTCAGTAGGATCAGCTCAATAGCCCGCATTTGCCCTCCTAAAGTACCAGTCACTGTTACTATTCTATCATGCAACCCAGGGTGAATATCATCCTGGGGAGATATCTTTATGCCAGTTTGAGAGTCCTCAATCAATGACCTGTTCCAACAATTAAATGCAAGTTAGAACAATAATCACAAGGAAAAAAGCTATCACACAGTGTCCTATGACATTGAGTTATACTGCATGTAGGTCATTGATTCCAAAACCATAAGCTCATAACAGAGTAAGGGACAAGCACCCATTTGTTTCCAATATTACATTTTAGGGATAACAGGCATCAATAATTTCAGAAGTTAATTGATCAAGAATTAATTTCCAAATAGTTTGCAAGAAATAAGGAACAGAAGAAAGTGATATAGTCAATTTGACATTTAATAACTAGTGGTGACAAAGCATGTGATGTGAAAACCTATCGAGTCTAGTTTCATTATCATTAAGAAATTCTATATAATAGAATCATAGAATTTGCTTTTCGCTCTTAAGAATTGAACTTTCAGGACTTAAATAACTCCTTGCTACCATTATGAGCCATTTGTTTGATCTTCTTATATGCTATATTCTCCTATTAACTTAAAAGGAACCTAAAATAATCGCTGAAACAAAAAAGAAACATGTGACAAGAACATTGAAATTTAAACTTATTAAACATCAGCAAGATCATTTAAATAGATGACGCTCGGAAAATGTGGAGAATAAAGGACAGTAAGATGATAGCAGGTGTTTCTATAATGGGGAAATTGTGACATAGCTAGTTAGTTTGCAGTATAAACGGGATACAAATTGTACGCCAAGCTTCTCTTAAACTATGAAGTTAAGAACACCATATTTAACTACAAAGTTAAGCTATCATCTAAATTATTCATTATCGCATACAAAAGCTAATACAACGTTTTAATATGCTCATCCACATTTCCAAACAGAATTAATATCAGGTTATAAAAATTGACTAAGCAATGAATCTAAATAGTTGTTTGGAAGTGCTTAAATTATAGGACTTGTTTGAGCCCCATTACGTTGGAAAAAATGCATTTTCAAATAGTGGATTGATGGAGAATGTGTGATTAAAAATAAGAGAGAGATTTTTTTATTTTTTATTTATATAACCGTGGATGTCCGGGTCAGCTTGCGCACATCTCGACTAATCCAACGGAACCCTTCAATTGAGCCTCAAAAGCAGATAGCTAATGCAGGTAATTCCATTAATGTCACTCCTAGAACCCATTTAATTTTGTACGATAGTTTACATGTCTTGACATCCAATAATAAAAATCTTTTTTATTAGCAACAATGAAAATAATGTCTTGGCTCATTTCTTTTAAATCGATGTAAAGTTTTCTGATAAAGTTATTTAAGAATAAAGTAAGGTTCTTACTTTATGATGGCTCCACCCTTCCCAATTATTCCACCACAAGAGCCGTTCGGCACTATCAGTCTAATTTTGGATTGCGGCTCAACCTCAGCGCCATCTTCCACATAAAACTAGCCAATAATGAAATTAAATTTCTTAACTATTATGTTCAAAACCTTATCAGGAATTATGGTACAAATTATTTAACTTACCTCATCGAGCAATTTAGTAAGAATGAGATCAATTGCCTTCAGTGTGTCATTAACAGTTCCAGACACCATGGCGACCCTATCAGCCGTTCCTGGAAAATACTCAAAATTGCGTGACAACTGAATTCGTGCTCCAGATTGTGACTGGAAATCATTGACAGTAGAGCCACCTCTTCCAATAACAGATCCAGCTTCAGCATTTGATAAAAGGAACCTCGTATGAGTTGTCCTCTCGTTGCCTGTGCAATAAATGACAAAATAAAGATATAAGAACGTGTAATATGTTGAAAAACAAAAAATAAAAAATTCAGAGTAACAATAAAAGAACAGAGCTTGAGTGAGAATTATGCCCTTGTTTGGGCTCCATTTTAATGAGGTTTTGGGGAAATAGTATTTGGAATAATAATTTTTTAGAGAATGTGTGGTTAAAATGTAAAGAAAAGTTTTGGATTGATGTGTAATATTATTTTATTGAAAATGAGCATTGAAAAAATGTATTTTTTGTTTAATAGAGCCCAAACAAGGGTATATGTTCTTAGATCTTGATATGCAACGTGAGTGTGCATCTTATTGCATACATGCTTCGAGTGAGATCACAAGTACTAAAATTAAGCCTGTGAGATGCGCGAAATGATGCCGCATTACTATTCCAATTATACATCATATATATGCACAATACATAATGCAATCCATAAATGTCACACCTTAGTGACAAAACTTCAATTACCCATTACAGAAGCTGAGAAACATTCATACTTTTTGTGAAAATGAGAAAACCCGAAGTATAGCCCTGTTTTCAGGAGAAAACAGACAGTGGGGGAAACCATGGGCTTCTCTTAAAGCAACATTCTATCATTCATTTAGAGTGTGTTTGGGAGAGATTTTAATCAAAATTCTAGCCGTTATAGTCAACCTATGGACCCCACCTGTGAGAGGGAAAGTCAAAAATGTTGGTTGATTTGATAGTTAACGGCTAGAATTTTGATTAAAATCCGGATTAAAATCCCTCCCAAACACACTCTTAAGCTTCTACTCAATAAAAGGGCCAACAAATTACTTTCCTAATTCGCAAATTTAGAAAAATGCACTTCCACCTCAAGTGCTAAAATAAATTTTCACAAAAAATATCTTCTCAGTAGACACCAGAAAGTTCCCACAAAATCTAACAATGTCTATTACTAATTTGCTAGGGCTTTAATCACAAACAATTATATAAAGAGAGAAAAAAAAAAAAACATCATTGAGCAACCTTAACCTGACTAACACTGTAATTTCCACACTAAATGCAATTTTCACATTAAGCCGTAATTGTTCAAGAAAACGGATCTAAAACGACAGATCTCCACGCACACGGAAACACATACATATCTATATATAAATATATAAAGAGACCTGGAGGAGGCGAAGATTGGCAGTTCTGAACCTCCGACAACGACCCGTTGTGTAGAGATTGGGTTCCTTCCATTGCCATGCTTGTACATGTATATTAATTGTGTATACCTATGTATGTGAATGTATATAGGGAGAGTCGGAGCATTAGGAATCTTGAGAGATTGGAAGTTGAAAATGCTGCGCTGTGATGTATATTTTATATTATCTATATTATAGATTACAGCCATGTTTAGTAGCTATTAATATCAAAATTTTAGTAAATTTTGATAAAAGTTGATGAAATGTGTTGTTCAAAAGTTGTGAGTCCATGAAATGCACGATTAAAATTAATTGTTAACTTTGATTTGAAATTTTAATTGAATTTTAATCCAAATCGGTTGCTATAGGTCAAGGAAGTGAGATTTAGGATGTGTTTGAATCACGCTATTTTGAAATAATAGATTGATGAAGAATGTGCGGTTGAAAAAGAAGAAAAATTATTGATTTATTAAAAAATATCTGATTAAAAATAAGTAGAAAAATGAAAATGGAAATTTGACTAACTCAAACAAGGGGTTGAAAGAGGGGAAAAGTTCATGGATCGTGTATTTACTTTATCAAAATCAAAAATCAGATCCCAAAGTTTAAAATTACAAAAATCAGGTTTTATTTTTAATTAATTAATTATATTTCACAATTATTATATTAAATTAAATATTTAATAGTAATATAATCTAATTGACCCACCCCACCCCTACCCCACCCCACCCCACCGCTCCGGCCACCGACGACTTCTCCAGCGACTATTCCGGCCACTCTTAATTCCGACAAATATTTCCGGCGGCTGCTCCGATTCCAAGGTCACAGATAATTTTTTTTATAGATCACAGATTTTTAATTGATCACAGGTTAAGAAAATTTGTTGGTCACAGATCATTTTATTGGTCACAGATCAATAAAAATTATATGTCACAAGTCACGTATTTTCAAATTTGTGGGTCACAGTTCGATAACTAAGTCACAGATCAATAGTTAGGTCACAGACACCAAAAAAAATCCACAACAGTTCAATAGCTAGGTCACAGCCACTAAAAAAAATCATTACAGTTCAATAGCTAGGTCACAGACACCAAAAAACCCACCACATGTTCAATAGCACGGTCACAGACAAAAAAACCCCACAATTCAATATCTAGGTCACGGACACCAAAAAAACTAGGTCACATACCAAAAAAAAACATCATAATTCAATAACTAGGTTACAGACACCAAAAAAAGCTAGGTCACAGACGAAAATAAAAAATCAAGGTTCAATAACTAAGTCACAGATCAAAAAAAAAAAAAAAACCAATCACTGCCACCACCCAAAACATACCACCGTTCACACATCCGCCACCACACCCACAGATAAGCTACCCACACACAGATCCATTTCCAAACATACAGATCCCCACAAACAGCGCACACCCATAGCACATCATCTCACACCCACTGCACTGCCTTTCTACCACCCAAAAATTAAAAATCTGCTCAAAAATAAAAATTTAAAAAAATTTAAAAAAATCTGCCGTCAGCCAGGCTGAACGACAGCGTCGCTGTCGTTCAGCAGAGCCACGCTGCTGAGATTCAGCAGCGTCGCCGCTGCCGAATCTGCCAGAAATGGGGGGGTGGGGAGCCGGAACCGAGAGAGAAGAAGGAGGGGAAGGGGGAGAGGCGGCGGTCGTCGGAGCGGCGGCGGTCGGAGCGGGCGGCGGTGAGAAATGAAATGAATTAGGGTTTAGTATGATTTTATATTTAAAATGTGGTGGGGGTAAGTAGTAAGGGTAGGTATATAAATTAATTAAATTTTATAATATTATTATTAATTAATTAAATTTATAAAAACCTGAAAAGTGAATAAAAAAGTTAGAAACCTGAAATTTTAAAATGTAAAAGAAAAAGCATGATTTGGTGTAATTTCCTCTTGAAAAAGTCGCGTAAAATGGGAATGGAGGGATTTGAAGCGTGACCTGAGCAATTAGAACTCGTCTCTCGTGTTGCTGTTATGGTACAGTTTTGTACTTTAGCCTATTCACGAGAATTTATAATTAAAATGTAGAAAACATGAATTTAATGCAGAATATTTAATTATACAAATATGTAATCGAATGTGTGTGTAGAGAAAAAAGAATTTTCGAATAATGATTATCGAATAGGGACTTAAAATCTATTAACATTTAACCCTCGTTTAACCTCGATTTTGTAGAGCATGTCCATGTTTGAACTCCATTATTTAAAAAACACATTTTTTTTTAAACTCATTTTTAAGTACATAAGTTTTCGGAATAAAATAATTTTTCACGTAAACCTAAATTTTTTTGTACTTTTTAACCACATAATATTCATAAAATTACTATTATAAAATATGTTTTTCTCAAAATTGGGGTTCAAACAAACTCTATATATTTTGTAAAAATAAATTTTTTTAAAAAAAATGTGATTAGAAAGTAGAAAAAAATTGATTTGTGTATTAAATTATTCTATTTAAAAAATATATATTGTTGAAAAATGAGTTTGGAAAAAAAAAAATTATATAACTAATTGGACTCAAATAATGGCAATATTTAATAGTTAAAAGCATTTTCAAAATAATCTCTATTTATTTTATACAGAGCATTTTCATATTTAGAGAGGCTTTTTTTTTCAATGATTTCTTCTCGTCTTTTGTTTAATATATTGGAAAAATTGCAATGAAGGTTCCAAACCTTTTAATTTGTTGCTAGATACACCTTAGCTTTTTATTTTTAGAACCACGGTCTTGAACCTTTCGCTTTAATGGCACTCGAAGTCCATTGGTCATATTCCGTTAGTCGATCCGAAAACTCAAACTTTGACTCAACTTGACTAATTAAGTAATGGTAAAATGATAAATTTATGTTTTCCAATAATAAAGGAAACTAATTATATCAAAAATCATAAACTAAAATAAACAAATACACTATTCATCTTCTTCAACCTCACTCCCTCCAACCCCCACCTATTCCCAAAACAAAAAACCAAAAAAATTGTCTTTGTCGACCATCGTCACCGGCTTCAACCACTGCACCGACCACCTTGGTTCTGGTTTTAGAACCGAAACTAGAACCACAACCAAATGGTTCTTGATTCTAATAATCAAAATCATTATTTTTTTTTTGTAAAATCGAACCGAACGGCTCGAGAACAAGGAACAGAACCAAATGGTTCTTGATTCTAAGAATCAAAATCATTAATTTTTTGTAAAATCGAACCGAACAGCTCGTTTTAGTTTGATTCCGATTTGATCATTTTGTCTACCTCTAGTCAAACGCGCTCTATATTTAGAGAATTAGAAATTAGAAAAATGGTGTCTTGGAGCCTATTTTTAATTATCGACCCTCTAACATAAAAAAGGTGTTTTGTTTTTAGAAAGTCACAAGTAGATATTTTAAGATAGACTATTTTTTGCCCATGTTTGGTAACTATTTTTTTTTTAAAAAAAATTTCTTGCTCGTTTTCACCCACAAATTCTCACAATAAAACATTTCACCTAAATAAAAAAAATCATACTTTTTAACCACGATTCTTTTCAAAATTTACCATATAAAACTCGGTATTTCAAAAAAAGAAAATCTGTCAAATAAGGTTATAATGTTTAGGGTAAATAGCACAAAACGTCCTTACCTTTCAATGTCATTGTACAAAACGTCTTTACCTTTCATTTTTTGGCATTTTCACCTTGACCTTCCACCTTTCATTGCGTAAAAGATCCTTTTCAACAATTTTTCCAATAAAATGACGATTTTACCTTCTTATTCAAATGAAACAAAAAGAAAAGAAAAAATAAGGCGATGTTCTCTTTAATGTTTTTAGACCGTTTTCTATTTTCAATTTTTCAAAACATTGAAAATGTATTCTCTTTTCCGTTTTCAAAAATGAATTTTTGAAAACAAAAAAATTCTACAGAAAACTTAAAACGTCTAAAAAGACGTTTTGACCGTTTTCTTCCAAAACACGCTCACCGAATCAAAACGCGAAAAATGCCTCATTTTCATTTCCCCCCACAATTCTTCATCTTTCTTGAGTTGAGCTACCGAACCATTTTCTAGGTTTCAATTTTCTATCAATTACTTCCTTAAAGAAGGAAACGGGATGAAAATATAGAGTTTAAATTGAAGTTTTTTTTTTCAAGGTTGATTATTGTTCACTGAGAGAAAATCAAGTATAAGAACAATGGCGGTGGGTCGGAGGGAGAAGAACAGTCAATCAACGATACAAGGATCGCGTACCGCTATCGCAATTGGGATCAGAGTTTTATCCGGATGCATTTTCGCCTTCTTCTTCCTCAATGGATTCATCTTCTCTAATCTGCCTCGTCATCTTCCAAATCCAGTCTTAAGGTACCCATTATGTCCATCGGTAGAATCTCCTTTATTTTTCTTCTATTTAACTATTTCTACATTATACTTCTTATGCGTAACTACTTAAAAATTAATTCTGCATATGCATCTTCTAGAGAGTTCTTATTCCAGGATTTTAAGATTAGTAATGAGCTGCAATTTGTGGGTTTCATTTGTTTTGCTGTGATTTATGTAAATTGAGAGGGCAATTAACTGAATTTTTAATTTAAGCTTTTCTTTCGTTCCATAGGCTTTTCTTTCATTTGTTTTTCCGTAGTGTTTTCGCTATTACTTGAGATGACATAATCTGATTCTTTCAACCACGTCTTCTTTTCAAATCATTTCGATTGGAGAGTCTTGTGTGATCATATGGTGTATAATTATGTTGGTTTTGTGTATATTAGGAGTGCTGACTTGGTAATATATATATATATATATATATATATATATATATATATATATATATATTTGGTGGTAGATATATAAAATGAGCGAGAAAATGAAGAGGAGAAATGTGACGGAAAATGGGGAGAAATCGGGGAGGAGAGTATTCTTATGAACATGGTGAGTAATGGGAAGGATTTGGGACCTATGGCCAGGCTCTCCTTCTAGACAGGAAAGCCCAAATCTCTTTTGCAGTAGCTTAAGAATGTAGTAAGAAAGAAAGAAGTTGAAATCGAGGATCTTTGCAAACTTCATTAAAAGGATTTTATTCTTGCAGTTGATGAGCTAAGTGGTGTTTTGGTTGACGCGGAAGAGCTTAAAGGTGAACTTGCTAGTGATAATTTCAGGTTACAATTAAGTCGATAGTTCGAAGAACTTCTTGAATCTTATTCGGTTAAGAATGCTGGCAGTAATAGAGTTCTATGTTAATGGCAAGCAAGATGCTCTAGATTCATTCCCAAATGGTTCAGAAAAGCAGTGCAAATGTAACGTTCGTGTTGATGGAAATTTTCAAGGTAAGTTTTTCTTGTTTATTTTTATAGTATATGTGTAATCTTGACATATTACACCTTTTTGGGCAATGCTTCACTTTGATGCAACCTTTCAAAGTTTGGCAATGGAATATCAGGGTGATTGGGAAATCGATGAGGATATTCAATTGGCAGCTTCAAGAGAGACCTTGGAGAAAACTGGTATGATTCGCTTGCTTGGGGTAAGTATTTTTGTTCCTTAAATATTTTGAGCCTTTTTTTTTGGTTCAATCGTGTTAAGTTCTCTAATATTGTTCAATTGCATTCTTTTTTGCATGAAAAATTAGGGAAATGGGATTTTAAGAGCAGAAACCAAGAAAAGTTTCATGAGGGATCCATGTTTCCCATGCTTGTAACCGAGGAACTCGATGTTTGGCCTGAGAAAGACGTCCGTCGACATATTTGGGTATGTTCTAAATGTGCAATATGTACTCTACATATTCCAATACAATCCTTTTCTATGCTATTGTTTTATGCAAAACGAGTCTTGATGTTGTATCGAATTCCGTTTCACGGATGATGGTAAACGAAGCGAAAGAAGTATGTGCACATTGGTGGATGAATGAAGCTTTGAATGAGTTTGTTCGTCAATTAATGTGTACACAAAGGAATGAGGAAGATCTTTTGGGGTTATGTAGTTAAGGGAGAGGCAAAGAAAATTAATAGGTGTTAGCCCAAGATTGACTAACCAAGAGGGGGTGAATTGGTTATTTGAAACTTTTTCGACTCTCAGTCTCAAAACTATTCAACACACAAGATACAAAAACTAAGTGTAATGCAACAAGTAAATATGCAAATATGATAACTTAATTTAAGTGTGATATAGCACAATGTAAATAGCAATTTAAAGTAAAGTGCAATAATGTAAATATAGCAAACCAATTTAATGGGGTTCGATCCAATGCAATAATCTACGTCCCCGTTACCAAGTTCTCCGTCACGAGTAAGGCCAAATGCACTAAAGTAAATGGTAACTTACAAACAAGGAGTACCGATCCTTTTACAATGTTGAGCTTTCCGGGACCTCAACACGATCCACACTATCGAGCTTTACGGGATCTCGATATGACCCACACGGTGACTTACAACAAAGCATGCCAAACCTTATACAATGTTGATATTTAAGGGACTACAATCGACCCACAATTTAAATGAATTTTACTATTTAAATCTTCTCTTCTTATCGAATGATAAAATCAAAGTTGAGTACAAGAAGAGAAAAGACAAACACTTCAATAGATAGCAAATGAATAAGCTCAAGTGTTGACATTGTAAACTTTGATAAAAGATATATGATGAAATAGTTTGTATTGTTATCAAAGTTTTCAACCAATGATTTCTCTTAACAAAATAACACAAGTTAAATATGAAGAGATATTTACACTTCAATATAAGTGTTGGCAAAGAAAATATTTATCAAGAATTTGAAGAATAGATGAAATTGAAAAGTTTCTTTGCAAAATAGAATTCTTGATGAAATAGATAAAAATTAATTTAGATCAATCAAGAAATTTTTTGTAATGAGATAGAATATAAAATCAAGTAAACTCAAAGATTTTCAATAAACTTTCTTTCTTAATTTTCTCTCCAAAGTTGTTCCAAATGAATGCAAAGAGAATTGGTATTTATAGCACTCAAACCGGCCAAAATTTTGTCCATCCGGACAAGCCATCCGGACGTCCGGATCGTGTAATCAACTAGCCATTTGAGTCAGTCAGAATGGTCAAAAAAGTGACCGTTGAGATTAACCGGACATCCGTATGGACATAAATCATTATCCGGACGGTCCGATTTATCCGGACGTCCGGTTGACTGTTGACTTTGACCGTTGACTTTTTTAAATGTTTTGAATGAAAATATGATATAAGTCCAAACATCATTTTGAAAATCAATTTTACTTTAGATCAAAACATTTTATGCAAGTGGTAGTGAAAATAATTTTTCGTGCACAAAATAATTTTTGAGCTTATCACGAATCATTGCCAAATATTGAAATGTTTTACCTTTATATATAGAAGTCTAAGTACTTTGTTTTGAATATTTTAACGTGTATGCTTGATCGTACTTTGACTTTTGTCTCGATTCTTGTTGAGACATCTTTTTGCGAGTTTATTCAATATGATCCTTCATAGTCTCGTTTGATAAAATTTGTTTCCACGTCGAGTGTTGTATGCAAATAACTTGACCTCAAACTTCGTGTCTTCGATTTTATTCTTATGCAATAATCACTATAGACACTCAAAATCAATTTGTTAGAAATAAACATAATTTGTTTGTAATAATCAAAACTAGACGACAACCATATGTCAACAATAGGAATGTAAAATGCATGTTTTTTCCTCCTTATTTTATGCGCTCGTATATTTATTTTGTACTAAAATGTACTCATTACACTCATATTTTGATTTAGGTGACAATTATATGAATATGGCGTAATTTGGAAGAAATAGGTGAACATGGATCAAAGTGAAAGGAAATCAAGTTCAAGGACTAGCGTGTAAATGCACAAAAGTTGTGTCAAATCAACCGATAAAGATTTGAGAGTCAATTAGTTGAAAGAAGATGTCAAAGGGATGAAATATCGTCAAAATATGATCACACATCAATTTCCAATCGAAAAGTTATACAGCGATTTTTAGGCTTATATTGAGACTCATCTTTGACATGGAAAACGATCTAATTGGAAGATTATATCTGAAGAAAAGTTGTAGCCCTTTAAGTTATCTTTTCAACGCATCTTGAATCGACTCAATCAGATATCGAAAGAAGAAGATATGTCCAAAATATTGAAAGTTGTTCGGATAAAGTTTCGTAAAACCATGCGGTCGCAGGCTTTAATTCCATGCAGCCGCACATACCACTTCTGAGAGTTTGAGGATTGAGTTCATTTGTTCCATACGGTCGCAAGTCTCTAGTGGCCGAATAGTTCATTTTCGACACGAAAATTCTGATTTCCTAATCCCGTTCCACTACTTATGGAAACAAGTTCCTTTGATTTTTATCAACCCTATAACACACGAAAAAAACACCAGAACGCCTCCAACATATATTCTCTCTATTTTTTCTTAGATCTATCATGTGTAACTAACTCTTGGTGCTTGATTGAAGGATATCGAAGCCTTGGAAAACATTATAAGTGTGAGATCCACATATTTTCATTGTTTAATTTATATTTTCAGTGTTGAATATTTTTTTATGCATAATTTTATGATTGTCATGTTTGATTGTTAAGAGATCTATTAGTTTTTCACATATTGCAATCTATAGCTAAGTTAAATCTCAAATTCGTAATTGTTTGAATCATTTAACTTGTGAAGCACTAGGATTTGATAATTTTCTGCGATAAATGTTATTGAATTTTAAGAAATATGTTTACATAGATTGAATGCAACCGATGGTATTTGTATTATCTAGTTCATCGATTTCTCTATTATTTAAAGCTATTAATAAATTGAATCTTTATCGATGGTCTGAGATTATTTGATAATTATGGTTAATTAGAACGCTGGTTTCTGATTAACTAAAATTAAGGAGAAATAAGAATTTATTCCAACCATGAATATTGTGAATGTGAATTGATTATTTTTTGTGGATTGATGAATGACTATAAATCTTCAATGGTGGAAGTTGAGTTTGATCATGACTCGTTTCATTGATTTAATGCAATTCGTTAATTTACATTGTTATTTGTTATAAGATTGATTTCGTTATAAACAAACTCTCACAATCGTTATACGAAACATAAATTTTTGAATTGCACACTTTTCGTGTGATCGACTCTTACTTTCATTACTACATTAGTTTTAGATGTTTCATGACTATTTTTGGGTGCCTACGACAACACACCAGGAATAGAGAAAAATGTGCAAATATTTTGACTCGATTGTTTTATTCATTTATTATTCTTCTAGATTCTAACTATGTTCTTCTTGTTTCATTGTTACTTAGAAATGTTTTGAGAAGTTGTAATGAACACCAATATTGAATATATGTTTCTTTATTAGATAAGTGTGAATAGCCTTATTATTTCTTTTTTGAAGGATCGACGAATCAAATGAAATTTTTGTTCCAATTTTTGCCTCTTCTTCTCCCTTTGTTAATGTACTTGGTGAGAGATTGAAACTTGAACTCTAATTTGAAAATATATGTTGCAATAGACCGATGTTGATGTATCATTGCATTTTCTGAAGTCTATGTGCTTATGTTGCCTTTTTACTTATAAGTGATTTATCTACAATTAAAGAGTAATGTTATTTATTATCACTGATGGTAATTATTATGTTTAGACGATCAAAATTGTATTTGGAAAGAATTGTGAGAACTAACATGAACTCGATAAAATTGATTTCAAAATATTTATTACTATGTCAACATGAGCTGAAGTTTATATTTTTTTGCAACTTGATTAAGTTTGGTTGTGACTTGATGTTAGTTAATTTTTGTCACAAGTTACGTACAAGAACCAAAATAAGGACTTGTCAAATTTAATTTAAGTTGTATTTTTTATATCTAAAAAAAAATATTTCAAGATTCACCAACTTCAAAATTTATATGTTATTTAATACTATATTAACATTAAACTATTAAAATTTATTGAATAATCATATTTATTGAATAAATTATTATAAAAAAACATTCCCAAAATTTCAAAACGTTTTCTATTTTTATGTTTTGAGAAACAATTTTTCAAAATAACAAAAAGAACGCATTTTCATCAATTTCAAAATAGACACTCAAAACACAAAACAAAAAATAACTCAAAACTCAAAACTCAAAAATGAAACACAAAGAGAACCGCCCCTAAACAGCTAATTGCAATCATAGTCCTAAATTTTTCAAAATATTACAGATAAGTCATAAATTCTCTACCACCACCACTTTCACAACCCCACCAAACCGCCACCTTAAGATCCACATAGCACCACCATCTGGCCACCACACTTGTCGGACTCCAACACTACTAGCCTCGCTTCATTCTCCCCAACATCTTTTCCTACAGTATTGGTCACAAAATCTGTGAAACAGTCACATTTACATCTTAAAATACCAAACTGCCGTATATAACCCTTCACAACAACCCCACTTTCGGCGCCACCCATGATCGTGCACCACCACTGACAGTTACCCCTCACCTCGACGAACCTATAGATGGCCTCACATAAATCAAACCCGCCTCAAATCATTTTACTGTGATCTAGACATTCGAAAGTGGCGACATCTATTTTGCCAAACTCTTCTCCTTTAATTCATGCATCCCACAACACTAAATCTTCAAATTAACATCAATCGAACCATTAACAAACCCAAATGAAAATGTGTATGAATTGAACCAATTATCCCCCAATCGTTTCAATTTCTGGTCCAAAACTCTCAACTGGTACGATGCACAGAGAAAGCTATCTGACCAAAATTGGTGGGTCATAAGTGCTCAAATCTTCAAATTCGTGTGGGTGGGACAATGGAGAAGTGAAGCGAGGTTGGTGGAGGTGGAGTCCAGTGGGCATGGTGGCCGAAAGGTGGTGCTATGTGAATCTATAGATGAAAGTGGTGGTAAGGGAGAATTTATAATTTCTTTGTAATTTTTTAAAAACTTGAGGACTATAGTTGTAATTGGTTATTCATCTTTTTTCTTTTTGTTTTATTTGAATATTAGGGTAAAATCATCATTTTATTAAAAAAAATGGTTGAAGGTGGCCTTTTGCGCAATGAAATGTAGAAGGTATGGGTGAAAATGTCAAAAAATGAAAGGTGATGACGTTTTGCACAATGACATTGAAATGTATGGATGTTCTGTGCTATTTACCCTAATGTTTAAAATTGGCTAGAAAACTACCCTAGAAAAGTAAAAAATTTAAGAATCAAATGGTTAAATTAAGCCATGTTGGTTTAGCTAAATAATAGAATTTTAGTAAAATCTGATAAAAGTTGATCCGATTTGTAGTTGAAAAGGATAAAAGTTATGAATCCCATGAAATATGTGGTTAAAAATGACTTTGAAGAAAAATTAGAGAAATTGAGGACTAGAGAGGGTAAACTTATTAGTCAAGAAAAATAAATAAGCTCCCGTCTGATAAAAAAAAAAGAATAAATTTTACGAAAAGTAATTTTTTGAAAATATATATTTAAAAGTTTGAATAGTATTGCATATTTCAAAAATAATTGAAACATTCGCAGCAAAATTTCCTTAAATTAATTGGGGTTAAAATTGATATTTTTATTATAAACATTTGGATATGCTAAAAGCAAAATCTTAAACGCTATGCACGTGTTTGATCCCCATTACTTTTTAAAATACATTTTTTCATTTTTCTTCTTTTCAACCACACATTTTTCAATAAAATAATATTGTGAAGTAATTATAGTAGAGAACTTCTCGAACCAGGCTCGGGGTGCTTGTTTGAGACCATAAAGAGTTTTTTCGGAGCCTACAGGCTTCACCAGTTTGATGAGAAACACCAGGAGGAGGCTCCATGTAAACTTCTTCATGAAGATCACCATTTAAAAAAAATGTTTTTGATATCCATTTGAGATATGTTCCATCAACGAAAAAAACAACAATGAGCGTACGAACAGTAGTCATTTTTGCAACAAGGGCGAAAGTCTCCCGACGAGAACCAACGGTGCGTTTTCCTGATGGTAAAGATATCAAGTCCCAAGTACGAGTCTGATGCAGAGCAGTACGTTCCTCAGCTATAGCATCCTGCCAAAGTGGGTTACGAACAACCTCTCTATATGACAACAGTTCAGAAAGACGATAAATAGAAGCTAAAAATGAAGCAAAAGAGCTGGAATAAGAAGAGTAAGAAAAATCTGGTAGCTTAGTAGAATTACGAACACGTGTAGACTGGCGAATAAGAGGATGAACCACGGTTTTAGGAGATGATTGGGTAGTCGCAGGAGGATGAACATGTGTATCGTGAACCAAAGTACCAGAATTCACAGAGCTGTCGTGGGAAACCTGCAAGATGCATTATCTAAAATTGGAGTAAGTGTCAATAGTGAAGGATCGATGCGAACAAGATCAGACTTGGTCATATTATAGGACTGACGAAATAGAAAAGAATATAATATGTTCAAGAAACACAACACGACGAGAGATATTTAATTTTTGACAGACTGGACTACGACATAGTCGAGAAAGACACACAAAGCAGACCGGGATGACAATTTATTACGCTCGACATGAGGTCAAAGGACAAAACAGTTATAACCAAAAACACGCAAGAAGAATAATCAGGAGCATATCCATACAACTTCTCAAATGGCGACAAACCTGAATTGTGTGAGGCTGGAATCCTATCAATCAAATGAGTAACAATAAGAATTGCTTCTCCCCCAAAATGCATTGGAACATCGGCAGACAATAAAAGATAACGGCATGTTTCAATAAGATGTCTATACTTCCTTTTCGCAACACCATTCTGTTCGGGAATATTTATACAAGAAGTTTGATGAAGAGTGCCATCGGAAGCAAGTAAATTAGAAAAATCATTAGAAGTGTATTCTTCTCCCAAATCACAACGAATATTAGTTTGTGGGTATTTCCTTTCTGTCATTTGATGAATAAATGTTCTAATGCCTTGTATAAAAAATTGTAAGTGTTTATAATGATCCCTCCTTTATTATCAGAATAAAAGTGATTATTTTCACATATTCAGATCCGTTTCTCCTGTTCAAAAGCAGGTGCAAACCAGTTCATTTGATTAGTTGAGCAATTGAGTATCCTCCTAAATTCTTAATTTGCCTTGAACCCAGAAAGGAGAGCAAGATCTTATTAATGTTTAATATTTTAGTTTAATCATGCCTTTTGAGTAATTAAGTTGTAACTTTATTTGTTCAACATGTTGATGCTTATTGGTGTATAACAGATTAATAGGGATATTATGATTGATTATTATTTTACTTTTTAGTATGGATAGTGAGGTATACAATTGTGCACTAAACAAATGACAATATCTTTAGGTAAATAGTTTTAAGAACAATTTTAGTCATTCCTTTAGGTATGGTGTACGGTTAACACTTTAGAATTCCATCTAATACATATAATCTGACCAAATATTACTTTTGGCTACAAAGATTTAAAGATAGTTTTTGGCAGCCCGACCAACCCAACCCGATCGACACTTGATTGGGTTGGGTTGAGACATTTACACGGGTTGTGTTGATTTGATTTTAGATCAAACCGATCATGTTGGGTTGTGTTTGGGTTGGGGCAAAAACCAACCTAACCTCACCCAACTCACATCCACCCCTAGTTGTAACCATTGTGAGGTTACATAACATTTAACCCCTATTTGACACACATTTTTTAAAAATACATTCTTTTAACACTTATTTTCAACCACACATTATTCAATAAAATAATATCTTTTTATCACATCAATAAATTTTTCTTACTTTTTAACCACATATTTCTTATCATATCACTATTTAAAATACATTATTTTGCATGTAAGTTTAAAATTTTTTATTACTTTTTAATCACACATTCCCAAAAAATTATTATTCTAAAACTAATTTTTCCCCCAAAATACTTAATTTTAATGATTCTCAAGCATGTACTTGTATGTCAAATAAAATAGATAAATAATGCTTTGATGCTATTTATTATTATAATGATGGAATATTGATGATGTGATAATTTATGTGTTTGACACTCATTTTAGTAGAAAAATGTGTTTTTGAATAGTGATTGATGGAAGTACGTGTGATTAAAAAGTAAGAAATTTTTTTAGTTTTATATGTAATATTATTTTATTAATGGAATGTGTGGTTGAAATAAAAAAAAATAATGAGAAAAAAATAGGTGCCAAACGGGGGCTTTATGTGAAATAATGAAATTGGATAGTTGAATTTTCATGAGAGAGATGAGGAGATAGAGAAATATGAGGGAGAACGAGTTATCACGTCATCGATATTTCATCACCATGATGATAAATAACATTATTACGTAGTAAAAATAAAGTTTTATCAACTCTTATCAAACAATCACTTCAGAGCTCTCTCTCCCTCGGTTTGAATGCTGTAGAATTTGGGGGTTTGAAATTGATATATTTCATTGATTTCTTCATTGCGCTCCACTTTATTTTTTACTTTTCTTGAAATAGGCGCTCCACTTTCAAACAAGCGCGCAAGAACGAAATTTCAAAAGTATTCCCATTAAGTATCCACCGTCTCATTTCTCTTTAATCAACGGTTGATATCCGACGATCCGCGTTTGAAAATTAACCAATCACACTTCAACTTCAAAACCTTATATAACTCTGCCCCCATCACACATTACTCATCCCCAAATTTCTTCTATCAGTTGGCTCTCTTTTTCCCCCTGAAAATCAAAATACATGGCTCCTAAGGCGGCAGAAAAGAAGCCTGCAGAGAAGAAGCCTGCCGCCGAGAAGGCTCCGGCGGAGAAAAAGCCGAAAGCCGGAAAGAAATTACCAAAAGAAGGCGGCGCAGCGGCGGGAGACAAGAAGAAGAAGCGGACGAAGAAGAGTGTTGAGACCTACAAGATCTACATCTTCAAGGTGTTGAAACAGGTGCACCCTGATATTGGAATTTCCAGCAAGGCCATGGGTATCATGAACAGCTTCATCAATGATATATTCGAGAAATTGGCTCAGGAGGCTTCCAAGCTCGCCAGGTACAACAAGAAACCTACCATTACTTCTCGGGAGATCCAGACTGCCGTGAGACTGGTTCTGCCTGGGGAATTGGCTAAGCACGCTGTTTCAGAAGGTACAAAAGCTGTCACCAAGTTCACCAGCTCTTAGAGGAGATTTTCTTTCTATTTCTATCGTTATAATTAGGTTACTTTATCCTGTATTTAGGGTTTCTGGAAGGAATGAATATTGATTGGGTTTTTGTCATGGAATCCGATTTATGGATTTTAATGTCCTACTATGTATGAAATATGAGGTCCAATCTATAAAAATGATCTGATTAAGAACAGAGGATTCCACCTGCTCAGTTAAATGTCGAATTCCAGCAATAAATATAATTGATTGCTATGCCATGAATCAAAATCAAATGTGTATGTTCTAGACCAAGAATTATGCAGGAGCTTAAGATGAAAGGATGAATTGTCACATATTAAACAAGCTTTCCTTGAGAACCCCCTGTGCATGTTCATTTGCCTACTGCTATTTTACTATTTGCTGTAGTAGAATACAAAAGCACAAGCTCCATCCCACACAGCATATAAAATGGGGCAAGGAAATTTATTGATCGAAAGCTTTATCCTATGACTTGAAATTATTAAAAACAATTTATGCTGAATCATAGATGTTCAGTCCTAAGATGCATTCCAGAGAAACAAGAAATTTCATAACCAGAAGTCTGGACATTTGAGAAAACATTAGGAATGCTCCTTTGAGAAATATCATTCTTTGGGCTGATTATGCTATAACTGGATTTGTTCCGACCATAATTGAATTCTCACATTTCATTTTATGTCAAATATTCATTGATTTAGGTTACAATCCATGTGGCCCCAACTTTTCGAAGATTTCTTGGTTATATTATTTACTCGACATTCAGTTTGTGCATCCTAGAATGGACGCTTTCTTGCTGGTTAGGTGGATAAAGTCCGTCATTAATAATAATAATTGGTATGGAATTTGTTTATTTTTGAATTGTGGGTCTTCGAAGGCTTTGTATAAGATTCAGTACTGTCTTTTGGATTTCTTCATTGAGTTCTGGGTTCCATATTAAAAAGTTAATGCAGAGAATAAAAGTTCAGTCTGTCATAATATGATTCTTGTTTTCATAGTTTAGAGATGTGAAATTTGATACTTAATACGTCTCAAATATGGTGGCTTGCTTGAAAATGCTAATCTTTGCTCATTTAAGAAATCATATGGTTACTTGATTACCATCTTAAAAGAAAACATCGTTATCATCAATCAACAAGTGGAGAGTCCAAAATTTGAATTTGAGGTTATATGATTGAAGTTGGGTTGACCCTTTTATCTTCACATCGTAGAGAGGGATCCCAATGTTAAACTTTCCACACCAACCTTCTCACTAGATTGATCCCAAGGTCTTGATGTAGGTTTTGTGGTAATTCTTCCATGAGATGGTAAGATTGTTAGTTGGGTACAGTCTTGCAATCCAAATCTAGTTCTGTATAACTAACAAGTTGTGAATACGAGGTTTGTTTAGAATTCCAATAGTGTCATGGGACGAACTCGGTTGGAAAATGTGGTGTCTGTATGGTTCTAACTCAAACAAGAATGTTAGTTAATAGGCTATTGGTGCAAATTTTAAATAGAAAGATTTCTGCATGCATACCCAAAGGGCAAAAAGAAAAAAGAACTTTACAAGATGATGAGATGCTGCCATCTAAGATGAGTGACGATTATTTGTATATGAACTTTGAAGCATGTTATAAGTTACAATATTTTTGTTGTCAACTGGTGACAATGGCTTGTTGTAGTCGCAAAAGATCTAAGATTTCAAACACGTTTTGAATTGTAAATTTTTGGAGAATATGTGATTAAGAAGTAGATTGTTCAGCACAACCAAAATTTATACGGACTACCTTAATGACTGCTATAAAGATAGCAACTGCACAAGTGAACCATAGCCAATACCAAATAAATGAAAACAGAGAATTGTTTCATCACAGCCAAGAATTCAATAGAAATGGAAAATAATAACCGTCCCGTTTGTAATTAGTCACAGGAACGAGCTTAATTTCAACTAAGGGAATCAACCAATACCTGTCACAGTATCACTGATCATAATAAAATGCCATACAAATGTTCACGCTGTTTTCTTGAAAACATTTTATGTCATAAATTAACATCAGAACCAATGGGAGACACTGTAATTATCTTAATTGACCACTTTCAAGCGTCTTCTTCAAACAAGGACATGCTAATTTAATAGATCAAAAATTAATGTACATTAAAGATATGAGCGTGGATCGCTCAAATTCACACATCACTTGCTATAGGAAAATTGTTTCAATATTAGACCGGATTTACAAATATAGTTTTTGCATATTATAACAAGTCATATTGTATAACAATTTTCATGACTCGTTAATCACATTAAGAAATAACAGATTTAAAGACTTGTTAATTACAGTAAATAATTAAAAGGAGAACTGCAGAATATTAATATGCAAACCGAGAAATAACAAGTTATTAAAACTGCAAAAGACTTTTAACCCGAGGCATGTGTCACACAATTTCCTTAAAATAGATTCGCCCTCTCACCGTACGTGCTTGAGATAGTATGAGTGTCTGCTTCCCAGGATACAACTGAGGAACCAGTAAAATCCGAGCACAAACAGATCCTACTCCGGCAAACTGAACAAGTGTCTGAAAAATATCACCACAGACTCGAACAGAAAACGGAAAATGCAGAAAAAGCAGAAATTGTATACAGATGAATTTGCAGATGAAAATTCGTGTATTGGACTGTGGAAAAACGAGAGGAATATAAAGATTGGCTGCCCATTCATTTCATAGCAATTACAATAAGAGTTTATGAGTTTCAACAGTTTTGGAAAATCAAAAGTCTGTTAAAAAATGTAGTAAAATGTGAACACTCCTAAGGAGCCAATTTTGCTCCTTTCGGTCCGACATTCGTGCCCGCACACAAGTTCAAGGTCCGAAGCCTATTTCGATCCAAGATTTGCACTCCCCTGCGTGCGCTCGCACGTGGAGAGAGCCTCTATGCTACACATGATTACACCATTCCAAAGTGTAATCCTTTATAAAGTGGTTTTAGTTTTCATCCACTTCCTATGTGGGACAAACACTTTTTTTTTTTCACCAACATAAACTCCTTTCACATAGCTTACTTTGATCTTCAATTTCTCATTCACCGCAGCATCATTTTTGACAAGCAAGTATATGATTACGAAGTACTCACGGAGGAGAACACAAATCAACTTTCATCTTTCAAAAAAGCCAAGCGGGTCCCGCTCAAGATTAATGCCAAAGTCAGCACACAAACTTTGTTTTCCAGTTTTTTTTCCAACACTTGCTTATTGGACAAGTGAGTTTGGTGAAGATTGTGCTTGTTTGAAAGATTCGTAGATTTCAGATTAAATTCAATTATTAAAGATTATCTAGTGATCACTTTTTCTTCTCTCACATGAAGATTGGTTTTTAAATTTTGAATTCACTTTTATCTTCTTCCTGTAATAGAAAGTGGCTTAGAAAAATAAACAGAGGAACTGAGTCGAAGAGGCTTGTTTCTCCGATGAGTTTTTTTTTTGGAAATCCACCGCCATTCCTTTTGACATTGTATCAATCCAACAATCGATAATCATATGACCGTACACTCAGTGAACAAAAATGAGTTAGCTGTTAAATTAACTGGTGCTGGTGTCAGCCAACTCAAAGAGAAAACTAAAGTACTTGAAGGTCATCCATCCCTTTCGATCCTCTTTACGACCTACCACCAAGCTCATATATCTCACCAAAAACAATCAAATTAGCAGAAAATTTCAATCACGTAATTTGGGCTCCCTAAAATATGACATCTGTGGGACTTCATATTTGATGAAGCCTGCTACATGGCCAGGGGCCATGTGGCACCCCCTATTGGCTAGGGGTCTATCCGCCGAAGCTAATTTTGAATGTATAATTCAATCATATATTCGTTAAGAGGGTGCCACAATTGCTAAACAAATGTCAATTTTCTTCATTATAGCATCATATAAGGTTTTATTGAACTGAATGGAGGAGAAAGACGTTCACTTCTATTATTGTCAAACATAGAACCACAAATGATCATAGGTGAGATCCAAATAACAGCCAAACTAAAGACCAAATCTTGGAATAGCAGAAGCAGGTTTGTGTTCCACTACCAAATTCAGCCGTCTTTACCCACGCATGAACTCCATCTCTGACATGGTCTCTTCCCTTACTAATCAAGGAATATCAAGATTACACTTTTCGGGTTTGAAAACTACAAGAACCAGAGTTTTGAATCCCTTAAAAAGTCAAATTTGTATTGCAAGTTTATTATCAAGTATTAAAGGCCAAACAGCAAATAGAATAAATTATTGGTTAATGAAAATCGAAATCCACTAAACAAATGCGTTAGAATAAAATTTATATCTAGAAATGGAAAAAAGTAAGATACAGAACAGAGAAATTCATTCAACAAATCACTAGCAATAAACTACAAAATCTAAATTCAACATAACCTAAAGTTTGTTTACATCCAGACCCTAATAAACCCTAAATAGTAAGCTGTCGACAACGTTATAAAATGGATCAAAAACAAGCAGCAGTAGAAACCCTAATTTACCACTCATTCAAGAGCTGGTGAATTTAGTGACAGCCTTTGTACCCTCAGAAACTGCGTGCTTCGCCAATTCTCCAGGAAGAACCAATCTCACAGCAGTCTGAATCTCCCGAGAAGTGATGGTCGGCTTCTTGTTGTACCTAGCGAGCCTGGAGGCCTCCTGAGCCAATTTCTCGAAGATGTCATTTATGAAGCTGTTCATTATACCCATGGCCTTGCTGGAAATCCCAATATCAGGGTGAACCTGTTTCAACACCTTGAAGATGTAGATCTTGTAGGTCTCAACACTCTTCTTCGTCCGCTTCTTTTTCTTGTCTCCTGCCGCTGTGCCGCCTTCTTTTGGCAATTTCTTTCCGGCTTTTGGCTTTTTTTCCGCCGGAGCCTTCTCGGCTGCCGGAGTTTTCTCGGCGGCAGGTTTCTTCTCAGCTGGCTTTTTCTCTGCCTTTGGGGCCATTGTTTCGTATAAAAGACTTGACGTAAGGAATGTGATTTTTTACTCTTGAAATTGGATTGTGGATGAGAACAACGTAGTGTGTGGCTATTGTTATATAGGAGACGGTGACGGGGTCTGATTGGTGAGTTCTAAGTGCCACAGATCATGAATATGAGCCGTTGATTAGGTGACATATAAACGGTATAGATTAGATGAACCAAGTGTCATTTGGAGTTCAGAATTTCATGAATGCCATCAAATTATTTACAGCTCACGGGTACGTTGCATTGGAATTTTGAAAACTGTTATGCACTTTTTTTTTTTTTTTAATGTGATGATTCCTGTGAATTTTGTGAATATTTTTTTGGATTTATATAAAATTAATAAAAAAATTCGCATAAATTTATAGACTTTTATTTTAAAACTTTTATAAAATTCAAAAGATTTTTGAAAACTTTTATTTAAAATAGAATTCAGATTAGAATAACAATGCCACCGTTTAATACCTATTTTAATGTTTTTTTTTTTTGGGACCAAATCTCATTTTTCTATAATAGCCCGAACACATGTTAAAACAAGTCAGAATTTTCTCAAATTCGATATAACGTGGATATTGTCGTTGAGCCTTGTCGGACCATTGTGCCCTTAGATACAAGTGGAAATGTGCAACATTATCCTCCACCATTTTAATTCTACCATTAAAGCTCACCAACTAGTTTGCGACGCTCCTCCTTCGTATACTAAGTTGGCTTGAATCTTGTTCATATAATTTTCAACGTCAATAGGGCGTATTACCCGAACACGTGGTTAATCTCTGATTTTGAGAGTTGGATTTTTTTCATCTGTCCGTGTATGACTTTCGTTCAGTTTTTCGATCACCTAAAACGTGTTTTTGGCGATCGATGTGGTGACTATAACCTTATTGATTTGGTTTCGTTTTTGCACATATACCATGTAGCGGCATACTATTGGTAACCCAGACCGTGTCGATCGAACATCCTCTGACCTGAAAGAGTCTCAACTCGTGGTGTGTAAGTCTGCAAAATGGAACCCACCAAAGCACAAAATCTTCATCGTCACCTTTGAAATTGTCATTGCCAAAGGGCACCGACGAGGAAAATGCTTTTCAACGAAAGGATAGCAATGTATCACATAATTATTCAACAGCTTAGTGGAAAAAAAGTTGGAATATATCGTAGATGAAAAACTACTAGATTAAATTGCAAGCAGAACACAAGCACCTTTTCGAGCTGCTGTGATGCACTAAAATTAAGTACTGCTCGGGTACCGGGAGAATCCACTCCCCTGAGCATTGGTGGGAAACAAAAATTATGGTATCATGTTTATGCACCTTCAGCAGTCTGCAACATTTTGTATCTCATGTGTCTATTAATGTTGTGGGCCTTTTTTTTTGGAATTCATACTTGTTTAGTCTATTACTGTGTTCGGGCAAATTACATGTTCATGTATGGTGCGTTTCAAACATTTGGAGATCAAATATTTAGGTTTTATACCGTTTGGTGTTGAGTTCTAATATCATTACAGTTATATCTTATTCAACCTTATCCCTAAGTGATTGTGAAGACAAAATGACCTTGAGAATTAAAACATATGAAAGAATTGGATCTTGTTGCATTGGAAAAGACCAGGTTGAGGATTCTACATATTAGTTGGTGATTGATAGGTTTTTATCCTCTTTATTGCCTTATACTTAGGATTGAGAAATATGGTGAGACTTTAGTTTTATGAGGTTATAGTATCTAGTAAACGAACAGTTTTGAGCAACAGGGGTGGGTTCCCTGATAAGTGGGTATCTTTGTCCATATGGTCCTGTTTTGAGAGATACTTGTGACTTTATCGTGTCTCGGCTACAAAGTCACGCGAATTAACAAAAGAGGTAGCTAGCAAGTTTTGATTACCATGACAGTTTCATTGATTCGTATTGCTTCATTTTAAATTTATAAATTTACAGTATTTTTTTTTTTTTTACCAAATCTCATTTGTATAGAAAATTAATTTTTCAAAAATGCAAGTGTTTCAATTTGATGTTTAAATTTTTATAATGTTACTTACCTTGAAGGATAAATTAAAAACGTTCTTAAAAAATCCACATTTTTCAACAGCAAAAAAGTCAAAGTCAAAGTCACACAGATGTTCGGTTGACTAACGGACGTCGATTCGTCCAATGGTCAAATTTTTAATCGTTCTGATTTTTAACGCATAACGGCTAGTTTAGTCGTCCGGTTCAATGACGAACGTTCGATTGGTTAGAAACGAGTAATGAAAGATGTATGTCAGGTGGAAAGTAAGTCATTGTTTAGTACACATTAACATTCTCATTCTTATTATTTTGTTAAATTTCGATCACATATTTTTCATTACATCAATAATTTTATTTATTTTTTAACTTCGCATTCTTCGTCAATCTAAAATCACCCTAAAATTTTGCAAAATGAAACATAAAGGTGATAGTCATGGGGCCTCTGTTGCTGTTAGACCAAAACCCTTTCTTTTAAACCTGGGCCCACATTTTGTTGAAAAATGTTTTGAAAAAATTGACACGTGGCCTCTGTTGCTGTCAGGCCAAAACCCTTTCTTTCAAACCTGGGCCCACATTTATTGAAAAATGTTTTGAAAAAATTGATAGAGAATGAAGGCCAACCACACGAAAAGTCAAATTCTCATATAGAGGCGATCGTTTCGACAATTTCTTTTCACTTCCTCATATAATAAAAATTTAAGTCATCTTAATTAAATAAATAATGATCAAAATAAATATAGATATTTTTCATAAAAAATGATAAAGATAAAAAAATAATAGAGAGAAGGAAAAAAGAAAAAGAAAAATAGATTAGTTACAATTTATTTTTTTCAAATAAAATAAAGAGAAAAAAAAGAAAAATCGAAACAAATATAATCAGTAAAAAAAATAATGTTTAATCCCGACTCTAAAATTCGTAGAAGGGAACAAAAAAGAAATATTGAAATAAACAAAACATACATATTATTATTATTATTATTTGTAAAAGGCTTTCAAAATCTTGAGATAAATAGAGAAAAATTTTGAAATTTTATTTTAGTATTTTCTGCTTAAAAACTAGTACCCCATATAGACTTATAAAAAGTTTTAATTGAATATGTCGTCACTTTTAAACTTTTTTTAAAAGCTTATAAAATTCCCGACCGAATACACCAAAAGTTTTTCCCCCCTTTATTTTCTCTGTCTTTCTTGTTTCTTATTCAGTTTTTGTTTATTTAATGCTAGACATGTTAAGTACGGGTAAAGGTAAAATCACCATTGAACGCCTGTTACTAAAATGAAATGTTGAGGATGTAAATGCTCTCTTTTAAAAGGTGAAGATCAAAATGTAATAAACGTTAAAGGTTGGAGTCCTTCAGTTCTATTCCCTATTATTTATATTGAATTAGGAATTGTTAAATAAGAGGAAAGTGTCAAGACGAGTGAATAATTAATTTTAATCGAATATTTTATACTTCTACAACTTTTCGATTATACATTTCATCACCTTATATCAGAATGTACTAAAAAATTGATTTTAATTCCTACAGAACAAGGGCCGAGTAATATTATGGAAAAAAAAATCAAATAACGGCATTCAACCGGTAGATTAAGATAATGCTTCATGAATTATAAATAACTAAAACGAAAACGAAGAGATGCATGAGGCTTGTTCAGAATAAACAAATATATTTAGTAGCCATGACCCGAACTCGAAGTTATGTCAGCGCAACCTGCTTTTGAACAAGTGATTTTATGTTTTCTTTCTGCATCGTCACAGTGAGCAATAAGTTTAATCAGGCTTGGATGATGAAGTTGTGACGGATAATTCACTTCCATAATTCCATCTGCAAAACGTTGGGTGGATACTAAAATAACTTATTGGAAAATTCAGCACAGCGAAGTTGTGAGACTCTCAAGTAAGAGTGTGCTCATTGATCTATCGTTTGAATATAGGACCAAGTTCTTATCTAAAAAGCAGTCAGCTCGAAAATTTATGGTTAATTATTTGAATGAAATGGGCTTAGCGTTAGGCATCTGCAGTATTTCAACTTGGAAGACTCTCACCACTGCTATTGTTCACCCAAAAAAATGAACTCAACAGATGATTGACCCACTCTCGCCAAGTCAAGTACTGTTCCGATGCGTTTCTAGCGGAATAACGGCGGTAGATAGGAGGGAAACGGACGCGGGAAGCGCTTTGCGGAGAAAGACAATGTTCAAACTCCGGCGATGTGAAACGAAAGCGATCGCACTAACAACGATCGTTGGGTGAAAGACGGGGATATTCTATGTTACAATAAACGGAATGTGTGAAAGGATAGATAGAAATGTGCGTTAAAGTCACTATGTTGTATATTGAAATGTGTGTTCAATTGTTATAAAAAAAAAAAAAGGTGTGTTCGATGAGTTTGTAAAGATGACGAATAAATATTTAACCAAGTCTTTTTATAAATTTCTCAAGAATATTTCGAGTGTATGATCGCCAAAATTCCAACCCCTCATTATTTACAAAGATAACATATTTATACTACCACGGCCGACGATGTGATTGTTGGATCAGAACCATGTGACCTCATCTCTTGAATTGGGGCGTCACATCATTGCTATTCATATAATTAATACATTGATAAGGAATCAATCGATCTATAAAATATGTTGATATACTGAAAAACTTTATTACAAACGTTACATCAATCACTTTTAAAAGATTTTCAAATCTGTCACATGGGCTTCAGATGGTTTGATTTTGATAGCCTCGGTCTAAGTTGTAGTACTTCGTCCTTGAGGTAGTGGTTTAGTATGGACCTCGGCTTCTGAAGAAAGGACTTCAACCTTGTTTGACTTTTTCATTTTTTGACCTTGTGAATCTTGTTTTTAACTTTTGGCACCTTTATTCTGAGCCTAGAAGGCGAGGCGTAACAACTATCCCTACTATAAAACGGAATGCTCAAGCTAAAAGAACGAAAGGATAGTTGGATTTAGTGAGAATTCTTGAAGCATATGAAGTTTTACAAGAAAAATGGCGGAAAAGATACAAGGTTGTATCATTAACTTATCTTCAATAACTTCAAGCGATATATCACATTCTAATTTTCCTATTTTAAGTCTTAAGGGGCTTATCACCAAGGAAGTAAAATCCCTTCAGCCAGATCGAAAAAATTAATTTGAATGTAATATTATTTTATTAAATAATGTGTGGTTGAGATATTATTAAATCACTATTATTTTAATAAAAAAAAAAAAAGGAGTCAAACAAACGCTAAACTGTGTTTTAGCTTAATGCAATATTTTACTTATTTTATTTTGATATTTATATGGTTCCCATGTTAATTCCTTCTAATCAAATTTTGTAACTCGAGTTTTATTGAGTAATTTTAATTCATTTATGTTGTCCACGTGTAAATTTGTAACTTTGGGAAAAACTTCAACGATTATACCAGCACCATTCATTGTACCTACCATTGGAGTGGATTACACCAATTTGATGCATGAGATGCCTTCATCGAACAAGATGCAATTAACTAATAAAGTTAACTTTAAACACACTAAAAACAGAAACTAGCTACGTGTGTTAAGATATAGCTCACAAAAAAATTTCTGGATTTGCTTTTAGAAACCAACCTGTGGATTTCTCATCTGAATCTAATATTTATATGAAACTTCAATACTGAACATATAAAACCGTGAGAGAAAATAAGAAATATTCTGAAAACGCCAAACAAACACAATAGCCAATTATTTACCATCCACACCTTCCGGCTGAATCTGGATCTGGATCTGAAAGATGATGAAATAAAGCAATTTCACGGAACTCGTCTCTCCTTGGTGTAGTTCCAACCCGTCTTTCCAAGTTGTCATAGATTCTGACGAAGAGAAGTGATCTAAACTTTTCCAATTGTATAGAATCTATGACAACTGGGAGAGACAGGTTGAAATACAAAGGGATTTGCTTACAGCTTTTGCATACGTATTTTGGTGGAAATGAGGTTTAGTGTTCTCATAAATGAAAATTTAGGGTTTGTACTCTCCATTAAATTCTTGGAATTGGGCTGAGTTGGTGGTTAGACTTGGCCCAATAGCCATTTTACCCCGTCTTATTTCGAGGAAATAGTTGAAAATACCCGGATGATCCGGCCCATTTTCCAAAATAGCCGTTGACCAGTATTTTTTATATAAACAAAAAGGAAAAAACTAATGAAAATTAAAAGTCAAACATTTTCCCATTTTTACCCTCACACGTGACTTGGAAGAGGAGAAAAAAATATTCACTAATGAGGAGCAAGATTGACGACAAAAAAACCGACAAAAATTCAATAATTTGATTACAAGTTTTCAAGATTTCGTTGATTATCTTTAAAGAAATTGTTGTAGATATTTTATTAAGGATGAAATGTGATTTGGGTGAGTTTTGGAAGGTGGAAATCGTTGAAAATGGCTTTTTCCGGCGATTCTGCATCAGGGAGACGACTCTCCGAATTGCGTCTGGGCCCAGACAACCCAAAATATGGGCATCTGGGCGCCCAGATGGAATCTGGGCCCAGATGGTTTTCATTTTTTTTTTTAATATTATTTTATATAAATATTGTATATACTACATATTTTATTTAAAATTAATTTCTAATTTTATTATTTAATATTAATTATAGTTTAATTTTCTTGTGAATTTTTAATTATTTATTTAATATTTAATTTAAATAAAAAATTAACTTATTTAACGATGAAAATAAAAAATTAAACTTTTTTTGTAAACAACTTGAAAAATTCACGAAAAAAGAGTTTGTAAAATATAATAAATTATTAAATATTCGTTTATTTATTTAATATTCTATTAATTATAATTAATATTTATAAACAATTATAATTTATTTTTTTACAATGAAATATTAAGTAAACAATTAAAAATTTTATTTTAAATTACTTATTTAATTTGTTTACAAAGAATAAAAATGAACAATTAAATAAATGATTTCATTTAATTTTTTATTTAATTTGTATATTTTAATAGTTTGTCTAATATTTAGTTATAAAAAAAGAGTTTATTTAAAAATGAAATATTATTTAATCACGAATAATAAAATATTAAATAAACAAAATAAATTGTTTAGTAAATTTTATATTTTGATTGTTTGTTTAATATTTTATTAATAATAATTAAATATTATATAAACAATTAAAATAAGAAATTTAATTATAAACTTTTCTTTTACAACGAAATATTAAGTGAACAAGTAAATTTTTTATTTTAAATTACTTATTGAAATTGTTTATAAAACATTAAATGAACAATTAAAATAAATTATTTATTTTAATAGTTTATTTAATTTGTTTATTTTAATAGTTTGATTACTATTTAGTTACAAGAAGTAATTTATTTCAAAGTAAAATATTTTTAAATAATAAATAAACAAAATAAATTGTTTCTTTGAATTGTTTGTTTAAATTTTATTTTTCAAGTATTTATTTAATATTCTATTAAGTATAATTAAATATTAAATAAATTAATATTCAATTAACAATTAAAATAATAAATAATGAAATATTCAATTAAAAATTAAAATTAAAATAATAAAATTTTATTTAGTTGTAAATAAAAAAATATTCAATATTCAATTGTTTATTTAATATTATATTAATAATAATTAAATATTATATAAAATATTCAATTAACAATTAAAATAAGAAATAATGAGATAATCAATTAACAATTAAAATAATAAATACTAAATTATTATTTAGTTATAAACAATAAAATAGTAAATAGTCGATTGTTTATTTAATAATCTATTAATTTCAATAAACTATTACATAAACGATAAATAATTTATTAATCAATTAACAATTAAAATAATAAATAATTAAATATTATTTAGTTATAAATACTAAAATATTATTCAGTTATAAATAATAAAATATTAAATATTCGATTGTTTATTTAATAATCTATTAATTTCAATAAAATATTACATAAACGATAAATAATTTATTAATCAATTACCAATTAAAATAATAAATAATTAAATATTATTTAGTTATAAATAATAAAATAGTAAATATTCGATTGTTTATTTAATAATCTATTAATTTCAATAAACTATTACATAAACGATAAATAATTTATTAATCAATTAACAATTAAAATAATAAATAATTAAATATTATTTAGTTATAAATACTAAAATATTATTTAGTTATAAATAATAAAATATTAAATATTCGATTGTTTATTTAATAATCTATTAATTTCAATAAACTATTACATAAACGATAAATAATTTATTAATCAATTACCAATTAAAATAATAAATAATTAATTATTATTTAGTTATAAATACTAAAATATTATTTAGTTATAAATAATAAAATAGTAAATATTCGAGTGTTTATTTAATAAACTATTACATAAACGATAAATAATTTATTATTCAATTAAAAATTAAATTAGGAAATAATGAATTAATCAATTAACAATTAAGATAATAAATTTAATTATATTTAAATATTATATAAACAAATAATAAAATATTAAATAAATAAAATAAATTGTTTCTTTGAATTGTGTATTTAAATTTTATATTTCGATTATTTATTTAATATTCTATTAATTATAATTAAGTATTATATAAATAATTAAAATAAGGAAATGAATTGTAAATTCTTTTTTTACAATGATATGTTAAGTAAACAATTAAAATATTTATTTTAAATTACTTATTTAATTTGTTTATAAAGCATTAAATAAACGATTAAAGTAAACTAAGCCATTATAATTTTAAGAAAAGATCAATCAAGTCCTAAAAGAGTTATAGAACTGCAATTATGTAGTGAATATACTGTTGTAATAATAGAATTTCATTAGTGGAGTATGAGATAATGAATGATGTAAGAGGCCAATAATCGAGCCTCATGAGTTGTATAAATAGAAGTCTTTGGGTTAAGATAGAGGCATAATGAGTTAGAAAAATACTTGAGCTCTCAGACTCTAAGAAAATCAAAATATTTCTGTCTTTTGATATAATTCTTGTACCAATTTCAGAATATCAATAATAGTCCATTTCTTTTATAGAAGAACGAGTTTCTAAATTTCCATTCTTATAGATTCTTAATAGATCTAAGAAGAAACTTCTTCTTATTTTAACAATCAATACAGTTTTTATTTAATCCAAATCTAGGGACTTGTCCTTGAAAACGATACAGTGAAGGCAATAAGTTGAAATAGAAAAGATCCCGTTAAGGTAAGAGGTCGTTGAAGGGAACAATTTGCATATTCAGAGTCTGAAGGTCACTCGATTCTAAGAATAAAGATCCAGATCAATTATCACGTTTTTCATCCATTAATAATTACATTTTCATGATTTATTGGCGACCAAATATTCTAAGTACACTTGTATTTTGGTTTAGGCTGCAAATGGACGAATACGATGGAAATTAGAAGAAAAGAGCGAAAAGGACCGAAATGGAGGAAAGTCATAGTTCGGGGACTAAAGTTAAAATATTCTAAATCTGTTTCTAACATTGTGATGAAGATTTGAGAGTGATGGAGGTCAATTAGATGAAGAAATGAGCCAAATGGATGAAATATAATCAAAACATTATCACATACCAAGTTTCAAGCTGAAAAGTTTTGCACCGATTTTCAGCTTCATATTGAAACCAGTTTTTGACATGGAAAACGATTGAATTGGAAGATGGTATCAAAATCAAAGTTGTAGCTCTTTGAGTCAGCTTTCCAACACATCTTGAATCATCTCAATCGGATATCGGGAGAGAAAGGTATGACCAAAAAACGTTGCATTGCACCCTCGGCCCGCACGTCCGGGCCCGGACGATGTCTGGGCCCTCACGCCGTCCGGGCCCGCACGGATTTTTCCATTTGAATGCCCATTTTACAAATCTAAAAGAAAGGGTATTATTGTCTTTTAAACATTACCATATATTTGTAATTGTATATTATTTTAAGGGTAGTTTTGTCTTTCAAGCGTGGGACGACTATTGTGGTGAATCTAAAAAAAAAAAGGCAAAGTAAAAAATGGTAGGTTTGATAAGGGTAATTTAAAAAGTACCCCTTCTTATTTCCCTGGGAAAATTCAAAAGTCATATGTTAACTTCGACACAATTCAATTTTCAGTGTAAAGTTGCAAAATACAAAACTCGGGTATTTATTTATTAATTAATTATTAAATAATATAATTAACTCACCACACCTCTATCACCCCTACCATTTCAGGGACTATTCCGCGCGACCGTTCCAATCACCACTCTTCTCCGGTTATCGTCCCAGAGACTATTTCGAGGATCGTTCCGACGACTGCTCTGATTCCGATAATTATTCCGGTGGTCACATTTCAAAAATTTTGTAAGTCGCAATTAATTCGTTGGTCACAGATTTCAAAATTAGTTGGTCACAAATCAAAATTTATAGGTCACACAGTCACAGATTTCCAAATTAATTGATCATAGTACCACGAACGCACCCACATCTCACTACTGTAAAGAATCTAATTGTCAACTACACCCACTACAAGTATGGGGTTACAGCTCAACAGCACTCGACGACCCTCCGACAGTAGAGAATGGCTATTGTTTATGATTCTTCATCCCTTTTGATTTGGCACCTTCTACGATTCCCAATGGCCCCCAACTATTCAGATCCAATTTAATTCAATTTACCCACCCAAATTGGCGTTGGGCCTGAGATGGGAAAGGTAGTACTTCGCATGAATGGTAGCGTCGCATCGCTACTCTGTTCAAAGCAGCGTCACACGATGCTGCTTTGAACGGCGACGACGTCGAACAATGCAGCCGGGATGCTGCGTCAACAGTGTCACGACGCTGCTACCGTTCAAATAAGTATTGCGACGCTGCCGACAGAGAGACGAAGGAGGGAGTGAGAGTTGGAGTGGGAGTGGCGGTGGAGAAAAATGGTGAGAAAGTGAGTGAGAGAAATGAGTATTTAGGGTTTTGAGAGATTTAAGGTTTGATATGTAAAATAAAATACCTGATTTTTGAATAATTAAACTTTCACCTTGATTTTTGAATTGGTGTAAACTATACATCTGATTTTTTATAATTTCCCTATTTCCTTTTAGAGCATTTTCAATAGACTCTCTATTTATAAAAAATATTTTATGCATAATATAGAATATTTTTAACTTTAGAGAGTAAATTCAATGTTAACTACTTTGATTATTTATTTTGTTTTTTTCATAAACTTTTGTTCATTTTTCCTCATCTCTTATTTAACGTAATTTTATACATTAATGGATAATCAATTCAAATGCGATTTGAATAACTTAAATTGTAGAGTATTGAAATTTGTAACTTATTAAATGAAATCATTGTTAATTAAAAATAGAGAGTGAATTTGTCTCTCCAAATTTGAGAAATCAAACTCTTTATTTATTTTAAAAAAATAAAATAAAGGATCTATTGGAGTATATTTTAAGAACTCTCTAAAATAGATAGTAGTTTCTGTTTAGAGAGTTTTTTTAATGTTGGATCACTGAATCGAAAAGGGTGTAATTATTGTTTGCACTGCGATGTGAAGGTCAAAACATATAGTAGATGTTTGGCGGGAATTAAAATTAGATTTTTAGTACATTGTAATAGAAGTTTTTGAAATATGTGATTGAAAAGGTGTGGGACCCATGAAAAATACGGTTAATATTGACTGTTTGACTTTAATTTAGATTAAAATTTTAATCCGAAACAAACAGGGCCATAAGTTGGATGCAAGCGGACGAAATCATAGAGCTTTAGCTGTGATAAATTTTATTTACATTGGCTCAAAAGTTACGAGGAGTATTTGTAGAATCAAGGAACAAGAATGAGCACATCCATCTCTTGGGCGGCTCTTCTAGCCCACGTGCTAGTATTAGATGAGTGGTCGGCTTGTCGTGACATATATTAGAATTTAGTGTTTAATGAGGAATGTTTTCACCTTAGGCCCCCTTTGTAACCATTCTTCTATTACGATTGTCAAATGCTGTTGGACTGCTTCCTCTTACTTCGTTAAGTCCGCTCACCATTGGGATGGTGGGACCAAGTGACCCTTTTGGATTGATTAGTTAGAGTTGAACGCGCGTTGCACGTTAAGTTGAAATGTTTTACAGGTGCTATGAATGTAATATTTGATCGTTCATTTACACTTTTGATCTACGTAATGAAACAAATGCAAGTCTTTTAAAATAAATGTTAATTATTATGCATGTATATAAATAGTGAAATGTATGATAATTGAACGTGAGTATTAAAATTACAACTAAATATATAAATAAAGATGAATGACAAATACGATATATAAATTAACGTGAATATTAATTAATTTAGAATTAATATCATGAAACATATACGTGACAACGAATGCTAAATCGTTTATATTAAATGAATATAATTTAATTTCCAATTAAGTGAAAATTGATGTTAATTAACATATATGGATTTGAATGATGAGTGGTCTTTTTTAATGTGAAATTCTAATTAATATTAATTAAAAGAATATGAATGTTAATTAATAACATGAATGTGAATGTGAATATGAAATTAAGTGAAAATCGATGTTAATTAACATATATGGATTTGAATAATGAGCTACATTAATGTTAATTAATTGATAATTAATAATGTGAATGTGAAATTCTAATTTATATTCATTAAATGAAGGCGAATATTAATTAATTGAGAATTAATTTAGTATTTATTACAATTTGTAAATTAAATACATATTGAAAAACAAAAAGTAAGATATTATTGAAACAAATGAATTATAGTATGGTTATAATTGTGAAAAAAATGATTATAACTTGATGTGATATTTATTATATTATAGATAAAGTGACACGTGTCATGTAGGGATTTTGTTGATACTTGATCTTTATTAATTAATTTTATATAATAAAGTAAAGTTGGTCGAGCGTGAAATTAATACTAATTGGTTTCATTCGTCTACTATATTCTCATGTAAATAAAAAAAAAAAAAAAGTCCACCAATTGCATTGAATTAGCAAGAAATATCAAATGGGTCATTTACATTTAGAGATATATTTCTCTCTGCTAGTCACACAATTCACTGGACAATATTTGAATTAAATTGCAAATATTAAAGCTAATCAAATAAAAATCAAATTACATCATTTATCCCAACAAGATAAAATCTAGCTTATAATGAAAAATATAAATCCATTACAAAAAGTTAGAGAAATGCATCAACAAATTGTAGAAATCAAAGTAAGATAGTGATTCGAGGCGCTTTCGGTTCATGAAGATCTTGATTACACTTAGCTCCTGTTTGAAACCCATTTTGAGATAAATAGAAATTTTGAAATAGTGATTGATGTGAGAATGTGTGGTGGAAAAGTGATGAAATTTTTTTGATTTGTGTGTAATATTATTTTATTTGGAGAATGTGTGATTGAAATGAAGAATGAGAAAGAGAAAGAGAAAGAGAAATTAATGGGAGTCAAACATGGGCTTAATCACCTAAAACTTGTAGCAAAACCTGATTCGGTTGGAACAATTTTCTCTATTGAGGCTTTAATCCATTTCTATTAGGCCCGTTGTCCTTAGTAATTTGCCAATGTTTGGTTCTTATTGTTTTAAAACACTGTTTGTTATATGATCATTTTCAACCACACAATATTTTGCACGTAAATTAAAAAAATTCTCTACTTTTAGGGTTTGTTTGGTACAGATTAAAATCAGATTTTAATCTAAGTCAAAATCAAACGATCAATATTAACCAAATTTTTCATGGATCCCACATCTTTTCAACCACATATTTCAAAAACTTCTATCAAAATCTACTAAAAATCTAATTTTAATCCTCACCAAACATCCGCTAAACATTCTCTTAAAAATACTATTCAAACTCTTTTTGTCCCCCCTTTTTTTCCAAATAATGGACCCCAAACATGAGCTTGTTAAGAAGCAAGACTCTCCACAATGCAAATGAGGTGTCAATTCTTAGCAACAATTTAAGTCAATAGTTGAAGCCACTTAACACACATGTATCTTTTACATAACATTAACTTGACTGTTGGCTCAACAGATATGGATGATGATAATTTTTATCCAAATTTGATACACTTTTAAAGTGCTCTGTAACTAACTCTGCTCTAATTCAATTCTAAAAACTATAAATGTAAATGGAAAATATCAAATTAAAGCAAGTAAAAATAATAGAGAATGAGCCGTCTGTTATTAAACGCTTGTTTAAAGTCATTATCTTGACTTTTGCAACATGATCACTCCGAGTTGATAAGAAAAAATAGGCTGTTTTTCTTTTTAAAAATCACATTCAAAGTATGATCTTTCGTCAATTTACTTTCGAGTACCCTTTAGCTTGTGATAAAGCTATACTTGTGAAAATATTTGAGCAATTGTGAAGCGTCCCAACCAACGAGAGCAGAGTTTTCACTTTCACAAGAAACAACTTCAATCGAAAGTTATAGAACTTATTGCTGAACTTTGAATTCTATCTCAAAATGTACTTTTCATGCCGTTTCTACATCTTCTCCTTGTGGATCAGGGCATTGAAATTCATTCTCATTTTCTTGACGATTTTTATCAATGTAACTCTAGTTTAGGGATTTCGTCCTATAATCATGTCGACTAAAAACAATCAAACTATTAACAACGTATCTTAGTTAGTGGTCAAGACACGTGTGAAAATTACATTTATCGTGTCCAACGAGCTTTGCATTTTTTTTATTAAGCCCATTTTTGATAACCATTGGAACAAAACTATTTTTTTCTCATATTCATTTTCAAACATACATTTTCCCAATATTTTTTTTTTTTTTATGTAAATCCATAATTTTTTAATTCCTTATTCTTAAAAAAACCATTACCCCGAACCTCAATTTCCTCCAAAAGTTAGAACATGTGGGCTTAAATAGGAAGTGCGAGGTTTGACCTAGTCTGTTTTGAACTTGTTCGATGTTGATCAAGCATGCCTTCGAACCAAAATGTTATCAAATATTATGACGTGTTGTTCTCTCATAAGTTAGAAATAACCTCACTTAGCCAGTTAGCCTCTATCCAGGAAATATCATCAGTAAATTTTAGGAAGAACAATAAAATCATGAGATTAAAATTTTGAATGTGCGATTGAAATTAAAATGTAACTTAGTCCAAATTTGATACGTATTATTAAATGTCAATAATTAATTTTAACTACATATTTTATGGAATCCATACTTTTTCACAAAAAAATTATTAAACTTTACTAAATATTTTTGCCCTTTGTTTGATGGTCATTATTGAAAAAATATATATTTTGAACAGTGCTTTTTAAGAAAACGTATGGTTAAAAAGTGGGAAAAAATTTTGGGTTTACTTGCAGAATATATTTATTGTGTAAATGAGTGATTAAAAATGAATATGTAGAAAAAAGAAATTTCAATTAGTGTGTGTTTGAGTGATTTTATTTTTCATGGAAAATATCACTTTTCCACAAAAATTCCTACTTTCGAGGTGTTTGATTGACATTTTTCCATGGAAAATATTTTCCAACTTTTGATCATGTGACCATATTTCCTCGAAAACAAGGAAAATATTTTATTTTGGGAGGATTGATTTTTATTTTTCAGCCAATTCACTTTCTCTTTTTCTCTCCCATCTATCCACTTATCTACCAACCAATAAAAAATGAACAAGTATAATATTTTCAAATTTAAAAAACTAAATCAATAAAACACGTTTAATTAGTAATTTTCATACAAATAATCTTTAAGCAATCCGATTTTCTAGAATAATTTTCTTTTCACGCAATTTTCGTAATCAAACTTAGCTTGTTTGATTCCCATTTTTCTTAAAAATACATTCTCTTTTTTTAACAACATATTCTTCAGTAAAATAATATTAGACGCAAATATTTTTTTTTTAAATTTTTAACTACACATTTTCTGTCAATTCACGATTAGAAAATGCATTCTTTGTCGAACAACGGACTCAACGAGGGGCATTTTTAGGGTGTGTTTGATAGAGATTAAAATCAGATTAAAATTGAAAGACTAGTCGTTATTGTTGATTTTTATTAGACGAGTGAGATCTAATAACGATCATATTTTTAATTTTATTTGACTTTTTAGCTCTAACAAACCGGCTGTAATGATTGTCAAATAGTGCATTTAATCTACAGAAGTGACCTCAAAGTACTAAAATGATTTCCAGACATAGGCTCATTTAATTGTACATTTTCAATATGCGAGGAAAAAACGAGACAAATCCAATCCTAGATAAGGACTTGGTCACTCATCCTCCTCTGTGATAAAAGCGCGTTATTCACATTTTTCTCACACTAAAAAGTCCCATCTCATCCATCACTCTCACATTACCCAACGCTTAGAAAAAACGATTGAATCACCGCAATGAATTCCGATTGAATTTCTGATTCCATACACTGATACACATTCCCTATTTTTCAATTCGATCGAGTTAGCTCGCTCCCCGATTCCCAAATGGGTCGCAACTCAGTAACCACCCCGGACTCCGATGACGATGACACCACCTCCGCCTTTTCCGCCGCTGTCCATTCGATCCGCGACCGATTTCCCTTTAAACGGAACCCGGTTAATTATAATCACAATGAATCTAACAACAACAGCATCGCCTCCATTTCACGCTCGACATCCAAAACGTTGCCGTATTCACACAAGCCCTCCCGATCTCACCACCACAAGCCCCTTGCTCGAAAGCTCGAATTGTTCTTCTTTGAAGGGAAATCGCGGTTGTTATGTATTATTTTAGTCATTTTTTTATTCGCGATAGCGACGATGGTTTTACAGAGCTCGATGATGTCAGTGTTGCGACAGGGAGTGACTAGCGAGACAATGCGTTGGCGGTGGTCGGTTAAGGAGGACCTGAAATTTGGTAGCTCGCTGGAGTTCGTGCCACGGCCGAGGTTCCATCTTAATGGAAGCCGGCTCCATTGGCTCCGCAACCAGCTGAGGATTGGCATTCGGCATCCGAGGATTGGACTTGTAAGTGATGGACTATATTTATTTATATGTAGAGGTATACTAAAGTTAGATTTTATAGTTTTTTTAAGCTTAGCCCAGTCTGGTTGGCAAGGGATTCTCTGAAATTCATTTTTAATTGTATAAAATAATTTTGCTCGGAAATTCGTATCTTTTAATATAGAATTTTAAGGATTCTGTTCAAGTATACCGTATACATTTAAACGTAATAAATGAACTCAAAAATCAAGGGTGTAGATCATTAATGAGAATTCAACTTTTTGTTGATTTTTCTGCACCAGCTTCTATTCCAACCACAATCTACTATCCATTCCACTTATAGTTCTGAACATGAACACTGCATAACCTGAGACTACAGGATTGAGAATTTTAAAACAAATCATGAACATCCTACAAGAGATCAACATGTAAACCGTCTGATTTCCTCTTAAATTCCGTTACAGCCTCTTTATATGGATCAGTAGTTCGCAGAGTTGAACCTTCTTGAATAAAGAGTGTTTTTGGAGAAGCGTTCGTGTGGTGAAACTAATGAGGATTTAGCCATTTGAGGACCATTTTTGAGTTTTTTAATTATGCTTGTTGACCGATGTTGCTGAGCATTAGACCAAATTTTTGAATCAACTACGATCAAGACATAATATCCATAACAACAGGTTCAGGACCTGTTTGGTATCTGGATGTGGAGAAATCTCAGAGATCTTCAATTTTCTAGTTGTCAAATTTATTGCCTAGATTTCTGAATAACCACTCGAAATCAAATTCAATTTAAAGGTAATTGCCAAAAAATTGCTCTGTAGTTTTTCCAAAGTTCAGTGGGGGCAGTAGCACTTACTGACGACTGATCCTTAAGTGGCTTCTCCACTGCAAGTTAGTATCTCATACCTCATCCAGCTGTTCTTTGTTCAATTAGTGTGCCTTTAAATATCCAGATTGAGTACATAATGCTAAATTTATGTTTGTGATTGCTGTTGGTTGTATGAGTTAAGAGTTCGACGGGAATAAGAGAGGCATGGTATTTTGTGCATGTTTGTGCAATTAGGAATGGAACAATAAAGTTTCTATTGAATGGGGAGAAAATCATTTATATCAATCTATCATTGGCGTTCTTTGAATTAATTTTGGAATCATCTTTTTCAGTTGGGTATTGGTTCACATTTTATACCGTGTTCATTCATCAAGTTTAATGATCTATAATTTATTAGTCTGTAGTGAGAAGTGTTAAAGAAACAACAAAATGTGTCAAACACGTGTCCGTGTCGATGCATCATAAGATTTATTTCTCTATAGATAGAGGCAGGGGCGGATGTAGAAGTTTGAAGTTAGGGGGTACTATTGAACTTGCAAAAAAGTTGGGAGAAGTTTTACAATCGAAAATTTATGTCCAAAAAAATCATACCCCATGTAATTTTGTATCTGAAAATGTACATTGGAATATGATTTTTTCGGATGTAAAATTTCGATATTTTTTGATTTCATATTCCATATAAAATTTCCTAATAAAATGATGAAAATTACATCGAGAAATTTGTATCGCAAAAATAATAAATATTAATGAAATAATTGATTTTTTTTTTTAAGAAAATGCGAGTTAGACGTCTTTCTTTAAGGCTCGCGTTTAACGCATCTTTAACTATTTTTGATATTTGTTTGGACTATTCGATATGCCTATAATGCAGTTCTTGAAATAAGTTTTGAGATGACATAAGCAATTTGTAGATTCGATTAGCGTATGATCGTTGGAGAATTTTTAAGTTAGCATGTTATCGAAATTTTCGAAATACTAATTTTGAACGGCCTACTTTGATCGTAACATTTGCTACGATTGATCGTTTTGTATACCATTAAGAAAATTAGACCATGAGCACTTTGAAATGGTATTAAGAATGAAATATTTCGATTTCGTTTCACATCCCATAATGACTTCGAAAATTGAAAAAAAAAAAAAAAATAGAAAATTTAATGGTGAAAAAAAGGGGGAGCAAAGTTGGCCACCCCCTGCGTCCTCCCATGGATAGAGGCTTTAAGAAACAACAAATAACTAGACCCCCACCCCTTCAATCTCTCTAAATATATATACATATATATATATTTTTTAGGGGTAAAAGATTACTGTTTGTCTCCGCAGTCCCTCTCTGTAGCACTTATGGCTTCTAGAAGTACAATGGAAAGGATGAATATAAGTGCGAGTAGCGTTCTTTTCTCCCTTCCACTAATGCTACCTCCACATGTTGAAAATTCTAATTTTATCTGCAAAGGTCGTGCTATTAATATTTTCTGTTAGGACATGTACACCGAGTTGCCTCTATTTCTTAAATATGTAGTGGTGTTCGTGTAGCATCTCTTGCAGACATGTTTAAATTACATCAACCTACATGCACCTGTTGATTACAACTCATTGGCATAACTGTTCTGTGTTCAAGTACAGAATAGCTGTCCTTCCTTTTCATTCTCCAATAAAATCTCTTTCAATCAAATAGATGTGTATTTGTATGGTTCACTGAAGTACTGAATTAACTAATATTCTTTGTTTTGGTGAATGCAAGATCTTAGGAAACATGAAAAAAGACCCATCAACATTGATGCTGTATACATTGATGAAGAATTTGAAGGGCCTTGGCTATCTGCTTAAGGTAAATTTAGTGAATGTGTTGTGCATAGCATTAATGGTTGGCTCAATCAATTTAAAGAATGCATTGATTTGCTAGAATCAGAATACCAAGCACATTCAAGTTTCTATATGAGTTTATTGCGCAACTTTGAAACTATCACGCTTTATTTATCTTGTAAATTCACGTGAGAAGCAATTTTTGCTTTATTCTTGTAATTTGAAGTTAGATAAGTTCTTTTCTGAGATAGTGTTTCTTTTATTCACTTCTCTTGTTCTTGAAGTTTGGGCAACATTTCATTTTTCTGGTATTTCCTGCCATTTCATGAGATTTTATCATTATATTGGCATTAGTGTCCTAAATACATCCAGTAGTTTTTAAGATGTTGAAATTTAAACTACTCTGTGACCACCCAATTGTTTCTTGTTAATCAAGATTGATAAACTTTTGCTGGACATTCAAATGGAAATTTTTTCTTATTGTTGAACTGCTCTTTGTCATTTTTTTCCCCTTCAAAACAGGATGTCAAGATTTATATGAATACGCGTAGCCCCTCTCTATATTTTAAGTTCTTAGATCTTAGATGAGATGATTAATGGTATTAGATATAGGCAAAAGACCTGACAAGTCTTGTGCCATTCATTTATGAAAATTGTACATGTTTTGGTCTTTTGATTTAAAGATGACTCCAATATGTAGGTGAAGGAATGTATTGAAAACAAAATTTAAATAAACACACGGCGCCGCTCTCTTACAATTTAAGCTTTTAAATAAGGTGGCTAACACTGTTTTGACTAGCATTAGATTTTCTCTCTATGGCAATTTGAAAATGTTACTTCATTTGGTGTATCAATGGGATCAGGCATTATAAAAGCTTCAGCCACAATCCTACAGCATTTGACATTGTATTGCCTTACTGACAATTGACGTGGCAGGGTCAATGCTGTGTAACATTTTAGTTCTCTTGCTGCTGTTCTAAACACATAAGTAATTATCTTGGTTATTGCTTTCATTATCTTTTTAAGTTGAGAGAATATCCCATATTCAAAACATAAGAATGGAAAACTAGAAATGCTCTTTAGTACCTAAATGTATATATAATTGATTTTGGTTTGTTCAATAATGATATGCATTGTTGTAGCATATAAATACGATGATATTGTAGTATCTTGAAAGTCTACATGTACTATGTTAAACTATTAAGAAATAGATACATTATGCATTGAAATGTCCGAGCCAGCTTATACTTCGAGAATTGACGTTGGAACACTTGTTTGTTGTTTCTAATTATTCTACATTATTAGATAAGATTTTCTGCAAGTATGCTATTAAGGCAGATATGCTTGTTGAAAAAATGGCTATCAATTTTTTGGTACTAATCACACATCTATAACATAGCTCATTTGCTTAAAACTAAGAGGATTCGGTCTTTGCTTCGATGCTGGTGGAAATTGTTTTTCACGTCTTTCTACAGAGGTTGTTTTAGAACAGTCATGATAAACAACTTGTTTATCCTGGCTTATTTAATCCGTTCATTGCTTCTTTAACAGATATATGCAATAGAGGATGGCAATGCAAGGCCAATATGGGAGGAAATTGGAGGCCAAGTCTCAATTTTAAGCCCTGAAAGATATGGTTTTATTGATTGGTCATTGTATGTCTGCTCTTTTATGCCTTGTCATTACCCTGGAAAGATACATGTTTATTTAATATTTGGCTGTATGATGTAAATTAGTCTTCTTTAGTTGGCATAGACGAATGATGCCTTTTTATGCTTGCAGTTTTGAAGGTATTATTGCAGACTCTCTAGAAGTAAAGGATGCCATCTCAAGGTAGACTCTTGCTCAACACGAGAAATCAGTTTCAGATTCTGATAAGTTTCTAAGAAAATTCTTTAGGGCCTGCTTGAAAGTTTTGGGGCACCGTTTATGGGCGTTTTTGAAGTACCCGATTTTGAGCATTTATGAGTGCAAATCTATACTTGGAAGTTTATTTTCCATAGGTTCTGAAAGTTTTTAAAATAATTAACTTAAAAGTAAATATCTACTTATAATTAAAATTTTAAGTTAGTATTTTTTACTTATAAGTAATTTTTTATACATCGTAAGTAAACTTTTATCTTATTAGTAGTATTTTTCCTTTACAAACATATTTTTACACAAAAGTGAATTTTTATCCTATAAGAATTTTTTTACTTATAAGTAATTTTTTTTTAATTATAAAGTAATTATTTTGCTTATAAATAATTTTTTTAAGTAGTTTCGAACAAAATATGTTAGTTGGAATTAATTATTTCATGTAGGGTATAATTAGAATAGAATATAAGAAACGACCAAAATTCACCAATTTGGTGGGGTGAGATAATCGGTCAAAATTACACACCAATTTTTGTTGATTTTTAAATTAGCCAAAATCAGTGCCCAAAAAATTTAGCCAGCATTGATTTTCCAACCTCTCATGAACGGTGCCTTTGAAAACCAGTCAGAATCGGTGAAAAAAACTCCCAAGCAGGCTCATAAACTGCCCAAGCATATTGATGACACTAGTCAAGGAACGTTTTTATGTGTTGAGCTTCCTTGGTTTTCTTGCATCTTTTGAAGCGTTGAAGATACAATCATTAAAAAGATTATTTTTGGGGTGGGGAATGAGTTTTTGAATCGTGATTTTTTTGAAAGTACCCCCTCCTCTGAGATGCATTCATTTCTAAATATTTACAATGAACAAAGATGTCACTGCCAAAAGACTAATATAACGAGAAAATATGCAATCAGTTGTAAACTTGCTATCAAGATGGCACACATTCGTGAGAAAGATCCTATCAATCGGTGATTTTATGAGCAAAAATAACCTGAGTGAGTAAAATGCTTTCCTCTTATTGAGAAACAGGTTTGGTATTAACCTAGAGAAGAAGTTCATTATCTTCCTCTCTTCTAATTTCATTATATAGACTAGATTTAAGATTACAATTCATGGAAACTCAATCTCATTGCCTAATATACGTGATTCCTAACACCTCTAAAATATTCAAAGAACATATAGGGCATTTCTTCTAAACAGTTAAACAAGATTACTATCTGTTACAATCAATCAATCACACCGGACAGGAAAATTACCCATCAATCAAATGACTCCGTATGAGCAGATAGATATTGGATTAAGTTCAATGCAATGCCAAGCTTCAGCTGATGGCTGCTTTGTGCTTCATACTGCGTGACATCTGTAACAGATTTCCACTCTGATTATTTCTTTATTCCTCTCATGCAACATAGGGTAGAAGACTCTGAATCAGACATCCCAGTTTTTTCTCTTCCAAGTGCTGTTGGATTACATGATTTCATGATCACACTATACTTCCTATATGTGTGTGTGTGTCTGAATGACATTGCACCTGCTACTACACAGAATCTGTAAAGGGACCCATGAAAATGATAGTATTAAGAGTCTCCTCCTTTGCCTGATGTAGGGCACTATTTGCATGATTTCATTTACACTCCATTTCGTAATTTCTTTCGCTATTGGTAATCTCTTCTGACAAGCTAGCCATAACATTGCGTCCCTGTTTCATTTAAAAGGGACTGAAAATCTACTTAAATACAACATATCACTTCACCTTTACGGCCATGTAAAATCAAATCTCTGATACTAATTGAGGAGCAATTTGAATCATGTTGCTACAGTCCAAGTTTGTCAGGCTTATCCTCAAGGAATTTAGACTTTGGCACGATATTAAGTCTTTGTTAAGATAAATTATGATTACTTGTATAGTAAACCATGTTTATCGTATGAACATAATCTTGAGCTATATATGTTAGATAGGCTGCTCACTTTCTCTACTCAGAACGCAAATGATATATACCTCGACTAATATTCCACCATCTCAGCTCTTTCTGCCTTAATCAAGCCTATGTTTTCCTTCCTTTTTCCAGCTCAACTAATTTTCCACCATCTCAGCTCTTTCTGCCTCAATCATGCTTATGTTTTCTTTCCTTTTTCCACCATGAAGTGTTCCTTCTATTTTAATTCTTCATGGCTTGCGTTTTCCCAGGGAATAATTTCAGTTTGATAACATTTGAGAAAAATCTGAACAGCACGGTTTTTGCGTTTGTGCAACTGGTTTAAAAGGTCTTGCTTTGTGTTCTGAAAATTGAACGATATAATTCTTGTCATTGGTCTAAAATATCCGGCAGACAAAAGTATTAACATCAGATGAATGGATACAATTGAAATATGTGTCAATATGTTGTTTGTTTAGAGATCTCTGTCCTTCTCTCTTAGCTTGTAGTTTGAGATGCTATGATTTTTGAGTTTTTATATCTATGCAGCCTTATGCAGGAGCCATTTTGCTCTGTGCCGCTCATATGGATCATTCAAGAAGATACACTTGCAAATCGCCTTCCATTGTATAAAAGCAGGGGCTGGGACTTTCTTATTTCTAATTGGACAAATGCTTTTCATAGGGCTGATGTTGTTGTGTTTCCAGATTTTTCTTTGCCGGTAAATCTCTTGTTCCTCATCTGTCATCTTGTATGATTTATAGCTCTGCTTGTCCTTTAAGTTCTGTTATAAATTTGTTATGCATTGTTGCTGGTGTTGTCTTGACAACTCTTAATTCTTATTTATTATACCCTTGCTGCATCAGATGCTATATGGTGCGCTTGACACTGGAAACTTCTATGTGATTCCTGGATCGCCAATAGATGTTTATACTGCAGAAAGCTACAGTGCGTCTCACTTTAAATTTCAGCTGCGGGAGGAAAATGGTTTTGATAAAGATGACATGCTAGTTCTGGTTATTGGAAGTTCTTTCTTCTACAATGAGTTAGTTTTGGATTATGCAGTGTCAATGCATGATATAGAACCTTTGCTCATCAAATATGCGGGGTTAAAAGATGTTGGAGAGACATTTAAATTTGTCTTCCTTTGTGGAAATTCCAGCAGTGGCTATAATGATGCTTTACAGGTATACAATTCCTGAATACTTTTCTGGTTATTTATTTTCTCATGCATTGTTTTATGGCTTAGGAAAAATACGAAAGTACTACCTGAATCTTTCCATGAGAATTGGGAACTGTTTTGCTTTGAGGATTATACTCGTTTTTTAAGGGGCAGTATTTCAGGCTGATGGCCATGGACGCTTCTGGTTTCCTCATTTGAAATGTTGAATTTTCTTTCCTCTGTTTCCTAATTAGCCGTTTTCTTTTACAAATCAGACAGTTGAGATAAATTATGAATGCTTTTAAATCACGACGCCTACTTTTTACTTGGTAAATTCAAAATTTAATTCAGCAGCTCCATTAGTCGTACCTTGATGGTGTATTGACTGCTGATTTTAAGTCTATAGGATATTGCTACTCGTTTGGAACTTCTTCATGGGTCTCTGAGACATTACGGCATTGATAATGATGTCAATGGTCTGATTCTGATGTCTGACATCGTCCTCTACGGTTCCCCCCAAGATGAGCAAGGGTTTCCTCCATTGCTGACAAGAGCCATGTCTTTTGGGGTTCCTGTTGTTGCACCTGATTATCCTGTAATAAAGAAATACGTAAGTTTATTCATCTTTCCCTTGCCATTGGTCTTTTTACCTCAAGTATGAAGCTTCATGCTCTATTTCTTTACTTCTCTGAATACTTTTCTGAATCCTTAGGTTGTTGATGGTGTTCATGGGATAATTTTTCAAAAACATGATGCCAGGGCATTGTTGAATGCCTTCTCTACTCTGATATACGAGGGAAAATTATCTGATGATGCACAGTCTATTGCTTTATCTGGAAAGTCACTTGTCAAGAACATGTTGGCTGCAGAGTGCATTACTGGTTATGCAAGGCTACTGGAGAATGCCTTTAATTTTCCATCTGATGTTCTTCTGCCAGTTCATATTTCAGAGCTTAAGCAGGCTTCATGGGAATGGAGTCTTTTTAAGAATGAAATAGAGCAGAAATCTAGTAATGCTGAATATCTATCTTCTGGGGTAATTTCTAGTATTGTTGATGACCTTGAGGAAGAAATGAGCAACCTGGTTCCAATAAAGAACGTCTCTGGGAATGACATCGAAGATTTGCAAGAGGATATCCCAACTGTTTTAGATTGGGATATTTTGAGGGAAATAGAAAGCTCTGAGGAAGTGGAGAGGCTAGAAACGCAGGAGGTATGGCCATATTCTGACATGTATGCAATGTTTTGGACCCCCTGTTTTTTACTCTACACTCCCATTCTTTCAGATTCTAAATCCTGCATCATCTCTTGTAGATCGAGGAAAGAATGGAGAAAGACATTGGTGTGTGGGATGAGATATATCGTACTGCTCGTAAAGCTGAAAAGCTTAAATTTGAAATGAATGAGAGGGATGAAGGTGAGCTAGAAAGAACAGGGCAGCCAGTATGTATTTATGAGATTTACAATGGAGCTGGGGGTTGGCCATTTCTACACCATGGTTCTTTATACCGTGGGCTAAGTCTCGTAAGTTACCCTGAACCAGATCATTATGTGTCATGAGTTTCTTAAATTGCAACTTTTTCTCTATTTTTAAATCATATATGCTTCATGGAATGAATAATCCCTTATTTGACTAATTTCATGTCGTTTCTGCACTGTTTATGTTGATAATACATTCCCCGTGTATTATCTTTTGATTTATTAATTAATATACTGATTACTTATAAAAAAAAAAAGTTATTGTAACTTACTGCTAGTCAACTATGCAGAGTTGAATTTACTTTTTTAATTATCATCTCTTTTGCATTTTGTGTTTTCGTGTCATTAAATTCTTCCTTTATTTGTTGTTGTCTATTTTATCAGTTGACTAGATCTCGGAGGATGAGGTCAGATGATGTGGATGCAGTTGGTCGGCTGCCTATCCTGAATGATCCATATTATCGTGATATCCTCTGTGAGACTGGAGGAATGTTTGCACTTGCTAATGGGGTTGATGACATTCACAAGCGTCCCTGGATAGGATTTCAGTCATGGCGTGCTGCTGGGAGGAAGGTACGTGCTTCATTTTGTCACATTCTCAGCATAACTATGATGGTTTTGCATCTAATCTAACTATTCTATAGAATATAATATTCTAAGAATGATATTGCCATTTGCAAATTAGATGCAACTGCTGAATCTTAAAAATTTCAGGTATCTTTATCCAAAAAAGCAGAACAGGTTTTAGAACAAGCAATACAAGAAAAAACTGTAGGGGATGTAGTATACTTTTGGGCTCGCACGGACATGGATGGCGGCCATGTCGAAAGCAATGATCTGCTTACTTTTTGGTCCATGTGTGATATTATGAATGGCGGGAAGTGCCGGTAAGTGTGAGAGAAATCTACGTTGTTCTTGTAATCAATCTAGTGATTATTAAGATTTTCTTTAAGTAATATGTTATATCTATGGACACCAGCTGCAAGTAGTCTGTTAAAGTATAAAAGTCCAATTTAATGTCTACGAGGAAAGATAAACTGACCATCAAGTGATATATTTCTATTGCCTTCCCTGTTGGAGAGTTCTGGTTGGTTAAATTAATCAAAATCTAATATTACAAATACACTGATTTCAAAATCCTTGGAATTTTTGGTTTTTATTAGCAGTTTTCTGAGCATTCCTTGACTCTTTAGATAAAATATTTACTACTCTTTATCTTCTAGGGTTAGAAATTACTAATTCGTGATTGGTATATGATTCGACTCCATTTTTCCTTATCTTGGTTTCAAATTTGTGTAGAACTGCCTTTGAAGATGCATTCCGCTTAATGTATGCTTTGCCGTCAAATATAGAAGCTCTTCCACCCATGCCTGAAGATGGCGGACATTGGTCAGCTCTACACAGCTGGGTGATGCCAACTCCTTCGTTTCTGGAGTTTGTTATGTTTTCAAGGTAGCAGAGAGCATTTTTTATTCATTACTTATAATGACGTAATTAATATCCTAACACAACATGTTACATTCAAGGTGATCAAACTAATTATGAGCTTTTGGCAAATTTCGATATCAGGATGTTTGTTGATTCTCTCAATTGTTTGCACATGAATTCGAGCACAACATCTGATTGTTTGCTGGGGTTTACAGCAATCGAGGTAAACTCTTGCGCCAAAAAGAGTTGGGCAATGATGCACTATTGGTCCCCAACCTATTGCTCAAGGAGTAAGTTGGTCCTTGACACTTGATTATAGTTGCACAATCAGTCCCCAACTAAGAAACCATCCAATCATAGTCAAACAGTTCCATGGCCCTCTTGGAAACATGACTAAGTTTCTCAGAAACCTGACCAGTTTCAAATTTCTGTGTACTAAGCTATATTATGAAACAAAACCTAGTTTCATAGAATCACAATTTAACGGAGACTTGGATAGTTTCCGTCATTGGAGACTTATTCTGTGACTATAATGAAAGGTTGAGGATCAACTTACTCTTTTTAAAGATTGGGGTGGGGGCCAACTTGTTAATGGTGCAATTTTCTCAAGCTATCACAATTTTCTTCTAATGAAAAGAAGATTCTCATGTTTGATTGTTTATTGTCAACCAGAAGCAGCATTGTTACTGTCGGCTTCTGGAACTCCTAGTCAACGTTTGGGCTTATCATAGTGCACGGAAGATGGTTTATATTGATCCTCAGTCTGGTTTGTTAGAAGAGCAACACCCTATTGAACAGCGAAAAGGATTTATGTGGGCGAAGTACTTCAATATTACGTTATTGAAAAGTATGGATGAAGACCTTGCAGAGGCTGCAGATGATAACGACCATCCATATGAAATGTGGTTATGGCCATTGACGGGGGAAGTTTACTGGCAGGGAATATACGAGAGGGAGAGGGAAGAAAGATACAGGCTAAAGATGGACAAGAAGAGGAAAACAAAAGAGAAACTATTTGAAAGGCAGAAGAACGGATATAAACAGAAAACCCTTGGAGGATAGGAATCTAAAGAGCTTGTCCGGAGGATTTTGAATTTCTTGATGAACCTCTCAGACTTCTAATACGGCAGTCGAACCAGTTGGCCTTTCTGTGCTTCTCTTGGAAGAAACCTGTGGCTTGATTCTTTGTAACAGCATCGATATACTTTCCACTGAAATTATTCTGACTTGACACATACATAGGAGGGGACACGAGGCCGAGTAATGCAAATATATGACTCGAGCCAGCACTTTTGAAGGCATTACACAGCTCTAACAGATACTCTTTTGAGGTGCAGCAAATTTGATTGAAATTCTTTTTGTCGCTATTTTAGACAATGCATAAGTAACTGAGCATTTATTCTTTACAGCGTGTAGTAATAATGTATCCAATTTCTTTTTTTTTTCTTTTGGTTCCATGCTGATAAATCCGTTGAAAATCACGCGATTGACATCGAACTAGCAAATATGCGAAAGAGTAACCCACTCCACTGATTTTATTTTGTTTATTTTCTGTGGAGTTGGATGAATGGCGATACTGAAAACTGTTTTTTTTTTTATATAAATTACACTGAGCTTTCCGAAATATTTCTCAGTTGTCATTAAATATTTGAGTTGTCATCGCATTTATTATAATATTATCTCGTCGATCATTATGTTGCTCACCGTTTCAAAAGTTTAACGAAATTGATGAACGCTTGACTAATAATGTATCGAAGGGACTTGAAAGTCATAGGCTGGTGGAACGCTACTCCTTTGCACTTTGGTTAGTTCCAGACGAGAAGAGGTCATGAGGTCGTCAAAATGTTATTTCATCAATCATTTCAAATTTCGTGTTCGTTAACTTTTAAAACAGATAAAGATTGAGTGATGGATTGAGCCCATGTCTTGGATCAATTTAAGAGGGTGTTTGGTGTAGATTAAAATCAGATTTAAAGTGGACTGTGATAAAAAAAAATTTGAAATATGTGGTTGAAAAGATGTGGGATCCATAAAAAATGTGATTGATAATAATTGTTTAATCAGATTTCAATCTGGCTCAAACAACCCTAAAATTGGATTAACCCCAATTTCTTTACTGTTGGCAAAGTATAAGTGGGTCCCAGACAGATGGTCTTTTTGACTTCCTAATCAATAAATTATCATCTAAAAATTCATTTCCAAATATACCCTTTCAAAATAGTGACATTTGAAAACTCGCAAGTACAAGAGATCATGATCAAATAATATAATGTTGAATTAAGTGTCGAATCCATGCAAATTACGTGTTTTATCGAGTTAAAGTTAATAATACTCTTCATCGAATAACAATAATGAGTTGTAATAAATTTATATCTAATTTATCACGTAACTAGAAATCAAAGTAAAAGTTTATCAATTTTTCGAGATGCATATGTAAAATTCTCTTTATTATTTCATTATTAGTAGAAAAATTAAAATGACTCTTTGTTACGAAGGTATATACTATTTCTTCCCACACTATAAATAGGCTATTGGAACTGGTCCTTTAACTCCTCTTTTGTCACAATTTCTCACCCAACAACCTAGGACGGAAACAGCTCCAAATGCTGTCTATTATAGTCGCCGATGAGCTTCTTCTCCGCACTCGGACGATCATCACCATTCCAATTACCAATATCATCCCTGTTAAAAGCCTGCAAAACCATTAAAGAACTAAACATAGTGCATGCCCGTATCATCTACACAGGCTTAGAGCAAGACCATTTCTTGATTACACAATTCATATCTCTTTGCAATCAGTTTCCGCCCACCAACCTTGAGTACATCACCAGCATTTTTAACCGCGTTATTAGCCCCAATATTTATCTTTGGAATAATCTGATTAAAGCCCAATGTGAGGATTCTGAGATTAATGAGTGTTTCTTGGTTTTTAAGAGAATGAAAAGGGAGTCAACTGTGGGTCCTGATAAGTATACTTTTCCCTCTTTGATTAAAGCTTGCTCTAATGCAAACGCTTTGAGGGAAGGGAGGATTATTCATGGCTTGAGTGTGAGGTATGGGACGGAGGGTGATGTGTTTGTGGGCTCCAGTTTGATTGATTTGTATGGTAAGTGTGAAGACATTAACTCTGCACGCAAGGTGTTTGATGGAATGAGCGTGACAAATGAGGTCTCTTGGACGGCTATGATGGTTGGATATTTAAATTCTGGAGATTTGTTCAAGGCGAAATATCTATTTGATGAAATGCCTGTGAAGAGCTTGGTTACGTGGAATGCCATGATTAAGGGGTTGGTGAGGTTGGGTGAATTAAAGAGTGCTAGGATTTTGTTTGATAAGATGCCTGAGAGAAATAAGGTCTCTTTTACAACAATGATTGATGGGTATGCCAAGGCTGGTGACATGGCTGCTGCAAGGTTGTTGTTTGATGAGTTATCAGAAAAGGATTTGTTTTCGTGGTCTGCATTGATATCAGGGTATGTGCAGAATGGGAAGTCCAACGAGGCCGTGAAAGTTTTTGGCGAACTGTGGGCCATCAATGTTAGGCCGGATGAATTTATAATGGTGAGCTTGATGTCTGCTTGTTCCCAATTGGGGTGTCTAAATCTTGCAAAATGGGTTGATTCTTACATAAGTAACAACTCGTTTGATCTTGGACGTGCTCATGTTGCTGCGGCTCTTGTGGATATGAATGCAAAGTGTGGGAATATGGAGAGAGCAAATTTTTTGTTTGAGAAAATGCCTAGACGTGATTTGATTTCGTTTTGTTCCATGATACAGGGGTTTTCTATTCATGGGGATGGTGTTCAAGCGGTTGCACTGTTTGATAGGATGATAGATGAAGGGCTAAGGCCTGATGGTGTGGCATTCACGGTAATCTTAGCAGCATGTACACGTGCAGGCCTTGTTGATGACGGATCTCGTTATTTTGACATTATGATTAATGAATACTCTCTGAGTCCATCTCCCGATCATTATGCATGTATGGTTGACCTTCTAGGTAAGTCAGGAAAGCTGAAGGCCGCTTACGAGCTCATAAAGTCGATGCCCGTGGAGCCTCATGCTGGTGCTTGGGGTGCTCTTCTTGGGGCTTGTAAGCTACATTGTGACACTGACTTAGCTGAGGAAGTAGCACATCGACTTTTTGAGCTTGAGCCTCACAGTGCTGGTAGTTATGTCCTTTTGTCCAACATATATGCAGAAGCAAATCGATGGTTGGAGGTATCACATTTAAGGGACAAAATGAGCGAGAGAGGAGTTCGAAAGATACCTGGCTGCAGTTTTGTAGAGTTATAAGTCTGGACTTGATTCCACATTTTTGAAGTGTTAGCGCAGTGCGATTCTACTAAGTTCAATGAGTTGGAGACTGTATTTTTGCTTGTTTCTAACTCAGTTTGAAGCCAACACATACATTGCGGCAATATGACATTATGGACGAAAGGGTTCGCAGTTAATTGATATGCATGAAATATTTGTCCATCAATGGCATTGCTTTGTTGACTGAGGGAATTTACATCGTGAAAGAATCAATGCTGGCTATAACATTATTGCGGCCATTGTTTGTAGTGTTATTCGACCAGATTGGTTTTTGTGAGTGTGGTTATTCATTCCTTGCGAAGAAATGATCATTTGAAGAAGTGAACGGGGGAAATATAAAACAAAGAAAAGAGCTCTCTGTTCACTAAATCCGGTTTAAATGTTCTGGATCCTGTCAACTTTTATCTCAATACGTTTCGCCATTTAGTACCTGAAAGGATATGGTTGAATGGAATGCAAAGAAGCATAGGCAGTACCTCCCCCCCCCCCCCTCCCCCCCCCCCCCCCCCCCCCCCCCCCCCACAAGAGAAGAAGTTTTATGATGCAGGTTCATCGAAGATGTACCAATGTTTTTTTTTTTTTAATTTATTTTCTGGCAATTGGTGGGAGGAGATTGACCGAAAATGGATATACTGCTCGGATATTATTAGCCACACTGTTGAAAGTGGCCTCTGCTAAGTGTATTGCTACAGCCAGGTTTTCCCTTCATCCACCAACCTTCTGTTTGGAGGGTTCCGAAAGTCTACCTCAACCAAAAAATAAAAGCCCCAGTAATCAGGTGGCACTTTGGACTTCTTGAAGACCTTTTTCATAATAAATGAGGGCATAGCCAGTAAGAAGGGAGACATTCTTTTATGTTCAGAAGTTTGGTCCATTGCTGTAAGAAAGGCAGCATATTTTACAAGTTTCATGTTGATGTTGTTCAAAAGGCCTTCCTTGTTCTGATGGCCTGGCTTGTTCAATATGGATCTTCGCTCATGGGGCCCTTACATTGAACTCTATCGAAATATCCAATAAACTGAAAAATTCTACTGAGTACCCATAGCCAAAATAATTGAGGGGAAGGTGATGATCAGCCAAAAGAAGAAGACAAGAGGCCGGATCAGGAGGTGGAGGTCAATCTATCTTTATACATGTGTTTTATGTGTTTTATCTATTTGACCCTGTTATTCCCCGTTATAAGGTGAGGATTGGTAATTTTTTGATGTGGTTAAAAAAAAAAAAAAAGTGTTTACATGTAATATTATTGTACCGTAAAACGTGTGATTGATAAAAAAGAGAGAAAAATTCATTATAATTAAATGGAGTGTAATGGGGGCCGAAAGGGGCAAAGTTTGCCTTTTCCTTGTACAAATTAAAGGTTGAGACGAAATCATGATTTCTTTCATATCATGATGCATTCTTTTTACTTTTGTTAAATGAATTCACGATTTAGTTCAGCATAATCATTGTCAATGGAACACTTGTTTGGTTTTGATCAAAATCTATTAAAATTTTTAAGTTAAAATCAATAATTAATTATAATTGTATTTTAAATTCACAACTTTTCAAACGTACACATCATCAATTTTATCAAAATTTACTAAAATTTGACTTTAATTTACGCCAAACATGGGCTTAAATGATAATCCTTTAGACTGATTTAGTTCTTGGTTGAGTTCCATTTTGCCCCATACTCGCTTTCAAAAAATAATTTTACAAAAAAATCTCACACTTTTTAATTGACACTCATAGAATTTTTTTTTTTTTTTTTTTTTTTCACAAAATCAATTTTAAAAAATGGGCTTAATATCCAAATGGATATATATTTGAATTTAGAGTTTAGGGTGCGCTTTTGAGCCACGTTATTTTGGAAGAATATATTTTGAAATAGTAGATTAACGGAGAATGTGTGGTTGATATAGAAGGAAAAATTATTGATGTGATGAAAAATATTATTTTATTGAAAAAAATGTGATTGAAAATGAGGAGAATAAAACTGATACTTGGAAAACAAATAATATCTTGAATCTCGACAACTAGACAGAATTAATCCAAATCCAAAAAGATTCAAAGTCATATAAAATATGTACTCGGATCATCAATAAACCCAAAAATTGGAGACACAAATTCAGACATAAATCTTCATCCATGAATAGCTATATTATATAGATCAACAAAAGATAGCATGATTTTCGCGTAAATCAGAGTTAGGTTTTGTTGATCTGTACCGTAATTCAATTCAATAAGGAAAATGTGCTCCCATTTCCCTTTAAAATATTCAACAATCTGCCTGCCTCGACTTTTAGCACCAATCCGATTACAACATTCAATGGATTCCTGTTGCTCACTTATTGGACAGTAGGGTTTTTCTTTCCCTCTATATGTATGTAACGCAGGTAAAGTTGCGTTCCGTTTTAAGCTGCTTTTTTGGAATATTGATTTCAGCTGTTATTCAGTTGTGGGTAAGTTTTTCTTCAAGTGATTCTTAATTTATTTTTGCACCAATAAATTTATGTGTTTTAGCTACTTTATGATTTCCTTGATTTTTTATTTTTTTGCATGAGCAAAATATTATTGTTTTTAGTGGCCCTGATCTGATTGTTTATTTATTTCTTCGGTTTGGAAGTTACGTTGTACATGAAATTCTTCGTCCCGCCAGTGAATATATATTATTTAATTTTTTTCCTTGTTTGGTTCGTTCGTTATTCCATATTGGTACTTTAGCTGCCTCACTATTTCTTGTTCTTCTATTTTTTAATTAAAATGCTACTGCACTTTATTTGCTATGTGTCTGTCATCTGATACAGTTAATTCTTTTGCTTGTGCTGCAATTCATTTATTTTCTGAAATCAATGATTCAAATCTAGTGAAGAATGCTAAGATTTTGCAGTAACACTCTCGATCATATACAACATTTGTGTGTGTGTGTTGCACCCGATTATTCTTGTCCACACACACACACACACACACACACCACGCATAGGCAGACACCCATTCGAGAAATTTATAAGTAAAAGGAAACATGTCACAGTTTTGAGTTCATATTTGCAGGTTTGCACTAACCATGCATGTGACTAAGGGCGGCTGGGTTGGGCAAACATTTGCCCTTGCTGCGAACGATGACTCGAGAGGGAGGAAGTCGAGGATCAGACGCTCAAAAGAAGAAAGGAAGGAAATGGTTGAATCTTTCATAAATAAGTAATTTCTCTACCCCTAATGATCGTGTATTTGTGACCTTAATCATCATCAAGAGCGTGCTTGTTTAAGCTTAAATCGTTTACTTATAAGTAAATAAGTGAGTTTTAAAGTAAACAATTTATTTATTGGTCAAAGTTGGATATATGTAAGTTAGAAGTAATATATGCTTTCAAAACAACTAACACTTTAAAGGTCAATTACTTTTCTCTAGTCTTACATGCTCCTCAATTAATTTGTTATTCCTCTTTTTTCTGTTGACTCTTAGGATGCTTCAACCTGCAAACCATCACAAACACCAATTTTTAACAAATAGCAAGCTTCTGTTATTATATAATCCTTCTTGTGTATAATAATTATGTGATTGCATGAGTTGAGCAGTTTTAAAATACCTGAGTAAAACAGTGAATGAACCATTAGACAGTTAGTCAAATATAGGTGCATAGTTTACTTGTATTGTAGTTATTCTAAGCCAGCTAGCAGATCTTGACACAATGTGAATGTAGCAAATCTGATTGAACTTTTAACTTTTTAATATGAGAATTTGAGAAGATTAATGTTTTATTGCATACAAGAGTAACAATTAGCATGAGGGCATGGTAGTTGGACGGCTGGAGTGTTGATTTAGGGTACATAAACTTAATTTTTATCTTCCATATGGCATGGATCTTTACCACTTGTGGGACATGGGGTTCCATCCCAAAAGTAACTTATAGAGTGGAGTAGCCCAACTCCCTTGTAAACCCAAGTCCATCTACATGTCTAGCAGATGTGGGACTTTTGTTTGCACCTCCAAAACTGATTGCTATGTTGCCACTCTTTATGTAGTTTGTATTTGATCATTCTATATCCTTGTGTTTTCTTCGCTTCCTTGTTTTGATTTTAGTGTACATTGCCACTAAGATTAGTTTTTTCCTTGAATGCTTGCAGATATCAGAAATCGAATAATGGGAATTTTCCGTCACTTAATCTCACTCACAAAGAAGTTGGCGGATCTTTTTATACAGTGCGAAAAATTGTTCGAGAGATTATTCAAGAGAACAGAGTGCTTGGTCCAGCTAAGTCATTTCTGAAGGAGCATAACAACTCTGAGTTTCTGAAACATTACCCGCTGGGATCGATTTCTATTCAACCCCAGATTGATTTCTTATCAGATAAAGCTCATGATGTAATTGATATCACACCTGATGATCATCGGGTTACAACTGAAAAGCACATTTCTATTTCTAACGGGACATTCCGTGGACCCGAGTCCTCTGCATTGGATAATGATGTGAATGGGCATAGTCAGGCAGTTCAGGAAAACAATGGATCAGATGAACGGAGTACAAAACATGGTGCACTCATTCCTCAAGATACCAGCGTGGAAGATGTCTCAAAAGATAGTAAGCAGTTTTCTCAACCTAAGAGTCAGGTGTTTGAGAATGAACAAATTGTTAACAGTAGTGTTGGGCCTGGAAATCATCAAGAATGTGATCGGCAAAATTTTTCACGATTTAGTGGGGAAGTTTCTGAACCAGGGACTAAGAGACTTAGTGATGAGCAAATTTTATATGTGGATCGAATATTTGAAAGAAAAACCAAAGAATATGAAGAGCTAGTAGGTATGGAGTCAGTAGTGAGGGAAAGTCTGGTTAGAGAGAAAGATGGAGCCGAAGAACTGAAAGAGTCAGAAGCTGCAACATCTCCTGTTAATGCTGATGTGGTTTTGGAGAAATTCCCAATGTTGCCTCTTTCTACAACTCATGATGAAGATGGAGGATCTAGTAAATCAAGTGATGTCACTGGAGCTTTGAGATATGGAGCCACTCAACATGACAGAACATCTTTTGAAAGCTTTTCTGGTTTGATAAATGAAAAGGTGGATGAAAAGTTTCCCGATTCAACAATGAAAGGGAACAGTGAGTTCAGGGATGAAAAACCACTGAAACACAAAGGCCTGTCTTTGGAAAGTTCAAATTGCTGTGGAACAGATGAAGCTACTGCACTTGATATCCACCGCATTAGAGACTTTGAAGTCAAGCACTCCTTGCCTGATGAAACCACGGTAAGTAGTAGAAGGCAATTCTTGTCTTCTCTAATCAGGAGTGAGAAATTGGTATGTCATCTTCTCTAAGAAACGCGGACTCTTCTCCTAGAGTGGCATGTCCATGTTCGTGTCCAACAGTATGGGAAACTAATACTCCTCGAACACTCAGGAACGTGTGTCTAACATGCCACATGGTGTGTCCTACTCTATAAACGTTGTTTTGACATTCTTGGCACGCCATGTAGCATGCCATACATCTGTGTTTTTGATTTGTGACACGCTCAGTACATTCATAGCACATCTAGGACCTGACAAGCCTGATTGATAAATTTTGGAATATAAAGTTTTAATTATTAAATGTTTGTGTGAAAGAATCAATACAATGGGATTTTTTTTATCTATTCTATGCAATTTTTAATGCATTAATATCTATATCATCTCGCTAGTGATAAAAAGTACAACAAATAGTCACTCATATTCAAAAGATTTCATTTCCAAAATTCAAAATCAAAGCTAAAAAGGGTATTGATTTTATGGAAGAAAAAAAAGCATGATAAAAAATATATTATTGTCTAACTTTAATAGAGGTCTCTGTTTCTTACATTCTTGGAAAATTACATGTCAGCATGTTTGTGTTTTATCATATCCATGTCTTGTGTGTGTTTATATGTTCTTTATGTCATCTGCCTTTTTCCTTGTCTATGTTCTTTAGAAACATACATAGTATATTTTAGAACATATCTCTGAGTTGCACATTTAAGTCTTTTGATTCAATTTTTCTGGAGTATTTGATGGTCAAAACAGATTTCTTGAATCACATGTATACACGTGGTTGAAAATCATATATGGGACTGATAGACTTGTTGAACGGGAATGCTGGGATAATAGAAAGAACTAGCATTGTGGTACTGGAATTGAAGCTCTGGGGTTGTATTTGTATCTACATCCAGTCTCTTGTGCTTTTGCAGGCCAGTGACTCTCCTGAACAGTTGATTTCTACGGAGTCCACTGCAGTCACAGAAAAGCTTAACATCTCCTATAATGACAACTATCCGAAAGAAAATAACACAATTAGCCGGTAAGTACCTATAATGAAGCACCTCTTCATGTTTCATAGTCAGTATCAAATGTTTACCTTTCACGAACTCAATTCCCCAGATTTTCGTGCTTTGTGGAGTGTTTTGGACATCTCTAATAAGTTTCCGTTCTGCATGTTTTTTTGCAGGGAAACATCAGAAGGATCGCCAAAGAAAACCTCTGCACCTGAAACTAATGCTCTTTGGGCTCTGCTTATAGCATTCCTGTTGGCTTTTGTGAAGTTTTGGACTAAATAAGGTGTTTTTCTTTTCAAAAATTTGGTGCTCTGCGTTTCTGCTGTGGTTAGATTAGTAGTTTTAGGCTTCTAGTATAGTTTGTTTTGGTTGTAATATATAAATGCAGCAAGCGTGCTTGTTCTGTCATTAATGTAAGACTAGTTTCGGTATAGCACGACCAGAACCTGCGACCATTGGTTTAAAAGCCCAACATTAACGTGTCTTGTTGCAGATTTTAATTGAAAAGTAACTTATTTCGAGCTTCAACTAAGGATTCTAACCTTTATACCGCCAAAAGAAGTTATTAGAATTTAAATTAATGTTCGACATTCTGTAAAAATAAATTTTGAAATTAAAAAATAAACTACACACATTATTCTACTGCTTCTCGTGCCTTACTTTTGTGTTGCTTTTTTCATTTTTATTTTCCTTCTGGTATTTATTCCCTTGCAACTTAGCAAATTTATAAGTTTTCAGTTAATTATACTGGAGGTCACTGAACTTTTACTTTAGTTGTAATTGGGTCACTAAACTTCTAGTTGGAGCAATCAAACTACTCGATTTTAAGTTAAAAGTAATCAAGCCGCTCGGTTTGGATTCTTGTAACATGCTAATCAGAATTCCCCGTCTGTTACTGTTAAAACTAATGCAATTTTAACGGTCCATCTTGTTCAGCAAATCAATAACACTGGAGATCACTAAACTTTCATCCTAGTTGAAATCGGGCCATTGAATTTTAACCTAGTTGCAATAATTAAATGAAATTTTGATTACCCCAAACTTATTTAACTTACGAGATTAGGAGGGTATTTGGCGAGGATTGAATTTAGATTTTTCGTAGACTGTAATAGAAATTTTTGAAATATGTGGTTGAAAAGTTGTGACATCCATTAAAGATGTGGTTTATATTGATTGTTTGACTTTGATTTAGATTAAAATCGCATTTTAATCTAAAACAAACAAGCCCTAGATTCTGGCGTGACAAGAATCGATGTGGATGCTCAGATTTTAGGTGATTTTCACCTAGGTTTAAGTTGAGGGCAAAATTTTCAAACCGCTTCATATTTTTCTAATTTTTAACAAGAATTTTGCATGCGATTTTAATTTTCACACGGTTGATTTTCATCAGGTGGCGATCCAATCTTACAACGTTAATAAATAAGTTGAGAATTAAAACCACACTTTCAAAAAAAAATAAAAATGAGGAGCCATTTTCACAAAAGGATTGGAGAATTCGCTCTAATTTGCGCGACATTTTTTAAGTGTGCGTAGGATACACAAGTATATCCTTATTTAATTTTGCTAAAAATAAAATTTTAGTAAATTTGAATTAATATTAATTAAATACGTGCTTGAAAGTGTAATAAAATGTGTTTTTAAAATTAATTATTGATTTCTTTTTTTATTAAGTTTTAAATCTACTAAAAATATCAAACAGCTGCTTAAATATTTATCAATTGTTTACCTCAACCAAACAGAGAATAACCATAAAATAAACCGATAACAAACCCCAATTTGCTCCCTCCAAAACCCTACGTCTACTCGAAACTACAAAACTTGCAGAGGAGAAATCTCACCTCTCGTCTTCCCTCCATCAGAAACGCTCCAATGGCTGTAAGTGCTCATCAGTCCTCCTCCGCATTTACTAAACTTAGATTCTTGTCATGAGTATGGGCTTCATGTTTGATTTGTAGTTTAACGATGTTTAAATAGTGATTTAAAGAAAGGGCGTCTAATTTTGGCTTTTATTCGTACAAGATTTTCTTTTTACTTTTTGTAGTTTGGTCTCTCGAGACTTCGTGGGGATTCTGCCTATTTTAGGACTGCTAGACAATTTGCTGCTTTTCTTTTCTTTTCTTTTCTTTTCTCTGCAGTTTAGAATTATTTGGTCGTTTTGCAATTCCGAAAATGAACTGGTGTTAGCATTTTTTTGGTACAAACTATAACTTCGACCCTAGGCAATATAGGCTTTGCTGTAGTTCGTGTTAAAAGAAAAGGTTTTTTTTCGAATTCTGGGATTGGATTGTTGTGCTGATTTGCAATACTAAAAGGTGTCGTGTGAGTTCATGTAATCTAGAACTTTTAGTTGGGGTTTGTGCAACTTGCCTTTGGAGTTATTGATTTGGGAATTAGGTCCACAACAGTTAATTTAAGAGTCTCGAAAGTTCCAGCTAAATAGGTAGCTCTAGGGTTCAGTACGAGTGATATAGGAATTGACGGACGTATTTCTGCGAACTGAATTAGGATGGTGGGATATGCGGGGAAAGGATAGTACTTGAACCTTTTATTTTCCCCTTTGTGCCCGTTTTGTCTGGTGCAGCAATTTCGAAAGTCCTGAGATTTGAGCCTTAGTTGCTTCTTGTGTGAGGTATTCATTAGGAGCCTTACAGCCCCCTTGTCAAGGCTTACATGTTGAATTACTGAGGCACACCCCAAGGCATGAGCCTTAGGGTGGGTAAGGTGTGTATCCCTTACTCTTGCCTTTTCTGGGCTTTCTTTTACACCACCTCAACTTTTCTAGTTGCAAATAATACATTTAATTTGTTAGAAATATTTTATCATTGATTTTTTAGATGGTTTATGGTTTACTGTAATAACAATTTTGTGCTTAATATTTTTTATTAGTTACATTATTGGTTTGTGTTGAGGCTGAAGAGTCGAAGTTCATTGAACCTTGCACTTTTTCCTTATGGAGGCAAAATGACTTTACACAAGTTAGGCTTTCATTATTGGTTTTGAGAGGTGGGGAGAAAAGGGAGCAGATTGTACAGAGCACGTGTTTACTTAAGCATGGAGTATTTAAATATATGTGTGTAAGCACATAAGAGCTTGGCATTTCTGGTTTCTAGTGTTTTGCCAACAGGAGCTGGGACCAGCGTTGTAGAATTTCTTGAAAGTCCACTGTCGTTCAAAAGGGTTGGGGAATGTGGACTTCTAGTACTTGAGCCCTTTTCTTTGAGTACTTGGGGATATCAAATAATTTGTGCTTCCTTGTCTTCTATAAACATTTTAGCTCTGCTACATAAGAAGGCTGTATCAGAGAACGTTTGAAACTTTTGTATTGTAACACCTAAAATTTAGGACTACTTTTGTATACTGTTGCTTTCAGATTACAAACTTCACAGGAATATTGTGCTCCTGACAGTTCTATCATTTCATTGATTAAGCCCCTGTTTGATCCACATTATTTTTTTCATTCTCATTATTCTACTCATTTTCAACCACACATTCTTCAATAAAAAAATATTTTCCATTACATCAATAACTTTTTCTTCTTTTTCAACCACATATACCCCATCACATCAACCAAAAAAATGCATTCTTAGAGCAAAAATGTGCACCAAACAGTGGCTAAGATTTGTATTGTTTTTTTAATTATTGCATCTCTTTTGATTAGTGCATTCTGAAGTAATTTTCTTAGTTCCCTATAAAATTAGTTGGTGGTGTTCTGAAATTTCTTTATTCGTTATACTGTTAGACTGTTCCTGTCAATCCCAAACCTTTCTTGAACAATCTGACTGGGAAGCCCGTCATGGTAAAACTCAAGTGGGGAATGGAATACAAAGGTAGTGTTCCATAATTAATTTCTAATTTTTTATATAGTACGTGTGACTAGTGATCAATTATATCCCATTTGTCTAGTTAATAATGAGATCAATTTTCATTTGAAATTTCCTTTCAGGTTTTCTTGTCTCTGTGGATTCGTACATGAACTTGCAGGTATTTCTATTTATATTCATATTCATATGCATTTATATTTATGTTTATTGGGTCACCGATTTGGTCTTGTGTTGGGTGTTGGCTTTGAAGTTTCATGATGTTAAGCGTAAAGGGCAAAATATTCTCTGTCTAAGCTTAAATTTATCATTGTTTTTACTTGGCAACAGCGTTATCTCATTGTAACCTAATGGGAACTAACCTCAAATTGATAATGTAATCTCCACTCTTATTCAAATCATAACATGTTTCTGACCTCAAGTATGTATATACATACAGGGGGCAAAATATTCTTCACATTAGGGGGCTGATTTGAAGCAATTGAGCTACCATGTTCAGCCCATTTTGGACTATAAACTTGTATAATATAATCAATCATTTTCGTCATTTTCATGCTGTAACATATGAAAGTTGTACAATCTTGGTGCTGCCAAAATACCGCCATTGGGCTTTAAACACACCCAAACATGCTGAATATCTGTGTACTCATTAGTAGTTAATCATCGTTGTTTCAAGGTCAATCTATGCACTAATCTAGATAATATTTTTCCTTGTTCACAAATAATTTGACCAATTAAACTCACTTTTCTATAATTAATTCTAACAATTATTTTCCAATCTTAAATATGGTGATCTTATAAAGCTTTGTTGACTATTGCAGCATTCACTGACCTACTCACTAATCTCTAATCATGTAAAACTGTAGGGTATAATATATTTAACATAACAAATAAATCAAAATGAAAAGATATTTAACATGTATATAAATACAAATTAGTGGACCTCAAGGAAGATTTTGTCCTCCTTGTTCAGTACATATTTGAGGCCTATTTTTTGATTGATGTGAAATATTTTTGGCAGCTGGCAAATGCTGAAGAATACATTGATGGACAATTCAGTGGAAGTCTTGGAGAAATCTTAATCAGGTATTCGTAGTCAGATAATACCATTCATTTTTCTATTATAACATCATTCCCTGAATATTACGAGTTTTATAATCCCCGTATCAGGATTGTCATATTTTGATGTGTGCTAGTACATATTTAACATACTTGTATGTGGTTAAAGCATTCAAAGATTGTTGGAATGGAACCATAGACCATGGTTGCATCTTTTTCAAAGAAATTGAAAGAAGAAAACAATAATGATTTGGCATCTGTTGCTTTCAGATTTATTAAGCACTCATTGAGATGTTCTTTTTTCATACTGTCGGTTCAAGCCATCCATAAATTTTTTTGGCTTTCGTTGTCTGTTCTATTCTGAGATTCTTCTTCTGGACGTTGTGGTGTGTACAAGTTAAAAAGATATTATGGTGTCGAACTTCCTGAATGAGTGGGTTTGTTAAAACAAGAAAGAGAAATGATGTTTCTATGCTTTCTTTGGAAGTTTACCTGTTAGAATGTCTTGTTCTTGATACTTCAAAAGGCTAAGATGTGAAATGAAACTTTTAATGTTCTGGTCTTCTTCATAGGATTTTGATGTGCTTGAGCTTAGTATCGTTTGAGGATGTAGCAGGATGTAGATCCTGGTAATTGGTACTCAATACCCTACGAGTTAGAAAGAGATTATGGTGGTCGATCTTTAAACACTCAAAACAAGAAAGAGAGAAATACTGTTGCCATCCACTTTCGGAGTTTACTTGTTAGAAGGTCTTGTTTTTTATACTTCAAATGTGAAGTGGGACTTGTAATGTTCTGGTCTTCTTCATAGGATTTTGAGATGTGCTTGAACTTAGTCTCATTTGGTGAAATGAAGATTAAGGAAGAAAAATAATATGAAATACTGTTCACATAAATTATGTGTCCTTGCTTCTTATCTCCTTGAACACCGAGCAACTGTGCATATGTGATACAAGCAAGTACTCGTTGGGGTAGAATTAGTGTTAATTGGGAGGAGAGTTTGTTTCTGGTGTTCAGTAGGAAGAGAAAATAGAAGGGGAAGGAAGTAGAAGTAAACCTTGCCCACCACTCACTTGAATCTACTTCATTTATACCTTTGTACCGGCTATAAAGTAGGTCCCTAAGCACAGACATGCATTGGATTTATGTCATTTTTTTAATAATGGATTGCAAGACTCTGCATTTTCTTTCTTGCTAGTTCCATTCAGTTTCCATCCAATTAGAAACAGGGTAAAACGATATATATAATTTGAAGATATGGCATTCTATATATATTAGGTCCCTCAGCCACAGAAGTGAGACTCCGTTTAGCAAAATTTATAAATCTGCACATTCCAATTGATACACAAGTACTATCTACATATCTACCACTCATTTATATCTATTTATAAATTAAACTATTCATAAAATCTTCCCAAATGGAGGCATGTATATAATTAAACTATGCCTTAAGAATTCTACACTCATAAAATCTTCCCAAATGGAGGCATGTATATAATTAAACTATGCCTTAAGAATTCTACACTCTTTAAATTTCTTCTATATTTAATATATTTATTTCGGTATTATTAAATACAACAATTCAAATAAAACAGGGTTGTTGACTATAAGAGTGTGTTTGGATTAATCTTTAAAAAAAAAGAGGTTAAATGTATTACTTTTTATTTCCAAACATTCTCGGGCATTTGGCTATGCTAAGTTAAAAGTAACTTGTAGGTAACTTTTTCTTTCCAAGCATATTTGGATAACTTATTCTTAACTAATTTTTTTATACTAGTATGGAAAAATAAATTTTACCTTACTGACAAAACAAGTAATTTATTCCCAACTCTTACCAATAAAACAATTCTTAAATTTATTGCTTGATTATTTCTTCTGCAGATGTAACAATGTTCTCTATCTTCGTGGAGTTCCGGAGGATGAAGAAATAGAAGAAGCAGATCGTGACTAGATTCTTCGTGTTGTACTAATTTCTTGTTCGGAAAATGAAATTATTCTCTCTGTTCTGTTACTGTTAGCTTCCCCATTGAATCCCAAAATTACATTATGTTTTCATACTATTGCTATGAGTGCCATTAGTTGACTTGGTACTGCTCGAAATAGACATTATTATTAGTATTATGCTTAGTTAGTTATGGATTTTAGGATTAAGATGTAATGGTCGGATGATCTAACGGTGTAAGCATTTTGATTTTCGATTAGTTTCTTTTTTCGCTAAATAGTTATTCTTAATCTTGTTAATTTTGTGAAGGTTACTTCTAGTAGCAAATATGCTACGAAAAACTAGAAACAACATTCCATAGACATGTACAACGTGAAAATGTATATTCGATGAATTATATTATTAACATCTGAAATTGGAAATCCATCTTAAAAGGTTAATATTGTTAAAAAGAAATTTGATTTTATGCTCCTCTTCCAAATCTTCATTATCTTTGAGACAAAATTAACGCTCATATGCTTTTCCATGTTAAATGTTTGTGTACAACTTTTACATCAACTTTTTTTTTTTTTAGATGCACTCGAACGATATAAATATACTCTTTGGATAATGTTATTTGTACATTCAAATTGTACATTATTGTTGACAATTAGTCAATGGTCAGATTGTCTATCGCATAACACAGTTTGAACAGAGATGTCAACTAAAGTATTAAATATAGCATAATTGATAATCTTCTCACTTGATAAGAGAGGTCCTAGTCAGTTTAATTTGGAGGCCGTACATTGAGGGACTTGTGAGAAGGAAGAGTAGTTCATGGTTGGAGTGTTCAAAAATTGACAGTTTGATTCGATTTTATGTTAGTAGTGAAATTGTTCTTGAATCCGTGATACTAATTTGTTGGTTCGGATGCTTAGTAAGATAGGTTGGAAACAAGAAGTAGCATTATTTTATAGCAAGATCTTTGAAAGGAATCATGTCTAAACAGTAAACACTCGTCTAAAGTTCTAAAACAAGATCTTTCAAGCAAAAGTAAAGTCCAATTAACTTTCACTTTGCATGTGGTATTTGACCGATAAATCAAATATTAAACACTATAATAAATAAATTTATAACTCCAATTTACATCACTCAACTAGCAAGAAGCAAAGTATTAAAGCATTTTATCATGTTTGTCACATAGGTCCAAACATTAGAAGACTTTAGGGTCCGTATGATTGCAAAAATGGAATTTGGGTAGAAAGAAAATGAATTTCAGGTAATTGAATTGTTTAGAACTTGTTTTGTTGAAAATTGTCAATTAATTGTATTTGATTAGTATAGTTTTTCACCTGAGAATTCGTTTGACTTTATTTTTCATGAAAATAGTCCATGAAAAGGATTTTTTTTTTTTTTTTTTTCTTTTCAATTGTGGATAAAATTTGTTTCTATTGTCAAAAAAAAAAAAAAAAAATTTGCCTAGAAAACCAAAAATCACCAAAACCATGGGAAAGAAAATTGAAGGAAAATATGGAAAAGGTGTCGCGTGAGGTGAAGTTGAAAAACTAATTAATTGCCTAAAAAAATCTTGACTATCAAATGGCCAAAAAAATGAAAAATGAAAAATAATTTCCACCCCCCATAAAATTTCTCCGTATCAGCCTTAGAGATGAGATAATTAGATACAAAGATGTTGTACTGACAAGTGTCATATGCATGGCCTTATAAACTACATTTCAAATCCACTCCTTGCTATTTCACCTCTCTTTTCACTTGTTCCTCTCGTTCACTCCCTCCATTCCACACGGTTCTCTACTTTCAAGCTATTTTTTTCTCTGTATCTTTGCTGCCACAGTTTAATGGCGGTGGCAGATTTACACACTAAAATTAACCTTCAGTATTCTTCACAGCTCTCCTATGTGTCAAACCGGCTTTCTTATAGCCGCCGTTTCAGTCTTAGGCCGCTCCCTCAGCCCCATAATTCAAGAATATGCTGCTCTGTAACCTCGAAGTAAACTTCACTTTTGTCGATTTTTTTTTTTTTTTTTGGTATATAAAATGTATAATAACTGTTTTTACTGTTTCAGTATGGTGGGATTTTGGTCCTTAAAAAATTCTTGTTGATGGATTGTTTCAGGGAAGTTCAAGCACCAGTAGCTGTGAACACTGTGGATCCCAAGAAGAAACCTGATTGCTATGGAGTCTTCTGTCTTACTTATGATCTCATGGCTGTAAGTTTTCCAATAATACATGGGCTTTGTTTTACTTATTTTGTGATTCTACGTCTTTTTGAACTTTTGCCTATAGTAAGCCTTGGGCAATTTTTTCTGCTATAATGTATTCACAGGAAGAGGAGACAAAGTCTTGGAAGAAAATGATTAATATTGCTGTCTCCGGTGCAGCCGGAATGATTTCCAACCATCTCCTTTTCAAGGTAAAAAGTGTTTTTTCTTTAATCTTGTTGAGTTGAGATAATCCTAAACATTGTAAGCATTTATACTTCATGTTTGGCTAAGCTTTTAAGTAAGTCCAACTTGGTAAACTTTTGTTTCCAATCATCTTTGAATATGTTACTTTTTTCCTACTTACAAGTAAACAATGTTAGTTGTTTTGATAGTAAGGTTAGGGCAAAATAAGTAACTATATAATTTCCAACCCTGACCAACAAAATAGTTATTTGTTTAAGAATTTATTTACTTATAAGTGAAATCACATAATAGCCAAAAATGCAATTAGTCCCATGAAATTGTCAAATTCTGATTCTTAACATATGGAAGCTTCATATCCTGCTGTGTGTATCCCCTGCTGCTTATAATAATACAATAATGGAATAAAAATACATGGAGGCTTTTTGATTCAAAAGAAAATTGCCTTCTATCCAAGAATGTGGTTAAAATCAATTAGTCATTCTGACGATTAACATAATGATTGCAACATCATTATGACATCCAAATTTCTGGATTTTGTACCTATAGGAGCAGCACAAAACTCTGCAATTCTCCACGATGTTTACTTTATGATTGGAACTTGTTCTATTTTGGCAGCTAGCTTCTGGTGAGGTGTTTGGGCCAGATCAACCTATTGCATTAAAACTATTGGGATCTGAGCGATCATTCGAAGCTCTCGAAGGTATTTTTAAGTAGTGTATCTCACTATCCCATCCAAAAGATTGTGAATATGAATTATCAAGCAACAAATTGTGTATTTTCTTGCATAGTTGAAGTATGCCCATTTTCCAAAACTATTTTTGTTTAAACTGATGAGAGAGTCATTATACTATAATCTTCGAGTTGATACCAAATTCTTCATATGGTCTAGTAAAATTTCCACCTGCCATTTCATACATAAATGCTGGCAGCTGACTGCACTGTCCGCTAAACATGGTTTTTTAGTTTTCAAGATTGCAATTACTGCATTTATCTGCTACTTAATATTGTGCCAAAATTCAGGCGTTGCAATGGAACTTGAGGACTCCTTGTTTCCTTTGTTGAGGGAAGTGAGTATCGGCATCGATGCTTATGAAGTGTTCCAAGATGCAGATTGGGCACTTCTGATTGGAGCAAAACCTCGTGGACCTGGAATGGAACGGGCTGGCTTACTAGACATAAACGGGCAAATTTTTGCTGAGCAGGTGTCTTCTTCTTCTTAAACATCAACAGATGTTTGGCATTTTCATGTTTGTGAATCCTCATAATTTTAGTTTCTCAAATCGTAGACAAATAGTTATATTTTTTGATAAATTTCGCAGGGAAAAGCTCTCAATGCTGTTGCATCCCAGAATGTCAAAGTTGTGGTGGTGGGAAATCCATGCAATACAAAGTAATACTATATTACTCTTTTGCTTGATGCCAAGTTTTTACCTCCATTGATGCCTTACTAATTATTTTTCTTTCCTTTGAAGTGCATTGATCTGTTTGAAAAATGCTCCAAATATTCCTGCAAGAAATTTCCACGCTCTGACTAGATTAGATGAAAATAGGGCAAAATGTCAGGTCAGCCAACCGTATTGAGATAATTTGTGTTCTTATTTACCTTTTGTCTTGATCAAGGAAATGAGTGAACTTCTCCCCATGCTTTGATGGTTTGTGCAGCTGGCTCTAAAAGCGGGAGTTTTCTATGATCAAGTATCCAATGTGACAATTTGGGGGAACCACTCGACCACTCAGGTCATTCTTCATTGTAGAACATTTTGTTGAAGACATTATTTAAAAAAGTAAAATTGTCTCCTCTCTAACGGATCGATATTTTATATGAGGTCGAATTCACTACTCATTTATGAAAATTGTACACATGGCATATTTTTTATGAAAAAAATGAATTTGACCTACTAGTGAAGGGCGTGTAAAAACATATTTTAACTAAATAATTGTTTTTCCTTCTCTAACAGCTTATGTTTTTAGATGAGGTGGTTCAACACATCTAGTCTCTCGTTGTTAAACTATGCCTGGTTTATATTAACAGGTTCCAGACTTTTTAAATGCTAAAATCAATGGCATACCCGTCAAAGAGGTTATCAAAGATACTAAATGGTTAGAAGAAGAGTTCACAGAAAAGGTTCAGAAGGTGAGATCTCGAACTAGAGTTTCTTGTTTCAGTGCGGTATATGAAATATACTGAAGTCGCTAATTGATTATATTCAAATTTGATTTTCAGAGAGGTGGTGTTCTTATTAAGAAATGGGGACGATCTTCCGCTGCATCAACTTCTGTGTCGATTGTGGATGCCATAAGGTCTCTTGTAACTCCTACTCCCGAGGGAGATTGGTTTTCTTCTGGAGTAAGTTCGTAACGACTTGAATGCATTGTTCAATTTTACATCAGTATGAAAATTTTCAAAATATGAAATCAATTAATATTAGGGTCCGTTTGATTGGCAAAGGTGTAAAAGCTTTCAAATTCCATGTAAGTTGGAAAATAAAAACCCAAGTACGCCATAGGAATGTATTTTCCATGAAATTGGCAAAAAATAAGTTTAAAGTGGTTGTACTTTAGAATTCGAACTTCATTTTCACTTTCGTATCAAACAATCAAAGTAAAAATTGAATTCCACGGATGCGACATTTTCCATGAAATTTAAACCAATCAAATGGACCCTTAAGAGTTTTTCTAAGAACTACTTTATTTTACCCTGTACTATCACATTCGAACATCTTTTCACAATCAGTTACAAAATAGAAATACGAGGTGGTCAAATGATCCTACTTGATGGCTTTTTGACTAGCCTACCATATTTATCAACTAGGTAGTATTAAGAGTTTCAATTGACTTCATTCTATAGATTCCTTGAACTGAAAACAGCCGGTGCACTTTTTATGTAAAACCATTTATACTTTCTGTATTTAGAACTTGCGATTCTCCATGCAGAGTAGCTGTTGACGTTTGTTAATATCTTTTTTTTTTCTTACATCTAAATGAAATTTAAGGTGTACACTGCCGGAAATCCATATGGTATCGCAGAGGATATTGTTTTCAGTATGCCATGCAGATCAAAAGTAAGCGTCTCCAAAGATTTCCTTTCTAATAACATTTTCTTTGCTTAAGGATTTCATCTAACTTATCATTCCTAAATTCTTAGGGAGATGGTGATTATGAACTTGTTAAGGACGTAATTATTGATGACTACCTTCGCAGCCGAATAAAAAAGGTATGCTTTTATATACTAGCTGTGTAATCTTTATTCATGATTATAGTCTAATACTCTATCAGAAACTGGGATTCCATATACTAAATATATAACCATATAAATCTTATTTCGAAGAAATATGGGGTTGGCTACACAAACTCCTTTCTTTTCTTTTATTTATTTTATTATTATTATTATTATTATTTTTGCCTTAGTTACGTTTATCTCAATTCTATTTATCGCTAGATCCACTGAAATATTGAATGCAACTAGTTGTAAATAAACGAAAACAGACCATCTTAATTATTGTCCCACTCTTCCTTTAGGTATGCATAAGACATGTCCAGCCTACTCATTTGTCCTTCTTTTCATATGTTTCAGGTTTTTTTATTTTTTTAAAATTTTTAATAAGATAAAAGTAAATTTTTTGACAGCAAAATCTTTATAACTGTCACAAAAAATAATTTTACTTTCTTTTAAGCTTAACCAAACATGCTGCTGGACTTCGAATTTTTGTTTAGGCATGTATCTGTATTCTTAGTTATAAGGCGAACAGGCTGCTGTAATTCAAAGCATGGTTATTTTACTAAACATTTAAACAGCCCCATGTCACGGCCTTTAAGGTTGATGTAAACTTTATATACTAACGTGTTTTGTTTTGCAGACAGAAGCCGAACTGCTGGCTGAAAAGAGATGTGTAGCCCATCTTACAGGGGAGGTAAGTACTAAGATTTCCAGAAATTGCATTCTCCTCTTCATATTTTAGAAGCCATATTAATGTCTTTCTCATTCGTAGGGTATTGCTGTATGTGATCTCCCTGGCGACACTATGCTCCCGGGAGAAATGTGAAGCCACTAGACGAGGCTTCTTCAAGAATCCTGCAGGTACCGCAAAGAGCTTCTGGCTTCACTCAATGGAAGGAATTATGTACTTTTGATTATGTAGAATAGCGTGTAGCATACCAATAATTCATCTAGTAGGTTGTGTTCGAAGGGCAGTTTTTATCCATTTGCTTAATTTGTTGGCCACGCTCAATTGAGCTCAACCTTTATATTTGTAGTAGAATTGTCCCATTTTTCTATTCTGCAGCTCTTTTCTTGATGTTCCAGTTTAGAATATGCAGCACTCTCGATTTGCTCGTGAACCAGTTATCATGAATCGCACCTCTTGGGTGATCAAATAGTCTTTGTTTGTTTAGATAGATTAGGCAGAAATGGACAATATTGACCTCTTGTGTGCATACAATGTTGAACTCGAATTGAGATCAAGTTTATCTACTACAAGAACAAAGGAATATATATATATATATATATATATATATATATATATATATATATATATATATATGCTGCTTTTTAAATTTAGCAGCCAATGAAAAGAGAATTTCACAGAACCACTAGCATCAGCATCTATCCAAGATATTTCGCATCAACCTATTTGGTCATCAAAATCATCAAATAAAAATCCAGTCAAAGATATAAACCAACTTTTAAAGTGCAAAATGGAAGTATGAAAATTGGTATGCTTCCGGAGTAGAAGCTTAGTCTCACATTTGAGAACAGAACAGTGTCAGCCTGCGGAGGGAAAGCATCCAACATACTTGTACAAGACTTAAATATAAGATACAAAATAAAAAATCATGCATATATAGTAGCTTGGTATCAATTTGAGGAGAATATCTACCAAGTCTACCAACAAGTTCTCACCCAGGCTCCGGTTTTTGGGTGTTTCATCATATAAAAATCGCACATACATAGGGCCCGATTTTGAAGCTCATGCAGAAAATTAGGACCCATAGGAAAATAAAGTAGAACCAGCCCCTAGAAATTGCTGAGAGAGTCTTTCCTGGAAGTATAACACGAGATTCCAAGCTTGCAGAACCATCAGAACCTTGTGACACACCAAAAGAAAGAACAATGTTGAAGTTTCCATACTTGCCAAATGAATTGTCTGTCCCATTTCCAGCCATGGTTAAATTTCGTAACTGAATCATGCCAGCAGTAATATGTGCCGAACTGGAAGATTGAGATACAGAATTGAAACGAAGAGCAGCATCTTTTGGACAAATCTCTGAAGCAAATGCTGGAGGAGCAGAGATGCTGCCCAACATGCGACTTGCCTGCTTGGTGAATGGATACTGAAAATCTGCACAATTACAAATTATAGTCAAATTGAATCAAAGAGAGAGTAATTGATAAATTATCGAATAGCACGGCAGGAGAGCCAGCCTCTGATGAAATTCCAGGTGCAAGACTGCTAGTTCTAACTTGCATGATCTTTCTTACCTGATTCAAATTTCGCAGATTCTTTCGTAGAGGATGGTTCAGCATCATAGTCATTGCTGCTGTCAAAGAGTTGTCTGCTTGATGTAGTATCTTGCTGAGTTGGTCCGTTTATATTCTGGCACATATTAGCAAATTAAATTCTGTACCAATATTGTATAGTGAATATTAAAAACATAAGTTCAAAGTGTATAGCCACCTTCCGAACAGGGAATGCTTGATCAGAAACAAGGTCCTCACTTCCTGCCATCTTTGAAGGATCATACGTGAAATATTGTGGGTTGCCATCTTCAGCATCAAAGAATGCAAGGTACTCCTCTAGCATGTCAAAAGTAGAAGTATCATCTCCAACAGGATTAGAGAGATCATTAGTTTCAATGAACCCTCCATCACCAGATTGAATGTTATCAAAAGTATCAAGCCAAGGTTCGTCAAGCAAGTAATCCACCTCCTCAGAATTCCCAGTCTTGCTTGATTCTCCAATGTATTCGTGCTTGAGGAGTTTTCCCTCAGTATCGTATGAAACGGGCATATCAAATAACCTTGTATCATCAGGCTGCTCTGGCTCACACTGATGTTTGGGAACACCCAACAAGAGGTTTTGGGCATCAACTGTGGTGGAGGATTCCTTTCCATTGTTTCCATCTTCCACAGAGTAAAAATTCAATGGAAGGGGAGCAACGTCCGATGTAATGTCTGTTCCAAGAATCTGGCAAAAGAAGCATTCTACCATAAGAAGATCAAGAAGCTTATTGTAGACTCAGAGGCTTCTCTGGGTGAGATTGGTCAAATACAACTTAAAATGATAATTTAATTATTTCCAAGAACATAGCACTGGATACAGTTTCTTATTTGGAAGAACAAGACCATGTGTCATTCAACTAATGCTTTAGGATAGTAAAAGAAGATGACCTAAATTGGAGTTACAAACTCAATAATAAATCCATTCAAGCTCAATGATAATTAAAGGTGTAGTTAGATGCAGGGTGATAATATAAGTTTACATAATCAAGTACATTATATATCATTTCTCAGAAACTTCAATCTCTATATATTTCTAATAAAAATAGCTGGATTTTATGCAAGGACAAGATGAAACAACACCACAACTGCAAACTGAAGAATGCACAACAAAAGACTTCCACCATTGGCTAATATGTATCAAACAAATGCAATGAACAAAAGCTCACACAAGAATCTTTATTCTTCTCAATTTCAGTTGTCCATTATATCTCCAGTGTGTTTTAAATCCAAACTCGATAAAAATATCAGTGTACAAAATTTTGAAGCTCCACCTTTTCAAGGATAATGCATATGAAGATCCTTAATCATATTTCAGTAAGATACTTGACCATTTCAACTTTATACCTTTAGAAAAATTAGTATAATATTTCAGTAAGATACTTGACCATTTCAACTTTTTACCTTTAGAAAAATTAGTATAAAACTCCAAATTTATGGCTCTGACTTTCAAGGTAAATGAATTCAAGGATCACTGGGCATATTTTACTTGGATGCTTGTTTTTTTTATTCGTTTATATGTGATTGTTAAATGCTCTAAAATTTCCATGAATTTTCATGTAGGCAAACCCTTGAAACCGTTCTGTTGTATGGCATTTTCATTTGTGTGTGAGAAATAAGGTACTTATTTGAAAACAAACCATGATGGTAAACAAGTACAAACCTGCTCAAGGTCATGGCTGTCCAAATACGCATCATCCCCAAAATCCACTTCCTCCACGGCCTCTTCCTTGGTAGCCATTTCCACTTCGTCGTCCTCCCACTCCTCCTCCACAAATGGTGCCCCATAATTTTCACCATTCTTCGACCCCGATCCACTCTTTTGAAATACTCGGCACAGTACAAATGCATCCTTTTCCACCAAAATATACAGAGATTATAAAAAATAAATATAGAAATAGGTCAAGAATATCAATGGAGGGAAAAAAAATAAAATCATAATCTAAAAGAAAGAAGAAATCCTATTCTAATCAAGAAAGAAGAAGAAATTATATACTAAATAAGAAAGAAAAAAGAAATCATATTCTAAACAAGAAATAAGAATAAAAGGAGATCAAATCAATCCTATTTGGGATATAATTGTCATACGTCAGTTCTCTATGAATGACTATGATGAGAAGCTAATGTTGGTTATTCAAGTAAAAATAAATAACAATCCGAGAAGATTGGCAATTTCATCTCAAGTTCAATGTTTCTCAATTCAAACAGACTCAAATTCCGCCTTCTTTTTCCTTTTTGGTTAATATGCTAGTAGCATAGTAATAACGGCTATAAATCGCGATACCTTCCCAAGTTTAATATTTCTAGATACCGTTTCAGAAAGACTCAAACTCGGACCCTTTTTTTCATTTATGGTTGGCTTAAACTTACTCCGACATCCAAATCTCAGAAAATCACTCATCATATACTTTTCCTTCATTTTTTCCTTCAGAACACACCCATCATCTGTTTTCTTCAGGTTTCTTGAACATTCAATAATGCATACTACTGTCAAAAGAAAATATATCTTTAAGTCAAAGCACGAGAATAATTAAGAATTGAGATACATAATCACGCGCCCCCACCTGAACATTTCCAGCTCTCTCCAACTCCAGATCAACGAGCCTGTACTCATGCATAACCCAGTTAGTCCTTAGACCCTTTGGAGCCCGGCCACTATGATAAACAAGTGTTTTCTTCATGCCAACAATCTCTGATTTATGGTAGACAGCCCTATCCTTCCCTGTCGTCTTCCAGTATCCTTTGTCAGTTGCCCGGTTGGTCTTTGATCCATTCCCATACTTCTTGTCAAGTACGCTGAAAAAATACCACTCCAAATCTCTAGTCTTTAGCTTTGACATGCCTAGAACCCATCATATTTATGATACAAAAGAAAAATTTTGTAAACATCAGAAGATAAGATACACAAATGCTAAGTTAGTGGTGTATAAGGCCACAATGTAGGTGGGAGTATATGCTACGTATATGCATGGACAGACGGTTGATCTTGATAGAAATAGTTAGCTAAAAAAACAGGCGACATGATACTCGAAAATTCACTAAGCCTCCATGTGATCGTGAAAATTGAGGAACTCCTATTCTCATGTTTTGGTTCAGTGGAAGCGAATCAAGTTAGGGTAAATAAACATGATTAAGTGATAAATCTAAAACATACACATCACTTTGCTTTCATTTTCCAATCGTGTGCTCAAAAAAATTTCAACTAGATTTTCATTTTTGTAGGGGATAAAAGGTGAGAGAAATTATAGTCCTGCAAAATTCAAGATAGAGTTACTACTATCCATCATTAAGTTGACCAATATCAAATAAAACCTCAAAAATGACACGACAAAACAAAGGCCAGTTAGTATATAACTCATTCCAAGAATCAGATCATTCAAACTCTTTTCCATATAGTTCACTACAGAAATAGATTACAGCCTAACAAAAGGAAAATTGAACATAAAGTTGAATGTCAAACTAGATAATTATATAAAACAACAATACCCGCATGAAAATTACAGTCAAATATAATAAAGAGTTCCTGGTTCTAACTACGAAACTGAAACCATAAAAAAAATCTTAAAACAAAAAAGAAAGAAATATAAATCACGAAAAGAAGATTTTTGAAGGGCATGGCTTACTAGGGAGATCCCAAGGTTCGGCCTTGTAAATATCGATATCTGAAATAGCATCGAATCGGAAGGACTTGCCGCAGACTTTTCGCCGTAAATAGTAACGCACGAGCTCCTCGTCCGTCGGATGGAATCGGAAACCCGGCGCCAGCATACTCGACGAGGATGCAAAGAATGATTTCTTGGGTGGAGAATCCATTTCACAAAAGAAAAATGAAGAAATTAATCGGAATGTGTATTAGGGGATTTTGATTTGGAATTTTGGATATTTTTATCTTCCAGCAGGTGGGTTTGGGAGGGGGGGCAACGCCATTGGTACTAAGAGTTTTCAGAGGAAATTTCTTGAGCAGGACAAGATAGCAACAGAATGAAAGGGCCACAATATTTTGTATCTTGTTATAATTATATTTTTATCTTTTTTCCATTGCATTATTATCGACAATACTTTATTAAATTTTGTTTAAAAAAAAAAATCATCAAGAGCCAAATGTGCTAAAAATGAGAATTATAAAAAATTCATTATTTCAAATGAAATATTAATAAATCAGGAGACGTAGTTGAGGTTATTGAAAGTTTGACACTTAATCTCATCTCAATGGCTCACAAGTCAACGTCAATAAAATCACATTATGGCCATCATAACCTCCCACACGTTATCTTGAGTGGGAAAAAAAAAAAAAAAAGATCATCAATCGCCTAGAGATGTTCCATTAATCAAATAGCATATGACTTAATCCCCGTTTGATAGGGATTAAAATTAAATTTTTAGTATGTTTTGATAAAAAAAAAATGATAAAATATGTGATTGAAAGGTTATGAATCCCATAAAATGTGTGGTTGAAATTAATTTTTGACTTTAATTTAGATTAAATTTTGAATTTTAATTTCTATCACGGGGGCTTAACCTTTCATATTACAATTTGGATCACGCTACAAGTACATAACCATTTACATAATACATTACATAATTGACATGTGGCGTACATCCATCGGTAGTATACAATTTTTGACTTTTCCACACTCCACATCCATGGCCGGATTTCTTCCACATAGGCTTATGTAATTCATTATGTACAAGAATATTTATCCTTACAATTTTCAGAAAGCATTAGGGGGTCTAACTTCATCCATCTCGGACATAAGAGTTAAGAGGCCCACCTGACATAAGGGCTGGGTCTCTCCTAATTGCCCAAAAAGAGAAGAGGTGACGAGCTTGTGGTGGTGTAAAGGAGGCGAAGAATTATAAGGTGCATCGTCGTCCAAACATACGTCTCTCAAAAGATGTCAGAAAACGTCGTGAAGCCTGCTCGCACGGCAAGTTGACTGGCTGGCTACCCCTTCACATGCCATGTTATTTTGGGACAGATGTTTAATATTATCAATACGATTACACTAATTTTAGCGATAATTAGTGTAAATTAATGAACTTGTTCGAATTCAAGCTCAACCGATTGACAAATTTATATTTTGTTTGAAATTGATTCAATTTTCCCGTGCTGACCTATTTTTTTGAAATAAACTTTTAAAATTTAGTGATCAATTTAAGATGAACTTTTAAGTGAAATTTTAAAGTAAACTATCGTTGCTTTTAAAGTGAAAATAAAGTTAACCTTGTATTAAAATTGATCCACGTGTCCTTTTTCTTTAGCCCCTGTTTGGTAGGAACTAAAGTCAAATTTTTAGTGGACTTTGATAAATGTTGATGAAATATATGGTTGAAAAATTGTATGACCCATAATTATGTGGTTAAAATTAATTGTTAACTTTGATTTAAATTAAAATCTGAATTTTAATCGGTACCAAACAGGGGCTTAGTCGTTACATAATTTAGGGAAATTGGGCTTAGGCTTCCTAATCTCTTAATTAGTGTGGTTTCAATCCTTATGGATCACCAACCTTCAGGTTCTAGGTCTCCCCATATGTGAACCCAAGTCCACGAGATGAAAAATGTCAACGTGTGGACTTTTAAGTAACTTAAAATTGCAGTGAACCACTTTACGGCAGGGGCGGCGGTTTTGGTCCCAAGCCCAATTAATTTTGTTTGTAATGATTTTTTTTATTTGTTTTTTCTTTCAATGTATCAGCCCAGTTTAAAAAAAAATTGTTTCCCATGGCTCTACACCCTGCTTAACGGTCACCAAGCCAGCCTTTTTAAATGCCAAACCCATCACGGACACACACAGGACAATGGTTAGCCAAGGCACAGCTATGTCCAAGCCATGCCAAACCATGTTTTGAGCACTATTGTTCTGTAAAGCGAAGCTAAAAGGTAATTTTCTCCGATACTCCAAACTAAACATTGCACTTTCCCGGTGCATTCACTTCTATCTCAGTCTCTCTGTAAGAATCTCTCCTCGGATGGGCATGGCCGTAAAGTCAAGACTTGATGACCATTGAGAATAAACAAGCTGCAAGTACTGTGCCCGCTTGTGCTGCTACTGAAATTAACTACAGAGAAAACAATCAGAGTTCAGAATACAATCTTTATTTAGTTTGTAAAGAAGTCATGAGTATCAAGATGGCAGATGTTACATTACATCATATTACATTAAACAACTACATGTAGGTAATGCAGGTGCTACAAACAGCTAAGATGTCTCGGAAGATCCATTACTCGTTTTCTTTTCCCAAAAACCATATGCAACTGGAGAATCTTAGCCCTCTCGGACGAGTCTTCTTAAATCCTCGTTTTCTTTGCTCATGAGATCAATTCGTGACTGGAGAACATTAATCATGGCTTGGGCTCTCATCACTTCGATCTTAAGCGTCTCCCTTTCCATGGAAACATTTAGGATCCCATTCTCTAAATTGCTGATAAATTTTAAATATCCAGGAGGCACAGATTTCTCAAGATTGGAAGAATCGAATGTAGGAGGGTTGACAGGATGACTTTCTTTGGATTCTAATAGAGGAAATTCCAAAAGTGCACGGGAGGAATTTGTCGTCATTGTCATTCTTTGGGGTTCCTGGCTAGTTGTCGTTGAATCTTCGGATCCATTTGCATGGCTCGCATTTGGATCACCTTGCTTCAATCTTTTACTTTGAGCCAGAGAGAGGAGTTCAGGATCGTCCGACCTCTCCCTCTTGCAAACATACGAAAGACTCTGTGACTCAGGCAGATTCTCAATTTGGAGAGGAACCATGCTGAGAGAGTTATTTTCCTGCAAAAAAAGAGACAAAAATTAAGGGTCGCCCATAAAAACATGTTAACGCTTAAAGAACTAAGGCCTTATAAACAATATGACTTGAGGGGAACATTTTTATTAATTTCAAAAATGACAGCAAACTATAGTGAATGTGAATTTTCCTCCTTTCTCCATGCAGAATCAGAATTAACGTGTTTTCCCTTTTAATTATAATTTATAGTTTTACAAGATCTAATCTTAACTCTCCTTCAGAAATCTAAGGATCTAATTAACATGAATCTGAACTTAGCAAATGTGAAAATTCATCCTCCCTCCCTCTCTGCAGATGTGTGTGTGTGTGTGTGTGTGTGTGTGTGGGTGTTTTCCCCCTCTTCCAAATAAGTCAAGCTGATAGTTGGAAAGCTAAGCTGAAAAGATTAGTTCACTTTAAAAACCATCAATCTGTTGCTAGTTAGCTAAGTAATAATTGTCCCTAAACACTTTCTACACAAGAACTTTAGTGTGTTTATCAGGAAATGCAATGTACTTGAGATAATTAGCAAAAAGATACTGGAACAATACATGCTTTATACCATTTTCTGTCTGCAGTTATCTAGGGAGAAAATACATTTAACATATTTTGTTCCCATGGCAAGAATTTATTTTCCATTTCGAGAAAATATAGCAGATACTCCCGAGACTAGAAAACTCTGCACAAAAGCTTAAAAAACAATCAATTCCTATTCAATATATGCATTGTCCCTTTGTTCTGGTTCCTACTAGTCTTAGATAGAATTGAAATATACGACAAAGCAGCAGGTTCATTTAATGCTAACAGGCAAACCTGGTCATTGTCGTTGCCCCCATCTCGTGCTTCATCACCATTGGCCAACTCATCTTCAGCCTCTCCTCCAGGAACCACAAGGGCAGCCTCATCATCCCACTCCTCATCAATAAAAGGAGCATATCGGTCCCCATTGGGTGGTCCTAGACCACTCTTCTGGAAAATTCTACATAGCACAAATGCATCCTTTTCTCTCCCAAAACAGCAAAAGGAATTCCATTTTTAAAATTCAGAACTTTCAAGAAAGACAAAAAGTTTAACATGCACTAAATTGAAAAGGGATACTCTTTGCACTGGACCCCAATCTAATGAAGAAGTATAAAGTTGGTCCCCAACCTTTAAAAAGGAACAAGTTGGTGAATTAGTTCTCAACTAATTGTCTCACTTCAAATTTTTGTCCTAAAGTTGGACGCGTGGATGCCCAGCGACAATTCCGTTGTTGAGAACTATTTTGCATCTATAATGAAAGGTTGATAACCAACTTGCTCAGGTGTGGGAACAACTTGCTCGGACAATATATTGGGGACCAATAGTGCAAATTTCCCAATTGAGATTCTGAAATCACACCTGTACTACTCTGGCCCTTTCCAATTCTACATCAGCTAGTCGATACTCGTGCATTACCCAATTTGTTCTCTTGCCATCAGGAGCACGACCACTATGGAAAACTAGGGTTTTCTTCATTCCAATAGTTTCATTTTTATGACGCACAGGCCGATCCTTCCCGGTGGCTTTCCAGTATCCTTTGCCAGTGGCACGATTGAGCCTTGATCCATTACCATACTTCCTATCCACAGGGCTGAAAAAGTACCATTCTAGATCTCTAGTCTTCAGAGACGAATAGTCTTTTAAGGAAAAGATCACGAGATATTTCATTAGCAAAATGGCACGAAAAACTTCGCAGATGACAATTAGACATGGAAACACGAAAATTTAATGACCGCTAACAGAAGCGCAGAATTCACTCCAAAAGACTTAAAATGTTGGTGATACCGTTAAATGAAATCCCTTGTTCCCAAATGATATACCAAAACACGTGAATTTAAGCAGTAGCATCAATATTCCTATCTAGTTTTTTCCTTCTAAATCATTATAACTTCTCATCTTATTATACTTGAAAGTTTCAAAGTTCTTCCCTTTAAAGCATTTTGTTCTTTCAAACATCAAACCGAATTTTAACCTATGTTTTCTGATGTTTACAAATTGTTGATAAGCACTCAAGTCACTTTTTATCCACACATTTAGAGGGACCCACTTATCCTACCGTCATTTCTATCTATTTATAATTTAAAACCGTTTATATATACTTTCCAACCCTGCTTTCTTTTTCCACAATTTTTTCCTTAAAAAATCAAACTTTATCATGTTTTGCATCTTGTTTACTAATGGATATATCTTCATTGTGTCTAATTTCCCAAATCTCATCATCATTTTCTTTTGTACAACAAAAATTTCAGCATGTTTGGCCATACTTGAAAGCTTATTAAGCGCAACCAAAAATCATCCTACATATCCACATTCTGCAAAATTAAAATCCCACGACAAATTAACGCCTAACAATTTGGGGGGAACACAAGCACAAACATCCAAATAAATTATAATTCCGAAGAATTAAACATCTAAACCTGAAAAAATAAAAACTCATAAATTCAGCAAAAAATAATTTTAGAAAAAACTTGAAAAACCATTCGTAAGATGCCTATGATTTCGATTTTATATACACATGCATATGTATGTACACGTGTTTTATGTGCGTATAGATAGGTATATGTACCGGCAAGTTCCCAGGGTTCAGATTTGTAAACATCAATTTCAGAAACGGCTTGAAACCGAAAGGGCTTTCCGCAGGCCTTTCTTCTCAGATAGTACCTCACTAACTCCTCATCGGTCGGATGAAATCTGAACCCCGGAGCCAAAGATGTCGGCGCCGGCGTCCGAACCACAGCCGCCGCAACCACCTCTTGTCCCATCTTCACTCCTAGATATATTATTACCAAAATCAACAAATCTTTCGAGTGAAATACTCTGTGCTCTCTTTTTCAACAGAAAAAATGAAAATCTGAGATGAGTGTTAAGTAAATAAAAATAATTGTGTTAGGTTTGATAGGAAGTGAAAACGGAAGATTAGAATCCAAGCAAAGTTCAGCAAAATTAAAGGTGCAAAAAGGAGGGATTTCAAGAAAAATTAAAAATTGGGTTTGCCCATTGGTAAAGAAATTGGGTGAGTGTGCAGTGGGTGCTGTGTTGTATCGATGCTTGCTTGACACGGAAATCGAAAATCAAATAAAAAAGTGAATATTTTGGGAACAATAATTCTATTTGTACAAAAAAAAAAACCTTAACAACCTCTTTGACAAAACTTCACATGGCTACACCTATGGGGGCGCCTGCGGTGGGGTTTTTTGTTCAAGTAACGTAGTTCTTTTGGGAATGGTTTGTATGAACAGTTGAAATTAGGGAAATTTGCACTTTTCATCCTCAATCTTCATGAATGTAACTAATCTGCTCTCATTTTTTTAGTATAATCCATTCTCATCCTTTTTAATTATATAGCCCTTGTTAAAGTGACGATTAACATTAGATTTTTAACAGATTTTGAAATAATGTGTAGTTAAAAAATTGTAGATCTCATAAAATATGTTGTTAAAATTAATTATTAACTTTAATTTTGATAAAAATTTATATTTTAATCACTGTCAAACAAGGGTATAATAAAATTCGTCTTTCCTTGTATATTGATTATTAAATAACAAACTTATCACCTTCTAAATAAACTAAAATAAAAGAAAGAGTATAACGACAAAAATATCAATTTTTTTTAGATATTCCCATAATTTCAAAAAGTACAATTAAATTTACTTAAGAAAATTAAATACATATTAACGAATAATTTATATTAGGAAAACGATGAATGGCCATGTGGCCCCTGGCCGTCCAAAGGGCCATGCGCCGCCCTATTGGCTAGTGGTCTATCCCTCTGGCATGTAGCAACCTTGTTTATGTTATTAACCAAGCTCTCTCGCTCGTCCCTTCAATGCCCACACCCCACCCATCCTAAGCCATCGCCACCCAATGTCAAACACAAGCATGATATAGTACAAAATGAATTGACTTATATTTTATTAAAGATAATGATGGATTAACTTCTTTTTATCTATTTATAAGGGTGGTTATATTGTTGTGCCAATTTTTATTTGATACACCACATTTTAATTGCAGTTAGACTCCCCAATTTTTGCTCGTTGTGGTATCCATTAATTAGCATGTCTCGTATATATATATATATATGATAGAAAAATAAGTTGTCTTATGCCATTTCAACGTACTTTTGGATATAAAACTGTTATTAAATATAAAATATGTTAACTAATAAAAAGTTTTGAGGATATGAATGATATGAAAATCATTAGGAACATAAATGTTATAATGCGTAATGATTTAGAGTTTTAAGTACAATTAAAATGTGATGCAGGAAATAACAATTGTAGTATGAATATAATTACTCATTTATAAATTCTCAATAGATAAAGATTTGTGCGAATTAAAATGATGAATTTGTCATTCTCTTTAATCATATATTTCATAGACTCACAATTACTACACATATATCTATCATTCATTTCAATCACATTATATTGAAAGGTTTGGGATTGTGGATAGTACAAAGTGAATGTTAGGTGAAATCTGTAAAAAAAATGAAAGGTTTGGGATCGCTGCTACATTTATTCCTATATTTTCATGTTCAGTGACTATTGAGAAAAATTTCAAATTTGAATGACCATTGGAAGTTTTTCAAAGTTTAGTGGACATCGAAATATTAAACCCCAAAGACTATGCTTAATGTTTACTTATTATTGCTTAAAAAAGCAATTTTAAAATAAATATTCTTCCATTTATGAAAGGTAAAAATAAATAAGTTAAGCAAAATATTAGGTTTTTCACACTTTATTTGTTTGTAAAATTTTTAAATAAAAATGCAAAAGTAGGTTTTTCTCTTTTCTCCTTTTCAATTTTCACTTTATACTAATTAATTTTATTTATTTAATTGCGCCACGATGGAAATTTTGTTCTATTTTATACTGAAAGTTACGAAAAACCAAGTTTAGGTTCTGTATCTCAAGAAAAATAAATAATGAACTAACTTTGAATTGATTCGAAAAAAGGGGACCATTTTCTTTTTATTTATTTTATTGTTTTCACATTTTATTTTGGACCACTTTTCGGTACGCTAACATGTTACGTGATTTGCTTTTAGGATTTCAGGTTTTTGTTTATATATTTACGGTAGGTAGGTATTACAGGGGTTGTGTCTATTGGGGAAAAGAATCTAGGGATTGGGACTAAAATTGATAATATATTTTCATTATGATAGGTATGATTCGAATACTCTAAGGATAACTAGTCAAAAATACTTATTTCGTAGTGAACAAATTGATTTTGCTCGAAAGAGAAAAATATGAGTCCATGACTTAAAAATAAGCTACTTTTTAAATTTTAAAGTAAATTTTTGAACAACCTAACCTAAAGTCCGATGGTCATTATTTTAAGAAAATAGAGTTTTGAATATTGATTTTCTGAAAAATGTATGGTTAAAAGTAGGGAAATTTTTTAAAAATAAGTGCAAAATATTTCATCATGATTTGTATAGTTGAAAATGAGTATGAAAATTAAGGGTGCGTTCTCTTTGCCGTTTTCGGCCCATTTTCTGTTTTCGATTTTTCAAAACGGTGAAAACGCGTTCTCTTTCCTATTTTCGAAAACGATTTTTTTTTTACACTGAAAACGCCAAAACGGCTTCAACTGTTTTCCAGCAAAATCAAGCCAAAATCGAAAACACGGGAAATGGAGTTACTGTTCCTTCTCCCTTCCACAATCTGTATCTTCCTTATCTCACTCGCCGATTTCTCTCTTCCAATGTAAGTGACCACCACTGCCACAGCCAAACATCTCTCCATCTCGCCACTAAAAAGACTCGAGCACCACACAAATCGCAGATCGAAACCAGAAGCAAAATAAAAACGCAAAAGGGAGAAAATGAGTCGCACCCAACCACAGCTGCAGCGAAAATCGCACTTCAACCACAGCCAAATTCACAGCCAAAATCGCACACAACCATCGTTCACAGATAGGGAATGGGAAGAAGAGAGAGACGCGATGGAGGGAGAGAGAGAGAGGGGGGGTGGAAGAAAGACGCGAAATGATTTGGGGAAAAGAGAACTCGTTTTCCATTTTTAGTTTTTGGAAATGATAAAGAACACATTTTCAACAATTTCAAAATAGACACTCAAACCACAAAACGAATTGAAAACTCAAAATCGAAAACTGAAATACAAAGAGAACGGCACCTCAGTATTTTGAAATAATGGCTATGAAACAGGGGCCAACTTGAAGATTTCTATGTTCATTTTTAACCAAAGTAAGAGAGTTAATGTAAATCAATAATTATCACTTATTCTTAAAGTCCGTACCACTTTCGTATCATAAAGATATGTTTATTTCTATTTTCAAACGGATTAAGAAAATATAATTTAATATAGTTGAAAATATAATTTTTTATTATATTTTTTCTAATATACTCTACATTAATGATTTAAATATGTTTAGTTTATATTTGTTGATGATGATGTATATTAAATAAGGGCATATTAAAAAATATACATAATTTCAATAAGGAAAGTGATATATTATTTGGGATAGACGATAAAAGGAAATCAAGTCTATCTATCTTTATGCGGTGGATGTAATAGTTGTTACTTATGCACAGCATAAAAAAAGACATACAAGTGATTCGGCGTGCAAAATAGATCGAAATGACATGAATTGTCCCTCCATCTAGATCTACAGCCTTAGTTAGGCTATTTATTAAGAGAATAGTATCGGATTTTCTGAAATGTAGGGCTGGACCCAAAGATTTTGAGTATTTAATAAATGTAATCGTCGGGTCCAAATATAATTATGGAACCGTTCAGATTCGATTATGTTCGGTTCCGTATCATAATTAAAAAAAAATTAACATTTACAGTAACACTTCATAAATACAACTAATGACATGTTCATTCGTAACTTTTAAAAATTAACGTAGCCCAATTTTTTAATGCTTATATTGTACTCAGAGATCTAATTAATAGCTACCGTCGCCGGTGAAATGAAGGAACTTCAAAATCAATTTGGGAATGAGAATGTATGTTTTAAAATTATCAAATGATTTGAATTTATACGGAAGTGTGTTACTGCTTACCAAATGAAATTGCAATGGAAAGGGGAAGGATAATGCCCAAATGTTGGGCTAACAAAAAATTAATTTGACTATACTCGGTTGGTTTGTTTAATTAATTTGTTAATTTATTTAGAAAAAAATTAAAAAAATTTAATTAATTCAATGTAAAAAAATTTAAAAATTATTTAGATTCGATTCTTCAGTTCTGGGGGTAGAATCGAGAACAGACCCAAACCTATTGGTTCTTGATTCAGATACCCGTTCGATTATTTAACTTATGAAAAACCGCTCGATTCGGTTCAGATTCGATTCGAGAGTTTTATCCAACCCTATCGAAATGTGTAAATAATAAATAAATAGCAATTATGGGTATATTGTTAAAATTATGAGTTTCTGCTTGAGTACAAGTAAAGCAATTCGTTACTCCTCCTCTAAGAAACATTGACCCTCTTGTTTTGACTTTTGTATCTTTCTTTAATTTCGAAATAAAAAATTATGTATTCAAACTTCGATGACCGTTCTTTCAATGATATTTATACATAAAATATAAATTATTTAGCTTATAAGTCGTAAATAAGCTTATAAGTGATTTTTCAACTGTTAGCAGAAATCGTGATTGATCGAATGGTTTTTTCTTTCTTCCCCCCGAAACTTAATTCTTCCTATTTACACAACTCGATACACCTTGACAATTAAATTATATATATATATATATATAATTTTTTTAAGATATTAATCTTTATTAAAAAACAACCATCACATAGGCTTAAACAATTCACAGAGCATATATCAAGAAAATCCCGAGTAAATATAATAAATATATAAATTGAAAAAAAAATTACTCTCGTCCTAAGTTTCATTCGGCTATAAAATTTACTTCGAACAGATTATATCTTGAGTAACCGAACGAACTTTTAGAATGTGTACGGTATTGAGATTAAGACCTAATCTAGGTGATAAGTGCGGAAGTCTTATCAGGTTAGTAGCCTTGATTTGAGTCTCATTTTAGGGAAAATGGTGAAATTTTTTTTACAGAAAAAGGTATATTTTTTAGTGGGCAGACGAATGGGTACGATTTTGTATAGCACTAAACAATACAATAATCAAGACTTATATATATTTTTTTCTTTTGGTCATATTGTCTAATGATGTTCAATCTACTATACACAACATGCCATCATAGTTCTAAATTATTTCACACCTAACAATAAAGAAGATCCATGATTGCTTCAAAATTCTTCAATAATTTAGTTTGGTACAAAAATTATGATATTTCAGAAGGGAGAAAATAGGATTGGCTCCCCAATCTTTCATGTAATGCGTTTATAGTCCTCAACCTATAATAGCGAGTTCTAAATCTCCAAGTTATTTAAAACTTAATTCTAGGTACCCATGAGGCAAAATCTGTCAATATAAGTATTAAAATCACACTTGACTTTTACATAACTCAATATCAAAAATAAAATTATCAAACCGCTCAACATTTCTTTCCAATTCTATTAGAATTCACATGCAATCTTAATGTAAGTCACGGGGTTAAAAATGGAGGAAATTACAACCTTTCGGGGTTTTAAAATAACATTTTCATAAATCGAGAATCAAGTTTTATAATACAGAAATTAGGTTTTAATTAATGATTTAAATAATTTTTTATTTTTATTTTTATCTATCTACGCTATCCAAACCCTAAAATAATTTTTTGTTCCATCTCCTCTCCACTTTCTCACTGTCCATCTTAGAGGTGGCAATGGGCCTTAAGCTCGGCTCGGCTTGTTTTTTTTCTTTTTAAGATATAAGCCTTTTTGGAAAAAAAGATTTGTGCAAGCTTACGAGTCAGCTCATGGCGAGGCTGCTCGTAAAGAAATGAGCCGAGCAAGCTCGACTCGCTTAGCAAGCCCCTGCTCGGGCTTGGGCTCGGGCTCGTCTTTTTTACGAGCCCAAGCCTCTCCCTACTCGATTGGTTTGCCACCTTTAATTCTTCTCTCTACACAGCAACCACTGTCGCAGCCTCCACCGCCACCAATTGTCTTTCTACTCTCAAAACTCTGTCGCCACCATTTGTCTCTACACTTTCAAAACTCGGTAGAGTAGGGGTGTAAACGGTCCGATTTTACCAGTTTTGACAGATTTTCAAACCAAACCGTTTAAACCGGTTTGAAAGAAACTCAAACCTAAACCTAACGGTTTGGTCCGATTTTAAACCGCCGATTTCACCGTATACTTTTTTGTCCGTCTACTTTTATGACATTAATTCATTGAATTCAATATATATTTATATCTTACTAGCAAGAAATCTAAAACAAACTAAATATGTCTACTACAAATTTAAATATCAACTTAATCAAAGTGAAATCACAATAAACTAAAATATAGTTTTTTGTTTGTCATTTTATGTTAAGACATTACGATAACGTTACAATACAAGTCCACTAAACTACATATAAAACCCAAAAAATATAATGATATTCAACAAGACCTCGGGATCATCATATTTGAAAAACAAAACTACTGATTAGACGGAGAGAATAACCAATCATAATAATAAATCAATTGTTTATAATATCTAAGTATAACAATTACACAAGTTTACCGTTGTATAATGTTACGAATTCAGTTTCTCACATATACTCAAACATCAGTTGTTGTCACACATGATGCATAGCCTCCATTGTCAAACAAATGCATTCGTTACATCATCTTAGTATTTGATACTAGATAGATAAGAAAATCTTTAAAAATATGGTAATAGAAAATATAAACCACCTTCCACAACTTTCATTGAATCATCAAATGCTTCCATTTCATCTAAATATTGACGCGTCACTATAGGTTCATTCTTAATTTGCAACAAATTCTTTCCGCATATATAAGCATTAACCATCCTTGCACCTAATAAACTCCTAAAGGAATCAAGTATCCGACCTCCAGTTGAGAATACAGACTCAGAAGCAACTGTAAAAATTTGAATTCTTAAGGAAAATGATTTTTGATAAATTATGTTAGTTTTGAGATTATTAGATATAAATTGGGATTATTTGGTAATAATAATATATATGTAATAGAAAATTATAAATTGACAAAAATACACACAAATGACAAAACTATTGAATTTTACATATTTGGATGAATTTAAAAAAAAAAATCATTTTTTTTATTTTTTTATTTTTATATATTTTTTCGGCAGCCCGATTTGATTTTAAACCGCAATTAAAATTATAAAATTTAAACCAAATTGTTTTTTACCGGTTTGGTTTGGTTCAAAACCATTTCGTTGACGGGTCCACGTGACACCAAACCAACGATTTCTAAAATGCAGTTTTGGTTCGATTTTCCAGTTTTACAATTTTTGCTTACAGCCCTACGATAGAGTGTCAGCCCTAAAATCAATTGTTGTCCCGTTTCCTCTTCACTATCTTCACCATTTGTCGCCATGTCGCTACATCAACCACCGCTGCTACATTCGTATCTTTACTCTCAAACCTTCGCCGCCACCATCTGTCTTTATACTCTCAAACCTCGGCAGAGTGAGCGTCACTGATGGGATGTGAAGTGGTATCGGCTTCATCGCAGTGGTGATTTGAATGTCACAGAGTGGCTTCCCCCTTCCGCTGCTACTGTTCGGTAGGACATATCCATTTGCCTTCCCTGTTTTTTAAATTTTTTGAGTGGTAGAGGCGTGCGGTGTAGTCCAGTGGTTGGGTAAGTAGTGCTAGCTATGTTAACGAGTCGAGTCGAGTCGAGCCCGAGCCCAAAAAAGAGATCGGGCTCGGCTCGAGCTTTTTTATGCCGAGCAAAGCCCGGCCAAAAAATGAGGCTCGACCGGAGCCGGGCCCGACTCGAGCTTTTTCCTAGTCGAGCTGAGCCGACGAATTTTTTTGCCATCCTTAAGTGGTGCGACAGTGGTATGGTGCTGTGGGTGGTGGTGGTGCGCGGTGTTGTGTTGTGATTGTGTTTGATGGCGATACAGTGGAGGTGAGGTGAGGTGGGGTGGGGTGAGTGTCTAACCAATTATTAGGTTAATTGTGACCAATAATTGGTTAATTTTTGACAAATAAATAATATGTGACCTAAAATTGTGAATATGACTCGCAATTTATTAAGTTTCAGTCGAGTCGTGACCAATAAAAGTTTTGATTTTGTCATCGATAAATAATCTGTGACCCATAAAAGTTTTTAATTCGTGACAGGGAAATAACCCGTGACCTGTTAAATTCTTTATTTGTGACCAATATTTTGATAAGTTGTAATCGAGAAATTAATGAATAAATAAGTTGAGACCAATAAAATTTTCGATTTGTGATCGAAGAATAATATGTGACATATAAAATTTTGATTCGTGATTGAGAAGTAATTTATGACCTATAAAGAATTTTATTTGTGATCGAGAAAAATTTGTGACCAATAATTTTATAAGTTTTGGCTTAAAATTAATTTGTAACTAATTAATTAGATAATTGTGACCAAAATTGTATTTAATTGTGACCTTAATATATTTGATAAATAAATTTTTTTTTTTAAAATTGATTTTTGAAATATGAAACTTGTTTTCTTAGTTTTGAAAATAGGTGATACTTAACGTCTTAGTTTATTTGCCAAAAAATGAAGGCGACTTTATTTTTAAAGCCCAGCTGAGAACTAGTCCAAATACACGAGGGCCCACCATCAAAACCAAGCAAATAAAGCCCAATAAAGAACTAATTGCTCTCATGATTTCTAAGCTCGGCCCACTTTTTTTCACACAAGTTTTAGCTGCATTGGAGACTTGCTTTTTATTTGGGGAAGAATATATAATTATAAAGGTTTAACAACACACTTTAAAAATAAGAAACTTATAAAAAACTCTCAAAAATCAGGTGGTCACACCTGATAACCGGTCAATGTCACAATAATAGGGTCACAATCAAATTGCATGGGGTCACCGTCATAAATCCACAAATTACAAGTCACAATTACAAATTTAATCGCAATCACACGTTTTTTAGATTACATATTATTTATTGGTCATGAATTATCCATTTTATCGACCACATATTATTTATTGGTACAAACTAATCATTTTGTATTCAAAATTACAAAAATAATTAATCACAAACACTCTTCATCTCACCCTACCCCACCACCACCAACAAAAATCACCGCAAAAATCTGGCTAAGCAGATTGGAGGAGGAAGAAACCACCCCAAAACCATCATCACCGCGCGTAGTGGTCCTGCCGGTGGTGAGAAGTTACGTGATCGAAGAAGTGACTGGAAAATGAGGAATGCAATGAGTTTAGTGACCTTTGGTGATAGTGAGCTTTAAGGCTTGCCCTCAGTTTTAGTCAACAATGTTGGAATTGGATGATAAATGCTAATTTTCTATACAAAACGAACCATTTTCATATAAATTTGATTATTTTTTTAAAAAAATCAGCAATCAACAATTTTGTTGATCAAATTAATCGTTAGTATGCTGATCAAGATCGTGATTTTAAATAGTTCACGATATTTAATTGAATCGACGAACATTGATACTCAAATATTTCATTAAAATCAACAAATTTCAATTTCGTGTAATATGCATATCTTCTCCCTACTATATAAAAATGCGAGTTTTAAAGGCACCGTAGATGCAACAGTACTCAATGAGCAATCACTGTTCATTTTCCAAGCTATTCGCTCATCGATCCTCCAATTTTATTTTATTCACGCATCCTTTAATTTTATAATTTCCTCCATTTCCATATTCTCTTTTCCTTCTGGTGAAAAAAACTTAAGCGCAACGAATCCATAAGATCCATATGATTAATTGTGGATCCAAAATAATAATAGAAACATTTGAGTTTTCGATTTGGATTTAGAATATTTTCATACTTTATTCAAGGCATGAAGTCCTATTATTAACAGGAGGAGGATATAGCATCTTTATTGTTGGTTGCGAGGTTATTTGAATCTAATGTAATTTCGAGGGTTGTTTATTTTTGTTAAGGTAGTGTGGATTTAGGTTGAGTGAATCAAATTTTTGTTATTCTACAGATTTCGCGAGGATAATGTTGATTCAAATTGCGATGTTCGAATATGGAATTTTTGCAATTATGCACATTTCTACGCGTCGTTTGCACCAGCAATGACAATGGAAAGAGGTTATAAATGAAAATGTCATTTTTTATTTTCATGTTTTAACCCATCATTTTGTCATTAACTCATCTAGATTGTGTCTTTGTGAAAAGATGAATTAAACATCTTAATTGTTCTTTAAAAGAAAAGAAAAACGACGCGCAAACACGAACATGGTGTCTCCTCGCAGCGTGGAGACATGAACACCGAGGGGAATTTTTTTTTTAAACAGTGCTAACAATTAAGATGTTTTTTTCCTTTTGCTATGAGTTTATGTCGTGTCCTCTTTTATTTAACATAGCAAAAAAGGAAAAAAAATCTTATTTTTTGCCAAAAAATGACAATTTCATTAAAAACACAACTTCATTCCATTCATGAAAATTATAATTCTTTTTGGGGCCGTTGCCCCCTCGGCGGGGATCCCCGTCGGGGGCGGTGCCCACTCGACCCCCACGACCTGACTGGTAAGGTCGATCTCAGTCTGAAGCGTTGCCCCCGAGTCCCTGTTGCTCCTCGACCCCTGCAATCTGGACATGTTGATCCCCCTTTCGAAGTGGCAGACGATTTGCATAACAATAATATACAAATAAATAATTTATGAAAAATTTAAAACAAATATTTCATTTATGAAAAATTTGTTAATTTTTGGTACTTTATGTGATCCATCTCTCCCTCGCATGCACATACAAACACAATTAGTGTTTTCGTTGGTTGACATTTCATTTGGATTTTAATGCTTAACAAATATTGAGTTTTTGACCCACTTTAGGCATTTCTTTATTTATTTAGTTTTCTTGGAGATAAAGAGGAAAGAAAATTAAATTCAATACTCGTTCAAATAGTGACTGCATAACTTCAATTAATGAATAAATACAAGTATTGCATCTCGCCCTTCAGTTTTGGACTCAACTCCCAATTTGTCTTCAATTATAGAGAAGATAAAATCAAATTCTTCAAAATAGAGACAGAGATTGCGAATCTCCTTTTACAACTTCTTTACTATACATTTTCATTTTTCGATTTGTCCTTTATTATTTTGAGAATCTCATGTAAACTTACACCCTTTATGTATGTCAAACGATTGATGTTTTCAATTTAATTCCTGGTGAGTTTCTCGATGCAGTAATATCGGCTTTTGAAATAAGCAAGACAATAATATGCACATAAGACTTTGAATGATCTAATAAATCTTAAATTACTTTTTTATTTTTTCAAATATCTACAATTTCTACCCTAAGGGCCTGTCTGCTGCCCATTTTTTGAGGAAAGAAATTCATTTTTTGCCCGTTATAGTATGACATTTTTGACCTACTCTTTCTTGACTGGGACCCACTGACCAGTTCCAACGGGAATATTTTTACTTTTAATTGGTGAAAAAAGCGGTACCAGACGTGTTCTAATTAAAACAAAACAAATACAAAATTCGTGCAACGCACGTATCAACAACTAGTTCCTATTGAAAAACATGGGTTTGCTATTCCTAGACATGCTCTAATTAAAGGTAATATTTTGCGGCCATAAAATGCTAATTAGAGTGGGATTTATATATTTAATTTTGGACGCACGCATGCATATTCCATTCTATATGAACACTGTTAGGGATTTTACAACAATAATATGTACGTGGATCAAAGAACTTAATATCCAGATTATTCAATTGATAAGAATATCTAGAAATTATTTAGTCGAGTATGCTCCAAAACGCGAGTAAACAAATTAAATCTCGATTCACCTTCATGGGAATAATGGGATTGATTTCTTTGATGCTATAATTCTTTTTTTTCCAATCAACATTTTTAATTCCTACGACTAGAGTTGTCAATGAATTGGATTTTGATCCGAATTCGATGAAATTAATGGTAGATGGATTCACGGTCTCGGTCCGATAACCCGATCAAGATCCAATTCCGATTATCCGTTAACTAAATGGATCAAATATGGATACATGTCAATCCGATCCGATTTGTTATAAATAATTGAGCCGGTAAAATATTTTTATGATATATTATTTGTGATTAAAATAAATAAATTTATAATAAAAAGATTCATCAAAATCAAAACGTAAAAAAAGTTGAAAATTTATAATTATTAAACCCGTTTAAGAATTGAAAAAATTGGAAAAAAAATTGATTCCTACATTATTTTTTTTTTTCCTAATTTCTTTAATTTCAGATCGAATTATCGTATCAAATATTCAATAACATAACAAAACAAATATGGATTTAACAATCAAATGTCCGTTGGATTATCGGATCGGACATAGGTAGACTCGGTCCATATCCGATCTATTTACAGCCTTAGCTATGATACATTTTGTTAAATAAAAACCTCACAATTTAAAGCTCGTTCGAGTAGACGAGGCTGCAAACTTTGTTCTATAACATTGCGTTCAACACATCCTTTCGGCCTTGGATTCTCATTTATATACATATGGATTATGTAATGGAAGTAGAAAGGGACAACAATAACTCGATATTATTAGCTTTCATCATTCTTACGATCAATTAATAGTGGAAAAAGTTTATAATTTTCTTTGATCATCAGCACCTTGTCCCCTGCTGTTATGCTGACACGTAGCCTGTCGATTGCACCTTTTGACTTGATTTTTGGCCCTGACCATTATGGGAGCCACTTTAAAATTACCCCCACCGGGTTTGGAGAAATTTTCTTAATCCGGTTTCTTCTTTTGACAAGGTAAAAATTAATCACCTCATTGAGTATTACCTAGAGATAGCAACAGGACAGGTTCGGGGAGGGGCACTCTCGTCCCTTCCCACTACCCCACCCCACCCCCCGCCCACCTTAGACGAGGCCGGGTGGGTTCGGGGCGCGGACTTTCCCTGTTTATTTTTATTTATTTATTTCAAAAAATTCAGTTAACTATTTTTTTTTAATTTGTAGTTAATTATTATTTTTTATTCTTCATGAGACGGGTTCGGCGCGCTTCGGGGCGGGGCACCCCACCCCACCAACCCATCGAACGGGGTGGGACGAGTTTTTTTGCCTTCACTAATATTACCAATATAATTTTTAACAATTCAATTCTCGATACCTGTCGATCAACTTGAAATTAATATCATCGATCGATATATATTCACTCTAACAAACCGTTCTTAAAATTAAAAGGCTTCACTGGCGCCTACAAAAGTTAGCTGCGATGAAAAAAATAAGGGGTGCTCGTTTATTTACATGCTCGTCGTTTTATCTCAATCGTTTTAATAATTTTTTGTTTTAGTTAAATTACGTTGCCACTAAATCAAAGAAGAAACCTTAAATTTTGAGGACATTAAATTCGCGACAACATTTGTGTTATTCAAGTTGATATTTCACTTCAGCTTCGTCCATAAAGTTAGTGAAAGCACCACCATCACACATTTTCTTCATGTAAAAGGAAGGTTAGAGACAACGACTATATGTATTAGCTGGCAAGGACTGCAAATAGATAGTGGATCACCGTCACATAATGAATTATTATGTATAATTTATTAAGTAACGCACGAATTTGATTAAAAGTTGTATGGTATGACATGAAAGGAATAAGTTGGTTTCCTATTGTGTACGAGGTCAAATGTTCCATCATCAACTTTGACTCGATTTCATCATTATTCAATCATCGCATTATCATATCATCTCAAATTACTTAGGAAAAAAACCTTCTCAATTGTTTTTACGAGTCCACGTGCATATGCATAAATTAACAATAATAAAGTTACCGGTAGGAGTAATAAATGAAATGAACGGCTTGCAAAGTTGTCTCTATACGGTTCATGGGAGGTTCCAGCTCATTTCGATGAGTTTTGGTTCGAACCAAGCTCACTTTTTTTCACGAGCTAGTTCATCTGAGTTCATGGACGTTTTCTTTTTTGGCCCACGAGTCGGTTCGTGAGGCCCACGAGCCTATTGGTCGAATTGAGCTCCCTTTTTTGACAACAAGCCGAGCTTGGGTGTTTATGGTCGAGCCAGCTCGCTTCGTTAATTTCTTCGGAAAAAGCTTGCTTTTGGTTTATTCTATTAGATTTTTAAAAATAAATAATGAGTCGGTTCGTGAGGCCCACGAGCCTATGGCCCTGTCTGGAGCCAAATTTTTGGACCAACAAATCGATTACTTGACCGTTACTTGGAGGTCTGAGTCCCACCACTGTGAGTAAGAAGTCAAAAGTGTCAGACTACTGACCCTAACAACGGTAGCAAAAGCAATTAAAATTTGGAGAAAATTTTCTCCCAGACAGCCCATATTGGTCGAATCAAGCCCCCTTTTTTGACAACAAGCCAAGCTTGGGTGTTTAATGGTCGAGCCAACTCGGTTCGATCTATTGCCGCACTTAATTATATGTGATATATATAATACTAGGTGCAAGCAACGTGCAATGCACGTTTGCTTAATTTATATTTAATAGTTTTGTTTAAGAATTAATTTGTTGTTAATAAAGATGTATTTTTTTTTGGTTAATTAAATAATTAATGATGTAATGTTTATATAATTGATAAATAATTAAATAAAGTGTTTCTCTCTGTCGTCTCCAACCCAAAATCACAAACATAAAACTTAAAGTTCATATGATGCACAATAATATTATACTATATTCTAAAAACAAATGACAAGAAAAAGATACCCCCAAATGGAAATACATTTTGAACATCCAATGACATTACCATCTATCAGGCAAACTTCAGTTAGTTTCGCATTCTTATTTTTGTGTCTAGATGTCAAAAAAGTCACAATCATTATTTATTTCACCTGACTTACATTGAGGAAGTATCTCTCTCTGAGTTTTTCACATCCAAATACACATATGAAGTCGGTACAGCTTGTCATAGAACTATAGTCTACAGAAGGTATGAGGGATCGCGAGATGTAATCTTCGTTCTCAGTAAGCTCACCTATTACATTGTGCTCGAGATGGAGGAATCTGAGGTGGGCGGGAACTGCAAGTGAGAAATGGGGGAAATAGACTATTTCCTTCCTCTTTGCCCTATTTTGAAACGGCTTCTATCTCTTTTCTCCCGAATCGGGCTATTTTTTTATTTTCTATAAGGCTTCTGTGAAACAGTAGCCTGTAAGTCCATCATTTCTCATGAATTGATTGCTGGATTTGAATGGATTAAATTGGATGTTTCCATATATTGCTTGTGCGAGAGAAAAATATGATTATTGCACCCATGATTATTGTGAATTTAGGGGAGAATTTCCTTCCCTAAAATTGGTGTTATTTGCAATTTTAATGAAGATTTCTCCATAAAAAAGGATTAATTGTACCAAGTGTGTAAATATTATAACTCAAGATGGGTAAATGTTTAGTATCATTTGCACCAATTTCCTTATTTTTTATATTTTGATAATCATTTATATTCGTAACATGAATGCTCTACGGTGTTATAGAAGAAAAATTAAATTAAATTATAAAGCATTATTTATTAATTTTTACTGCTTATTTAACAAGTAAGTTTAGCTAATATTTTAAAACACAGCTATATATTGTTCTTTGCTTTCAAATAAATAAAAAAATAAATCACTTTCTTCCTTTCCATGTTAAAGAAATACCTTTTAAATATAAATTCTACAGATGAAATATTTTAATTTATTTTGAAAAATTAACCTTTTTTTTTTGTCAAATATCAATTAGCGATAATTTTTTTGTTAGTATTTTATTATATTTTTTAATGTATCTAAAAATCTTGAATTATATATAGATTAACATTAGAATATTTTGTGTCGCTAAGGTATATAAATTTGAATTTCTATCTTTATTTTTTTTTCTCCTCATTTTCCATTATAAAACTATTAGAGTTAAGATCATGTATAAAAGGCACAATCCCACATTGGAAGTTTATGAAACCTTTGGAGAGAATGGCATCTATAAAATGAGCATGATATCCATTACTTCTCCATGGGCCTTAGAATTCTAAATAAATTTTGAAGCCCATTTATGAAGTTAAAAAATTTTAAACAAAAAAAAAAAAAAAATTTGAAAATCGGGACCAGTTTGACGGGTTTTAACCGGTTTTGAAAATAATAAAAAATCGGACATGATTTGGCCCGATTTTGGGCCCCGTTCCCGATTTTTCCGGTCTAACCGGCTGGGCCGGGCCAGGTTTGACAACATTGGGTTTTTCAGTCATGGAAGATTAAAGGTTTTTTTTCGGTTTTTGGGAGTTGAGGAGGCGGGTACTTCTTGTATAAATTTGATATGTTAAGGTCCTTTGCTGCAATTTAAGGATTATGGTTAAATTTTAAGTTTTAGTCCATAAGGTTTTAAATAAATTTAAGTTGGACCCTAAAGTTATAGGTTTTTCATTAAAATAAGAAATTCCGTTAGTTTTTCCGTTAAAACAAGAAATTCCGTTAGTTTTTCCGTTAAACCAAGAAATTCCGTTTCATAGCCACTTTTTATATATAGAAAGATACAATAGTACTAAAAGTTCATTCTATTGTCATGTAATAGACGGTATTAAAAGTTGAAATTATATCTTCAACTTTATATTGTCGGAAATATGTACAAAAATTTGCTAACTAACCACATGAATAATACATGCTCAATTAGTGTCACATAAGCTTTCGATGGCCTTGTTGGAACCGAACATAGTGAAGTCTTCTATTCGAGTGAAGGTATGTGATAAGATAACACCAAAAACTTTGAATTCCTGCTTTGCGGTTTATTTACGACAACTTTGTCCATGTTTGGTTTTGTCAAAAATCATATTTTTATTATATTTTAATAAAAATTAATGAAATGTATGATTGGTCGATCAATTGATCAAACTTGTGAATTCCATAAAATAAGTGATTAAATTTAATTACAAAACCAAACAAGGGCTTTAAGGTCACGATTTTATTCCTTGTTTGCCTCTTGTTTATGATAGTTCTAATAAATCTTTATCTGCATATTTTCTGAAATCCACAAATACTACTGACTTATTCATCAATCATTTTTTTTTTAAAAAAAAATTTAAAATAATTTTAAACAACTCATAGAATTTTCTCATGATCAATAACGAATTTAGGGGCTAGCCGACATTTCAATTTTTCATCCATAAATTTTCGGTTTTATGTGAAAAAGAATGAAGAATTACATATTAGTCCAACTCGAAAAAATATAGTCTGCTCCTAGATCCGTCCATGCTCAACAACATAGAGACACGTATATGTATGCCTGCATGTATTATCCCTTTCCTTGTGTACCCAATGTTCTACATTAAAGTAGGTAGACCCCCACTTATTAACTCAAACCCAAACACTTTCTTATCTGATTCATATTATATATATGCCCAGAATCCTCGTATGATTCTAATAATACTACCATTAATTGAACCCTCTTCACGACATCACCCCTCCAATCTCTCTCTCTCTCTCCCTCTCTCTCTCTCGCCATGAAAGAAGAAGAACAGAGTAGCTTCGGGGAGAAGTGCCGCCGGCCGCCGCGGAGGTCATTCGGGCAGAGGTGTAGCCGCCTAGTGAAGGAGCAAAGAGCAAGATTTTACATTCTCCGGCGGTGTGTCACCATGTTAGTTTGCTGGCAAGAATGTAATGATTCTTGAATTATATCATATTTTTTGTTCCTTTCAACCAATGTATATGTAAATTAATCAGCAAAATAGCTCTTGAAAATTTTTGATCCTACAAATGTACTTAGAGAATTTAAGTTTTTTCTTTCAGTTTGTATGATGAAAAAGCAGTCTTCAGATGAGCTACACACTGGAATTTTCTTGAAAAAATGAATATTCATATATCAATTAGGCAGTTTTTTTTTTTCAGTGAATTCGATATTTTTCTGTACTAAATTCATTTAGTTTGCCATTTTATTTATATCTTTAATTTAAGTCGACTTATTTTTATGAAAATATTATGAAAAAAAAAGTGAATTTGATTATTTACTATAGGTAATTAACAAGTTACTTTTCTTTCGATGAGTACAAGAATGAGTTCAGATTGCTTTTTTTTTTTTCAAAACGAAGAAAGAGTTCAAATTTATAATATCATTCTCCTTTAGTAATTTTATTCGATTTTAACAACTCAGACGTGGTGTTTTATTCCAAACAATAATCTAAAAAATTAAAAATTCAAGAACTGAAGGGGTTCAAAACCTATAGTCAAATAAAATAATTATTTTTTTCCTGTATGAAAATTATGAATGGAGGTGAATAGACTAGTTTTTGACAAGTTTTAAAGTTTTTTTGTACGTGAGTGAACCAAATTTATCGCATTGTAGCCACAATGGCCCTATAACCTAATATCGTGTTATCAGATTCGGTCGGGACGTTGATCTGACTAAGTAGTTGACGGAACCGACCAAACTTGACTCTATTTATCAGTTGTATTTGACTATTTTCCTTTAAAAAAAGTTATGTTAAAAGTAATTTCACATATATGGTCCATTTTTAAAATTTCACATTTTTTTTTTCTTTTATGTTTGGACCGACTTTAACATCATTATTCCAAAGATGTCCATCCAACCACAATTTAAAAATGTACTCGGTATTAGCCCTTATAACGTGGCAGTTTTCAAACTCAATGGAAATGGACAATCTCTTTCATATTAGTGATTGTTTCTTGTTTGGCTTTCCAATCATAATTATTCACTTATTGGCCTCATCTATGATATTTATTTTCTCAAAAAGGGTATAGCACTTAAATTAAAATTCATTGAGGCCTTAGAAAAGGATGATTATTTCATTGAACTAATAAAATCGTTCTTCAATCTTTTGCAATTAAATTAAATTCTTTTGGGATATTTTTCTTTAGAATTAGCAAAGTACGTAAGGGATAAAATGGAAACAAGAAAAACACGTGTATTGATTTTGGCGGGTAGGAAATTCAAATGATCAAAAGTTTACACATGAAAGCCCAAGTCATAAATATGTGAATTTTTGCTGCAAGAAATTCGTCATCAAACTGAAGGAAAATTCTTGCTATTGTTTTGTTGCGACTAGCTCGTGCCAGCTTCGTGTCGGCTACTAATTGGATACTCTTGATTGACGAGTCGGCTCGATCGGAATTAATAACAACACATGCTCGGGAAGACACATTTTAAAAGAATTCTCAAAATTTTCCGACCATATATGATAGGCAAAAAAAGAAAAAGAAGAGAGAGAGAGAGAGAGAGAGAGAGAGAGAGAGAGAGAGAGAGAGAGAGTATGTTTTAGAAATAATTATATATAATTAGGATTTTGCCACTTTGACAAAAGAAATTTAACAGATGAAGTGACATAATTCGATGCGGTAGTAGATGATTTATTAAAAAAGGCCGACTGCCCGATTGTATTTAAAATAATTTAACGATGAAATGACACGTGCTATTATATCAATGATTATGTCACTGTGGTATAATTAAACCGCTGTCAACATAACCAGTGATTTGAATAGAAAAGCAGGAATCAAACATGATAAAAGTAAGCAAGTTAAGGATAAAATTTGTAGGGCTATATCCATAAAAGTCAATTAGGGTTGTCAAAATCTACAGTTTTAAGATAGGGTTTTATGACAGATTGCCATGCAATCACATTAAGAAAGACCAAAAACAAGAAACCCTAGAAATGACTAAAATCAATGCAACTCCCAAAAATGGACCCATTTATCTTTAATCTTCAGGTGGGCTTGTCTCCTTGGGAAGTTGGTTTGTCTAATCACATCTACCAAATATCCTCCATTCTTGTGCACAATACATTTTTAGCAATTATAAACAAAAATCTTATTTTTCTATTCTTAATATTCAATTATATCGAGTTTTATTACGCTAATTCGATGTGACTTAGGCAATAAGATCAACGCTAGCATGAATTGCACACGATTCTACTCATTTTTCCTCGATTTTGAATAGTGATAGCTTTTACTGTTAAGTCGTCTACGTATATTTCTTCACCGTCGCAATTTATGTAATTTTGTAATTATAAAGATAAGTTTAGTCCTACTTTTCTTTTTCAAATCAACTCATTGAGAGAAAAAGATAGATAAAGGCTAATGACAGAGACTTCATCTCACATGTAGGCATGGATTGATTTGAAAAGAGTGTCATCTTTGATTCAAATGAATAAAACCAATGAAGTTATATATGAAAATTCAACTTTTGATTCCATGATTTTAGGGGACGTAACTTCATATTTATAACGATGTGTAGTTTTGCAATACAAAAACTCTAGTTCACGAATCTGTGGGAGCTCGACCTCAATGTGCAATTGTCAGACTTGAATATTATGTACAAAATATGTATTATGGGTCTGTTTGAGTCGGATTTTAATTTAAATCAAAGTTAAATAATCAATACTCAACTATATATTTCATAAGTCTCACATCTTTTCAACCACACATTTCAAAACCTTCTATCACAATCCACTTAAAAATCTGATTTTAATCTATATCAAACATATATATATATATATATATATATTAATGAAGGCATTTTAATTAGTGAATAGAATTTCAAATGCAAAAAAGACTAATTTATTTTTTGCCAAACGGGTCGAGCTGCTCATTGATTTGAGGACTTAGATCATCCCGACTTGTGCTCGTTTTGAGATAAGCCATGGCTCGAAACAAACACGTTTTTTTTTTCCACGAGCCAGTATATTTTTTGGCTTACTTTAAAAAAAATTGCTTATAATTGGACTTTAAAAAAAAATAATAAATAAATAGAGTCGGCTCATTAGGCCCATGAGCCAGAAGGTCCTAGTCGACTCGAACTTACGATTTAAACGCGGGTCGAGCTTCAGAGTTTAAGGAGCCGGCTCGGTCCATTAGCGCCCTCATTGATTTGTACTATATAGTCTAAATTACGTAAATGAAAACCTGACTTTATTTTTGTCAAAGTTTTAAGGAAAAAAAAAACCTGACTTTATATTTGTGGTTTCGAGCATAGTTATGAAATCTGCTCGATCGTGGACTCGAACAAATCATCGGATCAATGGTTCAGTTTGTGGATCAATAGTTCAACCAATGGATCATTGCTAGACCATAATTCTAATTAAGGGTGTGTTTGTGTCACATTATTTTAGAATAATTTATTTTGAAATATTATATTGATGCAGAATGTGTGGTTGAAAAATAAGGAAAAATTATTGATGTGATGAAAAATATTATTTTATTGAGAAATGTGTTATTAAAAATGAGTAAAATAATGTCAATGAAAATTTTAATGTGAGTCAAATATGGGCTAAATAATATTTTTTAAAACAAAACGGGACAATATAAATTTTATTTTATTTCATTTTTCAAAAATCGAATATATATACACACACGTTAATTATAAAGGCTTCCTGCAAGTACAGTAGCGATCAAAGTTCTAGCCATTCATATAAGACACGTGGGTTTGAATCTCTCGTTCTAGCCATTCATATAAGATGCGTGCTTGAATCTTTCGTATGGCCCCGTTCGGTACGGATTAAAATCCAATTAAAATTGAAAATATGGTCGTTATTAGATCTCACTTGTCAAATAAAAGTCAATAATAACGACTAGTTTTTCAATTTTAATCAATTCGATAAAAATAAAAAATAAAAAAATACTAGTTTACATTGAACCGATACCAATTTTCTTTGTACACGTACGATACAGACAATTATGTAACGTCTGAGCGGCTCTTTACTAGTTTCTTTGTGAATGGACCAATTAATACCACTCGGATCAGACCACTATTCGATTCGTCAATTCCCATGCTAGACCGATCAGTCTGAATCGATTTGTATAACTATGATCAATACAACTTAGACTAGATCACTGTCCGATTCTTAGGTGGATCGGTAGGTCTTATCTGATTCTTATGGCTATTCCGAGGGGTCAACAAATTTCTAAAGAGCTCGGTATTTATAGTTATGAACATAAAATTCACGAAATTCTATTAAAGTCTTTCTAAGTAAAGAAATCTTAACAAATCTACTGTTTATTACGAAGTTGAGGACACCTAATGTTTGATTGAATAACTCTATTATTCATTGGATATGACTTTGACATTTTTTAAAGAAAAAAATTGTAAGTCTAACATCATAATATAGGTTTGGTGAAGTTTACAAATTATTAACCCTATGATAATTGGTGAGTATAATTCTATATGATGGTTACAATATTGATGGTAAGTTTTTCTCTATTTTTTTATAATTTTTTGTTTCCCTAATTTTCCTCTGTGTGGGCAAAAATTTTGTCTCGATTTTCAATTCAATTTTGACGTCATTATTGTTTTTTTGAATAAAATTACAATATTTGCTTTAAATTTGGAACTATTTTTTTTCTCGAGTTCTTATATACCAAGCACGTTACAATTAATTACGCAAATGATAAATATATTTTACACGTTTATTTAGACTTTTAAATTTAATTAATAATCTCTCAACTCTGTAAAGATAAACTCGCTTTCTTTCTTCATTTGTTCCAAGTTTCTTCTTTAATTTCCATTTTCGAGCTTATAATTCAAAGATAATTTATTGCACGTTTGGTGCGTTAAGTTGATCGGGATTGACAAAATAACTTATAATTTTTTTATCACATTCTTTTTCCACATTTTTAGTAATTAGTAGTATTGGACATAATTTCAGACTATCATAAACAAAAATTTAATTTGATTATTCTTAATATTGTGTACCAAGCATGTATTTTTTTTAAAAAATTTAATTATATTGAGTTTTATTAAGCTAATTCAACGTGTTTTAGGCGATAATATCAATAATATCATGAATTACACATTATTCTACTTATTACATGGGTTCTTCAACCGATCTACGTCCACCCTTGCTTTCAACTGCATTTTGCTTTGCACTTACTTTGACACATCGTAAAAATATTTGGAAAAGGAAGGGATACAAGACGACGTTAAAACTTTAAAAAAGCATTTTCGTTAGGAAATCCAATTTGAATAGCGATAGCTTTTATTGTTAAGTTATCGTAACGATTAATGTAAACTTATAATTAAATTTAGTCCTACGTTTCTTTGTCGGTAACACCGGTAATGCCCCCATCAAAGAGGTCAAATCAACATATGAGGGAAATGAATAATGCTTCTCAAACAAGGTTTAAAAACATGGGCGATAACAGTGGATACCTTTTTTTTCAAACCGTCCAATAATGTTGTGCCACGTGTCTCCTTATTTTTTAACCCTATCGTCGAGTCTATTTATGTAGCATGATTGTGGCTAATGATGAGACTTCATCGCACACGTAGATACGAATTGATTTGAAAAGAATATCATCTCTGATTCAAATGAATAAAATCAATAATGTTCTATGATTTAAACACGAGCTGAGCTTGAGTGTTGAAGGAGCCAACTCGGTCCATTATCATCCCTATTCTATGTAGTCTATATTACGTTAACGAAGATAACAAGTATTTATATATACAAAAAGCAACATTATGCATGTTTTAGTCTTTGTATTTTAAATTATGCTTTAATTAACTGAATAATATGACTGAAAAACTGTAATCACTTATCAAAGACAACATTATGCATACGAATAGAAAAACCTATTTTTGTTCTTTATTACATGAAGCCTTGTTTCATTTTTCTATTTTTGAATTCTAAATGAAATTTTATATTTTTATATTTTTTTTCTTACTTAATTTAATTTTTTTTATTTTATTCAAAGTTATATATTATCTGACTTTATATTTGTGGTTTTGAGCATATGTATGGAATTGGCTTGATTGTTGACTCGAACAAATCATCAAGTCAATGGTTCAATTGGTAGATCAATAGTTCAACCAATGAGTTATTGATAGACCATAAATTCTAACTAAAAAATAATTTTTTTATAAAAAACAAAAGACAACATAAATTTTATTTTATTTTCTTAAAATTGTATAATATATATTTCGCTCATATTAATTGTAAAGGCTCTCTGTAAGTACCATCCTGTAGAGACCAAAAAAAAAAAAAAAAATCGTTCAACTTGATACTCGTGGACCCCATCTCGAATGTGATGGACATTACCCCCTAATTGTGTAAACTGGGTGGGGTTGTTACTCCGAAGTAGGTACGAAACATATAGAGTTACAAAAGTACTAGACGGACGGGAATGGAAATGACCGGCCTGTTCCGTTGCCATCATTATACCGTAGTGGTCAATGTTCTAACATTTCATACAAGGTGTATGTGTTTGAATCTCTCTTTGTACAAATATGATATAAAAGTTTGCTCTTGACCAATTTGGTCCCGATACCAATTTTCTCTGTACCCATGCGATACAAACATTTATGTAATGTCTAAGCGACTCTTGACTAGTGTATTTGTGAATGGACAATTAATACACTCGAACCTAACCACTATTCAGTTTGTCGGTTCCAAATTGGACCGATCGATTTGGACCAATTCTTATAACTATGATTAATACCACTCGGATTGAATCACTATCCGATCGAAAGGTATGATCTGATTCTTATAACTATGGTTTCAACTTTTGAGAGCCATTAACGTATTCCCCCCCCCCCCCCCCACCCCCCACCCAAATAAAGTAACCACGAATTTAACGTTTGAGGTTAAGTTTACTGTGCAACTAAAGACTCAAGAAAATGGACAGAATTGCAGAAACAATAACTGGGACAAGATTGGGAGAATTGTGCTTTGATTTCTTGAAGAGAAATCATATAAATACACAAACGTTTGTAGAATTTCAAAATTATTAAACTTGTAGAATCTTTTGAAAAATTAGGTGATAAATCAATTTATATTTACTATAAAATAATATATTTAGACTTATATTAGGAAATATTGTTAATTAAAATTAAGGATAATTAAAGGTTAATTTGGAATATATTCTCTAACCTTATCGTTCCCAAAATCAATCAATCAGTAATTTCTTTTCAATTTTCTCTCACCTGCACCCATCTTATCTCACATTCCAACCGAAATCTCAATCTCTCATCTTCACTCAACGTTTGAATAAATGAAATTTCTTAATTTTTCAGGCACAAATAATCCGGTGATTCCAAATAAGAGAATTATTTTTCTTACAATCCGATTTCAATCCGATGAGAGTTGTTAGAACAATGTAGTCGAAGAATTCGATGATTGAAGATCTCTATATTTCGCTGTGAAATGATCATGAAGTCATTATTTTTTTATTTTTTTTCGTTTTATTCACAAGCTGTATATTCTTGGATAGGTTAAATTGAAAGATTAACGAAATGAGATTTATTGTTGATCTGAAGTGTCGAATTCATCTAGTGACATAAAAATTAATAATTTCTGAACAAGTTTCTGTATTTCATACAATCTTTGCATCAGTGTGACCTATTGATTGTATGTTTTATGCTGTATATGATCTGATTTTGCTTTAACAGTGACTGTTTGTGATTGTATCTGTGTAATCTATTATTATTGGATTTTTTTTTTTATACAAATTGTGTTGAATTGACATGATTGTGTTATTTTCATATTTGTTACAAGAATTGAATTAAATGATATTTATTATACGTTAAATTGAGAGATTGCATGTTAGAACATTCAATGTTTTTTTCCATGAATTTGTTGTTAAATTGAGAAATTTATACTTATTCATATGGTTGTCCCATGTTCACATACATCATCTTTATCAAATTATTGACCAAGAGAGGAAAGTTTGATATGAAGGGATATGTAAACTGGTACTCGAGAAACGAATGTTATCGATATATTACTCACTACTCTATTACTTGTTATTGATATTGTCTTCTTGCGGGAAAATATCACAACACTCATCAAAATTGTTATATAATTATGTTCTATTAAACGTTGTAGACTCGTAGTTAAAGATTTAATACTGAAGGTTCTCGAGTTGGAAGAATGAGCTCAAGTCACCTATCGTCATTGAGTGAAAAGAATGAGATTGACCTGAACAACTCCAAATCAATTCAACTAAACTTAGTATACCTCTAATCGAGTCATTCTTCTAAGAGAACACCCATAGTTCGACGACCAAAAAATTTAAAATATACGAAATATCAATCAACGCATAATTGAAATTTTCCCGACCCTTTGGGTTTGATAATAGCTTCTTATTAAAGTTCTATGCAAATAGGTATTGGTCGCATACAGGTTCTTTATCCTTCTCACCGAAATAAGAAAAATTACATAATCTAGTTTTTAAATATGATTGAAGTAAGTTCTGTTTTTTACTTATTTTTAATGTAACTTTTTGGTCTAGATAAATATAATTAATTCACCTGTTTCAACTTCGAAAAAATCACTTATTTTTTAATTTACTTATAACCATGATTGTTGGTGGCAATTCAAATTTATGTTTAACTTAGTTATAACCCTTGGTTGGACTCCATTTTAATGAAAAATTGGGGGAAAATAAGTTTTGTAATAGCGATTCTTTAAGAATGTGTAGTTAAAAAATAAGATTTTTTTTTTTTTTTTCAATTTACACGTAATATTGTTTTATGGAACAAAGTGTTAAAAATGAATTTTTGAAAAAAGTGTAGGCGCATAGTTATTCTGGAGTTAATTGTTTCGTTGTTCACTGGACCTTACACCTCTTGCCGCTTACCACTAAACTTCTCAATGGCCACCGAACTTAATTCTGTTGCATTCAATTGGCCATTGGATGGATTTCGTCTATGATTGCCAATGTGGAGGACGAAAATATGACATGAAAGTTAAAATTCTCCACATATTAAGGGACTTGCATACGTGGATGCCAAATCAGCAAACATGCTCTTACCCCCCCTAGACCCAAAACCAATCCAGCCGTTCTTCCACAGTCACCTCGCCGTTTCCCACCCATTTAAGTGTAAGGTGAATTACTGTGAACCCATAAAAATCTAAAATCATTGTACGCAAACATCAGAATGAAATAAAAATTAAAGCATAAAACCTAAAGATTTTATGGCACATACCGAATTAAGATTAGAGAATTGAGAAATCCCAAAGCACAAAAAATTGAAAATTGAGAGGCAAGGAATCCCCAAAACTACGAGCACTAAGACAAATACATGAACTTAACAAGCGTATGAGGATTGAAGTATTATTATTTAAGAATAATGCTATCCAATATCAAATATCAATGGTGCTAAACGTGAGTCTATGTGGCATTATATGAGGGGTACTTTTAAGTTTGACCTAGTCAACAAGTCTATTTGTCACTTTAACTTTCCAACTATACTATGACATGTTTGATATATATTAAAATTTTCATTCTTCTACTCATTTTCAACCGCACACATGCAATAAAATAATATTTTTCATCACATCGATAACTTTTCCTTTTTTTTAACCACATATTTTTCATCAATTTACTATTCCAGAATGCATTTTTCCAAAATAATGTAGTTCAAACACATCTTATATTTTCACATTGGCCCATTAGACGTTAAAAGACAAAAATGTCCTTAAATAAGTTATACAATTACAAAATATTGTTTTGTTTAAAAGATTATTTTACCATTTTAGTTAACAATTGAAAATCAAACACTTTCCACTTCAAATTTCAAAATCACTTAACTTTTCTTATCTGTCTATTCCAATACAGATACAAACTCTCTCAACTTTCATCTGTTTCAACTTCAAAATCTCTGAAATTTATCCAATGCTAAGTAATGAAATATTTTTTAATATCAATCACTTCGAATCGATAAGTATATTTACATATATTTTATTTCATTTTCGTTAATTTGTTATACTTTTTAAACGATAAAAATCGATGAATTTTTTTTTTTATGTTTAACAAATGGAAAATTTTATCGATTAAATTTTTTAATCGATAAATAGCCTGTTGCAACAATCGAAACAGTCTATTGTTTAACAGTCGACTATTTTCAGGTTGCTAAGCCTTTTTTTTTAAATTTCTGTTTGCCCCAGTCGAGTCAAATGACTATATATTTTCTTAAAATTAAAAAAAAAATTGTTTTGTCTTGCAGATATGGTTGTAATACCAATTTATTTCTTTGGTGATTTCGAATTGGATGAGAAAGATTAATGGGTATTGAGATGGACAAATGATAAACATGGCGATATTCCAATTTCCATAAAGGAGAGTACAACATATGCGGGAATGTACCATGATTTACAAAATAAACCGATTGTCGATCCTTCTCTGTACGATATGGATCTGAGATTTCGATTAAAAAATGATTCATCTATTTCGATTCCACATATGAAGGTTACTTGTGATAAATAAGTGAATTATCTATTTGAATTGAACAAAATGTACATGACTCTTCTTTGGGTAACTTTAGTGCTGAAGGATGTCGCCGAAGGTGGACATGAAGATTCGGTTGGAGGGGATCACATTGCCAATGATTTTCGGGACAAGGTGGAGATAGCTCGTGAGAAGGATGTGATTATTTTCGAGCCAATTGTGATCTCAGTGTTACATACAAAATTCTGTCGGTAGTTCATCACAATGAGAACGACAATGAATTTACAAATGAAGATTTGAATGCTTTATTCTGTCGAATACTTGAGTGGGGTGGGAGCGCAATAGCTAGAACGAGTGGACTGTCATCTAATTTTTTGAGTGTGGTTCCCGTTGAGATTTGTTTACAATGAATATTTACTTAAAAGAATTTTAAATTAAAAAATTAAAAGGAAAAAAAAAAAAACTTGCCAATTCATTAAAAAGAATATTTCATTTTAGTAATTATCAATTTCAAATTCTTTATTTAATCATATATATAAAAAAAACTCAAACAAAAGAAATTTATTAAATTAAATAAAGAATATAAATATTATTTATTTAAATTTTAAAAAAATAAAGATTTGTTTACAATGAATATTTAATTTAAGAATTTTAAATTAAAAAGGAATTTTTTTTGCTAATTCATTAAAAAAGAATATTTCATTTTAGTAATGATCAATTTCAAATTCTTTATTTGATTATCTATAAAAAAATTCAAACAAAATGAAATTATGAAAAGTAAAAAAAGAATATAAATATTATTTAATTAAATATAAAAAATTAAAGATTTGTTTACAATGAATATTTAATTAAAGAATTAAAAGGAAAAAAAAGAATTTGCTAATTCGTTAAAAAGGAATATTTCATTTTAATAATTATCAATTCAAGTTTTTTATTTAATTATATGTATATATAATTCAATCAAAATGAAATTATTAAAATTAAGCAAAGAATATAAATATTTTTTAATGAAATTTTAAAAAATTCAAAGATTTGTTTACCATTAATAGTTAATTAAAGAATTGTAAATAAAAAATTATAAGGAAATAAAAAATTTGCTAATTCGTTAAAAAAATATCATTTTAGTAATTATTGATTTCAAATTCTTTATTTAATTATATATATTAAAAAATCAAAAAACAGTAAATTATTAAAATAAAATAAAGAATATAAATATTATTTAATTAAATTTGAAAAAATTAAAGATTTGTTTACCATGAATATTTAATTAAAGATTTTTAAATTAAAAATTACAAGAAAAAAAATTCTAATTTGTTAAAAAAAGAATATTTTATTTTAGTAATTATCGATTTCAAATTCTTATTTAATTGTATATATCAAAAAAGAAGTAAAAGCATTTTTAAAGCCTCAAGAAAATCTTCTATTTCAATTTTCAATAAATCTCAAAGTCTCATGGATTTTCTATTGGGACAATCAAATTATTCAAAATCCTGGTTCGGAATTCAATGTCAAAAAGATTGCAAGAACATTCAAAATCAAATTGTGGTCGAAATTTCATGAAACAAATTGCTGTCCTAAGACAGTAAACTCATGGATTCAAGAATAAAAGAATATCAGAATTCCCTCTAAAAAATAGCAAGAAAAAAACTGCTGATTTTCTTACAGAAAAATCAAAATTATTGGCTATGTTAAGTTAGTGCAAAAATCCAGAAGAATTATCTGTAATTTCTGAGAAAATTGCATATATATATATATATAATTCAAACAAGGGGAAAATATTTAAATATTTGTTAACGAATTTTAAATTAAAAAATTAAAAGGAAAAAGATTTTTCTAATTTGTTAAAAAAGAATATATCATTTTAGTAATTATCAATTTCAAATTGCTTATTTAAGTATATATATAAAGAATTCAACCAAAAAGAAATTATTAAAATTAAATAAAGAATACAAATATTATTTAATTAAATTTAAGAAAACTAAATATTTGTTTACAATGAATATTTAATTAAAAAAAATTTTAAATTAAAAAATTAAAGGTAAAAAAAAATGAATTTCCTAATTCGTTGAAACAAATATTTCATTTTAGTAAGTATCAATTTCAAATTCTTTATTTAATTATCTATATAAAAATTCAAACAAAAGGAAATTATTAAAATAAAAAAATATATAAATATTATTTAATTAAATTTGAAAAACATAAAGATTTGCTTACAGTGAATATTTAATTAAAGAAACTTAAATTAAAAAATTAAAAGGAAAAGGTTGCTTACAATGAATATTTAATTAAAGAAACTTAAATTAAAAAATTAAAAGGAAAAGGGAAAGAATTTGCTAATTCGATAAAAAGGAATATTTTATTTTAGTAATTAACAATTTCAGATTCATTATTTAATTATATAGATAAAAAAATTCAAATAAAAGGAAATTAAATAAAGAAAAAATTATTATATATTATTAAATTATTAAAATTAGTATTTTAAAAAAAGGATGTACTGACTGTTATAGTCGGCCCATTAACAGTCGTGAATTGACTGTTAACTGTCAACTCGTGACTGTTAAACAGCCGACTAAAGGTTAGTGGCCGATTGTTTAGCAGTTAAGGATATTTTTGATTTTTTGTTTGTATATGTTATGTTTTAATCTTTTTTTCATTGTATTAATGAGTCAAAAGCCAATGTGAAAATATGCTCCAATCAACCGGTCATTTCCCACTATTTCATCTATTATATGATATGTTCAATTAATTGGGAAGTTATGTAATACATTTAATTGAATTTGTAATTTAATCTCATTAGTGCTACTTAAATCGGTGTTAAAAACTAGTGTCTAGGGTTGGACAAAAGTCCCGAACCGAATCGAGCGGTTCTTCATAAGTTAAATATCCAAACGGGTACTCAAATTAAGAATCAATGGGTTTGGATCGGTTCTCGGTTCTAGACCAAGAACCGAAAAATCGAATAAAACTCGAATCTAAATAATTTTTATTTTATTTTTTATATTGAATTAATTAAATGTTTAAATTTTTTTAAACAAATTAACAAACTAATTCAAGCCAAATTAATTTTTTGTAACTTTGTTAGCCTAACATTTGGGCCTTATTATTAAATTTTTTTAGTTCAACAATTTTTAGTTTATTTGTGTTTGTTATTTGTGCTTTTTTCAATTATGCTTGCATAGTTTCTCAATATGACAAGTCAAGCAAATGATGATTAAATCAAATAGTTGGCAAGTATTATCAATACTTAAAAAAATATTTTATTAGATAACTTTTAATTTATATTTCATTTTCTTTGTGCATGCTGTTTGAAGCAAATAAATTATTGATATGGATAATCGAATGTTTTAATATTAGTATCTACTTTTTGGTATTTGTATTAATTGAATTAATCTTATTGAACAACTTATTATTTATGTGTTTTTAAATTGGGCAACGTTAATTTGTAAAAGTTACGAATGTAGATGTCATTAGTTGTATTTATGTATTGTTGTTGTAAATGTTAAAAAAATTAATTATAGTACGGAACCGAATCGAACTCGAACGGTTCTATAATTATATTTGGACTCGATGGTTCCATTTATTAAATACCCGAAAATTTTGAATCAGTTCGGTTCTCTTCCGACCCAACCCACGTCCATCCCTACCAATGTTATCAAATAAAATTTCTCATTATTTAAATTGTTAAAGTTTCAAAATATGAAAGCAAAACAGAGAATAGAGAAGAGGTCCAAGTAAAAAGGGGGTTTGCTTTTATAGAAAAAATGAGTTCTGAAAAAATTTCTTGACGATGAGGAGAGGAGGGGTTGGGAATCAGTGACAAATACAGTCGAAATCATTTTTTGCAACCGTTGCCAGAATTTTTTAGGTTGATTCAGCCGCTGGAGTTTGATGAAGGATCAGAAGCTAATAACATGGATCTGTACATATTCTAAGATCAAAACTTAAGGGTCAAATGGAAAGGTTTTGATGATGGGCAAAATGACCTATATCTTGGTTTGAGGGTGGGTTTTCCGACGAATATGAGTGGCGCTTTTCGATGATTTCCTTCGGGTGGGGAATTGAGTCAATTGTTCAAATGATCACTGAACTCAAACACGTTTTCCATTACTAGTTAAAGTTTACAAAGTCGAGTTCTGGCTATTGAACTTTGAAAAAGGTTGAACTTTATTCACCAGCATAACTTCTTTTTAAAATTTTTAACGGAATCAGTGAGGTGGCTGACAAAATGTACACGTGGCGTCCCATCACACCTTTAAACTTTGAGATGGTCGAATTTTAACTACTAAACTTGGAAAAAGTATTTGATTGCTCGTTAAATTTTGAAAAACGTCTTCTATTACTTACTAAACTTTGATGTTGTTGAATTTTGGCCACTAAAATTTGAAAAAAAAAAATGTTTTCTATTCCTCACAATAAATTCGGATTTAATTAAAATTCATTGTTAAATTTTAATTTAATTCAATTCGAACTATTGTGTATTTCGTTGTAAATCCGAATATTAAAATTCAGATTTAATTTAATTTCAATAACAAATTATTGTATATTTCATTGCAAATTCCAAATATTATGATAGACAACGCTTGCAAAGTTGTGCAAATGAAGTGAATAGTACTGAAATACACAATAATTTGTTAATAAACTTTACTTTTAATATTTGAATTTTACAACGAAATACACAATATGCCCATGTTTGGTCGGCATTAAAATAAGACTTTAGCAGCTTTTGATAAAAATTGATGAAATGTGTGGTTCAAAAGTTGTAGGTCCCATAAATGTGGTTAAAATTAATTGTTGAATTTGAGTTTGAGTTTGATAAAAATTTAGATTTTAATTCCTACCAAACTTGGACTAAATTTGTTGTTAAAATTAAACTAAATTCCTGTTTTAATCCAAAACTCAACAGGAATTTTAATTCAATCCAAATTTATTGTGAGTAATATAAGACATTTTTTGATATTTAGTTTCGATAATCTCAAAGTTTAGTGAGCAATAGAATATGTTTTTCAAAATTTAGTGAGCAAACGATTTTTTTTAAAGTTTATTGGCCAAAATTAGACTATCTCAAAGTTTAGTGGCCAAAATTCGACCGTCTCAAAGTTTAACAGCTAAATCTCGACCACGTTAAAGTTCAGTAAACAGCAGAATGTGTTTTTAAAAGTTTAATGGGCAATCAAATACATTTTCCAAAATTTAGTAACCAAAATTCGATCATCTCAAAGTTTAACTGCGTAACTGAATGCCATGTGTACATCATGTCGGCCACATCATCAATTATGTTAGATGCTTTAAACGGAAGTTAAACCGGTGAGTAACGTCCGCCATTTCTCAAAATTTAGCGGTCAAAACTCGACATCTCGGATTTCAGTGAGCAATTGAAGATATGGACGTAAGTTCAGTAACCATTGGAACAATTAACTCCAATGAAATACACAATAAAATTATTATTAAAATTAAATTAAATTTTACTTATAATATTTGGATTTTACAACGAAATACACAATAGCGAATGTTTGGTCAAGATTAAAATCATATTTTAGCAGATTTTGATAAAAGTTGATGAAACATATTGTTGAAAAGTTGTAGGTCTCATTAACGTGGTTAAAATTAATTGTTGACTTTAAATTTGATACAAATCTAGCCCCTGTTTGAGCCACCTTTTTTGAAAATGAGAATGAAAAATATAGCCGTTATTGGGGTCCACACAAGAGATAGAGAATTTGAATTTAAATGTTGATATGATGGATAACTGTCATATTTTTCATTTTAGTGGGGAAAAAATATGGCTCAAACAGGGCCCTAAATTTTATTTCCTACCAAACATAGACTAAATTTGTTTCTAGAATTAAATTAAATTCAAATTTTGATCCAAACCTTAACAACGAGTTTTAATTAAATCCAAATTTAGCGTAAGTAATAAAAGATGTTTTTCAAAATTTAGTGATCAAAATTCGATCATTTCAAAGTTTAGGGAGCGATAGAAGACGTTTTTTAAAGTTTAGCGAGCAACCAAAATCATTTTTAAAGTTAAGTGGCCAAAATTCGACAATCTCAAAGTTTAGTGGCAGCCAAAATTCAACCTCTTAAAGATTAGAGACCAAAATTTGATCAGTTTAAAGTTCAGTGAGTAGTAGAATATGTTTTTTGTTTTTCAAAGTTTATTGAACAATTGAAGCCATTTTTCAAAGTTTATTGATCAAAATTCGATCATCTCAAAGTTTGATGGCGTGATTGGACACCATGTATACATTCTATCGGCCACGTCATCAATTTTGTCAGAGATTTTAAACGGAAGTTATATTAGTAAGTAATGTTCAACGTTTTCCAAAATTTAATGACCAAAATTCGACATCTCAAATTTCAGTAAGCAATTGAAGATATAAACATAAGTTCAGTGACCATTGAAACAATTAACTTTGGAAAATTTGGTTTTGGGTTTAGTGGGTGGGGGAGTGGGGGGGGGGAGTGCGTGGAGTTAATTTTCATTTTTTTAACCGTGCTACTTGGCCAAGCTCAAAGTCAGGCCAAGGGGCTTTGATAGGGGTATCCAAAAGTCCTGAACTGAATTGAACGATTTTTCATAAGTTAAATAACCAAACGGATACCCGAATCGAAAATCGATGGGTATGGGTTGGGTCTCGGATCTAGACCAAGAACCTAAGAACCGAAACTAAATAATTTTTTTATTGAATTAATTAAATTATTTTATTTTTCCTAAATAAATTAACAAATTAATTAAATAAATCAGATCATTTCATAATTTTAAGCCTTGTGTCTTAAGTTTTTAATATAGATCACCGACATTTTAATATTAATATCTACTTTTTGGTATTTGTATGCATTGAATTAATGTTATTCGACAGCTAGTTATTTATATATTTTTGAATTGAGCCACGTTAATTTGTAAAAGTTACGAATGAAATGTCGTTAGTTATATTTATGTAGTGTTGCTGTAAATGTTAAAAAATTTAATTATGGTATGGAATCAAAAGGAATCGAACTGAACATAATCGAATCGAACCGAACCGAATTCAAACTTGAACGGTTCCATAATTATATTTGGACCCGACGGGTCCATTTATTAGATACCCGAAAATTTTAGAATCAAACAAAATTCAACCGAACCGAACCGACCAACGAACAACCCTAGGCTTTGCCCCTGTTTTTCTTTTTTGGTATTTAGCATCCGTAAGTCTCTTGACGTGTGGAGAATTTTAACTATCATGTCACCTTTCCATCCTTACGATTGGGAAGATGAGCTGTACAGTTCAGTGAATGTAACATTTGACTCCTTGTGTTTAAACAAGTAATCACTTTTTTTCGTCACAAACCAAAAAAAGAAAGGTTGTTGACTACGACTCTCTGTACAAAATCAACAAAAATTCCCCTTCCCCCCTCTTTCTTGTTTAAGCTGTTTGTTACACTAAACCCTAACCTGTAGATTTAGATACATACATGGGTTGCTCTGCTTCAGTTCCCGGTAAATTAAACTCATTTTAACTTGAATCAACGTCGACCTAAATTTTCCCCTGATTTAGTGAATTGATTTTAATTGAGCTTCTATTTATCCAATAAGAATTGACTTGTGGACCCTTTTGGGATTTGTTTATTTGATGAAGGGTTTGGTTTATTTTTTAATTTTAGGTTTCTGTTCAATTTTCCGTGTGCAGAAAGAAATTTGGGGCGGATAGGCGGACTTAATCCGGAGAATGGAGGGGCAAATGATGCTAAGAACCTGCGGGTGAAGGTACATTTCTGCACTGTTTTCCTCGTGTTATTTGCTGAAACTTACAGAAAAAGTAGGTAATTGTGTGTATGATGAATTGTTTGATTGCTTCGTGCTTGTTTCTTTCAGAAATTTAGCTTTGCAAATTTTCATTTCTTTTCTCCCTTTTCCTGTAGCTCTTATATTTTTGTATTTAGTTTTGTTGGTGTAACCGTGTAAGCTTCCTATTTTTCCTCTTTGGTCAACCGCTTATGAATTACTTCAGAATGTGTGCATAATTCTCAGCACAGTAGGCATTAGCTTGAAAGTCCTTATTATTCACATTTTGAGTTGCTGGACTTTCTATTTCTAATGAGGATATAGACTTTATCTGAGCTTTTGTTATCCCCACCATGTGATTTTTTGGATATTTGGTATTCACAGTCTGTACCATCAGGGTGTTCATAAATATGCACATTTATTACTCGAATTGGTCCTCAAAGGAAGGAGAAGGAAGAAGAGATGGTCTATACGGCGTAAAAATGGGATTCCTGGTGCTTATAGTTATTTTTGATTTAACATGGGAGGCAGACCATAGATGGGTTTTCCATTTTTCATTTTTAAATCCTCCCTCATGGTCCAGACGTGAATAGTATATTTTCCTATGTTAGGTATCCTGGGTTTATTGCTTGCTGTTGTAACCCACAAAAGATTCATAATATTACTACTTTTTTCACCACTGCTGACTTTAAATATTGAATTGCAAAGTGAAACTTTCAGCAAACTGGATTTTTATTTTTCTTTCGAGTCCTCTCCTTTGTTCCCAGTTATTCCTCGATTATTGTTTACTTTTTGTTGTGATACAATCCACAAGTATTACTGACAACTATGAGGAAAACAACACCGTCAAGGATTGACTCTAATAAAGCTAATTATCAACTACTTGGGGTGGTCAATGCTTTAAAAGCAGTTTGATATGAACACATTCGTTCTTGAATTAAATGCTGTAATTTTGAATCTAACAAAGGAGCTAATACGAAAAAGCAATTCAAATGCATAACACATTATCATACCGTTTACATAGAAAGCGGTTTCTCAAAATCAAGCAAAAATTATGGGATGAAGGGAGTATTTTATTGTTGGCATATGAGTTAAAACAGAAAAAGGAAGACTCGTGGAATAATTCAAATGTATAACACAGTTTTGAGGCATGCCAAGCATTACGTTCTATGAATGCTAGAATTTCAAGAAAAATATAATCTCCAGCAAGGCATGCCAAGCATTACGTTCTATGAATTCTAGAATTTCAAGAAAAATATAATCTCCAGCAAGATGGGTAGACAAATGATTTTTTTTTTTTAAAAATAAAATCATAGAAGCCTCAATAATATTGGAGCAAAAGATGGGGTCTGAATAAAGGAAAAAAACAATTAATGCAATAGGAAGTTATAAACTAGGATAAGAAAGCTTATTTGATATGCCTGTCATTCTTTCTAGAGTTGCATCTTTATGGAGCTTCGCATAGAAATTATTGAAAAGTTATATGCTGTGCTACTAATGTGATTAGGAAGTTATAAACTAGGATAATTTTATTGCTCTATTTTAAATCTCTATCTGATCTATTGCTTGCGATCTGATTATCACATTAAAAATAAATGAAACAAGTGCAATTTGTGCATTTAAAGAGAGAGAAATACAACAGCGTTTCAAGTTAATGAACAGCCACTCTGAGGGTTTTCAGACATGGTTTCCAAATTGATGGTCCAGTGAGCATGACCAATGGAGGGTGTGATACTTGGGTATGAGGCCCTCAACTAGTCATTTTCTTTAATTGAAACATCGTATTAAGGACTCTTACCAGGCTCGTGAACATCAGTATTGAAAGGTAATGTCCTGGAAGTGAATTGTGCAAGTTGCTGCACAGTGTTGTGTACTATCCCAATCATGCTGCATCATATCCTCTTACAGGACAGCATCGATGTCAAGGTGCTCTTGAGCACGAGCTCAAAAGATGATCATTTAATATTCAGATCCTTTTATGAGGCCCTGATGGGCCGCATGTAGAGCTCAGCTTATAGGATTTTGCTTTGGATGTTGTTTGGTGTAGTCACAATCGTTTCAAAGTCCTTTATTAGCATGGATATTATCGACATCTTTTATTATGCTAATGCTTTCCAGTTCCTTAGATTGTTTATACAACATAATGTGATATTTTTTATATTGCAATCAAGTCATAGGATTTAAATCTTTCCTTGTTCTATTATTCTTCGCGACCCCCAAAATAAAAGTAGAGAGAAAGATTTTCAGTTTATGTGAACTAATCATCTTGTTCTATCAATGTGTGCAGCTTGTGGTGTTAGGTAGTTCTGGGGTCGGGAAAAGCTGTATTGTTCTCCGTTTTGTTCGTGGACAGTTTGATCCAACATCCAAGGTAATGATGATATGACAACAAGTATGCATTTGTATAGCCAACCTCAAAGTTAATGGAAATGAGGTTTAGTTGCTCTTGCTCTTGCTCGTTGTTGTTGTTACTCATTAGCCATTGTCAAATAATGGACCTTTTGAAATTAATATGGTTGTAAATTAGTAAATGATATTAATTATCAACTTCAAAATTAATTCAATACATTCAGACATTTTTATCAGAATTTGAGATGAAATGTTCTGTTTGAGCTCAAATAGTGTTTATTCATTAAATTCAAAAATTTTCATCCAAATTTGAGCTCAAATAGATTTCTGGTACTTTATTACTTAAAAACAAGCATAATTATCTTTTCGATCTTTTGACACTTTTAAACTCTACCTGTTACTGTTTGTCAAGCATAAAATTGTACTTATTTATTTACAGGTAAACTTGCTTTACAGTGATAACCAATTTTTTAAGCTAAGCTATAAATGCTCAATATAGCATTTGAATAACATCTGAAGGAATAACAGTTTATGTTTCCGTCACCAGTCTATTATCGAATAGAGAATCTCACTTCTCCAAAGTATCCAACATGAAGTTGATGATAAATTTATTGATAATTGATTTGTTTGGTGCTTTCAGGTAACCGTTGGAGCTTCTTTCTTGTCTCAGACAATTGCCTTGCAGGATTCAACTACGGTGAAGTTTGAAATATGGGACACAGCTGGGCAAGAAAGGTAATCAATTATTGGTCAAGATTTGATATTCCAAGAGTCATTTCTAGCTTTCCCAATTATGTGGATGGAGTTTATTTGCCGAAATCCACCCACAAATCCCGAGCCGAGTTCTCTCTGTTTGTTTAATGAAGACGCGTCATGACAAGGAAGCCTATATTTTTTCATAGGTATGCAGCACTAGCACCACTATATTATCGAGGAGCTGCAGTGGCAATTGTTGTGTATGATATAACTAATCCTGAATCCTTTGCCAAAGCACAGTATTGGATCAAGGTATATTTGAGGCACCACAATTGTACCTTTCCAATTTCATTGCGAGGCTGAAACTTGTAGTTAGCAACAGCAACATTATTGCTGTAATTATGATTAAGCATCAATGTTGATGTTATCAATATCATAGGGAAGAATGCCATTGGTAGCATGCTCACGAGTCTCTGAATCTTGCGCATTAATGACAGGCTATGAGTGCTTGGTTATATTCCCTATGGGCATTCCTGGGCACGGATTCTCAGAAACATGAATGTTAAATATGTATACCAAAATATTGCCTTTTATGTTAGTTGATCTTTTTATTGCTGAAGTCACTATTCACAATGACAGGAATTACGTAAACATGGGAGCCCTGAAATAGTCATGGCTTTGGTCGGTAATAAAGCTGATCTCCATGAAAAACGAGAAGTACCTGTTCAAGTGAGCAATATATTCTGTAATGCTTTCTCTCTTTGCAAATCTTAGCCGATTTATTCAAAAGTAACAAATTTCCTTTTCTTTTTCAAAGGATGGAATCGACTGTGCTGAAAAGAATGGGATGTTCTTTATAGAGACATCCGCTAAGACAGCAGATAATATAAACCAGCTATTTGAGGTACATTCTGAAATTACAGTCTTGAAGTGTAATCACGTACATTTGCCTGTAGCTGGCTGTAAAATTCAGTAAACAACTGTGCTTAGAAACATCGTTCTCATTGTTGCTTATAGTTGTGATGAATACAATAACCAAAAATGTTAGCCGAAATAGAGAATGGTCCAGAATTATGGAGTCTCATGTCTAGTATCTGGCAAACCACTAGGAAATAGCCTACAATTGTTTTATTTATTTCTTTTTAGTTTGAACAAGAAGGTTTTATTGAACACGTGAATAAAACAGGCTTCATAGATTGGTATGACGAGCTTGTTATTAAATAAAGAAAGCCCATGGATCAAACTTCTTAATAGGTGAAACTATCCCTGGATTGCATCTAGACTCATCCCACCGTGAAAGCAAATCCAGTAACTGGCAATAAGTGGGTGGTCAGAAATCCCATGTTTTAGGAGATCACAAACTATGTTTTCTTCGCTGTATGAGCTTATACAGAGCCCAACTCCTTAATAAGGGGAGGGAAGCTTTTGTCCGCACAATTCCTTATTTCCTACGACATCTTGTTTTGGGCCTCAATTGAATGATAACTACGGTATATTTAGCTAGCGAGCATACTAAAATAATCGTCAGTTTCTTGACTAGAATATGATTTCATAGTGAAGGTGACGTCTTTCTCTTTTTGGATGGTTTGATTTGTCAGGAAATAGCAAAGAGACTCCCACGCCCGGCCTCTTCCTGATTTTGAAACGTTGAGAATTAAGTTGTGCACTAGATATTGCTGGATGTGCTTGTATTGTATTATAGCGTATATTACTTTCAGGACTGCAATTGTACCTACTGTGTTTCTGTTGGAGTTCTATCATAATTTTTCAAAAAACTTGGGCACATGTATGTTTACAGCCTATCATATAAGTGTGTTATAGTCAATTATGGTACTCGAAAATTTCGTCATAAATTGACGTCTGATAATTATGTTTATATGTATGGTGTAACAACCCAAATTTTCATAAACCTTGGTGTTACCATAAAATCCATTTTTCTTTACATTAAATACGGAACGATAAAAATAAAATTCTTTAATAATAAAAATAATAATTGGAACATTCATAAATTTAAATTAAATCATGAATCTTTAAACATAATCAACTAACAATTAAATGGACATGTCATTGAATGGGAATGAAAACTAATTAATCAATTGAAAGATGGAAGTTTAATGCTTTTCGTTTTTTGAATCCTCTTGACAGTTCGCATCGCCATCCCGTCGCAGTTTCAATCGTCTGGAATTAACATGTAAATTATTGTAAGAGTGAGTATTTGAAAAAAAAAAAAATACCTAGTAAGATATGTGCAGTTTTCCTAGACAATTGTATAATAATAAAATAAGCATTTCATACCACATTTCTTATGAATATATCGATGACCAAGAGAGACACCCATTAGTAGTATTTTGAATTCTCGAAAGATTTCGCATTTCGTTATAAAGAATCCAACAGAGCTCACATTTCGTTAGGTCGAATCAGAATGTCTATTGGCAATTTATGCATAGATTACTGAATATATACGGAACAAACAATTTCCACAAAAGTATTTTACCTCAATAGATCAAATAAATTTTTGAAAGAAATATGAATTCACGTTCCAAATTCTTTTCCTAAATCTCTCTGCTGCGTTCAATTTGTGGGTACTATTTATTTTTGTGGTGAATAATGGGACATTTGCATGGTATTTATAGTTGAAAATAATTGAGTTTTGAAACAACTGAAATAGAGGAGTCGTGTTCAGTTGGTAATGGACCAATTTGTTAACTGGTTTAATTGAATTGGAATGTTAATATAAGAATTGAAAGAATGAAAAGTAGCGTTTATTCCTATTTGGATTACCATTAAACTTTATCCAAATCGATGTAGGATTACAATTATCTGTCAACCTTTATCTTACACGAATAATGGCTCTCATAAAAATCTAAATCATAAACCAATTTTTAAGAAATTACCAATTAAAATAACTTTTCTGAACATCAATATCTTAGGTCTAACTTATTCAAATTAACTTTTTTTTCAAACCTAAAATTCATGATTCCTGTTTGGTACGACTTAAAATCCAATTAAAATTGAAAATATGGCCGTTAATGGGTTTCACCCGTCTAATAAAAGTCAACAATAACGGCTATATTTTCAATTTTAATCTGATTTTAATCTCTACCACACACCCTCTAAATATGATCTATCCAACAAGTCCAATATTGATATGTATGTTAAATTTCGTTATATCAAAATCTAATTATTTGACCCAAAAATAATAAGAATATAAAACATATTTCACTTTAATCCCTCAACTTTCAAAATATAAAAATATAACATATAAAATAAATGATTTTTTTATTCTATAAAACTTTCGCGGCGTTACATATAGCAAGGTGTGGGAAGTCTCTAATTTCCACATCTTCTACGGTAATTGGAGCACGTTGGTACTTGAGAGACGGAAGAAGATCAAACATCAAACAAATAGTTTATGTTTTAATATTTCCTGCTCATATCGAAGCATCAAACGTGTCCTAAATTGTAACTCTTCTCATCCTTGTTTACTCTTCTTTTTCCTTTTTAACAAAATAAAAATCGAGCTTAAAAGTTAATTGAATATTATGGATATATCTTAAGGCTATGTTTGTTTCGAATTAAAATTAGATTTTAATTTAAGTCAAAATCAAACAATCAATATTAATCACAGCTTTCATAGAACTCACAACTTTTCAACCACACAATTCAAATACTTCTATCACAATCTATTAAAAATCTAATTTTAATCCCCACCAAATACCAACTAATTATAGTCATCGGACGTTAAAATCTCGAGACAAACTCTTTATACTATTTTGTTTTGTTTATTTTTATTCTTTTAAATGTCAAATAGTCTACTTGTTCTTTACTTTTCTTTTTAATAATTCATGAAAAAATTGCGAATGATTTTTAAGTAAGTAATATTAAAAACATAAATAGTTTAAATTTAAGAAATAAAATTTCATCAATAAACATATTAATAAAAATTAAATAAAAAATTAAATACTAACCAACGTTTTGTCAGTAACCAAATAAATTTGAAAAAAAAAATATTTTTATATAGAAAGATTTAAAAGATTTTTTACGTGTTAGTATCTTATAAAAAATAAAAATAAAAAATCCAGAAACACTTAGTTTTTGTGATTGACGATGATGGTTGATCGTCGATGATTGAAGCGTGTTGTTAATCAACAATCGATGATAATTTCATTTGAATCATCAATTTATATTAATTTCAGTCAAAATTAGCAATTATCTTACCGCCGATGATCCCAACTGAGTTTTCATCAATAATTATTTTCTCCATTTATTTTATTTTTTGTTATTGTTCTCGAAAATGCCTCTTGGTAATGTTAGGGATGTTCAAAAGTCCCGAACCGAGCCCGAACCCAAACTGAACTGAACTAAGCGGTTCTTCGTAAGTTAAATACCTGAACGGGTACCCGAATCGAGAACCGATGGGTATGAGTCGAGTCTCGAGTTTAGACCAAGAACCGAAGAATCGAAACTAAACAATTTTTTATTGAATTAATAAAATTATTTTATTTTATTAGTCGAGTCTCGAGTTTAGACCAAGAACCGAAGAATCGAAACTAAACAATTTTTTATTGAATTAATAAAATTATTTTATTTTTTTCTAAATAAATTAACAAATTAATTAAATAAATCAGATCATTTCATAATTTTAAGCCTAATGCTTCAATTTTTTAATATGGATCACCGACATTTTAATATTAATATCTACTTTTTGGTATTTGTATGCATTGAATTAATGTTATTCGACAACTAGTTATTTATATACTTTTGAATTGTGCTACGTTAATTTGTAAAAATTACGAATGAAATGTCATTAGTTATATTTATGTGGTGCTGCTGTAAATGTTTAAAATTTTAATTATGGTACGGAACCGAATCTGAATGGGTCTATAATTATATTTGGACTCGAGGGATCCATTTATTAAATACCCGAAAATTTTGGAACCGAGCAGAACGAACCGAACCGACCCACGGACAACCTTAGGTAATGTTGCCTAAGGTTCCCAGATTGCTCGATCCAAAAATGTCCAAATCCATGCTTGTCAATTGAAACTTGTCTAATTTTGATAACCATTGCAAAATGGCCGAACTTAACACCAAAATGTTTACTATACAAACATAAAAAAAAATGCATCTCGAGGCAATACATTTTCTTCCATGAGAAGCTAAAATGTTATTACCAGTGGTTCCATTTTTGCATTATCTAGTAGGTAATGAATGGCCAATTGAAGGTTGGGAAAAAAAGGAAGATGATGCCAAATATGGTTTAACATCATTGCATTGTGAAAAAATCTATACACTAACAAAGATGAAAATCATATAATTTCAATTCGAAAAATAATAAAATGAATTTACAAATTGATTCTACTCTCCACAAATTTCGGTAGAAGGTAATATTTTCGATAGAAGTCAAACATGTTTTCGAATTTATTCTCTACATTTCATCAAATTCTAGACATTTGAAAATTAATTATCGATATTTGGTATTTGATAATCTCAACACTCAGCAATTCCGTCAATTTTTTAAACGATAGTTGAGTTAATGATGGATGAGATTACATATTACAAAATTTAGTAATTAATGGAAATTTTTTTACACCTTAGCGATCCAATGAAAACTTTATGCAAAGTTCAGTCTTTATTCAGATTTTTAACTCCCGAAGTTGCAATGTAATTTGGATACGCAACGGATAATGTTGAGCACAAGGGAGCATAAACCATCAAGTAAAATGGCATTGTTTAAAGCCGAATTAACTTCATTTCTTTGTCTACTCACAACAAAATCTCATTTGAATAACCCAACATTAAATTGCTTAAAAATGATCACTTGACTTTCAGTTTATATCATTATTAGTCACTATAAAATTAATTCACATGGACATACATTAATTAATAGACTTTCAAAATAATCAACACTTCTTCTAAAGCATAAAAGAACCAAACCAAACATGACCAAACCAAACAATTTTGGTCCAATTTTAATCTATAACTCAAAGCATAAACCCGCGAAGCCAAAGACAATAAACTTAATGTCAATTTGAAGTCTAGAAAAAAAAAAAAAAAAAAAACTAAGTAGAGAACAAAGAAAGAATTGGCTATACACCAATCTGAGTTGGGCTCCAAGACTAATAAGTAGGGAACTAGATAAAAAGGCTTCCCCGCCACTTTGTTTAACATTTGTAAAGAAACCTGTATTTCCTAGCAAGAATGTAGCAACCACAATGAGGCATGGCTGCATGCCAATATTAGCCACGTCCCAATGCTGCAACTTTTTCTTGCTTCGATTGCGAACAATTGCTGGAGGGATATTATATTTCATCTTGCTTATTTTTGAAAATCTTTGGTAGTTGTTACCGCCTCAAAGTTCGTCTCCTTTACATTTTCCGTTTGACCTTCACGACTTTGCACGATTTCACAAATATTCAGGTTCTCATTGACTTGACTTGCTATAGAAACACCCTTCTTTCTTTCCGTCTTTCTCAACTTTTTCTCCCTCTTCTGCACAAACACATTCATCGATCATGTAGTAACATCATGATATTTTCACATATGCAAAAATAAAACCACGCATTGTAGAAGAAGAAAACTCACATTTACTTCAGCTCTCCTTTGTGACTTCTCTGAATTCCTCCTTTTTAATACACATTAGTACTTTTTCTAATATGTAGTATAGGTTACGTGTCAAGTTTCTATTTCCCGACACAATTTTTAATTACATGAAAATTTTTCTTTCTTGTGAAATTTCAAATTGTTATTATGGGCATTTTGGTTTAAATTTTATCAAAATGGACTTGTAACAAATTTGGGATATTTTTGTAAATGACAATGTGAAAGTAGACTTTTTTGCAATTTTTCTCTCAATTTAACTCAAGTTGAGTCTAAATTTTGACTAATAAGGAGCAAAAAAAACATTTGTAGCACTTTATAATTAAGTCACACTTCCCTATTCTATAAATGAGGCTTATTGGCCTTTTATAGCTCCACCTTCTTCGGATGGACAATGGAGATCGTTTCTCTATGATGGTCGATATTCATCTTCTAGATCATTTTATTTAGACATTTACAAAGATTACTATTACTACAAGTTTCCTACATATTTCCTATATAAGATTCAAGATCCTGCTATATACATCTCAATATTCTAAAACACGCCTTTGAAAAGTATACAAAACGCAATGAAATTAAAAAAAGTTTAGATATCTCACATTAAAATTAGCTATATCAACGAGTCGAGTCGAAAAAAAAGCTCGGGCTCGACTCGAGCTTTTTTTAGCCAAAGCCGAGCCGAGCCGGCAAAAAACAATAAGGCTCGGCCCGAGCTTTCCGTCTGAGCCTTAGCGGGCCGAGCCGAGCTAAGCCCCGGGCCAGCTCGATTTTTTTGTTTTTTTAATGTCAAACATACATTTTTTACTTAAAAATTTTAAAATTTGTGCGATTTATATGTACTATAAATTAAAGAAAAAAACTCGGGCTTGGCTCGAGCTTTTTTGGGCCTGAGCCGAGCTGAGCAAAGCCCGGCTAAAAAAATGAGGCTCAGCCTGAGCCTCGGCTCGTTGTAACCGAGCCCGAGCCGGGCCTGACTCGAGCTTTTTCCGAGCCGTGCCGAGCCCGAGCCGGCAAATTTTTTTGCCATCCTTACATTAAGACATTCCATTGAATCTTTATATTTTTTCACCAAATAGAAAATCGATACTTCCCTTAAAAAATATAAATTGACCGAATCATGATAGAAATAAACAAAATATATATTCATCAATGAAAATTTAAAAATTTACTTAACAAGTACTCTTTTAGTAACTTTGATAACCAATCTTTCCAAACAACTGAAAGCTTGATCGAAACACGCAGTCGATAATATATCACTATAATCCATATATTATTGTTTCGAAATAGTATTTTTTTTTTTGTTTATCGATATTTTATATCACCACATTTCAAAGTGAGTCAAGAATCTCAACCAAAGTGAGAAAAATCTATTAAATATCTTGAGGGTCAAAGAAATTAAATTTAATTCACGTCCATTTTTGGTTTGATTTCAAGAATATACTTATATATAGATTACTTTATAAATAAATAAATTTTAACAAATATTCTTTTTATTGTCAATTTCGAATCTAGAGTAAATTATTTATTTTGATCATAATATTTTTTTTATGGTCAAAATAAGTAATTTATTTATAAGTATGAATAAGTAATATATGAAAACATAAGTAGAAAAAAAGTAATTACTTTTAAATTTAGTAAAATAAGTGGTGTCTCTAACTATTAAAATAAGTAATTTACTTCTAGATCTATCAATACGAATTATCTATAATAAAATTTAATTAATAATTATAAGTAAATTTATTCAAACATGCATTAATTAGAATATCTAATTTGACAATAAAATATTCACGTTTCATAAATGTCATGACAAGAATAATTAATAATCGCTTTTTCAATACAATTTGAATAGAGGAAATTACCTAAAACCAGCTGTTTAGTTTTAACTTTCTAAAAATCAGGTTTAAGTGTTTTAAATCAAAAATTAGGTTTCAATTTCAAAATTAATATTAATACTAATATTTTAAATTAAATTAATCTATATACCTACACCCGCCCCTACCAAATTTCATCACAATTCCTAAACCCTACTCTCTCACTTCTGTTTCCTCTGACTTCTCTCTCTCTTCTTCACCTCCTCCCTTCTCCCTCCCCTCTCTACCCTGTCACAGCAGTCGCGACGCTGCTATCGACGTCGCAGCTGGTGTGACAGTAGCTAGTGCGACACAACATCGTCGATGCTGCTGCCAGTGGGTTGGGTGGGTAGACGACACAGCAGCGCCTCGACATTTTCCTCGTGGCGAGGGATCTGTGGATGTGGGGGCGATAGCGTTCGATCTGTTGCAGGTGGAGGTAGCGACTGCCACTGCGAGAAAATCTCTCAGATTGCTCCAGTGTGCGGCGACGGTGGGTGTCAGGTTTTGATGTGCAGGTGGTTGTCGGTGGTTGTGGTGGCTGTCCGTGTGGTGGCACTGTGGTGCGATCAATTTTTGTTATTGTTGTGGTGATGGTTGTGTGGTGTTGTGGCGGAGTCGACGACAATGGTGGTGTTTTTCTTGGTGTGGTGGTGCGGGCAGCGATGTGATGGTCGTTTTTTGTTATTATTATGGCGGTGGTTGTGGTGGTGTTGTAACGGGGTGACGATGGTGGTGTTGTTCAGACGGCGATGGTGGTGGTTGTGTTATTGTTGGTGGGTGTTTTAGGGATTGGGGTTGTGGCGAATGGGACAAAGTGTATGTGACCAATTATTTGGTCGTCTGTAATCTGTGACCAAGTATTGGTGGTGTTTTAGAATTGGAGGACGAGTGTTTGGGTGTATGTGACCAACTATATCGATCTGTGACCAATTATATAGTTCTCTGTGGTTAACATTTAACTGTGACCTTAAAATTTGTTAATCTGTGACTCAAAATATAATATGTAACCAATAAATTTTCTTAACTTGTGACCAATTAAAAACCTGTGACCTATACATTTTTTCATTTGTGACCTTAAAATAATCCGTGACTAATTAATTTGATAAGTTGTGATCGAAAATTAAATTTTTAACTACTTAATAAGATATTTGTGACCTTGGAATTGGAACAGTTACCGGAATTAAGCGACGACCGCCGAAATAAGCGCAGCCGGAGAACAGTCGCCGGAGTAATCGTCGAAGCGGAGGTGGAGGTGGAGGTGGAGGTGGAGGTGGAGGTGGAGGTGGGGTGGGTCAATTATATTATATTACAGTTAAATATTTAATTTAATAGTTTAATTGTAAAATATAATTAATTAATTCATAGAAAAACTTGAGGTTTGTAAATTTAAACCTTGGACCCTGATTTTTGATTTCGTGAAAAATAATCACTGACCTATAATTTTTTCCCATTTGAATAATAGAGCATTAGACTTGGGTTGAGATTCGAATCAGAGCTGGGCTATTGTTAATATTTGAGCCAAAATTCTACAATTTCTTCTTAAGGTTTTTATATGAGCTGGGGGACAGTGTTGAGCTATCTCAAACTAGAGCTGGACTAGTGCTAATATTTGGGCTAAAATTCTACAATTTCTTCTTAACGTTTTTATAAGGACTAGGGACAGTGCTTGGCTGTAAATTTGTTAAACAATACTTTTTCTTATTTATTACCCGACCCATCCAATGACCAATATATAGCTTTATCATCTAATTTATGGGATCATTGAACTTTACATTCCTTATTCAATTACAAATTTCTTTTCTTACAATGAAATATTTTACAACTTGCTTATTTAGAGTGTGTTTGATGCACATTTTTTAGGAGACAGTGCATTTTTTTTATGTGATGGTGAATAAGTAGTTGAAAAAAAAGTAAAAATTATTGATGTGATGAAAAATATACGGTTAAAAATAAGTAGAAAAATGAAAATAAAAGTGAGAATGTTGCTCAAACAGAGACTTACTTAAACTTTTATTTGTTTTACTTAACCTTTTCCCCACTTGTTGAGGATGTAGGTTGGTTCTCCTCTCTCTTTGAATTACAATTCCAAGGACTGAATCTTGGTACTCCACATACTTAAAAAAAAGGCTATTTAAAGTGCTATTTCTTTGTTTAGGGTCTGTTTTATGGTCCTAAGCTCCTAATACTTATAGTGAGGTATAATGTCCAAAATGTCATTATGTAAGTTGAACAATATTTTTAATGAATTGAGTAATTTCTTTCTTATAAAAGATATATTCATCTTTCAGTAGATTTCACAATATAAAAGAATATGTATTTTTCTTTCCTAGAGCTACTCGTGTGTGGCCCATCTTTGGTATTTTTTGTGTATCCATTAATTTAGAGCATAGTTGTATATTTATCATTATAATTGTCAAGCTTTAACGGTATATTTATCCATAATAAATCTAATTATTTTAATTTGCAAGATCCACTAATCTTGCGCATATATTTAGTGCATAATAGTTTTTTATTTGACATGATCAATCTTGCTCGTAATTAAAGAAAAATTCTATATTTATCATTAATTTATTGTAATTGGAACCATTGACGGATTCTGGAATCCAGGTCAGCATGGGCGGCCATTCGAGTGGCTACCCAATATAAGGAAAAAAAATTCGACAGAGTCGGTACGGGAGTTGCCACCTAATGCAATAATTTTTTTTTTTTTACGGAGCCAGCATGGATGGCTGCAGGGGATCGCCGGGGCTGGCTTTGCCCCTGATTGAATTTGGACTAGGTCCTAGGATAAGTTTTTTTTTTTTCAATTGTACTTATTTTCTATTTAAGTTTAATAGTTAGCATTTTATTGGATTGGAATTCAAAACAAGAAAACACCACTCGCCAACAAAAAAGTGTGCTCCTAAGCGTGCCTTGCTTGTAGGTTCGTCTAGACGGACCTTTTATAACACTGTATAAGAGCATATTTAACCCATTTTATATGCTTCTTCAAATTGTGGTGACTTGTGAAATATTTAGCTAAGCATAAAAAATAATAGAGATACTTCTAATTAAATTTTTTTAACACGTTTGATAACCTACTTTCAGTAACACACTTATTTATTCTAGGCAAAACATGCTAAATCCGAAGATATTCTGCTTAACTGTAAAATCAAAGATTACATTATTATTTTAGTCAAACCACTAATTGGGAAATTCAACTTTTAGAAGATGGAATTTAAATGGTGTCAATAAATTAAGAGCAATGGCGATGTGTACAACCTGTGCAGGCCAGGGCAAGGCCGGCAACCCATGTTGTACCTCACATGTTCTTCAACCATTTGTGTTTGTGTACGTGTACAGTTTACCACACAAATAATAGCCCACAAATTTAATTTTCTCATAGAATAATGAATCACAATTGGAATGATTTTCTGTGTAATTGATATCTATGTCGTCCCCACCAAACTTGTTACACTGGTCAGATGAATGATTTTGGGAGTGTCAAAATCAAAAACAGCACAAAAGACAAGAACAATGAATGCAAGTGCGGGAACTCAATGCGCCATGTCATGTGTTGAGTTGAAATCTTCTGAAATCGTGCCGGCCTCAACGTTGTTTGTTTGTTTCACCTTACGTACGGTGTTCGCTCACAAGATGTGTCATCGTGGAAGAAAACAAAGACAAAGACCCTTCTTTTTCTTTATCAAGACAGGAAACTTGTACAAACTTCTGTAATAAGTTGATTTGTCTGTGTGATTATTATCACGAAAATGGCGTCTTCGGGAAGAGTATTGCACAGGTCCGAGAGACCCCCTTCTTCGAGAAACAATGGCGGTAGTGGTGGCGGTGGGAATGGCGGTGGTGGTCCACAAGAACAGCGGCATTCAGTTCGCTCGAATTCGAAAGCGCCCATTTCTAATAGTAGACGCTCCGTCACTCCCACTTCAAGAACTCGCCCTCAACCTCTTGATACTGACCCAGGTCTCTCTCTTTCCTCTCACACACACCTGGGCCATAACTATCACTTCTCATTTCTTCGACGTCCATTCTGAAGATTGTAACGATTCATTTTATAAATTGTCTAATTTCACACTAATACTTCAATTTGAAGATATTTTTGCCTTTGTCCTCCTGTTTTAAGTTTAGATATTTATGCAGAAAGACTGCATTCGAAAAGTAGTATCTTAACATTATTTTGTAAGAATTCGTGTGTGAATGCATTGATGCTATATCCACCATTTATGGTAGAAACCATGATTTCCATAGTTAAGAATTGAATTAGACTTGAGAAGAAAATGGGTTCGGTGTAATGTAGAGTGTTAGATTGCAGAGAAAGGGGTGCGCACGCGTGTGAGAGAGCAAGAGAACTTCATTTGTACCAGTATTATATGAATTATCCAATGGGACTCCAATATCATATAGTCATCTCAATCTTAATATGGGACATGTTGCGCAAACCATTTGAGTTACTGTTTAATGTTTTTGGCTTCTGTTTCAACGAAGGTCTCAGTTGATCCTTTGGCTTTTCTCCTCCTGATGCGGCAAATTTGGGGATTTGTCTTTGCTACGTCCTTTTCATTTGTTTATCTTCTTGAATTTGGGGACCTTTTGTCTTTAAAAACTTTTTTCTTTCTGCATTTTAAATAAATAAATGTTCTAATAAAATATGCGGGATCTCAGGAATATCCTACATTCATAGAGGTGATTATCTATCCATAAGGGTTATTTCTCTAGACTACACACGTTGATATGCTGAATAACAATATACACGTGTTCATTTTTATTGAAACTATTTCATAATAACAAAAATGCTATATTATAATCTTAATGGAACATAATATAAACGCATCACTCAAAAATTCAAAATACTCACACCCGTTGGCAAATATGTGGTGTTTTGGATATTCAGACACCCCATGTTTATTTATATCTGAGTACTCTACCAGTGGTCCATCTTAAGCTGTAGTATAATTCGATTGACAGAAAATGTTCAGCTTACTATTCCATTATAAGATACAGTTGTGGTACACAGTCCTTACTATTGACTGAACATATGTTCATATGCTTAATTATCTTTGCCACAGAATCTGAAAGAGTGAGAGTTGCTGTTAGACTTCGTCCTAGAAATTCTGACGAGCTTTTGGATGCCGATTATTCTGATTGTGTTGAGCTACAGCCTGAGGTATTTATGTGAACCTCTATGTCATATATAACTTAATTTTTATGCTAATATAATTCAAAAACACGTCTCATTTCAGTTGACAATAGATCAACTTGTGCTCTCTCTCCTTCTTGCATCCCCTTTACTTTTTCATATCTAACATGAATGTTGGCGCCTTACTGAATGGATTAATCTTTTTGTATTATGCAGCTCAAAAGGTTAAATTTAAGAAAAAATAACTGGAGTTCGGACTCGTTCAAATTTGATGAAGTATTGTCAGAAAGTGCTTCTCAAAAGCGTGTTTATGAGGTGGTTGCAAAGCCTGTAGTTGAGGTAGGTTCAAAACTCAAGAAATCAGTTTTCGCGCTCATGGCATGTTTTCATGTGACTTCATCAACTCTCTCCACACGCTTTTATGCATTTTTTGTCTTAATTTATCATCAATACATTATATCTATGAACACAATTTTTTTTCGAATTCTTAAAATGTATAGGTATGTAATTGCAAATATGAGATCATTGGACTGTGTGCAGCCTAATCATATATACACTTTTCTGGGGTGTAATCCCATGCGTGATTTAGGTTGCCTCAATATTTCTACTACAAAAATCACTTCTGGAGACCCTTTTTGTTTTGTATTCTTCTTTTTTATTATTGTGAAATCTATGTGTGGTTTTTGCTTGTTTTCTGATTTTAATTTTGATTTTGCTATTATTACTCTCATGGGATTAGAGCTTAATCTGCAATGGGGATGCTTGCCAAAATCTATCTCATTCAGATATTTTTGTATTCATAAAATGTATTGTTCCTTAGAAGATAATTTTAATCTTAAAAATTATTGTATTTTGCTAGAATTAAAATAAAATGAAATTAAAGTATGTTTGCATGATGTGCTGATCAAGTAAAGGAATTTTGATTTACTTTTGCAGAGTGTGCTTGATGGATATAATGGGACAATTATGGCTTATGGTCAAACAGGTACGGGCAAGACTTACACCCTTGGTTGCATGGGTAAAGACGACGCATCAGAACGCGGTATTATGGTTAGAGCTTTGGAGGACATAATTACAAATACATCTGTATCTGACACAGTGGAAATTTCTTATTTGCAGGTAATGTGAGTAATGCATATAATTAATTGCATGTTTGTAGTAAAAAATATTAATATTTCACACTTAGAGTTTGACTGCTGCAGTTAAGGTATTTTATGGCATAATTGAAGAACTGATGTCAATGAATTTACTCAAAGTTTGGCTGTGGATTGAGGCGTCAAGTGTCGAAGTGTCTAACATTTTAAATTGAAGGGAACATTGCTAGTAGTAATTATGACATGACATGATGTGATGTGTAATAAATTATTAAAATTTTAATTTAAATGTTCCAGTTAACTCGGATCAGTAATAAGTAATGTTAGAAAACTGCTGTTGTATCTTGATGTTTAAGCTCGCCAGTGATTCTATAGATTCATAAACTCTTTAGCTGACTTCTTCTAAAAAATGCACGCGCACACACTCCATCCAAGATCTAATCATTTTAGTTTTGCTTTTAATTTACTTACTCACGAGTTTGATGGTAGAAACATGTATTGTAATTCAACCAGCTATACATGGAAGCCGTTCAAGATTTGCTTGCACCTGAAAAGATAAACATTCCAATTGTAGAGGATGCCAAGACTGGAGAGGTATCTGTACCTGGTGCTGCATTAATCAAGATAACAAACCTTGATCACTTCTTACAACTATTGCAAATAGGAGAAACAAACCGTCATGCAGCTAATACAAAGATGAACACCGAATCTTCACGCAGTCATGCAATTCTCATGGTACATACAGAAATCTTGTTTCCTCGAGCTTTTACTTAATTTAAAATGGTAAAAACAAGATTTTTATGCCCCCATAGTTATTTGCTTTGGTCCATGATTAGGTTTACAGCAAACTATATATTTATCCCACACGGTGAATATGATAAAATCCTGTTAATTTTTCTGTCCACCTATTTCCACTAATTCGTGTTCTATAGGTTTATATTCGGAGATCTGCCCATGAGAAAGAAGAAATTGATGTTTCTTATCAAGGAAATGAGAGTTCCACTAATAGAATTGGTCATCACTTACCTACTATTCGAAAAAGCAAGCTGTTGATCGTCGATCTTGCTGGATCTGAGAGGATAAATAAATCTGGTATGTCTTTTATAATGGAGAGCCCAACATATTTCTTTATTTTCTTCTGCTACATCTTAATTTAGTTTTGTTTCTTTTGAATAATGTATCTCATAATTGAATGCCAAACTTATCTTTAAGCACAACTAAACGTGCTCTAAATGTCCTTAGTTGAATGACTATATTGTCTGTTCTATATGTAATCTATCGTCTTGCAAGAACATTTGTTCACAAATTTTTCCTGTTGCAGGGAGTGAAGGTCACTTACTCGAGGAGGCCAAGTTTATCAATCTTTCTCTTTCTTCTCTAGGAAAATGCATAAATGCATTGGCTGAACACAGTCCTCACATACCTACTAGAGATTCTAAACTGACAAGATTACTTCGTGATTCATTTGGAGGTGATCCTATTTTTCGTTTTTTTTTACTTGGATATCTTGTGAGCTAAAGTGATCTTTAATTGATCCTGAGATAATATGTTGGCATATTTATTTGTTTTTCCTTCCCAATATTTTTGTTGCTGTAAATGTTCTTGTTGCTCGACGTTGCTGTTAATAAAAAAATTAGAATTTTGAGTGTTAGTCTCAGAGGCCTGTGTCAAATGGGTTACCCGGTTAAAATATTATAATTTTTTCAGCATTAAAGATTTCCCTGGCTGCTGATTCAAGAGAAAAATTATTGGATATAATGTTTTAAAGGCTAGAAGTTAGATCTTGTTTTCGTGTATAACTGCATAATTGAGACACAAGATACTACATAAACTGCCTCAAGAGTTTGTAATTATGTTTTTTTTCTCTAATTTTATAAAAGAAAATATTTGAAAGCATTACTGCGCAATGGTTGGAAATGCTTTGTCCAGGGGCTCCTTTGACAACTGCCTGCTTACATGATTTAATGTTGTATGACAGACCTGTTTGCCGCAGATAGATGGATTCAATTGATATTTTGTTTCTCCATTTTATTACCTGTTGAAACTAATTTAGAATGGTTTCATTTAGCAAGAGTGAGATCAAATTGTTATGTTGAGTTTTTTATCATGAACTATTGTCTATTATGTTGGTTCATTGGCGGAAATTCAAACTAGTTAAATGAAACAGGTTCTGCAAGAACCTCACTTATAGTAACAATTGGACCTTCTTCTCAACATTATGCAGAAACCACAAGCACCATAATGTTTGGACAACGGGTAAGTTTATTGTTTATCTTTTAAGAACTGTTTAGATCTATTTAAAGAAACCGAATCATAATGGATCAAAGCCCTCCTTTTCCTTCCAATTACTGAGATTCTATCTCTTACTTGAGAAATTGTAGTCAACCCCGACTACACATTCCTCGGAATCGAGACTTTTTACAATTTCCTTTTCTGTACATATCCGTTGGACAACTGGCTAGCGCCAAATCAATATTCCAAGTAAAATATATACTATGAGCCTACGCATCCAATAAAAATGATTTTTTTGCAGGCAATGAAAGTCGTAAACACTGTAAAGCTGAAAGAAGAATTCGATTATGAAAGCTTATGTCGGACGCTGGAGAATCAAGTTGATCATCTTAATGCAGAGATTGATAGGCAACAAAAGTTGAGGGAGAAGGATAACAATGAAATGGAAAAAAAACTTAAAGAATTTCAAAAGTCTTCTGCTGAGGCAGAAAAGAGTTTTGTTGCGAGGACCGAGGTAATATTTTTTCCTTGCGTTTTATATGCTTTATAACATTGCTTTAACTGAACCATACTACCATCTTATATTTTGAGTATAATGCATTAACTGCAGTTTCTAGAGAAGGAGAATGCTCAATTAAAATCAGACACCAAAGGTTTAGTAAAGGAATTGGACAGTCTGAAAGAACAAAATAGCATGCTGCTTAATGAATTCACTCGAGTCCAAACAAGTTTAAAGCATAGCAAGGTATTTAATAAAGAAATTATCTTTATTTAAGTTTCTCTTTCGACTTCCACTGCAATCAGAATTTATTTTTTGCAATCAGAAGCGGTTTTTGTAGTGTAGCCCATGTCTCAATCTTGAAATTCTGTAATGAAGATTTTCAAACTCTTTTAATGCCCTATATGTAAATGCAGCTTTTACAGAAGGAGAACACACGTTTGGAATTAGAGTTGAATGATGTACTTAAAGATCTGAACAGCCAGAAAGATCATAATGATTTCATGCACAATGAGGTTGCACGTCTAGAAATGAATTTAAAGAAAAGCAAGGTAAAAACAACGGGATCAATTTTCATTGCAATATAAAATTTGTGCTTGTATAGCTGTTTCATTTATATAGACTGACGCCTGGAGTTATTCAATATGTTAGAACTGATATGATAGTATCAGACATCAAGTTTTTCTCTATAACAGTGCCGTATCTGATGAGCTTTTACAGTGGAGATCATGATAAATGATATCCCATCCCCCTTGACCGGATCCCAAAAAGAATAAGAGGAACTAGAAAGAATTGTTTCTATTATGTAAAAATCATATTGCTGGAATCTTTGTAACATTTAGAAGGAACTGATTTCTAAATTGGAAGGCCTCCAGCTTTTGTTACATTCATACATACACCCATAAGTCACCTACATACATGCACACGTATCTTTCCAGAGTTAAAAATGTCTTCTAGTTCCCTGCATCACTAGTGTTCCAGCTGGCTTTACCTTTGTCTCTCTTGTTAGTTTGCTTTTGCGTGAGCTGAGAGAGTAATGCTATTTCTTTCTTTGCTAGTAGCTACAGCAGCTAGAAAATTCCACATATCAGAAACTGCTAGCAGATACAACCCAGATGTATGAGAAGAAAATTGCTGATCTAATGAAGCAACTAGAAAATGAATGTGCTTGTTCTGACAATGCTGAAGAACAATTAGAGAGAATGCAGAAGCGGCTCATTGATACTGAAAAGTCATTGCAGGTTGACCACCATTTATATTCTAAAGCATTGAAAAGATATGATTTAATTTGTTTGAGTTGTTGATTCTCCCAATCTGTGTTGAGTAGATTTCTCAATTTTTGTATGACTTGAATCTTTTCAAAGATTAAGTTTTTCTTGTTGAAGCTAATGATAGCTTCTATTCTGTCAATCAGTTGCCTTTCGCTGTCTATCGATTATACGGCAAATGATTTTATGAAGCGTCTAATTTTTTATCCTAGTTTTATCAGATATCTAATAGCATGGTGCTATTTCCTCTTAATAAATGAATTAGATGGAAAATGCTGGATATCAGAGGGCACTTGCAGAGACCACTAGGATGTATGAGGAGAGAATAACAGAGTTAAATCAGCAACTAGAAGATGAACGTGCTCATTTTGATGGGGTTGAAGAACAACTGCGTTCTACAAAAAAGCTTCTAAATGATAATCAAAATTCAGTTAAGGTGAAGTTGATGTACTATCTCTAACAGGAAAATAAAAATTCGGCACATCTTGCTGAAATTTTCATACTTATATTATTTTTTCTTTAATTTTATAATTGTATACTGCATTGTCATATAAGTTCTAATTGTTGTCTCTTGATTATCCATGTGCTTTTCTTATTCTCCTTGTCATTTTATTTCCTGCACAATTATTTTTCTTTTTCCCTATTATAGATCTATGAAGAAAAAGAGATTTTAGAGCTTAGAATGAGGCTAGACGAAATGCATGAGCTGCATGAAGCCGCTGTCTATGAACTTCAGCAGTTAAATATGGAATATAAGAATCTGCAATTAGAGAAGGTATATTAGTGCACCAAAATTCAACAGTATGGTTTTTGCTATGGTCATGAAGTTTACTTTGAGGTGTCTCTACTAATTGTTCGTACTAATCATTACTAGTGTGTCCAACTTTCAAGTTTGCTTCACCTATCACAGACACAACAAAGATGAGTTGGAAAATAGTTAATTTTTTTTTTTTTAATGAATTATTAGGAAAGACTTAGCGATGAACTTCATACAGTGAGACAAAACCTTCAAGTTGAAGAAAAGCGACGAAAGCAAGCTGAAAATGAGTTGCTTAACATAAAGAAGATTGTTCCTGAAAGTGAAGACGCCATTGAGGTGAATATTATATGGTTTCTGTATCTTATCAAGCATTATGTTTGGTCTGATACTTATCTGTGTTCTGAGATTTTATTTCCTGACTTTCTACAGGAAAAAAAACCGTACATGCAGGAAATAAGCAGAGGGAGTTCAGCCTTCCGCAATGAACAAGGTTTACATGTGCCAAGCCAATCAAGAGATTCTATCACCGGTGGTCATAAGAGCACAATTGCAAAGATATGTGAAGAAGGCAAGTTTCTTGGGTTTTTTTTTTTTTTTTTTTTGTGGTTGGTATTGGTTTGCTAATTCCAGTGGTATGAATTTTTTAACGCATCTAGAGTGTTAAGGATATGTTAAGTATGGAGTATTGGTACAATTGACAAAATCTTTTTCTTAATTGTCTAATCCACTTTACCAAATATGCAATAGGGCGCGTTCAATATGTAGTATTGGGCAGTACTGCACTGGACATTGGACAAGATTCGAACTTCTCTTTTTCCTAATCCTGTCCAATACACCCTACCAAACGTACCATAAATGTATCAGTCACGTGGTTCTCTCAAGTGTCAAGGCTAGTAGAAACTTGGGTGTACAAGCCGTTGACATCTTCTAAAGGAATAAATTGTTGTTATAACTGTTGTAAGACCTTATAGTTCTTCTAATGACGGATCCTTTTTTTCTGTGAATTCAGTTGGGATCCCGAAAATATTATCTCTGTTAACATCTAGAGATACAGATGTCCAAATCCATGCCGTGAAAGTTGTGGCAAATCTTGCTGCTGAAGGTATGTAAAGAAATATGCCTTATCTTGGAACTTCAACATTTTCTCTTGGCTCCGCACCTCGTTGAATGCCAAAGCATTTGAAACCTTTGATACATATAATGTATTGCAATATGTTAAAAAGATGAGGCTTTTACATTGAGAAGAAGCAACTGAATTTGAGCATTTAACGTTATATTCTTCATGTCTTCCTGTTTGAACCATTTTCGCTTAGCTAGACTATTTGTTGTAGTTAGAATGTAACAATTCAAAGTAGTTAATGAACTACCATTTTTTTTCCTATCACTTAGGGTATGTTAGGACTAGAAAAATGGTCAGATTGGAAGAGCTGTGAACAGAAGCGAAATGCAAACTTGTTTCTTTCGTCATTTAGAAGCTAAAGATGATAGAGCTGGATACTGAAGATCCCTGTAAACTAATTGTTTTTTTATATAGAAACCTATATGAATTTTCAAAAAAATTGTTTGAATTATTTGCTCCAGTGAGGTGATATATTCTCCAAACTCCTTGTTAAAATGTTATTACTGAAACAATATTATGAATTAGTACCTTCAGTATTCATTTTCTTATAGCAAATAGCTAGTAGATAAAATAAATTGGTAATTCTGCTGACTTAAATGTCTTTCTAAAAAAAATTAGTTCTGATTGCAGATATCAATCAAGAGAAAATTGTGCAGGAAGGTGGTCTAGATGCACTGCTCGCATTGCTGGAATCATCTCAAAACCCAACAGCACTCCGAGTTGCTTCTGGCGCCATTGCTAATTTGGCAATGAATGGTGCTTATCTCTGTTGCTATATTAATCAATACAAGAAATATAGATGGTTATATATGTGAAAATCAAAAAAGAAGTTTTGGTCCCAATGCTGTAACTTTTAGTAGCGAAACTTGCTCTCCACTTCACATGAGATTAGGTTTTTAGCTGAAGACTAAATTTAAGTAGGGAAAAAAAAAAAATTGGCTTACATGTGAGCGTGCTCAAGGCTAAATTTAAATAAATAAATTTGTTCTCTCTAACATCTTAAGCTTTAAGATTAGTTGGCACAACAAATTTAACGAATAAAACTTTCAAATATAGGTTTTTTTCTTAAGGTTAGATTTTTTTGGTCTACAGAGATGAATCAAGGTTTGATAACAAGCAAAGGAGGTCCTCAATTACTTGCTAATATAGCTTCTAAGACAGATGATCCTCAAACTCTTCGCATGGTAGCTGGAGCAATTGCAAATTTGTGCGGAAATGGTAAGCTTGAGGTGGATTTGTAGTCAGATCATCTAGAAACTTGGTTAACCATGATTGATTTTCTTTGTATTTTTCCTAATCACAATGGATTTCCCGAACTTTTTAATTTATCTTGTTTTACAGTTATGTTAGTTATAGAATTCTTAAGATATATAGAACATTATATGAATTATTCTAATGGAATGGTCATATGACTTGAGATTGTATAAATCACTAAGCCCTTGTTTGATAAAACTTTTCTGAAAAGTGATTTTTTTTTAAAAAAGATTGTGTGGTTAAAGAGTAGGGAAATGATATGGGAAAATTTGGAAAATGTGTGGTTGAAAATGAATGTAGGGAAAGTCACTTCTCAAAAAAATTTTATCAAACAAAATTACACTGAAAAAAAGAGCTATGACCTCTCGAGTAATGAGCATTAACGTCTTTTCTGCTATATATAGTTGAAGAGTTTCATGAATACAAGGTACTCTTATTGAAAGTTTGATATGCGGTATTAGATTAGACCGTTATACGTACAAGTTTTTAGCTTCTTTTTTTTTTCTTAGTATTGTTATTCAATCCGCCCTATCTAACATACAATTAACTGATCCTAATGAGAATTATGTATATTGATGTTGAGGTACTTGTTTCTTGACAGATAAATTACATGTGATGCTGAAAGAAGATGGAGCTGTCAAAGCTCTCCTGGGAATGGCTAGAACCGGTAGCACTGATGTTGTTGCCCAGGTAGCCAGGGGCTTGGCAAACTTTGCGAAATGTGAATCTCGGAGAATTATTCAAGGTTTAGATGAATATATATTACTATCTCACCTAGTTATTCGTCTCATTTTTGTTCCGGGACATGCATCTGAAATGTTTTACTTCAGGGTATTGGAGAGGCCGTTCTCTTCTAATGGAAGATGGTGCCTTGTCTTGGTTGGTTGCCAATGGCAATACTACTAGTACTTCAACACGACGTCACATTGAACTTGCTATTTGCCATCTAGCACAAAATGGTAAGCCAATTTTTTTTCTAGTAAAGATTTTGAGGGTTCATTTGGGAGAGATTTTTCCATGTGAAAAATGATTTTTTTCAAAGGTCCTGTAGGTAATAAGTTTTGGGTAAAATGATTTTTGAAGAAAATCTCTTCCAAAAAAGGCTAAATATGACAAACCCTTGAAATATTATGCATAAACGTTATGCCCCTGTTTGACAACCATTAAAATATAACTCTTTTTTTCTCAAACTCACTTCAACCCCACATTCAACAATATAAAATATTTTGCACATAAACTCAAAAACTTTTTCTACTTTTTAACCACAAATTCTTCAAAAATCACTATTCCAAACCCCCCCCCCCCCCCCCCCCCCCAAAAAAAAAAAAAAAAAAACATTAAAATGGTTGTCAAACAAGGGCTATATGCATTTAGAAGTTGAACCGACTATAATGCAAATTAATGGTTCTCGCAGAGGACAATGCGAAAGATTTTGTATCCAGTGGTGGTTTGAAAGAACTCATAGCAATATCAAATAGTTCTGCAAGAGACGATATACGCAATTTGGCTAAGAAAACAATACGGTTAAGTCCATCGTTCCAGATAGTGATGCACGCAGAATGAACACATTTGCATTTTATATTCTTCTGGAGTTATATATATTTAGCTGCATTAGCACATATGCGTACAGTTGGTACTTGAATTATGGCTTTATAAATGTACAGAAGATGAGTGCAAAGTGCATGTTTTTTGGTCATGTTTGGTACCCTTGAATTAATAGTACTCAAGAACCGGATGTGAACCGGCCCCACAGACTGGCGTTGCCACTTCATTTGGATCGATCTGGTCCAAGGTCAAAACAGAGTACAAGTCAGCTCTAGGAAGACTTGATCGAGGAGTATTGTGAATTGTTTGAAGAGTGTCACATCAAGGCAAACCCTTATAGTTAATTAAAACTCCAACAATAATCTTACTCTTAAGTGGAAATTAAATACTTTTTAAGTCTTTTTGTTTGAGTATGTTGTGAAAATTTTAATTTATTTGATTTAATATTGTGAAAACACCTTTAAAATCTTACCCAAAAAAAAAAAAAAATAACAAGATTTGCAAGAACGGTTTGGGTTTAAAAATTTAAATCCTTGAGAACCTTCTAGAATGCGTGATAGACCGATGGAAGGTGTGTTTGAAAATTTTAATGTGGCTCAAACAAGGGCTGAAACTCCCTCTATGGTCCCAATATGTCTACATACTTCTCCAATTCAGGACAAGTGAGATCTTTTGGTTTGCGTGCACGAAAACAGCTCAAACAAAGAAGAGGATGATCCAATCTGAATTCATGCAAGACCAGCCCGTCTACCATTAGGCTTGGAAATGGCGCCGGCGAGTACCTCGCTACGCCCCTTGATGAGTCTAAAGGTCCTTTGGACCTTTGTTTGCTTCCAACCGCCGTCATATATCTCATGAGATCTACCCACTATTACCTACAATTACGATAAATTTGTAGTTTTTCTTCGAAATGTTTTCCATTTTTATTCCGCGGTGGATTCTAAAGTTTCTATCAGAGTGGTATTAGCTCGAGTCGATTTAAAAATAATACGGAAAAAGATAAAAGAAAAAAAAAAAGTTCAAAAGCAATCAAGCACTTTTTCTATCTTAGCCCTAAACTAATAACAAAGTAATTATTATTATAAACAATACGAATTTACAAATAATCAATCATTCGGGATCTACAATGTAAGAACACCTGATTTATCGCAAACAGAAGCCTCGGCCACAAAATTGATCCTACGAGAAAAAAAAAAAAAAAAAATGAAGAAAAAGACTAATGCATGCAATGGTCATCTCCACGAACAAATACTCACAAAAATATACCCAAACTCGGGAATTTCAGTAGAATTGGATCAGCTTCTGGCCTCCATTTTCATTTAGAACCTCCATAGTCCTGCTACTAGAATTCAATCTGCAATCATACTTGAACCTGAACTCTGTTGTAAAAGCATCTGTATGCCCATTGGAACCTTAGCGGGGCAGAACCTCAGCCACGCGGTCCTCTGAATCAGATGGAATTTCTCTCCCGGGAACCTGGACCTTAAGAAGATTTGTGTACCTGTTAATAAAAGTGATTGTTTAGTGACGATAGGTGAAAGTTATTCCCTGAATTCAGTTTCATGCTGCTTGGAAACTCACTCTGCAGATGTGAACAGGTCGTCGTGCTCTGCAATGAATGCAAGCAATGCCTGGAAAAGGTAAATCCAACGGTTATTGTTGATTAGAATATGAGTTTTCCATCTTACAAAAAGCGAGCAAGAAATGTGGAGAGAGGAGAAATTAAATTTAAACTGATAGCAATGGCATTGTCAGATTTACCTCAAAGGGCATGTTTAACAATTCATAATAAGTACGGACACGGTCCAATCTCAACTGTATAGCTTCATTATCAATTGAAGAGATAGCAGCTAAAGCCTGGAAAAGATCAGAAGAATTGATAAATATGCAGTTCATGGGGACCATAATGAATCCAAAAATGAGAAAGGGCATGACAAGGTTTGTATCTCATTTCACCAAAAGACAATCATGGCGAAAAGACAATCTATCTCATTAAGATGGTAGTTCCAATATTTGTCTTTAACCTCTTATTTTCTCAAAACTTGTTCTTGTACATGTAGCTGGTTGTCAGACAATTTTAGGTTTGCTTGGAGGATTTTCTGTGCGCGAGGAAAAAATAAAGGTTGGGTGCGGGGATATGGTTCTCCACAAATTTTTGAAAACTACATTCAGGTTAATTTAGGATACTACGGGGATTTTGTATGTTTTCTTTCCTTTTTGTTTCTTCAATTCATTTTTTTTTTTTTTTTTTCATTTTGGGGGGTTGAAGGATCTCCGCAAGTTTATGAAAAAACTTATTTGCACGTAAATGTGTGTGTCTGTCTGATACACGCCACTAATAGTTTGAGCTGCTGAACCGCTCATTAAAAGTTCCTGCTCTTTGTTATTTCATTTCAATGGCAAAAAGTGATGCTCTAATCCGTGCATGGCACTAGGTTTAAATTTTAATACGTTCTTAGTTGAATAAATTGAACGAGTTGGACTGTCACATGGGTCCTTTTTCCATTCAAAGAATGGATGTCAAGGCTGGACTTAGAAGTAGAAAATCAGAGCATAATGTTTATGATAGTTTCTACTCTACGTAAATGCAAATTAATAACAGCAGGGAGAAAGTTGGGGAGACAAACTGACCTGTTCCAGTGCAATTGAATTACGGCATATCTGCTGAACCCCAAAAAGGTTGATAGATTTTATATCAACCAAAGCCTAACAGAAAATAATTAAGTCTTTTGTCAGGAACGATTATAAGGAAGGTACTCTGAAGGATTCAGAAGAAATTTGAATATAAGGAAGATTGTGCCAGACAAACCTTCATAAATGCATTTGCTGCAATACTGCATATTCCCCCAAATATGTAATTCCGTTTCTCGCCCGCAACAAAAGGTGCCATTTCCTCATCTCGACGGGTTATCTACAATGCATAAACAGAAAGTGGAAAACCTTGCTTCAAAATAATCAAGATAGAATTTTCAAAAATTGAAAGGGCATTTCCAAGAAATGGAAAGATAATTTAAAAAAAGTAGCATCTTCCCTTAAAAATGATTATAAGCATTCAAAAATAAAACCAGCAGACATGGAAGGGATGTAGAAGCAAAAAAAAAAAAAAAAAAGAGTAATACGAGTCATGAAGTTACTCTGATCAATCATTACAATCCTCAAGTCTAGACGGGGACTAAAAGTATCTTTCTAAACAGTTTTAAAAAATAACAAGATGCACAACACTGGCAATTAATATGATTTTTTTATTTGATTCTGATAAGAGGAAAATTAGCAAGAATTTCGCAAAGAATTCTACCATCAAGGGCATAAGAAGACTACTCATTATTAAGGAAATCAACAGGAAGACTTGCATCACATAATGGTGGTTCAGCTAGTCAGTGTGCCTTATCCAACAAATCTAGTTGGACAATGAATTTGTTTGAAAGCTAGAAACAAGTTTGTTTGAGTTACATGGGGTTACATTTGTTGAGTTTTCTGAAAACAAAAATATTCATTCCAATTTTTTTCCTTCTTTAGGCCTTGATTGAGCAAAATTAGTAAGAAGTGCCAGAAAACCCTGCTATCCAGAAAATGTTCTGCTATAATCAGAAGACGATTGACAGCAAGCACAGAGTGATGATAAAGCATTTGTGTACACTATGTGCTCTGAATTTTTGGCTGCCAACTGCAAGTTAGCAAAAACCTCCTCAGATGAACATCAACTCTTGCATAATTCAAATCAGTATATATGGTGCTTGCATATTCCAGGAAAATAAGTTATAATAAGGTCATCAAGAGATCTATTTTGACACTGGCGCTGGGTAAATGATGTTTGGGATTGTTGGATTATTGAATGTGATGGAAGAAAGGATTGAGCATTTGGTAAAAGTAATTATTTTTTGTAAAATCAATCCAAGAGAAAAATATAACATGCTACATTAACAGAAATCAAGATATTTCTTTTTTTTCTTCTGAACTAAAAAGTATATCAACAACTTCAAGGAATTTGAGGAATGCCAGCTTCTTCACGTAAAATTGTACCCAGAGATAATAACTTGTCACGTACCAATAATTGGCAACAAAGTGCTAAATACAACTTACCTGGGAAGTTAATGAAATAACAAAATCATCAGGCTCTTCCGCATCTTGGTCGTCTAAATATTCCCTACTCGTCATTTCCTATACAATTTCAGCGGTTTGCCAATAATATTACTTTTATGAATGTGATTCTTGACTGTTTTAAATGTAGATAACAAATATACATGTCAGAACCTGCATATGGAAAACAGTCTCCAGTTGCATCTCTACACGTAGAACCTTTAGGCAATCAATTGACAATTTTCTATACTCTTCAGCAAATGATGCAAGATCCTTGGTAGGTGCACTACTTGTTCTAGAATGATGGCTCCGCTTCTCTTCTAGCTGATCACTATCTTTCATGGATGGATACCCAAGCCTATTGGTGAATAAGAATTTAAATGAAAGACACTGATGAATATTCGAGGTTCCAAAATGCATTACGTAGCCTCTGTTTGGTTTTCATTTTCTCCTCCTAAAATTCTACTTTTTCAAAGTCAAACATTACTTTTAACCATATATTTCATAGGACCCACTTACCAACCACTCATTTCTTGAAAAGTAAGATTTTAGCAAAACAAAATGAAATCCAGACAGAGGCATAGAAGAGATACATCTATCAATATTTTAACAGTAATTTCATATCACCAGAATTCAGAAGCTGATTGTAAATGTTATAAATGTTTATCTAGTTTATCAGAATACAGTTAACCTATTTCCTCCGTCCCAAACTTTTACTCCAAAATTTTGGTTTTGCACATCCCAACACACGTTCACCTTAAAATTCTGGTGTAAGGTCTGCTATCATTTACAAGACTTGTACCATGCACTTTGATAGGCAAAAGTCCCCCAGTGTTTAAAACCATGAGGGTTATTTCTGAAATCGGGAGTTCCAAAAATTGATCAATTGAAAAAAAAAATAGTAGGAAGGTTAACCAGTAATGGGGGCAAAAGAACATTGGGGAGGGTGGGATATCAACAAAACTGTTGCGTGATGAACTTTTAACACATACAATCTTCCACCACAAGATCATGTTACCCATTATGGCAGCAGCAGGTATGATGAAGTTCACTTTATTACATTTCTGCAATATTTATGCCTTTCCTCCAATAGCCCCAGTGGTGTAACTGAAAGCAACCCCCACCCCCCCCCCACCCCAACCAAAAAGAAATGCACAAAAAGGGAGAGTTAAAAACTCTCCATTACCGATGCAAAACAATGAATCCTCTTAGCCAAATCAATGCCACATATATTGTTTGTCAGAAACGTGAATGTGAACATAAAACTCAGACTTGAACTCTGCTCATATTTGTCCAAGTCTTAACATCGTGAAAATACTAATTGTTGGATGTGGGGAGAGAGAGAGAATACAGTAGTCTTAGAAGCATTTTTTTATGGCATTTGGTGGACAATCACAACGGAACTGACTCTTTAGGTGAATGTTTGAATTCTTGTAATTTAAGAAGTTGATAATCACACAATTTATACAGCTTTGTATTTGGGTGGAACCTCCTTGGTGCCTTGCATGATTACCAAAAATTGCCACACACAACTTCCCTAAAAGAACCAAAAGGGGGAACACCCAATCCAGTCATCGAGCATATCAGCTAGCTGATCTTATGTTCTAACAAATAACATAAATATATGTCCAGAATTGATCTTTATGTTCTAACAAATAACATAAATATATGTCCAGAATTGATCTTCTCTTCAATAAAGTGTCGATCTAACGCAACATGTTACATACCATCATTCTCAACGGGACTGAGTTGTGCTAATTGCTCGTTATCACAATATAATTCATCACCAATTTCACCTTTTTTTCACAAATCTGTAAGATTGGACAACTTGGCTAGTTCACTTGTCCGTGAGGGATGAATAGGCGACATTATTCATAAATATCGATAATGTATGTGCAGCACCTTTTCCTTGTTGCAAGTACTTGCAGGCTAATGAGTACGAGAAGGTTATAGAGCAAAATTAGGTCGAAGCTGCAAGTTTTAGAGCGTAACAAGTTTCTTTTCTATGCCACGATTTTCCAATGTTTGAAGCCTACAATTTTACTAAATTTCCCTGTAGACACTTATTTTATTCCTATTATCACCACCTTGATTATTCTTTTCAAAAAAAAAAAAAAAAAATTTATAGCATAACTATCAATTGAAATCAACATTGGCTTTTCTCTAATATCCCCTTGCTGTATCTAAGAATTCACTTGACTAGGTGAGAGATGATCCTTCCCCAGCAGTAATACTCTAGGACTCATTAATATTGTTCAAGTAATTTAGAGCTTCCAGTATGCAATCTCTCGACAATAATTTTACAATTTCTACTAGGTTACAGTGAGACTTTGTTAATATGATCAAACTCTTCCAATAACTTTTTAAGGTCAGCATATAAGGTAGAGAAAGAGAGAGACTGTGTTCAAAGTAACCACTCTAGATAACTTATTGCTTCTATGAATCAAAATAACATAGTTACAGGTTAGCAGACAGACATTCCGAACCTTGACGTTTTCACTCTAGTTTTCTTCCTACCACCTTCACCCTTCATTTCAAACACATCATAAACTGTAGATACTGAAAAACCATTTATAGATTCATTTTTCAGTTAGTCAAGCTTCCCAAAAGATAACAGTAACTGAAGCTTACAAGTGCAAGATGGAAGAACTTGCCTTTCTATTGACTCTGCAACATACTCCAAAGAATCGCTCAAGGATGCCAATAAAATAAGTTTGTTATCATCACGAATCAAGTTCTCCTGCAAAAAGAAGTTTTCAGGCAAAAGAGAACAGAATTTATATAGCAGTAGTATATAATAAGATCATTTACTCTGTCCGCTATTTGAACTGAACTTGACATATTTCACTTTAGATACAATAATTTCTAGTAGCCTTTTCCCAAGGCAATAAAGGGTACAAAGAGGTAAGAATAGATAATAGCTTCCAAGAGTGTGGTACCTGCTTAATTGGCCTTAAATTCAGTAATATATCACTTAATTCCATTTCAACCTCAATGGTCTCAGCATCAGATGCATTGGTTTCTCTAATTCTCTGGTCAAGTGAATTCTGGAAACATGAACTGGCTGGATCAAGCCGCATCAGATTTTCAACATCATGTCTTCCAATAAGCATGTAACTTTGCTTCTCAAGGACAGCCTGATATTTCGAGCAGAAAAAAACTAATAGATTAAAAGGGTAAGAATGGCAAAATAACTAATAATTGAAGAAGATAATATAAGAACTTCACGATAGAAGAATATAGAGAGACAAAAAAATTGTGATTATCAACACGTCCATTCATTTGCTTAATAAAAAAACTTTAAAGAACATTTTTACGTGCCCTTAATCTGTTAAAAGGTTAGGATGTGGATCTAGTTTAATACGGATTTAAATATTCCACTAGTCATTACATCTAGGAGAATATCCTTTCAATCAGCCTGAGGAGCTATATTTTATTTCCCCACCATTTCTTCCAACTCACATCCCAAGAAAAACAAGGTCAATCGAACATTTGATTGAAAAGTAGGACCCAAACCCTGATCAGCCATAAGTTACACTCCATAAAGTTATGCAAAGAAACCGACTGAAAAGAAGGAAGAAGAGTAATACACATGTTTGTTCCTTGATAAGGCAAAAGCATACAGAAGGCTTAGTCAAATACGTAAAATATGGTTTAAACATAAAAGACGGAATAAAGCGCCCATGCCTCCATGTAAGACGTCCGACATCTTTCGTATGTTCTTTCCAGAAAAGTTTGCACGTAGTTGATGAGATCACCAGCAAATTTAGGCATTGCTTGAGCCCATCCAAGTACCTAGGCAAACAGTGTTTGGTTTGAAAAAGACTATATAGAAATGAAGAAACTGTATTCTGTTCTTATGATAATGAAAACCCAAAATGTATTGGATCAGAAATTAAGATTACCTCTTTTGCTAACAAATCTATTGCCAATAGTCCTTGTAAAACTGGCCTTCCCTTCTCAATTGATGGAGTATAAGAAGCAGCTGCATGTGCTCGTGGACGAAATGCAGCAGGGCCTATTCACAATTTTAAACAGAGACCAGAATCAGAAATTGTTATGGTGCATCGCGTAAAGAGGATAGTTCTTCATGATTATCAATCTCCAAACTAATCTATCAAAGAGATAATAATTCAACCAAGCATAGAATTCATCTTCACATTTACACAATTACATGTTCATTCTGACAGCAGTTCAGGTGAACTGCAGTCCTTGTAATAAAAATTGGCAAAATGATGCCATCTAATTCCATATCTCACTCTAGATGGCATCTACGAAATTAAATACAAAGGCTGGATAGAATGTGTCACAATGTCCTGGTGCACAAAAACACAGAGCCAACATGAAATTGATGTTTCCTACTTAAACTGGAAAGTACAAACTGGAAGAAACATTACTCAGGTAAGCAATGGACATGTCCGGATGTGCTATAATGCTCCCTAATTTATTTGTCACGAGTACATACTGTAAATATGTTGAGATGACGCACTAGGGAAATAAAACAAATACTCTAAAGCAGACTTGGTGTTAAAATTTAAAAGATGTCGCTCTTAAAAATATAACAATTTATATGAATAGTGAAAAGACAGGAAGAGGTATTGGCCTTACATTCTCTTCTTTCACACAATCTTCTGTAACTTATATAACAGATATTTTGACATCTGCCACAGGGACATGGTAAAACAATTTTGGTAAATAAGTTAAAAAGAAACAAATTGGCATGTTTGTTGAACAAAACTGTTGCAATTGCCGAAAAAATAGTAATAATCATAGTGACAGGGAAATTGAATTATTTTTGAGTCACAAGGTGCACGAGAAAAATAGATTTAGAAGCTAAAAGAAAAAGAAATAATTCTAAAATCCTGATAGATAATTGGATAGGATTTATTGTTCTATTTGCTAACGGTTTATTTATCACGCACTTTAGCCAAACTTCAATGACAAATTTTAGATTACGCATTTGGGAAAATTTCAACCTGTAAATACACACACATGCACACTTGCAACCTGTGGCTTATCATGGTCACGATTGTTCCATGCAACATAGACACTCATTCAAAATCAGGAAGAATGCACGAGAAAGGTATATCAAGTCCTACTCTCAAATCTGTATTAACATAGAAATATACACACCAATTTTAGAAACTTCCTGCAGTCCCCAAACAACTTTTGGCATCTTCACCATGGTTTAAAAAGGTGGTAGTGAGGACCGCGCCTCAACGTGAGGCGCATGTAGTATGCCTCGAGGCGATATTTTTGAGGCTAAAAATATGAAGTTCACGCCTCTAAATTTAAGGCACTCGTCTCATGGAGCATAGCGTGCGCCTCATTTAAAATTTGATTTTTCAATTGTATGAAAAAAAAATCAGAATAAGAAAATGGCCCGTTTAAAAGGGCATTTTGTGCCCAACCAAAACAATAAAATACTAGAAAACTAAAAAGCAGCCAGAAATTAGATGACCAAAAAGGAACAGATTCAACATAAATTCAAAAGCCAGAATTCAAGAAGAGTATTGTCTTCTTCATCAGTTCACCAGATATGTTTTTAATTAGATATGATGATGATTCCACTAACAATGCTAGTAATAGTGATGATATTGCAGGCTATTAGGCTTTTTTTAAATTTAAGCTGCTTCTTTTTTTCCATTGCAAATGGAGTGATTTCTAACTACTGTAATGTTTTTTTTTTTATAAACATTTTCTTTCTTTAGGTGGACTATATCTCGATATACTAATGGCTATATATCTTATTTACTATATGCTCCAACTTTGGTATTTTTTGTATTATTTTATAATTCTTTTACTTAGATTTTTTTTTTTTTTTTCCTTTTGAGGCTTACGCCTCGAGATTTACGCCTCGCCTTATAAAGAAAAATCACCTCTGTACTTAGTTTCGCCTTTTTAAGCATTGATCTTCACCACAACCTAAATAAGAAGGCTACACAAAGTTCCCTTTTATTTCATTGTGCATGCTATGCTTATACTTTTCATCTCCCATACATCTGTCAAAAATCTAGTCCCTATGACTTGAAATCTTGGTTTGTCAAATAAATTTAATTCATTTAACTCCTAAACAAAAGTTACAAATAACCGATTGTAATCTCTTATCCCTTCAGAAAGAGAACCTTCACGCAAGCATCTTTGCACTTTTATTATCTATTTATCACCCATCTATTTGTTAAGTGGTTACCATGAAATTTTAAAAGATATCACCACCTGGAAAAAACTGAAGAATCCACTTCCATTAGGGAAAATTAGGGCTGAGCTCCCCAATCTTTCACCTGGGGTAGATATGGGTCCCTAACCTTCAACAAGTAGTTTAATGGATATACTCTAGCTTTGAGTCAAGTGAAAGTTACGGTTTCGTTTACTTGGGGTCCTAGATTCACAAATTTAAATAGGTTGGGGACCTAGATTCAATTTCAAATGTTGGGGACAGCCACCATACCACATGAAAGGTTGAGAAGCCCAAACTTTTTCTTTAAATTAAGTAGCTACCAGCAAGACTCACCGATAATTAAAGTGATCAGAGGCAGTTCTACAGGTTTGAAACAAGTGCTGATATCATATCTAGACGTCTGCTTACTACCATAACAGAGATTCCTGAGGTGGAGGATCCATTTCATATCATCATGGAGCTACTAGGGTGAGTGAGACAATTATGAATGTACAGGAGCAAAGTCTAGAAAAGAACGAAACTCCAACATGCAACATAAAATGCATACAGAAATCATAAAAACAGTAAAAAGAAAAGAATGATATACATAGATGCAATATCAACTAGATAAAAAGATATAAGACTTGCTTGATATAGCTTGTTGTACGCCTTTCCGATAATCTACGAACATTGTAGGTAAGAAGTGATCCTTCACAAAGTTCTCCACAAATGTTAGCAATCCATCATTCCTGCAAAATTAAGTGTAACAAAAATAAACAAATGAAAAAGATTTGAAACTACATTAATTACATATGTATCGGTTGCAACTCATAATAAAATGAAGGCGAACTAGAAAGAAGAGATAATTTAGTGAGGAAAACGAGTTTAAAGGTAAAACAGAATGCGAAAGCAGCTGAATATATTTTCCCCAAACAAAGATCCAGACACCAAGAGCAATATAAAGAACGTTTAAATTTGAACCACTAGAAGGATGAAATATTTCAGAATTGAGACAATTACTTCAACTTTCATCTTTTCTTATTCTGATTGTTCATCCCATGAAAGACCTTGTTTGGTTGAACTACAAGCTCTTATATTTCTTCGAAATTTTTGACTTTCCTAGTGTTGCCACTAATTTTAACCGAGTTATTATCAACTCACAAATCACTTCATATCCTATGTGTTACTTGTGCCATCTCAAAAACTTTTTCCATTTAAGTTTTTATATTCTTGTCACACTATTCACCATCTTAACTCCGAAAGTTGAAAAGAAAAATTACCAATTGAATTTCTGCACAAATCATTTAATAGTTTCATTTCTTAATTAACAGTCATATTTCTTAAAGCATGCAGCTGCTGTAAGTGTAGTAAACGCTGTCTTGCTGATTTTGATAAAAATACTCTTGCTTTTCCAATAATTATGTTGTCTTCCCTCAGGGCCACTGAGGTGAATACCCGACTGTAAATTTCAGGGCCCCGTGAGATTAGTCGAGGTGCGTGCAAGCTGACCCGAACATCCACGATTATCAAAAAATAATAATAATTATTATGCTGTCTTGCAGGTTTTCACTGAAAATGTCACATTTTCAATCCAGTATGAGTTCAACTCTAGTACATCTGAATTATCACGGTAGCAAAATTTCAAACCTACAAAGCCGACTTAATTCGGATCAAATAATAACTCAAGCGGCTTATCATTAACTGATGTCTCTCTTAAAAATGTACAGGATGATAATAAAAGCATGTATTTTCACCAAGCCCTTGATCAGGTGATGCAAAAATCATATCCTCGTCTATTTCCGCGAAGATTAATATCTTTCTGACACCATTTAAATTAGTGCCTAATTCATTCATCATTTCATCCCAAAACAAGTCAACAAGCTAGAGTCATTATCCTTGCCATTTAACTCTAAAAATCTAAGCCGCCCAATATTTAGATAAACCCCTGCAGAGCTTCCAATTTCAAGCAATCCAATTATTCTAATAAAGATGACCCAATCTTCCCTTTGTAAATCCTATAAACTAAAATCAAATCTGCCACTAAAATAACTTATAGTCAGCATAACTTAACTAGTCCCACATTAATCTGACATGCAAGTTTATGTTGAAGAAAAGCTGCAAATTATTTCTCAGGTTCGAGGTTGTCTATGGAAAAAAAAACAAAGAAATTAGAAGAAAAACTTTCATTCCTAATAATCTCAAAATGCAGAACTTCATCTCTGTCATACATGAAATGGGCAGATTTTTAAGAGGGAAAAAAAAAAACATATTACAACAAGAGCTTACTTAATTATTGCAACATTTGCACAAATTTATTAAAACGTGCATTGTCAAGTGTAATAAAGGTGTGTGATGTACTCACCCAAGTTGAGAAAACTTTTCAGGAAGCATTGATGCAACTTTATCTGTAAACTGCAGATGCAGAGAGGGGGGAAAAGGACAATTAGAAAATGTCCTGTAGATGTAATACCTAGAAAAGTTACCAGCGAAGGTTTACTATTTCCATCCTCTCGTCCATACCTGGACAACTGGCCTGTACACAGATGCAGCTAAATATATGCCTTGCTCAGGTAACATTGCTGCAGTCCCATAACCTTCTTGGAGTACATTTGGTCCCCTTCTACTCCATCCTTGGCGAATAAGGTCAGCCCCTGAGTAAATTTAATGAATTGCTGGTGCACATCAGTTTTAAGCTAAGAAAAGATATTTTACACACAAACACACATATATACAGGAGGGGAGTGTGAATTGAAGGGGGGAAAAAGTCTAAACAGGCATCTGATGCAATTCACAGATTCTATGATTACTAAATATTCTGACATATAAAAGCTGGCTTCTCTTCCTTTCAATCATTTTTCCATTATTGTAACTTCAGGAGAGAAGCACTTCATGATCACAGTTGAACAATGGATAAAACTAACACGATATCTATTCCAAATGCTGGTACTGTATAAGCAGTAACCTTTTTCATTAGATAGATGAGACAAATCATGCCTCAGCAAAAGTTTATTTTGCATGAAAATGTATAACTGCGATGCTTTGAATTAATAAAACAGCACTGTGCCCAATATTAGAATTCCACATTGCTTGGGAAAATATAAATGATCTACTTAATAAGGTGAGGGCAATCCTCCCCTAATAAGCCGGTTTTATTAGGTGGAGTTAGGTCCAATATTCACATGGTATCAGAGCAGTTTCGATCCTAAACAAATTAACATTTGAATTTCGATTCCGGCGAGCGGCCTTGAGCCGCTCGTCCGGCTACCAATGTTGTTTTTCTTTTTTTAATTTTCTTTTCGGATGTATTCCTACAAAGTCGCATCACATTCGGGTGGTCACAACTCAGTTTCTGCAGTTTGTTTGGAGTTTCTTCAGCTTTTGGTAATCTGCAGTTTGTTTGAAGTTTCTTCAGCTTTTGGTAATCTGGAACTTGATCCAATTTATTTGGAATTTGGTTTAGTATGTCCAGTTCATCTGGAATTTGGTTTAGTATATGTCCAGTTCATCTGGAATTTGGTTTAGTTCATTTGGAAATTTGGTTTGCAATTTGGCCCAGTTGATGGGATTGAAAATTTGGTTTGTTTTTGGTTCTCGTTGTTTCTTTGAAGTGTTCTTGAAGTGTTTTTGGAGTGGTTCTTTGTTGTTCTTGGTCTCTCGTCGTCAGTACTTTTCGCCGTTGGTTGCTTTGATTTGGATTTCTTCTTCGTGGGCATAAGTATTGTCATCGTCGTCAATTCATGATTACAAATTGATGATTTTACCAGCATCAATTTGAGGGGGGATGTCAAGGATATTGAATAAGATTCCAAAGATCGTCAAAGATTGCAATTATAATATTTCCTTTTATATTTATTTCTTTTCACAGTTATTTGTAACCCTATAAATAGGGTCTTTTACTTTGTAATAGAAACAAGTTTATTATATACAATTTATAATATTCTTCACACTATGATTACTAAATATTCTGACATATAAAAGCTGGCTTCTCTTCCTTTCAATCATTTTTCCATTATTGTAACTTCAGGAGAGAAGCACTTCATGATCACAGTTGAACAATGGATAAAACTAACACGATATCTATTCCAAATGCTGGTACTGTATAAGCAGTAACCTTTTTCATTAGATAGATGAGACAAATCATGCCTCAGCAAAAGTTTATTTTGCATGAAAATGTATAACTGCGATGCTTTGAATTAATAAAACAGCACTGTGCCATTGATTGCGAGTTCATATTAAAGAAGTTCAGCCCCACAACTAATATAATAAAGACAAAATAAATACACTCAAAGGCCTCGAGTTAATACCCAAATGGCCTTCGACCCATCCAGGGATGTGCAATATTTGTATTTTTCATGAATTAAATACGATTTTTTTTTAATAAATTGACCAGAATGTACTGAGCTATTTCTAAATTCTCATAAAGAATTAGACCTTATTCCACTTTTTAGACCTCTTCTCCAAGACCAAATATTTCAAGGCAAAACAAAATATAAAAGCACAAAAGAACCCAAAATTGGCATCAGTACATTCTTCCCATACCCTGATTAGGAATCGGTACAGTAGCATCTGTGAAGCGAAATGCAAAGGTAAGACCATCTTCTGACCTGTAAGTCATAAATATCAATACTTAATTATTGTTTGATTCATAAAGCAACTTTGCAAATTGCAACATACCAAAAACATAGTTCACAATGATGCAGGGAAACGTTAATATGTAAAAGAATTAGTTAGAATAGGAATCATAGAAATATTTCATTATAGCTTATATACAAGTCTAGTTAGCAATCACTATATTTTCTGTGAGTAATAGGAGTATATATTCTTTCCTTTTTCTTTTCCTTCAATTTATAGGATACTCCTATATTTATGATTGATTGTAATAAATCATTCAGCCTAAATTTTAAGATTGTATCAGAGCTTCGGTTGTCAAAAATTAGGGCCTCTAAATTAGGGTTTCAAATTGAGCCCTAAAATTTTCTACCCTAAATTAATTTATTTATTTTTACCAATATCGCTAAAGACGTTGGCTAAATCCGTTGAACCTCTACCCTCTATCTAGCTCCAGCGACCTTCTACCCCTTCAAAATTAAGTTGTTAAATTGCAAATCCTTTTTTTTTTTTTTTTTTTTTTGAAAGGTAATCAACATTTTATTAATCAAAAAGCATAATACACGGGGAGTGTACAATCAACTCAAATCAGAAAGAAACGACATAAACTCAGGCAACCCGTCAATATGCCTAGTGGCCATGGCATTGAACCATGAATACAAAGTGAAATAAAACAATTCCCTAAACTGTTCTGTTGTCCGTGATTGATCTTCAAAACAACGACTGTTTCTTTCTCTCCACACACACCAAACAAGGCAACCCGGAATAAGATTCCAAACAATTTTGCTGTTCTTGTCTCGAAATTTTCTCCTCCATGCCCTTAATGTGTCATCCATACGCCTCGACAACACCCAGTCCATGTGTTGTGATGCCAATATATCATTCCACAGCAAGCGAGCAGCATCACAATGAAGAAACAAGTGGTCAGTCGTCTCCCCATCCATCTTACACATATAGCACCATTCTGTAATACAGAAACCCCTAGTTCGAAGATTATCCACCGTTAACACCTGTCCTCTGACCACCGTCCATAGAAGAAATGCCACTCGTGGAGGTAGTTTACATTTCCAAACCATCTTCCACGAGAATGAGCTCTCAGTAGATCTCAATAATGAACTAAAGTAAGTGCGAACGGAGAAAATACCATCACGGGACAGTCTCCACTTGCTACAATCACTATCTCCAACCCTAAGATGAACTTCGTATAATGTGGTCAAAAACAGCGCATAATCATCCATTTCCCAGTCCTGCAAACCTCGGCAAAAAACAATGTTCCAACTGAAATTCCCATTGTGACTACCTAGAACATCATTTACCATAGCAGACGACTCCAACGCAATACGATACAGCGAAGGAAATTTCAATTTGAGCGGTTGATCTCTACACCAACAATCATCCCAAAATCTGATAGTATTACCAATCCCCACGACAAAAGTCAACCTCTCCCGAAAGTCACTCCACCCTCGCCGGATATACCGCCACAAACTCACTCCATAGGAACCTCGTTCCTCGCCTGAGCACCATCCCCCCTCCAAGATACCATATTTTGCCCCAATAATATCTCTCCAAAAACTCTCCCTCTCCCTTCCGAAACGCCATAACCATTTACCTAGCAAAGCCTTGTTAAACAACACAAGGCTTCTCAAACCAAGACCACCGAAACGAATAGGAGAACAAACTGCACGCCAATTAACCAGATGTAACTTCCTCTCCTCCCCCAATCCTCCCCAAAGAAACTCCCTTTGAATCATCTCTAATCTTTTCGCCACTGCAACAGGGATAGGGAATAATGACAAGTAATAAGTGGGGAGATTCGACAAAGTGGACTTTATGAGGGTAAGACGACCTCCCTTTGACAGGTACATACGCTTCCACCCCGCAAGCCTCTTCTCCATTCGTTCCACAATACTGTTCCAGATCTGTCTGCTTTTAAACCGGGCTCCTAAAGGAAGTCCGAGATATGTCATAGGTAAGTGCGCCACCCTACAACCCAAAATCGCAGCCAATTCCTCCGCATTATTAACCTCTCCCACTGTGATAGCCTCAGATTTTCCCAAATTTATTTTCAATCCAGAAACGGCTTCGAAGCACAAGAGTAGACGACGCAAATTCCTGAACTGCTCAACATCTGGATCACAGAAAATCAGCGTGTCATCCGCAAATAGCAGGTGAGAAACCTGCAATTGCTCAACAACAAAGCCCCTTAATAAATTTTGCCCCACAGCCTTCTCAAGCATCCTACTGAAAGCTTCCATAACGATGACAATTTCATCAAGAATTTGAGGAAATTCTGAAATTGATTATATCAAGTGACAGTCAAAGTAAGAATAAAAATTGTCATTCACAAATTGCAGGTTCTTCTTCACTATACTGTCAAGTTCTTGAGTTTTTCACTGTCCACTATCTTAGTTATTGTTCTACGGTGTTCTGCACCCAAATTTTACAACTCCTCTGTAGTAGGTGTGTAGTGTGTTGATTGTGTAGGTTGCTGTTGCTATATCTACTCGTGGGTCTAGATTTGGTTGGAATTTATAGGAGTTAGTTGAGCAAAGTTCAAGTAGTCGACCATTCTATAGATCACTGTCCAAGTTGGGCATGTATCGATGCGCCAACTTGAGGGGGAGAGTTAGAATAGAAAAGTTAGAATATGATTTATGAAAATATTTCCTTCTAGCTCATATTCTAATCTAGTTAGGAATTGCAATTTTTTTCCTTTTAGTGATAGGATTTTATATTCTTCCCTTTTTCTTTTTCTTTGATTGAGAGGACTGTACTCCTATATGTAGGGTTGACTGAATAAGTAATAAATCATTCAACCTAAATTCTGAGTAAATAGATCACGAAGCATAATAAGGAATTCAAGCATATTTGGATAGTTTGACAAACTTTGAGGTCAACAATGATAGTAGATTACTAATAAAAATGAAAAGAGAAGGAAAAAACTGTACAAAGAAAAGAAAAAAATGGAAAAGTTCCAAAAACAGAAAAAGTAGGAAGATACAGGAACATTTTAGACACAACAATCGTCACTTTATTACTTGCCTCTTATCCTTTGAGGGGGCTTTGCTTGCAAGCCTAGCAGTTTGTACAGCAGCATCTGCAGATGCAGCTTCAGGAGTCGCTCGTAAGATCTCGCATATGAGTTGTTGGCACTCACTTATGTATATAGAGAAGTAGAATTACTATAACAAGACTTTAAGTGCACACAACCATAATAACAAAATATGTGATTAACTGAAAATCGTTGTGTTGAAAAGGAAATGGCAAACAGAGAGAGAAGGGACTACCTGCAACACAGTTAAGGAAAAGCCAATGGTGTAGCCTCCAGTATCATGAGATGCGTCAGAATCAGGATTCCAGTTAATATCCGCTGCCACTACTTTTGGTGTGTTCAAGTTTGAAGACTTCAATTCAAGAAGTTCTCCAACAATAATATGGTTCTCTTAAAAATCATCGGAATTAAAAAAGTCAAGATATTGAAAAGTCCTGTATAAAATTACATGAACTTCCATAACATAATCATTATTATCTAACCGAATATCCGAACAACAGTGTCCAGAATTGAATCAAGGAGTTCCTTTGCTGCAGTTTGTGCTGTTCCGGCAGGAGACATTACTGGGGAGACGGGGCTGACTGCTAATAAAGTTCCAGCTAATGTTAACCCATTCTGACGCTTCTGTTTAGGTAATTGGTGGCTCTCCAACCGCCCTTTTAGATAGTGGAGACCTGTAACCATATTCGAGGCAGCATGGCTGATGCCAGTCCTTGAACAGTTAACGTGATCTGCCTGAGCTTTGATCTTGGTAGTAATTATCTGACGAATTGTAGGCCGCAGTCTTTGGCTGCCAAAAACAAAAGATATGGAATTTGGAATAATGTGTGCAACTCAATAAAAGACAAAATAATCCGGAAACAGAATCTATCCCAGAAAAGTTCATCATCAGACCAAAGATGTATGTAACAAATAGCTTGTTGAGCAGGATCATGTTTTTGCTACTCCAAACCATTTGGGCAAGGAAGAGAGGGATCGTTTACACTCAAATAATTGCAAAAGGAAAAATCTTCATAATTGACAGAATTTATTTTACTTAAATCACAAAAGCATCCAGGACAAGATAGGTTTTCTGCAAGTTTCCTAATTGAAATGGCCAAGTTTGTTAGATGACTCCACATTGACAATGTGATGTCAACTACTTAAATAACTCCTGATACTTAAAGATGTTCAATTTCCAATAGCATACTATTTATTGATATAATCCATTGCTTTTGGACAATCGTCAATCTTATGAAATGTACTAACCACTATTGATTTATGGCCATTAAAACCCGGTTTGAATCAAACAAATGACAAAAACAGTGGACATCCAACAGCTGTAAGATAGGAAACAAAGAACTCTAAGCTATTGCCTTTCAATATCATAGATATTACAGCAGGAATGTAACATACACAACACCTAGTTTGTCTTTCATCTTTCTCAGACATTTTGACCTCTACTCTAGTTATCCTCATTGAGGAAAAGAAAATAAAGAATCATAGATCAATTAAACAACGCAGTTTGAACTGAACTGAACAATTTCTCGAGCACAACATTATATTAAATTGGAAAGTTTTAATGAAAATTATTTCATAATAGCTGAAGTAGATTGCATTTTATTGCCATGAACATGGTCCGAATTAACAAAAAAAGCTTGAACATGATGACATACGATATTATGGCACCAGCGGCAGCTACTTTTCCAAGCATGCAGAGGCACTCAATCATGGTCTGCAAATACTTGACATGCAGTGGAGCATCACTCTTTCTCATTGCTTCCTATATTTAAAATTACATATGAATTCAGCCCATTAGATAAGATAAACACATTCCTCCATTAAGTTTGACATAATTTTATATTTGTACAGGATCATACAACAAATTCATCAGGAGTAGAATCTGAAAGCCATATGGGAATTTGAAGAGAAACAATTTTTCCATCCCTTGAAACAGTATCACCACCATTGACCGGCATAGTATATCCATCAGATGTAGCATCGTCTAGCCCATCCATGCCACCATTCTCGTCATGGCCATCAAATGAAGAGCTGCACAAACATTTGGACAGATAAAGGTGCTCAGAAGCATCAGATGATAAGGTTCTTAGACAATGTTCTACATCCATGTGAAACATGGTGAATTGTAACTATATTTTGACTCTCCTGTACTGGGTAAAACTTTTGTTTATACTCATTCAAAATTTCAAACGGTGCACCTAAACCAACAAAAGAGAGCCCAACAGGGAAGGGAGGAACTTCTTTAACTAATAATGATGAGCCAAAGCTAAGTCCTTATTAACAAATTTGCATATGATGACCTGTTCATTTCCCTGCCAAAGAACAGCCCCTTTCTACCCATTTTTTGAAGAAGTAATAGAGATAAAATCAGAGAGAAGATTGAAATCAATTGAGTCTAGAGGTATAGGCTGTAATTCTGAAATCTAACAACAGCATGCATCTAGTAATCTGTGAAGCTTTTCAGCCTTGTAGAAAGCAAACACCAACACTTAATTATCTATAGCCATAAGAAGTGACAGATAAATCATCATGACTAAGTTTAAGCCAATGAACTAAATACATATATTTGAAGAATTTAAGATGCGTGCATATGTATGTTATGAAAAGAACAAAAAATAACTCTGGAAGTGAAAGATACAAAATTGGAAGCAACGACCACCAAAGGTAAAAATGCAGAGTTTCATTGAGAAATAGAATTTTGTCTAACCCTCCATCAACAGAACTAGGTCTGTAAAATCTATCTCCAGCACCATATGTTCCAAGCTGATTATCTCCTTTCAGCAACCTGGTTCTTCGAGAGAGAGGCTGTGGATTGTTCATAGAAAATGCAATAGCTGTGGTAGTTGGCATTGCATCATCAATTTCATTTATACTCGAGACCACTGAGCTGCCACAAGAGTAGTTGGAGGGGAGGGGAGGAATGATCAGCTTAACAAAGAAATGAAAAGAACAATAATGCTTCCAAGATAGAAGCTTGTCCATGACAGCAAATCAAAGAATATCTCTGAATGAAGAAAAGGACAGAAAAAGAAAGTAGGCGCAATCCAAAAAACTCAAACTGTCTGATTTTCTCACCGACAGCGAATGGGGTAAATCCCTCAGTCATATACTTCAAAGACTAGAATGTCAAGTTATGCAATCAGATTGAAGCTCGATAAGAATACTTGTAGATGTAGAGCAATTAGAAAACCTCCATTTTCATCCTCCCAGAATAAAATACTGGTAGATACAGAATTTAACATAACCCAGGGACGGGACAACTGTTAGGGATTGCGAAATAACTATATACCTATATTCACCCTGGTAGATACAGAATTTAACATAAACTAGGGATGGGACGGCTGTTAGGGTTTGTGAAATAACTGGATACCTATATTCACCCTTGTTGTAGAGATGGGAGTGCAGATCCTCCAAAATCTTATAGAAAAGTACTCCTCGCAATTTTGTCAATTCAGACCGGACATCTTGAAGAGCACCAACCTGTGCCAATCAAGGACATTCACACAATCAAATTCCTTTCAACGAGAAATAGAGATGGGAATTCTGGAATTAGGTGAGTGGTTTCAGAAACCTCAATTCAGTGAACAGTAAGATAGTTTCTTTCATTTCCTATTTTATTCCATGATTGACGATGCTACGATAATTATTTGATGATTTTTTGGTTACCATAAAAAAAAAATTACTAGGTTTAAGAACCCTGTGAGATGTAATGGATAGGAGGCAGAAGTTATTTCTTAAAAATAAATTCAGGTAGAATTAATGCCCTTCCATGTAAGAAGGAGAGAATGCTTCTAGTGCTCAGATATGCTCAATGTTCAAGATAATGGTTTTGTTCACTGCAGTTGATACTTGATGCTAAGGACATTGACTATTAGTTGCAAACTCAAATCAGATGTAACAGCATGAAGACAGAATAGCACACAAAGAAGCACCTCAAAATGGTGAGAGATGTAATACACAGAAAAGAAAAAGATAAAAAATCACTTAAGCTTAATGCTGTCCTCCATATCATGGCTATCTATTAAAATCAATGACTGCAGAATAGAATCTGAATGTGTGACTCGAATATTTATATGATAAATCTAATGTGAAAATATATTGCATCCACTTGAGAAGAAAGGCTTAGCAATGAGGTACTTCCTCTCAAACCATATTGCTAACTCTGAAGCTGCATCATTGGCAACCAATACAATAAAAATAGTGCCATTATTAGAGATTGTAGAGGTACTCTCAAGTTCCCACTTCCCACACTAATTATGTTTATATGGGAGGTATGTTGCATTCTTTTTCTCTCTCCCAATGGCAATTGCCCCCTTCATAATGTTAAGACTCCTGTTATATCTGCATCTTCGTATCATTCCTGAAAATGATAAGAACAGGAAGAAAAAGAAGATGCAATTTGTACTCTCACAATGACTTAACAACCTTCGATTAATATAATATCCTTAAAAAGTGCCAAGTCAACAATTTAAATCCAAGTTGTGGAGGTTGAAGAATTGAGTTGAAAGTCACTATTCTAAATAAGACTCAAATCTGCATGATTCTTTACAAAACCAACTTTTGGATACTGAGAAAAACAAAAGGAAAGAATAACAAACCGTTTGGAGGCCCTCTCTCTCAAGCATCAAAGTTGAATGAAGATGCAACTGCACTGCAGCATAAAACTGCTTTTCAGCGATGAGTTTTTCAATACGACCTGGAACCTAAGACACAATAGAAAGAGACGAAAATAAGTAATAGAATATCAGCAAGTAGCTTTGAAATAGTAGCATTAAATACGACCTGGAACCTAAGGCGAATTAGAAAGAGAAAACATAAATAACTGAGCTTCAGCAGGAAACAGATTATATGGTAGCATTAGTAAAACGTTGTCAAACAAACAGTGAAAGACTGTCATAAGAAAAAGAAAACAATTTTTTACCGAAATGTTACTCTTGTTTACAGCTCTGCTTGAATAAGAATTTCAATTAATATATCATTGCAGATGGCAACAAGAAACGTGTATATAGTCAAGGAAAAATTCAACAATAGCAGTTAGGAGCAGCAACTTCCACCAAAACTATCAGTCTTCCATGAGTTAAAATTTCGTCATTTAGTATTTATGACTAGGCCAATCAGAAGGAATAGTTAGACTGCTGTTTATGAGAACAGGGTTCAATTCAATGACAAAATATAGATTTAAAAGAACAAAAAAATTATTATACTGAAATTAGGACAGGCCAATTTCATCTTGAAAGTTTCATTGTGAAGAGGATGGTTACCGCATCTGCTAGCCATCTGCCTCTCTTCTCAGATAAAATTCTTAGCTAACCACATCCACAGTCAATGAATGAAAGCATATAAATGTGAGAGTGAGACATCAGTGATTTTTCAGGAGTTCTATATCATAATCTATGCATTTTATGATGCCAATGATATAAGCTCAGCACACTGCAAAAACTACAAAGCGGAAACGCTTCGAGCTTAAGCTAGATATTAATGGAACATTCATTATATAGAAAAGAAAAAAAACATAAATCAGGAGAAAACATATACCTGCATTTAAAGTAGAAAAGCAGCCAAATTAGTGCTTTCAAGATGTTTTAGTTCGTCAAAAGACTCAAAACCCAAAAAAATGTAATTTCTTTCTTTTTTCAAAAATGCAGCAACAGTTTAAAAGGCATTACTGATCCAATCTTATAGACAGAAGTACATACATTACATTCAAAGTATCTACGTGAAAGAAAACTAATATAAAAAAAATCCACCAACCTTGGCTATGCCTTCAATTTGATCTAGCAAAGATATGATATGCCGTAAAGTAACAGATCGATACCATAATTGATGTAACTGCTTATTACGTGCTCCAAGAAGTTTTTTTGCCTCTGCTAAATCAACCTTTAAGACCCCAATATCTTGAGCAGATTCACTAAATAACCGCAAAATCTGAAGGAAATAAAAGATTAACAATAAAAAGAAGCGGATGGTTGAACTGATTTCTATACAAGAAAACAGGGAAAAGAATTCTTTTAACTTTGAATGAGCTAACTCCCCCCAAAAAATAAATCTGAAGGAAATTCATTTGTATTCATCCAAGGCTGTTATTTCAGAATTTTGCAAAATGCTGACTACTTTTAGTCACGAAGCTATTTCCAAATCCAGAGCAGAAAAAACAAAACATATATCAGACAGAGTTTAACAAAAGCCACTAGATTGACTTGTGATCTTGCAATTGCCTAAATATTGTAACTAAAGTAATCAAGCTTACAATTTATTCCTACTTAATTTGACTAACCTCTTCTTGAAAATTTATCATTGCTTCAAAAGTTAACTAAAGTTGCTACTAGTTCAAGCATCCCTCTATTGTCAGCAATATATGTCGCCATTTTCCATCAAAAACAATGAATAGGCAAAGAAATAATCAGACAACAATAACATAAGAGATAAGCAAAAAATTACATATGCTTAACCGTCCGAATGCGGTGTTTGCGAGAAAACCTATTTTCCTCATTTAATAGTAAGGCAGAGGATTCCATGTATATAGCTCACCATAATTCTTCACTTTTTTGCCACCAGACAACCATGAATGTGTTGACATTAAAAATAATATTGACAAACTTTAAGATCAATATCCGTTCATTCTAGCTCTGAAAGCTTAACCAGACTCACAAGGTTCTTTCAAATTTTGAATGAGTCAGACGTTTGTAACTCACTCAAACAGATAAAACCAAATGCTAGACCATGATGGTGTTGTACCATATCTCAGGTGGATCAAATTGCATTTCAGCTCTCTTTTTTATACAAGTAAAAATGAACATAAGATTAAATAATATTACAACCTCTCCTAAAAGTTCCAGAATATAAGTGTTTCAAAAGGAAAGAAAAATGGCAAAAAAAAGTCCTGTTAAAGACTTAAAATATAGTTATGGCTTTACATTTCAAGTGTTGTTTATAATGCACAGTTAAATTCGATTAGTTGGCCAATTGACACGTGTTTTTATTTAGAAAATTGTTTCCTTGAAGAATACCAATCATGAAGAGAGCTCTTGAAGAAATCTCAGTCTTCCCTCAATGTATAGGTAACCCATCCACATGTCAGTAACACGTGCCAAAATAAGTAAGAATATCTCCAGAATATGCAAACTATACCTAATCATGCGCTCAGATCCATAACGAAAAATTTCTTTGTCAGATATACGATGCTTTCCAGAAGGGAACCAAAAGAAGGAACTATTATGAAACCTGAGAATAATTTTGAATTGCTTTGTTGAAGCCACCGTGATAGGCATGAACTACTTCATCAACAACTTCCTCAATAATATCACTCTGCTCCTTTAAGATCTGCACGTCTCCTTCACGATCTTTTGATGTCAAAATATGGACAACATGAGGTAAAGAATCAAAACGCGCAGCTGCCCAATTTTCATCTATTTTAGAAAGTTCTTCCTTTAAATACTGCAATTGTTACAAAGTGCAATTAGAAGCATATTATTTACAATAACAGTAACCCAACTTTCATGATAAAGAATACATATATGCTCAGAGTTATTCCTATAGAGTTAATAACAAGTGGGTGTAAATCGTTATTATCAAGGTATACTAGCATCAAATGCCAGGAACCACAGAATATAAAACACACACACTCAAAATTTCTAAAAGAAAATAAAAGGATTTAGGCCACATAAGTTCAAAAAATAAATTTTAGAGAAGAAATTCACTCTGTACAGGCGGCTGGCTACCCAAAACTCAGTCCTCCATTTCTAACATATCTCCACACGTTTTGAACATTCAATGGCACTCCCGCAGCCACAACCCAATTGAGGAGACAATTAACAAAAAAAAGAAACCAATGATCCTAAAATCAGAACAAACATTTGGCAGTCTTCACGAAGGCCTTCATCCACAACACAGTCCCCCTTCACTCTAAACTTAATCTACATGAACTCGTGCACAATCAATCTGAGTAGTCATTCGTGCTCAACTCATGAATAAAAATGCCAACTTAGAAAGAAGAAAACCTCGCTGATCTAAACTTATTTATTATTCGTCTTCCCAACAAAATACTATACCAAAAGAGCTAGACAACTTCAGGTCGTTACTGTCTCATTCAGGCGCTCTTAAGGTCAATTAAGAGACAAATTCACCAAAAATTGGACTTCAGTTTAGAGCTCAATATTCAAGCTAAGCTCGAGCCAACTTATCACCTTGACTTGACTTGTTCACAGCAAAAAAGCAGCATGTGAATAGCTCTGCAATTTTGTATTCCTCTCTGCCTCCTCACTCAATATGCAAGCGCCAAGCGGGAATAAGTACTCGTGAGTTTTCAATTCAATATTCCAAACTCTCAACTATATAGATGTCACCTACAGTAAGATCTTATGTATGCAACTGATAGTAACTGCATTAATTGTTGGTTCACTCTAGTTTCATTCCAAAACAGCTACGGAGAAGATCCTGGAAACCGACGAATGATTACGGAAATTTCCAAGCTCAACTTGCGTGCTTTTAATTAGAGACTAGACTATTTAGAACAAAACAAGAAAGCCTTGTAAATGACTCACATTAGGAGCTTGAACAAGATCAGCAAAGGATATTAAAGCAGAAGCTCAATTTACTCATTCACAGTTTAAATTGAGTTAACAGCATTATGTCCTTAACATGTTAATTGCATCATAACTTTCACTAAAGCACCAAGCATATTAAGCCCCTGTTTGGTACAAGTTAAAATTTTTATTCTCATTCTTTTACTCATTTTCAACCACACATTCTTCAATAAAATAATATTTACCATCACATCAATAACTTTTCCTTCTTTTGCAACTACATATTCTCAATCAATCTACTGTTCCAGAATATATTCTTCCAAAATAATGTGGCTCAAACACACCCTAAATAAAATTATGAAAAGTACAGCCAAGCTCAACTTGGATGCATATCTTTAGACACTACATTACTTAGAACACGTGTTAAGCTTAAGTTCTCGAGCCTCGTGAATGACGTGCATCAGGGGACTCGTTTCAGATTAGGTCGGTATAGAAAACAGAATTTCTCCAAAGCTATATATGCATACCAATTCCCAATTTAAATCAAGTAAAGAACGTTAGGAAACTAACTTACCCAGCATATGAATGTACCTACAACTTGCCTTATATCAAGCTCCGACCATTAATTTGGACCCAAAAATTCAAAACCAAAATAAAACGCTTACATATAACAACAATTCAACACCAACCACAATTCGCCATGAACCTTATAGCACATTCAATATAGATTATTTACTCTTTTAATTAATTTCCGTACTTCTGTTTATATGAACAATGAAACACATGAAACAAGAGTTGAATGGTAACAAAACAAAGTAAAAAACTCACCGATTTATCTCGGGAAATGGGAAGTCCGTCAAAGATTCCCATCTCTATCCTTCGGAATATTCACAAGTCCTATACAAACACGATTAAGTAAATGAATGGGGCAAAAATTGGGCTATCAAAATTTAATTGTGGGATTTAGAATAATAACTAGGATTTCATATATAGATACATATTGGTGTATATATACATGCGATTATGAGAGAGATAACGAGCTTACTGGATCTGTCCGGCACTGAGTTTAACAAAACGGATCGGAACACTTAATTTATGATTGAATTAATTTTTGATTTATTTGGGGGGAATTTTAACTTTTTTTTTGCTTCTAATTATGATTTGAGGGAGAAAAAGAGGATGTGAGCTGGAAATGATGAATGAAATGGACTCCCGTGAAACAAGAATTACAGAATGGTCAATTTTGCGAAATAGTGCTTAAATGGGTTGTACATTGTGCTGCATGTATGAGCTCTTTTTATTTTCTATTTTTGTACGATTCGAGGATCAATTGGAGAAATAACATGAAGTTGCGGTACTTACTTTATGCATGCAAGAGATTGTGACATTGAATTTTTTTGGAATATATTTTAAGAGGGAAGAACAAATTTTATCGAGCAAAAAGAGTTAAAATAAAGAAATAAGTGTACAACTGAAAGAAAAGTTCGAAGTTGGGGAAATAGTGAATTTTTCTAAATATTTCGAGCAAAACAACATTTTCTTAAAAAATTTAAGATTAGCCTTCGTTTGCCAAATTTATAAGGAGAAATAGCAGTGGTTCACAAAAAAATGTATAGAAAATAAATAAATAGTAGTTATGAACGTGAAATTAAAATTAATATCGGACTTTTATTAATATAGACCATTTATAAATGGGTAGCTAAAAGGCCGCTAAATCGTAGAAGTTATAAATTAATTTTCAAAATGAAATTATTGATAAATAGTATTGCACAATGCCAAACATTTCTTTCAGCACCCCACAAGCATGGTAACTTCGGGTGAACAACTTGACTATAAGCCTATAAATCGTGGACTCATGGTCGGCACGAGCTTGTGGGTACCTCCATTGATGTAGCCGTGTAGGGACGACAGCAGAGCAAGATCAAAAATTACCCTGATTCTTGCCGTACATTTGGATTTTTGGAAATTAAAAATATCCATGTTTATAGGCTCATTTTATATTTTTTATTATTTATTTTTAAAATACAATCTTAACTATATTACATAAGATAGATAAAATAATAATAATAGGTGGATCAAATTTGGAGTAGGATCATGTCCCTCGTTTCGTCCAAATTCCCAATGCAATGGGGCAATGCATGGTGGGATTGAGCAATTTTGCCATCTCCATTGCCACGTGGCAAACCATTAACGGTGGACTTCACATTAGTAAGCGCATAAGATCACGCAATGTCGAAAAAAAAAAAAACAAAAAACCCCTCAAAGTCCCAAAGCTCAATCATTTAACATTCATTTCACTTTATTATTTTGTCCGTGCTCAATACACGTGCAATATTACGTTGTAAATAATGAACAAAAACATTGATCTTTGACATTTAAATAGTAATTATATACATCAATTCTGAAAAAATTATAGGTCACAAGGAAAGAATATTACTTGACCAACTTGGCGCTTGTTTTACCATGATTAAACTTTTTGAGTTAATCGGTTTCGAGATCTCACACATCCAATCTACACAACTCTTTGAGTTGATCCCTGTATTTACGCAATTGTGTTTGTCAAGAATGGAGTTAAAGAAGTCAACTCGATCTCGTGTAGACGACCCAATCAAATCGAATTGATCGCACATCTGTACTTAACTATTATCTATTTATAAATTGTTTCAAATCATATTGCTCTTGTTTCAGAACATGATGCAAGATGGCACAATTCCCTCTAGCCATGAATAACCACAAGTTAAAAGAAGATCATGTTATGAACTTATAGAATAATCATTATTATCAAAAGTTGACAAAAATAGAAAAATGAAAGAAAGAAAAAATCCTATAATTCACTCTCAGTACAAGAGGGGCTGTGCCACGAACTATGACACGCAAGAGGCTTGCCTTAATACCCTTCATATAAAAGGATAGGGTATTAGATCGACCTAACACGTTTCTCAATGTACCATTTAACACATAAGGTCGAGGCATGGCCTAGGGAGAAAGTGTACAATATATTAAACTCCAACCTAATAAGGCTTCTTATTTTGGGTAGCCAATGTGCACACAATTCTCTTGTCAACACATGCATTTAGGGCTGGACAAAAGTCCCGAACCGAACTGAATCGAGTTGTTCTTCATAAGTTAAATACTCGAATGAGTACCCCAAATTGAAAACCGATGAGTTTGAATATGTTCTCGATTCTAGATCCAGAACTGAATAACTGAATAAGAACCGAATCTATATAAATTTTTTTTATTTTTTATATTGAATTAATTAAATTTTTTTAAACAAATTAATCCTGCAAAATTAATTTTTCGTAACTTTGTTAGCCTAACATTTGAGCCTTACTATTAAATATTTTTAGTTGAACAATTTTTATTTTATTTGTTTTTGTTAATTGTGATTTTTCAACGATGCTTATAGAGTTTCTTATTATGACAATTCAAGCAATTGATGATTAAATCAAATAGTTGGTAAGTATTACCAATACTTAAAAAAATATTTTATTTTGATAACTTTTAATTTATATTTCGTTTTCTTTATGCAAAGTGCTTGAATCAAATAAATTATTGACATGAATCATTGATATTTTAATATTAGTATCTACTTTTTGATATATGTGTTAATTGAATTAATCTTATCGAAAAGCTTATTATTTATTTGTTTTTAAAATGTACTACGTTAATTTGTAAAAATTACGAATGAAAATGTCATTAGTTGTATTTATGTAATGTTGTTGTAAATGTTAAAAAACATAATTATGGTATGGAACCGAACCGAATCCAAATAGTTCCATAATTATATTTGGACCCGACGATTCCATTTATTAAATACCTGAAAATTTTGGGTCAGTCTGGTTACCTTCGGAACCGAACCAAACCGACCAATGTCCAACCCTACATGCATCACTTACTCAATAAACTCGTAGATTGCAAGTGAAAGGGAGAGGAAATGAAGCTTGCAAGGAGCTCCGTGATACTGTCACGACGTACATAAGCATATGGTTGGAACAACAACAATCTATTGCCAATAAATTTAAATTCAGCCACGTTATTCCTTTTTCACATTCTGCTCCGGTTATTGCTAGATATGTTGAGAGATCTATTGCAACTATAAGCTTGTTTACATTGTGAAAACGTGGATATAAAACCTCAATTCTCAGACCAATGTTCTAAAATTCAGCTTTCATCACTTCCAAGCAAGAAATAATTAAAATGGCTTTCTTCAGGGAACGCTTTCACTGCAAAAAACTGGAAATGCACCAAAAATGGATGTACTAAGATTGAACCCACGCATACAAAGGACTTGACAATACAATAGACAAGATTTTATCCATTTTTTTCCCTTATATTATAACCATAAAGTACTGTGCAGGGTACACAAACTTCAAAAATCGTCATAAACTCAATCAAGAGTCCAAAAAAATTTATATTGCTGTTACATTACAGTAAGTGATCATCTTCCTTCTCAATACTAAAAACAACTATAAACTTTTTTTTTTAATAACCGTGGATGTCCGGGCCAGCTTGCGCGCATCTCGACTAATCCCACGGGACCCTGAAGTTTACGGTCGGGTACTCATCTCAGTGGCCCTGAGGGGACTCGAACTGATGACCGTTGGGGAGCAAAAAAACAACTATAAACTTCGGTCTATTAGGTAACATTTAGCAGCAAGCACTATCAGGGAGATCAGCAGGACCCTAAAAATGAAATAAAAAGTTCATTATTTGCTAAAACCCACCAGACATTATCAAAAGGACTTCTTAATAACTAACTATGTCTCACGTCAATAAGTGAAGGCTTGGCTCGTAGACTAGTGCATGTTTGAACCTCATTTTTGGTGTAGAATGCATTTTGAAATAGAAGATTGATGGAGAATATGGTTAAAAAATAAGGAAAAATTTTGGATTTGCGTGTAACATTATTTTATTGAAAAATGTGTGGTTGAAAAGAATGAAGAGAAAAATGTATTTTAAAAAAATGAGGATTAAACAAGGGCTTGGTTACTTAATCACCCTTATGGAGATAACCCTAGTCGGGACAGAGCAACATGAGGGGCGGGCTACTTCAACCGGTTCAGTGAAGTCATATACTTGGGAATGTATACCACTGTTGGCATTGATTCTAAAAGGATGGGCGGAAGGCAATGACTCTAATTATGCCTGCCCAAGTTATGACTTGGCTTGTTGGCTTGTAATCATCTGGGTACCCAACCCTTACCAGTCAATTTTCTGGAAGAGTTCTACCCAATCCCGATGTTGTGTTTGTAATTGTAACAGGCTAACAAGGCTCTCCTACACTCTTCAACCCATCGAAACCAACTCATCATAGACCTCAAAGCAACCTCTACAAGTCAAATCTATATGCATGCAATATCAACAACTATTGAACAGTTTATTGGCAGTAGTTAGAACCTTCTATAGAGAACTTCATTTGTCTTCAGGCTTGCAATTCAATCACCAAACTATTAGTAATAACAACATTTTGACAAGGAAAATCCATAATTACTATCTTCATCTGTATATCAACTCAGTGTACAAGTTCAAAATCTTCAAGCGTTATCAGCCTTACATTTATCTTAAACGCTTTAAAAGTTACCAGAACATGGGGAAAACAAGTACTTCAATTATGGCGTTACCATAAAGCTACCAGTGCACAATTCACAGATATATTTAATATACGATCAACATGGCTAGACAATTCTCGTGGGCCGTGAACTAGAATAATACCACTGTAAGTATGCTGAAGATCATGTTGCAAACAAGCATGCTGCCAAAATATGCTTCACAAGATTCAAGCAAGCAATTCTCAAACTTCACAAGCCAGATACATGAATTACAACATCATAACAGTCAAACTTCCAACAATCTCTAGATAACAACAACAACTCAATAGTTCAATTCTAACAACAAACATCAAAATAAGATGTACTGTTAGTCCAACATCATGTGTCGTGGACAAGGTTCAATTTTAAATATAAATTTACAATGAAAAGTATCCAACAAATGTAAAATATTAGAAGCTTTTAAGTTAGAAAAACAATCTTTCGACTACGAACTAAGCCTGTTTCCCATAAATATATGGTCGGCCAAATTCCCTCTTCATTCGATACAAATTTCCACATAAGCTCAAATTATAATCAACTGCAGTAGTCAATTGATCATCCCTAACATAACATTATAAACCTGATTATAGATATTTACACGCAGCTAATCTCGCATCAACCAAATATCCAGATTAAGAAAATTATAGAAAATTAAAATCAATGTACCTCAAATTAACACCATTATAAGCAAGTACTCTTACACTTCAACATCATAATCAACTGAATAAATCTTCACGTCTTTTAACCAAATGAAATCGAAAAAGTCTCAAAATTCTATTTTTCATTTCCAAAATATTCACTCTTCTTCATCACTCTCATCACTAAAATATCCTTTCTTCTTCTCTCTCTTCTCCTTCCTTACCTCCTCCTTTTCTCTTTCACTTCTCAACAGTCTCTCCTCCGCCCCTTCACCATCCACTACCGAAGCCCAATTTTCCGACTCAAAAACATCCTCCTCCCCTTCATCATCCCAATCATAATTTCTGACTCCAGTTCCGCCACCCGAACCCCGGCCTTTCTTGGCCACAGGACGTTCCCTCGCCCCCAAGAAATTCCTTGGACACTCATACGACAAATGCCCCTCCTCACCGCACTCATAACACCTACTCTTATCCTTGTACACCTTCTTCCTAATAAACTCCGAAGCACGACCATTGTCCGTGGCAATGGAGGCGCGTAGTGTCCTCCCATTGAGGATTTTTTTGTCAATTCCTTTAACGGCCTTTATCGCATCGTCGCGCGAGACGAAGAGGACAAAGGCCACTCCACGGCTCTGGCGCGTGACGCGATCCTTGAGGACAGTGGCTTTGGCCACTTTGCCAAAAGTGGAGAATATTGTGAAGAGATCAGAGTTTGTAAGGTTGTAGTCTAAATTGCTGACGTAGACTGTCGATTTCGATGGGGCTAGGCCGCCACTGCCTCCATCTCCACGTGAGGGTTTCCCGGTGGAGGAAGAGATTGGCTGTGAGGCGGCGGCGGAGGTAGTGGTGGCGTAGCGGTAGTAGAAGGTTTCGTCGTCTTCATCGTCGCTGTAGTTCCTCTTCCGAGACATGTTTGTGTGTGAAATTGTGGATACAGCGATTTCTCGATGGTTCTTTATGCATCTCCCGTTTTAAGCTAAAGTTGCTAAACCAACGCACGATTTTAAGTCGTTATAACCTACGACTTGCACTGGCTGTCTGGCGCGATTCTTCTTGAAACGAAGTGGAGTTTCCAGGTTAATTTCATTTTTGGTCATTGAACTTTCAATGAATTTTCAGTTGAGTTACCCAAATTACTAAATTTAACGTTACATTCTAAGCAAAAGTTAAAAATTAGCAATTATATCGTCGCCATAATATTTTCAGGTAAACATGTCAAGTAATCATATTGTGGCCCTAAAATTTGAAATTAACCAATGTATTTAAGAACCAACTGTAATTCATCCAACAACATATTTAGCCCCAATTGGGACGCATTTTTTCCGAAAATGAGAATGATAAATTCTACCGTTATACACTGAACCTACCCACTTTGGCAGCCATTTTTAACTGTGTTGCCTGAATCAGCTAAAAAAAATTGTGAAAATACCTTGTTGCCCCTCACTTGTTCTATGCCAATTTTATTTTTTTAAAAAAGGAACAATTATGACATTTCAAATGCCAAAAGGCAGTTGACTGTTATGTTTTCAAATATTGCAGCTACGTCACAGTTGACTTGTATTTTTTATTTTTAACGAAATTCCATTCCAAGATCTAATTGCAAGCATAAACTAACAAGCAAATAGGTGACTTAATTTTCTACTACTTAAAACTTTTAATGATTTAAATTCACAAGCATGTAGTCGATCTCCGTTCAAAACAGATTTAGACAAGCATTGTTCGTCATTCATCATATACTTATGGGTGTTTACATAATGATTTACAACTATCATTCGGAGAGAGGAAACTAAACTCTGTGATCACATTGAAGAAACCAAGTTCTCGGAGGATTCAGATTACATGGAAGAAACTAGGTTTTCGGAGTTGACAGAGGATCTGGATTCAGAAAGTGAGCCCTGCATCCATCTCTTCAGCATCTCAAGGGCAGCTTTGGGTTGATCCATGGGAACCATGTGTCCAGCATCGTGGATCTGTTTGCCATCAAACACGATGATTCGTGCTTTGCTAAAAAGTAATCTAGCTAGGAAACAGAATTGAAATGGAGAGCGAGATACCTTCAAGAAACTAAGAGGCCCGTAGCTTTTCAATAATCCTGCTTCGGAACCATCAACTTCAAAAGGAACTTCAGAATATGCTACAAACTCTTTCTGACCACTCCATTCCATAGCACGAACCCATCTCGAGTTACCTGCTCGATTATCAGGTGAATATATTCTAAATACAACCACAAACAAATTCAAGTTTAACATTGAACAATATCGACATGGAAAATTATTGTCCATGGACTATCGCAAATAGAGTATATGGGGTGTTGATCTTTAAGCTTCCGAGTCCTTTCACATTTTTAAAAAAATTTAGGAAGGAAATGAGTGGTGGTTTAGAGGAAAATAACCTCAAACACACCAAAAATGAAAGTTCGGGGACCTAAAATCAATAAGAAAAATTGATTGGGGACAAGAAAACATAGGCAGCAAACTTCAATACAAGTTTTTTTCTTAAAAAAAAAAAGATCATTAAAAAATAACTCACCAAGCCAATTACATATAAGATCATATTCTCCAGCATACACGAGCAACTTTACTCCATCCTCGAGAAGAGTAGGAATGCCGACTTCAAGATTTCTCATCCAGTCCATAAGCAAGGCATCGTACACAGTGGGACTACACGAGACAAAATCTATATCCCCAACTCCAAGCACATCCCTGACAGACTTCTGGTTGAGAAACTTCTCCAAGTTTGAGTAGTCGTAGCAGAGGCTACCTTCACACTTCTTTCTAATGTCATAATACTGCAAGTGAAAACATCAACAGATTATAACTTAAAACAGATCCTGCTAAAATCTTCTGCATTCAGAAAGACTTTAAACCTCAATTGCTTGTTTAATTATACATCATTTGCTTGAGATCCAATGATACTATAAAACAACTTATTTAATGTAAACTCCATAGTATCATTGAAATGATGCTAACCTGCAGCATACAATTCTTATTTAGCCCCTGTTTGGTACACATTAAAATTTTCATTCTCAATCTTCTACTCATTTTCAACCACGCATTCTTCAATAAAATAATATTTTCCATCACATCAATAATTTTTCCTTCTTTTTCAATCACACATTCTCCATCAATTTACTATTCCAGAATACATTCTTCCAAAATAATGTAGTTCAAACACACCCTTAGTTTATATGCTTCGCTATGTTCTGGTGCCACAAGAGTAGGAACAAATGGCATCTAAACCAACCCCCATGGATTATTACAAACTCCAAATATCAAAATAAATGGAATCATAGGTTTTAGCACTTACATTCATATCACCAACACGTGCTAGGATAGAATTGAATATGGTATTGCAAACAAGATAGGCAGCCAAGCAAGAGATTGTCCCATCAGTGCCTGAAACAAAAAAATAATGTGCATTTAAGTTAACAGCAGCTTCAGCACTGAAACATATTAGTTCATAGTGCTCAAAAATGGAATGAAGACCTCCAACTAATGTACACCAAAAAATGGTAAAACAATGTATATAAATTTCCAACTACAAAATATAAAAGTCCCACAGAGGGAAAATGAGCTAGACAGAGATCTTAAAATTGGATTCTTGTGAATGAACTAAAACATTATAAGGAAAATAATATTCAGTGTTACCACAAAGCTTTATTGCTGATTTACACAAAGGAAGGATCTTATTGATACGATCATGAGAAGATTGTGTAATTATTCCCATGTCCAGTGCATAATCAGCATAAGCAGCATACTGAATTCCTGGATCAGTAAGCCCATTTCCAATAGCAAATCCCTGTATAACCATTTCATGTAAGATAAAAGTAAAATAATCATAAAATCCTATTGCATAACAAATCAGGTAACTACCTTCAAATTTACGTGTATTCCTTCTTTTGCTTTGTTCCCTTGGTGAACTCGAGCAGCAAAAGCAGGAATATAGTGTCCAGCATATGACTCTCCGGTTATGTAAAAATCATTTTTCGCAAGCTCGGTATGCTCCTTAAAAAATGCCTACACCGAAAAAAAAAAACTGCCCCAATGAGCATTCTCTTCAATGAAAAACGCATAATATATTATGAGTCTGTGAGAAACAGCCAACAAGAGGAATCCTTTAATTTCTTTTTCCACAATGTTAAATTTCCAACACATTTTCCTTTTAACTGAAAGAAGATGAGAAAACTCATGAAAATATCTCTATATCATTAGTAATACATCAATGTAGAGTCGCATTCAAGAAATAAAATAAGTTTCCAGAGTATTCTATAATGACAACCCTTAGGGCATGCTTCATAACATTCCCATTTTTATCAGCGTGTTCAGTAGCATCTTTAGTTACTATTAACATTCCTAATTTCCCATAGCACTTATCGTTTTTATTTCTGATACTTCACATGATGAACAAGATTAGAGCTCAATGACCAACACCTCATCCCTCCAAGTGACATATGACCAGTCAATTACAAACAGGTTCCTTGGAAAATGTTTATTCAATTTCACCGCACTTCAGAACAACCAGGAACTATATTGAGGTGGGCGGATAATAGTAAATGCTTAATGGAGGATGTGATAGTTTAATATTGGTTATGTATGTTCCCACATGTACTTGCTTGTTTGGATTTTAGTATCTACGAGCTTGTGGCTCGAACCATGAACAGATAGAAGCATGGGAGGGGGAACTTTGCACTGTGATGCATTAGAGGTAGAGGGCAGCAAAGATACTGGGTCAAGTAGAAACTGCATGTGCCTTATGTTTTAGGGGAATGAAATTAGAATCGTATTCCATCTGTCCCAAAAAGAATGCCTATTTTCATTGATCCAAAATACCTTTAGGGTCTGTTTGATTGCAAATGTGGAAAATGAGTGGAAAGAAAATGTTTTATAAGGAATTGAATTACCTAGAAATTATTTTATTGGGAATTGTAATTAATTATGTTTGATTGGTATAATTTTCCACCTAAAAAATGTTGAAAGTTTGATGTTCGTATGACTTCATTTTTTATGAAAATTGTCCATTAAAGTGATAGTTTTTTCTATCATTGGGTCTAGAATTTGTTCCAATTGGCACCAAAAAAAAATAAAAAAAAATTTGCTATACCGAATACCATTCGTTTGGATTTGTTTTGCATGAAATTGTCAATAAAAGTTAAAAAATTTACCATTGCGTCTAGAAATTTTACCAATTGCCAAAAAAAAAAGAAAAGTACCTAGAAAATCAAAACCAACGAAAACATCAAGAAATTTTTTTCCTCAAAAAGGTGGAAAACATTTTTCGTGAAAATTTTTGCCTATCAAACACTACAAAAGTCCATAGAAAATGTTGTGTATCAAACGGAGTCTTACATTTTCAAAAGGTCAAGCAACCATTCCAAATTCTAATATAAACCCATAAAAATAGAGAGAGCAATTAATGGGCCTTAATTTCTTCACCAAACATACACTTCGGAGAAAAAAGAGGGAGTAACTCTAAAAAAATTATATAGCATGAATGAGATGAAATTATATAGATTGTGCCCCCCTTAATCTCTATGCCAATTCAAACCAGAGTCCTTTGGGACTGACAGAGAATGTATATCTGTAATTATATCACATAATTAAGGCCATAGCAGGCTACTCAAAAATCCAAAGCAACAGCTGAAGAAGGATTAAAATGAATAAGCAGATAGATATAATGAAAATGGTAAACGGTGTTACACATAGGAAAGATTGCTACCATTAGAATGTCATATAAACATCATTAAAGTAGTTGGTTATCTATTGATGAGAAGTCTTATATCACTTGATAAGTGTATTTTATATACTTATTTAGGCTCCAAAACAATGACATTTTGTCGTTCTTCTAATGAGATTATAGCTTAATTTATGATATAATATGTTATGAGGTGAAACTCGATGGAAGATGAAGACTTGGAGAAAAGAATGCAAAATTGGCGAAAAAGAAGCAAGATCCAAAGCTTGGGGACTAAAGTACAAATACTCAAAAGTTGTGTCGAAGCTCACGATGAAGATTCGAGAATGCTAGAGGTCAAATGGATGCAACTAAAGATCAAAATGAGTGAAAACAAATCAATTTTCAACCGCACAAGGATGTCCAAAGTTTTAGTTGGATATTGAGACCCATTTTTGGCCTAGTAAACGTTCGAATTGAAGAAGAGCTATTTCTATTAAAGTTGTATCCCTTCGAATTATCTTTCTAACGAATCTTGAATCACCTCAATCGGACATCGGAAGGAAAAGTTATGACAAAAATACTGAAGCAGATGCAAAGTGGACAGAAACTCGGCGTCCAAGCGCTATAAAGTCAGCGCTCAAGCGCTGCACTAGCCAGAAAATGAATTTTTAATAGATTTTCAGCGCTCAAGCGCCGCCGCCACCACAGATTTTAGGTTTTTATTGTTTGGACCGCGAAAACTCCACAAAAAGACTCCAACTTGGCCAAGAACGTATATGAAAGTATAAATAGACCTAGGGACACATTGAAAAGGGGGTTCCCACACATTGAAAAGGGGGTTCCCACACATTGAAAAGAGGGTTCCACACTTTGTAACATTGAGAGAAAAACACAAGATCGAAGAGGAAGGATTCGAGTTCAAATCAAGGATTGGAAGTGGAATAAGATCTTGGTGCAAGAGCTGATTCTTTTCCATCTTTTTATCATTTAAATCCGGTGATGTATTCGAATTTAGTTATTTATTTCATTGTTTTGATTATGAGTAGCTAAATTCATTATTAGGGTAAATAATGTAATCTATTAAGACCCTTAGTTCTTTAATTCATGAATTTTGAGTTTTATTCTCCCATGTGTTGATTTTATTATGATTGCAATGCATTGAATTACCTGATCAATAATTTTGATGATCTATTGAGTTTCTTACGAATCGAGAGGTGAGTTTGAGACTTAGAACGTGTAATAAAATCCGGTAACGAGGTATAATATGTAGAGATACCTATACTAAGTGCTGCGGTCGTTATATGAATTCCTAGTGTCATAACTCGTTTAACTAAGGGCAATTCGCATAGAGATATGGAATTGGATTAGTTAAATAGGCTCAATGAGAACTCGAGAGGGGTAAATTGAATACCGTAAGAGAATTCGACCGAACACTACGTTAGGCTAGAATCTTGAATTGGGAATTAAGGTGATCATTAGATGAAGTTGTTTTGCCCTAATACATCTTATATACATGAATCTTTGATCTATTTGTATTTGTTATTTCAACATAATTTTCATTAGTTTTAGGCATTTAGTTCATTTAAGAGAATCAATCTTTCCAACTATCACAATTCCTTATTTGATTTGCTTCCATCAAATAAGAGTTAGCAAAGTAGATTAAGATTAAAGTATAGTTCTCGTGGGAACGATAATCCGGACTCTTAGGTCCACTATATTACTTGTTACGATATCGTACACTTGCGATATAAAAATACGCAACATCACTCTTCATGGGAGCACTGGCAGACTTAGGGGGAGCTGGCAGTCCATTTCAATTTTTGTAGCGTAAAAGAAATTTATATGTAAAAAAAATATATATATATATATATTTCATGTGGAAATTTTAATTTTTTTTGCATATTAGCAGGCTTCAAATTCTTTTTTAGTCTGATCCTCCACTACGTGGGAGGTCAGCATACTTCACTATTTTGCTTACACTTGTTTATCAAACCTTCCCCCCCCCCCCAAAAAAAATTATAAATAAATAAAAATTGGTTGTGTTTATTTGAATTTTCCAGTTTCTATTATTTATTAATATTATTAATAAAAAGGCCCTAAAAGTTTCTTCAAACTGATAAGCCTCCCATTCAATAAACTTATTCTAGATGGGCTAATAAGACCTGAAGGGCACCCTGCAGGAGAGAGGGAGCAACAAATTCTGTTGGTAAACAGAATGACACGGACAAAATCAGTTACAAGGAAGGGAATATAGGTGGGTAGGAGGGTCATTTGTAAGGTAGGTAAATTTTGAGGGGTTCGAGAAATTGGAGAGGATTAGCCCTCTCAAAAGGCTATCTGTTTCTTTTCTGTAATCTTTACACTATCTTTAGCATAAAATATCAGTTTTCCATTAATCCAGCCAACATTCATCTCCTTAGCTAGTTGAATTCTTGTGTATTTCATTAATCAATTGTTCCTATCTAATTTGAATCTTATCACAAACCAACGAACCAGATGGAAACAAAAAGAAAGCAACAAAACTAACCTGTAGAAAGTCATATAAATCATTGCTAATACCCTTTTCATTGTGGCGAATGTCATGTCTGTTGGTGCTATAGCTAAAGCCAGTCCCGATAGGCTGGTCAACAAACAAAATATTTGAAACCTACAAAATAATCATAGGAATTTTATCAATTTTCTTCAAGAAGATGGATGTTATCGTGAGAGTAATCATTGTATACAATTTAAACTTAAAAAGTGAAAATGTAACACATCAATGGTCCAAGAAGCTAAATCAACATTTAAATAGAATGCCATGCTGCTATCCATCCATCTATCAATCAAGCATAGATCCTGAGCTTAAGGACGTCAGATAACTGTCAGTAATTTTTGAAAACAATAACCTCCCTCACAAAACTACTATGAGATTCTAGACTGTGATTATCCAAGACAAGTACTACAGATGACATTTTTCTGTAGATAAAGAAGATACACAGATAAATTCAACTCAAAGAATTAGGATTATATATATAGAGAGAACTACAACGATGAGATCATAAAAATGAGGTCAAACTTTTCAAAATTAGTATTCAATATGGAAGTCATACTAAAGAAAGGTTAATAAAGCACTCGGCATGGTGGGTAGTTGCTAAGAGAAAGGAAAACACACAAATGTGCATGCTCATATGAAGTGATCATTTTTCCATTTCAATCACCCATCCCCGGTGAACATCATTTTTCCCAATCCCAAAGATATCTTTAAGAAGCCACTGCACCCATCTTGCTACCCTTCGCCAGTAGATAACATTATAAAATACAAAGCCTATTTATTTTAATATTTTACGGCAGTATATTCATCATCAAATATAGCCAAACTTTTGAATTTAATATTAGGAAAAATTAGATTAATATGAGCAGAAACTGAATGAATTCTTAAAACCACATATCTGAACTTGAGTCAAATGAGCAGCCCAAGTGAACAAGTGTCAGCCCACTCTAGCCTCTCTCCATGTACAATACTTTTGATCATTTGACTTTTTCAATAATTTTTAATTCAAGTCCAACAGTCAAAAACACAGTGGATCAGAAAGTCCAAAAAAAGACTAAGAGTGTGTTTGAGCCACATTATTTTGAAAAAATGTATTTTGTAATAGTAGATTGATGGAGAATGTGTGGTTGAAAAAGAAAGAAAAGATTAATGTGATGGAAAATATTATTTTATTGAAGAATGTGTGATTGAAAATGAGTAGAAGAATGATAATGGAAATTTTAATGTGGCTCAAACCGGGGCTAAACAGGAAACAAGCTAATACTCTCGGTTTCATCTCCATTTTCCCTAAAAGCTTTACAGTATAATATAGGAAGTGAGAATAAAGTCTAAACTTTTATAATAGATCAATGAACTCACATATTACTATGACAATCCCTTCAAGATATCGAGAATGAAGGCAGCTAGGCGTTGAAAGTGCTGATGCTCATTTAAGTTAAAGTGCATCAGTGATGATTATAGAATGCGTGTCTAACAACACGAGAACCATACATACAATAAAAAGAAACAAAAACTAGAAATAGAGATATTATTTAAATGCATAAAAACCTTTTAATCAAACCTGGGAAAGCAAAAGAAGAAAATGAAAGAATATGTGACAAACAACAAGTACATCTGATACAAGCAAGTGAATCCATCTAGGCACTTCAGATCTATTAGTTTCATAGTATTTAGAAATAAATGCTCATGTCCAGCAGAGAAAAAAAAATTAAAATTTACCTTGTCCCACCCATACTCATTCCACACAAGAGACAAATTATTGGCAATACTAAAAGGCCCATTTTCATAGAAAAGAGCCATCTCACTGCTACATCCTGGCCCTCCAGTCAACCAAACAACTACAGGGTCCTCCTTGCTGTTACGTGATTCGAAGAAAAAATAAAACATTCTGCAACCATTAAAAGTAGTTTAGCCCCAATCCAGACACTGTATAACAAGGAGGTTGTACTCTAGAAGGAATATTGAACGTGGAAGCTACTAAAAAGAAAAGACAGATGAAATGTTTCAGGGGGAAAATAATATTTACAAACAGAATCTAAATTGAAAACTTCCATTTTGATCATAAAGTTAATTATTCAAAAATGTACATTAGCTGCTGCCATGTGCTGAGCAAATGAAAATTATCGATCATTATTAGCCAGTGAAATCAAACCAATTTGCCTCAAGAAGATTATCTAAAACTATCTGTGTTTCTTCCCAATTATCTTCCTTTCCAGCTAGCAGATCGCAACTGAACATGTAACACTGAGCAACTTGAACTAAAAGCAGCAGTTTTTTCACCAAAATACTGAGAAGGCAGCAGGTTAAATTATCTTATTTGATTTCTCAATTCAAGGGTTGTTAGGTAACATGGTACAAAAATACAATATCTATACATCCACATGTACTAATCACAAATATGCAAAAATAACCGGATGCAGAAATGCTTGAGCTATGACAATAGACACAAAACCATTAGAAAACCAATTACAATTAAAGAAAAAAAAAATCATGAAATCTAGAAAAGACCACCAAGCTCCATGTATAATACACTATGAAATTCGGTACATACTGGACTGCAGGCTTTCACAACATCTATGAGCAAGAAATATGACAATGTCACCAAATCAAATAAGATCACTTAGTCCACACTTTAATGTCAACATTTACGTATTTTGATCAATTTCGCCCTTTTCTCATGTTGCTATTCCTGACCTATGTTCTATGAACAAACAAATTGACATTTATCAAATTGGGAAAAACTATAATTTTGAAAAGTCTGTGTTATAAAAATAAATATGAATAACATAGCATGAAATAGTACTATGATAGATAAAATGGCAGGCATCAGTGATCAATCCGGACAAACGGTTTTTATGAGTGATATTTCTCATACTCAAATAAGATTAAGCCTCTGTTTGACATCCTTTATTTCACAACTCTTTTTTCTACATATTCATTTTCGAGCGCAATTTCACACAATAAAAATTTCCGTACGTTTTAAACACACATTCTCCAAAGATTCGCTATTCAAAACATTGAAAATCCCAAATAATGGCCATAAAACAGGGGCTAAATAGATAAATTTTCAAAAAAGAAAACAATATTTTAAAAATACTACACTGATGGGAAAGCCAAATAGTTAGTTAGTTACCAAAAAAACAAACAGGAGTAAACTTGCCCCTTGCTTCAAACTATTACATACTTCATAAAAACGAAAAAGAAAAAAAAAATACTTGCCCCCCAAAAGGAGGAAGTATCAAACCAAGAAAAGGAGAAAACACAATTAATTTAGAAATATCAAAAATGAAAGAGAAAGTAAACTTGTCCCCTCACTTCAACTATTACCTCAAAAAAACTTGTCCCCGAAAAAGAGGAAGTAGCAAACCGATAAAGGGGGGAAACGCGACTAATTTAGAAATATCAATATGAAAGAGAAAGTAAACTTGCTCCAAGAGAATAGCAACACTGGAAGATGGAATACCAATAGCCGAATAAAAACAAAACAAAAAGGCTGCTAGATTTAGGGTTTTTTCCAGACTGTACTTAGCGGCATGAGAGTGTTGAATCTGATAGTATCCAGCATGATGGCCGAGGTCTTCGAGTGATACTCCGTCAGCATCAATCAAGTGGGGAAACTTGAAAGCCTTCTCCACAATTTTGGGTCCATTGGAGAAATTGCGATCATCTACGATATTGATTGTTTCCTTAGGGAACAAATTGAGCTCTCGGATCAATTTCTCTGCCTGATTCGATGGGCTAATAGGCAGCTGAAGTAATGCCGTGACAGAAGAGATAGGTGAGATGAGGACCAGAATGAATAGAGCAACAGGCGTTGAAGAAATTTTCCTCATTTTCACACAGTGAAGCCTGAGAGTGGGAGTGGATGATAGTGGGCTACGTAGGTGGAGACACCAGCAAATGGAAACATCTTGATGAAAAACACTGCTGGTAACCGACCTTTTACCAAAGTTTCGTTTTAGGAAACCATCTATTTTCTGTTTCAAAACAGTATCCCAACTTCATTTTACATTTCAATTTAATCATGTATTTTTTTATTTTTTTATTTTTTCCACAAAAGAATAATAGAAGTATCGGTCTAAGCCTGTTTGGTTCAGCTTAAAAACAGAAAAAAATTAAAGAAAAAAATCAATAATTAACTTTAATAACAGAATCCACGAATTTCATCATTTTTTCAATCGCATATTTTAACTGCTCCAACGATCCTTAACACATAAATTTACTACCTCGAATGTGTGTTCATTATCTTTTGTTTTCATAGTTTTCATCCAAATTATTATATTATTTCCCATCATTTTCTTTGTATATACTAATTAATTGAATCAATTAGCGAGCAATGAAAATTGAATATTTTAAATGTATTTAATTATGGAGGATATAATTGGCTCTTCAAACTAGAGAGTTAAACCAATTTTCTATTTTTAAAATATTAATTTGGACAGTCTATTAGAACATGATTTTAAAGGTTAATTATTTAAAGTAGATAAATATTTCACTCTTAAATAGCCTATTGGAGATAATCCAGTCTTTAAAATATATAGAATATTGTATTTAGCTTGTGTTTGACCCTATCATCTAAAAACTCATGCAAATTCATTTTCAATCACACATTTTTTCAATAAAATCGTATATACACGAATCTAAATTTTTTTCTTCATTTTTAACCACATAATTTCCAAAAAACCACTATTACAAAACTCATTTTTTTAATTAAAAACGAGGCTCGGACAGGACTTAAGAGTGTAGAGAGTATATGAAAAAGGTTCTTGACCTTTTAAAATATAGATTGAACTTATCACTTCAATCTCTAGTTTTACTTAATAATGGTCGAAATAATAAACATATTTCAATACTCCACTGCTCGGAGCATTCAAATTATATTTAATTTTATTGGTCATTAATATTTAAAATATACATTAATTATTAAAAACCGCAAAAGTTTTTTTGGAAAGAAAGGTAAAATGAAGAGTTAAAAATAGATAATTTATTGGAATATATAAAAACGTTTAAAATTACTATTTAATAGCACAATATGTTATTTTCATAAACAATATAAAAGATACACTTTTCTTGGTACACGTGTCGTAATCTCCCATCGTCAACCATAACAACACCGTTTTAGAGGATTTCCCCAATTCTTTTCTACTTCGTCTCCATGGCAGCACTAAGAAGCGTAAGAAGAAAACGCACACCAAGCAAAAGAATTGTGAGACTGCTTGCCCGCGGCCGACTTGACAAGATCTCGTCGTCCTCCTCCCCAAACCCTAGCTTTTTTAGTTGGAGCTTCTCATCCGAATGCACTATGTTCTACACTAATCTCTTCTCCGACGTTGGTATCGGTCCTAAAATCATAGAATTTGTCGAACATGACCATTCACTTCTATCAATATGACTACATGTACATCATTCATCATCCGCTCATTTTTTTCCCGTGTAGCTGAGTGAGCTGTTAAAAAATGGGGTTTTGGCACTTGATGTGTTTTATTAGGATTTTTGGAGATTTTTTTCGTTTTGATTTTCTGGAGTACCTCGCATTTCTTGTAGAATACATGGTGGTTTGGAATGCTTGAAGGTGATGTTGTAGAATCGTGGTGCTGCATAGCAACCTTTTACTCGAGTTGTAATTTTAAATTGTTAATTTTCTCATAACATGGAGAGATTCAGATTTTGAGTGAAAATTTGTTTGCCATGATTGTGATTTTTTTTGAAATTTTGTTCGAAGTCTATGCGAATATCTAACTGATAAAACTTTGGGTTTCTTAGCTTTTGGTCTTTATTAAATTCTCAAGCATTGAGTAGGAGAAGAAAAGAATTGGGCGAAAATCGACTAAATTTCTCCCAAAATTTTGGTGGTTTATTGGAAAAGAAGTCAATTGATTCAAAGTCCAATAAAATGAAAGAGACTGGCAAGAGAGAATTAATGGATGTAGAGGGCAATGGTCGAAGAGAAGGGAATATCTTAACTAGGTTGTCAAAAGAAGTAATTTGAAATATTGGTTAGATGGAAATAGAAGAAATGAGAATGCGGGTTTATCGGCTAACCCTTTCAATAACATGATAGAATTCATGGTATGTCTGATAGTTTGGCCGATAGGACAAGAAGAATGAAAACAATTTTCAAGAATGAGAAGATGAATTTGGCTATAATAGATAATACCGCTGAAACAAATTTGAAAGAGAAATAGTATGTTTATCAGAATGAAATGTCGAGATATCTAAATGATGAACAAGTTTATTTGAAAATGGATGAACAACTTTATTTGAAAATGGATGATATATATGAAATTGAAACATGGGCATCTCGTGATAGTTTAAGCAATTCGATTTTGTAGATTTTGAGTTTGATAGCTTTAAAATGCAAGGAAGAAAGTGTTTTTTTTTTTTTCAAAAAGGTCACACGAAGACACGGTCTCTTCGTGCAACACATAAACAAATTTTTTTTTTACATTGAGATACATAAATACATATTCATTTATTAGCCTAAAATTGTCCCGAAATGAGAGAAAAATGAAATAAGATGGGTAAATTCAAGAAGGGTGTCTACACTTTTTTTCTCTATTTCTTTTTTTTTTTAATTAGATTATATTATAACTGTAAATTTGTTGCAATGTGCTAGTTGATAACTATACTGTAATACGATGTATGTAAAATTCTTTTTTTATATTTCATCACTACAATATAAAAGGGGGCAAAACAATTTGTACCACGTGTCACGACTTTCAGAATTATTATTGAATTACTTTTTTTTGCCAAATATTGAATTTCATATATTTTTTGTCGCGCTCCTTGACCTCGCAACCTGACTGGTCAGGTCGATCACCGTCGGGGGCATTACCCCTGGACCCCCACGAGGGGCGTTGTCCCTTCGACCCTCGCAACCTGACCGGTCAGGTAGATCACCGTTTAGGGCATTGCCCCGAACCCCCATGAGAACGTTGCCCTATCGACCGCAACCCCGATGTTGCCCCCGCTATCCATGCGTGCTTTAATGTTGTTGTACTAATGTCATCCTTTTTATTAACATATTCACTGTTTGGCTGATATTCATCTATTTTGATTTATATTGGTTGTTTATGATGAATAATTTCTCATTTTGTTTCTAACTTTTATTTGTGTATTTTTCGTTGAAACTTTCAAGTTTTGTATTGAGGAAGTTTTGTTAGATAAGATTTAATTAGTGATATCTCCAAAAATAACCAAAAATCAGTCAACGCTATTACGTAGCCAACTATATTACAGCACGTGCCTTGCACGCGGGTCTCACTAGTTAAACACTAAAATGTTGCTAGTAAGTCAAACTAAGCCACCGTTTGTCTTCTATAAATAAAAAATATTTTTTTCTCAAACTTATTTTTAAAAACATTTAAATATTTAAAAAAATTTAGGAATATGATTGCAATTAGTTATTTATTTTTCTTTTATTTGTTAAAATTAAAATAAGAGGGCACATTCGTCATTTTGTAACTTTTAATTGAGAGTGATTAAAAATGACATTTTATGAAATGACAGTGAAAAAATAGACGAAAATGTAAAGAAATGAAATGTAATAATATTTTCCATAATAATAATGAAAGGTAATAATGTTATGTACTGATTATCCAATTTTTATTCTCGATCTTTCAATAATTAACACATATCGTATATGTTAATGATTTTCATTCAAAAGGTGCATTAGGTAGAGCATATTATTAGCCTCTTATATATGTACTAGTTTTGGCCCATGCACTCTCATAATTTTGGAGGTTATGTTAGCGTATATATATAATAGATGAAATTAGGAAATGAACTTAATTGAGCCAGAATTTTTAAAGACTAAATTATGAAATTTTTACAATAGAAAAAAGAAAAACAAAAAACCATGGCCGGTGTGTGAAGCATTGAATAAATAATACATAATCAAAACGACAGAATTATATAACTAACTCAATATTATTTAGAAAAAAATACACGAATAAGGGGTCATCCCTGTTAAAAATTTGGTATTATTTAAAGAAAATAAGTGAAGGAATACACATACCTTAGGATGTTACACGCACAAATATGATTTATCTCACAATTTTCTTCCAACTCGTAGAAGATCTATTTTTGACACAGATATGAAAATCCTCGCAGTACCAGCTCTAACAACGCATGGGCCTATTTTTTATTTTTTATTTGAACTAATTTATTGAGTGCAACAGAAATGTAAAAATCCTTGCAGTCTCGTGGAATTCGAACACCGAATTGTTGTAAGCTGAAGCAAAAGAAGGTTTAGCAATTTTGTATGAAGGGTTATAAGAAGTCTTTTTTTTTTTTTTGGGCAATTTCAATTGATTATGGGAGCTCAAAATGATGAGTTATTTTGTAAGTTCAATTAAGATATTTTTATAGAAAAAACTTGGAAGACGGTAATTTTGTAAGCTCAATTAAGATATTTTTTGCAAAAAAAATCTTTGAAGGCGGTGGAGAATTGACGTAGCAAATTTCAATTTGATGTTTGTGAGGTAAAAGTTGTTGTTTGCATTTTGACATGATAGAGATGTAAAGTAAATATGGGTAAGTGTAAAATTAAATTTTTAGTAAAAAATCGGCTAGCTTAAGTGTAAAATTAAATATTTTAAAAAAAATTTAAATGAAAAAAATTATTTCTTTATAAGGTAGAAAAAAAAATTCATTTCAAGTTGTAAATGTAAATTTTTTTTTTTAAAAAAGGCAAAAAAATATAGTGAAACTGCCACGGCGTGAAAAAAAAATAGATACATGAGTATATGTTTCCATTGAAGAGAGAATAGATAGAGCTAGTACTGTTGAACATTATGATATTATTACAATTTAGTTGTTATAACTTAAAAAATAGGCACATTAATAATTATTGTTTTTATTGTGAATATTACGTACTTTAATTTTTGTTGACAAATGTGTAGTGATTATTATTAATAAGAAAAAATATATATTTTCTTAATTGTAAATGTGAAAAAAAAAATATGAACACCGTGTTGGTGCACGGAGATGAAAGTTGGAGTGATTTATTTAGAGGCAATTTAGTAGAATTGAGAAAAAGGTAGACGTCGCGGGGGTCGAGGGTGGGGATTCCCCTGGCAGGGGTCAAGGGGGCAGTACCCCCCAAAAGAAATTTTGATTTTCACGTATGTCTGGAATTGAATATTTTTTTTATATTTTTAAATTAAATTATTAATAAGTGAAATTGTATTTATAGATTGTATGAAATGTAAATAAATAGAATTATTAAAAAAAAAAAGTCATGATTATGTATGTGAGGAGAGAGAGAGACACCTCCGCTCGCGGAGGTTTTTTTTTTTTTTTTTTTATACGTTGATTTCACTATGTTTTTTTGCCCTTTTTTTTTTTTTAAATTTACATTTACAACTTGAAAATGAATTATTTTTTCTACCTTAATAAAATATCAAAATAGTGAAATAATTTTTTCCTTATTAATTAATAATCACTACGTATTTTTTGACAAATTTCTAACTTTGTAATTTGTCCCAACAACTGGTGGAAGGAAAATTAGGATAAAATATCAACGGGTTGCAGGTTTTTGTTTTTGTTTTATATATATTACTATGTCGGTTTAAGATATTTTTTGTTTGATAATTAAATGACTTTTTTTTTTCTTCAACACAGTCAACAATTGTAGGAAATGAAAAAGTTCATGCTACTCTTTTATTTTGAAGAGACGCGTGGATGTCAGTGGCTTCACAAATATAAACAGTAAATCATGGAGGATAAAATGGGAAGGAAAATACTTCACAAATGAATAATAACTGACGGGTAGGGATAAAATGGAAAAAACACATGAATTGGTGGAGGATAAACTGAGAATGCAAAATACTTTACAAATGAATAGTAACCGACGGATTCGCTCTTTTAATATAGTAGGGAAAAAATAAGTATAAAAAGTGCGACAATTTTTTTTTTTTTTTCTTTTCTAATTTGAAAGCACGTAAATGGATTATTTCGATAGAAACTAGGAGATATGTTAATTAAGGAAAGCTTCAAGATAAAAAATTTGATAAAAAAATTAAAAAACAATTCAAATTTTTAATTTAGAAAAATGTAGTCGTAGTTAAGCTCTTGTTTGTTTCAGTTAAAAATCTTGATTAAAATTTTAAAAAATAATAATAACAATTAATTTTAATTACATAATTTAAGGGACATTTAATTAACATTTTATTTAAAATGTGATTTTTATCCCAACGAAACACAATGGCTAAAAGTAACTTTATGATCTTGCCCAAACTGTATTGTGGGGGGTGTGTTCGATTGAGATTTTCAAATATTTCTATAGACTTTATTAAGCGGATGACCGTGTGAATTTTATGAGTTTAAGTGACTTATGAATTTGTTAAGAATTAATAGTTGTAGACTTTGATTAAAGATTTTAATAACTTTCCATCTTACAAATTCATTATGTACTCGAAAAATTACAATTTTTTTTACTAATAATTAACATTTTCAAGAGTCACAACGCCCACAAAAATGTTTTTGGGCAAAGTCACTAATCACAGCCCAATCATTCAATTTTGGTGCAAAATAATAATAAAAAACTTTTACATCAATTTCTAATATCATAACCAAAAAAATTTCATGAATTTAACATAAATTCTAAGAACACAACTTATTCTTAGCCAAAAAAATTACAACAAATGAATTGAAGAGAAAATCGAAAGAAAAAAATATCTTCCTTTTTTTTTTTTTTGACATTGAAATCTTCACAATTTCAAAGTATACGAGTGATTTTTTTTTTTCTTTTTAGATTTGCTATATATATTTTCATCAAAAAATCTCAAAAGCCTAATGAGTCGAGGATTTCTCCAAAAGTCACGATGTATTTAAATATCTCAGAATTTATATACACTTTTAAAAAGTTTTAATTTAATTGAATATCTCGTAATTTTTAAAAGCCTTTTAAAAGTCGAACTCACAATCGAATATATCTAAACTTTTATTTAAACCTTTTACATTCACAAATCCCAAACCACACGAGTGATTATTTTTTTTGAGATTTGCTATTTATATTTTCACCAAAAAGTCTCAAAAGTCTGAGTCGAGAATTTCTCCAAAAGTCACGATTTATTTAAATACCTCAAAATTTACACACTTCTAATTTTTTTTTTAAATTGAGTCACTGTTTGATCCATGTTATTTTTTTCATTCTCATTCTTTTACTCATTTTCAACAACACATTTTTCAATAAAATAATATTTTTCATCACATCAATAATTTTTCGTTCTTTTTCAACCACACATTCTTCATCAATCATAAAAAAAAAATTTGTGTTTGAGCCACATTATTTTAAAAGAATGTATTCTGGAATAAATGATTGATGGAGAATGTGTGGTTGAAAAAAAATGAAAAATTATTGATGTAATAAAAAATATTATTTTATTGAAAAATGTATAATTGAAAATGAATAAAAAAATGAGAATAAAAATTTTAATGCCTAACAAACATAGGTTAAATATAATCGAAGAATCGAAACTTTTTAAATCCTCGAAATCTTTTAAGGGCACGAATCAATACATCCCCGTAGTCTTCGTAAATCTCATATTCACCTTTCGGTATCCTCTGCGCACAGTAACCCTAACTCTTTCTACTGCACACACGCACAGAATATTTAATTCATAGGGTTTAACTTTGATTAGTTTTGTTTGTTCGCGCTGGATTAGGGTTTTTGAGACAGACGGAGAGAGACAGAGATGGCAGGGAAGGAACAAGACAACCGTATTTTTGTAGGAGGTTTATCTCGGGACATCACTGAGCGTCAGCTGGAAGACGCTTTTAGCCGTTTCGGCAAAATTATCGACTCTCAGGTTCGAATTTCTTGTTATTTTTCTGTTATCCTCGATTTCCTGAGAAAATTTATCCTCGTTGGTATTTGTTCAATACATGCTTGCCGGGCAAACATCGTGGAATTGATTTCTCTGGATGAGTTATAATTATTTTGTCCGATTTCAAATTTTTTCCACGGTTATTGTAAATGTTTTGACAATAGAAGTTAAATGGACGTTCCGTTGAATTTATTTCTTTAAAAGGTCAATTTGATTTGTTTATGATGTGAGAATGAAGGAAAGAATTGATATAATATGTCATTTCTTAAACGTTCTTAAGAAGATGATTAGATGAAGTTTGTTTTGAAAGAAATTTATGTTTTCGACCAACCTGGGTGGGAGAGTAAAAGATAAATTTACAACGAAAGGACATATGGGAAAAGTCTTTGAAAATTTTATCTAATGGGCGTTAAATTTAAAGGGACTTTTGTCATCAGAGAAAGATGTTTACTGATATGGATAAATATCTCGGCATATACGATTCATACAAGTCACTGAAGGGGTACTGTGTTCTGGTTCTGTTCATTAATTAAGGTGGGTATTGGGGATTCATGAGATGAAAAGGTTGAATTTATCTGTACCTTTTCACAGCAACGAAACACCGAGAATATGCTTTAGTATGTCTTGATTATTTTTTGTTTCTCTTTGAAATGCAAAACATGAATGTATTATTGTAAATGCTAATTTTTGATGCAAATTTTATTAAGAATTTGTGAATTGATTTTTTATCGTTCTTATTTTTTTCTTCATCATATTAACTTGTTTTTGTTCTTTTATGATGGTTATGAGACATTTTTTCTTTTGCCTGGATGCGGGGTCGTAAGATGAGTCCTTGAACGGATTTAGCGGTTCTGTGTAGTAAGATGGTTCGTAAAGGCTGAGAAAGAATTCCCTGCAGTGAACGCAGGCTTTAGCTTAATTAACGAATTCTTGCTGTGCTCAAATAATAGTTGGTGATAGTATAAGGTAAAGCAATTGTTCTTTCAGAGTGAAAGACAGGTCCGAACTATTGTTGCCATTCTTACTTTTTCTAGCACATGCCCAATCGTCTGGATTGATTGATGTCCATTGTCTGGCGATAATTCCGTGTGCAACCTTCTTACATGAGAGAGTGGTCATCTTGCATACAAATTTCTGGGGTCTCAAGCCATTAAGAATATTTTTCCCTTGGTCTCAGCCGCTAGTGGCATCAAAGGTACCTTGTTGGTTATCGAACTTTCTAGTGATCTTACTCCTACAGAAACTGTTCCAAGTCTTTAAGTTCACAGGAGGGAGACAGTAGTTGAAGCTTTGATGCGGGATTTGCAATAAATATCTAAGATGCTTTAAGATTGGGTTTTTGGAGGAGCTTTTTGTTGCATTGGAATGTGCCAAGTTGCTGAAGCATGTTGGTAGCTTGTGTTACTTGAATTCTGTTCGGTCGGTTGTTTTTTGATACGAGTTTATAGAACCACTCATGTAAGGTGTTTGATTGGATTGTTTCCAGTTTTAGTTGGGAGATGCTCGAGCCTTTTGCTGGTTAAGCATAGCTGCTGTTTGTTTGGAAGAGGCAGTATCGACATGTTTCACTTATTTGTTTAAGATTTGTGTCATTTAATACGAGTATGCCATGTTTTTTCTGTAGTTTGGGAAACAATTCTTAGCATGAAGTTGAAAACATTGAGCAATCATGGCATGCTTCTCCCTTTTACAGTGTCCTAAGATTTTACTAAAATTAACTTATTTTTTTCTAATAACTTGTCAAAGTCTTCAAGGCTGGTTTATCATGATTTGTTGATTGGAACTATATCACTTACTGGCAATAGCTGCATAAGGTGGCTACCAGAGAGCTTCATGAATTAGTTTCATTTTGAGAATTTTTGGTAGACTTCTCTGTGTTCTCCATGCTTGATTCCATAGAGTTCAGATTTTATGTCGAAAGATGTAAGTGCAGTGGAGAAGATTCTCAGCACTCAGATGCAATGACAAGTTTAGTTTGTAGTCAGTTTCTGAATGTTATCTGCTACGTCTTTCAAATTTTAAATGTCTGATGTTCATGAAGTCTCCTTCAGAAGTTGCTTTGTTTTGAGCTGCATATTAGCTCAGATATGTACATAGATTTAAAAGGCAATGCCAGATGTGACTTGGAGAATGTGTAATTAACTGTTGTGAGAATTCAGTTTTTAGAGGATCTTTTGTTCTAAACAAGATTAGATGACGCAGGTTCAGTCTTGGCAGAAACTGTCATTTGTGAATGTATGTCCTCGTATTTGGTCTACAGATAGGTTCAGGGTCATTTCTGGTTTAGTGCAAGAAGTCTTTCTGACAGATGACCAAGCAGTGAAGACGATGGTCCTATTGAAGCAGAATGCTATTTTGACCGCACTTCATGCGTCACACTACCTAACAATTTAGAAATCATTTTGCCTGGTCCTCTTTATTGAGCCTATTTTGGACTGTTGTTGGGGTCAGCTGTACGAAAGAAATGCACAAAAGAAACAGTTTGTGTGAATATCTTTGGTGCGAATGCTTATCCTGTTTCGATTGAAAACTAAATTCGAGGTATCCATATACTTCTGGTTGTGGATTTCTTTAGAAGAAAATCCCATATCCTTGACTTTTAGGATGATTCTGCTTGTTACATGTATATGAAGTAGTGATCGATGTAAGTTAGCACCTTACTTCAAGGCAGGCCTTTTTTTCCTGGTGATTATGTTTACCTTGCTTCCAGTTGAACAGCTTAAGTTGTACAAATAATCACTCCAGTTTGCACAGCCGGAAAACCAGTTGGAGTAGATGGTTGTAAATTTATCATGTATCTGGTTGAGAAATGGTGTTTTCTTGTCTAACATTGAATAAAAATGGTGTCAGTAATGAGACCAAGCTGTTATGCTGGGTGCAGTTATGCAAATTGAGTTTGCATACTAATAGCTGGTGCCACAAATTCATTACTTTGGATGCATGAAGACTTCTATTATGCAAGCATGTCTTGGATAATTCCTGGTGACTTTTATGTGGCTGCATGTTGAACCACATAATATTTGCTGTGTGTTTTTCTGGTATCTACTGTTGCTCCAAATATAGTGGTGTACATCAAGTTTCTTAAGTAATTTGAAAGAAGTACAATCATGGAATTCAGGTCAAGTGGCCACTGTTAGAACTTTTCCAGTAAGTTAGGAACCTATCTGTGTGGTTGTATAATATGTTCAGTTCTGTGGAATTTGAGGCCTGTGTAAAATTTAAAATATCTGATGATGGAAATCTGCAGTTGTTCAGAATTCTTCTGCTCATGTAAGAGTTCTTTTCTATCGAACATGTTATCTTACTTATATTATTACTACACGAAGCTTGTTTAATGTATAATCATGCTTCCAGCTTCTTCTTTTCTCAATTAAACCAAGAGTCAAATGACTGAATGCATCCAGACAATTTTTTTTCTTTTTATTTTTTAAACTCATGCTAGTAGCTTATCTGCTGCATCTTACTAATGCAAGTCTCTTGAAATGTTGAATACTTAGCTTATTATGTATATAATTACACGTGGGTCGTGGAGTACAGTGACATAAATAAACTGTGGTTAATGTAACGTGTTCCATTGTGATGTTAGTTTTTTCCTTTTCTTTTATTATTCTACATGCGCAACTTATCATTAGTTTTCATGTCTAATTCTTGGGTATGACGTTATTGTTTTCTTTTGAGTTTCCTAATAGGGTTTGGTTGTGTTGGGGTGTCGTGGTTGCTCACTTTGGTTTTATATATATTTTGGCACCTTTTAATTTTTGAGCTCATGTTGGCAATGAATCCACACCTTGTATGGTGTGATGTGCCTGATGAGATGCATGGGCATTGCACCCGCTTTGCATGCACAGCAGTGTTTTGCTTCAATAGTTAGTATATAAGCTCATTGTCATTAATATTGGTAAATTGGCGTTCCTCACGAAATATCGATTGGTGGGCTAAATCACCTTCATTGGCCTGTCATTCGATTTGAAATGGAGAAAAGATGTTTACTCCTAAAGGTTGAATTTAGTTAGTTAATTGTATATCATTATAGACTTTTGTCATTAGATAGTTACAGCTATTTTATTTAAATACAAAACAAATTAGACAAAATGGATGCTTGGGTTTGTGCCCGCATTGACACTTCTCATGTTATTCATTCCCTAGTAGTTTAAATTCTATATACTGCAGGATTTTGTATATGCTAGTTGTGTTTTCCGAATATCGAACTCATTTTGTTGCATGGGATAACTTCAGTGGTTTTAAGGTTCTCGAGTGTAATGTTCATGTAGATTATGCTGGAAAGAGACTCAGGCCGTCCTCGTGGATTTGGATTTTTGACCTTTGCAGACCGCCGGGCAATGGAAGATGCGATAAGGGATATGCATGGGAGAGAATTTGGTGACCGGGTCATCTCAGTGAACAAGGCCCAGCCTAAATCGGGGGATGAAGATCCGGAGCATGGCTATGGAGGTTATTCTTCAGGGGGCAGGGGTAGGGGTAGGGGAAGGAGCAGTTATGGTGGAGATCGGTCATCAGGGCAGGATGATTGCTTCAAATGTGGTCGACCAGGTCATTGGGCCCGAGATTGTCCATCGGCAGGTGGTGGCCGAGGCGCTCGTCCATTCTCGCCTCCACGTTCTAGGTATAGTGGGGCTGGTAGTCGTGGGGATCGCTATGCTGTTGATCGTGACAGATATGTGGACGATAGATATGACAGAGGTCGTTATGGTGATAGCGATCGGTATGAAGATCGATATGGGAGCCGTGATCGATATGTTAATGACAGGTATTTATATACATATAAGATTGATATTATAATAGATGTGATTTTCTCGTACCACTTCTCCATTTACCTAAAAGAAAAATATAATTTGCTGAGATTATTAAATAGTCAAGGAAGAGCATGGCTAAGCTAAAAAAAAGTCGTTTTATTTTGAATTTAATTTTACCAACTCATTTCCAACATTGACTAGTGGAAGAATTACTCCATTTTAAGACCTACACATTTACTTACAAGCAAATTTACTTTATCTTAGATAAAAACATGCTTTGTCCAAGAGACTTTATTATACAGAGCATCTTATGATAATAGAGTAAAAAAATTTAAATATTGACCCTCGTTGTATTTAGTTAGTTTTTAGATGATGCTCTTTGTCTATAGAAGTTATCACAAGGAAACTGGTGCCGGTAACTGTGCAACTCAATATCTTATTTTCGTAATTGTTGAAAGCTTGAGTGATGTTTTAATTATAAATTTTTATAAGCAGGTATCCTCCAGCTGGAGACCGATTTGTATTAGATCGGTATCCCAATGGAAATGGTAAAGATAGAGGCTATGATAGAGATGGAGGCGGCAGAGGTAGCAGCGACAGGTATGGAGGTGGAGGGCCTGCACCTTATGAAGGAAGAAACTACAGGGACAGAGCAGGTCCTTATGACCGCCCTAGGCGAGGACGACCTTCTTCCTTCGACCGGTACTAGATATTTATGCAGTTCTAGTGATCTTCAGGGTGTTTACAACTTCGACGTATTTTTAATGTTTTGGCTTTATTTTGTTGGTGTCTTGCACTTGATGAAGACTGGTAAATGCACTTTGTTCAATTTCAAAATTCTCTTCAGTGTTGGATGTTTGTTCCGAGTATTGTGCTAAAATAGAAGGTTGTTACCAATTGCAAATTTATATTTAGTCCTTGTTTGATTTCCATATTTTAGGAAAATTTATGGTTTGAAAGGACAAAAATGTGACTACTCGCGAAATTATTTTATCGAGAGAATTGTGGTTGAAAATGAGAAAAGTAATTTTGAAAAAAATCAAACTAGGGCTTAATATTTCTTTTTTCTGAAATTATTGTAAAAAAAATTAAATTTATTTTGTATTTGAATCCAGTAATAACAACCCTTGATGTCGTATGTTGTATAATACCGAGTTCTCCAGCCAATTAAAATTAGAATAATGGTCAATTTTTCTTTTTCAATGCTTGAATTGATGAGATAATTGTAAACCACCATACATTTAAATTAAATTAACATGAATATAGATACTCATTAAATCATTCCTCTATTTATGTAATAAATACAAAATGGGGAATAATATCTCGACCTAGACTAAAAGTTCGACTAAGATTAAAACTTGAAAGAATTTATTGTTAGCTGAGATTAGCGATTACAAGCAATTTCAACTATATTAAGTGGTTGAATCTTGTTGGCAGACAATAATTTTTTGTTCTACGTTTTGTTGTTGAATGAAACCAAAGAGAGTGATTAAATATTTTTCTCCAAGAGAACCAATATGAATATTTAATTTTCCAATTACACCAAGCCTCGTGAAAATCTATCACCCGAGGCCAATGCTAAGCATACTACACACACACAAATTTAGATGTTACCATAAAAAAGTTGCATATTTTACCCCCTTACAGGAGAGTAGCACCAGGATAGCAAATTGATAAAGAATTTAAAGCTCACTAAAATTTAGCTCATCGTGGAAAGCATTTTTAGTAACTTATAAGTTACTTCAGCTGTTCAGTTAAACTTTAATTTCAATCATACATTCAAAACTACTGTTCATTATTATCAACATATTTCGTGATCCCCACCATTCTTCCTCGTAAAAAGTTACTATAATCAAACCAAAAAAGAGGCTCATGCATATTGACATTCTTGATCTGCTTGTTAGGAATTCACGAAATGCGAAGTATAAAATTTAACAACGTGCGAATCCTCAATCAATCAATAAAAAACGATCTACAGAATACAAGTGCATGGCCATACTCTGTTTTCCTTATTTTTACCATTTTCCAGAGTAATATTCGGCTTCCTTCAAGAAACGCAGTTGAACTATATTTTCACGTTCCCCGGGATATATTAATTTCAACTCCTCCTGCTCAGGCTGTATGTTTCTGTAATCTCAGTAAAGACGATAAGATGTGGTTGTGCTTGAGGCCACCCACGAACATTTTTATCCTGTTAACACGAGAATATTTCAAAACTCACACGATAAATGCAGTTGAGGGCAGTGCAATGTCCACAAGTGTGCACAAAACCTGTTTTAATCCATTGAAAGGATGCAAATTCTGAAAATCCACCTCAGAAATTTATATCAAGAAATATAGAAAAATGCACTAAAATGAAAGACTGCAGCTTCAGAATTGCATGTTATATATGAAACATGATTTTCCGGAGATAAGATTTTCTGGTAATCAGATGATTCAGACCCTAATAAGTGAGGATTATAGAGACTCTTTATCAGATAGATCATCGGTTTCAGCTTTGCAAAGGTCAATTTCTCATATTAGCAGCAGAAAAAATATAGAAAAGGTAACAAGGATAAATCTCCATGTACATAATTCATGTACATAATGGATTACATAAATCCATGCGGAAGAAATTCGGCCGTGGATGTGAAGTGTGGAAAAGTCAAAAATTGTAGACTACTGATGAATGCGCGCCACATGTCAATTATGTAATGTATTATGTAAATGGTTATGTACCTGTAGCATGATCCAGGTAACAATAAGGCGGGTAAGAAATTTATTTTCTTGGTTTAGAGCATGTTAGGCAAAGTTTAAAAGTAAGTCAAAAACTTTTAAATTTTGTTCTGAAATATGTTTGATTTTTCATATAATTAGAAAAATTATTTGTTTTGACAGTTACATATTTTCAAAATTAGCAACCTATTACAAACTTTAATCAGCATAAAAATATTTATTTTAGAATACTTAAACTTGAAATTCTCAAATCTTACCCATGTATGCACTTATTTAATTAATAAATCACCATAAGCAATAAATAAAGATGCTTGAGCAGAGAGAGCAAGAGGGAGGGAGAGTGTGTAAACAATAATACAATTTACGCAGAGGAGAAGCAATAGAATATAGTCACGCATGACTTTTTTTCAGGATGATTCAATCCTAATAAAATCCCAGGTCATCAAAAAGAAAATAAAAACATAAAGAATGTTACCCGAGTCACTTATACCACGAGCCAGTTTTCACTTCCAAACAATGTCCCCCAAAAACTGAAGAGCAGGAACGCCTCTGATTTCTACATCAACGAGAGGTGCCTGAATCATCGTCAAGCTGGAGAGCTCTGGATCACTCTCGATCATGCTGATAGCACGCGTTTGATCCTGTAAAATGTAGTAAGTCAATAAAATTATGATAATAATAAATACTGGAAGTCCAGGTAGGCGTCAACTTTATTGTTTGGATAAATCATACTACATGCCTATATATTGTTCGATTACTCAAAATAAGTGTGTTTAAAAATCCCACAGAATTGCACTACAAGTTTCCCACATTTTCAGTGGTGAGTAGGAGTTAATTTATCAAGAATCATGGCATCTTCCTACAGAAACAAAATTAAGATTTAGCCCCCGTTTGTTTCTCATTTTTCATCCATAAAAATGAAAAATATGACCATTATCCATCACATCAAGTCATCAATTTTGAATTTCTATCTCTTGTGTGGGCCCAATAACGGCTATATTTTTCATTCTCATTCTACAATAATGAGAATCAAACGGGCCTTAAACAACAAACATCACTCTATCCTTCCAAAGATTTAAAAAAATGTTAGCAGATAAATGAGTTTTGTTCACAATCTCAGAGTCAAGGGAAAAAGGAAGCAGAAGCTGTAAAACAGTTGGAGCGTGTTTGGGAAGTTCTAAAAAAAAGGGTTTAAATTATTAAGTGATAAATATGAGAAGTGAATAAGTAAGTAGTAAATGTGAGGTCTCTCGAAATGTGTGGAAAAAAGTGGCAAAGTATTTATAAATAATCTATTAACATGAGCCAAACTTAATATGCATGGTTGGATAAAATTATTTATAATTGTGTTAAAGGTAAATAAGTTTTTTTAAAAAAATACCATTTTTGTCAGTCAAAATTGAAAGTACTCAAAGCTACATATCCACAAGTGAGAGACTAATTTGCTTGATCCTCATGAATTTATGTCATTCTAAATCTGTTTGTGGGCTAAACCATTCGGTGCTTTTCAAGCACTTATGACTTGTGAGGATGGCATATTGTCATTTTTATTCATTTTGTAGACTGGCTCCAGAAAGACTTGACTAATGAAGAATTTTAATGAGCCTAGACAAAAGGCTTCCAACATAAAGGAGAAATTTGCACTGCGTGCTACATTTAAAGATCTGAATCCAATGCAGCTTCAGAATGACCACAGCCATAACTCCAGATTCCTTCATTAATAAAAGCATGTTTGGCTAAGCATAAAAATTTACTAACATGTTAAATGGGTTTTGAAATGAATTATTTTTATTATTGGTCAAAGTTACAAATAAGAAAAAAGTTATGTATTCAAAAATGTTTGGAAAATAACTTTTAATTTATTTTTAGCTTCGGAAATCACGCTCTTAATAAAAAAACAAGATGGTGGACTATTTTACCTTTCTCTTCATAGCACAGAACTTGCAGTCAGATGCGGATGGAGGAAGAATTTGGTTGACTACAAGTCTGTTGACAGGGACGCTTTCCTTCTTCAGGGAAGCACATAATCTTGATGATTCACTTATGGCCATCACCTAAACAAGAAGATTTAAGAGTATCCATATCATCTAATTTTATTATCCATAAAACTCATAATAATGATTTTGAACATATTTGATGAAATCTCAGCTTTCAATTCCAAATAAATCTGCAGTAATTTATTTTTATAAATAGAAGAAAAACATTTTCAAATATTTCACCACATGGACAGACTGAATGAGGCGCTTAACTTCAATATGGTGGATTTTTCATGCAAAAGGATTTAACGTTTTAGCTTTGCCCGAATCAGAATCAGACAATAGCCACAGCTAATTACTCCAATTGCACATGATATATACTAGACAAAGTGAGAATCTATACATGGCTATTACCGTGGGGATTGTTACAATGACGAATTCTGTTGAGTTCGTGTCACGAAAGAGCTCCCTTACTTTTAACATCCTCTCCCTTAGTTTCTCTAATTTGTCAGCCTACAAGAACAACAGAAACAATATTGTCAGAAACTCAATTTATTTAGGTAATAAAGAAATGCTGCGGGCATTAGAGGAAAAAAGCTTACAGCATTTTGCCGGTTTTCTTCCTGACCAAAGACAGATTTTATGGCTGAAGTAGCCGAAGATATCTTTTGCTTCAACTGTAATAGGCATTATGAATGAAAAGCTGAGAAATAGAGAGAGGCAGATGGAAGCACAGAAATAAATTTTTTATATACTCTTCTATACCATCATATATAATTCTCTCTCACACACATTTGCGTGCAAGCATATCATGCACTCGCACACACAGAGAGAGAGAGAGAGAGAGAGAGAGAGAGAGTGAGAGGAATTTTTGGTTTCTGTCAAGTTGAATGAATTGACATGTGAATATTTAAAAACCATGTCTCTGTTTGATGGCAAGTTGGCATTTAATCGGCAATCAAAGATGGCGCTTGTTCAAAGCATATATACATACAAACATAAAAATGAAGAAGAAAACTAAACACATTATGGGTACTTAGGGAGGCATGTGACCCATACTAAACGTACTAGTGTGGGATGGGGTAAAAATAGAATAGCAGTATCAACTTGAGAGGAATAGAGAAATAAATAAATGAACAGCACTAGATAAGGTAGATCTGGAAGCAATCAACAATAAAATGAGAACAAATGAAGTCACCGAAAAGATGCATAGAAACTGACAACTTTTATTTGTGCAAGTGAACTTCAGGTGGACCAGACCTCCACCACCATCCTTCCTAGGGGAAAAAAAGAAACAAAATGGAAAAAAATATTGTTGAAATTATTTTTCCCTGTGAAAGGAATGAGATGTAAAGCATAATACTTCAAGATGTAAATAATCAGTATGTATGACTATTAAGTTTTTCCTTTTTAGTGGTCTAAAAAGCTCGCTCAGGTACCTTTTTTTTTAAAATTCCTAAATGACTGAATTTTTTTGATTCCTCCCTTTCGTCTTCCCTAGGCAATTTGTTTGTTTATTTCTTTTTTTAAAGTCTTTTATTGGACTTTAGTTTATTAATTTTTTTTTACTTTTTAAAAAAACTTTTTATTTGACTTTAATTTCAAGTTTTTAAAAGACTATCCGTACAAAAGTTCAAAATGACCTTATTCGATAAAGAGTTAAAATAAGATTAAGCTACCATGTTATTTACATATGTAATTACGATCTTGAAACTTGTTATTTTGTTGAAACTTCGAAAGCATGTATGGAGTTTTTATAAATTTATTAAGCATGGCTTGTCTAGTTGAAAACTGAAATTATGAAAAATAGTCTAATTATTACATTTCGAAAACTTAAAAATTGTATAATTGAATAAATGTAGGAATTATTAAGTAAATATAGTATTTTATAATTTTAGATGTTTTATATGTATTATTTACATTATTAAATGATTTTTAAAACGATTAAAAATTTAAAATATTATTAAAAACAAGAAAATGTTTTTTTGCGTCTAGGCGTCGCTTATGGTCGCTTAAACTTGTAAATTTTGAAATTTTTCCTCCACACCTAGCAACGTTTTATGCTTTTTAGAACACTAGTTTTTACATAAACCATTGCAATATTCTCCTCCCTCAACTTTTACCGATCTTATGTTACCTAAGTATCTTAGTCTGCATTTCTACCTTGCATTTCTAAAACAGGAGGTTGCTTGTACTTGTCTTTTTCATTTCATCGAGATTGGGTTGGTGATAAGTGCATCTCACCGTGGATCAAAAGAAAGCATTGGATGACAAACTTGGAGTTCTGCTCTTATTTAGTATGAGCTCGTATGGCATTCCCCAATAATCAAGAGTACATGTGTGTTGTGCACGCGCGCATGGGAAAATTAATTATGTAAAACTTTTAAACCACGTTATACATACAAATTATTGATACACAACACTTCAAATTTTTGGAAATGACAATATAGCTCTAAGAAACCTACTGGTTGGTTGAAAATTATTTTTAAACTATAAGCATTTAAACTTCATTGTAAGCACGGAATTTTGAAAAACCATGGATAGCCTAAAACAATTATCAATGAGTCATGATGCATGTAAAGGCCGTTGTAAAAATGGATTTGAGACCAAAATGGTTACCTTCAATATCTTCCCAATTGATGCATCCAAGAAGTCTGGCAACGATAACATCCGTAATGTGTGACCCTGTAGAACCACCCATCAAGGCCAAAGAACTTTCTTCAACGAAATAAAGCATAAAATAATCATTATTTTCCTCACCGTGGGGGCAGTATCAAACACTATTCGAGTAAACGTATTGTATTCTTGTGATTCAAGGAATTGCATAACCTGTCAATGAAGTACTTGAAATCAGTAAAAAAAAAAGAAGCAGGCAGAACTAAATTCTCTTGCCAACAAAATGTAGTAGAACCTTTTGCTCTAAACAGAATACATGCCTTTGAAATTGCAATAGCTTCATCTAAACCAGGCGGAGGTGTGTCCAACAACTCTCCCAGCTTTAGTTCCCCAAGCTGGACCACAGAAATTCAAAAGACCACAGAACATTAGAGAGAGAGAGGCATGTGAAGCTATTTAGACTCCAGGCACATTTGGACACAGAAAAAAGGAAAGTGATAAGACAACTGGTATATAAAGCTAATAAAAAATAAACTAAAATGCAGGAGTCAAATTCATTAAATAACTCTGGTGTGTCAATTAACAGCAGCAAGAAGCACTTCAGGAATTATGGGGTCAAATTACTGTTTACAAGCAAGTGCATGAAAGTAAAAAGTAAAACAAAGAGAAAGAGCATCGCAATTTGATCAGCAGAAGACATAAAACCTTAATAATATTACAAATTGGAAGACTCGGCAATACCAGAAAAGTCAAGGGATAAGAGTTTTTCGCTTCCCTTCTATTCATGCATGCATATGCACATAGGTATGCAGTGAATTTGAAGGAAGATATTTTCACAAAGATTTGAAATGCTCCCTCTTCAACCAGGATCAACAAATGGAATTGGAAAAAAGAAAAGCTTAAATGAATTAGGTTCATTTGCAAAACTGGGTCCATACAACCTACTGGCTCGGTTTCTGATTGCTAATCATTAGCACCCAGAAGCGGTAAGAGCTGGAATTTTAGAGCAGCAGATGACTAAAGAGGTAAGACCTTCCGGGCACGAAACCTTCAACCAGAGTACCAGAAGCCAACAAGTGTCTGTCATCTTATTCAGTTTTCTCCTAGTAACAAGGGCTCTCAGTTAGGTTCAATGGGCAACTACTCCACAAAGATGCAATCACCAAAAAAGAATCTAGGAACACCATATTCCAATAGCAATTCCTAAAGAAATTAAACGGTGAACAACTTATCACTCAAGCTAGCACTTCACTGATGTTTTCCTCAGCATTTGTATTGCGCCATTAACGAAGTTACTTGACACTTTAGGTAAATCAATTTTCTGAGCAGGAAGAAGTGAAGGTTATATTAATTTTAGCAGTAGATTACGCTCGTAATAATTCAAGGAAAAAGGGTGACTACATTCATTAACATTAATAGTAGACTATAGGACTGACAGTTCATTCCACTTCTCTGATATGCACGTATAGGACCTTCAAGTTCTACAATGTCCAGTCCATTCTCACTGAAGAACATCAATAGACAAATAACTCTTTTGCACAGCTGGTAAGCGGATAAATGTAGAAAACAGAAGCACAACCTTGGTTAAGGATGAATTATCTAAACAGAGCACTTGTTTTTTTATCTTAATCATAGAGGGTATTTATTTTTATTTTGCGTAGCCAGCACTATTCGAAAACCTGATCTGCTTATACTTTAATTTAGCACATTCGTTTCTGCTATTTTGATCAAGAATAAAAATAATAAGCAACTATAAGTATACCCTGAGCATGACAAGGTTTACCTGTTCTGCAAGCATCCCAAGACCCATTCCATCCATGAAGTCTTTGACTCCACTTCCCCCATTATTCTGGCTGACACTTTGAAATTCTTCCCTTGCTTTTTCAGGGTTTATCTGCCACAATAACAAATTCAAAGTTGCTGCTTAAGGAACAAGAAAGGTTGTCTCTTTAGATCATAAAAAGTCACCATTTAGATAGTAAGACAATCACTAATAGAAACTAATATTTATCCACACACCTCAAGGGCAAACAGAGGAGAATAGGGTCCCTCAACTGGTACTAGAGTTCCTCCAGTTAAATCCTGCATGATAAGCATCAGAAGGAAGATACGTCGTAAAAATTCTGTGACACAAAAAAGATAAAAATTCAAGAGTTGGTGGAAAAATCGAAACTAAAGTAATAATCATTCGCAACCTGGGCAAAAGAATCGCTCAAGGAATGTGCAGGATCAGTTGAAACCACTAGAGTGGGATGACCGTTGTTAGCGAATTTTACAGCAAGGGATGCAGCACAACTCGTCTTTCCAACACCTCCCTTTCCACCTAACATGTAATACTTGCGTTGAGTTCCCGAGACCATTTCATCAAAGCCAGCAGTAGCTTCAGTCGGAGCAGCAACTGATCTCACTGGCAAAAAGAATATACTAAATGATAATTTGCATTACCCTTCAGCTAATATATGAGAAAACCTTCTTACAGACCAATATTTCCAGAACTACAGTGGCTCACAAAGTGACTGAACCCAAATTCGATGGTTTGCTTTCTAATGCAAATAAAATTTTATTTGGGTTATAGTAAATGGAACGAAAGATAACACAACTTCAACCTCTGAATTTGACCCTTAATGACAGAATAAGGTAGTCAATTGCGAATACGAAGCTCTAATTACTATTTTTATGGTAACATTTGTATCTAGGGTACATGACCTAAAGTAAGAAAGAATGTCAACCAATCATCTTCATTTAACATGGCATTCTATATCAATCACATACGAACCAGTTCAAGCCCAACACGGTAAGCAGTTAATTGGGAGTAATATGGACAGTCCCACTAACCATTATGCTCTTGTAATGGTTATTAGTTACAGCCAATAACATCTAGCGTGTTTCTTCATCTTGCTTTCATCTCAAATTTATCTTTTCATTGACTTAAAAAGAAAACAAATTTAGAATCATTTGTTAGTTCTTGATAATAAATATATAAAAATGCACCCTCTCTCTTAAGCTTTTAGATAAAAGCCATGTGCTGGATTGATGATATTGTTTATGGCTAGAAAAATAAGGTTTCTCGAACCAGCCTGTCTTTGTTGGAGAAACAGGGGATTTTTTCATCAGCCTTTATTTCCAAGAACTCGTTGAAGATATATGTATTTACAGAGGTTTGCAGGGAAGAAAGTCAACTAGTCAAGGAATTGTGATGATGGGTAATCTAAGCCCAGTGAGATTCTGAACGTTCTATTGTGATCCGATATGGCCCAGGATGCCGCTCATGGACCACAGTCAGCTGGGAATTGGAGAAAAACATACCAAACACCACTCTTCAGTATAGATATTTGAATTAATCTCAATTTGGTAATCCCTTTCATCTTTGTCTCTAGACCAAAAATGTAATTTCTACTAAGCTTTGAATGTCTCTTCTACTACAAAAACACATTCAGTCATTGATTCAAGTGCTACTAATCATATGCCGAGTCCACTTCTACCTGAACTTTAGTTATGCGCAAAAGGTAAAAACCAGCTTTCATCTAACAATCCCTAGAATAAACAACCCTACAATTAGCTTAAAATCACTTGGAAATAAATCCAAATTACAAAAACATGACCATTTCAAAAGAAATATAACACTTGAAAAGGCAATAAAAGTGCAATTTTCATATATACTTGTTCAATAAAATTTCTGGGTAAAAGGGAAAAATGGAAGTGATACTAAAATTGAAGACTCTACCTTGAAGAAATTGTCTGGGCTTTTTCCTGGCAATAGAAAGAGACAAGAGCTTGGAGCTGAAACTTGGATTGAAATTCCAGAAAGGTGAAACATGGGATTTGAGTGAGTAAATATAAAAACAATGATTACCCACAATTGCCATTGGCTTCGAAGATGAGAAACTGCGAGCAGAAGAAGAACAAATCTTCACAAAGAAAGATGGGGTCAGCGTTTAATTGATTGATTATTGTCTCCGGAGCTTACACGTTTATATATATGTATGCAATGCAATCGATAGAGGCTTCGGGTTGGTTTGATTCCCACGTTTTCGTTTATTGTTTAATTGTTTTTCTTCCATTAGCCTATTAATTAATTTACAAAATTTACGTGGTCAATTTTTTTTTAATATAAAACCTAAAATAAGGAAAACTAGTCATGACCCATTCGGTATGGATTAAAATCAGATTAAAATTAGATAATTAACAGTTATTGTTGACTTTTATTAGACGAGTGAAACTCAATAACGACCATATTTTCAATTTTAATTGGATTTTACTCCCTGCCGAACAGGGCATCTAAGAGGATTTTGCATTATTCAAAGTTGAATTTGTATAATTTTTATTTTATTTTTTGGAGGAAGGAGGCGTGTATTAAATTCTGAGATTATATAGATTTCAAAGAATGGGATCCCAATTCCATTTTTAACTGATTTATTTATTTTTATAATTATTTAAAAATATTATTTATAGTTTTTTATATAAATACCTAAAAGTGTGTTTATAAATAAACAAGTTAATTTCTAAGCCCTCGTTTGCCTCATTAAAATTATGATTCTTTTTTTTTTCTCTGTTAATCAACCACATGTTTTTTAATAAAATAATATTTCACGTAAATCCAAATTTATTCTTCTTTTTTAACCACAAGTTCTTAAAAAAAATATTATTTCAAAAATTATAATCACGAGTAATGGGGGGACTAAATTTAAAGTCTAAAATAGTTCCAGTACAATTTTAACTTTGTCTTTGCTTTCACAGTCCTCGAGTAAATTACTGTGAAATGCATAAAGCAGCCTGCCAGGATGAAGAGACAAAACAAACTCGTATTTTTTTTTTTTCCTAAAGGAGACCCTCTACAATTTTGACTTTCCCGGAGCTCCGGACAACACAACAGAGCTGATGACAGGTTATTTGCTCCAGCTGGGACATTTTGGCACGACTAAGGATTTGTTTGAGCCTCATTCTTTGGGACAAAGGGATTTTCTTGGAGAATGTAGGGAATTCTTTGAAATTATGTATCAAATTATTACGAGAACGTGTAGTTGAAAATGATTTTGAGAAAAGTGGGATTCAAACAGGGCTAAGTATTGGTGGATTTCATCCAAGTGGATCTCGATAATTTGATAAGACCTCTTTCTTCAATTGCTTTCCTCAATCTGTTGGCATCTGCCCATTTCCCAGCCGAGGCATAAATATTGGTAAGAAGAGAAAAATAACCACTAATGTCAGGCTCCAATTCAAAACAATGCTTAACGGCAATTTCTGCAAGCTCTACATTGTTGTGCGAACTGCAGGCAAGAAGCAATGCACCCCAAACTCCAGCATGAGGCTGCATTGGCATGCTCTTAATCAACTCGGGTGCTTCTTCTAATCGTCCAGCTCGACCCAAAAAGTCCACCACAATAGCATAATGATCGACTGATGGAATGAGTCATTACTCCCTTATGGACGTAAAGCAGCGATAGCCTTCTTCAACCAACCCGACGTGATTATAGGCAGTTAATATTCTCGTGGAAGTAACCAAGTTCAGGTTAATCTCAGAATCCATCATCTCCTAGAACAGCTTGATGGCATCCTCTACTCTACCATTGATATCGCATCCCAAAATCATTGCAGTGTAAGCAACTAAATCCTTTTTTCGCAGGCCATAAAACAACTTATAAGCTTTATCAATGCTTCCACATTTAACATACAAGTCTATGAAAGAGGTAGCTAAATGATCATCCATTATGATTCCCATTTCCTTCATGAATGACTCAACCCAAGTCCCGAATTTTAAATCTCCCAGCTGGGAGCAAGCAGAAATAGCGCTAGCCAATGTCATTTTGTATGGCTGAATGTTGACATCTGGCTTAAGCATTTCGTTGAAAAGCTGAAGGGCCTCTTTTGCCCTGCTATTCTAGGCATAACACGCTATCATAGTGTTGTACAAAAATTGATCTTTTCTCTCTCATGTGACCAAATAGCTCTTCGGCAGGCTCTACACACCCACATTTTGAGTACCCGAAATCATTATGATATAAGAAACGTTGTTCTTCTAGGGTATCGCATCAAAAAAGTTGCGTGTTAATTCTATCTTCCCGCAATCTAGATACCCACAAATCATAGCATTCCAGGAAGCGGAATTCCTCTTTGGCATCTGTCGAAACAATGCATATCCCTGCTCCATATCCTGGCCATCGCATAACCAAAAACCACTGAATTCCAAGAGATCACATCCTTCTCTGGCATTTCGTTAAACACACGCTGAGCCATTGCTAAATCTCCTGATTTCACATACCCAGCTAACATCGAATTCCAAGAGACAACATTCTTCCCACGAATTTTATCAAACACCGACGTGTAGTGTCCATATGACCCTTTTTTGAATAGAAGTCCACAAGAGCTATCTGAACATAAACAACATTTCAAAAACCATACTTGTGTACTTGACCATGAATCATAACTCCTACATTACATAAAATCCTAGCACAAAGCCTTTTGGCCGGATGATATAGCAAACGTGATATGATCCGGGATAGGCAACCACTTGGTCGAGTTTTGGAATCCTAATTGAAGAAGTTGACGAGTCAAGGTTCAAGTTTCGTGAAAGGGCTCGATGGCTGAAACGAGTTGGATTCAAGGTTTGGAAGATATTTGGAAAAAAAAAAGAGCATAACTTTCAGCTCGGTTGTCGGATTATCGCCCATAAGTATATTCTGAAAATGACACGAAATTCTGCACAAGGCTACGTAAGCTCATGATACCTTTGAGCTTTCGATCGCACATAAACATGACAAGAACAATTTTCAGAGAATTTTAATTTTACGCAAATTTCCTTATTTTGTTAGAATTTTAGTTTAGGTAAGATTCTTGTAATCTTTAAAGTGATATTTTTGTTTTTCCATATTTTCCTAGGTTTAGTATAAATAGGAAACTTTATTTCATTATAAAAAAATAACATTTTTGTCATAATAAAATATTGAGATTTTCTCTTTTTGTTCTTGATTGAATATGTATCGAACTTATCAAATATTATTATATTTGTGACGTTTAACCCTTATAACTTATTAAAGGATTAGACATCCTTTGTGGCGTTCGCAAATTCAGGTTCGTTGGTTTTGTAATTAAGAGGTCATTTAAACTTCGTTTTTGTTTGATTGTTTGGTTCAATAATTTGCGGGTCGAGATTCTACCGTCTACAACCTGAATTTTAGGCTTTCCCGGCGTTTTCAATTAATTATGCGATTTCCACGCTGATCCCGTACCCGAGTTCGCGTCAAAATGTGTTCGGAAAAATTCCTAAACTACGCGAACGCAAATACATCGCAACAAATTCTTGGAATTGACTGTGTTGAGAAAGAAACCGAATGGTGCATGCCATAGAAAAAACATCCGGGTTTTGCATACGATTGACTATTAATTTTACATAATCAGTCGTTTTTCGTGAATAGTGGTTTGCAAAGCCAAGAATTCGACCAATTAACTGAGGTTCTAGATCACTGAAACCATTGATGAGTATCTGGGCATGAATTTGCTTTGCTGGATTAATTGCAAGAGACATATCTAGCAAAGCGATTAGCTTTGAAACCAGCATTTGGAGGGGCAAACTCTTACACCCTTGTGCCAAACATGAGTTCATTGGCCTGTCTATTGAGGAATTCTTGAAGTAAGGCTCTTACTACATCACTACCTAATAAACATTGAATGCATCGAGAGTAGCAATGGTTGTTTGATAGACAACCTTAAGATTACCATTTAATAACTAATCTTAAAAATGTATTTCAATGGTCACTAAACTTTGTCAATTGTTAATACTTCATAATTGAACTTAAAAATGTATCTATATGGTAACTGAATTATGCGTCGTGTTATCCATCTATCACCCTAGTGGAAATGTCCATTGGTTCAACAAATGACGTCGACTTGAGTGATGGATGGGTAATACGGTGTATTGTTAAGTGACTATTGAGAATCATTTTAAAATTCAATTATTAAATAGTAGTTTTGGCATAGTTCAATAAAGTTTCATTTTTGAAGTTCAGTTATTAAGTAACAATTTCTTTTTTCCTCTAAGATAGTGAAAGAAGAAACTAAGGAAAATAACGGGAAGAAACTTAAATCAACCTCGGTTATCTTGGTACTAATTCGAACATTTTTGTATTTCCATTTAATTTTTCTCGGTTGATTTATTTTAGTGTTCCTACTGTCTTTCTTTCAGGTTTTTTTATGCGAAATTCAACATACGGTGGATTTAAAAATCGAACGTACTTTTCATCGTATGCAAAGAAAAAAGTGCAACAACAAAAAGACTAAAAATGGTAACAAGAAATGGTCAATGAAGTGAACAATATGGTAATTTAAGTGAATGAAGCGGTAGTTACTTGGTGTAAAGCTTGAATTTTGTCTGCTGAATCTGCCAGTTAGATTTTTCTAAAATATGTGAACCGTGTAAAAGATGATGGGTCCTTCTGAAATCTCAACTCACAAAGGAATATGTAAAGGTTCTAGTAAGAAGGTTAGAGTCATAGATTCTACTCTAGAAGAGAAAGAAGTAATAATACTTAAATCACCCCATCCATTCTGAAAACTGTGCTTGCAGTTAATATTCTCGTAGAGTACATATATAGGATCGACTTAAAGAAAAAGTGCGCTCGTATTTCATTGACACTGTACAAACTACAAAGGTTACCCTGCTCAAATTTGATAACATTTGGATCTCAGACAGTCTGAAAATTCAAGAATTTAAACTCTAGCTGTTGAGTAGAGGCAAGACATATAAGGGCATCGTAATCTCTATCTATGGAGCTTGAACTGATGATTTCATGCCATTGATCTATCAGATGTTTTCATAAAAATGCTAGTGTATCAGACTAAGTGGTCAAACGAGATAGTTTTTCTATAATTAATTCTCCCCATAATCCATGATGAAATAAAATAATTTTTCTTCTAGTATTTTGTTCTGAGCTAAAGTTATCCAGGATATGCTTTGGTTAAAAGATCGGTCTAAAGAAAAACTAAATACGTTGCACTTTCCAGATTAAGAAGAATATGGAAATGTAAAGATCTAAATTGGGTGAAAAGCTTTAACTTTGTATCACTCGTTATGGTATTTCAAGAGGAATGATAATGCCAGAGAATTTTATCCTGCTAGAGCATGGTCCAGGAACTGAAACACACAGTGCAGGTGCTGGTGTTGGTGCTATGGGCTTTGCTTTGTGATTAAAATTTTAATCAATATGGAACTGAAATTTTTGCCAACTTCAATACTTGTATCAGTGTTATATTTATGCATTTCATCATTTTGTGAAGCTTCTTTTGGCAGGTTGGAGCATCAATATCTAGACCTTCAATAAGCGGTATCTCTTCCTTCAAGCATCTTCTTGCAAAGCTACGCCCAAGGGTTCATTCTGTTTACTACAGAGATGATATAGGGAATATCTCATCATCACATTTGCGCACAAACTCTAAGAAGGTAATCCTCCCACACATCCCATTCCCCTCCCTCCCAACAAAAAGAAAGAAGACACTGTGTAGAGGGAGATAGAGAAAAGGAAAAGGCAAGACCCTACTTCAGGCTGCTGATTTTGGAAAGAAATTATATTTAGAAAACTGATCTCGTCTTTACTTTGCATTCGACTCGCCATTCTTCTACAAGCTATAATTTTCTCATTGAGTTGATATTTCTTTTAAACAGTTTTTGTACCTCGAGTCTGCTCATGAACTGTTAATATCTAGCAACACTGTTTGAGAACTTTGCTTTCTAACTGAGAATAATTAGGATAGAAAGAAAGAGAGAACAGATTTCATATTGATTTGCGTACTTCTTCTTTGCAGTCAGAGCTATTAATTGAGCCACGGTATCTTTTATTTGGCGGCTGGAAAGCAACTTTCGTCATCTGATACAGGGTGCCACTCCAGGACTTCCTTTTCGAGTCGGATGATGGTTCACGTTACCTGAATTACACTTTTGGATGCCCTTTGTCTGAGACAGTTGTTGACAAGTTGACTATGAAAGCCTGTATTGTATTGAGTTTTGTTACAGTATGAATTAGTTGTTCAATTCATTCAGGCTTTTGTTATCTGGAAATGACATAGTTGTTCCATTTTTTCAGTCTTTTCAGATGTCTTGACGCACCATTCATGAAGCATCTGTTTTTCACACCGTGTTTATTGTTACCGTTGATGGGATGTATAATTTCAAATTATAGCCTGTATAATTGTAGTTCACCATGGAAGCAACCTCTTTCTTGGCAGAATCTCACTGGGCATAGTCAACTGCCATGCCTACATTTTGATCTCTGCAGACCAAATATTCATACCTTGACGTTATTGGGAGGACCGTGGTGGTTCTGGAAAAGAAAAATGTTGTCCCTGAGCATAATGTTCCTTTCCAGGTAATTTCAGTACTAGATTCAATTGAGTGGCTTATGCCAATTCTAGGCATAAGGGTCATTCCCTTTGAAACCATCAGAGAGCACGACACATTCGATATCTATTGCATCTTGAGATTGAAATCCGCTAAATGAATTTCTTCACTAGAAGAGACTAAATAATAATGAAACCCAGCACACACACCTCGTCCATATCTCCTTAAGAAACTGCTGGGTCGAGTGCCTATAGGATAACGATTTCTTGTTATTATTCTTGAAATTGATATTATTTTTAGAGGAAATGATCAATATAAAGATACAATGTTGTTCTATTCGATTCGGAGAACAAGAATATTCAACTACACGTCTCAAGTTTGATGACGTTTGGAGCTCTGAGACGGTCTAACGAAATTTTAGAAAACCTCTAGCCGTTGACTAGAGACAAGACTTATTTGGGTATCTTTATCTATGGAGAATATTGTCATTGATTTATCGTGTGTAAAAATGCTAAAATTTTCATGACCAAATGGTCAAACCGGCTACGTTTAATATATGCTGCCTCATATTCCTGGATTTGTCCACTCGATAGATTTGTTGAAATTAGTAGTCCTTATTCTCCATTTGTAATATCAAATAAGAGGAAAAGTATGGAAGATAATACTTTTTCTCGTATTTTCTTCTAAACTAAAATTAAATTGTAGATGCCTTAATTTTATTTTATTTTTTACTAATTCTCTATGTTTGATGATTACGCCCAAAAAATAATGCGGTAATTGTAGTGTAATTTTAGGATGTCGTATTCACAGGAAGATGGAAAAATTATCAAGGGTTCCAAAAAAGATAGTTGTTCTCACGAATTATAGGAAATATTTTTGCTTGTCATGGAATCAAGATTAATTTTTAGAAATAAGAAAATTAAAGTCAATGAATAAGATAGTAAAGCATTAGGATTGGATCAATCACATCAATTATTTAATTTTTATAACACAATTAGAGACTTTCATCTCGACACTCTAATATGAAGATATATTGTTTAAACTCAATTTAATTCTAACATGATCCTAATAGTTAATCTTTCTATTGTAATGTCACACTTGATTTATCGAAATCAGATTCAAAATCGACTATATACTAAATCATAAAGTATTAGAGAATCACACCAATAAACTTAAATAATTGAAATTAAAAATTGAGTAATTATTTCAACCAATCCATAAAAAGAGTGAGATTAATTCTATGACCAATTTAATAAAAACTAAGTTAATCTCAAAATTAATTCATGATGAGGAGACCAAAACCATTAAATCAATTTAATTTCAATTGTAACTCTAGAATCTAGTTTCTCAATAACACAATTATGCATTAATATATTGGAATAAGATCAGAAAAACGACTTTATACATCTAGCATAAAGTAGTAAACAATCCACCAATAATATTCATGAGATTATAATTCAACAAATATTTCAATTCATTGATAGAAAAAACGTGATTGAATCTATGATTAATTTAATAAAAGTTAAATCAATCTCATTACAAATTCATGAAAAGAAACTATAAATTATAGAATCGTTCAACAAGAGAATACCAAAATATGTGAATAATAGATGTGAAATCACCTATTTCGAAAGATTTCCTCCCTAGCTTCACCAAAAGAATTAGTTGTTTATGGTATTTCTAGAGCCCAAGTGATGATGAAGATGAAGAATTCGACGTCTTGGGTCTTCTGGTGTGTTTTAGGGTTGAGAGACGAGCGAAAAATTAGTTACCATAAGTGATCAATTTCGGAAACTGAAATTTCACACAGAGAAATGACCTATGCGACTGCACAGTTCAAACACACGCGGTCGCATGGAACAAAGTATTTCAGCCTTCTACCTTATTTTTTCCGCCGAACAACTCTTAATATTTTGGCTATAATTTTCTCTCATGATTTTCGATTGAGGTGATTCAAGATGCGTTGAAAAGCTAACGCGAAGGGCTACAACTTTTCTTAAGATGTCAACTTCCAATTCGATCTTCTACCATGTCAAAAAAAAAAAGGGTCTCAATATGAGGCAAACAACTGGTGCAAAACTTTTCAACTTGAAAATTGATACGATATAATGTTTTGGTTATATTTTATCCCTTTGACTCCTTTCCTTATCCAATTGACATCTAATACTCTCGAATCTTCATCGTAAGGTTAGAAACAAGTTTAGAATGTTCGCACTTTGGTCTTTGAATTTTCATTTTCTTCCATTTTGGTCCCTTTTGCTCTTTTCTTATAATTTCCACCGTATTCGTCTATTTGCAACCTAAAACAAAATACAATTGTACTTAGAACATTTAAGCTCTAATAAATCATGAAAATACAATTATTAGTGGATGAAAAATGTGATAATTGCACTATTATCATTTGACATGACTGCTTATCCCTTTTCTTCTTGCCTCTCACTCATACCGTTTTTCGTGAGCAGGTCTAATGGTCTATTACAACTTCAGTCTGTTTTTTTCCTTTTCTTCGTTGCTTGCATTGCATACCTGTACGTGGATCTTTCGATACGCAAACGACAGGACCAATAAATATCAAAGATCTAAGGAGGTACCCGTTTGTGCTTGCCCTTACTGCATTGATATTTAATTTTGTGGTGCATATACATCATTGGTTGGTAAAAACATCGATGCTTGAATCTTTTTCTTTGTTTTAGCACAACATTCGGTCTCTTGCCTGTGACTTGCGGCAGCTACAATTTTCAGTCGGCCAAATATAGAAAATTCTTGGAAGTTCAGTTATGGATAAATCATCCCTCTGTTTGTGGCTAAAACTATGGATCTACGTCATATGGACGAGAGATTTGATGGTATTTAAACCAAACTAATTTCTAATCTTCATAGGTTCGTTTATCTTGTAAGAAAAGAGTAATGTTATTTACAGTCAGCGATTGCAGTAATCATCTTATATGTCAGTTTGTTATTGATGCATTAACTTGTTATTCGAGGCAGCAAAATTACAAGAAATTAATGCATCAAATGACAAGCTATCATATACGATGCCACATGAAGCAACTGCTGTAGTCGTTGACCACAAATAGCAATATTTGTAAGAAAATGGGAAAAAAGTTTTCCAAGAGAGACGGTTAATTGGATTATGAAAAAGTTATGCAGTTAATCGACAGTGAGACTATATTTGCTATGTTGATATGTTATAATTGTTTTGAGGAAACTGAGTTCATTGTGACTATGTGTTTGGTCATATTAGAAGAGTACAGAATCTTGTGCTATTTGTGTAAATAACTTAATTTAACAATTTGAGGCGGAGTGGAAATCACCTAGGATGGGCTTGGACTTAAGTGAGTACTGAGTAGAAGTAGGGGTGGGCAAAACCCGATCGAACTGTCCAACCCGACCGGGTTGGGTTGATTTTTTTGTTGTTTTTATATGGGTTGGGTGGGTTGGCTGTGTAGGTGAGGCAGGTCGGGTCGGGTTATGAGTTAACCCATAAAAATCAAATAAACCCGCCTAACCCGACATGTCTATTTTAAAAAAGAAGCAAAAAGAAAAAGAAAAAAACTGTATAAAACTTTTAACTCGAGACCTGTGTCAAACACAATTTCCTTAAAACAGATTCGCCCCCTCACCGTACGTGTTTGAGGTATAGTACGAGCGTCTGTTTCCCATGATACAACGGAGAAATCAATAAAATCCGAGCACAACAGACTCTACTTCGACGAACTGACTTTGTGTCTGAAATATATCACAACCAGACTCGAACAGAAACGAAAAATGCAGAGAAACAAGAACTGTGTGCAAATGAATATGCAGATGAATTTTTCGTGTACTGGACAGTGAAAAAACGAGACACCTATAAAAGACTGACTCTTGTAATCTGGCCATTAACAAAGAGCAATTAACACAGGAGTTTTGGAAAATGAAAAGTCTGTTGAAAAATTAAAACCTGTAGCAAAACGTAGACACTCCTAATGGGCCAATTTTGCTCCTTTCAGTCCGACATTTGTGTAAGCAGGTCGCGCCCGCACACAAGTTCAAGGTCCGAAGTCTATTTCGGTCCAAGATTTGTACCCCATGCGTGCGCACGTGGAGATGACTTCTATGCTACACATGATTACACAATTTTAAAGTGTAATCCTTTATAAAGTAGTTTTAGTTTTCATCCACTTCCTATGTGGGACAAACCTTAATTTTTTTAGTTTTCCCACCAACAAACTCCTTTCACATGGCATACTTTGAGTTTCAATTTCTCATTCACCCGAGTATCATTTTTGACAAGTAAGTATATCTGTATATGATTTCGATGTACTCACGGAGGAAAACACAAATCAACTTTCATCTTTCAACATAGCCAACCGGGTCCCGCTCAAAATTAGTGTCAAAGTCAGCCCTCTAAGTCACCCTTTAACTCAGATTTTTCCAACATAAACTGCCACATCATCGATGATTTATCATTATAATGAAAAATAACATTATTCTCCTACAGAACATGAAGCATAGCACCATATGGATAAACATGTCATTTGACAAATTTAAACGTAAATTCACATCATTGGGTCATGGATGATGGTTTGTTAACTGTACTCCTATTCTTAATTTTTGTTTATGCTACTGAACCCCCCTTGACTTTCTCTTAAGTAATTTTATTTTCCCCACTTCAGTTAAATGAGGCCTGATACATTGTCGGCACCGACACCCTCAACTGTTTCCGGCAATGTTACTGGCAAATTGTTTTGGGCCACCAAAAAATCATGGGTCGAAATGCTCTCCTTTTCAGCGGTAATTAATATATCAATTCGTATATTATTTAACCATTGAGTTCCCTTAAAATTCCAAAAATAGAATAGTGACCATTTTTCGAGTTTGGATTGAATCGGATATCATTGAAACAAGCAATTTCGTGATCACATCATCTTAAAGTTCAAATCGTTGAAAGTAAAAATACAGTTGTTTTATTTCTTTAACACCCTTCTCCGTCGTTGATTAAATTTAATTTTTATAATAAAATTTTCATAAATACGTGACGGTAAAATTCCACTACTATGATGATAAACAAAACAAAACAAAACAACCCATCAAAAAGTTTGAAATATTAAAAAAGAGGAAGATATTATTCAACAAATTTTGAATTTTTTGGTATAATTTGTTATTCTTGTGGTGATGAAAAACGTTACAATTGGTGGAAATGGAACCTTGTGAAATAATTGTGTAGGTGGCAGGTACATGATCACGTATGCACGTGACTTACAACCAAGAAAAGGTGTTGTTCACCGGCATGATCTTGACCATCAACCTACACCCTACGCACCACTCAATTAAATAAATATATAAAAAAAAAAAAAAATGTTAGGTCCCGTTTGATTGCAATAGTGAAAAATAGGTGAAAAGAAAATGAATTTTAGGGAAAATAATTGTTTAGAACTTGTTTTTCAGGGAATTGTTAATTAAGTGTGTTTGATTGGTATAATTTTCCACCCGAAAAATTTTAAAATTTTGGATTTTTTGTGTTCTTTTGGTTTTATTTTACATGGAAACTGTCCATTAAATTGATAAATTTTACCACAATTGGTTACAAAATTTGTTTCCATTGCGAAAAAAGTAAAAAAAAAAAAAAAAAAAAAAATCTCGTAAAAAAACATTTTTTTCATCAAAGTTTAGTGTTTGTTTGACTTTGTTTTACATGAAAATTGTCCATTAAAATGAATTTTTTTTTTTTACAATTGATTATGAAATTTGTTTCAATTGCCAAAAAAAATAGTCAGCTGGAAAATCACTTTCCACCAATTTTCCCCAATAGTGAGGAAAATCCGACGCTTGAGGGAAGATTGGGAAAAAATTTACATGCAACATTTGGTTCATCAAGCACCTTTAAAGTGGGAAAATTGTACCTTGAAAAATTAAGGGTATCAAACGGACCCATTAATTTACCCCTTGAATGAAGCATATATAAAAAATGTCTATTTCTCAATTTTATGCCCCTTTTTTGGCTCTTTTTTTCTTAAAAAAAAAATACATTATTTTAAAAATTCATTTTCAACCACACATCCTCCAAAAAAATATAATGTTGCACATAAACTCAAAATTATTATTTTTTAATAACACATTCTCTAAAAATCAATATTTCAAAATATGTTTTCCTTCAAATTCTAGTTAAAATGGAGCCCAAACAAGGACTATACGAGAGGATCAAACTAGCTAGCTTGATCGGACTTCGAACCGATCCAATATGTTGAAAATTTCAAATTATAATCATTTAAAAAGATAGTTGATCATATAATAAAAAGAAAAAAGAAACAAAATAATACCGTTGATTATATTATTCTCATGTACGAGCCTCATTATTTAAAAATCAGGGTGAGTTTGATTTGCTGTTTTCAGTCTTTAATTTTGTAAAATACTAAAAACGTGTCTGGTCTGTTATTTCTAAAAATGTATTTTGAAAAATAAGGTTAAAAAAGCTTGTTTGAACTCTTTTTTGGCCCAAATGTATTTTGGAATAATATTTTGATGGAGATTATGTAGTTAAAAAATAAGGGAAAATTTTGAATTTGAATGTAATATTATTTTATTGAAAGATGTGTATTTGAAAATAAAAGAGAGAGAAATGTATTTTGGAAACAATGCCGACCAAACAAGGACAAACTTGTAACATAAAACTTAAAACACATTTTTTAGTTTAAATATGAAAAATACTTAAAACGTGAAAAACAAGCATCTAAATAAATTTTTAGAAATTAAATATTTTGAAAAATATAAATATAAAATTCTAACTAATAAGATTTTAAAATTATAAAAATTTCTAGAAAAAATAAAAATTATATAAAAAAAATAGTTCAAGTGCTTAATAATTATTTACGTAAAGAATTTTTAAAAATGTATGTTTAAATGGAAGCACGAAAAAAAATATTATCGATTCATGTCATTACTTTTATTTTTATTTCCTATATTTTGAACTCAATTTATTATTTATTTTATTTTACTTTTGTAGTAAACAAAATATTGTAAGATTCACTAACTTTAAAATGTTTATATTGCTCGATAATAACATAAAATTGTTTTATTTTTACTGAAAAATTAAATTTCATGAAATAAAATGTCAGAAATTATTTTTTCCAAATTTCAAATCAAAAGTGTATTTTTTTCTGTTTTGAAAAATAACTTTTCAAAATAATAAATCAAACGTGTTTTTAATAATCTTAAAATGGACGATCAAATAAAGAAAATTGAAAATGAATCCAAAATTGAAAATTGAAACAACTCTATGCAAAATGTGTTGGATAATTGTTTCAATGCTTAGATATCGAATATGCAGTAGCAAATTCAATAACGTGTCAAGTCGCTATAACAAGTAACAAGACAACTTGGTCATTATTGTAACAAGAAAATAACAGACAATATCTCTCAAATGAAACTATAAATAAAAAGCAGAAAGAGACAAATTAATGTTAAAGAAATCGCAAAGCTGAATAGTTATTCTTTCAAATATAATTTTAATCTACTAAAATCATAAAGAGGTTACTGCATATATTGTGCCAAAATAATAATTAAAGCACTACCTAATATTATACTGCAATATATCTTTGACACGGTACTTTTACACACAGTAAAAAGAAATCAGAAAGATATAAATTGCATATATTTGCATAAACTAATGACAAAACAAATTATTGCAGAAGTTAAAGAGCAGGAGACGTTTAAAAGATAATTGCAAAATATTAATATGCAAAATCGAGTAACAACAAATTATTAAAAATGTAAAAGACTTTTAACCCGATGCCTGTGTCAAACACAATTTTCTTAAAACAGATTCGCTACCTCACCATACGTGCTTGAGGTATAGTGCGAGCGTCTTCTTCCCAGGATACAACGGAGAAACCAGTCAAATCCGAGCACAACAGACTCTACTCCGGGGCCAATTTTGCTCATTTCGGTCTGACATTTGTGTACGCAGGTCGCGCCCGCAAATAAGTTCAAGGTCCGAAGCCTATTTCGGTCCAAGATTTGCACCCCCCATGCGCCCGCACGTGGAGAGAGCCTCTATGCTACACATGATTACACCATTCTAAAGTGTAATCCTTTGTAAAGTGGTTTTAGTTTTCATCCACTTCCTATGTGGGACAAATCTTAACTTTTTAGTTTTTCCACCAACAAATTCCTTTCACGTATCATACTTTGAGTTTCAATTTCTCATTCACCCGATCATCAATTTTGACAAGTAAGTATATGATTTCGATATACTCATGGAGGAGAACACAAATTAACTTTCATCTTTCAAAATAGCCAACCGAGTCCCGTTCAAAATTAGTGCCAAAGTCAGCCATTTAACTTAGATTTTTTCCAACAAAATGTGCAAACTAAGTTGATAAATTACAAGTGACAATGACATTATTTGTAATTTAAATATAACTTTTTTCTTAAATATTGTTCGTGTCCATGATTTAGTACCCATTTGACACCCATTAATTTATTTTGTAGTTTATTATAAGATCATTTTTAATCATATATTCAAACAATAAAATATTCTATATGTATATCAAAAAAAAATTCTACTTTGTTACCACACATTTTCCGAAAAATCACTATTCAAAACTCTTTTTTTCTACTATAATGATTGTCAAACATTTTCTTAATTGTAGTCACACAAAGGCTCTATTTGAGGGGGGTTTTTTTCGTGACAAATGAATTCTGTAATAGCAATTTTTGAAAAAAAAAAAAGCGGTTAAAATGTAAGGAAATTGTTGAATTTTCTTTCAAAATTATTTTATTAAACGATTGAAAATGAATTATTCTTTTTTAAAAAATGAACACATTTATGTATGTTTAATTTAAACTAAACACACCCAATCATTATGTCAATTAGAGTAAATCAAGCAATATTTCTCTTTAGACTTTAGACTTTAGTTGATAGTCTGGTGTTTGGACTACCTTAACTATGCGCATAGGGCCCACTATATGATCATAGAACATATTGTGTGTTTGTGGGGCCATGTGTTCACTGCCCTGATTGCTCACACCACTTAGATTTCTTACCAATGACTAGGTTTTGTTTGATGAGAGTAAAAAATCATCAATCATACTTGATGTACATCATAATGCACCATCCGCCATGTGTGAGCTATCATTTGACAGTTTAAAAAAGACAGATTTTTCACCAATAACATCTTACCAACAAGGATGATGTATAAGTGACTTTATTCAAAAGTGAATGATGGTAAGGGTCAGTTTGATTGTAAATGTGAAAAATTGGTGGAAATAAAATAAATTTCGGAGAAAGTAAATTGTTTAGAACTTGTTTTTTGGAGAATTGTTAATTAAGTGTGTTTAATTGGTATAATTTTCTAACTGAAAAATTTTAAAAATTTGGATCTTTTTGTGTTCGTTTGACTTTGTTTTACACCAAAATTATCTATTAAAGTGATAATTTTTTCCACAATTGGTTATAAAACTTATTTCCATTGCCAAAAAGTCAAAAAAAAAAGGGAATTTTTTTCCTAAAAAAATCATTTTTTTTCATTAAAGTTTAGTGTTCGTTTGGTTTCGTTTTACACGAAAATTGTCTACTAACGTGAAATTATTTTTTTTCAATTGGTTATGAAATTTATTTTCATTGCAAAAATAATAATAATAATAAATAAATAAATAAAATTAGTCACGACCTAGAATTCATTTTCCCACCAAATCCACCAAATCAAGCAATTGATGCACGTGTGAGGATGAAATGAAAAATATTTTCCATGACAAAACTTTGCCATCAAACAACCAAATTCTTAGAAAATGGAAATTGTTTTTCATTTTCCATGGAAAATAGAGGAAGTCAAACATACCTTAAGGGTAGTCGGGGACACGGACAAGGAGGAAAAGACGACACTTTTCTTCGGAAAAAGTGAGTGGGTTGATTTTGTTCATATACTATATTTTGTACAATTGACGTGCTTATTTAACGTCAGTTTGAACAGATTTAAATATTGCATTTGCTTATGTGGGATAAAATAAAGGTGAATCAAAGTATATCAATCAAACCGAAGGCCCGTGTTCACACAGTTTCCTTAAATCGAATTCGCCGCCTCACCGGGGTGCACGAGGTTTTGATCGGTGTTCGATTCCCAGGATACAATCGATTATCGGTCCACGTTGCACTACGTTACCGACCTACGAACCAGCTGTGATTCACTCTATCTCCCAAAGAAATCATAAAAGAAGTCTAAAATCGAGAGCAAATATGATACTGGAAAAGGAAAGCTTGAGTGTTTCTCTTTTGTGTTTTGTAGTGTTGTGTCTCTTTTCAACCAACGAATATCTTCTATTTATACACATGGAAGGAGAGGGTGGCCATAAATTCCTAAAACTGAAGAGTAATGACTGATGAAACTGAAGAGTAATGCTGACCAAAACTGAAAATGTAATGGCTGACTGAAAACTAAATTTTCAATGCTGAAACTGATTTCCATTGAAGCTAAAAACTGATGAATTGATTTCATGAACTGATGAAATAATAATGATTTTCATTCATTAATCATTATTTTCCAACAGCTTAGTCGCACACTTATTTAATATTTTAATGTCAGATTACGTTACTACGTACGTTAAAATGTTTTGGACCGTGATGTTTAGATTTAAAGGTTGAAGATATGATGTACTTTTGACAAATTTAGCCATGTTTGTCGTTCATTTCTTCAAAACTTTTTTTTTTCTATATATTTATTTTCAATCACATCCACACAATAAAATATTATATTCAAAAAAAATTCTTACTTTTTAATCATAAAAAATCAATATTTAAAATAATATTTTTCAAAAAACAAAAAGGACATTACTGATACCACTGCAATTATTGCAATTCTTTATTGTATTGAAGTCAAGTTAGAAACAGAATTTCTATCTTGAATTTCTTGGCCTAAAAAATGAACACTCAAAATAAAAGCTTATAAGTTAAGCCAAACAAGTCTATTTTAACGCACAAATCCCTATGCAATGTCACGTGCCTTATGTCTGGTGATGCACACAGGATTTAAAAAAAAAAAAAGCAAATTAAGCGTGTGGGCTCCACATCCGATCTGACCGTCGGATATTTCTGACGTTGCATGATGTGCGCACAAGAGTCCACCGACGCTAATAACGTGCTTTTCGGGACCCACATAACGTGGGCTCTTACTTGCTCGCACGCACGCTGCACGTGACTAAAAATCACCGCGTTTGACGCGCCGGTGGGATTAAGGTTGCAACGTGGGTAACATAACGTTGGCGCGCCGGTGGATTCATGCAATATAATCCAACAAAAATATTTGTATACATTTTAAGCGATCGAGTAGGGAATTTTTTTTTAACACAAATAGAAATTTAAAACTTTACTTACCATGCATTCGTTTGAGCCTATTTCTTGGCTAAGAATGTATTTTGATTTTTGAAATAGTATATTGACGTAGAGACTGTGGTTAAAAAATTAAAAAAAAAAATAGATTTACGTGCAATATTATTTTATTAAAAAATGTATGATTGAAAAGAAGAAAATGAAAAATACATTTTAAAAATAATGAATATCAAACAAGGCCTTATTTTATCGTTGCAATATGACAATGGTGATTTTTGATACCCAACATTGTCCCCCTTCAATGTGCTAATCTATGTCTCTATGGCTCTATTGGCTAGAGTTTTTCGATAAAAATAGTGTAATAAATAATTAAATTGTTTTCGTTAGCATGGTCATATGTAATTTTGTCTTCTATATTCGCGTCACATTTCTTATAAATGTGCCGAATTTAAATTGCACGAATGGTTCTTAACTTTTATTTACTCCAACATGTAAGTCTTTGACTTTTTTTCTTCGATTTTTAGCCATAATTTTTATTAATAACCTCTATTGTTCGTTCCTAATCACAACCTACGTTCACTAATTCTTTTTGCGTGCATTGAAATAAGAGACGAACGTTTAATTACAATTAAGTATTTAATATTTATTTTTCTTTTTATTTTCTTGCTTATTTAAAAATACGTAAATGAATCTTTTTACTCTTTAAAAAAATATTTGGATAATATTGTCGTTAGTAACAATATGTGCTAGGGGTAATTATATTAACACCACGATTTTCATTTCTTGAATCACATTTTAATTGTATCTAAGGTTCTTAATCTTTACTCATCGTATTACTTATATCTCTAATGATTTTTCATGTCATTCTTAGCCCAAACTTTTCGGTAACTAACACATTTTATATTCAAAAGACCATTGAAATGACGTATAATAACATATTTTTCCATCATATATTTTCAAAAATAAAAAAATAATACGAAAAATATTTTTCTCTCATTTCAGAGAATGAAAAAAATTACTTTGATGTAAATTATCATAAAAAACAAGACATACTAATTAATTGAAGGTTGGAGATAATAATTCAACGAATTTTTTTTTTAAAAGAAAATAATTGCTACAATGAGCAAGTATTAAAGAACTTAATCGCAATTAAAATGTGATGTATCAAATAAAAATTGTGGTGATAATATAACCACAGATGTGCTAACCATCAAGATTTTGAGAATAATAACATTATAGAAAGTCAAAGACATAATTGTAATAACGAGTGAAGGTTACAGATAATTAAGGTAATTAAAATATTTTGTGTATATATATCTCTTCTATATATAAAAAGTAGCTATTAAACGGAATATGTTGGTTTAACGGAAAAGCTAACGGAATTTCTTGATTTAACGGAAAAACTAACGAAATTTCTTGTTTTTAACGGAAAATCTTTTTTCACCCCCTACTTTCAAAATTATAATTAAATAATAATAATAATAATAATAATAAATTAGCTTTTGATAATTCCTTCAAACTAAAATATCTTGAAGCTAACTTATCCGAATCGACTTTTTCTCGAATCTGATTTATGTATCTAATTACGATTTATCCAACGAGACCAATATTCATATATTTACGATAACTCCATCAATATCTAAACATTTGACACAAATAAAATATAATTTGATAAATGTATCATTTAGTCCCTAACTTTCAAAATATTAAAATATAATATATAAAAATTGAATTATATTTTATGAAAATTTTCGGGGTATTACATTCTCACCCCCTTAAAATATTTTTGTCCTCGAAAATTTACCCGTCACTTACCAATACTAAGTCTAACACATGATATACATATATTATCGTAATACATATCATACTTTAACGATAAAATGAATTGCATTATTACTTAAAAAAGAGTAAAGACTTAAGCCATACAAAAAGTTTAAGCATCCGTTTGTTTCTCATTAAAAACCCATAAAAATGAAAAATATGACCATTATCTATCACATCAATCTATCAATTTTGAATTTTTATATCTTGTGTGAGGTCCAATAACTGCTATATTTTTCATCATCATTCTACATTAATGAGAATCAATCGGAGTTTAAGTAAACTCATCTTCTTACCCCTTAACATACTTTGAGTTTTCTGTTTGTGATTTTGGGTTGTAGATGACAGAGAGAAGCACTTTATTTAATTATTTATCAATTACATAAACATTACATCATTAATTTTTAATTAACCAAAAAAATTACATCTTTATTAATAACAAATTAATTCTTAAACAAAACTATTAAATATAAACTAAGTAAACGTGCATTGCACGTTGCTTGCACCTAGTATATATATAAAATATGATGTGAATATAACTAGCTGTATCTATTATAAATTTTTCTTGTCTTTTTGGGAGAGTGTCGACTATAATATACTCTTCTTGAATTTTGGTGTATTCAAAATTCGGTTGCGCTGCATGTATATATACACAAGTTTTTCAAACTCGTCATCGTTTATCTATTTTTAGATAATTTTCCGAAGGTAAGTGAAAGAAAATATATTGAAATTTACGTATTTCGGCCCTAACAATACCTAAATGGGCGTGAATAGGTATTAATGCGGAATTAAAATTATGCTCCAGTTTGGTACACATTAAAATTTTCATTATCATTTTTCTACTCATTTTCAATCGCACATTTTTCAATAAAATAATATTTTTATCTCATCAATAACGTTTCCTTCTTTTTCAACCACACATTCTCCATTTATCTACTAATTCAAAATACATTCTTCTAAAATAATGTGACTCAAACACACCTTATATTTATATTTAATTAGCAACAAGTCACTATTTTAATTATCATTCTAGATGATTACACATGCAGATCAATTTTTCCTATGTTTGAATACCACAAATATGACAAGCAATAAAGCAACATAATATATGATCACGGAGAAATCCAACCGAGAAAAATTTCGGGCACTTTGCTAGTCAATTCACTATAAACGATTCAAACACTTACAATCTATTAGACTAGACGACGACGCATACTATCTGATCTCCCGACTGGAGTTCTTACAGCTCTCCTGGAAAACCGTGCTCCCCTGCACCAATTCTTAGCTGCAATCTTCAAATCTCTCTTATAATCTGCTACCATGCAGCACTTCTAGCCTTTCAGAATCGTCTATCTTTTGTAGATCACAAAGAACGGTATATTCTTCACCAACTGGAACTCCAGTCAACTTCCCTCAATTTTTAGCAACTCTGACAAATGTGGAGGAAAAAACGATTTGGTATTTGAATTATGGATGTGATATTCTTCTCACCAAAACATACTCACAGAACGAATGTTGAAAGATGCGAGTGTGTTTGGTGTATATTAAAATGGGAGAATGCATTTTTTGAAGTGATGTGATGATGAATATATGGTTGAAAAGAAAGGAAAAATTATTGATGTGATGGAAAATATTATTTTATTGAAAAATGTGTGGTTGAAAATAAGTAGAAGAATGAGAATGAAAAAATAATGTAGGTCAAACATGGGCGTAATATGTATGAATTCTCTCTGATGAAGCCTCTCAATGATCAACCTTGTGAAATCACATTCAGACGTGTTTTGGTATTTATAGGTATGTTAGGAAAGTAATTGCCCGGGAAAAAGTCTTTAAAATACGAAATAAAAATTTTCTAGACAACACTGTTGCTCGAGCGAAGGCAAGACGATAGTCGAGCGAATGAGGTTTTGTTTTTGACACTCAAGCCAATACATGACATCAATCTAGCGAAAATCTGCACTGCATTTTCCTTCTTTTCCCATTCTCGAAACATATATCTAAAAACCCTAATTTTACATAATTGCACATTACTCATTGACACTTTACAACATTTACAATTAAGTCCATTTTGTTTACAGAATCGTCAATTACATAATTAAAAACATAACATATATGATTTTTATTTTATTTTTTTATCACGTAAATCATGATAACAAGTCAATTTATAACGAATAATACACATATAATACGGAAAATAAAGACTATGAATAATATTAAAAGGAGAAAATGAACATGGATAGCTTATAAACATTATTCTTTCAGTCCTAAATTTTTGACTTGTATGACTACCACCGACAATTATTTGGAAGATATTTTCTTATTATTTATTGATTAAAAAAAAAAACTTTTGGAGGAAGAAAATTTTATGTCAATTATTGAATTTTTTAAAAATCAAAATGGTGGAGAAACTGACAAAGATGCATTAAATTATTAATGCATACACAAAAATAGTGTGACATATCGAAAATCTTAAAAATTTGGAACTTTCATATTTTAATTTATAACCTATCGTCCATTTTGCGCAAAACTTAGTCAAATATGACATTTTAATACAAAAATATTCAACAAATGAAAACACGTTAACAAATCATTAAGTTCTTGTTGATAAAAAACTCGTAGCAACTTTATTTTGTTCTCTTAAAAAAAAGTAGGACAATTTAGTTTGTTGGTTTGGACGGTTCGCAGCTCAACCATAAAAAATCCGAGCCGATTTGGGTTGCGACTTGATGGAATCAAGCCAAGGCTCGGGCTGAGCCTCTTGCTGAAATGATGGCTCGGCTGCCTGTGTTTTTAAAAAACAAAAAGAGTCTGCTCGTTTTAGTTTGGCTCGGTAGCTCAAGCAAAGCCTTAGTTTTTCGATCAAGAGCCGGCTCGTTTACATCTCTATGGTAAGTACATCCTCGTTTCAAATAAATTATAAATCGTTAACAATAATACTATTCTAATATTAATGAAATTTGATGCAAATCACAATTTAAGTGGACGATTTTAACACGTTTATATAGAATCGTGTATCCTGCATTTGAATTGAATTCTTTCACGTTAATAAAGTATTTTCTAAGTATGATGAAACGATTAGAAGATTCTCTACAAATTAATGCGGAATTTTATTTTTAACACGAATAACGTCAAATTTTGAACATGGATTTCATCAATCACTTATTTTGACTAGATTATTCGAGATTAAAACGAGGCACGATTAATGCCTTGATTAAAGATGCTGAAAATATCTGGTGCACCAAGCCTAACACAGTCAAATGGGGGATTAGGTTATGTCCAAATTTGTTTTTCAAAAGGGAGAAGATTTTTCTTATAAAGAAATGATTCGAAGAGGGCAACCTAAGCAAGTGAAAAGGGGAAGGATGCACGATGCTCAGCTTATTCAATTTTTCTTCATGTGTATTGACAATTTAACATTATTTCAAAAATCGACTCTATCTCGTCTAAAATTATTTCAAATGAACTTGAAAAATAAAAGAAAACGAATTAAACCTAATTTTAAATTCGTAAACTCTGACGGCACAACTCGAGTTCGACCTGCAAACTTAATGAAATGTTATGAACCCATTTGGTACCAATTAAAATCCAATTAAAAATGAAAATATGACCGTTATTGGGTCTCACTCGTCTAATAAAAGTCAACAATAATGACTATTTTTTCAATTTTAATTTGATTTTAATCTCTATCAAACATGCTCTATATATAGTAGAGTTGTTTGCATTAAGTTCGATAAAAACTTGTAAAATCAACCTATTGAGAATTAATTTTATGATATAAAAGCGAATCAAAATTCTATCCTTTTTTTTTGTGGAAAAGTACGTTGGAAATACTTTAGAATTGAAGTGTGAGTTAGTACAAGTGCATCAAAAGGTTGAGAGGGCAAAGAATCATCCAATGAGGTCAAAAACAAATACATCTTTGCAGCTGTTGAGTCATTTTTTATTATCCTAACTTAATGGAACCGTGAATTATAAAAGTCTGCTTATAAATAACTTTAAAAAAAACTAGTTCGTTGAATTATGTTGACTTAAATATATTACTTGTATTGAAACTAACTCCAACTTTACGTTAAAATTGTTTGCCCGAGTTGATGTTATTTTGAATATTGAAAAAATTAGCAGCTATGTCACCGTTTCTCTTTGCCAACTCAACATTTTTATTAGTTGGAATGACAAGTACAAACAGTGTACTACGATAATCGATTTCTAAGTGTACACGTGTAATTACAAACTACGATTATAATCAAGAGGGATGGTTCTTTGCTAATTGCCCTAATAGCATTTTTATTTAGTGTGGTCTTAGGTGACATTTATGAGTTAGCTAAACGTTGATCAATAAGATGTCACACTATAAAACATTGTTGACAAGATTGTCACATCGTAGTTTGGAAGTAGGGTAATACATATCGACCATGGTTCCGAGTTTTCATAATTCTCATAGGTTACTTGAGCAACACTTGTAATTATAACCACAATCTCGTCGTTAATTGCAGAAGAAAGTGTGTCAGTGATCATCGATGATATTTTTGACAGTATTTCCATTGAACATATAGTGATTTGAGTTATTATTGTCAATGATATTTTTGTTAGTGAACATTTGCTATATTAATTTTTTATTACTATGCTTGAAAAGAATTTTGAAGATCTCAAATTGCAAGTGTAAATCATAGTTACTATTTCTATAACAAAATCAAATCATTTACCGTGTAAACACATATTTCAGACCTTGGAATGGCGGCTATACATACGGTGCATCCACATCTGTAATCTGTATACGCGTATTCCATTCATTCAAATGTGGGAAAAAAGAAAGAGAGAGCGGTGGTGTGGGACCCGTTGAGCGGTGGCGAAAGGTTTGAGAGTAAAAGCCAGCTTGCAATGCCTCACCTACCGTTTTCTTTCTTTTTAGCCTCTCTCCAATTTTCAACTTCAGACGCCATTTTTGGTTGCTTTCAACCCTTTTACTCTCTTCCTTTTCCTTCTGCTTCTCCATAAATTAGAGGGGGAGGAAGAGTATAGGTAATAAGGATTTATTTTTCGTCTTTTTGTATCGTGCCTTGATATTTGTGCCCAATAAAGGGTTACCGTGTTCTTTGCTACTGTTCTTGGAGCTTTTAGGCGGGATTTTTTTTTGGGTTTTGAGCACAGGTTTGTCTCTGCATTTATCTCTTTCACACTTCAAAATTTCTTATTTTCTGTGTTTCTTGCTTGGAATTTAATAAAAATATTTCTTTGGGTCTTTTCTTCTTTGTTTTCGTAACAAAAATTTTTTTGGGTTTTTCATTACCTATTTTTTTGGGTTTTTGCTTCTTGCAAAATTTTGGCCTCTTGAGGAAACAGAAAGGCTGAGAAAAGAGGGTAAAGTTGGAGTCTTTTTGCTGTATTTTCTATTAACCCGGAGTCCCTGAGTTTTGTTTTCTATTCCTCTATCTGCGAAATGTGAGAATTTTGTTAGAGAAAAGATGGGAAAACTTGAGTATTTATGGCCTTTTTCTCCCTTTCAAATTTAACCCAAAAAGGGTTGAACTCATCAAATTTTAAGCTACACGGTGTAATCTTTCGTTACCAAGTTTTTCTGTAACTTGCCATTTCTTGAATATTACAATGTTCTGAACTTCTACTTTTTGTAACTAAACATTTTGAGGAATTTGATTGTTTTCTTGCTATTCTTTAACTTTACTGTTTTACCCCATTTCTTGCAGAAAAATTACTGGAATTTTTCAAGTTTGGAGGCCTTGTACATTTGGTTCTTGAAGTATTTCCCCTTGCAAACACACAAACTTCAAGGTTTGCCCCTAACCCAAGAGTATTATTTTTATTTCATCACAACCATTGATAAAATTGTGTCGGTTAACTCTTAAGCCTTGTGTTCACATTTGCTTAGAATATCACTCCATTTGAAGTTATCTTTTTTCCCTTTAGTTCCTTCATTTTTATCATTAATTTACAAGATTTTTGAATCTCAGATGAAAGTAGTCTTAATTTAGCTTACGCGGTGCAAGAATCCAAAATTGCTTTAACAAAAATTTTCATCTTTTTCCTCTAACATGCGCCGCGCACTCCCTTTGAGCTGGCAAGCATTGTTATCAGCAAACTTTCTGGTGGCCCCCTACTCCACCTCTTGCGCACGCTAGCATCAAACCCCTTTCAAGAGATTCTTAGTCATCCATTCATTATCAATTTGTATGCAGATGTTAATATGCTGGCACATGGTAGTTTCTTAACTGTAATTTTTCCTTTTTCAGGGAAATTTTCTCGTAGAATATAGAGTGATGGGGCCTAATTTCATGGATGAAATTGAATGTGGAAACTTCTTTGATCAAATCGATGACTTAATCGAGTTCCCCCCTGAAAATGAGTGTGCTGGTGGTGGCCTTGTTGTTGATGGTGATATCAAGGATTTTCCAAGCATTTGGGACGATGTGTTGCCTGATACTGACCCCCTTTCCTCCAGCAGCAATGGTAGTGCTCCATCTGACCTCTCGGCTGAGCTTGCTGTTCCGGTGAGTTATACTCTATTGCCATGAAATATATTGCTCCACTTGGTTACAAAGTAGTTCAATATGTGCAGTCGGTGGAATTTTTCTGGACGTTTGTTGTGCAAGAGTATAATTCGTTGTGTGAAAAGATGTTGATTACTGTGCAAATTCAAGTGTTTGCCGAAGATCATGCTCAAATAATTCATTGTTCAAACTCGGGGGCGGAGTCAGCCTGTCGAAGTAGGGGGGTCCTGGAATTGGAAGCGGTGGGGGTTCGGGGGCAGCGCCCTCGATTTTTTTTTTTTAAACATTATTTTTTAAAATGAGGGAAGTTGGTACTTTGTGATGGAGAAAGAAAATAAATGAACATAAATTAACGTATATTATTAACAAAAAAAATCAAGAAACGTATAAAAGGAAGTACTAATATTTAATTTAGCAAAATTATACTTTATTACAAGCGTTCCTTTCGAGTTCTCATACTTTGAATTGGTAAGGTTTAAATTTTTTTATTCATTTAAGGACAAAATGGTAAATACAAAAAATAAAAATAAAAAATTGTCAAAAAATTGGGGGGTCCCCCCCTGCCTCCGCCCATGCTCAAACTTAAAAAGAGATAGTGAACTGAGTCTCATGCTAGTTGGATTTTCGTTATGTGAGTTAATTAGCTGAGTCCAAATTTATTGGAAACAAGGCTTAGTTTGTTGTTACGTGTCATTATTTGATTTTGTTTGCCAGTTAGGTAGTCGGTGTTAATTAATATTGCCATGTTATTGATGATGTTGATTGTCACGTTCTTGGCAGGGGAAGGGCTTTTAATAGATTTTTGGGTCATATCTGTGTGATATCTATGATAAATTATACGTTATTGAAAATGTGGGGACATGTTTGGTCGAATTTTATTTTAAAATTCAAATTCGAAATTCATAGTGTATAGCTTTAGCCAAGTCTAGATAAGCCATTTATGTTCAATAAATGCTGATTCTTTCTTTTGTTTTGTTCCCCCAGTATGAAGACATTGTACAGCTAGAATGGCTTTCGACATTTGTGGAGGATTCCTTCTCGGGTGGAGGGTCGACCTTTGGAAAAGAGAACACGTGCGTTAGCACGGAGCCATCACACAACCAATTCCAAATATCGAGCCCTATTTCTGTACTTGAGAGCAGCAGCAGCTCCTGCACTGGGGGGAAGATTATGCCTCTCAGTCCGAGTCACCGGGGTCCACAACGTGCTCGAAGCAAGCGTCCTCGTCCGGCAACTTATAATCCCCGACCTGCAATCCAACTCATATCCCCTCCGTCTTCTTTCATCGAGACTCCCAGGCCATTTGTTACTCCTGGAGTTTCTTCAGAATCTGAGAACTTTGCAGAGTCTCGACCAATGAAGAAGGTCCCCAAACTGGTTTCCAGAGTGGAAAAAAAGAAGAAAACCCCACCTGAGGGGAATCAGAATGCTCCAACACAAGCGGTTAGGAAATGCTTGCACTGTGAGATAACAAAGACTCCCCAGTGGAGGGCTGGCCCAATGGGACCGAAAACCCTGTGCAATGCATGTGGTGTCCGCTACAAATCTGGCCGATTGTTCCCTGAATATCGTCCTGCTGCAAGTCCTACCTTCAGTCCGTCTTTACACTCAAATTCTCACAAGAAAGTCGTCGAAATGAGAAGCAAGATTGGGGAACATCCTGCAGCAAATACCCAAACGGCCACCGAACCGGAGCTCATCACAGAAGCTTCACCGGTATGCATGTGACGAAATGAGCAGGTTCTTTCATTTGTTTGTTCATTGGTTCTTTGTACAGTGATGCAGTGGGGTCAGTTACAATATTTAGCTGAGTAGAAAGGAGGAGATGCTAAGAGAATCAGAAAAGGTTAGAGAGATTACAGTGGAGTTTAAGGGTCAGTAGCTTTTAGACTTGTTTAGGTCTTATTATAATAGCTTTGTGGTCACTGGTCAGTATTTCCCTCTTTTGGGAAATTCCATTTGCAGTTGATTTGTAGGAATTTCTTAAATTAGTACTTCTTGAATGGTTGTCTCTTGCTATTTGATGGTTAGGTATGGTTTCGACTTTGTCGAGCATTAGTTAACAATTTATGTTATGTTTTCGAGATATTTTCACTCCTGCAAAACTACAGGTAGAGGCAAATTATTTTTAAAATTTTTCCAAATGATTTCTCGTGTTCTACTACAAGTGTTGAGAATTATTTGTAGCCCAGGATTTTAGGATGGATGGGTAATTAATATTACTCAACCATGTAAATATAGGAGTGTCGACTGATTTGCCTAGGAAGTGAGTCGAACCAATTCAACTCGTTAGTGGGGCGAGTGAAGTTGACGAGTCACACGTCTCACTCCACAAATTCTACAGTCGCAGGTGGACCTGGGACAGCATCCGAACCGGAAATTGATTTCTCGCAAGCACACCAAAAGAAAAACAATGTTATTTGTCATGTAAAACTGTTGTAAGCAAAATCAAATATGTACAAGTCACAAACAAACCCTGTAAAGAACACCATCCTATTAGAGAGAATGAAACCAAAAAATTTGAAAATTGTTGGTACGGAAGATTTGTTAAAAAAGGCTTGCACGTTGTCGATTGAGTAGAAATAGTAAATGTATATTCAAACAGGAATTTCTGCTATGGCCAATGTGTAATTGATACTACATATCACGACACGAAACTTTTTCAGATGTTTTTATAAGAACCGCTTCGATCCTACTTTCTGTCCATCGAGGTGCAGCGGACGAAGAATGTCATGCCAATTCAGTTAAGTGGAGCACTAGATCATGTTCAGTGTGCAGTTTCAAAATTCAGATTCGTCTCCCACTCAACATTCTGATGCATTGTAAAATTTAAGAGATCCAAGTATGAACAGCAATCACAGTAACGTGCTTAGCAAAGGATGTTAGTAGGTTAACGAATACATGGAACCATCAAGTTTGCACCTTTCATTCATTATGCTTCTGTTTGGCAAGAATTTACAAACATTTAATTTATAAACAAGACGAAATGAGTGTGGATGAGTGGATAGTACTTACTGCGAGAACATTGAAATGTATGTCTGAAAAGGAAGTTTGACCATTTATAAATGATCTATAAATCAACGCGGGCTAAAGTGTAAAAGAAAGCAACATTCACTTCAAAGAAATATCAAAAGCCGCCACTGCTAATCGATTCATTTTATGAACACAACCATTTTTTTTATAAATGAGGAAGAATTAAAGCCAAAGAGATCATACCACAGTTGGGTTTATTAATTGGGAAGAATTCATGGATCAAGTTTTAACTATCACCAAATCAATTTTCAGGCCTTTAAGTTTAAAAATTGCAAAAATCCGGTATTTATTAATTAATTAAATATATTAAAATCACAATTATACAATTCATTGTCATGTATACATACTTATGAGTTACAACTTATTTATTGGTCACAAATTATTTTTAGATCACAAATCAGAAAATTTACAGGTCACAAATTATTTTACGGCCACATATTAAATTCTCACAGGTCACAAATCAAAAATTTAATAATCACAAGTCACAAATATTACGAGTCACAATTTATTAGTTAGTCACAAATTATTAAATTATCGATCACAGATTAATAATTTTTTAGGTATCGTATAATTTCATAATCACAAATTATTTTTTCATCGATCCGTATTGTTTATTGGTCGCTGGTCACAAATTAACCAATTAATGGTCACAGTCGACCAAATAATTGGTGACAACCGTCGTCGCCGCCGTCGCCGCCGCCACCACATCACTGCACTACCAACCACAAATCAGATCCAAAATAACCAACACTCCACAAACTGCCATCACTTCACAGCGTCGTCGTCGTCACATCCACCATGGTCGTCACCACCACCATCATTTTCAGCCACTACCACAACTACCATTTCCAACAACAAATCAGATCCAAACAAGATCCCGCCATCATCATCATCGTAACCACCAGATCCGCCAAAACCACCATCACTGCGACGACGCCTCACCGCGACCACTGGATCTGCCACCCAACACAGCCAACACTCCACAACCACCGTAACCCCATAGCCGTCGTCGTAGCCGCTAGCAACACCACCACCATTTTCAGCCACCACCACAACTACCATTTTCCAACAACAACAAACCTGATTCGCCCCCATCACCATTCCAACCACAACAAACTAGATCCATCGCCATCAACACGACCAACATCACCACCATCAATGCAACAACCAGATCCGCCACCATCACTACCATCAACGAGACTACCATCATCATCACTGCGACCACACCTCACCGCAACCACCATGTTGCGGGTTGTTGCAGTGGCGACGAGTTGACAGTAGACGATGGTGAATGTGAAGAGAGAATGGAGGGACGGTTTGGTTTGTGAATTAATTTTAGGGTTTGGATAGGTAGATATGGTGTGGGGTGTATATATAGATTAATTTATAATAATATTATTAATATTAAAATATTAATTTATAATAATATTATTAATATTAAAATATTAATTTATAATAATATTATTAATATTAAAATATTAATTTATAATATTTAAATATGAAATATACTTTTAAAAAATGAAACCTCAAATTTGATTTTTGAAAAGTGATTTGGAAAAGTATGATTTGTGTAATTTCCACTTATTAATTTGTCGCGTGAGCCCACATATTGTGTACGAAACTATCTTAAAATTGAGCCTAATTAAAGTGATCTAATATATATATATATATATGTATATATATATGGTTATGGTTCTCAATTCAATTACAACTTCTCATTATTTGTGTTATTCCATCAATACAAGAATAGAAGAGAAAATATATTGAAGATGAAGATTCAAAATCTACAATTAAGAACAACGATTGAAGAAGTCAAGAATCAAGAAAAAATATTGGAGCAATTAAATTGAAAAACAAGATAATTAAGATTATAGAGTAAGAAACCAAAATCAAGTTCAAGAACTCTAGAATCAAAATAGTCAATCTTCAAGATTCAAGATCTGGAATCAAAGAATCATTCCCAAATAATTAAGGTATGTTCTGTATTATTAATTTTCTTGGTGATGACATGGAGGATCTTGATGATAAATGAGTTTAGATTTTCAACTTTAAAAGTTACTATGTTTATAAAATTTATAGTTTCATAAAGTTTTCATTAGTCAACATGTTTATTCAACATAAGCCATGACAGCAACCCAACATGATATGTTCAATCCCACTAAACTAATCCATTCAATATTTTATATTTTCTTTTATATGATCCTAACAATGAACAGAAGTGGAAAGCAATTATGTAACCAATTAGTTGCCTTTACTATAGCGGTGCGCAGAGGACAGAAACGTAGAGCTGCGACTATTCTTTACTTTCGAAAAAATTCCTTTTTTGAAAATTAAGGCAAAAATGCACATAAAAAAATTAAGGGCAGGTTCTCTTTGCCATTTTCAAGTTATTTTCAGTTTTCAATTTTTCAAAATATTAAAAACGTGTTCTCTTTCCTATTTTTGAAAATTCGCTTTTGAAGACAAGTTTAAAATTTATAAAGAAAACCCAAAACGATTGTCGTTTTAAGTGTTTTCAGTTATAACTTGACAAAAACTTTCAAAACACGTTTCGTTGTTTTCAGTTACTATCACCTCAAACCACCACCATTGCCACCTACAAAACACCACCAACCACAACCATCATCGAAACCACCTCCACAGCAAAAACATCACCCAACCAATACCACCGACGCCAAATCCACCACCACAAAAACTGCCACCACACAACCGCTAAATCACCAACCACAGCCACAACCACCACCACCATAATCAACACCGACCATCATCATCACACAAAGTTTCAGTTTTCAACCCCAAGTTCACCCATAAAATCAGCGAGTTGTGGTTGAAATTAGGCTTGACCCATGGTTGGTTTAGGTGCGCCAAAGGGAGAGGAATGTGACCGATGTGGTCCGCGACCATGGGTTGAATGGACGTCACCGGAATCACATATTTCTTCGGACTGCGTGAAATGGGATCGTAACCCTCATTTCAATTAATTGTTGTTTGGACTAAATTGAGGTTGTTTTTTAGTCGCCCGGAGGTTGGCATCGATCAGTGGTGGTTCGCGATGAAGAGGTGGCCGGAGGATGGGGTTCCGACGGGTTTTAGAGAGAGAAAAAAAATTTAGGGGAGAAAGTAAATGCATTTTGGAATTTTTTATTTTTCAAAACAATTTTTAAAAATGGAAAAAAGAACACGTTTTCAACAATTTCAAAATATACACTCAAAACAAAAAACTCAAAATGAATTCAAAATTAAAAACACAAAATTGAAACGCGAAAAGAACAACCCCTAAGAGTTCCTGGTTGCAAGGTGCAGTAACGCCCATTTTTGGGCGCTACGGCATTGTTTGTGTTTTTTTTTTTTGGAAAGAAAAATAAAAATAAAAGATAAGGATTAAGAGCAATCAATTTAAAATCTCGGTATTTAATGTTTCCTTAAGATTGTTAATTTTCGAAAATAGATTAATTGAAACATCATGTTACCAAAGTAACATTTAGCCCATGTCTGGTACACATTAAAATTTTTATTATCATTCTTTTACTCATTTTCAACCACACATTTTTCAATAAAATAATATTTTTCATCACATCAATAACTTTTAATTATTTTTTAATCATACATTCTCTATCAATCTACTATTCCGGAATACATTCTTTCAATATAATGTGGCTCAAGCACACCCATTATTGTCTAAATAATTTATTTGGAATATTAGGAATGTTGTTTGTACGTAATTCATACGAGTATTGACTTGCACAAAGGAATGCCATTGATGAATTATTTGCACACATGTGCTAATAAATGTGACAATTATATAAAAAAAATTATATGAAAATTGAGTCGATCTAGAGATAGACTTAATGTTTGATACGGTTTATTGTTAATATTTGATTACTATACAAAAAGTACCATTTACAAGTTGATATTTTCGTTCTAAGAAATGTCAATGTTGTGTATGGTCTCTTGTGATGGACCAACCATTATTTGAATACATGTTAATTATGTTTAAGTTCTCTATTTAGTTAATCTATCAACTTCTACAATATTTACTAACGTCAATTCAACTCTTGTACTTGAACTAAAATTTAAGGATTGGAAAGATCGCTTGCATTCTTTTTGGCGGCATGGATCTGGATCTTACGTTAAGGACTTATCAGTCCACTATTTTTAAGGATAAGACGAGTTCGCGAACCGAAACTAGAGGATTGGGCCGAGCTTGGCCCTTGAGGAACGAGTCGAGCACTTGTTCCAAACGAACCACGAGCTTGGCTCGGCCCGACCCATGGCCACCAATACATACATGTAGTGGTTAATGATTTGATGCATGAATCAATAAAAAATTACTATATTAATGCATCAAACCACCAACTGTCACTTGTATGCCACGTAGGGAGACTCTGATGGTAAATGACTACAAATATCATTACTATTTACTCGTTTGAAATTGCTAAAATTACAATCGTACTACACAAATAGATTCAATGATATAATTTTTTTTCCAGATGAGATAACACATGACAGTTTTCTATTGAAAGTTGAAAAAATAAAAAATAAAACACCCAATCAGGAGCTACCAAATCAGCCATGTAACCATACCCTGACGGTTTTCACCATCCCAAGTGGCCTTTTCCTTAAGAACTAACAAACATATGGATATAAATCGTCTACATGTTATTTATTCCATTGCACGGAAACATAAGGTTTAGGACTCTAGGTGTGACAAATGAAAGGTTAAATTAAAAACTGCAAAAATTTACATGTTACAAAATGTTCCTCACGCTTTCTCACAAACGTAGAATACATCCCTAATTACTATTTTTGGATACAATTCCAAAAACATTTTGTTATGTTCACAGAAGAATTCAAAGAATTACGATTAATTAGCAAAGAGATGAGGCGTCGGCTTTTTGAGTAATGCTACACGAATATAAGAGATGACATAGGGGATGACCGAACACACATATTTCAGGGATAGGACATTATTTTATTCACGCGAGATCTAAGCTCAATGTGAGGACCGGTCACCCGATGTTTCAAACATTTTCGGGTAAAGCGGCTATACTCGGGTTTTTTTATGGACTGGGTCCATTTATTCAAAAACTTATTTCCAATCACATATTCTCCCATAAAATATTTTGATGTAAATTCAATTTTTTTTTTATTTTTTAATTATACATTCTTTAACAAAGTAATGTATTTCAAAATATAGTTTGACCTAAAAATGGGGCTCAAACATGACTAGTAGATTGATGGAGAGTTTATGGTTAAAAATGAAGGAAAAATTTTTGGGTTGTGTAATATTATTTTATTGAAGAATGTATGGTTGAAAAGAAAAGAGGGAAAAATTTATTTTGAAAAAAATGAGAATCAAACCAGGTCTAAAAAAGAAAAAAAAAGTTTTGAAATTACGTGTAATATTATTTGAGAATATATCGTTGATACGAGCCCGGGGAGAGGTAAAAAATAAATTATAATTTAAATCGATTAAACATTAATTTTTATCTCAATCCCCTCATGCCTGGCGCTTTCTTCACACGCGGCACACATCATTCAGTTTAGGGTTTAAAAATTCGATCCAAATGCCTCAGTTTAGGATTTAGGTAAATCCGATATTCTGCAGAATGGAAGATAAAGAATACAGACAGAACCGTGAATCCAAGGAGAAAATTATTCAAATTTTTTCAGATTTCATGACAAGGTTAAATTCAGAATTTTTAAAATTATTGTACAATTAATTTATATTTTTTGCTTTTTATTCGTTAGGTAACCTTTTATGTGTAGGATTCCAATTGTTTAGTCACGTATACTTGTTTTACCACTACACCTTGTGCTGGCACTGCGGTTACAGGATCACAATGTTTGAAGAACTTGTAGACGTTGGAAGCAAATTACTCGTCGGCTTTCAGCAAGCACTCGGTGAGTGCTTTTTGCGTGTTTTTTCTGCTTCATGCTTTGGTCTGCAAGAAATATAATTCACGTCTGGCTAAACTTAAAAAGTATGCTTATAAGTGATTTCGCTAAGCAAATTAGTTTCTAAATAATAACTTTTTATCTGTTAAAATTTATAACAAGTCTTATTTGACAGCAATTCAAGTGTTTATTTCAAAATAAAACTTTTTTTTTTTTCAATTAAAAAGTAAGAAAAAACTAACATAACTAAAGTGTTTTCAGAAATGAGTAACTTTTTTTTTTTTTTTTTCTTATTTTTATATTCAGCCAAACATGCTCTAACTTTAGACATGTTTGGTGACATTGAAATGAGTTCTTAAAATTGGAATTAGAAATTAAGAATTCAGTTTTAAATTGATGTCTAGTCTTCTGCGAGAGCTTGATGATTTGCTTATCATATTATGCAGGGTTTTTAGGTAGGCCTCGAATTGATAAAACTTCTGAAATGGCAATGCGCATTATGAGAACTCATGAGACTAAAAGGCTTAAATCCTATGTTGAGGCTGGATGTGTGAAAACTGATGACAGTATTCAAAATTTAAACAAGTGTAAGTGTCTTTACACTTCAACAGTTCCACTCTTCACTCTCCGACTTTTTAGACTATAATATGTTATTTAGAAGAAGACCAGTAAATTCTGTGTATAAGACCATGATGGCCACTGGCTACGAAGTTTCCAGCCACCAGAAAAGACAAACCTATAGAACTTCCATTGTGATCAGCAACACTGAAATAAACTCCTTCCCTATCATCCCTGTGTTTATAAAAATTCCGACAATCTCAGTTGGGTGTTATATGTTGTTATAGAGCAAGGCTTGGTTGTGAAAATACAATAATATCTTGCCCGTGTGTCTGTCAGGAAGTGACAGTTCTTGTTTCTTATTCTATTTCTGACACTACGGAGGGGAACAAATTTTTTTTTTCCCTCTGAGATAGACAGGGGGTATTGGGAAAAGTGATTAATTCTATCCAATTTGAGTTTTTTTTAAGGTTTCATTTGATTTATGCAGAGCAGCATCACCTAGCAAAATAGGTCCTAAATGCTTTTAGAATATTGCAGGACCAATTCCTTATTCTGTTTTAAATGAACTTAACCGGTAAGCAAAAGCGAAATTTGTAAAAAAAATGTTGCTCTGTTTGGTCACATGAAAAAGATAACTTTAAAGAATAAAGAAATCTTAAGTTTGCTGTTTATTAATTTCTATAATCATTTGTTTCCCACAGTAGGTTGAAACAATGTATTCTATGTTTCTTCCCTTTGCTAATCTTCTCAACAGATTGCACATAACTGTAGACATTCATGTAATCTATTTGCATTCTGTTATCCTGCTGCTTTGCTCAGCAGAATGTGACCAGTTGTTCAGTGATGTAATCAGAAACTGTTCTGAACATATAATTGCTGTTGTTGCTTTATAGTTTCCCTGTTTCCATTGTAAACCAGGGTCACCTTACTTTCATTTTCAGAATTACTTAAAACTTGAGTCTTGCGGTTCTCAATCTAATTTTGTTTCCTTTATAAACTTGTGGAAATACACGCAGAAGTGAATACATGTCATCTCGGACTTCAAGACCAGATAAATAAAGGTATTTTTCTTTTCAGATAACTGATATTCATTCAGACTCTTATCATATATTGAGTCTGGTTAGAGTCCTGGATAATACAATGTTTCTGCTATATTTTGTGCATTTAATAAGTGATTCACCAAATAAGGCTTTTTAGGATCTTGACGTATCAGTGCCAACTCCAGCTGTATCAATTTTCTGCCAAACATACTTTCACATTAATTTCTAATATTAATAGTTTTTGTGCCTATTACTTCATTATATGCATGTAGCCTGCCTCTCCCTTATTATTCTGAAATTGAATAGCTAGCCATTCGCCTTCCAATTTCTCTCTCTTTTAAATTTCCTTCCTCATATTTAATTGAATGATTAATATTCAATGAGTTAATAATCTCTAATAATTCATAAACTTCATAGGAATTAACTCATCCCATGCTCCCCAAATCTATAATTCTAATGCTTAGCTAGTAGATAATTTCAAAACAATCATCTTAAGTCTTGCTCCCAAAAATTTTTATGTCGGCTACAGGAATTCTTTTTCTCTGCTCCATTTGGTTTATTATTATTTCAAAACAATAATCTTAAGTCTTGTTCCCAATAAATTTTATGTCGGCTTAAAACTGCAATAGGCAATGCTAGTTCTGGTTTACCCTCCCTCTTCTAACAAAATAAATTTATGGTAGTGTTTATCAAAATAAATATAAATATGTGATAGTTATGTCACATGCACGTACATACACGGTATCATCAATCATGATCTAAAATGGAAGATGCCATATAGCACATTGTAAGAAGTATATTATATTATTGGCATGTAATAACTGCCTCACTGTCGCTCTATTGATTTGAAATTTTTGTATCACTATGCCTTTGTCGTCGTTGATTTGGCGCACTGCCTTTTTCTTTTTCCATCACCTTCTTTTTTCTTTCCAGACTGCTGATAATCTCTGGCAAGTAAGTTGCCACGAATCTTAATTGCCGGTGTAGATGCTAAGTCCTTGTTTGAGCCCCTATTTCAACCACATATTTTTCAAAAAAATAATATTACACTCAAACCCAAACCCAAAACTTTTCCTTATTTTTTAACCACACATTTCCCATCAATATACTATTAAAAAATGGGGCTCAAACAAGCCCTAAATTTTTTGTTCAACAAATATATGCATTGGCCTGAAAGTAAATGTTCTTTCCAGTGTTCCTTTTTTTCTTTTCCCCTCCCCCTATAAGCTTTTATCTTTGCAACTCACGTGATTCTGGGTCTGAGGTTGATGACTTGAATCTGAATATATGTTATCTACATCTATTTTCAGCAAGAGGTGTTGTCAGCGAACTTGAATGCCTTCTTCATGATGCAGCAGGCGCAATCCAAACGGCAAATGAAAACTGGCCACTTTTCCAAGGCGAACATAGTAATGGAAACTTAGATTCATATTTGGCTATGTATGAGAATGTAAGATCTCTCTATCTCACTGTCAGTGTGTGCGTGTGTGTTTTGAAGTGGTATATTTGACCTGATATTTTATTGTTCTTATCATGGGTTCATTTTATTTGGAGGGTGAAACCAAACTCTCTCCAATCCCCATCCTTGCACGCCTCCCTTCCCCAAACCAAAAAGAAAAAGGAAAATAAAGTGGAAAATTCCAGGAGGAAGATTTCCTTTATATATTTAAGTTGATTATTTGTTCTTGATGCATGTAACAAAATGGTACTAGAAAAACATAGTAAGATGATTTTCTCTGCTGCATATGGTTCCATTTCTACATTTATTGAATGAATTCAGGGGAAATGTGTTTGTCATTCAAATTTCGAAATGAATTTTTTGTATCTTCCCATAATTTCAATATGATATTGAGAGGATTCACATACCTTGTTTGGTAGGAACTAAAATCTAGATTTTTAATCTAAGTCAAAGTCAACTATTAATTTCGACTACATTTTTTATGGGTTCCACAACTTTTTAACCACACTTTTCATCAACTTCTATCAAAATCTACTAAAAAGTTGATTTTAAACCCCACCAAATATGGGCATAATAATGTTTTGCTGGTTATATTAGTTTATACATCTTCAGAAACTCTAGCGATTGAGCTTTTTTGGGGTTCTCATAACTGCAAGAAGTTCTATTTTGTGCATTTTGCTGGCCTTTTTAACCTTTTGAATAGGCTCTCACATTTAGGAAGTTTAAACTGATTCTGAATTAGACTGAGTTTAAAAAAAAAATTGAGATCTTTCAAGCTTTAGCTCTTGTTTGGTAGGGAATCTAGGGATTAAAATCTAGATTTTTATCAAAGTTAAAGTCAACAATTAGTTTTGTTCACATGGATCCACAACTTCTAAACTTAACATTTTATCAACTTTTATCAAAATCTGCTAAAAATCTAATTTAATCCCCTACCGAACATGGGCTGAATCATTTTACTTGTGTTTGCCTTCAATTATTTTCTAATGTGTACACATGCTGGATGTTGGAGGTGCATGGTGATTCTATGCTGTTTATTGTCACGAGATATTATTTTATTTACTTGTATGATTCTGATAGTTATGCTCTCCAGGATAATCACTTAATTGGTCTCTCCTCCAGCTCACTTCTCAATGCAGCTTCCTGCAATCAGTATATCTTGAATTTTATCTTGAGAAACCTCTTTAACACCACCAGCACCCACCCTCCTATTTTTGCCCCTTCGTCGATGAATGGCTGGAATTTCCATGTATTATGCTTTTTGCCTGTTGGAATACTAATACTAATAGCTTGTTATCTCACGTTCTTTCTTGACATTATATACTCTGGCTTGACTCTTTCGATAACCAATTGCATGCCTGATATTCTTGTGAACCATTACAATTGGATTTTAATGAACAGTGTCTTCCTTACCAGTCACAAACATACTTCCTTACAACCATCTAATTAAGTTTGATTAATTGATTATATATTCTTCAGGGGGAAAAACTGTCATCAGATCTTTCAAGACCCGAAGATACTGATTATGCTGCAATGATGGCTGCTGTATACAGTATGGTGAAACAAGAGTGCATGATGCAGGTATCTTCCTCCACCCCATATTAGTTAATATGAAACGCGCCTGCTTTGTAGTCAATGACTTTTATCTGGTACAACCAGTGACTTACCCCTCAGAAGGTACTATAATTTTAGCATCATCGGTTTACTTGATGTAGGAACGGATCGTTCCCTCGCTTAATCTCAAGTCATCACCTGGAGAACTGGAGAGCTATTGCCTGATGTGGTCTTTGCGGCCTTTTGTAGATGATGACATCATACGTGAAGCTTGGAGTCTTGTGCCGTGACACCAGTAATTTTTTTCCCTCTGTGAATTCAATCACTCCTCGGAGAGTGGGGAATTCCAGTTACAACTTGCAGCGCAATCCTTACCGACAATTGAATTTTAGCTTCGCCTCATGTTTTCTCTGCGTGCGCTACTGGTCGTATGAAGGAGATATACGTGGTTAAAACTTAAATCCTGAAGATGGCTTTTCACACTCGTCAGTTCAAACCTCCATTCTTACTGAGGAAAAAAGTAGGGAATACGTTTATAGAGCAGGCAAGGGAAGGAAAAGAAAGGTAATTATAAGTTATACAGATCAAAATCAGGAAAATGATGGGGAGACTAATATATCATTATAGGAAGATAGATAACATGTTTGGCACATTGTACTAAATTACCATAATGGGCAAGATTTTGACCTTTATCGAGTCTGCTTTAAGAAGTACATCAAGAATACGTCGTGCATATTTGGCTAAGCTTAGACTAAAATTTGAACTGGTTAAATACACTCTTATAATAATCACTTTGTATTTAAACGTTTTATAAGATCCGCAGCTTACGTTTTATTTTAAGCACTCCAAACAAGCTCGTTATATGCAGAGCGAAAAGGAGACTGTATCATCGTAGGTTACTATGGACCACCACCACCAACGATCAGTCTAATTTCTAACTATAGGCAATGCCTGTAGTATATGACGATGCTCATCTGCCTAACCATTGGTCATGAACAGCAATAGCAACCATTGCCAACTCTCCCAGTTTTTGGTAACCAACCTTGTGATCACGGGACCGTAATCAATTCAGTTTTCGACACTGTTGACCAGCCAAACCTAAGCTTGAGAAACTCGAACTTTGACATTACTGCAATATTTTCAAGCAACGGATGCTGCCTTCATCTCTTAAATGTGGCATTGCTTTCAACTTTTAAAGTTTTCTTTGGAACATAATATGGCTTACTGCAACATGCGAGTTGTTTACAGTAGATTTTTACGCTCAATTCATTTAAGATTTTCAAGAAGGGTGTTAGATTGAAGTAGAGCCCACACATGCAATGGAGATGTAATACTAGAATCGTAAAATAAGCCAGCCAACCCAGTACCAGATTTTTCCGAAAATCAGTTCTAACAATCGTTGAAATAGCAAACTGATTCTCTAGAACTTGCACTTCATTGCATGCCTATTTCTTTGGCTGGTCGCAATTCATATGCAACCTTGTAATAAGAATGCCTGAAGCAGATTCATTTATTGAACATGAGAATATAAGACAACCGCTATTATTCTGGGACAGGATATTGCGACGAAGGATTTCATGAACGCACAGGCTTTGTGCAGAAAGGCTTGAAACCTGGCAATCAAAGCAAATAGAGAGAGGTCTCCGCCAACACCACGAAAATGAGAAATCCTGACACCCCCCAGAGTCCATACTGCTTAGTACGCAGAAATAGGCATTGAATTTCCACTAGAGCAGTAATATCTTTATACAAGGCAATAAATCCCAAAAATATTTCGACACTAGCTGATAGAGAGAAAAAATTTGAAATCAGTGTTGAATTTATATCAACAGTGCAGTAACGGAGAATTTCCACCCTTGTACACTCCATATCACAGGTCTAGTTCGACAAGCAAAAAAAAAAAAAGGACTTTATAGTACAGAATAACAGCAGAATTATTCATGACGAAATTCAGAGAAAATATACAGACATGCCCTAATGGAATGAACTTTCCTATTATTAAACAGAGATCTCTTGAGCTCAAACTACGGTACATCTGTTCCACAAAAATAAACGATACAGGCAATTCTGCCAACGGGTGAAAACTGTGTGTGACGGAAGAGACTCATGGAGAAACAAAGACTTCACATTCCAATTCCTTGTAGATTTATAGCCACTATTATTACAACGCATCTAATTTTGTTGAATCTTAGTTTTCAAATATCAGAAATGCAGAAGACAAGCAATTTTATGGGTTTCAAGAAGCCAAATGCTTAGAAACATTTGAATTTAAAGGTAGCTTTGGCTGAAGTGATATCACATAAAATTCTCGCTAAACAAGGAAAGACAGGTCAGTTATATCTTGGCTTCTTCCTACTTTCCATCGGAGGAGAATGGTGGATTGAGCTGAAAAGCTCATAAGCTTCATGTCCCAGATATTTTTATATCACCGTGTCTGACTTTTTTGTTCCTGTAGTTTCCAATCCTAGCAGGTAAGGAAATTAATAAGAAAAAAAGAATCAAAACCTTCAAGAAGCCAATACAGACCTTACTAAAGGTTCTTGCTATTCAAAATGCCCCTACCTGAAATCATATTTTTAGCTCTTTTAAGCCTTCAATCTCCGCAGACTCCTGCAGGTTGTCCTGTGCTGCAACCTTAGTCTCTTTTGCAAGTGCTTTTGAACTCGCTGCAGGACCAATAACCATTGAAACTGGTGACTCAACTTGGATTACTGGGGGCCCAACTTTAACCGTCAGAAATTCAGAATCCAGTGGCCCTTCTACATGCATCGGCTGAAACTTTAAACAAAGAGGTTCCTCAATTCCAACCGAAGGAACCTTGGACAATTTTGACTCGTCCAGTCTACCAGTTGCTGCTCTGGAAACTGATGGGTCCTCAACTCGAACGCATGAAAATTTAGAACCTGATGGTTCCTCAACCTTAATCGTTGGAGGCCTGGAAATCCGTGGACCAGCTACTGGAATTGTTGGATCTAACATCGGTAGCTCCTCTATCCTAACAGGAGCAGCAGCAAATACAGGAACAGCTTGCCTTATGCAGACAGGTGGTGCCATACCCAATGGTGGAGGCCTCATCATTAGAGAAGCCTGAGGTGGAGGAAATGATGGTGCGGAGAAAACAGGAATTGCATTTCTTATTGTCACTGGTGGTGCAATTCTATGATGTTGGTTGAAATGCCGGACTGGAATGTACGGTGCTGCTCCAGCTGCAGGGAACTTCTGAGGCCCAATTGTATGGTTTTCCACCAATGATGCGGGACTCTCATTTGTACTAGTAATTACTGGTTGGCTTTCAGTTGTCTTAGCAGTTTTGGGGTTCGCTTTGTTGTTCACAGCCATAACAGGCTTGTTGCGAGAAGCTGTCCTTGGGCATATAAAAGGCAAAATTTTAGATGATGTAGCTGTAGGCTGCTGGGTACTTGATGACCTCACAGTTGATGTAGGAAATTTTATTGGAAATGTTAACTTTGCCAATTTAGCCTGAATGATATACTTCTGCAGAGCACGGGTTACCGCCACGTGTTCCTGCTCATCCTTGCGTGGCTTTTCTGATGTTGAACCCTCAAAATGTTGCACTACTGGATAGACAAAAAATATTGAAGAATATCACGTAAAGTTATCACTTTGCACAACTGAAAATCAGAGAGAAAATTACAACCATCATATGGATAAACCTCTGCCGATTCTCAAAAGTGACCAAAACCACAAGTCACTAAAGGATAGCAAGTAAAACCTCCTGAACGAGGTTGGGCCCTCAAACTAAATTCTATATTTCCCCACTCAAATATACAGGGGGCATGAATGTGGGTTTGGTTAATTTAGAGAACTGAATTTGTTTGATTCTGAATTTTCAAATTAAGAGTTCAGTAAAATTAAATTTTCTATGACATTAGGTAAAAATGACCTTTAAGGTAAGGAGTAAATAGTTTTTCATATATGCTCACACTGAAATGCTCTATGGTTTAGAGGAACAATCAGATAAACTTTAGTGGAGAATGTTGAAATATCTAGATGAATCTTGAAAATAATCACATAAAAGGGAAATGGAACAAATAAAAATTCTAAGTAGCTGGCTCTATTGACCAAAGCCCTGAGCCTCTGCCAGACTGCCGAACAACAGTTTCTCACATTGATGCTCACACCGTATGCGCTTTTTCCTGCCCTTTAATGTAACTTTCCATTCACCACATTTATTTCTGGAACAATAAACTCCTTTTGCAGAAAGTTCATGAGTAATACTTAGGGCATGATTTAGGAAGTAAATCTAAACCTATAGTTTTACTTTTCAAAGATTACAATAATCTTTCTCCATGAGACAACGTAAACTTGCCCAAAAATGACAGACAAAGCAAATCACGATATGAATGTCAAAGTTGAAGATATTCTTTTCTCCATAAGAGAACATGCACATATCAGGACATTGAAGACTAGGATCACTCACATGATTTCAGAGATAGCCAAGCTGCCATGGCCGCATTCTTTTCTGCTTGCTTTTTGTTCTTAGCTGGCTCGCCAGTAAATATAATGCCTGCCAACTCTACAGTACAGGTGAAGATGGGAAGGTGTCCTAGGCCTGATCTATAAGTAGTATATACAGGCAAAGATGCTCCCATTCTTTGTGAGACCTCCTGCAAGAGATTCTTATAGACACCTGTCTCATCCTGTACATTGCACAGCATGGTACCAACGAAGTAATCAATCAGTGGAATGAGAAACACTGATTAAATAATTTAAATAAACGAAGGCTATACATGAACTCTGATTAGCAGAATTCGACATGACTTTCAGGCCATAACACATAATGTTCCAAGCATCAGGAATATTCAGTCATCAACCATGGGAAAGGCCTCTAGCACGTCTGGGGATATACATAGTGGACTATACTCAAAGTCTCAAACAGTTGCATCTCATGCTTTGCAAAGTTCTAATATTCATCATCCTACACCTAAATATACTCTTCAAATATCTTCTCTCTCTACAAACTGTTTCAAACCGCCCTCAAAGTTTTAGCTAAGTGCAGTCTTTTGCAACGATGGGCATTTGAGGCATTACATGTGCAACAAATCCAATGCTCCGAATAGCAATTTACTTTATGCTACTTCAATCATGGTTATTTGAGGTGCTGGATGAGTCTTGGCCATTGAGTCACATCTTTTGCAATGATTATTATTCGGGTCACATTTATGTATTCTTATATGTACATACTTATCTTTCCAAATGCAGTTTTACATTTCTATTCTCCTTTAATTAATCATTTATTTGTTGCTTTCTCTACAAGTAGGTCAGCAAAGCAGTAATTCCAACCTATGTAAGAGTTTTATAAGGAGTAATTAGTAAACTCGATCTTGATTAATTTAAAAGGGCCAAGTAGTAAATTCTAGCTTGGTTGGGATTGCTGCTCAAGCTTTTGAGCCTTAAGGACATAACATGATTTTGTCCCCGGACAGCTTACTATGATTTACAACCATCATGGATTGGCTCATTAATGAATAATGATGCTTACAAAGTCAAAACCAAAATATAGTTAGCCACCTGTCAAGCTTTGAAATTTGAATTCTTTAATGACAATGTTGAGAAATGAAAGTAACATTTACATCTGACATGTAAAGCATCATGTGGTCCCAAAAGGATTCCAAAAATCGTCATACAATTAACGCCTTGATGGTAGGATCATAGTGTTGGAAACCCAAATAAAATTCAACTGAAGTTAAAATTGATGGAAAAATTGAAAAATGCAGAATCTCATTCCTATTTATAACAAGGTTGACTGAATTGAGCTCGACTAGCAGAATAATTGAGGTTAGCTAGGATCGAGCTTCTAAAGCAAGGCTAAACCAATTGCAAAGGAGCCATCTTGACTCTTGAGACTTTGCAGCTTGTGTAAAACTCAAACTATGACCACTATCTGACACTGTAGCATGCCCTAATGTAATATAGGTAAGTATAAAATTAAACACCAGTTTACCATGCAAAATAGCAAAGCATGAGATGCAAAACAGGACAAGAAATCTTATACTGACTTCCAACACATGCGGAATGTTTCAACAGATTTTAATAGATCTCTGAACTTAATTTGCTTCAATTCAATTCCAATGAACAAATTCCAAGCAGGCAAATATAGCATTTGGATCGCTCAAGGCATAATTGCAAGTCAATATACCAAAAACATGAAAAGATAAACTAAGAAAACAAATTTGACAAGTAAATATTGCGACCTGCGCTATTAAACAGATTAACTCTTCGCTCCTAATAAAAAATGAAGCATTAACCAAAATTACCAATAGAAGGTCAATTATTAGAGAAGTCATCAAAACGCACAATGGAATATACGGACATTTATAATTTTATATCATTTCCTTCTCTTCTTCTTAACTTCAAATAATAATTAACAAATTCACATAATAAGTTCACCATAAAAAAAATCACGAACAAGAACAAAAACGGAATCCACATAAAACAGCTCAAAACATGTCTCGTAAAGTACATAAATTTTACCAGAACTCTGGCCGCAAGGGAGTTGGAGGGACCACGGCTAGCAAGGGCATTGAGAGCCACCTCCGCAGCCGAGTGCTCAGCCTGTCGGAGCGTCGAACAGTAGTTTGGGCTCTCAAACGTCTCGCCGTTGAAATTAACGGTAGCCTTGAACCGTGGCGCGTGATCGGGACCTTCCCTGATGCACGCGTACGATGGAAGATTGAAGCAACTCCTCTGTGCCAGCTCCTGTAGCTGGTTCTTATACATCTTTACAAAAATGTAAACAAAATCAAAAGAATACCAATTTTAACTACACCTACTCAGTACTCAAATTGTCAGGAATATTTCATCAATTTTCATTATTTCCATGCTGTTTGATATAATACTCGAAGAGGTAAACGAATCGAATAATGGGATCAAAGAAGGCTATACTTGAGATCGAGGGATTTTCTGCTTAGGGTTTCGCTCACGTTTACCAGACATAGGTTTGAGTTTAGCGACAAATAGGACAAAGACGAACGCTTTGTAGTAACAGTAAATAGAAGTGCATTTATGGATAGAAAATTGCACCATTAGTCCTTAATCAATTATCTAAGTAAAAATCTGGTATTTAAACTTTTTATTATCAGTGCACAACCCATTGGTTCAATCTCGACAATTAAACCAACAACTCTGAAGAATTAAGTCGTCTGGTGGGAAATATGCAATGAATTTAAATTGTATCGGCCCCTCGCATGTTTAATTTTTATAAAGATATAAATTTGCAACTTTAGCTTTCATAAACGTTTTAAGGGAAATCTTTACGGAAGTCATCCAACTTCAAGGTTTGTTTCATATTAATCATTCAACTTTAATATGAAAATTTCTAGGTTGATTTCATTCAACCCTATGTGTATAAACATCAAAACTCGAATATGGATCGGTTGCTAGAGCCCGCTATATACTTAATAAAAATGCTAACAATCATAAAAAAAGTTGTGCGGAAGGTGCAAAATTTACAGTAAGAATCTTACGAACATACTTTTCTTCATCGAAGTATCGAGTAACTAAACACTCAGTCTACCACTATTTACCATTTTGTCGATAATTTGCAATAAATTTAGCAAAGGAAAAATTTCGGTCGTTCTTGGCATGTTTTTTTATGGTGTGATCTCTTTGTTGTCAATAATCAACTCTGGCAGTCTGGAATGGTCAAAGACAAAGTGCAATATGGCTGAACTCAAACTGGTGGTGGAGGGATGAAACTCAACGGCGCAGCTACGCGTTCTTCTGGTGGCTGCCGCCGCTGCCGCCGCAACTCAATGCCTTGATCAGCCCCCATAGTCCCCTACAACTGTTTCTGCCTACATTATGATTCAGCTGAAACATTGGCAGCGATGGATCCCGGCTGTGGCGGCGGCTCTGCCGGTTCTTCATATCCCTCAACTCCATTTCTGTTGGAAATCTAGTAATTCCAAACAAGAACAGGTACCATCTAGACTTCCCTGATGATGATGAAGTTAATACAGACACTTTCTTATATGGAATTTCATACCTATTTTGTAATTTATGTTCCTTCTTGTTCTTAACACATGGACTTTTTTTGCTAGAATTGAACTTCCACCGGAAAAATCGCCGGAGACGCCATTTCCGGCTACTTTGCTGCTTGTTTTCAACTGGGATTGGATTTTCTGAGATGGGTTTTTTAGAAGTAATGAGTTTTCCACAGAAAACGATGTTTTCTGGCGGAAAGGAATTCAATTCTTCACTGAAAAACTCAAAGCAATCTTGATCGTGATCAGAAGTCCATAATGAATTTGAACCTTGTGATTCAGAACTGTAGAATCTCTCTCCCTCGTGACTATACATTGGAAGATCGCATAAAGACAGTGTTTCTTCTAATTCATCTGTTTCCCGCATGGATTTTGAATGAGAGATTTCTTCCATTGGCTCGCTCTCGAGACTGGAATCGAAGGGACTTGTTAGAAACATATGAAGTGTATGACTAACTCAATAACAAAAGTTGATATGGTGAAATTGGTAGTGAATTTAATGATTATATACAGAGGCATTATTGGGAGCCTGAGGCTGAAAATCTTCACGACTCGGGCTGCTAATTCTTCTAGATTACGTGAAAAAAATAATAGAGGGGGCCCACATTTAAAAAAATAATAATCTAGAAGTGAATGGCACGTAAACGTTGTTCACGATAACTCAATTCCTAGCAACGTTAATTTTTATCTGCTTCTTTCTTTTCGACATATTTTATTGAGATTGTGTCATTCTCATGAACGATATTTTCTTTAAGAATCATAGAACAAATCTTGACCACCTTTCTTAATGTATGATGAATTAGTACATATTCACTTGATGATGTATCTTTTCATTGACTCATCTTGCATATTTTGAAATTAGTTAAAATAAATTATTATTTTTTTCCATGGTCAATGTTCAACTCAAAGAAAGCGGAAATCCTAATATATTGACCGTAATTAAAATAAAATCGTCTTATTTACTCCATATAAATGGCTTCATAATATTGAGATAGTTAAATACTAAGAACATTATTTTTCTTTGAATGCTTTAAAAATATAGACACGTTTTTTTTTTCTTTTTTTCTTGATAATTGTCAATGTCCAAAAAGTATATATTGAATGTTTGGTCTTCTAGTTGGGTTCTTTGTGTTTAATAATCCACTATGAATGGACACTAGTGTTGTCTGTAGGCAAATCTGGTCTTCCCATGTGGTCCTTAGTTCTAGAATTGGGTCCCAATGTGCGCTCCCAAAATCTATATTCAATATTTCTTACATTTTACCGTTAACCCGTCTTTTAAAAGTCGTTCGGTAGTATCAAACACGTCAAACTAAACATATAAAAAGGAGACCAAGTCAATCAAGTCGAGTTGGGAGAGTAAATATTGCCATGTCATTCGACAACATGCTCTTGCCAGGACCAACTCTTGGAACTTAGGCTCGTCCGGACTATGTTGAGATGGTCCAAGCCAACCAATTAATTTTTAAGAAAAAAGAGCATTTTTTTTTTTGGGGAATGGACTCTGCATCCAATGGAACGAAAACATTTTCTTAAAAAAACAAATAATTAAAGTAGAGAATTGTGAGCGCGCTATGAAGTGGACCTCACAACGTGCCACCGCACAATAAGGGCTAGCCGTAGACATTGACTTGCATACATAGTTATTAAAATCTGATCGGAATTGAATTGACCGAGATTTTGGGATGAGCATAGCTAGCCTCATTGCATGGACAAGCCATAATGCGAACCTGACACGGTTTCACGGATCGCAGGTTTGACTTCCGAGGTTCAACGCCTCAAGGCCGTCTTCTCCTCATTCTTTGGCCGGCAAGCCCGAACAACTGGCATACACGCATGATATGAGTAGGATATAAGAAAGAATACCTGCATATGATCATATATCATTAGTGCATTGTTTGTAAGATAGGTCTCGCGCCTAACTGTTAGCGTGCTTGCCGTGCTGAATGGAGAGCTAAGCATTCTCATTGCGTGACATTCTCCCCCATTCGAATCCGCTTACGTCCTCGTAGCGAGAAGAGAGTTTCGCATCAATACGCATCTGTCTCATTGCAAGGATAACAACGGCACCATTCCATATGGACATGTCTCCAAACCTACAGTAACTGGTACTTGCTGCCTCCGACACCAACCTTCACCCTCCGCCCATCTGAGCATTGGTTCCTCGGGTGGGCGGTCTCCGAGCCGCAGCACTTCAATGCATGTCGAATTGTGCCCTGCACAGTGCGCTCTTCGAAACCTCATTTGAAAGGCACCCAGACAATTGCACAATGCTGCCCCTCTTCACCCTCTTCTCTACAGCTTCCTTCGTCGTGTCCAGCCAGCTTGCCGACAAGATCCGTGGCCCAAAATCTTTTCTCCGCAAGAACACACGACATTGTCCAATAACAACACCGCATGCTCGAGCGGTCCCGCTCTGATACCAACTTTCACGGATCGCAGGTTTGACTCTTGAGGTTCAACGCTTCAAGGCCGCCCTCCCCTCATTCTTTGGCCGACAAGCCCGAACAACTGACATACACGCATGCTATGAATATGATATAAGAGAGAATACATACATATGATCATATATCATTAGTGCACTGTTTGTAAGATAGGCCTCGCGCCTAGCGCCTAGCTGTTAGCGTGTTTGCCGTGCCGAATGAGGAGCTAAGCATTCTCACCGTGTGACACACGACCTAGCCCGTAACGGATGGATATTTTTCCATCTAATCCAATTAGTCTTGACACTGCTACTTGCACTCTTCTGAATTTTTTTATTAGAAGAAAGATATACCTCAATCTTCTATCATTATTCATTTGATTGATTACTTGCCCCCCAAAAAGGGGGTTAATCTTGACAAATTCAACCAATTGTACCTTGGAAAGAAGGAAAATTGTTATTTAATACATTTTATTCAGAAACTTATAAAATTTTATTAAGAAAACATTGACAACATAGGTAATACGGTAAAGTGTTATCTATCACTATCACACAAAAATGAGAAGGGAAAAATAAAAACTATAACATCCACAATAATCAATAGACGGTTCTATTCTGTATTACTTATTTACTTTATAGTCATTGATTTGCAATCTATTTTCTCTAGTTTAAATTTGTTCAACAACACATGATCTTGTGGTATATTAATTATTATTTTTTCCAGCTTTCTAGATTGCAAAATTAGGCATCTTTGAATTGTTTGGTCTGCTACTTAGGCTTTACCTGTTGCAAGTTTAGAAATTTTCACTTCATAACTTTTTCAAGAACTCGAATAAAGGTTTGTTCGACGTAACTTTTGCTTTTTGTAAAAGAGTTTTCCAAAGAGATTATTTAATGTCAGTTACCTTTAAAAGTTCTTCTAATAAGATGAAGCACATATTAAAAAGTAACATTTTAATCTTTAAAATAATTTATGTCTTTTCAAAAATCTTAACAAAACGAATCTGGCCCTGTTTGATTTGTTTTATTTTCCTTGGAACTTGGAATTTCATTTCATTTTCCAGCCAAATGAGGTGTTGGATGTGCAAAATTTTGCTGGCAAAATATTTTCTTGGGGAGAGGCTCACACGCCTCTTTTGCTTGATTTTGGGGAATTCATTTTCCCATATTTTTGGTGGGAAAATGATTTTCTAGGCGGCTAGTTCCATTTTTTTTTTTGATAATGAAAGCAAATGTCATAACCAATTATAAAGAAAAAAATTCACTTTAATGGACAATTTTCATATAAAACAAAGTCAAACGAACACCAAACTTTGATGAAAAAATGATTTTTTAGGAAACAAATTTTTTTTTTTTTCCTTTTTGGCAATGGAAACAAATTTTATAACTGATTGTGAAAAAAATTATCACTTTAATGGACAATTTTCATGTAAAATAAAGTCAAACGGACATAAAATTTTAAAATTTTTCGGGTGAAAAATTATACCAATCAAACACACTTAATTAACAATCCACTTCAAACTAATTTCTAGACAATTATTTTCCCTGAAATTCATTTTCTTTCCACCTATGTAATCAAACGGATCCTTAAGGTTGTAGTTATTTCCATAAGAATAATTCTACTTGTACATAAAAAAATGTACAAAAAGAGTGTACACCCCCTCTCACATGGGATGGGACCCGCTTAAATAATTTTTTTTTTTATTCAAGTGGGTCTCACCCCATATAAAGAGGTGTACACCCTTGTATACACTGTGATGTGCCATTACCAAAACTGTTTCCATAATAACATATGGTCTTGGAGTGATGTCCTTCTCAAGTGGTCTATACTTCTAGAATTGGGTCCCAACGGACCTTTTAAACATGGCATTTGGCATGTGGATCCAAGTTTGATTTTCCTTGCCGATTTCAATGTCGAATAATGTTCCTTTGATAGGTTCAAGGACAACGTGACAAGATAGTGTGACAGATAATGATTGGACATTATGTTCGTCAAACTATCCAATTATGTATCGACACGTTTCCTTTTTTTGACTTGTTACTAAGCCTATTTGTGTAGTATGCTTGTTCAATGCTCCGTGTAAAATTCAATCCTTGTAGAAGTTGTTTGTCCTCAAACTCTTCCAATTGAAAGTAGGGGTGGGCGCGGGTCGGTTCGGTTCGGTTTTTTCGGTTCCAGAAATTTTCGGGTATTTAGTAAATGGAACCGTCGGTTCCAGATATAATTCTGGAACCGTTCGGGTTCGGGTTCGGTTCGGTTCAGTTCGGTTCCATTCGGTTCTGTTCGGTTCCTACTATAATTAATTTTTTTAACATTTATAATAACACTATATAAATATATTTAGAAAACTTTGTCAGTGCGTCTTGAATAATTAATCCATAATATATTAGAAAGTTTTCACAAAATGCTAACACTTTAGTACTAGACAATATAGATCACAAATTTTTTTTGTTGCTTCCCTCAAACAGTTACTACTCCACTGCTTGCCTACCAAAAGGTAACATATAAAAACATCTAACTATGTTCTCCATTTTGAGAAGTGGTACCAAAATCATTCCTATTTTCTGAAAACATTGTGAGAAGTGAGGCAATCCCAACGTGCTCAGTACTTTCACCGAGTGAATCCGTGTGTGAATATTGACCAGGTTCAATCTTAGCTTTTACAAATGAACGTAATATTTTAAAGTATTAAAAATACTTACTAACTATGTAATGTAATCATCGATTGCTTGACTTGCCATGTACCATTAAAATGTTAACAATTTCTTGAGTACCATGTAAAGAAAAAGAATCCAGTAACTAGAGCTGAAAATCTCTGTGCAAAGCTCTTGGAAGGCTTAAAAAATTTGTCATTGTAAACACGATAAAAGAACGAAAGCATTGTTAGCGTTAAGAGGGTAAAATCTCACGTCTCTTAAATATGAAAAGAATAATTACGAGAGTACTCCAGCTTAGTGTGGGAACTAGAAGGAGGATGACTTCTTCAAGTTGAGAGAAAATGACTAATGACTGGACGAGAAACATGTTGTGCAGCAGGAATGGACTGGAGAGAGAAGAAGAAGAGAAGACCGAAAATTCTAGGGCTCTTTCCCTTTTATATTTAGTGGCTTTTTTTTGTAATTTTTTTTATGTTGGTCGGTTTGGGTTATATTCAATATACTTAAAGTCCAAATGAGCAATTGTAAAAAAAAAAAAAAAAATTCGGTTCTTATTCGGTTCTTCGGTTCTTGGTCTAGAACCGAGAACCGAACCAAACCCGTCGGTTCTCGATTCGGATACCCGTTCGGGTTTTTAATTTAAGAAAACCCGTTCGGTTCGGTTCGGTTCAGTTTGGTTCCGGTTCGGTTCGGTTCGGTTCGGACATTTTGCCCAACCCTAATTGAAAGCAAACAAATATTAAAAAATTAATTTACTTCGGTCAAATTGAGTGACCCAAAAATTTGACTCAAATCAGAATCTAATTTATTCAAGCGATAATCCAACCTTTTTTTTTTTTGGTTGTATGGTCCAAATATAATTAAACAATTTAATACCTTCTGTGACTAACAACCAATCCACTTGAGAGTGTTCGATCAAACCACCCCACCCACCCACCCACCCACCCACACAAGACATTCAAAACCTTCTTCCTCTCGATAATTCACCAGCAGTAATTCGTCATGTGGATTAAATTCTCAAATATTAATGTGCGTTTACAAGTTAGATACACAATTTATTCAAACATGAATTATCTCATTCTTGGTTCTTAAATATATGAGTTGTTCTCTTAATTGCCTGTGGAGAGAGAGAGACAGCTACCAGATCTTAGGGCATGTATAGCAAACCTTTTGAAAAGTCAAAAACTATATTTGTGATTAAGATATCGCTTTTAAATATGTTTGAATAATTTACCTTTTCTTATTGGAAGAACTTTCAAGGAAAGTTGACTTAAAACAATTTCATCAGTAAGCTCTTCTACAAGAAATAAAAGCAAAAACAAAAATCATAACAAATGAACCCTTGAGTAGTTTCAACAAAATGTTGTATACATGCATCAGCAAGAATTCAATAACTTCAGGCCAAGATGAGGACTAATCCCTTCAGCAGAATTCCCCTTGAAATAAAACTGAGATAAAACTCAACAACGTAAACAAAGCACACTTTTTTACATAACATCTATCCATAACCCCAAACGGAAGTAAAGTTTACGCTAAAAATTTCACCTCAAATATATCATTATTACAATTTTCAACGCAATTGTCAACGTGAAAAAAAGAGAAGCAAAAAAATAGTCCTGCGGAATTTCAGACAAATCGACAAAAATAGTATTACTCATCACAAATTCTTGAAAGCTGATTCATGAGCTCGTTTTTGCGGGGTAAGTTTTGCCAACAATGCCTTGTTATGACAGTGATCCGCATCAACGAAATAAAACTGATCGTTAGCCTTAAACGACACAAAAGGCCGATTGGTCTCTGGTGGCCTAATATCTGCAAACTTTATTGTTTTAGGAACATAAGTTGCCAGCCACGTCATCATCTCCACCTCAAAGCTGTCTGAACCAGGCTGCCATCTAAGCTTGTGAACGTAAGGGCTTACAAACCAGTGAAGAGCTGCAGTAGTCGAAGCACTTAGAAATATAACAGAAGATGCCATTGCACCCTTCAAGATAACATTCGTGTCAGGAGATGTCATGAAAGTTATTACAGGACCTAATGACACAGAGAGGCAGCAGGTGGAAAGAGAGAGGAGCTTCACTTTCTTGATAGTATTTGATATTGGGCCATAATAAACAATTCCGGTGTCCTTTTCTCCATTTCCAGATTCTCCTCCTTTTTGAGGTCCAATACTGATCTTCTTGTCATTTTCAGCTAATGCAGACTGAGACAACCATCGTTTCTCAACAGTAGCAAACTGCTTGGGGAAGTTAGTGTAAATTTTGGCATTAGGAGCACCTCTACCCAGATGAAAACCTAACACAACGGAATAAGCAAGTCTAAGAACAGTAAATATGTGACTGAGAGAGAAGAGTTTCCAGGTTTCGTGGATTATCAGGATGAGGACCAATGCTGTAAGTTGAGCGAGTCAAAGAAAAGGTTAAAAAGAAAGGGGAAATGAGGGTTCAGATATGAAGACGCCTTTCAGACACATCAATTTTCCACTATCATATCAACTAGTATTATTAAAAGATAAATAGCAAAGCCAGGCTAAAGATTTGTAAATCGTAATACCACAACCAAAATTTGTTATTTATCATTATTGCTGACTACTAGTATAACGATCTAATCCAAAATTTAGACACCATTTTGTCTCACAGTTTCACTAATTCTAACAATAACTACTAGTGCAGTGCAAAGTATCGCAATTTTGGGTGAAAACTAGTCAAAAAACTTGGAAATATACCAACCTAGAATGTACAGCTAAAATTTACCCTCTACATTTTTCAATGCTTTGAGAGAGATTCAGAGAAAGTCTATGAATAACTAGCCATGCTGCAAATGCAATACAAGAAAAGAAAATCAATTCAACTCATTTTCTGTCTCATCTTAGAATTTGCTCATTTTATCTTTTGTTTAAAAACTGCAATGAGGATAATCATCATAAATTTCCTCTTAGTATTTTATTATCCCCACTTCTGTATCGGTTTATGTTTTGTTGCCTAAACGAATAGTAAAAACAATACCATCCCTCTTCCTACATCGAGTTTTCTACTAGGATTTCCTCCACCTCCCGTCCACTTCGCCTTGTTTGTCGACTTGATTTTTATACTGATATGTGTTGGTATTATCTGAACAGATATTTACTAGAAGTCAATTAAACTGTTAGTTGAAAAGATATGTAGATAAATTTAGTGCTAACTTCTAGCATCTTTTAGACAGGCTTATCCCCGGACTCAAACAGATCATCAGCGGTCGAATTGCCCCAATAAAAGAAAATCTCCTTCGAATTCTTAAAAATGGCAGCGTGGATATATGCATAAATTTTAGAATGCGTTAAATCTTCGCTACCTATTACCTATATTGATCGAACGTATGTGTATCCTTCAGAAGCCATTTGCTTTGCGTGATGGGAAGATTCCAATTTTTCTTCAATTTATTGTACTTACAGCTTCATAACAACCAGAACCAGAACCATAAGCCGGAAGAAATTAATATGGATTTTCCGGAATGCATAGAACAGTGAGCAAATAAGCATAAATACAGATGTATAGATAAAAATTGTACACACAAAAGTGGAAACGTACATACATTGACATGGAGGGAGGGATAGAGAATTGAAAAGAACCTGATTGAATATTTGTGGATTTTAGATAGCTGGTTCGAGATCGCACCAAATGAAGCAGAGCTGCTCTTGCCATTTCTCTTTACTAAATTTTATTTTCCCCCGATATCAAAGTTAAACCCCAAGTAGGACTGTCTTAGCTAGGGTTTTGAGCCTTGTACATTTGTATATTAACCCTAGCATTTGGCATTGAGTAAAATCACATTTTAATCCGACTTAAAGTGAAATAATCAATATTAATCATATATTTCTCATAATTTTCCAACCATAAATCGCATCAATTTTTATCAAAATTTACTAAAAATCTGAGTTTAACCTCCACCAAACAAGGGCTTAAGTGGTGACCTTAAAAATGTAAAAACATAGTTTTGAATAATATTTTTTTAGATAATGTGTGGTTGAAAATGATTGAGAAGTTATGAATTTACATGTAAAATATTTTATTGTATGAATATGTAGTTGAAAATGATCACGTAGCAAAAACTAAATGAAATTTAAGGTTGTAATCAATATTTATATTTGATTACTCCAAAAAAAAAAAAAAAAAAAAACCTCTACTATTGATTGTTTGCTCGCTTACACGTAACATTATTCATTTATCATCAATCTCAATTTCACCACGTGAATAAAATATCCACTTGATTAAAATCATGCGTGACAATAAAAGATATTAAAAGTTAAAAGTTAATTAAATTAGTAATCACTAATCTATACATTTGATTATTGCTTACTCAATCAAAAATAAAAAGTTATTTCTTGCTTGCTTTCTTTTACACAACATCACCTAACCATTATCCATGCAAATTATTTTTGCACACTGTATTGCTTTTCATTTTTTCTTTCACAAAATTTATTTTCATTTTTATTGTCCGATCTATTTATATGATTATTATTGACTCCTAAAAATGGACCAATGACGTGATCAATAGATAAATAGAAATTAACGTTCACGTAAGCCAAATCACAATATGTTATTCAGATCAAGTCACCAATTTTGTAGATAAATCAACGAGGGGAATGATTCCGAGTGTTTAACGAGTTGCAATGTCCTTGTTTCGCTAATAAAAAAGGGGTCGACTCAAGGAGTGAGCTTTAAGTAGCGAGAGAGAATATTTACTTTGAATGTGTAAACTTGCATTACTCTCAAATGATGCTAAGCGTGGGGTTTTATACTTAAAATAGGGTGAACAAGGTCCGTTGGATGGTGGGGCACGTGGTCTTGCCAGATCCATTGACTCTTGTTAACATCAATCAATCAGTCAATGACATTAAATGCTAGGATCTCCATATATTTTAAACCCTAGCCCTGAGATTCGATTGTGTAGGTGTGCATAGGCGGCGTTGGCAGCATGTTGTCTTGTCAATCATTTCATCACAAGAAACTGTCGGGGTTCGGGCTACTCGCCTTGTTAGAAACCGATTTATTTTGCCCCTCGAGAAAGGGCTCGTCCCATATACACAAAGGTAGCCCACACTGCCTTGTGATGTGTGGGTCTACCCATCCACCACGTAGACATTTATTTGTGATTATTTATATGAGTAACAATTATCATGATTTTTATTCAACAAATTTTGAATAAAATCACCTAATTAATCAAGGAACCGTGCTATGTGTGCAAGCAATTTTGCTAAATTGGTTTACCGGATGACACTTGAGATTATTCTATCGGGGCGTTGGCAAGCAAAAAAATAAAAAAAGATAAAGAGATTCCAATCACACGAGTGTTGCCAAAGCAGCACCTATACACCCCGTACAAAATTGCCCCGTACAGAGAGTTTGGCAGCACCTATACGCATCAATAATTCTACTTGTATAAAAGAGAATGACAAAGTGGTTGACAAAATGGGGGCACCACGCGGCGTTTTGTCATCCTTATTTGTACAAATAACATTGCTCCTATACACATACACTCAATACAAAATTGCCCCGTACAGAGAGAATAACCTTTAATCATGACTTTCGGCCTGCCCAAGCGCCCTTCCAATAGGGAGCCGCCATGTGACATTTTTGTCATCCTTTTTTGTACTAATAGCTCACACCCAGTACAAAATTGACCCGTACAGAGAAAATAACCTTTAATCATGACTTTGATGTCATTTGAACCTGTGTATTGTGATTTAATTATCGAATTGTGACTATTCTTGTTTTCCTCCTTTATTTTGTTGACAGCATTCCCTTTTCTTTACGTGCACAAAAGCTAAAAAAATGGAAATATTTGCTAAATGCAAGCTTTATAGAAATTAGAACATATTAATCAATAATTAAAATTGTTACCCGTAGAAATAACTCACAAAAGTAAATACACGTGGCAAATGGACAAGATCCGACGAAGTCCTGAACATAGCCGAGAAGCTAAACGCACAGCAGGCGAGCCTAAGTTCGTCTGCCACATGGAGGGCCGGTCTTTGGCGAATCCCTTTTTGGCCGAACCTCCATCGAAAAGTTAAGCCCCAACAAGATAAGATAGAGTCGGAGGAGTCGGAGGAGGCATACTGGAGACGATACCGTACCCGACCTTGTGCCAAGTGGGTGATGTGACAACCTATGACTATAGCCCCACTTAATGAAGCTAAACAAGTCTAATCGTACATCAGACATAGGGCTGCCAAGCCGTCACAGCATTAAATGCGAAATGGCCTATGAATGATTGATTGATGGCTACGATAAGAGGTCTCGGCTATGCGGATGAGGCCACGTGTTCCGTCATCTAACGGCTCTCCACTATTGTATTTTACTATAAAAGCACACACTTAACATTGTAAAGGGTAATGCAAATTTATACACACAAAGAAAGCTTTGGCATTCTCTCTACTGAGAAGGTTTATTTCTCGGGCCGACCCCCTTTCACTATAAAGATAATCACACTACAACTAAAGAAACACTTGTAACTCTTCGCTTCTGTTGGACCATTTTTTGGGGTCAACAGATTGGCGCCGTCTGTGGGAACCTTACAAATACCATAACCACGTACATCCTAGTGGTAAAGGCCACCTGCGAAGAACCTTAAACAAAGGATTAGATTCTTGAAAAAGAATCATCACTTGAAGGCCATCGAAAAGGGTGCCATGAATTCTAGTCGACAAGGTACGCAAAATGAAGGAAGACAAAGGGAGGCCTCTGAAGAAGAAGTTCTCCGGACAAACGTCAATATGCATCGTCCCCATCATCGCCACAGAAGGGGGGGTACCGCCACGCGCCTAGCACGAAAAGTTGGTGAGATGGCAGCGAATATGAGAGATATAGCCCAGCAAAACGCCGCCATGCAACAATTGCTAATGCAGATGCAACAGCAGGCTGAACCGCAGATGCCTCGGAATGAATCTTACCACCCAGAAGGCGAATATATGGATACTGCAACATATCCTCAAAGGCGCGGCGAGACCGACATGAAAGAAGAGGAATTGGGAGTTGAGGCTTCCAACAACTATGCCACCAGCCATCTAGGCTGGGATGCTCCCCAAGGTTTCCCCCCAGAATACTCCCAAGACTGCGGACCGCAAAGGTCGGCTAGTGTTTTCGACCGGATCGGGCCTTCCAGGCCCGGTAGGCCGCACCGACCCCCGCCTCAGAGGCCGCTGGATCAGAATGAGGAAAGTGAACCTCAGGAAGTCCGACCTCCCCCTAGGAATAGGCGGGAGAGGAGAGAGGCCGCTAACGCACGGAATCAAGTTGACGCAACCCCTAGGTATCAAGCCGATGGAAATGACTCGGACGGGCCTTGCAGATCATTCGAGATGGACGATGATGACGAGAGCCTGCCCTTTTCGCAGGAACTGCGAAATGCGCCAGTCCCGAACCACTTTGTCCCCCCCAAGATACCCAAGTATGAGGGCAAAGGTGATCCGGCGAAGCATCTCAACAACTATAAAACTCAAATGTCCCTGAGAGGGGCCTCGCCAGCGCTTAAATGTAGAGCCTTCCATCTCACCCTGACAGGGGCAGCGAAAATCTGGTACAACCGCATCCCAGCAGGCAGCATCAGAAGCTGGCCGGATCTGAAAAAGGCCTTTCTTAACCAGTACTTGTCCAGCAAAGAGGGAGAGGCCCCAATCCAGAGGCTACAAGACATGAGGCAGCAGGCAGGAGAAACCTTGAAAAGTTACTTGGCTCGCTTTACTGATGAAATGACATACTGCGAGCAAGTAACTAACAGAGAGGCTCTGTCAGCCCTAAGGGGAGGCCTCAACATGAATACTTTGTTTTGTAGGGACGTACGCAACCAGAACCCGTCCACCTATGACGCTTTAGTGGAGATGATGAGAAGCGAAATTGTTAATGAAGAACTCATTGACCATCGCAATCGAACCTCAATGGGATTGCCACCACCCCAAAGACACCGGAGGGGTTCTATATCTCACCGGTGGACCAACAATGGACTCAAGCAGGGCATACTATAGCTCCTACCTCCGGGCAGGCATTGGCCACCGCGACCCTAAACGCGGTACCCTCCTTGGCGTATGAGGAAGCAGACCCCCATGAAACTCGCGGACCGGCGAACTGGCCAAGGGGGAGAGGGAGAGGGAAGGCGAAGGATATGGAACCTAGGAATAGGCCATACCGTGCGCCCCACCCGCTGCCCGGCCGAGGCGCCGAAAAATACCCGTTCAAACAGCGCCGGAATGAATATAGAAACCCCCAAGAAAGAAACGCCCGCCTACATGAGGATATCCCCCCGCTCCGACAAAAGCCTCGATACAGCGGTGCCGGATGGAACCTTAGGAACGAGCCTCCACGGAGAAAGCACGAGGAAGATGGAAACGGGGCACGGGACCCTAGACCCAGAAGGGGGCCATCGGCTGACACCAGAAATCCCCCTATCAGGGAAATAAATACTATCATTGGCGGTCCACACATCGGGGGAAGTTCGAAAAACGCTCAAAGGAACTACGCGAGAGAGGCCAAGGATTCCCCTATGATGAATTATCTGATCAAGGGTTCTAGCAAGGGCCCTGGAAGCACTCCGCCAATCACTTTCTCCCCAGAAGATTCATTAGGAGTCCACTACCCACATTGCGACGCCTTGGTGGTCCGGGCCGTGGTGGCCCGGAACGGTCTCAAACACATGCTGATCGACAACGGGAGTTCGGTTAATATACTTTTCGGAACTACCTTTGACAAAATGGCAATAGACCATGAGCTGGCACCCATGACCGCCCCCTTATATGGTTTCACTGGGGATAGCATCATCCCAAGAGGAAGAATTACTCTGACGGTCGAAATGGGGGAGTCCCATTGCCAGGTCCAGCGTTTCATGGAATTTCTGGTAGTTGATCACAGGTCCGCCTATCATGGCGTTCTGGGACGACCCGCATTGAGGGAGCTAGAGGCAATAACTTCCATACATCACCTTTGCATGAAATTCCCCACCAAGGGAGGTATTGCGACGGTTAGGGGTGATCAGACGGGTTCCAGGGAATGCTATCTAAGCTCTTTGAGGAAGTCCGAACCCAGGAGCTTCAATATGGTGCTGGCAGACGCGGAAATGAAGGAAGCACCCAGAGGGGACACCCCTGAACAAGGGGTCGGTACCCTGGGAGCCGTTGAAATAGACCTGGACCCCAGGGTCATAGAGTCGGATTCACGGGCCGCTTCGGTGGAGGAGTTGGAACCTTTTACCGTCAATTTGGGAGACCCCACCAGAACGCTGCAAATCGGGAAAGAACTCAGCATGGAGATAAAAGCCGAACTGAAACACTTCCTGCTCACCAACTTAGATGTATTCGCTTGGAGGCATGAGGATATGGTGGGCATAGACCCTAGCGTCAGTTGCCACCACCTCAACATAGATCCTGAAGTAACCCCCCACCGGCAGAAGAGAAGGGCCTTGAATCCAGAAAGGTACACGGTGTTGAAAGAAGAGGTGCATAGGCTTGTGTCCAACGGGTTCATCAGGGAAGTGGTATATCCAAAATGGGTATCCAACCCCGTCCTAGTCAAGAAGGCAAAAGGCAAGTGGAGGGTCTGCGTGGATTTCTCTAATCTCAACCAGGCCTGTCCAAAAGACAGCTTCCCACTCCCAAGGATCGACCAACTGGTCGACTCCACTACAGGTCATGAACTCATGAGTTTTATGGACGCCTATTTCGGGTACAATCAGATCCCAATGCATCGCTCGGACGAAGAACACACCTCCTTTGTAACGGACTGAGGCCTGTATTGTTACAAGGTGATGCCCTTTGGTTTGAAGAATGCTGGTGCCACGTACCAACGGTTAGTAAACAAAATGTTCACAGACCTACTGGGCGAGACTATGGAGGTATACGTGGACAATATGTTGGTAAAAAGTCTCAAGGCGGTGGATCATGTATCCCATCTGCAGGCCACATTTAGGATTCTCAGAAAATACCGCATGAAGCTCAACCCATCCAAATGTGCATTCGGGGTTGCCTCGGGAAAATTCCTGGGATTCATGGTTAACCAGCGGGGCATAGAGGCCAACCCTGAGAAAATCGAGGCACTACTAAATATGAAATCCCCCAGCAAGCCAAGGGAAGTACAATGCCTTACAGGGAGGCTCGCTGCGCTGAGTCGTTTCATTTCCAAATCTACCGACAGATGCCTCCCATTCTTCCAAGTCTTGAAAGGGAAAAAGAGTTTCCAATGGAACGTAGAATGCAATGAGGCGTTCCAAGGACTGAAGAAGCACCTGGGCCAGCCCCCACTCCTCTCCAAACCAACAAAGGGGGAAGTCCTGTCGTTATACCTGGCCGTGAGTGCCAACGCTGTAAGTTCGGTACTTATAAGGGAGCAGGATAACATACAACTACCTGTATATTATGTTAGCAAGGCCCTTGTGCCAGCGGAAACTCGCTACGCCAACGTCGAGAAGTTGGCTCTGTCATTGATGATTGCCTTGAGAAAATTGAGACCTTATTTCCAGGCCCACAGCATCCAGGTAATGACCAATATCCCCCTCAGACAAGTGCTCCAGAAGCCGGACGCATTCGGGAGATTGATGAAATGGGCTATGGAGTTGAGTGAGTTCGACATCTCATACCTGCCCAGGACTGCTGTGAAGGGGCAAGCCGTAGCAGACTTTGTGGCTGAATTCACAGAACCCATCGACATCGACATCGCTATGAAACCCGCGGAGTCACCGACCTGGGTGTTATTTGTGGACGGATCGGCGGGTGAAAGTGGCTCCGGAGCTGGTGTACGCTAGAAAGCCCAAAGGGCCACAGACTTAACTGCGCCGTGAGGTTCGGATTTAAGACAACCAACAACGCAGCCGAATATGAGGCGTTACTGGCAGGACTGAGGCTCGCCAGAGAGATGCAGGTAAAAAGTCTTGTTGTCCAAAGTGATTCACAGCTAGTGGTAAGTCAGGTCAACGACAATTTCACCGCCAAAGACAAGGGCATGGCAGCTTACCTAAAGACGGTCCGAGGGTTGATCCCTTACTTTGATAAATTCGAACTGACCCAGGTTCCCAGAGCAGAAAACACGCATGCGGATGCATTGTCGAAACTGGCTAGTAGTAAAAACTCAGAGTTGCTCAAGTTCATACCTATTGACTATCTTGCCGAACCCTCCACCTCCAAGGCAGAAGAAGCAATGTGGATCACGGAGACTCCTGATTGGATGCGGCCCATCCTTGCATACCTCAGAAATCACACCCTCCCAGAAAATAAGCAAGAAGCTCGGAAACTAAAGCGCAGGGCCGCCCGATATGTAATCAGGGATGAGGTGTTGTACAGACGAGGATTCTCTTCGCCACTCCTACGGTGCACTGGGGGTGAAGTAGCGGATTATGTCTTGAGGGAAATACACGAGGGGATATGTGGGAACCACACTGGAGGCCTAACACTCACACACAAAGTCCTAAGGCAGGGGTACTACTGGCCCACCTTGAGGAAAGACGCTGCCCGTTTTGTGAAGAAATGCGACAAGTGCCAGCGTTTCTCCCCCATATAGCGGCATCCGTCCCAGGAACTCACTGTTGTGTCTGGCCCTTGGCCTTTTGCCAAGTGGGGGATCGACCTGATAGGACCCATGCCTAAAGGAAAGGGAGGGGCTAATCACGCCATTGTCGCCATAGATTACTTTACTAAATGGGTTGAGGCGGAGCCATTGGCGAAAATCACAGAAGCGCATACTTCAAAATTTTTGTGGAAAAACATCATATGCCGTTTTGGAATTCCCCACTCTATAGTAACAGACAATGGGCGACAATTCGACAACAAGAAACTTCGCGACCTCTGCGACGAGTTGGGTATCAGGAAGCATTTCTCCTCCCCTCACCATCCTCAAGCAAACGGCCAGGTCGAAGCAGTTAACAAAACTATTAAACACCTCCTCAAGAAGAAGCTGGATGAGTCGAAAGGGGCATGGGTCGACGAGCTACCCAACGTACTGTGGGCAATCCGGACTACCAGTAGGACAGCTACTGGGGAAACCCCCTTTTCTATGACTTACGGGGCAGAGGCTATGAGCCCCGTAGAAATCGGCTTACCATCGCCTCGACGCCTACATTTCGCCGAAATCTCGAACAAAGAGATAAGACGGGGCGAGTTGGATTTTCTTGAAGAAAAGAGGGAGGCTTCACAAAACAAGCTACTGAGGTACCAAAAGAAAATGGCCAAGTACTATAACGCAAAGGTTAAACGAAAGACCTTCAGAAGGGGCGACTTAGTGCTCCGGAGGGTGTTTTTGTCCACAAAAGAACCTGTGGTCGGCTCTCTAGGTCCCAATTGGGAAGGGCCCTATCGTGTTACAAGCGAGGTCCGACCCGGGACGTTCTCAATTGAAAACTTGGACGGCAGGGTGCTGCCCCACCCCTGGAACATGGAACATTTGCGTGTGTACTATCAATAAAGCCCCGTTTATTTTGTACTTATGGCATGTATCTTCTAGTTCGCATCTTCTAATTCGCAATTCCAGTCATGTATGGTTCGCTCGTCCTCACCAAAGGTTAGTCAGGCGAACTCATGATACCGTGTGTAAACTAAAAGGTATGTTATATGGCGAACCCATGCCCCCCATTCCGTAGTTTCAGTTAGGCGTACCGGCCCCTACGTCCCCACCTACGATCATTATGATACGCTTCGGATTATTTATTATAACAAGTTCGTAAGGCGCGAGGTGAAAGGCCTATGCGTCTATGGCTACTGCGCGACGAACCAATGTAATCCGTTTAGTAAGAGGAGTTAGAACGTTACAAGTACGCTGCTCAAGAAAATGAAAAGAACAATTCTCATTAATAACAAGTTACAATGGGAACAAAAACATAAAGACCTAATCTATGGGAACGGCGTCCTCCTTGGGGAACTCGTCGCTAGTTTCCTTCGCCTCTGCATCATCCCCCTCAATCATTGGGGTCGAAGGCTCATCCGGAAGGAATTCGCTCTTTATGAAAGACAAGTCCTGGGGGACTTCCCCCGCCAACCTGGCAAAAACCTCTTCATAAGCAACCCTCCGCCAGTGAATTTCCAGCCCGTCATACTCGGCGGTCTCGTGAAAGTGCGACACATAATTATGGACTGCCGCATCCTCAGCTTTCTTGAGTTTCTCGTCAAAAGACGATACTTCAGCTTTGAGCTCTTCCACGCGAGTCGCCAACTCTGCCTTCTCCCTGTTTGCCACCTCCAGGGCAGACGAAGCAATTTTCTGGAGATTGTCAGAATTTTCTATGCGCTTCGTCAGGGCATTTACATCGGCTCGGCAGAGGTGGACCTCGTTCTCCAGCTCCTTATTTTCTTTGGAGAGGACCTCCACCCTCGACTCAGCTTCAGCCAACTTCAAGTTGGATGCGTCAGCGGCCTTCCTGGCACCAGAGGCTTCAGCATTAGCCTTGATAACCGAGAACTCGGCGTTTTGAGCTCGTTGGAGGTAATCCTTTACAACTCCTTGCAGCCGCCTCGCCTCCATTTGGGCCGCAACCATGAAGTTTTGGGAACGAGCTTGCATTGCAAGGCCGGCCTCCATAAGGTCGGCAACGTCACAGCACTCGGCATGATTGGAATACTTTTCCGTCCAATACTTGTGACTGAGCCTGGCCGCCCCTTGGGCCTCCACCGGAAGCATTTCCATCACGGCAGGAGCGATTTCATCAGATCGTCCGCCCAAAAAATTCTGGACTTTGTCGTCACTGTGGATACCGAGGTCTACCACCTTTTTTTTTTCCTCTGTAGAGGGGCACTTTCCTCCGGTATTTCTACGCCTTCCCCCACTCTGATGGAAGCAAGGGGCTCGACCACCATGGGTTTCTTTAACGACTCCCCCAAGGTTGTTTAGCGCTTCGGTGGGGGTGGAGGCCCGGTATTCTTAGTGAAGACCAACTTCCGCTTTGTGGGCCTGTCCGTCGAGGCCTCGCCTGTTTGCTCCCCCTTTTCCTTCTCGCCGATTTTCGAAGGAGGCGGTGGGGGGTTCGCCCTGGACAGACGATTTTTGTAAGTGGAGGAGTCCTTGGCCAGCGGTTTCCTCCTATGGGCCTCCCCAAGACTCCTCAGGTCCAAAAGGGTCGGTTTTACACGCTCCTTGCTGTCGTGTTGCCCTGCAGGAAAGAGCTATCAGAAAGGGAGTAGAAACAAGAAAATGGCAAACGATCGAGCTGATGCCTTTACCTTTCGTTGCCATCAAAAAATGGGTGACGAAGTAACTCCTTTTGGCAATCAGGTTCTTGAAATGCCTCTGCTCGACAGGGAGTTCGTAGATGGCCCTCACGGCAGCCCACTCAGACGGTTCAAGACGAAATCGCTCCGCTGCAGCTGCACGAACCCCACGTTAGTCCGGTGACGACAAAAGCAATTAAATGACCAAATAAATAACTCAAACTCACTGTACTCATGGTATTGGGTCGGTACTGTTATCTCTGGAACCGCATCCCCTTCCACCGTCTGCCATCGACCCCTAACCCAAAACCAAGACGATTTCCAGTTCTTTATGGAGGTTGGGGTCCCCCAGACGAAGGGGGAATGCGATCCCCAGGGATTTATACAGTACCACCCCTTACAGTCGACCCCCCCACTAGAGGCTCGGGGCTGGAAAAGGGTTTGGAAGACATGAGGGGGCATATCCCCGCCTAAGGTGACCTCCTTCCAAAGAAGAAAGGCCCCTGCTAGTTGACTCCAGGCGTTGGGAAAGAGCTGGGTAGGGGCGAGGTTGTAGTGCCTAAGGATGAACCTAAAAAAGGGGTGTATGGGCAATCTTAACCCCCCGGCCAATATCGTCTCGCTCACCGCCACGCAACCCTGCCTCGGAAAACAGGCTCTCTCTTCCTGGGTCGGTAACAACAGCTCGATATCGTCGGGAATCCGGTACGAGTCCCTGAACCCCTCCAGTTCACCCTCCTTTATATCTGTTGGCCATAGAGAAGCCCTCCACCTAACGCTACGGTCTACGGGCCCTTCCTGCATCATCCAAGCACTAAAGGGACCCCCCATCGCTTCCACGATCCTCCCAGTAGGAATGACTGGAGGGATACCAGCCTCCGCGCAGATAAGGGCCATATCCGCCCCGGCAACCTTTTCCACTTCCTCCTTTCTTGAAGAGGAAGCCATCAGAGTTAGAAAATAAGGCGGGAAGTTAAGGAGAATACTTACGCAGACTCTAAAAGGAAAACCAAGGCCTCGAGGGGACGCTACAAAAAGTAAAATCTTCGACGGCAGCAAGAAAACGATGAGTTCGGACAGGGAAACCTTGGCTTAGTCGCAAATTTTTCAGAAAGTGGAAAAAATGGAAAAGACGAATTTCCAACCTTTTTTATAGGGGGCACGAACGAGCCCCCACCGTTGGATGTCTCCTGCAAATTTGATCTAAGCCGTCCACCTGTAATCCTACTCAGCCTACTTACCAGAAGACGACCAGTCGGATTGAAACAATCAAGGGCGTGGATGAGCCCGTACTCGGCACGCGCCCAGGAAGGGCGTAGGCGTAGGAAGGCGCGCGCCGGCGTAATCATTGCGCATTAAATGCACACGACGCCCCAAGCCTTGGAAATGACTGGAATCACCAACTGTAGTCGTTGGAACTCAGCGTCTCTGGAAACAATGACAGGTGTCTACGAGGGTTCGGAGGGGTGCACAAGCCACTGCCAGTAAGAGGCTGCCTTCCCAAACAGGCTCTTCCCTTTGCATAATGGGGGCCTCGGCCAAGGATAATCCAGCCTCTTCTAAGGCTGCCTTCCCGAACAGGCTCTTCCCTTTGCATAATGGGGGCCTCGACCAAGGATAATCCAACCTCTTCTAAGGCTGCCTTCCCGAACAGGCTCTTCCCTTTGTATAATGGGGGCCTCGGCCAAGGTAAATTAAGCCTCATAAGGCCGCACCCATATATTACATGGTATGATCGGATAGAGAGGATCCCACATTGACCGACTTAACTATTTATACTCCAAAGTTCGACCCGCACATGAATGTACGACTCAAACCTGGGGGACTGATGTTACCCGTAGAAATAACTCACAAAAGTAAATACACGTGGCAAGTGGACAAGATCCGACGAAGTCCTGAACATAGCCGAGAAGCTAAACGCACAGCAGGCGAGCCTAAGTTCGTCTGCCACATGGAGGGCCGGTCTATGGCGAATCCCTTTTTGGCCGAACCTCCATCGGAAAGTTAAGCCCCAACAAGATAAGATAGAGTCGGAGGAGTCGGAGGAGGCGTACTGGAGACGATACCGTACCCGACCTTGTGCCAAGTGGGTGATGTGACAACCTATGACTATAGCCCCACTTAATGAAGCTAAACAAGTCTAATCGTACATCAGACATAGGGCTGCCAAGCCGTCACAGCATTAAATGCGAAATGGCCTATGAATGATTGATTGATGGCTACGATAAGAGGTCTCGGCTATGCGGATGAGGCCACGTGTTCCGTCATCTAACGGCTCTCCACTATTGTATTTTACTATAAAAGCACACACTTAACATTGTAAAGGGTAATGCAAATTTATACACACAAAGAAAGCTTTGGCATTCTCTCTACTGAGAAGGTTTATTTCTCGGGCCGACCCCCTTTCACTATAAAGATAATCACACTACAACTAAAGAAACACTTGTAACTCTTCGCTTCTGTTGAACCATTTTTTGGGGTCAACAAAAATCAAACGCAGATTTGAAGTATTCAACGAGGATAATTTTTGGTGTACAAAATGGTGTCCAAAATTGTCAAAATGCAAGCTTTATAGAAATTAGAACATATTAATCAATAATTAACATCAAACGCAGATTTGAAGTATTCAACAAGGATAATTCTTGGTGTACAAAATGGGGTACAAAATGGTGTCCAAAATTGCCATTTTGTATTTGTAGCACAACCCATTCAACAAATCAATCCATGTCCGTCATTTGGCAATTTTGGACACCATTATGTACCCCATTTTGTACTTGTAGCACAACCCATTCAACAAATCAATCCATGTCCGAAGTCATAGTTGGCGTGTGCATCGTGCGTGACTTGTCTTGTACTTGGCTTGTGGTCAGCACATCAATTTTGTCTACGTTCCCTTCTCTCCAGAAAAATACACCCTTTCATTCATTTGCTTGATTCCTTCCCAGCTAATTTCCTATCGTCTCACCTACTCCATTTTTAATTTCATTCTCCTCTCTCTCTCTCAAGATCTCAAATTGCTCAAGGTTTTGGATCGCATCTCCCTTTTCGGTTTAACCCTACATAATTCCCAAGGTATGGACTTATCTTATCTTGATCCCTGTATTTATGTGTATGTATATATGATTTTATTTAATCAGATGTTTGAGTTTTTGTCATTTTATTAATTTTGGGTTTATGGGTTTTTTTTTTGGTTGATGATTGTTCTGATGATGTTATGAAGAGACTTTTAATTTCTTTTTAGTTAGGACTCTTGATATGGGTTTATTCATACATTATTCATATTAAGATGTATACAATTTCTGTTTATATTTGTCTTTTTATATTGAATTTTTAGCCGTAAGCCAATGGAAATTAGAGAGGAAAAGGAAATGTAGATTGGGTTTTTGGCCTATGATTTGGCACCTGAAGGAGGAAATTAATTTAGCCAATGTGGGATTAAAGAAATTATCGGGAAATTGATGAATGATTAGGTTAAGCATGTAAGTTGGGTGAAAATTTTTGGATTTCTCCAAGTCAAAAGGGTTTTGTTATGTTAGTTGCTAATTTCTGTTAATGGGAATTTTAGCTATATGTTCAAGCAGAGTGTTTCTTAGTAAGGTGGCTTCTTGGACCCTTTGAATCTCCATCGATGTATATAGATTTCCTGTTGCTACACTTCTTGGTAGTAATTAAAAATGAGCCAGCAGTGTAATACTATTTGTATGTTTTTTTATCAATCTATATGGCTTACTATTTGAAATTTCAAGAAGTTAATTCCAATTTTCATCCTGTGGTTATATAAATATCTTTATTTCTGTTGAATTTTGGGGATATTAGTTCTCTTAGTTACTTTAAACACGCATACACCTAGGATCCAAATTATTCTTTTCGTTCTTCAGATTTGGTGCTTATCTTTTTCAAATATCCGGTCTAATTAGCGTTCTGAAAAATATATGATAAACATTATTCTCTATGCGAGAATTTTAAAGCGTCTGGCTTGTAGTATACGAAGGATTTTATCTCCATTTTGAGGCAGATAGCCTAAATGCCTGCATTTTTCTCCTTATTTTATCTCCTTTTAGTTTCCCTTTAATGTCGTTTATCCGAGGAAATTGTTAAATTTTGGGCTATAATGGTATTTGGCTTTCATATGTTTACATTTATTTCCATTTATGTCTTTCATATTGCTAGTTTTGACAGGATTTATTCCCTAGTTTTCTTTCTTTCAATTAAAGTCCTGTATAACAAACTGTTGTTTAAAATGTTTCATTCTTGTGAAGGTTTATACTAGAATGGAGTTTTTCTCGAGGGACGTGAAAGTGGAATCTTCACCGTTAGATCAGGGCATTATTAGGTGTCCATTTTTGCGGAACATCAATGAACCCACCAACTTCTCCTTTTCAACACCAATGGCTTTCCCAATGCCCGTAAGTTGTATATTTGTTTGCATATCCTATATGTGGCTTTTTTGGTAGAATGAATTCTTTAATACTGGACATGGTTAACAATGAAAAAAGTCCAATCCTGTTCTGTACTAGGTTTGGCGATTTTTCAAACCCTGTTACACTGATTATCTCCCTTGTGGAATTTTGTCTTGCTCCTGTCAGGTTCAAGACAGGAAAGGTCCAATATTTGAGGATGGTCCCAATTTTGATATGGCGTTCAGACTTTTTCATGGGCAAAATGGTGTAGTCCCTCTTGCTGGAAAATCATTTATCGCTACCGAGAAGTCTCGTTCTGAACCAGCACCAACCCACTTCAATCCCTTGGCAGCAAAGGCAGCCTCTATCAGTCTCTCATCGTTTGGTCCCGGTGGGCCTTTTGGGTTTGATGCATTTTCCGAGAAGTGGAAGAATAAAAATAAAAAATCCAAATCGTCCAAAAAGGAGTCTTCTTCAGAGGTAATTGACAACTTATGTTTCAAGTAACTGGTCCGGAACTTCATTCATGACTAAAAAGTTAGACCCTGCTTTATCACTAACATATCTAATTCCCAAGTTTCTGGAGTTCGCTAGTAAAATCTACAAGGTTTTGTAGAAAAGTTCAAAATTGTATCATACTATGGTGTACAAACTACTGATGCTGATGATTAAACAAAATATTGAATAAGTAAATATATGTTTTTTTTTCCTTGATGATTAATCTGTTCTTTCAGGGTAGAAAATCAGAACACGAGGCAATGAGCGATGAGTGGTTGCAAAATGGGAATTGCCCGATTGCGAAGTCATATCGAGCTGTGAGTCACGTCCTTCCTCTTGTAGCTAAGGCTCTTCAGCCCCCTCCTGGCATGAAATTTACGTGCCCTCCAGCAATAGTTGCAGCTAGGAGTGCTATATCAAAAACTGCCTTTGCCAAAAACCTTCGACCTCAGCCTCTGCCTGCGAAGGTATTCGTCATTGGTGTTTTAGGCATGGCAGCGAATATACCTTTAGGAATATGGCGAGAACACACAGAAAAATTCTCTCCCTCGTGGTTTGCTGCCATCCATGCAGCTGTGCCATTCATAGGCATGCTTAGGAAATCCGTGTTAATGCCTAAGACGGCCATGGCATTTACCATTGCAGCATCAATTCTAGGACAGGTTATCGGTTCTAGGGCCGAGAGGTATCGGCTGAAGACTCTTGCTGGCAAAAAACTGGTTTATGCCGAAACTTCAAGCTGTGGGACGAGTCCGTTGGCCGTGGGCGCAGTGAGAGGCGGGCATTGTAGCGAGATTGTTGATTGGAAAACTAATCCTCTGCAGGTTACCGGTCCATCGTCGTCAGCAGACGTCTTCTGATGATGGTTGGTTTGTTTGATCTCGTTTTCTGCTGTGTAACCTGGTCGGAAACTTCATGTTCTACCAATTTACTTTTCTTCTTTTGGATTTCGGCGATTTGAGAATAAGAGAGGGATGAAATATTTCTTGCACGTTGTAATTTATACTTGGATATGATTTACACGACAATTATGAAATGAGAATTTGGATGAGAAATGTTGAATGATTTCTGGTTATTGTCTTATTGAGGTATAGGGGATATTCTTTTTTATGCACGAATTCTTGCTCATATATAATGTTTGTAAGTATAGATATTTTACCTACATGATGACTTGTTAAATAATTAAATCAAATAAGCCCTTTTAACCCGAAAAATAGAATACACGGTGCAACTTTGAACAACCCGACCTCCCGTCCTTAAACGAGCAAAGTATTTGTTTGGTATAGATTTGAAGGTTACTTTTTTTATGCTCATTTTTAATTGTATATTCTCTCAATAAAATAATTTTCTGCTTGAATTTCTAATTTTCTTTTTATTTTTTATTACACATTCTCTAAAAAAATCAGTTGTCACTTCAAATAATCACTTACGAACAAGCACTTAGTGTGCAAACGGATCATTTTCTCCTAGCAGCTGTTATATATTTATACTATAAATATAATATGTGAAAGAAATAAATAATTAAGATAAAGTGTCCAACTGGTAAAAACGTGGAATTTGTGTGGGAGGTCAGGGGTTCGAGCCACGCCTCACGCATTATATCAAAAAGTCTTTGATTCTAATAAAATAATTATTATTTTTAATTATTTTCGGAATTGTTTAGTGGGTCAACTAGCCAGTAAAACATTATTATTTTAACTGTCCAGTATTTACAATCCATTACCATTGACCATTAAAACTGTAATTTAATACTGGATCATGGGGTATGCAGTTACCTCTATTTTTTGGCTATATAAACTCACTTCTGGACTTTAGAAAATCACTACAACATCAAAAACGAAATTGTCTCTTCATATATACAGTAAAATATTATACTCAAATTGTCTTTTTATATTTTCTGGAGTACACAGAGTTCTGAAAACCTTTTGTGATTGCTGCACAATTGGTTTATTTGATCGTTGTATCCTGGAGGTGATTGTCCACGGAGGTCGCAGCAGTTATCGACGGGCAATTTCGCTTTAGGATATCGTGCTGTCACGAGACTCGATCTATTGATAAGTTTTTCTGCATTTTACCATTATTTTATCCAACAGCAGCTACTCCAAATGGCTTTCTAAAGTCTCTTTTTTTTCTCTTCTTTATAATATTTGGAGTTAACCTTCAATTTTTAAAGCAAAAAGGTCTAAATAACGTTTATTTGGAAAAGGAAGCGGTTCACATGGATCGGGTCGACATGATCCAGAAATTTTATTGAATTGGACTGGGCATATTATGAAGAGTGGTTCCAGCCCAGCCCACAACTCTACCTGTACGGCTGTACGATTGTTTTGGGGTCCAGTTCCTCTCCGGTCTTCTCCTACTCAACCGAAGCCAATAATGCAGTCATCTGGGGATCCCTGGCCGGAATTTAATGGCGGCCTCCACTACCGGGACCTTCTCAGAGCACCTGATTCATGTACAAGTTTAACAAATTGTGTGCATTCATAAATATCATTTATTTATTAGAACAATTTTTGTTTTGGACTCTACAGGCTTGACGCTGATCGAATTCTACTCCAAGAAGTACAAGAATTCCGCTCCTTTTCTGGGGTAATAATAATTAAGACTATTGAGAATTTTTTCTGTTTCTAAAAGTTTGATGGCCTGAGAAATTTGATGTGATTTAAGTAGTAGCACGTAACTTCAATTTCATTTTCTCAGCAATTAATATGATCCCATTTCAGAAATTTCTTCTCTCTGTGTTTGTTGTATTGTCACGTTTGGCTAAGTAGTAGAATTTACTTAAAAGTAACTTTCTAAGTATTGACTTTTAAGAGTAATTATTTGTTGGCAGCATACTTCATGCTTTTAATACAAAGCACCTTTTTGCTTTTAAGCACTCCCAAAAATGCTCTTACTCTTTTCTCACTGCCAATGTAAATAACATTTTTACAACTGTGATAAATATAAAAAAATAATTATGAAACTTACTTATATAGTTACACGTTAACTTTTAGTTATAAGTAAATTTTTTAAGCTTAGCTAAACATGCTAAGTACATACCTCCACCAAAACATGTGCATGTTTGTGTCCAGGGGCGGACCCGTGGGGGTCACCTGCCCTCCAATTTTTGAGAATTTTTTTTTTTAAAGTCATGTTTGGTATCAAGTCAAATAAAAAAAACTTGAAATTTTATATCCGAAAAAGTCATATCCCATGTAAATTTTCGGATGCAAAATTACATGGGTATGATTTTTTTGGACATAAATTTTAGATTGTAAAATTTCTCCCAACTTTTTTACAAGTTCGATTGTGCCTCTCAACTTTAAAGTTCTGCGTACGCCCCTGTTTGTGTCACGTCGGATACTGATTATTGAGCAGTTGGTTGCACAGAATTTACAATAAGCAGATAACTATTGATGGCGACACTGTTGCAGATCCCGATAAATTCTCAGGTTTAATTTTGAAATCGTTCTCTGTGTAACAATTACTACAATGCCTAGAGTTTCATGAACTTGAAATCAATCAATAACTTAGCAGTTACAATTTTCCTTTTATTTAGGGAAGGTATGGATCTAATATGTTAGGTTTCATTGTCTTGGCATGGCATGACTTTAGACAAAATTAATGTTAATAAAAGAGTTATAAAAGTATAGGAGTCTATTGGGATGTCATATAGATTAATTAGGAGTCTTTGGGTCGAGTATGGAACAAGAAGAAAAAGTCGTCGGAATTACGCTAGCCTGTCGCCAAGCTAATGCTCGAGCGTCCAAACCAAGATCAATGTCGCCCGCCCGTCGCTCGATGGTATCCGAAAAACGCTAGTTCGCAATTATAAAAAGTTATATCTATCCTATACTACCACAATTGCTATATACTATAAATATACAAACCCCACTTCATAAAAACCGTGGTTGATCATATTATTTTACCTAGAAAACATATTTTGGAGATCCTATAACGAATCTAACCTTTGAGATCAATCAACCACACTTGGGAGAAAACATCAATTAAAATTATAAAAACACCCACTTCCTAAATATCTATTAAAGAGTGCTGAGAATTTAGGAAGGTGACCGGGAGTCCAGGAAGAGGAAAAAAAATGATGAGTTCTTGGTGATTTACAGGAGACATACAATTCTAAGAAGTCGGGAGCTGGTGTGAGGAACACGCAGTTCAGAAGGGCCTTGGAGATTACATGAAGCAGGTTGTGAGTTTAGGAGGTTGTCTAGTTTGGATCGTACTGTAAGTCTTTGTCTATAGTGGATTTTACTAGCTAGATCCCTGAGTTTTTTATTCCACGAGGGGTTTTCTCCATCATGAATTTTGTAGTGTTATTTACTTTCTTGTAATTATACAAATTGTGGTATTTCAATGTAGGATAGTAATTGCATGTGAATTCATCTAGATTGATTATTAATAGTAACTTATAGCTAATAATAATTGGTAAATTTAAATTCCGTATTATACACCTATTCAATCCTTCTAGGTGTTTTTTTAGGTTAAACGTCGTTATTTTCAATTGGTATCAGAGTCTTAATTCGATTCCCGACCCTAACTTAATCTAGATGAATCAGTCTATTTCCATGCCTCCATATTTTAACAGGAGCAATTATGCATATTGGCAAGCTAGAATGAGACCATTCCTAAAATCTATGGATGAGCGAATTTGGGTATGCGGTGAGAAAGGTTGGACTACCCCTTCTACTACCGTTTCAGGTGTAGTTTCCCTTGGGACCAAGGGTGAATTAACTGAGTATAACTGGAATAGTAAAGGGCTTCATACCATAATTATGATTGTGCCCGCCGAAAAGTTTAGGAGAGTATCGATATGTGAGACCGCCAAAAAGGTATATGATATTTTAGAAACTACGCATGAGAGTTTTAAGATAGTTAAGAACTCAAAACTATAGATTTTAAGCACTAGGTTTGAAAATATTAGAATAAAGGATGATTAATCATGTAGAGAACATCTAAGTATAGAAGAATATCATAGATGAGAATTATGTTTGATTAGGAAACTTGTATTTTAGGATAAATTGGTGATTTATTTGTTTTCCTTATCAGGCAGAATATTTTTTCCTTTCTCTTCCAACGTTGTATTATAAATTCATTGTATTATAGTTGAAATAAACACACGAGAAATTATTCTACCCATGTCTTCAAATCATTTAATGAAATCTATGCGAAGTTAAATGATATAGTAAACTCTAGCTTTAACCTAGGTGAGACAATCCCAAAAACAGAAATTGTGAGAAAAGTCTTTAGATCCTTACCCGAGAGGTTTAGACTTAAAATAATGGCTATCGAGGAGAGCAAGGATTTAAATACGGTCCAAACTTATGAACTTATGAAGAGTACGACTCTACTGATACGGAAAACCCCGACAATGATGGGATAGCTTATTTTGTTAAGAACTTCAAAAAATATTTAGGAATAAGAAGTTTCAAGAGAGAAATAGAGGTGCCTCCAACGAGTCTAGAATGAGGATGTCATAAGCGTCAAGGTTTTGGCCACTATAGGTGTTATTTGGGTCAAATTTCGTTATTTTCATAATATATTGTCGGCTTCCCTGGCAAGAGCCAGAAGCAACTCACTTTAAATTTTATATGAAGATGATGATATGGTAAGTAAATACATTTGCATGTCTATATTTTATGATTCAATATGTCACAAAAGTCATGGACATGTTCAATCAAAAGTTATTCATATAGAGGGTAATGTGGCTTGTTTCCGAATCATTTCGAGCTTCAAAGTTGTGCATATAGGAAAACAGCCTTGGAGAAAAAAAACAAAAGAAGAAAGAAAAAAGTAAGATAAGGAATGAACTTTTTCTTTATCGAAGATCATTTACATGAATTTGCTTTCTCACTCCCCTTTCCTCTGAAAAGAATGGACATCAGGATAAATGTAAAAGAAATGTTGAAGTAGAAACTGCATTATCTATAACTATTACTATTTAAAACTCAGAAAATTTCCACGTCACAAGGAATTGTAAAATAAGTGGTTTCCTCGTATATTGAAAATGGAATAACTAGTCAGAAATATTGAAGAGCAACAATTCGATATAATGTATATCCATTTCATTTATAAATCACATTTACATGTAACATCATATTAAGTTTTGCCAATGTATGCAGATTGTTCCAGCAGAGGACTGGACACAACTTGAATGGTGTTCATGCAAGCTGACCTCCTCATCAGCTTGTCAAGAACCGCATCCTGTTCCAGTTCATCGTCGTGGAAGGGGCACATCAGGTTAGTCTGTATAGATACATGAGATTCTTTTGGCTAGCGGAATCTATAAACTTCATTATTTGCGTTGTTAAGGTTACTTCTATCTTTACTTCATTATCAAAAAAAGATAGTTGAACAAGGACTGAATTCAGTTTATGTTGTGGATTTTGGCTATCTTTAGATTTGTTTCCAAAAAAAATTATATTTTCTTTAGCTGTTTCATGAAAACAAAAATGTATTTTTTATTAGCTCTGTTATAAAAAAATATTAGATTTTTTCAAAGGAAGATCACCTGTGATAGATTCTGTCAACAAATCCAAAACTGATAGCTGAAAAACTAAGTTGAGTTCTTATCTTTCTATCTACAAATTATGCATCAAAATGTATTTTTCCGTCAGAAGTCATTATTTTATCTATCTAAATGGAAAGGATATATATGCAATTGAACCTTAACACACCTGTAATAAGTGTGCTCATTATTCACTTCTCATTTTGTTCTCTTCCTGCTAAATGCCATTTGATCTTTATGGAGTTCATTGTTCTCTCAAGATCCTGGTCTAAATAAATTAAATTTAAATGCCTTTCTGTTTGGTGCTAGGAATATTACTTTGTGCAAAGACAAAGCTTGCAAAATCCCATCTTGCAGCATACTTTGCCGATGGAACGTCAGTAGGTGTCAGCAGGTAAGTGGAAAAAATCTTTCTGTCCTTCTTAATAAATTTTCAACCTGTTTCCTTATCCTTCCATATTTTTCTTTTATCAATTTCCAATGAGTCCTTTTCAAACTGATTGTCTGATGATTAAATCAAATGGCAGTTCATTTTGTTTTTTTATTTCTTGAACTTGCTACGCCTTGGCATTTGGTAGGACGTTGGTTTTTATAAGCTTGTTTAAACATCTTTGTTCAGATACTAAGAAAATTTCCATTGGACTTTCTGAAAGTTGAGGGATCATTTATCATGGTACCAAATAACTAAGATACGAACATAACTAATTACTGATTACCCTGCTGCAAATGGTTGGAATGCAACATGCCATCAACTACTGGCTTATCATAGAGAAAAAAAGGAAGGAGTGTTATAGGAGACTTAAGACTGGAAATAATAGCTGGCGAAGCAAATAAGTAAAAAAATATTGTTAGCATAAAGCTTTTGAGCATTTCAAGAATTTAACTTTTCAGCATCAATATTGCCTCTTGACTGACATACTTAAGTCGTATAAGTTAACATTAGTTAGATGTTGGAAGGTCGTTGTCTGTTCATCCCGTATTGCCCAAGTCTCCTTAAAGTTGTAATTAATTACGTTGTAATGTAGGATAATCCTATTCCAAATAAGATAGAAATTATTTATTCTTGTAGCAGGATCTTATTTTTTGTTTATATCAGGACTTTTATTCCTTTGGTTTTTGATTACTTAGAGGGTGTTTGGTAGAGATTAAAATTGGATTAAAATCGAAAAACTAGCCGTTATTGTTGACTTTTATTAGACGAGTGGGACCCAACAACGGCCATATTTTCAATTTTAATCTGATTAGTAGCCCTACCAAACATGCTCTTAATCTTTTTAGGTTTTAATTATTTGTGCTTCTTAAGCTATTAGAATTCGGATATTATTTTCCCTGTATAAATAAAGACTTCTTAAACTGTTTCAATCAATTTCATTACACTCAAATCATTCTCTACAAACTCTCAAGTGTTTCAACTTTCTTCTTGTTGCAATAATTTTAATTCCGCTGCTGCACCACATTGATATAAATGCCTTTGTTATTACTTATTAGAAAACGGTTGAATGTCAATGAGATTGAATAAGATTATTGAGATCGTCGAAGATTACGATTGAATAAGATTATGGAGATCGTCGAAAATTACGATTATATTATCATTAAAATTGTACCATTATAGATAGATTGCTTTTACCATATTTAGTTATATTTTTGGTTCTATATAATGAGAGAACCTCTTACATAGAGAGACATCGAGTCTTATTGAATATTATTGTGTTTATTTGACATGGTATCAGAGCATTTTCCTTAGAATTTTCTCTTATTTTCTTGGTTAGGTTTTCTTAAGGCGGGATGAGCTATTTTTGCTCCTCCCGTCCGGTTTTCGTCAAATTGAATGAAGTGTTGAAATCGGCTAGTACTTGTCATTGTTTGTTTCTTGTTCTTTGTTTTGATTTTTACATTCATCTACTTGGTAAAATGAAATTAAGATAACATATTTTTGGTTTTGCTCTTGGTGGTTGGTCGAATTCTTGCATCTTCCCCTTTGCAAAATTCGAATTCAGCAAGTAGTTTATAGTTATTATTCAAACAGATTTAAGAGTTTCTTGCTGCTGTGTTTGTTCCTTCTCGGGTAAAAAAAAGGAAAAAAGAAGAGACATGGGAGTGCAAACCGTTAACTTATGGTGAGTGCAGATCATTGAGTTTTTGGTTGCTCAGGTGATGAGCTAGAGTTTTTTTTTTTTGTTTCTCGGAAGAGGATCATCTTTGGGTTTTGGTGTAGGTTGTTTTATGGGATTTCTTCCACCTACAGTATCTGGAGTTTTGACCGGTGTTTTGGCGTTAGAGCTTTTGTCGAAACCCGAATTATGTGTTCAACTAAGTTCTCTCGACAGATAAAACTCACTGTGTGTGTCTGCACACTTCGTGAATTTCTTTTGAAAATTCTTTTTGGGGAGTGAGTTCTCTGGAGTATCTTTGGAGTGTTCTTTGTTGGTTACTGCACTATTTGTTGTTCTTGGTCTCACGTCGTCACTAGTTTTCGTAGATGATTGCTCTGATTTGGATTTCTACTTTGTGGGCACAAATATTGTCACTATTGCCAATTCATGATTGCAAATTCATGCTTTTACCAGCATCAATTTAAGGGGATGTCAATAAGATTGAATAAGATTACGGAGATCGTCGAAGATTACGATTGAATAAGATTATGGAGAATGTCAAAGATTACAATTATATTATCATTAAAATTGTACCATATATAAATAGATTTCTTTTACTATATTTAGTTATATTTTTGGTTCTATATAATGAGAGAACATCTCACATAGAGGGACATCGAGTCTTATTGAATATTATTGTGTTTATTTGACAAATTAGTATGATTATACCCATCAAAATGCCCAATTGAGCTTGTTCAATAGACTGGTACCTGGAGCCTATGGAACATTGTCGATCACTCGAGCAACTTACCTGTAAAATGAAGATAAAAAACTAAAATTAAATTAAGTACACTAAATAGGAATTTGATCATCACTTGTTACCTCTACTTCGTACTTCATGTTTCTTTCGCTTTCTATGTATAAATTTTAGGCTGTACAAGAACACAATATAGGGCAAACAAACTGAAAATACATGTATGGTTACTAATGAGGTTTCTAAGATGTATAATGATGTAGGACAATCCTATTGTAAATAGGATTAAGATTAGATATTTATAATAAAATGTTTAGTTGTAATAAGTTTTATCTTTTTATTCTAATATTAATTAGAATAGGATTTCTAATTCATTTAAGATTATGATTTTTTTTTTAATTTCTTTATTTTAGTTTCCTTACATTAATAGGATGAGGTAATAGTTTTGCTTATAAATATAAAGGCATTGTACATTTTTCCAACAACAATAAATTATTATTCAATATACAAGACATGATTGTTCAAATATCGTTCTTATTTATTATATGATTGTTATTACAAGAATTTTATAAATGCTTCCGCACCAAAATTGGTATCAGAGTAAGGAAATTGCCTTAATCTGATAGCCGATGAAGGTACTGGTGGCAGTCGAACCGTCGCCGACGAATGGAGGCTCGACAAACTCGAACAACGAATCGAAAGGATCGATGAAACCCTTCACAACATCACGCAGATGCTGACTACATTGAGTCTTGAAAGGAATCGCGAGCTAGTGGAGAAGCAATCTAACAAGAATTTGCAGACCTTAATCGCTATGAATGTTGGTTGTTTCAACAACTATAGAACATGGCAACATATGGCTAGAGAATTTCCTCGAGTCCCAGCCAAATTCGAATATACACAAGTTATCAAGGATTCTTTTCTTCAACGAAACTCGATGACAAGTTTTTTTTTTTTCAGGTGAGAGAGATTGCTGTAAAACAATCCTATTGTAAATAGAATTATGATTAGATATTTATAATAAAATGTTTAGTTGTAAAAAAAATTTATCTTTTTAATTAGAATAGAATTTCTAATTAATTTAAAATTAGGTTTTTTTTTTTTTAAATTTCTTTATTTTAGTTTCATTACATTAACAGGATTAGGAAATAGTTTTGCCTATAAATATGAAGACATTGTACATTTTTTCAACAACAGTAAATTATTATTCAATATATACAAGACATGATGATTCAAATATCGTTCTTATTTATTATATGATTCTTATTACAAGAATTTTATAAATGCTTCCGCACAATATCATTTGTGAAGTCTGAGAAGAATTTAAGCCTAAAACATTGGTGCCTATGTAGTAACCTGGGTCAATTACTAACTATGGAAACATTCAGGAGCTTCAAACACTAACCAAAATGTTTAATGGGTTCTGTTTGGCATGATTGCTGTGAGCAGAGATTTAGCTAGCAGTTTTCAAAAAGAGTTGTTAGTAAAACGCTGTTGAGTGTTTGGTCCTCTAAGTGTTGCACATAACTATAAAAGTGCTTAAATAATTTTGCATAAACTACACATTTATTTGACTATTAATTATTTACTATATATCTCGTAATTTTTTTCTTTCGTGAGTAATATTTGTTTTAATATGCTCTAAAATGAAAAAAATAATATTCTAATTAAGTTATCTTTGAACAATTATTTTAATATGTATCCTATTATTTAAAAATTATTTGTTTAAATTATACGCATAAGGTGTAATATCTATTTTATGCGCACAAAACATACATGTGCGGGTTCATATGTAAAGTAATAGTGAAAAAAAATTAGACAAGAACAATAAATTGTTCAAAAAGAATATTTAAATTGCTTTTGGATCGTTCGAAATATTAGAACTATTTGGATAATTTAAATCGTTTGAAATATTAGAACTATGTTGCACTGACACTCCACCCGTACACAACATGATATGGACCCGCCGACACGTGATTTTAAAAACTTAGGACTTAACACATGGATGACTTGTTGATTAATGTCTATGAATTACTTCTGCCTATTTTATTTATTAAATTTTTTTATGAATTTATAAGTTTTAGGAATTTTTGTTGATAACGTAAGCAAATAGAACATCTAGATGGTTTTTTTAATTCAGTTTTAGGTTTTGAAAATGCAAAATCTATTCAATTTAAATAGGTTGGCCTCATTTCTATTATAACTAGTGAGGGCACGTGCAAGGCACGTGCTGTAGTATAGTTGGCTACGTAATAGCGTTGACAAATTTTTGGTTATTGTTGAGACATCATGCATTTTGGATTCATGTGTCTAAACAAAATGACATAAGAACACAACTCCACAACAAAAAATGCAAAAACTATTTTCTTTGAATATCACACATGTTCCTGGATGTCATCACTTGGAGCCAGTAAATGAGAAGGGTAAAGGAACTGGAATTGGAACATTGATGCCAACCTGAGGTCGGAGCAGAACCACTTCACATCAGTAACAGAAACTTAAAACTAAAATTATAAAAATAGGGAAAACAATCAATGAATTTTGTTCCTAGGAAGCAAACTTTAACTAATCTGAAAGCTGATCCAATATTAACATATTCTATTGATACAAGTTCCAGTATATTTACATGGAGAGGTAGCAAGAACAAAATGATGCAAATTTGAAAATTTAGGCTCAGCATAGACTATCCTTTCAATCTTGCAATATCGTTTAGTTAAGTGAGATATATTAAGCAACATAGTGTCATACCTGGTCTGCTTCTATCTCAGTTTGGAATTTCCTTGCAGCTATACCGGATGTAGTAAAATGAGCCGCACTGTTCCTGTATCTGGAAATGTAGATACACAGTGTGAGATTTAAATAAAAAATAAAGAAAGAGAACTTGATGATAAAAGAGAGATGAGAAATAGGAAATGCTTATTTTTGTTGACTATGTTTATGGCTTCTTCTAAACTGTATCATCTTGGGCAAATGTACACACACACACACACATACTTATAAGTGCTTATAATTACTTAATTTTTTAGTTTTTTGGTTTGTGATGAGACTTGCGTCTCAAACTGAGGTTTTGTGACTTCATTTTGGTGTTGTTTTGTTGAGAATTTTGAAGATTGTTTATGGTTTATTACATGTTTATTTTTTGGTTTTTTGGTTTGTGATGAGACTTGGGTACCTTTTTACATGTTTTTAAACATTGATTAAAGAAGAGCAATATTATTATAGTCAGAGGATTTTAAAAATCATCCAGAATTGCTCTGACCAATAGGCAATACATCTCTTGATCATAAGCTTGAGGCTGGATTAATGCATCAGCGAGATATGATTAGCAGCGATATCAACATCACAAATCCAATGAAGCAACTCTCTTAAAAGAAAAGGTTAAGACTTCGAGGAGAACAAATTCCTGGAAAGTCGGAAGATTTTTCTTATTAGTGACGAAGTAATTAAGTTCCAGTTTCAAAAGACTGAGGTGAAGTATTACGACAAGGTAAGACTAAGAAAAAGTAGGCAGAATTGAACATTCACGTAGCAGAAATGCTATAATAAGTTTTTGTACAGGGAAATTTTTGACACAAAAACATACAAGCAGCAACAGATACCAAAGGATTGAAAGAAAATAGAAAATATTCAGAAGACAAAGTTAAAATAAGGATTAGTTACAAGGTAAACAGAAACCATCAAGTTAAGCTATTCTCATTTTAGTCCGTAATTTTTTTTCAGTAAATTATCTGATTTATAAAAAATGGGTAGGTTCTTACAGCCTTGGTGTCAGCAATAGCATAAGCCTCAGTCTCAGGCTCAACAGTACCCATCTTATGTTGTACCTAAAAGAATTAAGAAGAAGGAAAAAAGGGTCAAATTTTCCAATTGAAAGCAAAGTAAATGCATTCATGAAAAGCTCATATTTTCATAAATATGGTGAAGTTAGATACTCAGTTATGTCCATATTGTATCGAAATTGAACGAGTGCACAAAGACGTTGAGAAATAGCAATAGTGGAACACAACCTTCAGAGCATATAATACTATAGCACTTAAACCAAAAAGTTTCTGCATGAAAGATATAACATAATATAAAGTGAAAAGTTTGTGCTTATGTATTGTATAAATGTTGCTTCCATTATTCACTAATTAAAGAAGTAATATGAGTTGCTTTGAAATCTGATTTTATAACTATAGATTGAAGAGCTAATTCATCAGGCTGTTGGGAGTTTTAAAATTCTTTATTTCACATAATCTATTAATCAAAGTGTTATATGGTAAAGGTATATCGGAATACGCTATACTATATTAACTCAAGATGACCACTAATCTAAGCAGACGTAGAATACCTATGTATTAAAGCGGGATTCAGACTGCTAATGGACCAAAAAGTATTGAATGAAAATACTGTTAAATAACCATCTGGACAAAAATCATGAAATGTATCATTCTAGCCATATTAGGTTTTTTTGGTGTCTAAGCTATCCTTTGAGAGAAATAGTAGAATAGCCATTAGGCATTTAATAATTTTAATTGAATAAACAACCAAACAGGGCTAACCTAAGCATTAATATTGAAGAAAACGACAGCTTCATTTTGAAGTAATCACTAAATTGGATATCAGAAATGGATCATTGAGGTTGAAAGGCTTGGGATGTAGCTAAAAAAAGGCTTTATGCATAACAATATGCGCACAAACGAATATGGATTGATAGAAGGAAGGCAAAAGCTGAAATTATGGAAAGTAGGAAAAACCAAAATCTAGCGTATTGGGATCCTTAAAAATAAAAGATAAATCCTAAAACACAAAAAAGAGACCTAATAAAATGGCTAAATATAAGAGGGATGTACAATACCGAATTTGGAGATATGGCAGAAGCAATTAGGGAGCTTCTGATAGTGTATTCCAATAGTAATATGTAATCAATGAAGCAAGTAACACTGTATGCAATCTAAGGAGTTGAAGGAATTACAGGAAAAGTATCTGAGAGCTTGATAATAAAATCAAGTAATCATAGGTAGCAGGAAAGTAAAAGCTAAGTTTTAAGAGTTGACAACAACAAGTCCTCTTGTTTCTCTAAAGCTGTACTTCTGTATAAGCAAACAAACATTAAGGTTAGATGAGTATAGTAAAAGGCAAAAACAATAGCTGCTATACCAGCTGTTATTAGAAAGGAAAAAAAGGCTAGTCGTCAATAATTTCTAGGAACTGTACTAAGAATAATATAAACTTCAGTATCAATTGTGGAATCAACTTCTACAAAATTCAGCCAATCAAACAGTAACCATAGCAAAATCCCCATCCATTAATATTCTCTCGTTCCCCACGGATCCTCCAAAAGCAATTCCCACCGGCATTGGATGTGCTTCATACACCCTACCAGTTGGATGAAGATGGCTATAGACAAAGTTTTTCTCCTTTCCTGCCAAGAAGTTAAATATTCCCTTAATTCCAGTCAGGCAAACTAATTTCTTTCATAATCTTGAAAAATTATCACCAAACATAAGAACTTTCTACTTTACCAACCTGAAGATGAGAACGCGTGAAAGTTTGGACTTATAGCATACAGACAGCTAGAAGTTCCATAAAACATTTCCCTATTTTCGAAACTCTGATAGGTGAGTGCGCCAATAATCCATTTCCTTGTATGTTTATTATCCTCATGAGCAGCAGAAATCAGCATTAGTAACGGACCATTGTAGCCCTCGACATTTGACCAGAATCGATTGAAACCTTTCCCATGAAGAGATGACCTATTCAAGGTTTGAAAGAGACGTTAACTAAAGAACTGCACGATTTTTTGAATGACAAGAGCACATGATAAACTGTGGAAATTACATCTATATAACAGACATGGTTCTTATTCCTGAGCATTCAAGATATTTCTCATGAGAAAACGGGTATTCAGAAAATGATAGAAGAGCAAATAAAAACTCAACAGGAAAATTTAATCAATCAAATGAGATTAAAAGAAATAGATTTACATGATTTCATCATATCATGTTAAGAAAGATATTTAAATAAAAGGAAATAAAATAATGATAATAAATTTGATTCTATATGCATAAGTATGACAGATTTTAACATTTTTGGCAGCCCAAAAATATAAGATATACACTCGAGACTAGTAAGTGCATGATATTCAAACGCCAAAGCAGCTAACATATGCAAAACAATATGTATCCAAGTAGTTTATTGCAACTCTGAGTAGCAGGCTATAGCATACAATAAATGTTATGTTCAGCCCCTTTGATGCAGTAAGCATGATAATTTATGAAACTCTATGTGCATTTCCTTTCTCTTTTACTCTTAATACATAAATATAATATATACCAAGGAATGGTCAAAAGGAGAGTGAACAAACCGATAGAGTAAGTTTTCATTGATATCACCAGCATTACGAGGTAGCCCGTGTGGAACGGAGGCACGAACGGAGGCAGGCACCGTGCCTCCGTTCCACACGGAGACACGGCTGCCTCCCTCCGCGACCCAATAAATCCACACGGAGTCAATAAATAAATCTCACCTATGTATATAAAAATTGAAATTCTAAAGAATAATAAGAAGTTGAGATTTTAGCTGAAAAGTAGGATTCTGATTTCGAGGAAATTAAACTCGTCCACTTTCGAAAAATCCGCCAAAATTATTTGAATTTCAGAAAGTATTGAAGAAGGCAAGGAATTACCTTCGCAGCTTCTGCTAAAGTGAGAAGAGGCGTGGGTGTTTAAGGGAGAAGAGGGCGGTTGAAGCTGCTAAAGTGAGAAGAGGCGTGGGTGTTTAAGGGAGAAGAGGGCGGTTTAAGGGAGAAGAGGCGGTGAGTGAAACGGCGTCGTTATGGTTGACGATGGGAGAAGCCGACATCTGTCCAAGGAGAAACTGAACGCGTCGAGAAAAGAAGAAATGGGAAATTAGAAGAAGGCACGGCGTTAAAAACACGCAACTACGAAACGACGTCGTATTGAAGACGATGACGTGGCAAACTCCCTCTTTTAGTATAGTTAGGATTAGGATTAGGAAAAGGCATATATAGTACATCAATAATTTAATGTGGGTTGGGGAGGGCTTTTCTAAAGCTCAAAATGCTTTTTAGATACGAAGGCGGTTTTATTTATTTATATTAGTCTTTTTTATTTAACTTTAAATTGGTGGGACCCATTTTAGTTTCACCGAGAATTGATTGCTTATGGTTTCTTTCCAATGGCACCCATCACGTCCTCATCTACGGTCTTTTCTCCTCATTCACTTATCCTCTTACATTCTTCTCTTTTCTAGACCCAACCCAAACCCTACCATGTTCCACGATGTCATCACAATGACAAGATCTACTATATCCTAATCCTAATCCTAACTATACTAAAAGAGGGAGTTTGCCATGTCATCGTCGTCAATACGACGTCGTGTTTGCCGCTTCATATAAAACGGCTTCAACCATCTTCCGTGTCTTCTTCAACCATCTTCCGTGTCTTCTTCAACTTTCCCTCTACTCTCGAAATTTCTTCCTTTGACGGTGTGGAAATCGGCAATATCTTCAAATCTTCGCTGACAAAGATTTCTGTTTGAAGATATCAAACAACTACAGATCATTTCAACGAAATCTAACCGGTAGACCAATCCTTCGTACTTTAACAGTCAATCAAAGATCGAGTCTTAGGAGCTTCTGAAATCACCGGTGAAGTTGTTGTTGTTACTGTCAAGGCTTTTATTTTTGCAAACGCCGGTAGAGGAAGTGAACCCGGGGAGGCGATAAATAGAAACCGTACCCAGCGTATCCATCTGTTTCGATACCTACCATCTTGGAGGTCGGTTTCCGAGTTCTCTTCTTTCTTAATTAACAACCAGTCGTCCAATAAGGGGAATTCCATCGATTCAATTGGGTCTCAAAATATAAACCCTAAAATCCCAAATCCCAAATACCACTCATCAAAAAAAATTAAACCCTAAAATCCCAAATACCACCAATAAGTTACAACACCGATTACATTTAATCCTGCTTTGGTGATTTTACTTTCACCCGACTCAATTTAATCCTGCCCTGCTCACAAATTTGAATCTATTGCAGGTTAGTTTTTTCAATCGATTCCTTTATGGTTATATATTTTATTGTGTAATTGTAAATTTAGATTAAGCTTTGCTTTTTCAAATGGTTAATTTTGTTAGAATTGGAGGAATTTGTTTTTATCCATTATTAAAGCTATATTTTATTACATTCAGTTGTTTATCTTATGGATGGCATTGATGATCGTAGAAGAAAACGGCGAGACATTTATCCCCAACTAAAAGACAATCAAAATTCTCGCCGTCGAAAATTGTATGCTCAAGCAAAAGAGCAGCAATTAGCGCATTCAAAATACCTTCAAGGTGAAGGTATTATTTATACAGGAATAAGGATTTATTCAAAACTTTTATTTTATATCTATGTTCCATGCCATTTTATTCATATGTATATAATTTAGTCATTTAGTTTTGAGACTATCGAAATAAGCATGTGATTTTCCCTTTTCTCTTCTATTGAATTCGATTCTATTCTATTCATATAATATACATGATTTAATAATTTAGTTCTAAGAGTATTCAAATAGGCATGCCATTTTTAGAATTCTTTTATTTTACGATATATATAATAAATGTTTTTTGCTATTTTATTTGCATAAGAAAGTGGTTTTATCTAGAAAATAACAATATTTTTATTTATTAATTTTATTTCAAATATCTTTATTGCAGCCACTGATTGTAGTGATGGTATATCTTTCACCACTACAATTTCTAAAGAAAATGTCAATGATGAGTATATGGAAGATAGATTTACATCTGATAACGAGGGTGTACAAAAAATTCTACACACTCCAAATTTAACTACGCAAAATATTCCTACTGAATGTTATTTGTTATTACAACCTACATTTTGTTTACATTGTGGTGCAAAAAAGTTTCATGGAGAAAGTAAAGGATTTTGTTGTTCAGATGGCAAGATTAAATTACACATCGATAATGTACCTAATAAATTATATCATCTGTTTACTTCAAATTCTGTTGAAGCATTACATTTTAAAAATATTGCAAGAAGTTATAACAATCATTTTGCATTCACCTCTTTTGGTGTAAAGTGTGACAAAGACTTGTGTAAGAGAAATAAAGGCATTTATACATTTAGAATTCAAGGCCAAGTTTATCATTATATAAACCAATTGTTACCATCCGATAATAATCCAACTTATTTACAGTTATATTTTTATGATACTAAAAATGAATTATCTAATCGATTAAATATTTCTGAAAAATTTTGTGAATCAACTTTGGGGATGTTAATTAATATTTTAAGCGATAATCCTTACTCTAAATTTTTTCGATCGTTGAGCAATATCGATAGATTATATAACTGTCGAATACAAATAAAATGTGATCCAGGTTTAGACCAAAGAGTATACAACACTCCAACATCTTCACAAGTAGCTGCAGTTTGGGTTGATGATGATGCAACTACAAATAACAAAACTCGTGATATATCAATTTATGGTCATTCTGGTACTTCATATAGAGTACATTATTATTTTGGGTGTTATGATCCTCTTCAATATCCATTGTTATTCCCTTTTGGTCAATCTGGATGGCATGAAGGTATTGAAAGAGTGAATAAAAATAATTCCCGATGTCTTCTTGAAACAAATCATGTAAACATCAATACCATAAATTCTCCAGATGAATTGATTGAAAATGAAACTAAAGGTTATTTATCTTCCTATTGGTTTCCTATTATTTTTATTTTGCTTCTTATATTATATTCAGCCTATTTTTTTCCTTTGTAGGTATGAAGAAAAGAAATTCGCGGTTACATGTGTCTTGTCGTGAATATTATTGTTACAAGTTACAAATTCGAGATTCAGGTACATCTTTTTTGCTTCACACTGGTAGACTATTTCAACAATATGTCATTGATATGTATGTAAAAATTGAAACTTCTAGATTAGATTATTTTCGTAATAATCAAAAACAGATACGATCTGAGCTTTATCAAGGAATTGTTGATAGCGTTGACACAGGTGAAAATAGGGGGTATAAGATTGGTAGGAGAATTGTTTTGCCCTCTTCCTTTACAGGTGGTCCTAGAGATAATAAAAAACGTTATATGGATGCAATGGCATTAGTTCAACGATATGGTAAACCTGATGTATTTTTAACTATGACTTGCAATCCTAATTGGGCAGAAATAGAAGAAGAACTAAAGCATAATGATGAGAAACAAAATAGACCTGATTTATTTGCACGTATATTTAGAGCTAAGTTAGAAGAATTAAAAATTGACTTGTTTAAAAGACATATTTTAGGTCCTGTTGCTGCATATATATATGTTGTCGAATTTCAAAAAAGAGGTCTACCACATGTTCATTTCCTGTTAATTTTTAAATATGGTTCAAAAATTACTTCTATTGATTTTGTTGATAACATTGTTTCTTGTGAAATTCCGGACAAAAATTTTTACCCTCATTTATATCCTATTGTTCTGAAACATATGTTCCACGGTCCATGCGGAATATTAAATCCAAATAATGTATGCATGTCAAATCATAAATTATGTAAAAATAAATATCCTAAAGAATACACCAATATAACTTCTCTTGGTAACGATTCATATCCGCGATATAAACGTCGTAATGATGGTCAAAAAGTTAAAATTAGGGGACATTTCTTAGATAATAGATGGATTGTACCTTACAATCCTTATTTAACATCTAAATATGATTGTCATATTAACGTTGAAGTTTGTTCAACTGTTAAATATTTATATAAATATGTTTATAAAGGACACGATCGAATAAATTTTTCTGTAAACCAGAATGACAAAGACAATGACATTGACGAAATTTCAAGATATCAAACTGCTAGATGGATTTCACCTCCAGAGGCAATGTGGAGAATTTATGGCTTTATATTATCTGAAATGTTTCCATCAGTGTTTTCATTACAATTACATCTTGAAGACCATCAACCAATTACTTATAGAGATAGTGACAATTTACAATCAATTATAAATAGAGATTATGTACAAAAAACCACGTTAACTGAATATTTTTCTACTAATATTACAGATGAAAAAGCTAGATCACTTACATATAAAGATTTTCCTTCTCATTTTGTGTGGAATCCAAATGGACGAATTTGGACTCCACGAAAGCAAAAAAATGTAATAGGTAGAATAGTTACAGCTAATCCATCTGAAGGGGAAAGATATTATTTGCGCCTTTTATTAAACCATATTAAAGGATCGACTTCTTTTCAAGAATTACGAAATGTAAATGGCATACTAATGTCCAGCTTTCGTGAAGCAGCTCTTTCACATGGTTTATTAAGCGGAGATAATAACTGTGAATTATGTCTAGCTGAAGCAATTGTTTATCAAATGCCTCTTTCATTACGAAGATTATTTACTACCATATTAACATTTTGTAGTCCTAACAATCCACAGCTATTATGGAATAAGTTCAAAAATTATATGTTCGAAGACTTTGTACATCAAGGTATGTCATTACACAACGCTGAAGTAAAAGCTTTACGATATATACATTCTATATTAGAACCATTGAATAAGAATATTAATGATTATAAATTGGTATCATTCCATATAAATACAGAAGAAGACGAAATATTAACTACTATGATTTCTGAGGAGTTGAAAAATAGTAACATTCAAAGTAACAATTTTGATGTGACTTCTTTAAATAAAGAACAACTGTATGCTTATAATATAATTTTACATCGAATTTTCACTAATGATAATGGTATGTTTTTTGTCGATGGACCTGGTGGAACTGGCAAAACATATTTATATAAAGCTTTACTTGCAGCTGTACGGTCAAAAAATTTAATTGCTATAGCCACAGCTTCTTCTGGAGTTGCCGCATCTTTGCTGCCAGGTGGTAGAACTGCACATTCTAGATTTAAAATTCCTTTAGATATAAATGATGATGTTGTTTGTTCAATAAGTAAGCAGTTTGCATTAGCAGATCTTTTTAGAATGACTAAATTAATTATTTGGGATGAAGCACCAATGGTAAATCGTTATACTATAGAAGGTTTAGATAGAATGTTGAGGGATATAAATGAAATAGATATACCATTTGGTGGGAAAGTGATTGTTTTGGGTGGTGATTTTAGACAAGTTTTACCAATTGTTCAAAAAGGTAACAAAGAAGATATACTGAAAGCAAGTCTCGTTTTTTCATATTTATGGCCTTGTTTTATTCGTTTGTCATTAATACAGAATATGAGAGCTCAATTTGATCCATCATTTTGTAATTATTTACTTCGGATTGGAAATGGTACATAAAAAGAACATTCATGTCAAATGATTACACTTCCAGTTAATATAACAGTAAAATTTGTGGAGGAATTTCAATCTTTAAAAAAATTAATTGATATTGTTTTCCCAAATATAGAAACTTATGTGGAAAATTTAGATAGTATGATTAATAGAGTTATATTAACCCCAAAAAATGAATCCGTGGATCAAATAAACAATATTTTGCTCAAAAAAATTCCAGGAGAAATATTTACATATTACAGTTTGGATGAATCTATTGATAAATCTGAACAAAGTATTCAAGAAGATTTTTTAAATACATTGACTCCAAACGGTATTCCACCACATGAACTTATTTTAAAAAAAAATTCTCCAGTCATGCTCCTCCGAAATATTAACCCATCCGAAGGTTTATGTAATGGCACAAGACTTATTTGTCGAAGATTTGATAAAAATATAATTGACGCAGAAATTGCCATTGGAGAATACCGTGGCAAACGAATATTTTTACCTAGAATTCCATTTTTACCTCTCGAAAGTGACAAAACTTCAATTCCCTTCAAAAGAACTCAATTTCCCATTCGTTCATGTTTTGCAATGACAATAAATAAATCACAAGGTCAAACTTTAGACTTTGTTGGATTATACCTTCCAGAATGTGTATTTTCCCATGGACAATTATATGTTGCTTTGTCAAGAGCAAAAACAAGTAAAACTATTAAAGTTTTGATTAAGCCATTAAATAAATCTAATATACATACTATATGCACAAAAAATATTGTTTATCGCGAAATTCTTGCTTTTATAACATCTCTATAGATATTTTCACAGTACTTCTTGTTTGATTGATTTGTAGGTATAATTGAAATTAGGCTTGTTGCTAAACCAAAGTATAAAATTAACCTGTATAATTAATTCAGTTGTTAGTTGATATAATGGACTAACATAATCAATGTAGAGCTTTCTTGTTTATAAATAAAATTACTTGTTTAATGCCGATTTCAATTGCATATCCATATTATATAATTTGTAATATTTATTGGAGTATTTTTATTCATCTTCCTTCTTTTTTTTTGTTCCTTTTTTAAAATTGGTGCTAAAAACCATAGCGTTGTTCTTCAAGCTATTCACCTTCTTCCTCATTTAAATCTTTTCATTTAAAAAGTTTACATTTCTTCTGATAGTCTATGGTTGATGGATTGTTTTTTATGTTTTAGTTGGATATCTTGGGTTTGTTTCGTTGAAAATGTAACACCAAAATGTAAGGTTGGTTTTGGCTAAGAAGTAAAGTTGTAATGTTTCTCGAGAATATAGCTTCCATTGTCACTGAAATTACTGTAGTAAAATATTTTCATGCCAATGGGGAAAATTATATACCACCAATACCATTAAAAAAAAATCTATAATAGTTTGTATTGTTTTCTTTCACCTTTTAGGTTAACTTCTTTTATTTGTATGGGTGACACTGACTTAGGGTTTGAATTTGTGTTTCATATACCAGTGACCAATGAGATGGACCAACACAGAACCATGGCAGGCTACAGGCATCATGTTTCACATGAAGAATTGAAGACTCGTCTTGCTTCAATATTCTAACGTCTTTGTCAGGTTAGAAATGGCAATTAATTCCGCTTTTATTTTCATCCATTTAGTGCTATGTTACAAAAAAATACATTAGTTGGTTAGTGTCCTGATTGTAACAATACTAAAAGAGGGTTTTTCAATCCTATTGTTTGTTGGACACAACTGTCATCAGCAACCACCATGATGTCGTGTGGTTGTTTCTTACTTGTCTCCAATAAAGCTTAGCTCTTTTGTTTGTTTCTTACTTGTCTCCAATAAAGCTTAGCTCTTTTGTTTCTGTTTGTCCTTGGGAGGAAAGCTACTAAATGAAAACCTCTGCCAGAATCAAAATCCTCTAAATCAACACCTTTGTCATTTGGTTCTTTCTTAGACAAACACAGAACCACGCAAGTGGCAGGGTACAGGCATCATGTTTCACATGGACAATTGAAAACTTCTCTTGCTTGAATATTTTAACGTCTTTGTTGGTAAAGGTTAGAAATGGCAATTGATTCCGCATTTATTTTCATCCATTTAGTGCTATGTTACAAAAAAATACGTTTGTTGCTTAGTGTCCTGATTCTAACAGAGGGTGTTTGAATCGTACTGTTTGTTGGACACAACTGCCATTAGCGTTGGTTGTTTCTTACTTGTCTCCAATCAAGCTCATTTGTTTCTGTTTGTCCTTGTGAGGAAATGAAAACCTCTGCCAGAATCAAAATCCTCTAAATCAACACCTTTCTCATTTGGTTGTTTCTTACTCATCTTCAAACAAGAAAATCCTCTGTAACAAACTTCCCTCTTGTACCAAAAGGAGGAAACCTCTGCTAAAATCAAAATCAAAATATCCTCTACATTTTGGTTTCATTGTTTTCCACTCCAAGAACCCTCTGTAACATCAAAGAAGTTCCCTATTTTGCCAACATGTCGAAACAGAGAGTTTTGTGGAGAGCAGATATAAAGCTGTCTGTTTTCTTTCAATCAGGTGGAGATCGTTTTCGATTTGACATTTTTTTTGGGCTTAACAATTAGGGATAAACTTATTACATGAATTTTATCCTTCAAAATTTGTACCCTATTTATTATTTTCAAAAAGTTAATTATTATTTTTCAAATACTTTCCGTTGTCAATTCATTAATTAGGTAACATTGAAAGAGCTTTCATTTGCATCTATTCTATCATATGCCCACAATAAAGGCCATGCCCTCTAGAAGCATATCTTTAGCCTGTAAAGCTTATTTTATAGGCTCCAATATAATGAAACCATTGTGGCTACAAAAACTAAATGGATAGAACATGTATGAAAGCAACAACTTGCATCTATAATGTTCTAATTTCTATTACTATTTTAATCATTAAGATTTATAAATTAGTGTGAAGAATAGTGGCTTATTTCCACAGACACACTTTCAATTCGTTGGCTTTTGATTAATTTTCATCTGAAAATTAAACTTAATTCTTTAATGCTTATTCTTTGTTATTTATGTGGAATCTCAATGGACAAATATAGTGACCGATGAAGATAAAAGCAAAGAAAGAAAAAGACTCAAAAAAAAAAAACAGTGGTACAGAGGTTTTTGTATATATATTATCCTAAATTCTTTTAATTATTTCAAAAATAACATCTTGTAGTTTCTGCTAAATTTCTTATTTCTTATTTTGGTAGGAAATTCAAGTACTTAACATTTAACAATTTCAACCATTCAAATATTGTGCATATTACATATTACGGTAGTGAAATTTGAAGTCTCACATATCTGCTTTATCTCTGTGCACACACTGTTGACATATCTGCTTTATCTCTGTGTAGACACTCTTGCTTTATTGGCATTAGAAAAAAGAAATTTCTAATATCACTAGCTTGTATCTATATATTTATGTTTCTCTCATAGTCCCTCATGAAAGCTAAAGAAGAACAGCTCATTATTATAATGGAGTGGAGTTCAGAAAGAATGTAGATATACTACAATAGAAGTTGACAAAGGAGGGATTAGGTACAATGGTAACAAGCACATTAAAAGCTACCTTGTTGACTATTTTTGAAGAATTAAACTGTTGAATATGAATTTTCAGGGCATTAGATTCACTGGCAAAAGAGAATTCTAAAATGGCTTTGAAGACGTTGCAACTTCCTCTATTGCAACAGCTCAAGAGAAGATAACAACATCTCTCTGAAGACGCTACAAGTTTCTCTATTGGAAGATAACAAGACAATGCAAATTCAAACCAAAGGCTAACTAAAAAAGATATGTTTGTGAAAATATATTCAGTCTGTACTTTCACAAAAATAGTTTATTCACAGCAATGTTGCTCTCTGCTTGTCAAATTGCAGATGACAGGAGCACATCACTACCCTACAACAATACAATAGTAGGTTTCAGTCAGAAGTTGCTACAACCAATGAGATACTTAACCTCGTTGAGAAAGAGAAAGAGACAGTGGTAAGAAGTTTTCAAGTTTTGAAACGTCATTATACTTCTCGGCACAAGCGACTAACTTCGTCTCAGAGTAAGTATAATCTTTATTTATCAATTATCCACAATCATGTTCTTCATCTCTCAGAGTAAGTACAATCTTTATTTATCAATTATCCACAATCATGTTCTTCATCTCTCACAATCATGTTCTTCATCTCTCAGAGTAAGTACAATCTTTATTTATCAATTATCCACAATCATGTTCTTCATCTCTATTACCATCTTAGGGCAAAAATTGATAAGTTACTTTATTTATATTACAATCATTAGAAGAAAATCTTCTTGCAACTTTGTGTAAAACAACTAAATACAGAAAATAAAAACAAAGCTTTTTTGCAAGAGAGGAAAAATCCACATTCTCTTCCATTTATTTATTTTTTTTACCTGAATAACCCAATGTGTTATTCCTTCACAATCAAACCCAACTTCATCATCTGTTATTACTGTAAGAGTTTTATTTTAAATAAAAATGTTTTCAGTGTAATATGTAAGTTTTTATTTCAAAAAATATTTCAAAATTGTCTAAAATTAAATTATCTTTACAAAGATGTTAGTTTTACAATATTCATATGAATTCTCAAACAAAAAAAAAAATTTCTTCTTTGCCATTGCACCGATATGCTATGGAAAGTAAATACCCAGTATTTCTTCAACAAAAGATAAATGTTTCTTTCTTTGTCATTAATTATTCATTAGTAACTCCTACATTAGTAACTCCTAGAAGCAAATATACTTTCCATGCCAAGAGTTTATACCATGATAGCAATTCCTACCGTGAAAAATGAAGATCACACCAGTTTATCTCCTAATTGCCTACGTTGCCTATCATATTTCTGTCATTAGAAATGGAAAGATAAATATGGGACAATTCACAGCAACATATATTCAATATGTAAGCATTGTTATTTTATATAACTTCTTTAAGCTTTTTCCTAAAAGAATAAAAAAAATAAAATATGAAATAGTTATCTTTACCTATAAACTTAATTATTATGTCTAAATCTTATTTCCTAAAATTTAATCACCAAAACGCTCTCTTTCTCTTCATATTCTTTTAATTAACCATTCAAAATTTATATCTTTTACTTGAGAATTTAACATTTTACCGTCTGTAGCATAGCATAAGAAATAGCATAAGAAAAGATGAGTACTTCTGTTAAGTTGTAATGGATGAGTTAAACACTATACAAAGACAATTTGTGAAGCGAGAAGGAGAAGGATTTAACACCACAGAAAAACTTTATACTAATAAGCAAAGGATTTATGTTTTTTTACTATATAAGCAAAGGATTTAGCAACAAAATGTGTCGGCCAAAATATTACTTCAAGATTCAAAACCAAAAATGGACTGTCAATGAATGGCTGCAAATTTTTCATTACCAGAAGAAGATCTCTATTTTTCCACCACCTGTATTCATTTTCCAATTTCCAACGAAAAAATATCTCTTCATCCTTTTTTCCTGGAAAATATCTGCATAATATCTAGACATCACACTATTATATATATACCTTAGGCAGTTAACTTCTCTTTGCATCTGAACATCTAAACAAGGTATGTTGTTGTTTTCAACAAAAAATTGTCTCTTTCTTCAATTTTTTTTATATCAGTAATAATACTATCTTATCTTTCTTCTTTCTTCTCATGAAGATTAAACACTAACTCTGCTGAAGGAGATCTGCTGAAGGAGATGGCAACAAATTACAAATTTATTCCAGAAATCACTCCAACAGAAAGAAATTGGCAAGTGAAGATAATTGTTGCGGAGAAAATGTCTGCCAAACAAGCAAGAAATAGTAATAACAAATATCAAAATATGGTGCTGATGGATTTTAAGGTAAATACCTTCACATCATTTTTCATAAAATATTTGAATATCAATTCATATATTACTATACTTTCATATTTTTTATAACATGTAGGGAAACAAGGTTCATACAACATTATACGATGGAAATATCACTGCCTTTGAAGATGAGCTTCTATTGAGCAAAACATATATCATTTCAAATGCTACTGTGAAGGACACAAAACCTGAGTACAAAGTTTTAAACGGTGACTTTCAATGGACAATCACTGGAAAGACTCGAATCAAAGAAGTAAATGAGAATAATATGGAGTTTCTCTTTTGTACATACAACTTCACTGCTTTTGATCAACTTGGAAAGCACATGGATTCCAACAATGACATAAGTAATCCTTCTAATACCCAATTTTCTCTCCATTTATAGCTTATATTTCTTTATGAGTTCACTCATATATTCATTATGTATTAACTTATTTCCTATAGTTAATCATAGTTTTTTAAACTTCATATTTTTATTTTAATTCATTCATAAATTCTGTGTTTTACTTTCCCTAACTTTCTTTCTATTTTTACTATGTTTAGCCATTCTTGCAGCAGCTATTGATATGAGGCCAAAACGCCTTATCCAAACCCGCTATGGAAACCAAACTTATGTTCAGGATGTTGTACTGATTGATAAAACCTTCAATACAATCATTTTGACTATGTGGGACAGCTATGTGGACAAAGAATGTACTGTGCTTGCAGAAAAAATTGCAAAAAAACCTATCATCTTGGCAAACCGTCTTAAAGTTTCATCTTTCAATGGTAATGCCTACAATTATCCAATTTTTTTTCCTTTTTAATTAAAATGTATATTAATTTATACAGATTAATGCAGGTTTAACCCTGTCAACGAAAATAAATAGCACATTCTTCATAGATGCTGCATTTGAGAAAGTTGCAGAGTTTCGAGGATGGTAAATATCTATACTCTACATTATTTATATGTTATTAATTATGTTAAACTTTCAAATCATATAATGTAAGGGTGGAAGCGCATAACGAAGAATTAAATGAGTTTACATTGGAGAAATCTCTTCCAGCTACACCAACAAAATTGTGTAGTCCACCACATAAAAAATTGACTGACATACAGAATATGAAAGGCAGATTATTAGGGGTAAGTTTTTTGAATTATATAAATAGTATTTAAGTTTTTTGGATTGTATAAATACTATTTATTGTTGTGCTTTCATTAGTTGACTACAAATATTTTCACAGAGGAAATATTTCTGGATTAAAGCCAAAGCGAGCATTATAGCCAGAAACCAAACTTTCTGGTATATGTCTTGTATTAATTGTAATAAGATCAGTCATGCAGAATTCGGTGAAAATTTTGCTTGTATTTACTGCAAATACCCTTCTTCAAAAGCCGTGCCTAGGTAATAATACTAATTAGATTTCTCACCAATATATATCATATTTTCTTATCATTAAGAAATTTTTTACATATATTAAATTTCATTTCTATTATTACAGGGCAACTACTAATGTGCACCTAGAAGATACAACTGGAATGTTAACTGCAAGTGCAATTGGTAATCCCGCTGAGATACTATTAAAATCTGATGCTGAAAGTTTAATGCATACTTCAAGACTGGTAAGATATATATCATTTTTTCTATTTCATAGCTGACTTACTCTTATTACTAACAAAGTAAAATTGTCAGGGAAATAATGTCAACATAGAAGAAGTTGTACATCCTCAAGAATACATATTCTATCTGAAGGTGACACAACTAGAGCCAAATACTGCTGAATATAAGTATGATGTTGTGTTTGTCCTTCCTCCATCATCTGCTATTGATGAGACAGAAGAAACAAGTAAGAAAGACACCTGCTCTACTATGGATGATGAAACAGAAGAATCCAGTAACAAAGACAACCATTTTCCGTATCTCATTAGCAACACTTCTTCTGATACTCACGACATTTCACCACCAGCAAAACGGAGTTCAACTGAAGAAAAGAGTTTCACTATAGATGCCAGGGCAAAAAATGATATCTGCAATTCAGAAAATGTTTATGTTAGGGGAAAAGGAAAGCTGGAGTAATCATCTGCAACAAAAATCTCCATCTAAACCATCTTTTGTATGTTTTGCACAAATGGTTTAAATAGCATCATTCAAAAAATATTTCTCTTGTTGCTGTTGATACTTTTGGTACTGTTAATACATAGATAAAAATATGAAGAATGATGCTTTAGTAATGGAGAAGAATATGTACAATAATGTTTTTGTACTGAAAACAGCCTTTTATAAATATATATATCTCCTTTTATATATATGTTTTTTTACATTTCTAAATCAACAATCATGAAAAGTATGTATTCATTCCTTCTGAAGTATTTTGTATTAGGTGTGATTCAATTCATTCTTTCTGAAGTATTTTGTATTAGGTGTGATTCAAATTCCTGTGGAAACAAGGATGGGGTGATGAAGAGGAAGAAGTCCTATGATCACCCAAAAATATAAGAAAAATAACTGACATTAGTTAGTTGCTTTGGCAGCTGTGGATAAGTATAAATATAGTGTATGACTTTAAATATGTATTGTAAAATTTAAGCTTTTCAAATCCAAAATGTTTTGGAGAGGACAATTTTTTATGTTAGGCTGGTTGACATTAAAATAGGTATTGTATGTGACATTACTTAGCCAGTTATCATCCCAAAACCAAACTTTAAGCAAGACAAATTTATGGTATAATATGCAAAGGAAGAACGCCCACACGGAGAAACGCCATTCCACGGAATGTGCCTCCGTTCCACACGGAGACAGAGACAGCGCCACGGCGTGCCTCCGTTCACACGGAGCCACGGGGTGTCTCCGTGTGGAACAGAGGCACGGCGGTGCCTCCGTTCCACACGGAAGCACGGGCTGCCTCCGTGTGGAGCGGAGGCACGGCGGTACCTCCGTTCCACACGGAGGCACGGGCTGCCTCCGTGTGGAGCGGAGGCACGGGCTGCCTCCGTGTGGAACGGAGGCACGGCCCGTGCCTCCGTTCCACACGGACTACAAATATGATTATCTATTATGTATCAATTTCAAGCCCCAAACTGTTTATTTGCTGTAATATTGAAGGTTCGTCACTAGATACATGTTTCATAATAATTGACATGCATATTCAGTAATGTGATACAAATAATTGTAATTGTCACAACTCACAACAACACTCATTGGGCTGCATACTTTAAATCTTCCCCCTTTTGGGTTAAAGGGTGTATGGAAGTAGCAGCCGATAATTCACATAAATCCAGCGTGCTTTGAGTATAAAAATAGAGATATGAAAGGAGGGGTATACAGTCGATGCAATACATGTTTGATAATTCTGATGTTCGTCGACTTTCTTATTATTCTTCATAGGAAGCTGCTAATGTTGACCGCGTTTCCTACTTCCAAAGAATAGCCGGTGAAGCACCAATATTGCAGATATAGTGCCAAAAGGAATCACCCATCTGTCTTGACAATATCAAGGAAGTTCAAAACTCAACATAACATTTGGTAAGCAATTTTAAACACAACAAGACAGCATTATGTGCAAGATTACCATTTCTTTCTCTTCTTCAATACTCTCCACTCTGCAACCTTTCATGCCAGAGTAGTACTAAATTTCCTTCAAAAATTCAATTCTTATTTTCAACCCATATTTTCTCAGAGTCAAGGGTTTAATTGTCAAAGTCAAGGTTATACAGACTTAATTGGAATAAATTATATTCTTGGTGCTTATGTTAGTTACAATGGATAAATCTATCTGGGTTAAGATGAATTAGAATTTAAGTTGGAGACTTACTTATTTATCCTTGAAAGTTGGGAGGTTCCTTTGCAATTGCCCACTAATTTACCACTTTTTCCTCACATACACACAACACACACAACACAACAGCAGCAGACGCAGAAGACGAAACCGAGAAAGAAAAGAACCGAGAAAGAAGAAAAAAAAAAGGGAAAAAGAGAAGGAAGAAAAGAGAGGAAGCTACCAACAAAATTCAGACTTCCGGCAGTCAATTTCTTCTTCTATTCTAAGGTAAAAAATATATATTGTGGTGGAGCTTTGTGATGAAATGTTAGGGCTTTTAAATATATATTGTGGTCGAGCTTTTAGGCTTTTAAATTATAGTTTATGATAAAGCAGTCATCTATTTCAGCATTTTGAGCTATTGATTATAGTGAATTGGAAGAAATGATATTTGGATGGTAAGATTTTGATATATAGGGTATAATTCGAAATTTGGATTATTGTTAAATGATATTTAGTTAGATTGGTTGAAAATAACTTAGCTTGAGTTCCTACTTTGGATGAATATTCAGATTATAAGAAAGGTAGTTTGGATGAATATTGAAATTATTATAAGAAAGGGGCTTTCGATAAGATTGATGTATGTAGTTAGATGGTATTGGGGTATTGGAAATGAGGAATACGAACAAGTATTGACATGAAATATGGTTGTATCTCATTGTCAGCATTTTAGCGCTCAAATGCAGATTAATAATGCAGAATCACATATGTTTATTTTCTCAGTGGGAAATTCGTGCTGGGAACAGAGGAAATTGTTGACTAAAGTATAAATTTTGATATCTTGCCTTTGGTACATCTGCAGTTGAACCTTCCACTCTCTTCGGATATTAAAGGGTTCTGATGTCAGTTTTTCGACGACCAAAACTTCTCTTCATTAGCTCACATTTTGGAATTAGTAGACGTTATTTTTTTTGCATAGTGCATATTTCCTTTTTAAATTGGGATGAAAACTTTATGGTTACAAAGGAAAGTTTCATGCATATTGTATGACCTTACCCCCCTTTAGCTAAGTTACTTGAAATATAGATTTACTTAGGACAGATCTCGAAATCATTTTTTTTATTTGCTTGGGTTGATGCATGAAAATATGCTTTTTTGTTTATATGCACAATTATGAAAAGATGTTTGCGTAGGAGATATTCTTATGATATGTGGTGGCTTTCTTCTTATTTCATATTCTAATATTCCAATTGAATACCAATTTCAATTAGCTTACACGTTTGGAATACTTTAGAATTTACAATGTTTTAGAACAAGTAGAACTAATCCAAAATACATAAAATATCATTTTATTCATAATAGGAATGAAGATGACAGTGAATAATATGGTTTATAGTAGCAAATTGATGATAATGATGATAATTGGAGTTTGATATATTTAGATTTTGATTTTGTTAAGAGGGATAAATATGGATGAATTTGGCATTCAGATGTAAGGTTTTCATTCTCAATTTCGATTGACCAGCAAGTAGCAATGTCCAAATCTGGGTATTTCAATGATGCTTGTTTGAAAGTGAAGCAAACAACCTAAAAAAGCCTACACTCTAAATCAACCTCAATTCATATCCATGTGCCTGCAGGCTGTTAATTTTCGCTTTGATTATATTGCAAACACTTTACTTTGATAATCTTTAACAATTTGTATCTTCTTACAGATGTCTTTACAGTATATATTGTCACCAAATCAATGGTATCCTGCTACAATCACTCAATTCCCGAATTACACATATATGAAAGATTTTGTCGATTTAATAGATGCAGATGAACAAGCCTTTCTGTTGAGTAGTAATCTACATGAATTTATCTATGGCATAATGTATAGAGATGAAGGAAAACAACAATTTAGCAGCAAATTGGTGCATGAATTCATAATGAGATTGGTAGACAGTGGAAAACAGAATGAAATCTGGATTAAATTAAATGATTGTTTAGCCCGCTTTGGCTTGCAAGAATTTTGTCTTATCACAGGCTTACCATGTCATGAAGTATCAGTTAACCTCAGGGATGACAATCACATACTTCGAAATCAGTATTTTAATGGAAGGAGAAAAATTACCATGGCAATGTTGTTTCAAGCATTTCATGCATGTCAAAATAAAGAAGATAAATTTAAACTCGGCTTGGTTATGCTGGTGGAATGTGTGTTAACACCTACTGGAAGACACATTGATTCTAAAACTCTTGCCATGGTGGAAGATATTGACAGTTTCATTGACTATCCATAGGGACGCAGTGCGTATTTTGTTTTGTTAAATTCATTGCAGCAATCTCATCTTCAAAGAATACATAAGCTACAACTAAACCAAGACAATGAATGCAAATATACTTTACATGGTTATCCACTTGCATTTCAGGTATTTCCATATATTACTATAAATATTTAGTGTAGTTAAACCTTTAACAATAAAATCTAATATCTAACATTCATATTCATTTTGTTTCAGTATTGGATATACGAAGCTTTCCCTAAAATTGGAGCGAGATTTGGCCAACGAAGATACAAAACGGCACAAGCTCCAAGAATGCATAGATGGAAACCAACACAATTTTTGACAGAAGAAACTATCAAAAAGTTTTTGGCTACCAAAAAGGTATTTCAACCAATTAATTATATTCATTAGCCTATAACTATAGCTATATTTTTAAAGACATAATTTAATTATATAATTCTCAACTTATTTTATTTCAGATTAGAGTAATTGCCATTCTCAAACCGGATGAAGAAGAGGTAGAAAAAATTTGGTATGCCACACTTTCTTTACCCCATGACAATGATCATCATATACTAGATGATATTGCTAAAGGACAAAACAACAATCTAACATGCTATCATGATGATTATCCTCCTACAACGCATACACATGTTTCATTTGGAATTGGTGAAACTTCTACCGGTGAATCCAATCATCTCACCAAACAAGAAATTCAAGATATGTTCAACGCTCATAGAGAACAAACAAAAAAAGACATGAAAGTTATGTTGGAGGTACACAGACAACATATAGCATCAGATATATCACATTTATGCAATTCCTTCGTTGATGTATCAAAAAAGCACTATGAAGCACTTCTTCAAAACCAACAAGAGTTGTTTCAACACCAGCATGATTGGCATGAAGAACACTTCCAACAACATGAAGAATCTGAACAACAACGGGATACACACATGGATTTAAGCATGAAGGCACGCTTTGAAAGCAATTTGAATTACATAAGTGAAGAAAACACCAGTATATTAAATAAAGAGAAAATACAATTCCATAAACAGTTTCCATTAGAAGATTATCCTTTGGAAAAATACACAAAACTTACAAACTGGATGCTGGCAAATCCACCTGAGTAAGAATTATAAAGAATTTACCTATCATACTTTAACTTATACATATTTTATCCAATTTAAATTATCTTTATGCAGTGCATTGTGGAATCATGTCAATTTATACAAACGATGTACACTGGAAGCTATTTTAGATACAACACAAGCCATCAACATTAAGGTCAGTAAACTTTTCATATTTCTACTATATTTTCATTTGGCATTTGGTTTACTAAATCCATACTTATTTAATATCCATTTTTCTCTTACTAGCTTCTTGAGGAAGAACTTGTATTATTGAGGCAATATATGGATGATGCTTCCAATCTTGTTTCAAAAGAGTATGCAATCTTGGATTTTGAATTTCAAATTGAATGTGATAATCATAACACAATGGAGAAATGTATAAAGGAAAAAACTGCAAGCATAGGTCAAAGATATCTTGATATCAGAAAATTGGAAGCATATATGTTTGGTATTACCCCAATGGCCGGTAAAGCATGGGCGAAGTGCAATTCTTTATTAATTCCTTGTGAGTCTCCAGGCAATAACTGGTATCTTCTTCATGTAAATCTGGAGGAATGGAAATTGAAGCTATATGATTGTAGTAACACCATTCATATGCCATATGAAAACATGGAATTCATCAAGCCGATATTGAATGTCATCCAATATTTGTTACTCTCGTCATCATTCTTCATTGGGCTAGACTTCAGAAAAAACAGAAAAAAAAGTATGAAGATAGATATAATATCTGAATTACCATGTGCAAATAACGGGTAAGCAATATATTCATTATTTTATTCAATTTATATTATATATATAATCTAATCCACATTTTTTTTTCATAGGCCAAACTGCTCTATTTTCTTGCTAAAATATATAGAGTGCTTGGTTCTAGGATATCCAATCAAATCAATTTCGTCAGATAGAATGCTAATGTACAGACGAAAAATGGCGGTTGATCTTTGTTGGAACAAATACTTCCGTCCTTCATAAATCTCATTAAGCAACCATATATCATTCAAACTGCAAATACAGAGGTATCAAATTCTTCGAATAACCTTCCTTCACAGTTGATTAATAGCTATCCTTAAAGATGAAAAGCTTGATAATATTATTGCAGCCACTTATTATGTATGATAAAGATTATTCATATTCTTTACATTCTTCTTTCTGTGCTGGCAGGCAAATCATGACAATCTGAAATATTCCAACCCATCCTAAAATTGAAGGTGCCAACATTGAAGGTGTCATTCATTTATTGATTTTAGCATTCTATTTTATATTTTATTATATTTTATGTATTCAATCTTCGAGCAAATAGAAAAAAACAAACAAAATATCAAAACACACGTAGAAACTGTCAAACATTGGAGAGCTGTATGTATTTGTCCCAAGTTTAATAATTCCTAAAATACTGAATTTCTTATGCGCTAACCAATGACTTGTTTAAAAGTGTAGTGGAATGCAATGCTACACCAAGGCACCAAGGAGATGTTTCAATATCCAAGGAGATGTTCCTTGATAGGTTTGATTTTCATTAGGAATTTCTAGATAAGTTTGATGGAAAATGTAATTTTGTCCTTTGAGAATTTCTTGGTCACTTCTTGATGAGGTTGTGAGAAAAAATGCTGGGAGTGCATTTCAAGATTTTGGGGTTGATGAGTGTGTTCAACATTGTAAAGGGTATCTCAATCTGTGGTTTTCTTCACTTCGGTAGTGAAATTTTGTGGTTTTTCAGATTTGTAATAACTCTAAAAGTTGATGGATTTTAGGGCTGAAGAACTGATGCCGATCTATCATTAGACGGCAATTGGTTGTGGTTCTGAGACTGTGCCGCCAATTGCTGGCAGTGTTGTTGTTTCTGGTTAGTACAGACTGAGGTTAGGACAATGGTTTCAATCATAAGATTGAGTAGAAAAAAGAGAACAGGAGGTGTGAACCGGCTGTTCATTGATGCACATATTGCAGGTGTTGCACAAGAGAATGTTGCTTGAGCTAGAATGGAAATGGTTGGAGGTGTACAAAACAAGAGTTGATCAGGCAAACAGGTGTACAGCTCAGATTAGGCAGGCAATTGCTGACTCTAAAGCTGAACTTGCTGCCATCTGCTCCGCAATGGGAGAGCGACCAGTACATATTAGGCAGGTGAGGATATAAAATATTTTAGTGATTAGAATCAATAAATTGCAGTAGATAAAATGTTGTGATGATTTTGAAATATTGATATTATTTTCTTGTGAGTTGTTGAATATACCAATGAAATCATTCGAATTCAAATATAAATTTAATCAGTCTCAAATTATAGAGCATTTAGATTTAAAGGTTTTTGTGCTTTTGAAATACTGTTTTGGCATAAAAACTTGTTAATAGTCACTATTAAGTGTGTAAAAGGAAACATGAATTCACTTAAATACTAAGATTACCAAATATAAAGTATACACGTAGCTACTAAAAAAGTATAGGTAGATACAATTTGTTGTGAGATTCATTCTGACATTTATCTTTCATTGACAGTTTGATCAAAATCCTTAAAACTTGAAGGAAGAACTTAGAGCCATTCTTCCACAGATTGAGGAAATGAGGAAGAGGAAATGTGATAGAAAAAAGCAATTTGTAGAAGTTTTGGAGCAGATGCAGAAGCTTAAGCATGAAATTTCAAATTCAAGTGGATATACTTCTACTACTTTGGTAGTGGATAAAGTGGATTTGTCTCTAAGAAAGCTTGAAGAATTGCAAAGAAAGCTACGGGTACTTGAAAACAAAAAGGTTATTCTTTATTCTATAACAGTATCATTTGTTCTTAACTTGCTTTGTAGTGATTAATTTTTTGACCAACTTGCTTATTCTCTTGGTTTCCGAGTGAATTTGTGAAGCAGGTTCTTTATAACCTCAACACTTTGAACTCATTGTGCTTGGTGCTTGGTATGAATTTCAAGCAAATTGTCAGTGAGGTTCATCACAGTTTAGGAAACTTTGAAGATTCAAAATATATTAGTCATGATACCATACAGTAGTTAGCGAGTAGTTAGCGGCTGCTGTTCAAAGACTCAAGGAGATTAAAGTAGAAATGATGCAAAGGGTATAGGAATTCCTAATATGCATCTTTCACTTTAAGTTCATCATTTTCAGCTTGGTTAAATTTTTATTTTTTCCTTGGCAGCTGCAAGATCTCGCCATGTCCCTCAGGTACATGCGTATTTTTTTGTTATATTACGTACATATTCGTTGTGCTTTATGGCTAACCCGATATATATTTTTATCTTTCTTTTTGCATTTTGTAAATGAGAATTGGGTTTTCTGGGTGCTTGCAGGTGCACAAAATGAAAAAATGGTAGATCGGGTTATGTGTGTGTTGTTACCAAATGGATCTGTTTTATCTAAACCATATAAAGCTTTCAAATGTTTTGATTACCCTCTCTTGTTCATGAGGGTATATTTTACACTTATTCAACACTAAGTGTTTGTTCTTTAGGATGTATATTACATGTATTCATCAGTAAGTGTTCCGAGGTTGCCTTAAAATTTGGGTTTTATCATACTAAAATTTGGCTTAAGTTTGTCCATTTGGATTGTACATTTAGATTCCGCTCTTGTTATTATACTTTTTATCATTCCAATGATATCCTACTCAGAAATTCAGTTTATAGAGACAAAATAAAATAAAGTTTCTCTAAATTGGCGACTACTATTTGTATTCCCATACTAAGAAGTATGAAATTTCATTATCATAGTGGCTTATTGTTCAGGTATTTGGATAAATAGAATTAGAACTATGTTGAGCTATTTGTTCTTGAAAAATGGTGTTTTGTGAAAATAAAATTAATTTGTGATAGAAGTTCAGTGAAAGAATATAAGCTTAAGAAGCATCTTACTTTACCAATACCTTTTATTTATAAACCACTTTTAAGATTAATACTGATGCTGTTATCCTCAATCATTGAATGGAATGTTGCCTTGTAACGATGATCAACCCATCTCCATACAAGTTCAGGTACATATTGTTAACTCGGTTGTTCTATAGATAGTCTGGATAAAGTCAAATTTCATAGTCCTCTTATATGATCCTATATGTCTCCTTCAAAGATTTTCAATTATTAGTATATAAATGGACATGTTTTCTTTTTGTTTCTTCATGGGTGTATTTAAATTTAGTTTTTAGATGATTACAAATTACAACCACAGATTATGTGTTGGGAAGAGAAGAGAAGAAGAGAAATGAGGGGGAAAAGAGGGAAAAGATAGAGAGAAATTCACCTCTTTCTTTTTTTGTTTTTTTTTTTCGGTCTCTCGATTTCTCCTTGGTTGTTGCATCGATTTCTTCTTAGAGATATGACGCATTTGTGAGTATAGTGCATCGATTTCTTCTTTGTTATTGCATCGATTTCTTTATGTTCTGTATATATTGCTTTTGTTTGATGTATTAATCTCCGTTTTCGTCCATTAATATGTATACAAGCTTTTAGGGGTTTGAACTATTAATATATTTTTTTCCTGAATGCGGGTTTCTTCTGTGTACTAGAATTAAACAATGGTAAGGTGGTACTTCCTGAATACTCGGTGTTCTGAGGTTTTTTTTTCTGTGAAATTTGAGTGTGTTGCATGTTTTTTAATAGTATTCACTTGGTTGATTTTTGGGTTTTGCATTGCAGCTTCCACTTTCGTTGCTAAAGACAGCCCAAGGCCACCCAAGCCAATTGTACAAATTTTATTTAACTTGTTTTTTCCTTTTACATAATACTTCAAATTTAGGAGATTAGGAAATTGATTTCTTTTTCCGGATTTTCTTGAATAATAATTATGAAAAATAAAGAGTTGTGGATTCAGTTTTGATTGGTCATACTATGCTGGTTCCTGTCATTTGTGATAGCCGGTGGAACTGAAAAATGGGGAGACATACAATGGGCATTTGGTAAATTGGAACTTGTACGAATTCATCTCCATGAAATTATATGTACCTCCAAGGTTCTTGATCTCTTCTCTTGAATTTATTATTATGAAACCTTGATGTATTCTTTACCCTTTACCCTTTTCTCTTCATTGATTTTTTTATGGTTTTTTTAATGGTTTTATACGATAGGATGGAGATAGGTTGTGGCGAATGCCGGAATGCTACGCCAAGGGAAATATGATTTAAGTATCTTACAGTTCCGAATGAGGTATGCTTTAGAACATCTTTTTTCTCTGCATGTTGTTTTATGTTCTACTTCTCCTATTTGGTTTTTTGCTAGCAATTTATTGTTTGCTTATCTTCCACCATTGAAATTAGATGTAGGATTTTGACAAAGAAGCTTATTTAGATTTCTTCCGCTGGTCTATAAAGCATATTTGGCTTAACGTAAAAAAAAAAAAGGTAAAGTTACTTTGAAATAACTTTTGTCACCAATATGCCGCATTGCCACTCTTAATTTACTGGAACTTACTATCTTTTCCAACTTTAATCAATAAAAAATATTATTTACTTTAGAACTTATTTTACTCATAACCTTTTTGTGCTTAGCCAAACATGCTTAACATTACCTGATACTAAGCTTGTATAAAAGATATACGCTGTCATTGCAGCATGAGAGCAAACTTTGTAAAAATCAAAAGCAGCAGGAAAATAGAGGCTTGAGAATAACGAAATAATATTTGTTGCATCAGACAAAAATGGTAGGCTTTATAAAGTGTACTGTTGATAAATGATGATTCTTATTGTGCTCAAGTCAGGGTCGTTAGAATGATCTCTTTTTTTTAATGATTGCATCTTTTTCCCATGCTTTCCGTTGGTCAACAACCAACAAAAGTGTTCTATCCTTCTTCACTACTCCGACTCTCTTTCTGTCTGGATTGAATCCTTTTTTCCTGTAGTTCAGGATTCCCTCTCTATGCCCATATCTATTTAGTCAAAAGGCATATTGTTTTGCATATGTTAGCTGCTTTGGCGTTTGAATATCATGCACTTACTGGTCTCGAGTGTATATCTTATATTTTTGGGCTGCCAAAAATGTTAAAATCTGTCATACTTATGCATATAGAATCAAATTTATTATCATTATTTTATTTCCTTTTATTTAAATATCTTTCTTAACATGATATGATGAAATCATGTAAATCTATTTCTTTTAATCTCATTTGATTGATTAAATTTTCCTGTTGAGTTTTTATTTGCTCTTCTATCATTTTCTGAATACCCGTTTTCTCATGAGAAATATCTTGAATGCTCAGGAATAAGAACCATGTCTGTTATATAGATATAATTTCCACAGTTTATCATGTGCTCTTGTCATTCAAAAAATCGTGCAGTTCTTTAGTTAACGTCTCTTTCAAACCTTGAATAGGTCATCTCTTCATGGGAAAGGTTTCAATCGATTCTGGTCAAATGTCGAGGGCTACAATGGTCCGTTATTAATGCTAATTTCTGCTGCTCATGAGGATAATAAACATACAAGGAAATGGATTATTGGCACACTCACCTATCAGAGTTTCGAAAATAGGGAAATGTTTTATGGAACTTCTAGCTGTCTGTATGCTATAAGTCGAAACTTTCACGCGTTCTCATCTTCAGGTTGGTAAAGTAGAAAGTTCTTATGTTTGGTGATAATTTTTCAACATTATGAAAGAAATTAGTTTGCCTCACTGGAATAAGGGAATATTTAACTTCTTGGCAGGAAAGGAGAAAAACTTTGTCTATAGCCATCTTCATCCAACTGGTAGGATGTATGAAGCACATCCAATGCCGGTGGGAATTGCTTTTGGAGGATCCGTGGGGAACGAGAGAATATTAATGGATGGGGATTTTGCTATGGTTACTGTGCGCCACCATGCATTTGATAAAACATATCAACATGGTAGTCTTTTCCCCAATGAGGTATAACCCTAAAATTGTCCATATATTAAAGTAATAGAGAGGTTTCACGATTTTCTCGTGGTACAAAGTGTCATGTAATTCTACTGCCATGCCCATTCTGTCACAAAGGATGAGTCTCTTGTATGCATTTCTATTCTATGATTCTATCTGCCTGCTCCTTATGTGGGGGTGACTTATTTGCTTGTTTTAACTTCTCACTTCTACTTGGATGGTGTAAATCTACATGTTTCAAAAATCTTAAAAATCTTTCATTTCTTATTCACTCTTGATTACTCTGACATTTCTTTTTTTACATAAAAAACAAATAGATCTAACTTAGATTGTAAGTTCTATACCTTTAACTAATTTTAAATGAGAAAGATTTTATCCATTATTATTTTATGGCCTATCACCGCACACAAAACAGATCTTTGGACTTATGTCTAAGCTGTTGGTGGAGGTTTATTGGCAGCGGGGAATGGTGGCCAATGAGTGAAAAAAGACATCAATCTTAGAGGTGGTGATGCATACGGGTATTTGCATATATCATAGAGGGTGAAATTATTGGAACTTTTTACTGGTCTCTTGATATTTTTTCACCGTCTGTAGTGAATTCGTTTTATGTCCTATTAAAAGCAATTCAATTATTCATACAACTAGCATTTATTACATGAGAAATCTGTCACTGAGAGGGCTTGCCTATAGTAGGTAATTTCACATTTGATGTACTTTGAGGATTCTTCTGTAATTGTGCTTTCATTGCAAAGTATCCTATGCATTTCATACATCTTGCTAAAATTATCAGAATCCAGATTACTATTATTTCAACAGATCCAAAGCTTCCAAACTTGAAGATGCTAATATGGGCACAAAATCAACTTGACGAGAAAGCTGCTTATCCTCGAATAAATGATTTATCTACTGGAGCACTTGAAGATCCTGCTGTTTGAAGGGAATGACTGCCAATGTCTATATGATTCAGGTTCATCTTTCTCGTGTTGCCATTTGAAGAAAATGATGGGAAGTTTGAAATCTGTGTACTTTTATTTGGCCGACCTTTTAGCGATTCCTATATCGGGCCTAGGAAAATGTGTTAGGTTGGTAGTATTTATCCAGTGGTGAATTCAGCATAGCTCGTGTATAGAGTCCATATATGATTGAGATTGTGGATTTAGTTATTAATTTATGTAAAATAATAATAGACCAGAATTATCTTTATGACTTCCCAATTCCCATTTCTACCTTCACGGTCGGATTGATATTGCCATTGCCGTCTCCATGATACCCAATTATATATCTAATAGCCCCTACCAAATCACTAGAGGCAAGCAGGCAGCAATAAAACTGTCATAGTTTTGATATGTAATCTACTCCTTAAGTTAGGCTTAACATGGGAACTATCTCAAGTTAAAATGTTGTCTTCCTGTTAAACAATTCTTGTTACAAATACTAATTTATAACAGATTTGGAATTCCTCGAATTAAATTAGTGCCCTCGCTCAATTTAATTTTTAATGTTATATTATCACAACAAATATAATTTTTTACTCTTTGAATGAGTTAAAGCTTGTATCTGGTACTAATGGCTCTTACGATACTCTTTATTTTAAGAGTCAATCTTTAAATTTATGCTCAAAGACACTCTTTAAATTAACATTTTAAAGTAAATAATAAGTCTGATAATAAAACACATTCAAATGATTTTAATTTCAAGTGAAGGAAAATATTATAATAATTTGGAGGGAAGTCGGAGAAAATAAAATATAAGAAAGAATAATAAATATATTTTGAGAGTAATAAAATTAAGCGTTAAATATAAAGAGTCAATTGGAATACTTAAAATTTTTTTGCTCTCTAGATTGCAAAATATGATATAAATCAAGTATTAAAAATTGTTGCCTCTATATTCAGCTCTTAAAACAGTGACTACACATATTCTTTGAATTTCAACACAAAGAGTCTGAAGTTCATAAAAAGATGACAGTATAATAAAGCTCATAAATCATCATAACAAACAGAAATGCTTTGCTACTCCTTCAAAATGCCGTGAGTAGAGATTATTGGCAGATGATAACTCATAATTTCTATGGCTCCATTTCCATTTTCCACCCAGATAACATAAATCCAGATAGTATTCTTTGAATAGTCCTGAAATTTAGGCTGGTGAAATGCACTTCCCATTTCTTGAGAACCATCATCAAAATTCAAAGCATAATTAACTGGAAGGATCATACTGGAACTCGACTTGCTGTTTGCCTCTGTTCTTGACTGCCTTTTTTGTTGCTGCTCTCATTTTCCAAATTTCATGTACATGCATATTTTTAACCATTGAAATTTTGTAGGAAAACAATGTGAAATCATGTAGGAGGATATGACAAGGAAGAAAAGGCTACTAGAGCTTATGATTTAGCCTCATTGAAATACTGGAGATCTACTAAGTTTTTCAGTAAGATCTTCAATGTCAAAGTTTGGTCCCTCTTTATTTTTTTTGCCCTGTTCAAATGTTATTTATTGTTGCACATGGTGCTTTTATTGTTTCATCTTTAATGTCGTAACCTTTTTGACTTTTTTCTTTGCATATATACTCATATTGATAACATTTACCTAAGGCTAAGAATATAACATTTACCAGAAATAGAGCTTTGATATAATTCTTTCGTCAATAAAACTGAAGTGTAATATTTATCCATCGATTTCACAAAAAGTCAAGGTTCACTCTTCTGAAATAGCTTCCAGCGAGAAATTTCCACCATCAATTCACCTTAGTAATATTTTCTATCAAACTTTCTTAGGGACTTTGTTATATTAGTACTGTACTTCAAATCCACAGAGATATCTTTGACCAACTTCGAAAGTGTAGAAAGTCGAGTTATAATTCTACCTTGTTCACATTGATAAATTCAAACATTTTGCCTTATAGGGACAAGAAATGTTGTGTTTTTTAATTGGAGTTATTTTACTTTCCTAATTTATATGCTGGTAAATTATTTCATATCACTTTAAAAATTCTTTCCCTTTTTTTTTTTTGTTGGGTTAATTATTTCATATCACTTGGATAATTCTCTCTCTTTTTCAAGAAATTGCTCGTCCCAATTATTTTGAGGCTGCAATGGAAGGTTTTATAATGCATAGTGAAATAGTAAAAGAGCGAAATATTGGGTTTAGTGAGAATAGGAGTAAAATTGGTGCCTTTTTGGATCTGAATGAAGAGGAGATTAGAAAGAGTAGTTCAAGTTCTGATTTTTTGGCTTCTGAAATTACTAGGAATAATGAGAACAGTAGTTCTAAGGATTCTCCTTCACCCCCTTCAATGGGTTGGTTAAAGCAGAAGAACAAGAAGTCACATTGTGTTAAGTGTGATGTTTCTGAAGAGGTTTAGAAACCCCATTTGGATAACAAAAAATTAGAGAAGCAAGGGTCATCTATGTCAGGTACTGATTACTTGTATATTTTTCTTTTGTTATTTATATTACTAATGCTTTTGCTTGTCTCTTATATGATGATATATTTCTATTGGATTAATATAATTCCTTGAATTTTTGTATTGTGTAGAAGTTCAGATTATGAAAGAAATATTTTCAAAATTACTCTCTTGGGAAGATATGTGTGGTTGTGGAAATGGGGTTTGTATTGCTCTGGCTATATCAAATGCTGCTACTGATCTTTGTGGTATATTACATCAAACACTAGATTAATATCGATTAGTTAACACGTTTGCTTAATTTGAAATTGGAATGAATTCGTTTATCATCAGTGCGTGCAACATGTGTTTTATTGGTTTTATTAGCTACAATTTTTTGCCACATTTGGAGATTGGGAGCTTTACCGACTGAGAAGAAACTGATGCATGCAAAGAAGGGAAATGGAGTGGCTTCTTTGTGTTAGTGATCATGTTGTCCAATTGATACCTTCTTAGCAGACATTTCCAGATGGCAGCAACCTTGAGGTATCTTCATAAACATGGAACAATTAAATTCAATATCTTTTTGCCTTATTGTCTATTACATCAATTGCCCGAGGTTTGCAAGTATACATTCACCCTTCTTGTTCTAGCAATTCATGTTTTTTACATTTGCAATACGCCCTTTTTTTGCTACAATCTTTACATTATAGATTAAAGGGAATGGATGGAGCAGAAGGAGAGTACAAAAGTTTGGTATTCTTATTTAACTAATAGGATGAGAAGAGCAAGGAGAGGATCACGATAGAAACGATAGGCCTAATAGTGTTTCTAAATGTGATACTTTTATGCCTATATTATCCTTTTTATTTCCAAGCTGTCTTATTCTGTGACTGATTAATTGGGTATAAAATGGACATAATGTGTAATTCTTGTTGATCCTTTCGTTTTCTTATACTTATACACAGAAGATAAGTAATTCCATCTCATGATTTTCTACATTTATCTTCTATGTACTGAATTTTTATGCCTGTTCATGTCATCCCAACACACTCATTTTCTTACTCAGTATCGTGCCTACTCTTCCCATGATTGGATGAATGTTATCTGTTCTCTTTGATTTGATTGCATCTTTAGTCAATCCCCTTTGCAAATAGTCCGTGTTTATGATTTTTAGGACCTGGAAAATAACCATGTTGATGATTTTATTTTTGTGGGTTTTGTGCATTGTTTCATAACAGTTACTACATGGGATTCTGGTAGTAAACCTTTAGAATTTCTTGGTTAGCATGAAGATGACAGAAAAAATAGATATATATACTGATAAAATGTTGTTAATACTATAACTCAATACAATTGCATTTGGATATAAAGGATGAAATCAATAAGATCTGACTTGTTATTAAACATTTGTTAAAAATCTTGTGCTGTTTTCAAAATAGACTGAATAAAAATCCTTCCTTGTTTTTATCTATCATGTCACCTCTAGAGCCTTCCGAGTCTTGAATTTTTCCACTAAGAGATTGCCACTTATGAAACTTCTTTAGGATGTGCTTTTGGTATGAAACGAAATTTTAAAATTTCTCTCTCCCAGTGTATATGTTGTGTTTTTTACTACAAGTTTTCATTGTTTATATAGATGACCACATTAGTTTAAGTTGAACACAAAGAAGGTTTTTTTAAGGCTTCATCACTCGGTGCAGTAGAGGCAACAAAGTCTTTGGGTGAGTGCAACTCTATATCTATATTACTTGCAGAATAAAGTCCTTCATTACAAGAAGCTGCTCAAACTGCTTCATGTCATCCATTTGTTTTTGAAGTAGTTTTAATCCAATTTTGGATTAATGTCTCATGAGTTGCCTCGTGTAATCATTTCCAATTCCTTCCGTCTTTTTTTTTTTATAACCGTACATGTTTGGCCAGCTTGCGTGCAGGTCGACTAATCCCACAGCCCTGAAGTTTACGGTCGGATACTCACATCCGTGCCCTGAGAGTACTCGAATTGGTGACCTTCCTTCCATCTACTCCATCTTCATCACATCGTTTTCATGATGGAGTGAAATTGAATGCTAAAATAGGGGTTTATATTATCTTCGGAACTTATTATTCATGGAGAAGCCATGTTTTTTAAGTCCTGATTTTGTGGATTTACCGATGTTTTTCTCACAGGTGCCTTTTGCCAACTTAAATGAATTTACATATCTTCTAGCAGAACCATGAGCCAGACTATTACATATGGTGAACAATAAAAGGAACTACTCATACATTTTTATAGCATCAGATTAGTTTGGGAAAAATATACTACCTTGTGGAGCTGTTGTTCTGAATATTTCTCCAATCACTGATGTTATTGAAGTTAGCAGATTTGTTAATTTTTTTAAATTCTCTATTTTTCAACATTTAAACTTTTATATAGATTTTTGCTTTTCTGCTTTCGCAACTGTAGCCTTCTAACATGTTTAATTATATGCTTTCAATTTCTTCATTAAAGTGTCATCATGCTTTTGAATACTTCATTTCTTTTCATTCCTGTTATTTGGTTGCTTTCAGTTGTGTATTTCATGTATGTTTTCAATTGGGAAGATAGCTTCGTGGACTATTCGTTGGATTTTACAGGGTTGCCACCAACTTCCAAATGCTTTATATATAATGAACGTGTGCTATAAACAAAAGTATAGTTAAAAAATTTTGATTGGCTGAATTTTGTAGAAGTTGATTCCACAATTGATACTGAAGTTTATATTATTCTCTTTTTGCAGTGTAAGTATTTATATTTCAAAAACTCCTTCCACATATTATTATTTATTTCATGTTTACTTATATACAAATATACAAATATGTATACCATTCCACGCTATCACATACTCAATTAAACTAAAACACGTGCCTTGCACGTGCCTTAACTAGTTGTTGTAGAAAGGGAAGATGTGCTACTTGCCAATGTTGACATGTGTCCAGAGTGTGTCAAGCACATGTCGATGTCTCATACATGTTGGACACTGACACGCCAGCTCTAGCAATTAGTCAGTGCTAAGAGTATTGGAAGATTTGCAATTTGATCACGCTCATCTTTCGTTTGGAGAATTTGGATATATTTAGAAATTTAATTTTTTTATTAAATACAAATTTAAGCTTCTCATAAAAGCTGAATTTAAATCTTTTCTAGAGAAGCTCAAAATTTGAACTTATCTGAAATAGCATAAAAAGGCTATTTTTTTTTTTTTGAAGGATCACTTATCAGCTTAACAAAAATATCCATAATTTTAACAAAAGCACTTTTGCCCTCCAAGAAGTGCTTTCGAGCTTTAGAAAAGCACTCCCAAACACACACTAAGTTGTCATTGTAAATAATACTGCTGTAAAATGGACATGTATTGGAATTCCACCACCAGTTCAAGTATGCTAGTCATAAGTCTTCCACGTTTCAACCCTGAGGGGTAGCTCAATTGGTCAGACCTTGGGTTTGCTCCCCAATGGTCACCAGTTCGAGTCCCCTCAGGGCCACTGAGGTGAGAAACGGCTGTAAACTTCAGGGCCCCGTGGAATTGGTCGAGGTGCGCGCAAGCTGGCCCGGACATCCACGGTTATCAAAAAAAAAAAAGTCTTCCACGTTTCAAGTTCAGCATATTCTGCATGAACGCAGACCATTTCATGTGAAACAGCATGTTAAAATTGTCCTAAAATAAATCACGCCAAGCACTGTTTTCCTTTTCCTAAGTTCTAGCATTAAATAATCCAATGTAAGAAGATTTGGTAGTATTTCTTTAAAATTACTTTCCTTTTCTGCGTTTCAAATAAGTAAAGCTTGATCTTAAGTCACCATTCTTTGGTGAGATAAATCTGACGAGTCTAAAACACACGTTAATCCTTTCAAAACTTGCTGACTCACTGTATTGTTAGGAGCTCTTCTTCAAGTTACAAGTTTTCCATGCAGAAATGCCGCTTGTGACTTGAAGAAGAGCTCTTAACAATACAATGAGCCAGCTAGTTTTGAAAGGATTAACGTGTGTCTTAGGCTGGTCAGATTTATCTCACCAAAGAATGGTGACTTGAGATCAAGCTCTACTTATTTGAAATGCAGAAAAGGAAAGTAATTTAAGGAAATACTACCAAATCTTCTTACATTGGATTGTTTAATGCTAGAAGAACTTAGGAAAAGGAAAACATTGCATGGCGTGATTTATTTTAGGACAATTTTAAAAGCATGTTGTTTCACATGAAATGGTCTGCGTTCATGCAGAATATGCTGAACTTGAAACGTGGAAGACTTGTGACTAGTGTACTTGAACTGGTGGTGGAATTCCAATACATGTCCATTTTACAGCAGTATTATCTACAATGACAGCTTAGTATGGGTTTGAGAGTGCTTTTCTAAAACTCAAAAGCACTTCTTGGAGGGCAAGAGTGCTTTTGAACCGCATCTGAATTTACCCGGGTGGCGAAGCGGGGGGGAATGCTGCCACTCCTCAGGATTAGTCGGGCGAAGCTTGAATATCTGAGTCATCAAAAAAAAAAAGTGCTTTTGTTAAAATTGTGGATATTTTTGTTAAGTTGATAAGTGATCATTCACAAAAAAAAAAACAGCTTTTTTATGATGTTTCAGAAAAGTTCAAATTTTGAGCTTCTCTAGAAAAGCTCTAAATTCAGCTTTTATAAGAAGCTTAAATTTGTATTTAATAAAAATTTAAATTTCTAAATATATCCAAATTCTCCAAATGAAGGATGAGCGTGATCAAATTGTAAATCTTCCAATACTAAGTAGCACGGACTAATTGCTAAAGCTGGCTTGTCCGTGTCCAATGCGTATAAGACATCGACACGTGCTTGACACGCTCTGGACACATGTCAACAATGGCAGGTAGCACATCTTCCCTTTCTAGAACAGTATAGTAGATCTTATGTTTCCTTTTTTATTTGGAAAATTCGTGCAATTAGTCCCCAACCTTTATGACCTCTAAAATTCGCCCCAACCTCTAAAATCGAACTTTTCGATCCCATCCTTAAGTTCCATCTGCTTATTTAGACCTTTTTATATAATTTCATTAACATTAGCATTAATTTTTTCTCGCATGAGATGCACGTGCTAATTTTTCGACGGGTAAATTTGGCAAGACAATATACTTGACACATAATCTAATCTTTTAGATATAAACGTTTTATTCATTTTCAATTCCAATAGCCTCATTATTTACTTTTGCGGCTACCTCTGCGACCTACTACTACGATATCGACCATTGACTATCATAGCACTGATAAGTGTAGTTTCTACACTTATTCGAGGTCCTAAATGATGATATTTTACTGTTCTTTGGATAAAATACTGTTTAATTTATGTTATATTTTATTGCATAGGTAAAACTCAATATTTGATGAAGAATTGAAGAAATGAATGCAAAGATAGCAAAAAAATGGTCCATTGTATCAAATACAAAGTTCGGGGGCTGAAATGAAAATATTCAAAAGTTATGTCGAACCTCGCGATGATTATTTGAGAGTGTTAGACATCAATTGGATGAGGAAAGAAGCCAAAGGAATGAAATATGGTCCAAGTATTATCACATATCAACTTCCAGCCGAAAAAGTTATGCTTCGGATTTTCAGGCTCACATTGAGACGCAATTTTGGCATACAAATCTTTCGAATTGGAAAATTGATATTTCTATAAGAATTGTAGATATTTGAGTTAGCTTTCTAACGCAACTTGAATCAGGTCAATCGGATATGTGTAGAGAAAGTTATGATCAAAATACTGGAAGCTGTTCAGAGACAAACCTGCGCGCGCGCAGGCAATTCATGGCGCGCGCGCACGGCTTTATTTTCCCTAACCCGATAGTCAATTGGTTCTACGGTGCGCGGGCAACACTTATAACGGTGCGCGCGCACAGGCCTTTTCCGCAGAAGAATCTTTAGTTTCCTTTCGCGATTCAAACTCTTTTGGAAACCAAATTGAACAAGATTTTGACCTATTTTCTAGCTCTTATAAATAGAAAACGTGGGATACACATAAGAAAACCTCTCTAGACCTAAAAATCTCTATATTATACATATTTTGGAGGCGAAGAACATGGCCAACAACGTGGAATCAAGGCGAATTGCATAGGATATTGAAGATTTTTCATCCGGATTCAAGATTCACATCAAGAACGTGGAAAATTTCCAATTCTTCATTATTTCTTCTTTCCGGGTGATGATTTTCCAATTGTTTCTTTGTAATTTAATTTTAAATATGTTAGGCTAGTTTTTCATTGTATTGGATGAATGTTTGAACCCTATTTTCATTTATTTTAATTCAAGTTATCAATTTAGGATTTTTGTGTTATTAGTTGATTGATTTTACATACCCATTGCACTACTTATTGCTTGATCACCAATTAAGTAGTTAGTTGCTTGTTGTAGTGTAGGAATACTCACAATAAGTCTAGAACGCGGTAAAATCAACATGTATAGTTAGAATTAGGAATAATCTCTTTCACGCATGCAATCTTATTGATAATCTAAACCAAATGCATGACTTTCATATGAATTCGGACTAGGAATAGGATCGTCTCGTGTTGGTCATAGGTTGGTGTATCTTGGGAAAGAACATTTAACATATTAGCTTTATCGATTGTCAAAAAATGCATGAATGTACTAGATTAATTATTGAGAATTGAAATAGATGAAAATAGGGGGATTCATGATTCCAATACAAACATTCACGTATTATATAAATACTTTATTTGTTTTGTTAGTTTAGGATTAGTATAAAAATCATACAAACCATATATTTTGATATGACCACAATTCGAATTTAATAGTAGCTATTAAACTACATATTAGACCTTATTCCTCGTGGGAACGATACTCTTAACTCACAAATCTTATTACTTGTACAACGATCCCGTACGCTTGCGGGTTTCACGCGAACAAGTTTTTGGCGCCGTTGCCGGGGAATAAATGATTTAATTTTAGTTCTTTTAACTAAGAGAATTGAAAATGACGATTTTGAGTATCAAAATAGTATTGAAATTCAATATTCGATTCAATCACTACTGATTATTCTACTACTTAATTCTTAAATTCAAATATTCAATAACTAACACAATTACACAAACTAACAGTAACTACTCTACTTAATTCTTAAATTCAAATATTCAAGAACAAGTAAACATGCATTATGCATAAACAAGGTTGAGAATTGAATTTTAATTAGTTGATCTTGGGAATTGAGAACTTAGGTTTTGGATTGGATTTGGGCTATTGATTTATTTAAGTAACTATTTGATCTTTTGTATAGATTTAAGATTTTTGTTTGGTTGAATTTTAAAATGTAAGTTATTTACTCAATATTTATTAACGGGAAAAAAAAAAAAAATTTCAAAATTTTGGGGCGAGTCAAAATCTTAGGGGGGGCGAAACTGAAAAATACATTACAAATTAACTAGGAATAGTGTACCGCGGACAATGTTAGGGGGGGCGATCGCCCCCTCCCGCCCCCCCTAGCTCCGTCTCTGCACACAAGGTTAGTGAAGATGTTTAACTGATGCAGTCGAATTTCCTGTATTTATTTATTTTTTTTCATTCCCTAATTTAGGTGTGGTTGGTTGTATATTAGAAATTTTGTTGTTTTTCCTGTAGTTCAATTTCATGCGCCAACCCCATTGAATCGACTTGAGGCTTATAGATTATATTTGTGAAATTTTATATCAAAGAAACATAGTCCGTTGGAATGTATGGTTGAAAATGTAGTTTGATCATTTATAAATAATTTATAAATATTGCCAAATGAAGGCCAAGTGAAAACCAGAGATGATGAGAAAACCTTAAGGTGTCTGAGATGAAACATTAACTAGGAGTAATATGGGAATTTGTTTAGTCTAAGTAACAAAACACTGCTAAAAATAATTGTCCTGCTTTAGGATTATTTGCATAAAATATCTATAGCTGACAATTGAAACTTGAACAAGAATATATTACGAATATGACAAATATTTTGGATTGATTTTCCAAGGTGTGACGAGGATGTTTGTTTTGTTCTATAATTTTGTAAATTTGTCTAATTATTTGTACAATCTATCATTTTCATAAATTAAGAAAAAAACATTGGCACCCACAGTAACGTTTACTGAAACATCAGTTCTATTCGAAATCGAAATAAATATTAGAAAACTTAGATGATTAATATTTACGGAAATGAATATTTTAATCAATAATGCAATTGTCCATATTGAATATAAAATAATCACGTTTCTTAAAGAGGAGATACGTAGACACACATTTTAGAGTAGTAGGGTCTTTGAAGACACACAAATAAGTCGGATGAATAGTTATGTCTTTTATATGATTGATGAAAAAATCATTACTTCCTCGTCTGGCAGTTGAGTCGAACTTGGTTTTGTTGGTGCGAGACATAATTAAAGACTCGATTCAATTGTTTCCTGATAAACGATTGTGCTTGAACTCGATGTGGTGCAGCCACACATACTATTCGTAAACTCATTTTTTTTATTATTAATCAACAAATATCTAATTGTGTTAGATGTTTCGATCGAACAACCTAATACAAAAAGCCTTCGCTCGGTTAGATATCAACATGTCTAATATAATCTAGAAGCTGGTCCATAATGGTTCATTAATTGAATGATTCAATATATAGAGTGGATAAAATTGAGAAGATGACATATTTCAACACTGGAAAGGAGTACTTGGTCAATGGAATAGAGAACAGGAATATCAAATCTCATTAAAAGGATGGCTGCACGCAACATTTTATTCTTTATGCAAAAATTTGAAAAGCAATGTTTTTTGTGTAATATCTTTAGAAAGCAGGGGTATGAAGTTTCATCTAACACTTGACTTTTCGGACATGCAGCTGTCAATTATACCCTTCATAATTTGTTACAATAAAAGTAATTTTTTTTGTATTATTCTTGTTGTACATAATTTTTTAAATTATCGAATCGACAAGTGATCGTTATATTGGAAAAACAAATATTTGTTTAAAATAAGGGAATCGTCACTTGTTAATTCGGTAATTCATTATGTAGAAAATCAGGTACGTGTTGTTTGATCCAATTTTTTTTTATTATTTTTAGAATAACAAACGAGAGAGGAAAAGATGTCACCTTCTTTCCATCTTTTGACTTCTCAGCAAATGTGGAATAATTAATTAAAAACAGATGGATGATAGCTGTCTGTCCATACTTGGCTCTAGAACCTTCAAAAAAAGTCGTCGTTTCCAGCTGGAAATTCAAATCGGGTCCCACCAAAGTTGAATCTTTCATGACAAACCCACCAGCTGTCAGTCAGCCATTACACCACTTGCAAGTCCGAAAATTTGAACTTTAATTAATACTGTATACAGTAAATCATCAAACGAGCCAAAAGAGTTTCATCTGAACACGACACTAAGATAGTCTCTGGATTTGATAATATTTTTATAAACCTTATTTTGAAATTATTTAAGTTACAGCAGGATTGAAAGTTTCAGAGTTAGCCCTGGTTTTGGTGTACCTTAAAATTTGATAAAAAAAATTAAATTTAAAATTAACAATTAATCTTAGCAACACTGACAACTTTTCAACTATACCTTTCAGAAGTTTTTTTTTTTTTTAAAATCAAAATCTACTGAAAATTTGATTTTTATATAAATCAAACATAGGCTTCATATATTATATATGGGAGGGGTAAGGGGGAGTTAATTTCAGGGGAACCAAAATAAATTCAAGCAAAGAACTTTTACCATTTATGAATGGGAGTGGCTGCTCCATACAACGGTGCCACACCTGAAATCAAATTGTAACCTGAACCTTGAGGTTTACTGTAAGCCAAAATAAATAGAAGAAGAAGAATATAAATAATGCCAGCCAATTCGACTGAATTGAATGGTGTTCATGCATTAAACTAAACTAGTCTACACATTTCAGAGGCAAGATCCATAAATTCATGATGCAAAAAAATTATAGAATTGAAGCATTGAGAAAATGATGATATGACTAAGGGGTATACGCCTCTTAAAAGCCCAGAGCTTTACAGAACTTTTGACTCTTACAGGTTAATGGTGATCGTCCACAAGTTCTGCTTTCAAACAAAACCATAATCACATCTAGTGAAACAGAAACTCCTTCCAATCTCTTGACAGGTTATTTCTGTACTTTCATCAAATACAACAAATACAAAGCTGCTGCAATATTACAGACCTAGTAATCCTCTGAACCAAAAAGATGGATTCGAAACTTTCCAATGCCTAACACTGCTTAATTCGAAATACAAAAACTAATATACATGAGGCAAAAATAAGGAATTTAGCCCTCTCCACTTTCACTACCTGTCTACATCCCCTTTGCTTCTCCAAGAATCATCCTCTATCATAATGTTCTGCAGACCAAATTGTTCGGCCTTAGCATAGTGCATTTTAATGACTGCCATGGGATCGGAAACAGCGGTAGATTGGCCTCCAACAAGAACCCCACCCCTTCCAACAACGTTAATTCCAACTGTCCCTCTTGCTTGCTGTTGCATTCCTGAAACAACATCAAACCTGTTTCTTTTTTGCATCTCAGCATATAAATCCTGCTGCCGCTTCATATCTATGCTAAAAGGCTGAACTTCTTGATTCCTTGTCACATGATAATCGGCTCCTCCATTGCTGCTACTTGGTTCTCTAGTTGAATAAACAGAGGTACCATTCAAACTATGGCAATTGCTCATATCAGCTCGCTCCAATTTGGCTGAGGGTGTGGCACAATTACTAAATGCATCAGGATACTTAGTCAGCAGGAGAGTAGAATCGGGTAAATTAGGAAAACCAATTTGCGATCTGCTTCCATCGCAGAAAACAAAATTCCTGACAGGAATATGCTCAGAACCCAAGCAATTGTAATGTTCAAAAAGCACTTTATCTGAATTGAAATCAGCACTCCTATCACCCACTAGTTTCAGATTGAATGACTGGGTACCTGCTTTATGATGGTGAGTCTTATTATCATCACTCTCCTGTTTACTAGAAATTGGTTTCTGCTCGGAGGAGATTAAAATTTTACCAAACAATTTCACATCACCATTTCCGCAAGGTTTTTCAGAATCTGTTGAACTGCCTGATTTAGGTCTATAATGATCTTTGATCTGTTCTTGGGATGGAAGTGAAGCCTCAGCAACTGAACTTTGATTTCTCAAACTGTTGCACTTCTGAAGATAAAACTCAGAATGCCTATCCGGATGAAAATTGCCATCTGACTTGGGGGCTCTTTGAAGTAAAATGGGTCTTTTGCAATCCATATTGCCATTCCTCTCTTTCATTGTTGAAACTGATAAAGGATAACCCCGGAGAATCTGGGAAGATTCAACATGGTCCAATAATGAACGCCCAGAATGTTGATGACGATCACCTGCAGAAACAGACTCTTGACCCTGCTCATCTTTAATCCCATTGGCACCAATGGCTAATGGTGAGACTTTAGTTGGAGAAGAAAATCGCGCCAACGAAATCATGGGTGCTAAGCAATCCCTCTGCGGCAAAGTAATGGTGTGAGAGTTCTCTACGGAAGAGCTTTCCAAGTCAGCCTTATTTTGGCATCCAGATACAACGTTGACATGTGAAGAATGCATGTCAGCAAAAGGACAAGAAGGGTTTGCTGATGGCTGGGGCTCATAGCTCATCTCTCTCATCGAGCAGCTTAGGCTATTCATTTCACCAGAAGCAGGAGGCCTATATTCGACTTTCTTATCAGTCAAACTACCTTCAGGTAACAGGTATCCTTGTCCTTCATTTCCTGTCCCAGTATGCCAATTAGGAACCTTGAGCAAAACTGAATTCTCAGCCTCACTACTCGATCTATTTAGGAGGGCATGGTCATTTGTCTCTTCAATAACTTGCCTGGCTACTTCATTTGGGGATACATCATTTTTACATTCTACAGCAGCTGCAGACCCACTATTAACGCCATTTTGTTCCTTGCTTCCCACTTCAAAGTCTAGATCAGGCTTATTATCCACCTGACAATCAGTAGGTGCAGAATTCTTTAACACAGGTTCAGTACCTATAGAATCCTGAGATGCTATTCCATTAAAATTCTCATATTTGTTAACATTGGGTTTCAAATTCACTGTTCCTACATGATTAGATTTGCTGCTCAACTTCACATCAGGAGATAGAAGGCCCTCTTCCATCTTACATCTTGATTTCTCACTGCAGATAACCGAGCCAGTCTCCACAACACAAGCACCTTCTGCGTCACTGCCACCTCCATTAACATCACCAGACACTACATCACAGGGTGAAGGATGAATCCGATCCAATCCAAGACACTTCCGGGCCTTGCTAAAGTAGACCTTGCAATGATCCCTGGATCTTGTTCCAACACATCGTGAAATCATAGCAAAATCCTTGCCGTAAGATGTCAAGGCCTGAATGAAGATGGACTTCTCCTCATCAGTCCAATCAGTAGGTTCCGTCTCCTCACAGCTCTCATCTGAACATTCACCACTGACATTCTGTGTAACTTCAGGGGTTAAAGGTTGCCTTGTGGAAGAACCCACTCTGTGATACCTCCAGTCCTGATATCCCTCTCCAAAGTCAACAGAACTCGTTATGCAAGAACCCATCACTTCCGATGATAAGGAGCCACAGATACCGGCCAACACATCAGCGGCCACAGTTTCTCTGTCATCATTATAGACATCAAGATTGGTCAATTGCCCTAATGAACCATCATCAATCCTCAGTACTTTGCTAGAACCACCGTAAAAGTATCTTGATGAGTGATTCTGCTGAATTTCCACGTCATCAATAACATTAGCTGCAATAGCTGAAGCTGCATTAACCTCACGATTCCATCTTTTCCCTGATGCAACCAAGTATGTATTAGTAGATCGGGACTTCTTTGGCTTAGCGAAGTCTGGCCTCTTTCTTGCTTTTTCAAAGCAATCAGACTTGTGATTCTTATAGTAGAACTCAACGCAATCTGCTGTGGTTTTATGATCCAGAAAAGATGCGATCTTCCTGAAATCTTTCCCAAAGGCAGCAAGCTTGTCGATGAAAATTTCCGTCTCTTCAGGCGTCCAAGGATTAATCATAGACCTTTCTTTCTCAACAGCACAAGGGTCTTCTACCAAACCATTACTTGAAATAAACTTTGATATCATCTTCTCCTTCTCATCAAAAATTAAAGGAGGCATCTTCAACGTATTCCTATAGAGTTTGACCTGAGAATTTGAAAGCAACCTGCTCACATAATCACTTACTTCTGCTTCAGGCAATACATGAAAAATCCCATCTGCAAAAAGACCAGTTAAAGAAAATGTAGAGAATTTCAGTATCAGTTACCACTAAATATTCAATTTTGTAACCCATGAAAACATTTAAGCTAGAAGGCAAACATTAGAAAGAGGAATCGAGGCAATCTAAGCAATAAAACAACTAGAAACGCATTGAAAGAAAGCTCCAAAGAAGACAATCACTCAGAGTTCAGTTCACTAGTAGCAACACATGGGTAGTAGGCCTCATAAAATCTTTGCTAAATACCAAGTCCCTACCATCACTCGCCATTTAAAGATTTAATGAGAAAGACCAAAACTCAGAACTTTAGTTAGTGACTTGATGCATGTCCCACTACCTACCTTTGTGCTCATGAGCAAGTTCTCCTCAAGTCACCCGAACCAGAATCTTTGCATCCAAAATAGCACTTATTCAGGTCATGTACAACAGGCCATGCTAGCTGTAGTTGGAACTTTTATATCAATTTCAACTAATTCTTGCTACTAGAAATCTAACAGCGCAAAAGCATCAAGTGCATATGAAATAAAGGGATCGATGATACCCATACCAATATGTTCCCCCCAAGTAAGATAGATAAAGGTACTACCAAGATGCACCACGTACTGTTTTATAGTGTCATTGTGGGGAATTCCTGTCCTCTTGTCCTCCACATTGTCATGTCCTCATCAATATGAAATTTCTCTTGCCATTTTTGCTTTTCAGTTTTTGTTTTAATTGATTTATATAGGAGCAAATGAAAGAAAAGAAACAGCAGAAAAGATGTGATATTCATGAAAACCATACAAGCATAAACAGTACAGTCACCAACATACAACTGCTAAAGGTGAAAACCATCCATCCACCTTCTAACAAAAAATCGAGCTAAAATCAGTTTTCCAGAATTTGCTCAAGCTATATGCTTAAGAACAGATCAGTTCCTAGTTCCTACCAACGTTTAAAAGAGGAAGGCACAAGGCTAGGTTATTCACCACTTGTAGTTCTAAACAAACGACTGCAGAGATAAGCCTCATGAGTCCTCACATTTAAAGAAAAGAAAACATCACAAAGTGAAAGTAAAACTGAAGATATCAAATTGAATTACATCATCCAAAAATGAGGGCCCACAAAGGGAGATATCACGATGATACAGCACAATGTCATTTTATACAGAAACAAACTAGTATTCAAATTCTAAATCTTCTCATGACATTATTTTGCAATAGGTGAATTTACTGTTAAAACTGATATTACTAATACTCAAAAATGGTTTAGAGCATATTTGGGGAGTGCTTACAAGGAGGTCTTAAGCACTCCCAAACATGCTCTTGCATAGTGACCAGATTCCATTATTTATCCATCATTTGTAAGTTTCGAGGCTTAATATGTGGTGCAGCACAAGGAGAAATGAGTGGCACCTAATCCTTTTGCAGCTGCAATGCTGACTAATCTTATGCAGGGTTTTGGTGATAACAGATTCTCCTAAAATTAAGGACCAAATAACATGACATGGACAGATAGAAACAATAGATACCTGGAATATCATTATCAAGTCTTCCGAAGACAAATGTAGGAATTCAACAGACTTTATCATATGAATGATGGACGAGAAACGCAGAAAATTCAGAGGGAAAAGCATTGGAGAAAAGAAGGAAAATGGGATTGATTGGCACATATTAACAGCAGTATGAACAGGATTTCAATGGTTATGGCAAAAATAAGAAGAATGAAGGCTTCGAGGCATGCTATTTGGAACATAATTAAAAAAAAAACAAAAAAGAAGCACAGTGGTGCATTCTCCCACAACCAAGGACCTATGAGCACGTCATGGGCAGAGAAAATGGGAATGTTGAATATCATGATGTGATTTTCTAAGGACGTGTGATTGTTGGGCTCCTTCAAATTAGTGGACAAGGGAATTGTAAGGTTCATATGGAAAGAATTGGAGAAAGAGATGACATAGGGGCTGTTGTTGGGCATGGCTGAAAAGTACCATGATAAGTGATTTTTGATAATAAGGCAAGAAGAAGAAAATATGAAAGAAACTGAGTTCAATCAATATCGCACCTAAAGATATAGTCTTGTATCACATGGTCCCCAAAAAGGTTTTGAAAAAGAATGCAATTTCTATATCATAAACTAAACAATCAGACCTGTAAGCTAACCAGTCCAATCAAGCTCATATTTCAAAGAATAGAGTTTTCCAAGAGAAAATGCTGGCAACAAAAAATTAGCTCAAAAGCATTCTCATTCAGTTCAGTAATAGCAATTGATCCAAGTGTATCAAAAAGACATGGAAGCTTAGCAATCATCCATTTCTCTAAGACGTCATAACATGTTCCAATTATCCAGAGTAAATTACCACATCAGACTATTCAAATCTCATATTCTTTAACGAAAAGATCAAATCATTCAATTCATGTAACAAAAATCAAGAGACATGGTGCTCTACTTTCAATTAACCATAAAAAGCATTTGTAAAGAAGTCAAAGATGTTAAACATAAAAAATGGCTGATTTTCCATTTTCCCTTTTCTTCTCAGGTATTGAAAAAGCTATAGTACTAAGCATATTGTAACACCGATAGCCAGCACGAGATGTCAAAAGGAACCACCAAAAGAGGAGGGAGCAGGGAAGGAGAAGCATAAAAGGAAATAAGGAATATATAAAGCAAGAATTTCTTACCCGGATATGAAAATTGAGGGATAACTGAGGGAAGATGGTTTTGAGAGCTATGGCGTGTAAAGCGAAACCTTCTATCTAACTTCTTGGAAGACTTTGTAAGAATTTTCATTGAAGCAAGAAGACGATCATCCTTCCAGAAATGTCGAAATGCCCTGAACTTGAGAGTTATAACTTTCTCCTTAAACTGTAGGAATCGCCTCCTCATTAGAAATTTTTTCTTAACTATCATTGGATCACATTGCAAATAAGAGACACTGGAATGATACTGATTGACAGAAAATAACTTATTAAGCACTTCTGAAGCTCTATTTGCAGTATCTTTGTTAGAAGCCAGTATTAAATTATAAATATCTTCCCCATTGCCAAGTAAATCATCAGTAGCCTGAGTTAGACAACTACTACTTACAACAGGTTGAAAATCATCCACATGAGCAGGCATATCACTAGCATTTGCCTCATCATATAGATCACTGTCTTCCAGCTTCCTACAATTATTTACATCTAATTTCAAGAAACCATCAACAGGTTTTGCTGTATCGGGAGGGGAAACATCTTCCCCAGAAGAAGGCACCTCAACAAACTTGGATGTCGCACTTCCTGGACTATCGATATTCTCTTCTTTCAATTCAGTTTCCAATGCATTAGCTGTGCTCTCTATAATCTTATTTCCACTAGCAGCAAACTGCAGTGGGCAAGGTCTGGCAACTAGATCTTCACAAGTTTTTGAGTTGCATTCTCCAGGCAGTGAACTGGATACAGGAGGATGAGAAGAACCAACTCTAGATTCAGATATCGATGACTTGAGTTCTGTTTCAAGTGAGTCTATCTCAGTTTCAGTCTTCTCAAGTGTTTTTAATATGTCAACTTTCCATACCATCAACTTTTTTATAGCAGAGGATCGCACAAAACCAGCATCCATGGAACTTGAATCATCAGATTGTAACAATTCGCTAATGTAAGAGCTCAAATTAGCAATAGACGTGGGCTCCAAATTTTCTAAATTAAAAGCTGGTCCTGGACAGATGGTGTGTGACAGAGTACTTTGTGAGCAACTTAAATTAGAAGCATCATGATCAACACTGACAGCCTTGACAGATTGTTTCTCCTCGGTACCTGTTATAATTATTAAAAAACTTCAAATGAGATCAAGTTGAAAAGTACTATCGGTACTGATACAACCAGCCTTTGCTCAAAAGAAGAACATAAAATCAGTTCACACTTAAACAAATTTGCTGAACATGGACAAGCTTTCAAACTACAACTTACTGCTAGGCTAAATAAGAACTTCTTTGCACATTAAGTTAAGAGAACCACTGCGACTGCTACATCGTTCCTTCATTGAATTTCATCAAGGATGTAACTTTGGACCACCAACACTACAGGGTATAAAGATGTTACATGCTTTGTACGATAACTCTACTGACAAGCACGTAATTCATTAAAGGTGCCAAAGCAATTGGAAGCTTAGATAAAGCAGCATTGATTTGTAACAAGTCATAACATAAAAACACCACTGGAGTCAGGCAAAAATTAACAAGACATGACAGGTGCCAACAAGCAAGAAACAAATTGATGCACAAGATCAAGAGAAGTTTAGATAGGAAACTTCAATACAAAATAAAAAAGAGCATAAAAGATAGGCTAATTATAAATAAATGATTTGTTCACCATTGCCCATCCTTCAAATAGCTATATAAATGAAGACAGAAGATACTGGTAGATAAATCTCTGAATTGGTTAAGGGGAAAAAAGATAACCTATGCTATTGTGGTAAAGACGGAAGTTCACAAAGAACCTGAACATGTTGGTAAACATCAATGCCAAGCACCCAAAACCGTCTTAATTGTCCCGAATTTAGGCACCGTTTATAAAAAAAATGAAAAGGTCAAGGAAAAAGCATTAACTGTCAATCTTAATTCTATGACCGCTTTAAGCAACTATGTTAAGTTTAACAGAAACCTGAGTGGTGATAAGATCTATATCTCAAAACCATAATTGTTGATATAATGGTTAACAAACAATTCTCATAAAGATCTCATGTTCTTTAATTCACATTAATCTAGAAAATGCACCAAGCGAGGTAAGGGAATCTTAAATCTAACTGTCAAATGCATGGATCTATTGATCCTTTGTTCAACATTTAATCCCCTATTCAATAAGGAAGGGAAAGGGCAGATATATAGCAATAAACAAGTATTGTGGCATTTGGTAATGGAATCTTAAATCTCACTGTCAGATGCATAGGTCCATTGATCCTTTGTTAACATTTAATCCCGATACTAATAGGGAAGGGAAAGGGGAGATATATAGCAATAAACAAGTATTGTGGCACATTCATATTTTTTAAGAGAGAAGCACAATTTACCTGGTGAGGAACTGCAAGCAACTGAAGATGGAGTAGCAGGCGAGGAATCATTCGGAAAAACTGCTACTCTATGACTTCTATTTGCCACTTTTGCAGAGAGTATGTGTGCAGGTTCTGTTTTATTGACACTAATGACCAATCCATCTTTGGTTGCACCATATTCAGGGCCATCCACATTCTTCTTCTCATACTTTGCCAGTCCTTCACCCCAGCCAAGGCGTGGCTTCTTCCTGGAACTTGTCTCTTCAGACAGGGCTGGAGTTGGAACAATAGATTTCACACAGGCAGCAGCCTCTCCGGAAGGAGACTGTACTGGCTTCACGTTCTTTGGTTGCAGCTCAGCTTTCATCTCATTGGAGTCCGTTCCCATGCTCTTGGAGCTGCTTGAATGGCTAAAACCAGATCCCCTGGAAGACAAGCTTTCTGAACGGGACCATTTTAGGGGTTTCCAATCTACCAGTGAGTTCTCTATCTCTATTTTCTGACCTGCACTGCCCAATCCATCAGTGTTGCTACCATTCTCATCAGGCTGACATTTCATCTGAGATTGATCGCACGAGTTCTCAAAATTTGGATCAGGATGACAGTTGTTTATGTTGTGGTTGTGGTGGTGGTTATCGTTGTTGCATGTTTGCATATTCCCCACAGACCTTTGATCACCGACCTCATTATCTAGTTTTCCAAGAATACTAGGTGATGCAGGAGGTTCCCAAGAGTTAACTTTCCAGTCTTTCTGGCTAAAGAACCCCCTATTTTCCTGGCTATTTCTGGAATATCTTCCATCGCCACGAGACACTAAGGGTCGAGATTTCTCGTCATCTAAATTCCTTTCATTGAACCGAGACCCGAAAGGCGGAAATCCACGAACAGACTCCTCAGGATACATGTGCCAACCACCCTGCTTACCATGCCCTTCAGCAGAAACATTCAAACACCCAAAAAAGGGCAAAATATAAAAAATCAACACATGCAAAAAAAAAAAAAAATCTGTCCTCCACAAATTTTTTCCATCCATAAAACTCAAAATTTCATCAAATTTGAAAGGGAGATAAAAAAAGGCAAAATAACTAAAGATCTATGCAGATACAGTGAATGAATCAACACTAGACTAGGATCCCTTGTTCCAGCATGTCAGATCTGCCCGAGATATATATACCATATGCATTTACAGGTTCAGATACAAAAAATTGTTCCCATAAACCCGATTCCCACATCAAATTTCCCAAATTTATACATAAGGTATTTGAAGAAACTTTTAATCAACATTCTAAACCTAGCATACTTCATATTCCTCCACCAATTAAATCCATTCTTCTCACTATTAATAAAGAAGCCAGTTTACCAAACTCCCTAACTCCAACTTGTTAAAGGGAAATCATCAAGATTCGTGAAGAATTAATTTCATATCTTCCATAAATCAAAAGAAAACCCTAGAAGCAGTGCGCAAAGAAATAATAAACTCACCAGGGGGAAGAGGGCGGGAGCGGAAATCTGAGAACCATCGTTGCTGGTGATGGTGTTGGTAGGGATGATGCGTAGGAGGCGGCGGCGGATGAAGGGGGTGCGGCAGGTCCCGCCATTTGAAACCTCCAGCAGCACCAACGCGGGTGGGGTCGGATCTCTCGTGCTTGCGAAAGTCTCTCCGATCCCAAGGCAATGGCTCCGGCGGCATGAAATATATAGCCTCTACTGTAGTTGGTGATTCTGCCAATCTTACTCCTGTCCTCAAACTGATCCAAAACCCCCAATATGCATCAAAAATCCAATATATATACTGTTAAATAAGCTGTTCTCGGAATAATGGTTTTCAGGGTTTGAAGAAAAATAAGAAAGGTATACAAGAGAGGGTTCTTGTGTTTATCCGTGAGGGAAGCAATCAAAAAGAAAATGGGTGAGGGAAAGTGAGAATGTGAGGTGAGAGAGAGAACGGGGTGAGGGGGAGGGGGGGCTCTGATAGAAGGTGGGCGTGTTGTAATTTTTGTATTAAATATTTATTTTTATTATTATTATTTTTAATATTATATGAAAGCGATGGGATGAGGTGAGAAAACAGACGGGAAGTTGCTATTTGCCATGACAAAGGGTTATTATCCTGTGCATTGCAGGCAAGTACATCTTTTTCTTGAGAGGTTTGTACTTTTCCGGAATTAAAAATATTTTGAGAAATTTGCATAGTTTGTCCCCAACCTATTGACTGAGTAACACGTTGGTCCTTAATCTAGATATGAGAGGAATTGGTCCTTGACACTTCAAAATAGGTGCACAACTAGTCCCCAGCGGACAGCTTTTGTCAAATTTTATGTTAAAATGACAACTTTTACGTAGAGAAAAGAAAACGAGAGAAGAAGCCAAACAACCACTATTGGCACGGCTCTCCATCAACACCCAAAACTAATAGCAGTGTCCGAGCCAAAAATATCACTTATGACTAACCTCTGTCTTGAATCATAAGTTTATTTATTTTCTTTTCCACTTCAATTCATTATCTCAAGCTTATCTTCCCTTAATGCTATCATTCTTTTACACGTGAAAACACAAGCAAAAATTGTACAGCGCTGCAGCCTCTGTGAAAAATTACATCAGCAGTGTACTTGTAAATGTAATTGCTGCAATATAGAGAAATTAAATCGAATTTTAGGCACTAACATTCCAAAACATTCAAATGCATACCTAGACAGAGAGAAAGGAAATGGGAAAAGTACCACTCCAGCAGAGTTGACAAGAAAAGGCCGGAGCAGCAAGAGTGCCATCTCAGCCGCGTCTAGTAGATCATCAGCTGCCGTGCAATTGTTTGGTGACTGCAGCAAGAAGCAGGTGTGGTCCTTGTGGATAGCAGCAAGAAATCTACAGTTTTGTCATCGAGTTCCAGCTCTAATAATACATATGGTTTTAGTAAAGATGAGAAAACTGAAAACACGCGGTAAATGTTTAGTAGTGGACGCTAATATTTTCCTTAATCCTCTCCACTACTGACCAGTCAGCATAAGAATCATACTACCAATCTTAATGGAGAATTTAAATGGGATGCCTAACACAACTAGATTCAATAAATGGAATTGTCTATCTAACTCCTCAAACTATAGGAGGCAAGAGCTGGTTTTGTGCCACTTAATTTCAATAAATGCAGCTGCATCAACTTACCGAGAGGCAATACTAAAGCCAATCAGCTCGGCCAGCTGCAAATGTTACACTATGTAAACTGCCTTTAGTCAATCAAAATTCTAGTAGGCGGAATAGCTCGTGAAGCTGCTTTCTGCCAGTACCAGACATTCCTATGCAATATTTCAGAAGGTAAGTTGCTGCTGTGACTACTATGTGATCTGTTATAAAATATTTGATGAGATAAATTCAACTCGAACAAAAATCTTCCTGTCTTTTAATGCAGAAATACAAAGCAGCCACAAAATTTATGAAAAAAGCAAAATATTCTTATCATTTATAAATTTGTAACTTGAACGAATACCTAAATGCGAAAATTGGATTAATAAAAACATAAGAGATCTCAACCAACCAACAGTCAGATACTCCACAAAATCAATATAGCCCTATAAACTTTTTAATGCACCTCCCACCACAGGCTAACAACACCAAGAAATGGGCAACTTATGACAGATGAATCTTCTCAGCAACAGACAAAACAGAGAACATTCAGATTTGATAAACAGAATGTGCTCTCGAGATATTATAGCACACATGGAAATGCATTGTTCACACAGCTGAAAGACAGAAATTGATAGGATGTCACCTTGAGTACTTTTGGGCAAACATAAAGAGCACAAGAAATCAGTATGTACAAGTTAGTCTTATAGAAATATGTGATGCCGGTGCTTTGAATAGCAAAGCCATGAATTCAAGTCTTACTGTGCTCATGGTTGATTGAAGTACTCAATAAAACTCAAACGTAAATAAAAATTTCTTGCATCATTTTTATCTTTACTTGGGACAATAGTATTATCAAGAGAATTGTGTCCAACAATGTGAGAAACCAACCTGAGACGACTATACCTGGATGTTTCTAGGGTCTCTGCATTTTCCCAGTGGAGCGCTTTGCAGAGAACAAGTGTTTTGGTTTTAGAGAAGCAATGATTCTGTCTGCGTCTCCCCTGCGAGCATCTTTGTTCCTCTTCCTGTGAGATTTTTCAGCCAGTTTTACAGCCTTCTTCTTTTGAACAGAATCCTTCAACCATCTCCGGAACCACTTCATATGGTAACCATGATTTTGACCTTGATCTCTACTGGGATCTTGACCTCGATCACAGCGTCTTGTTTGGTAGGTTACCTTGGTAGGTTACCATCCATATCCACGTAATCAGCACCACTTTGATCACCCTGGTCAATTGATCTCTCCCTCTTACGACCGCGAGACTTGCTACGAGCACAGTTGATTGCCAGAGTTGGATCACCGCATTCCTTTTGATGTGCACTGTTTGTCTCTACCACGTTTTCTGGGCACAGTTGGTCAGCTCTCTGCAGTGTTCTTCTTCATTCTGTACTGTTGCATGAGCCAGCTTTTCTTCCTTCTGACTTCTGCCAGTGACTTGTTTTCGGGACCAGTTGATCCCTATCCATCTCAAAATCATCATCTACTGTTGTTCCTTGTGCATACCTTTTTCTCTCTCCAACTCTTCAAGCCTTTATGATATATCAGGGTCAACAAAATTGTATACATCATGCCAAATCAGAATTTCAGGCATTATGTCTTATTTCCATTCATATTTTGCTAAAATGTAATGCTTTCTCAAGTTCACAGAGTATATGCCTGCACCTTCGTTCTCATTCTCCAGATCCTTCTCCAGCTTCTTCCGTTTCTCTTCAGATTGCTCAGCTTTCTTGGCTTTAACTTCTAAGACAGCCTGAGGTATTCTGTGTGGCCTTCCTTCTGGTCACCTGGCTTAGGCGTTGCAATATTGGAGCAGTTCGGGGAGTCCTTCAACTTTTACGACATGATCTTTAATTTCACCTTCTGATCCAACAGCCTAACACAAGCTGCATTCTTTACTGCAATTACCCCCTCTTCGGTCAAAGTGCTCATAGTCAAGAGCGAGCCTTCATAGTTTGTTGGCTTACTCCCTTGACCTATCAAAGTTTTCACAGCTTCTACTTTCATATCCACTGCCAGCTTCACATCATCTTTAGAAATCTCTTCCAATGGCTGCAAGTCAGTCTTATTACACACTATAATCAACTCTTGCTCATGAACAATGACATAATGATGAGGAAAAGAGCCACCTGCTGTGCAATACTGTACCCACAAGATCCAAAAATGTCAAGGAAAAATAATACTGCAGCTCTGGAATGGGCAAGAGCTGTATTGCTGTACATTTAACAATATTACCGTACTCAAATGGCCTGATTAAAATCCCTGGAGTGTCAATCACTTGGTACCTTAGACATTTGTAGTCAGTATGACCAACAAATAGAGATTTCGTGGTGAAAGCATAAGGTTGTACATCCACATTGACCATCGTAATTTTGTCAATAAATGAGCTCTAGCCAACATTTGGGTACCCACAAATCAAGATTGTCCAAGCATTTGGATCAATTGAAGGCAGCCTTGCCATAGGTTGACTAATCCATTCAAGATATGCAAAAATATGGCCAACCCATTTATTAACAGCATATATACGGCCTAAAGCAGCAACTTTCAAGGACTCACATCAGTACAGAGAATCTCCATACTTTAATAATATCACTAGTCCTTCGCAATCTTACCAATCAGGTTCCTAGCAGTATTGATTTGGCCAAGAGAAAACTTGTACAGAACATGGAGAAGGTCACCATAGAAAGGATGGCTATCGTCAAGCCAGGGAATTCCTCGATAATGGTAGAAAGCTTGTCGTGAAAATATTGCAGTGAATACTTTACTTTGCGCATGTGAAACTGATGGATAAATGAGATGTCATATCCCTTGTGAACAACAGCAGGCATTTGACGTTGAGAGCTGGGGAGAATGATATCAATTAAATCCTTCCCAGTGGGAACCACTGTAATCTATTTAAAATTGTATTGCAACATGTCATAGCATTTGTTTATCCCTGTGAAAGAACGAAAGTCAAAATTCAGTGCACATACAAGTAGGTATCTTCAGACAAATAAACAAAAGCCAAAGGAAATACGTAGCAATAATAAGCAATCCTGGCCTTATTCCAGGCCTAATGTCGGAACCAAATCGCTTCTTTCTTCTATTACAGAATTGCAGTATTCTCTATTTAGTATTTAGCATTTCTGTAAGGTTAATAGCAAGTATTAAGTATCAGATTAAAAATGATACCAACTATATAAAGATTAAAAGAACACAAACTGTATAATTTTTGGTTATTGTAAAACAAGCACTGCATCTGCTTCTTTGTAAACTACAAAGAGTTAACAAAGAAGATGCATTATCCAAGAATTACCACAGATCACTAAGTACATGAATTCAAAAAACAAATAAATTATACAAATAATAAAATTTTATTCATTACGTTGTATAGATATTATATATAAAATAAAAATAAAAATGAGTAAGCTCTGCAAGAACCGAGAAAAAAAAATTGTGCATAAAAATATCAAAAAATAGAATCATAAATATTACCTGAGATTAAAGAAAAAAAACGTACCAATACGATTTGTTTCTCCGGCGCCTTGACGATAAAGAGAATCAAATTCGGCAAGAAAATTGTTAGGGTTTACCTCTTTCTGTCTTGATTATTAAGAGCCAAAATTAATTATTAAAATCAAATTCATTATTGATTCAATATCTTCTATTTGTTTCGAAGTTAGATTATACTTTAATTCACCTGAAAATGAATATTTGTAGGCAGATTTTTAAAACTATTCCATGTGTAATAAAAAAATAAATAAAAATTTGTTTATACATCTTGAATAATTAGGCAATTTAGTAAAATAAATAAATTTCTTCCTAGATGGAGATTGTTCACCGTAAATTTTTTCTCCATTAAAACATAAAATTCTAATCAATACCTTTAAGATCAAATCAAATCTCAATAGAAGCATAGAAAAACATTAAAGGAGAATTTTCACTATAGTCTAATCAAAGAGACTCGAAGAGAGAAGAAGTCTTAACTTATGAAACAGTCCATGTTTACTGGGGGAATTAAAGTTCAGATTTTCTGTAACTTTCGATACAACTCGATGAAACGTGTGGTTGAAAAGTTGCCGATCACATAAAATTTGCTATTAAAACTAATTGTTAACTTTAACTTAAATTAAAATTTGTATCACAGGTGTGCTAAATGATAAAGACTCTTTTACGTAAAAAGACAAAAATATCCTTCATTTCAAACTTGGGACCCCTCACAAACCTCACCTCGCGAAGAAATTTTCGTAGATCCCGATGCTAATCAATTTCCTTTAACACTACGAATTTATATTTTTGTTCAAATCTTTGAATATCGAAGCAAGTTTACATATAAATAGATAAAATTAAATTATAAAACACATTACCCAATAACATTATAAGCAAAAAAAAATAAAAAATAAAAATCAAATATTATAAATTCTACCACACTATATGAGAGATGAAGGTGAATTAGATGGAGATGGAACTTAGCCTTGAAGGATCGATTTATGGTAGGATGTGATTTCTTAGCTCTTCAACATTCGATGTTCAACATAGGGGTAAAATGGATATTTTGTGGATTTCTTCTAATTTAAATATATTTAATAAATAAAATAAAAAGGAGTCAAAAGCCAATGTGAAAAATGAATTGGGTTACCTAGTCATTCTCCACTAATTCCTCTATCTATTAAGGTGAATAAAAAAAATTGCAATTTGCTAAATCGAAGCAAAATTATTGCTTCGCTTCGATTTGCTGAGGACCTTATTTATCTTACAAGAACTTGTCGAGGAGTGGCAAGCACGAACAAGAATAGTGAAAAGTTTATATCACACGAGTTGTATTTGAACCATTTCTTCTCCGAACTTTCTCATCTTCAAAGTTACAAATAAGCTATCAAATTTATCGGGAATAAGAATTTGTTGGTCTTTATCAATCATTAGTTTCTCTCATAGTTTTTCCTTCATTTATTATATGTACAGGTTGGTGGATGGATGGAGCCAAGTATACAAACGATTGACTCTCGTAACTGTTACCAGAGCATCGCACAAGGTCCCACTTCATCGTCCTCGAAAAACTTTTATTCTTTTAGGACAGTTTGTGAACAACTACGATTATGCATTTCACAAGTTCAACTAGGTTTGTTGAATATTTGAACATAAATCAATTCACTCGAACAAGTGAAGTTCTAATTGTGCATCCGATTAATTTATTTGCAAAAAATCACACCGTGTGTTACCAGCCATCTACACAACTCCCTCCCCAGGCCTCTATAGCCGAGCGAAGCCCAAGCCTCGTCCTTGACGTTATTGTCATGATGGAAATCTTTGAGAATGATTGATGTGACCCTTGCATAAAGCAATTCTTGTCTTGTCTTGTCAATGTAAGAGTATTTAATTGAGTATGTAGATATAGGGGAGAGGACTTGATGGCTAAGATGTGATGCTCGGGCCGGGGAGATGAGGCCACGTGTACATCGATCCGACGATCACCATTCTATTTGTAACACTATAAATACCCAGCCATGTAATATAAGAGGATGATGCAAATTTGAAGACAAAATACACTTAATATCTTTGAACATACATAAAACAAGATACACCAAAAGCAAAGACAAATCAGGTTTCCCGTGGTCGGATTCTTAAAGGATCACGTTACATTTTTCTTGCCGGAGCCTGAACGGAAACATCACGCGCGGCGGGTCCCTTCTACGTTCGGATTCGAGAATCTTTTTTGAATATTCTTCGGTACACGTATGCTGATCGAGGCTTGCACGTGCACGTGTGAGTCCGGCTTCTGTTGACAACATTTTTTGGGGTCAACACCATGCACGCTGGATATATATAGCACCTATAAAGGGGGAGATTATTATCCTCGGGAACTCTTTGATTAAGTCGGTAAATGACCGTGTATAAAATTTTAAGGATAAAATCCCACGTCGCCTTAATATACGATTAACAATACTCAACATATAAATGTTGGATTTACTAATCTTAACAACGTTGATTTTTTCATGTGATTTCTTTCTTATGTATGATACTCTTTTTAAAATTAGTGTTCTCTCATGTCTTTTCTTGTTACATCGCATTGTATTACATTTAAAACTTGACCTAAGTTGTCCATAAAGTTTTCTTAGTGTCTAAGTAGTGCCTTTAATTGGTAATAATTGTCAAATGTGATGATGAATTTCTGAATAACTTATAAGCAACTATGCAAAAAAAGTGAGATGAGAATCATGAGATGTATTAATTTAATCCATCACAGATCAAAAAAATAAATTAATTAAAAAGCAGTACCTAAATGGCCACCCCATGTAAAGATAAAGCAGAATCAACAAGAAGAAGAAAAAGAAACACAAATCCCAAACTGATCATTCCAATAAACTCTCTCTCTCTCTCACACACATACACACACACAGTTGAGTTACATAGAGAGATGTATAGATTAAGTAACACAGTGATAGGTTTCTTGAATCTTTTCACTCTCTTAGCCTCAATCCCAATCATTGGTGCTGGTTTATGGATGGCAAGAAGTAGTACAACCTGCGAAAGTTTCCTTCAGACACCACTTATGATTGTGGGATTCATAATTCTTATAGTATCACTTGCTGGATTCATTGGGGCTTGTTTTCATGTTGCATGGGCACTTTGGGTGTATCTGGTTATAATGTTGTTGCTTATAGGGACTTTGTTGGCCTTGACTGTGTTTGGATTTGTCGTTACGAGCCGGGGTGGTGGCGCCGTGGTGGCCGGTAGGGTTTACAGTGAGTTCCACCTTGATAATTATTCTTCATGGTTGAGGAAAAGGATAAAGGATCCTCATTATTGGATGACTGTTAAGAGTTGTATTTTGGGTTCAAAGGCTTGTGCTAAGGTTGTTTTGTGGACCCCTTTTGATTATCAGACCAAAGACTTGTCTCCAATTCAGGTAATATATATTCTCTTGTCTTACAACTTACTCTTTTAACAATTTTAACTTTTAAATGATGTGATGTCGATATATTTGTTCCGAGTTATCTCAAACAATCTTAGCACAAGATTGTTACTTCTTTAACGACTTAAGCTTTTAAAGACGAGAACCAAAACATGCTAGTTTAATTGTTAAATCCAAAGGAAAAATTATGGATGCAGAATATGAAATCTGCTCCTGAGATTCTTCAAAATAAAGATTCTTTTGGACATTGGAATATGTAGTGTCTCAAATATGTTTCTGATGATTGACAGAAGTTTAAATTGCTCCAAGAACGAATTCCCTTTGAATGCTTTTTTTCAACTTAGGCCATGTTTGATCTTTACTATACCCCCCATGTGACCCATTTTTCCAGGTTTTCATTGAATTGGTTTTCCCAATCCAGCCTTTTTTTTCTCTAACACAATGGAAACAAATTTTATCTCCAATTATAACAAATTTTATCTCTTTAATAGACAATTTTCATGTAAAACAAAGTTAAACGAACACCAAAATATCCAAAATCTCAATATTTTCCACGTGGAAAATTATACTAATCAAACACAATTAATTGACAATTCTTAGGAAAACAATTCTAGGTAATTCAATTCCTTGGAATTCATCTTCTTTCCACCCAAATCCCACTCTTGCAATCAAACGGACCCTTAAAGTTGAAAGTATTTCTTGTCTATTAAGTATTAATTTTAGAATAATAATTTTTCTGTTGGTTAAAATTAGAAATAAGAAAGAACTTAATTATTTTAAATATAACCACCTGAATGTTAAAATAAGTAATCATTTTACTTATAAGTAAAAAATAATTTATTTAAATATGTATTGAATAAAATCTATTGAAAAAGAAGTTTGGCTTACTCTTAAGCTTTGCCTAAGGGACTCCGCGGTATTGCTAAAAGTTGATAAAATTATGATAGGGTTCATTAAAATGTGTGGCCAAAAAGTGGATAAAATTTAAGATTCACCATCTTTAAGAGAGAAACATGCCCTCTTTAACTTTCTTGAGTAGACGGGAATTATGTTTCTATACCTGGGTTATTTTTCCTTTGTTGTGTTTGATCAGCAATTTTGTTAAAATATGTCGTGCTAGTGATTTTCTGTTTTAGGTAAAGTTACATCTTTGAGACTTTTGAATTCATAGAAGAGTCACAACACATAGAATAATCATCAGATGACCATTGTTGATCCTCCTCCACTTTAACTAACAGTCAGGTTGCTGTAAGCCGCCAACTTCATGCAACTATGCATCAACAATGGTGGCACAAGAGTCTGACTGCCATCGCTGGGACAACGATCCGAACATTCTGTGCTACGAGTGCGATTCGTGCAAGGCCGGAGTTCTCGAAGATGTAAGAAGAAATTGGCACAAAATTTCAGTCCTCAACATTGTTATGCTTATCGTCCTCATTGGAATCTACTGCATTGGCTGCTGTGCTTTCCAAAATGCGAAAAGGGCTGAATCGGATTACCCTTATGGTGAAAACCGGATGTCTAAATCCCGTCCCAGATGGGATTACCATTGGTAAGTTATAATAAGAAGTAAAGCTAGCTGTACATTTTAACTTGAGAACAAGTTTGACACCCTCCTAGGTGGAAGAAATATGGTGAGTGATGGTATGAATGTGTTTAAAATCAATGGTGTAGTTTGTTACGACGTGAAAGAATGTCAAATTTAATGTCATCCAATAACGTACTTGTAGCATGGTCGAGTAAGTAATTCCAAATGGTTGATAAAAGTTGGTGGGTGCATGTGCGTTTATTTATTTGAATTCATTGTGTGTATTTTCTATGCAGGAGGAGAAGGATTTATGACAGGAGAAACCAGCTTTATTAAGCTCTCACTTTCCAGTTTTCAAATGCTCCTCTCGACTCTAAAAGGGTGGGATAATGCAGATTTTCACATGGATGTTTTCAAATCCCCTCTTTGAATTGCTGCTTTTTGTACAAAGAAAGATTTTACTTTATTTCTAAGATCAAACCACAGATGTTGCTTTTACTTTGCTAGTTTAAATGGCGGGCTACTTTTCACCTATTTCGTACGATTCATAATTTATAAATACTTATGGTCCGTTCGGTAGTGATTAAATTCAGATTAAAATTGAAAAATTAGTCGTTATTGTTGACTTTTATTAGACGAGTGAGACTCAATAACGATCATATTTTTAATTTTAATCCCCACCGAACAGGGCATTAAAGAAGTATCAAACTCTAACAAGGTTTAAAATTGATGTTTTTTTAAGATTAATTGGCGAAAAACAATCATATTCTTTTACTTGTTTTCCGCAAAATAATCATAACCTTATTTTTTTGGTTCAAAACCTCCTCAGATCAAACAAACATTGCGAAAATAACATTTTCATCCATTTTTTTTTTTTCATTAGAGCCTTGTAAATGGCGAATTTACATTCATCTTTAAATATACAAAATGAAAACTAGAAGAAAGATAAAGAATTAATTGCGGGCATTATCTCAACTATTTCAAAAAGCACACATCTCGTTTTTTTTTTTGATAACCGTGGATGTCCGGGCCAACTTGCGCGCACCTCAACTAATTACACGGGACCCTAAAGTTTATAGTTGTTTCTCACCTCAATAGCCCTGAAGGGACTCGAACTGGTGACCATTGGGAAGCAAACTCAAAGGCTGGCCAATTGAGCTACCCATCAGGATTAAAAAAACACATATCTCAATTAAAACAATTTTAAAAAATGAATAATGTTATTTAACATGTTTGGGGTTAAAACACTCATCTAAGTGACGCTAATATGACATTAAATGAATCACTTAATTCTATATTTAATTGAGTCTACTACTTAACGTTATCTAAACTGATATTGTATCACCCATGATACTAAAATACCATTATTCTTAAAAAAAATTAAAGAAAAATTTAAAAATCTCTTTCTTCACCACCACCAGTCCACCACTTTAGGAAAGTAGACATTGGAAATTATAATCTACTCACTTTAGAAAATAGAAGGATTTGTTGTACCTCTAACCCAATTACCATTTTGGAAGATAATCTAAATAATTGATGCAAAGTTTTGTTTATAAACACACTACTTCAAAATATGTCAGCAGATAATAGCAAAAAAATAAAAATAAAAATATTTAAGGAAAAAGTAATTAGCCAACGAATATTTCTGATAATTATAATCTATTATTTGATCAATGATGAAGTTTTTATTAATTTTCATAATGATGAAAGTTTTTTTTTTTTTTTTTTCCAAAAAAAAAAAATTGATTATCTCAACTCAAACATTTGACTCTCGACAGCTTACCTTCCAAATCAAATTTGAAAACATTGGATTAAATTTGAACTTCTTGTACTGTAAGTCTGTAATGGAAATATAAGAATTGGTTTAGGGATAAAAAATATCAACTTTTGTCTAATTGCTACAAGTCTTATGATTAGGGTAAATTTTGTCTGTGGTAACTGAACTTTTAGTAAAATTTCAATTGAATCATTAAGTTTTAGTATATTTCAATGAGAACAATTTACTTCAATTTATCCTCCCCAAAATGATAGAAATTGTTTAATGGAGAAATTTTGGGTAATCGCTGCATGAGACCCTAAAACACAAAAAATAATAAAACGAGGGGTATGGCAATGACTCTATAGATATTAAAAGACATGTCTTTTCACTTTTATAAAATGGTGTATTGGTAAATTTGAGCATGTTTGAGCCCATTTGTTTGGAAATAATGTATTTTGGAATAGTATTTTGATGGAAAATGTGTGGCTAAAAAAATTGATTTGCGTATAATATTATTTTATTGAAAATAAGAGAGAAAAATGTAATTTGAAAATAATGAAGATCAAACAAAGACTTAATGATATGTCACACGATAGAAGATTTATTATGATATGGCTTTCAATTGAGAATTCTTCATCAATTAAGGAGACATTAGGTGACAATGCATTGAGATTTGAACTAAATTACAGTTGAGTATATCAATTTACACGAAATGAAATTTTAGTGACTAGATCGAAATTTCACTAGAAATTCGCATATAAAAGTTTGTTTTCATAAATGGTCACAGTGCTTCCACTTATTGTCACCATGATAATTGTCACCATGATAATTGAACTTTAGTTTATTTCTTCATGACATTGAACATTTCACTTAAGGGTCCGTTTGATTGCAAGGGTGGAAAATGAGTGGAAAGAAAATGAATTCCAGGGAAAATATTGCCTAGAACTTGTTTTTCAGGGAATTATTAAATAAGCGTGTTTGATTGGTATAATTTTCCACCTGGAAAATTTTTAAAGTTGGTGTTCGTTTGACTTTGTTTTACATAAAAATTGTCCATTAAAATGATAATTATTTCTTCCAATAGGTCTAAAATTTGTTCCAATTGTGAAAGAAAAAAATTGAAAAAAAAAATTTGAATTTTTTTTTACCATACCGAATATCATTCGTTTGACTTTGTTTTGTATGGAAGTTGTCAATAAAAGTGAAATTTTTTTTTACCAATGTATCTAGAATTTGTTCTTATTGACAAAAACGAAAAAAAAAAGGTGGAAAATGTTTTCCCACCAAATAGGTGGGAAAACAAAATCAAGCTTTTGTGCATAAAATGATTGTACCTAGAAAAGGGTGGAAAACGTTTTGCCAAGAAAATAAAGCATATCAAACACCAACAAAGTTGGAAAATGGAAAATCAATTCCATTTTCCATGGAATTCCACCCTTATCAAACGGACCCTTAATGTCATCATGACCACTTAATTTTATTTTATTTCTTAAAAGTTTGGGTAATAGCGCTGCAGGCCTCTAACCTTTCAACCTTTTGCTGATGAGTTCCATACATTTGATTTCTAGTATTCAAAGTCCACTTTAGCTTTCGTTTGTTTCTCATTTTTCATCCATAAAAATGAAAAATATGACCGTTATCCATCGCATCAACCCATCAATTTTGAATTTCTATCTCTGTGTGGGGCCAATAACGACTATATTTTTCATTCTTATTCTACAATAATGAAAATCAATCGGGTGATTGCATTTTGGTTTGATTTCAATAAAGATATATCTCCATTCAATTCTATGGATATAATTGACGACGTAACAATTAATAAATAATAGCCATCAACATTAGTTACTTATGTGGAATAAATACAACTTTAATAAAATAAATGACGATAATCATTTTTTTACTATCTCATTACGTCAGTCCAAATGATAGAATTGAATAGAGTTACCTAATTGAAATTAAATTAAAATACAATTATCTTATTGATACTACATGAAATTATAATTACCGTAAATAAAGTTTACCATAAGATACAACTTCATGAACACTAAAATAATAAGGGAAAAATTCATATTTCAGGGGTATAGTTTACACCAATTCAAAAATCAGGTAGATAGTTTAACAATTCAAAACTCAGGTATTAAGTAACTAATTAAAAATATTTATTAATTGGGTCACAGTTGTACAATTAATGGTCATATATACATGTCACAATTTATTTATTAGTCACATATTGTCAAATTAATTAGTCACAGATGATTTCGAGGTCACATATTTTTAAATTTATTGGTCACAAATTATTTGTGAGTCACATATTGTCAAATTTTTAGGTCACAATTAAATCCTTTGTCACGGATAACCAAATAATTGGTCACATGCGCCACTTTTGACCACCATCACCCCACCGCCGCCATCACCACCACGATCTCCCGACAACCAGTACCAACACCACCATCGCAGCAGTGACGCTATTGTGGACGCTGCCCGAACTGCAGCAGTGACGCTATTGTGGACGCTGCCCGAACTGCAGCAGCGATGTTGTTGCGTGAACGCCAGCTTCGCGATGCTGCTAGCAGCAGTGTCAGACGGTGGAGAGAGGCGAGGGAGATAGGGGTAGGGGAAGAAGGGAGAAGGGAAGAGAAAGGAGGAGGAAGGGAAAGGGGAGAAGATAGTAGGAGGAAGGGAAAGGGGAGAGGAGAGGAGGTGCGAGAGAGAGATGTGAGGAGTTGGGTGTGGTAAATTAGGGTTAGGGTTTTAATATATTACCTGATTTTTTAATGATGAAATTTGATCCCTGATTTTTGAATTCCAATTTTTAAACACCTGAATTATTGTAATTTCCCAAATAATAAACTGGGGCCCAAACAAGCAGGGCGATAACAACCAAAACGGACCCAAAATTGGGCCATAGACAAACCTAACTTGCAAAAAGGAAACAAATAAAAAGCAAAAGGGAGTTTTGAGAAAAGAAATGGGATCCAAGGTGGACCACAACTTCCCAAAGTGGAAATTATGCCCAATACATCATATTTTATAAAATTTCAAAAAATACTTCGCGATGTATTTTTGTCCTGATATTACTTTAAATGTGATAGTAAAATAAAAAAAGAGCAAATCACGTTCTAATCCTTCAAAAAAAAAAACACACACTATCAAATTCATCCATATGAACTGATCATGTATCAGATTCAAATCTCGTTCTAATCCTTCAAAAATCTTTGTTGTATTTGATCTTGATTTTCAAAGTAAGCGATGGTTATGGTTTATTCTCCATTATATAAACCCTAATCAAAGGTATAACATCACCGTATTTAACCCAATCGAAGCATCATTTTTAAATAATTGTTGTTTTTCGAAATTTATTCCACAATACGGGTTTCACTTTTTTTTATGCAATCGTGATTTTTTTTTTATGTATACTAGTCATATGCCCGTACAATGTACGTGCTTTAATATTTTTAAGGTAATATTAGCATATCAAATATTAATGATATTGTGAGATGTCGTAAGTTTTTATTTTATATAATAATTAGTAAAATTTAATAATGATAATATTCTAGTAAGATTTAAATGAAAAATTTTTGGTAGCAAAAAATTGTTGTAAGGAAGAAATTAATGGGGATAATATTAATCATTTTTAAGCTTGCTAATGTTTCAAAAATTTTATAGTACACATTGAATAAGGAAGAAAGTTTAATAAAAATATTTTCTGATAATATTAAAGACGCTACGGTTCTATTTTTGAGGGGTCATGTCAATATTGAAGAAAAAATCTCATCAAGTATTTAGGAGTAACGCCATAAATGTGATTGACGTAACCGGTCAGGTCGTAGGGGCTGCGCCTCTCATGGGGGTTTAGGGGCAATGTCTCCGGCGAGGATCGACCTGCCCGATCAGGTCGCGGGGGTCGAAGAGGCAACGCTCCCAAAAGGAACTTTGATTTTTATGTATGTATGAAATGAAATGTTTTCTAATATTTTTGAATTAAATTATGAATAAGTAAAATTATATTTATAGTTTGTGTAAAATGTAAATGAGTAAAATTTTTTGACAAAAAAGAAAAAAAAATGCGTGTCTTCGACTATTCACGTCCTGGATTGCTGTTACCTGTCTAAGAAGTCATGTACCCGAAAGAAATTTTGATTTTCATGTATGTATGAAATTGAATATTTTCTAATGTTTTTGAATTAAATTATGAATAAGTGAAATTATATTTATAATTTGTGTAAAATGTAAATGAGTAGAATTTTTTGACAAAAAAAATAAGAAAAAAAATGCGCGTCTCCGACTATTGCAGCCACCGGTCCAAGAACCCATGTCCCCGAAAGGAATTTTGGTTTTCATGTATGTATGGAATGAAATATTTTCTAATGTTTTTGAATTAAATTATGAATAAGTGAAATTATATTTATAGTTTGTGTAAAGTGTAAATGAGTAGAATTTTTTGACAAAAAAATAAGAAATAAGAAAAAACGGCGCGTCTCCTCACAATGCGGAGGCACGGAGTTCCGTGTCTCCGCATTGTGCGAAGACACACCCTCAGTGTCTCCGCACAATTCGGAGACACTAGTCGTGTCTCTGGGCTGTGCATAATTTTTTTTTCTTGTTATTGTTCTTATGATATATTATGTAGTATATTATACCAAATTGAATTTGAACCATTTTCCCATTCAAACAAATAACTAACATGAAATATGAAAAAAAAAAATGTAAGTAATCGACAATATTTCTAACAAGAAAGATTAAATTGATCTTTCTGTAAATAAAATCACATCGGCTCAAATCAAAATCGTATAAAAATTATTCGTTTTCTATTACACGACTAAAATAAATAAAAATTACATCGAACCTAAGTGATGGAATGTTGTCACAACAAACTTAAGCAAAAGTAGCAGAAAATGAATATTATTATAGCAAACTTAGTAGCAGAAAACGAATATTGTTATAGCAAACTTAACTTATTATATAAGAACTTACATTGACGTTAAGGAGAAACTCTCTAACTCTATGTGGTGCGCGAGAATTCTAGATTTTCTTGGGTTATTTGTAGAGTTCACACAGAGAAAGTGAAGGAGGAGGAGAAATTAGATATTTGTTATTAAAAGTCGGTTTAATTAAAATTGAGAAGTCAACAATTGTGGATATCTTACTGTAGAAACATTAGAACGAAACCAGTTAAGCCCCTGTTTAAAACCCATTTTGAGAAAAAGAAAAATTTTAGAATATTGATTGATGTGAGATGTGTGGTGGAAAAGTTATGAATTTTTTTTGATTTATGTGTATTATTATTTTATTTGAAAAATGTGTGGTTGAAATGAAGAATGAGAATGATAATGAAAATGGAAATGAGAAATTAATAAGTGTCAAACGGGGGCTAAATGTGAAATGAAAGGTGAAAAAATGAACAGTATTAGACCCATCCTCTCTTTTATAGTAGTAGTGAGATAAGGAATAAATCAAAGAGAGCATGAGTAAACCCACACATCAGCCTAAAATCCGATTGCCCATTATGAATTTTTGAATTATGTAATGGATTTTGAATGGACATTGAATGTGAAGCTTAATTTGTGAAAAATTATTGCACATATTTTTAATAAATGTTATTTATCTAAAGAATGGTGCTACACTGACATGTTCACGTCGGCACTATGTACGTGTGACATTATTCTTACTTACAAAATCTTGATGGGACTTAACTATTAAAAAATCAACAATTTTAGCCCCTTTGACCATGATTGAAAAAAACAAAGCAAAGTTTGTATTTTCTAAAAAAAATGTGTGGTTAAAAAATATGGAATTTTTTTAAATTTACGTACAAAATATTTTATTGTGTAGATGTGTGATTAATAATGAGTATATAGAAAAAAGAATTTTCAAATACTGATTGTCAAACATGAGTTGGGGTCTAATTCTAGGAGCTTGTCCAAGTGCTCAATTCATTTATGGTTCAATTTTAAATCATCTTAAGTTCTTGTTTGGTGCAGATGAAAAATAGATTTTTATTAAATTTGATAAAAATTGACGAAATGTGTGATTCAAAAATTGATAAAAATTATGGATAGTTAAAATTAATTGTTGACTCTGACTTATATTTTTATCAAAATTTTAAACTAGGGGGCCAAGTGTGTGTTTAATGCAATATGTCCTCAATAGATGATATTCTTAAAAAAATATGCGTCGAAAGTTTAGAAATAAATTATGGATTCATATAAATTATTTTATTGGAAGAATGTGAGATTAAAAATGAGTTTGAGAAAAAAAAATTTAAGAATCTGTACCATGTAGAATCTAAGGGTCTGTTCTCTCTGCCGTTTTTTGTTTTCGATTTTTCAAAACAGTGACAACGTGTTCAATTTTCTATTTTCAAAAACGAGTTTTTGAAAATAAGTTAAAAATTTAAAAAGAAAACTCAAAACGACAAATTTGTCGTTTTGAGTGTTTTCAGTTATAATCAAACTAGAATTTTCAAAACGCGTTTAGGATGTTTTCAAAATACCAAAAAGAATACATTTTCAATAATTTCAAAATGGATACTCAAAACACAAAACTCAAATGAATTCAAAATTGAAACACAAATAGAACAACATCTACATTTTTAGAAATAAAAATTGATGTTATGGCCCGATCCAATTCACAATATTGATGGGTTTGAGGATATATCCAATCATCAAATTTGAGATCGATTAATTTAAATTCAGAATGACTCACTCAAGGGCAGAGTGAAGGGGACAAAAAAAATTTATACTGAACTGATATGTTAAAAAAAACCAAAGAAAATTCATAAGATTTTTTTTTTCATTAACAAAATAATTGGGCTTGGGGGTAGGGTTTTCCAAAAACTAGTCTAGGGTTTGCAAGTTGAAAGGAGCTGAAAATGAGAGACATGATGATATTCTTAAAAGGAGTGCTAACTAACCTACGGATGGGATGTTAGTGGTTGAAATCTCATGCTTTATAATTTCGTGGTCTCAAAATAATATATATATATATATATATATATATATATATATGTCAATAGGCCGAATCGAGTTGGCTTGGCCCATACTCAGGCGAGCTCGGCTCGCAGCCCAACGAGTCGAGCTCGCGGCTCGCCGGCCAATGAGCCGAGCGAGTGCTCTGCTCGTTGGTCTGGGGCGAGCTCGGCTCGTGCTTGCCCAAGGCGAGCAGAGCTTCGACCGCCAATTTTTTTTTTTTTTTAAGGTAATAAGCCTTTAAAGAGGGGGAAAAATAAAATTCCGACAAGCCAACAAGCCGACCGGCCGCTCGGCTCGTGCTCAAGCTCATCTAAAACAAGTCGAGCCGGCTCGACTCGTTTGCCACCACTAAGCACATGTTTGATCGCCATCTTGAGACAAAATGTATTTTGAAATAGTGATTTTTTGGGGAATGTTTAGTTAAAAAGTTATAAGAAAGTGTGTGATTAAAAATAATTTTAAAAAAATATTCTTGAAAAAATGGAGCTTATTTTAATATTAAGTGCATGAAAGTGTCCGTGTAGAGTTGAGGATACATATAAAATCATGCTTGTTGTGCAATCTTGAATGATAACTTTACAAAATTGTCACGCGACATTATGTTATTGGACAATTTTAACAAAAATTATTTTTACAGCCAATACACAAACTGTCAACAAAGTCGTCATTCATGACTATACAAATAGCATCGTTGTAGAAGAAAAGAACATCCGCGTGTACCTAAGGATTTGATGTGTTGACCTCATACAGTACATACACCTTCATAATATATCCGTCCCATAAAGATAAGTTTCCTTTTATTTTCAAACATATAATTAATAATGTTGAAAATGTAAATTTTACTTAATTCTTTTTCTAACATACCTCTACATGAGTTAATATTTTAAATATGAGTAGTTCATATTTATTGATAATAATATACATTAAGTAAGGAGATATTAGAAAGTTACGAAGTTAACTATACTCTAAAAAATGAAAGTGGTGCATAATTTGAGACAAACAAAAATGATATATCATGGGACAGAGAGAATACTATTTCAAGAACAAGGGTTTCGATAATGTGGTGTGGGGGTGCAATAAACATACATATTCGTGTATGACTGACAAGAGGATTCCCACACTTGTTCTTTCATGTTTGGTGGAAATTAAAATTAAAATTTACTAAATTTTGATAAAAAATGACAAAATGTATAATTAAAAAGTTGTGAATCCCAAAAATATATATTCAAAATTAATTATTAATTACTTAAATTAAAATATAAATTTTAATTCCTACCACCAAACATGGACATAGCCTATTATCTCTTTCTATGTTACAATCTTAAAATGATAGAAACTAACTTGATATTGGAATAATAAGTTGAGGACTAATTATGTAATTTTCTTATTTCTGTAAAAAACAAAAAACCAAGCGTACACGTCTAATTATTTTAATACATAAAACATATTGGATCCATGTCGGCAAAATAATTTAATTTATTTAACTTGTGCTTGTTCTAGTTTATATTATATATTTTTAATTTGTAGCATAGCAAAAGGAAAAAAATTGAGTGCGCTGTATGAGTTATATTAGAAATTAATTTTAATAAAACTTTGGTGCTTGCTTTTGTTAAAAGTAAAGATTAAAGATCTTTGTGCAATTAAAATATAGTTACATTAACAAAAAATTAAAAAATTGCCAATAAAAACAGTTAAATCAAACAAAATACTAACAAGTCACAAATATTATATTATGTAACACTTTAAATAACAAGTTTTTAAACTATCTTTTATTTCTAAAAGTTAAGTTACTATTTCGTTTTCATTTAAAAATTTAACCCCCGTTTACCTTTATTTTCTATATCTTATTTTTCCTTAAACTCATTTTTAACCACACATTTCATGGTAATCACGACTTTTGTCAATCTCTAAATCTAATGTTTAACTCAATCAAATATGAACTTAATTTTACTTCTTTCTCATTCACATATCCCTCCATAATTTTGTCGAATCTTTTCATTGCACAATGTACATAATTTTGTTTTCTATTTTCATTTTTGTACAAAGTTATATGTTTTTCTTCAATATTTTAATTAATATATTCTTCTCTTATATGAAGCTTCCTTGCAAAAAAGGAAAAAACAAATGCATTTACAATAGGTACCAATAAATTAGAGATACATTCTTGATAATTTATTAAGCTGCTAATTACACCACCTTAAAAGTTGTTAAAAGAAGTTTTAACTAAAAATTACACCTAATTATATCGAAATTATTTTAATAGATTTTTATTTTATTCGTTGAGCAAAATTATTAAGTAGAAGATAGAAATTAATGTTTTTAAACAATATTAGAAGAGTCAAATGAAGTATCTTCTATATTTTAATATGTTATTAACAAGCTAGATTTTTTTATTAATTTGATATTAAAATTTTAAAAAAAGGTAATAAAATTTGTTAGGTTTTTAGTGTGACGATTCTGTGGATAAAATGATTAATTTGTAACGTGTTGTAAAAGTTAAAGACCTAGGGTACAATGTGTGCAAGTTGGATTACGAGGTTTAGGGTTCGAACACGAAAAGAGGAGAATAACGACGTCGCATTTTCACTACCTTCTCGTCCTATTGGCGTTCGAGCGACAAAAACAAAAACACTGCCACCTACTGTTGCCGAGCTCTCGCTCAAGCGACGGTACGTCGCTCGCATGTCGCCAGACTATCGCTAGATCCGAAAAACCCTAATTTGCTATTTTGAAGTATTTTTTTCAGCACATTCAACCTAATTATCCCCTCCTATAATATTCAAACTTATGCACGAAATCTGTGTAGTTGTTCATTGTGTCCCTTCTCTATAATACTTCCATATTATTCTTTGAAAATTCAAGAGATTGTTCATGTATTGATACAACCACATATTCAGGGAAAACCATCGAATCCAATGTACTTCCTAAACACTTTTAAAAATGTACTTTCTCAGTTGAATTTCAGAGGTTGCTGAAAGTTGAGAGAAGTTGGACTACAAACGCAGGAAAAACACAAGAACAGAGAATTCCACTTGAAAGAGATAACTGCAGAAGATTGGGAGCTAGTAGGTTCAGCGGATCTTAGAGGTTATAGGAATTAGATTGATAAGTCTAGTGGAGTGGCTAGATATCATCTTACTGCAAATTCGTATTGTCTACAGTGGAAGTAATTGATTTGGCCCCGAAATTTTTACCCAGTTGAATTTCTCAATCATCAATATTGACGTTATTTATTGCTTTCTTATTACAAACTGCGCCAATTCAACTAATATAATTGGACCGTTTGTTTAACCATTCAAAAACAATTAAAAGTGACTTGTTACTTATTAATTGTATAATTCTACACGTAAGGTCAAACTTAGTTAGTTAACCTCGTAATTTCAAAATTTATAAATCTCGTACAAAAAGAAATTCATCTTTTAAAGAAAAAACATTTTAATGAAAATTAATAATTAGAAAATGATTAAGCAAAATGTTACATAAGTTAATACAATATAGGGTGTGGTTTGTTATTTAAATTAGTGATATTCTTGTCTATTCAGCTATTTATAATGACATCTTTGTAAAATTTTCAGCAAATGGCGTTTTATTAACCATTACGCAAAATAGTATGTAAAATGTAAATTTATAAACTCATTATGCAAAGTGTAATTTTGCCCTATATAGAGGGTGTATTTTGTAAAACTCTTAATTATATCTTAATCCATCGTTATAGCCTAATTTTTTTTTTTTTAAAAATTAGCAATCATTATTTTAAAATAATAAAAATATTAGCGTTTTAGGTCACTTATCAATTATAACGATCGCTATTTGAAAATTTTCCCATTTTAAAAAGGGTTTGTGGTGAATCTTTTATCGCCAAATATGTTAGTAATTTTTGACAATTTTTTTTCTTTTATCCATCGCTAGCTAACTCGATATTTGCATTGTACAACACAACTTTTTTTTTTAGTACTTAGCAATTAGTAACTTATCCATCGCCAAATTTAAACTTTTAATAAAATAAGATTATTAATATTAAAGCAACATAATCAGAACATTTACATTTAAATTTAAATCGCATTTTTCTCCGTGTGACTTCTTTTCATTACTTAAAAAGGAACAATAAACTTAAATTTTTAATTAATAAAATATAAATTATTTTAATTTCTTTAGGAATGTTGTCATTTTTCATAATTACATTTAACGAAACGTCCTACGTAATTATATATTTTCCCTCCTCGTCATGCAACCGCGTAGAAACGTTTATAAAGTTCAAATTAAATTAATGAGAAGTAAATTATTTATGTAAGTAGAGAAGAAATTAAGAAAAAGAGACCCTCGATAAATCTCGTTAGTTGTCGCTTTAGTACATCTCGCGAAGCATGACATACCAAACACACGGTAAAAAGATACTCGTACTTAACTAAATAAAGTAGTTTCAGTTGAGAATCTAGTAGCATGATTCATCGTACACCCCAAAAATGGAGTCTCTAAATAGTAAGTAGATAAACTAGTAACAAAATGGATAGCAAGAAGCGTTAAAGATAAAATTTAAATAAAAATATTATTTATACCCTTTAAATGGCGTTTATACATAAGCCAATTTAACATGATAATGAAACAACACATTAAATTCAAATTTAATCGCCATAAACTTATGATAATTATAGATGTATCCTCCGAAAAAATTTAGGTGACTATATTCCTATCGTGAGAGATTTCACCTATTCGATAGGCGTTGTCTATAAAGATTTTGAGGATGAATGTGATCTCCTCCTAGTAGTCTTAGACCTAGACATCAATGACAACTTTTATGAAGAATAAATATGCATTTAGTTGAGCTATCAAGCGTATGATAATGAAAGCTCACTCCATTCTTGTACACTAAGTGATATTTTTTTGTATCTATTGGTGAATCTACAAGTTAGATTGTATATCTTCTTCTTAATTAATCGTGTGTTTGATTTTTATTTCTTCTAAAATGAAAAGAAAGTTAAAATGTGTCAATGCCAGAGGTCGTTCAATAGAAATCATCTAAGCAAGTTGACGAACATTACACTTCATAAGAAAACATCATCGCGATCAAATTGAAAGGATGTCCACATGTGATGTCGCACCATTTTTGTAATCAATCAAACGAAGAGGTACCCTCCATGATGTCGCGTCACATATTGCCACCAATCAAAGAAAAACAATTATGATGACCCAGGTTGCAAGCTATGAGGCATTATTGTGAGCCATAGTCGCCGAATTCTCTAGCCAATAAAATCCTCCCAAACAGGACGATGGAATGCATTACTAGGTTGAACTTGACGAGACTGGACAACAAATTTTGATTTTGTGGCTTGTATATGGAGAAAAAGTCCCAATGAAGGGCCTGTCTGGTTAACATTTTTATAATGCGCTACTAAGCAAATTTCCAACCAATATACAAATTTTCCCGTACAAAATTTTAGCAAATAATATCGCCGTTTTGTTAAAATTTCTTTAAGTTGATCTAGAAGTGCCGCATAGTTTTTAACTAACTCTTGAAAATTAATGAGATATGTGGTTGAAAGGTTGAAAAAAGTTGCGAGTCCATAAAATGCGTGGTTAAAATTAATTTTTGACTTTAATTTTAATTTCAATCAACTATTTAAGCTATACCAAACAGGGAATAAGGATTTAAAGCGTGCACGATTATCATAGGGACTCGGCACATGCACAAGGAGGACTAAAAGGAAAAGAAAAAAGGAATTATATGGTAAGGCTCTTTTGCTTTCTACTTATTTTCATATTAAAAAATTAGAAAGCAAGTAGAGAGATGAGGAATCCATGTCCTCCAAACACTTGGAGACAAAGGAGGTTCAGAAGAGAAAAGCAAGGCTCTCTACTTTACGACCCAGAAAAGGAGGTTTCAGAACATAAGCTTAGGAAATTGCGTTGTTACTAATACTCACTTTCTCTTTCTCTCTCTATATCTATATCTATCTATGTCTATATTTAGTGGCAATTCAGTTCCCAACCCTACACTCTCCTTCTTTTCCTCACATGGAAACCCCACAGCAAAATTAAAGCCACTGGTTTTATTAAGCCATGCATGATTTTTTGCCATTAGAAAATGGTGACTTTTTCAGCTATGGATTAAAGAGTTTGTGGGGTTTTCTTGAAAAAAATTTCTTTAATTTTTGGACCCAGTTTGATCCTCCAAATCTCTCTTCGAGGCCTTTATATACCAGGCTTTAATCCTTTTTATCTCCTCAATACCTTCACCTCTCTCTCTCTCTCTCTCTGTATATATATTTCTGGTTCTGCCTTGAGTTGATGACTTTCTAATTGTCAATTTTGATATGTTAGGTTTTTGTGAGCATGTAGATATAATTATATGGGGTGGGGGTAGGGAGGTGTAGTTATGTTGTGCATATATATATTTCTGGTCTGCCTTTCTGTCTTGAGGTGATACTAATTTTTACTGTTCAAGGTTCAATCTTGATTTGTTAGGATTGTGATTTATGGGAGTAATATTAGGGTAGGAACATTGGCATTCATAAGCATATTCTCATACAAAAGATGCAATATGAGCATGTAGATATACATATGGGTTGTATGTAACATTATGTCATGAATACAGATACATACATATACATCCGTACATGCCTGGCTCCCTGTATGCCATTTGCAGAGCCCATCGGAATATCGATGGCCCTCCGTGGATGGCGTATGAGGAGCCAAGCATATTCACAAATCGTATGTATGAATCCAATATTTTAGGCTTCCATTTATAAGGATGCCATATTCTCAATCCTCCTGCACCATACTCTTCACCCCACTCCCCCAGCCCACCCCATCCTACCCTAATATTTTACTGTATTGTATATACAATATACATTTATATAGTAGGGAAATGCTTCCACTTTTTACATGCGATTTCTATCAGATCAAGGCTAGTTTATGATATTACCCCAGTTTGGTTTAGATAAAATCAATTTTTTAATATATTTGTTGGTGGAATGTGTGGATGAAAAGTTATTAATTTTGTCAAACGTATTGTTAAAATTTACTCACTTTTAACTTAATTTTAATTCATTTTTTTTACCTGAACTAAACATGGGTATTATAAATTTTCTTAGCACCATTTCAAGAATGTATAATATTTGGCATGTTCCTTCGTGTTGCATTGATTTACATAGATGTAGGTCAAAGCCCAGGAAAGGTTGTCCATAGCCTTCCTGTGTAGGTGTAGAAAAAACTGAAGCAGACGTCTTTAGGTTCATCTGAGGCATAGGATTTAGGGGTTTGAACATAGATTATATGGAAAGTGAGGATTGTTATCATGATACCTAGAGAATCTCATGTAATATGGACCAGTACCCCACCACCACCTCACCTCACCCCAATCCAATCCAACCCATCTCATATTCTGTATTAATTGTTGGTCAGTAAAGAATATAATCTAGGGTCAAAAAGGAACATTCCCCTGGCCTGGATAATTCAGCTTAGTCTAGTCTAAAAAGAGAAGTTAGGAGGTGGCTTCACATTTCTTATATAGGACTTAAGTTCAGCCTTTACTCCAAACTTCAATATCAGGGAAACAGGAAAGTGTTAAGACTGTACTTACAATAGAGAATAGTTTAGTTTCATTTTCTTGTTTAATTAATATATATTAATCTTACCTTGTGCTTATAAATATTCAAACTTTCACACATTTTCGTGAGACTCTCAAGTGTTATATACTCATTTCTATTTTTATAAACAAATTCGTTTATAAATACTTCTCGAACATATTTTTCGTGCGTTCCATGTACCAGCATGTTCAATATCCAGTTTCTACTTTTATATTATTTTGTATTAGCTAGGCACTATTCTTTTAATAAGATTGTCAACATTAATATTAGGCTATTAGCCATTGACTTACAAGCTAAAAGTGCCTTCTGTGAAAGCACTAAGTGTTAAGATGATATTCCGAATAATGTGGTATCAGCATATGATGGAGTTATATAGAGAAACTAATGTGCTGTACAAGGTATTACAGTAAGAAAAAATCTTCTATGTATGGAGAAGGACATCAGTGATGGATTTTGAGAATGGCAGCAGAGGTATCGATTGGAGTACCGTCAGCCACGGTAGGATCTGTGAGCCTCTTATACCAATGTAAGATGGTATTTTCATTATTCTCAGTAATTTGGTATCAACATCCATTAATGGAGTTATATAGAGAAATTTAATGTGTTGTACAAGGTATAGCAGCAAGAGAAAATCTTCTATATATAACTGCAAGTTCAGCAAGGAAAAATATTCTATATATGGCAACAAGGGCAAGATAATCGCTCAATAATAAGATTGATTCCAAGACATTCAAGAAGTAATCCATGCATGCCTTGTTGTGGATTTTTCATGTTACATATTTATTAAATGAGTAATTGAACCGGAAATTTTTTGTTGATGTCAAAATTTGATCGTCACTTTCACATAAATTTCAACGATATTGTTTTTTTTTTTTTGTTAATATTATTATTCATTATTTTTCTCCTATTGCTCTAGGAGTGCCCACAAAAAGGAAACCACTTAGTAGGAATGACCAATTTGTATTTGGGGGTGGTCACCATTTCCACCATATGGTTGAGTTAGGGCTCAACATATCATAATCAACTCGCAAGTAACATATGAGAGGATTGGTCTTGTTGACTGTTTCTTTTGTAAAAATGATTAGCTTCTTCGTTGACGTCCTTGAGAGGATGATCTTTGTATTTATAAGAACGGATGATGAATAAATGTCTAGTCTTCTCCAACACTTTACCCCTTAAATTTAACAAATGTCTAATGGGAAATTGTCTTGGTGGGAGACATGCCTCTAGGGGGTTTTAGTTATGTAATTATATTTGGAACTTGCGCTAGTGAGATTGCGTTACATGGTACCTTGGTTTGAGTCTAAGTTGACTCGTGTTAGGGATAACTGAGTTAACACGCAATATCGATTACGTCCCTGTTTGGTAAAAATTTAAATTTAAGATTTTAATTTGGGTCAAAATTAACAATTCATTTTGATTACATATTTCAAAAAATCGACAACTTTTTATCTTAACTAGTTTTTGCCCATCCGATGTACGGGTTTGGTTATATTCTAGGCATCGTTAGCATTTGAAATGAGTTCAGTCACATATTTATAGTTAATTAGTCATTAAAAATCAATGTACAAAAAAAAAATTATATTAAAAAATTATTACATTAGTATAATGAGCATAATTTGTATAATCTGAAGTGTAAATGCACATTCTCAGATAGGGCTCAAAGAAGATGGACATATTGATGTTTGACACATGAGATTGATAGGGTAGGGGTTAGTGAGAGGTTCCTGATATCTAGATTTGAAATGTCATATTACTTGATCTTTGCGTCAAGCTCTTGATTAGAGAGGTGAATCAAGACGACAAGCATGTATTCGAATTCTGCACTTAGAATAGGATCTTTCTCAACTTTTTCTTTGCAACAATCTTTTGATAGATGATTGTACGAACTGTATAAAATAAAAGTAATTAAAATGTCAATCAATTAAAGAAAAAGTTGAATTCGTTTAATTACGAAAGGATAGAAAGTAGTAGATTAATTAAAAAATTATTACAATTTTGAGAAGAAGAATTAGTATTTATTTTTCCAATTTTTCATGTGATGATTACATATCGACATCGATAAGATTGTTTGAGTAAATTTTTTTAATACGGATTGAAATTTTTAATTTTACTTTCAAATTGCACGACTGTAGGAAAAATTATGAAATTTGATAAGGTTGATCTCTCTCTAGAAATTAAGATTTTAGTTAAACTAACATTGACTTTTATGTAATTTACATGAACCACCCAATATGTAATCAAATCAATGTACCATAATTTTTCTATGAAGTCATAAGTTGTTACCTTGTTTTGATGATGCAGCTCATTGCCCTTGTGATCATTTCAAAAAATCATTCTTGCAGTGGAACATGGTAAATGTATGTTCCAACGATTAAACTTGTCTGTGACAAAGAATGATTAGTTGAAAAGATAGAGCAAGATTGACACTTCCACTTAGGCATCTTGACAGTACAAAGTCGAGTCATAACTATAATTACTTAACGTTCAAGAGAATTTAACATAATGAGATTTTCAACCAAATTCCATGTTCTCTCCCTAAGTTCGAGTAAGCCCCAATGAATATCTATTTCATGCTCAGACACATAAGGCGGCAAATAGGTTTCATATACATATCCCGCCCCCTATGTTATACAAGGAAATATTCGAGAAGAATATGAGCAAAATCCTATCTAGTATTAATTTGAAGTAAAATGGAAAAAGGTTTCACCTGTGTTTTCGGATACCACAAGTAAATGAAAAGAGCCAACTTGATTTCATTGTACATTGGCAACCTACACGCTACAATGGTCACGACCATACCGTATATAAAATTTTAGTTTATTTTTCTTCTTCAAAATTATCGCTATTGAACCTATTTTACCAAATAAGTCCAGCACGCAAATGAAGAAGTCCAGAAAAAAAATGCATACCAAGAGACGAATATATCACCAATTCTCTCAAGAACTGTGAGCGGTGCAACAATAATCCTACAAGAATATCAAAGTTTTAACGTTATGAACTAAAACGACAAATTAAGCGTTATTCTCAACGAATTTCAGATTGACTACAAGAAATTCTTTCGGCATTTCATTTTGATTGTTGCTTTGAGTTACAAGTGATGTACAACAATATCATTATTCGTAAAGAATGAAACATTAATGCACATGAAAGGTAGAGGAAATTCTTATCAGTGTTGACACCAAAACTTGAGTTCTTAAACATCAAATCTATTATTCTACATTGCTTTGAAACACTCAAATGCAGGATATGCATAATCAAGAACCAGACTATAAATCGAACAACAAAATTCGAAACGTTAAAGTTCCATAAAATAAAACACAGGGCCACACATGGAATCAAGTATGAAAAATGCAAATGATTAATTGATGATATACATTAAACCTCTTGAGATGAATCCTCCTATCATCTTTAACTATTTTTGCGCCTGCCAAAATTTCTACAGTCCGTAAAATCATCGTATATCAATAATTGTTATACCACACATATCTATACACCATAAAAATGATAACTAAACACATACAATATTAAGATCTAGAAGAAATTGTACTAAAATGATCAAATGGTGATAAAAATAAAAAATAAAAGCACTTGGTGCATTTAAGAACTGCATTCGAAATGAGAAAAAAAAAAGAATAATCAATTATATAAGCAATTCATGTATGTATTGGAGTTAAAAAACCTTCCGTAGGAATTTATAATAGTTACCTTAGTTCTTGGTGTTTGGGAAAATGAAACAAAATTGTAGAAACTTGATATATGACAGTGTTTAGATCAGTGAGACACAATAAATAGAATCTCTGAATTTTAAAACAGGGAAGAGAGACGAATGAGGGGATTTCTCGAATTCTTCAAACGGGTCTTGGGTACCCAATTTCAGTATTTACATTAGTACCCAAAAACTTGTCACGTGTTTTATGCAACATGAATTATACCGCAAGTGTATGACGTCAAGTTTTGTAATATAGTAATATAGTTAGAGTGTCGAGCCCACAGGGATTGTAACTTAATTTCACTAAGTACTATAATTATGTAACTTCCATTTTATCTAGACAATTGATGAATGGTTGATTGATTATTTTAAACTAATCAAAGGTAAAATGCTACGACAAAATCGGACAATATAAATGATCAAAATGGAAAGCCTAGAGAATGATTTCACCAACTTTCAATTATGATTCAATGACATCAAATTATTCCAATTAGTTTTCTCATATTTAAAAGCAAGAATCCAATTGTATTTCTCTCCCACCTCTCGAGTGCCGGCTAGAAATTAATCATAGAATTCAATCTCAATATCTCATTTACGAATTAAAGCCTAGAATTTATCAAAGTCCTGATTCTTTTGTGGAGTAAGTTTCATAGATTTTACACTTTCTCTTGAAACCCATAAAACCTATGTTGTGTCAATCTTATGATCACGCCTAAATTTTCCTCTCTCGAGTACCGAAATTGACTATCATCTATTCATTCAATTATTGATCAAGTAATTGAAAGTATTATAATCATAACACAATTAAATATAAGTGGAAAATTCCAAAAGAAATAATTCATGTATTCATCAAACCATAATTTCAAGTTGGCTATATCAAACCCTAGCTAAATTGTCTAGCTCATGAAATAGAACATGAAATCCATACAATTTATAATGGAAAACATAAAAGAAAAGGTAAGAAAGAACTCTTTTGAAGTGCTAATCGAAGTCCCTTTTATGATTTCCACCATTTCTTCACTTGATTTCTTCAATTCTTTCTTGTTGTTGTCTTTGGAGATTCATCATTTTTGTATCTTTCTCTCCTTCTTCCCACCTCCCAAATTAGGTCTTCTTACTTGTATTTATAGTATTTTAGAGTTTTGGGACGAATTAAGGTTGAATTGGGCCAAGAAAAGATTTTAAAAATATTAAAACTTGTTTTCTCACCGGTGGCGCCTTGGCACCGCGACCTCTGTTGATTTTCAGCAACGTGGGCGCCTCGGATTCCAAAATCGGCGCGGGGTGCCCGCCTTCGGTGGAGAAAACTACAATGTGCGTCTTTTAGTATTTGTATCATAACTTCTTCTCTCGATATCCGATTAAGGTGATTCAAGTTGAGTTGGAAAGATAACTCAAAGGGCTACAACCTTTTATTCAGACATCATTCTCCAATTCGATCGTTTACTATGTCAAAAGTAAGTTCTCAATATGAGACTAAAAATCTAGAGCAAAACTTTTTCGGTTGGAATTTGACGTGTAATCACTCTTTGGTCAGATTTGATTCCTTTGACATCTTTCTTCATCCAATTGACCATTAACACTCTCAAATCTTCATCATGAGGTTTGTCGCAACTTTTAAGTATTTGCACTTTAGTCCCCAAATTTTGGATCTCTTACAATTTAGCCCATTTCTCCAATTTTGTCAACTTTTGCTTATTTTCTTCAATCTCATCAACATACATCACAACATCAAAATCATGCATTAAAATATCAAAAAATCATAAGAATTAACCAAATAACAAGTTTAATGGCATTGATATCATGAGTGAAAATCACTCATTAGGTCTTGGGGTACTCAATTTCAGTATTTGCTTCATAATTTGAGTCTTCTACCCAATTATGACTCATATAGAAAGAACCTACCTCAAAAATTCGAATACGATGAGCACTTAAGTGAGTTGTTGACACATTATGTATTATTAAATCTAGATTGCAGTAAACAGAGATGTCCTAGTGTAACACTCAAAAATCACAAAATAGAAATCTAGTTTCATTTATCATGAGAAAAGAGTAAATATATAAGTAAAGTATTTAACCAATATTCCTCTTGAGTGACCATTCCAGGGGAAGAGTACTCCTACAAAAATAAACGGAAAAAAAATCCAGAAGGGAGACTTAGAAAATGTAATAAAATACGTAAACATTGGTGGATAATTTTTTTATGCCCAAGAAGAGAGTTGATTTCTTTCAAATAAACATTGTACTAGAACATTACCTTATTCTCTTTTATCACACCCATGATCTTCTATCCCTTGATTAGAAGTCGTATGATAAAATTTCATATTCGTAAATATGATTGAAAATGTGAACATTTCATATGTGTATAAGTGTGAAGGGTAATCGATTTGTACATACCTCTGTGTTCGTAAGTATATTATTCTCTTTATATGTGTTGTATTTTCTATATTCAATGTGAAGAAATTTTTCCTACAAGTATGATTCTCCAGAAGTGTAAGAATCAATGAGGGCGCAAGAAGTATTCGTAGAAGCAAATATCTACGGCAATCTTTCGCCTATACAAATTCATCCTGGTTGCATAAACTGATTATATTGGGTAACCTCGAATGAAGCATTCTATGTATTTGAGCAAAAATTCTTCACAATTTGACCTACGGGAAAGATAGTTGAAAATTAAATTTGATTACTATGTTGAATGTACAATTATGTTAAACAGAGAATGAAATGGTATAGTACATAGTGAATAATTCAAATACCTACCCATTATTTACGGAAGGTTGATATGGTATGATCTTTAACCCCATTACTTTGTTTGTATTTTTCTGCATGTAGTGTCTGTAGGCTGCGAACTTCGGAGTCATTAATGAGCTCATAGTTATATCGATTAATGCATTTGAATGTGCTTTAATTTTCTCTGGTGTATGAATGTTCTCGCTGCAGTCGTATATGTACACTTTCTATTCGAGAATGTTCACACAATATAGATATCATATGTTTCCTGGATACGAACATGAAATTAACAGGCACTTGCATTTTATTCAAGGACGACTTGTAGAATGGGTAAATTTGTTGCATCTTTTATGGTATGCGTGTCCAGAATCTCTGTACCATCATATGATGAGTACACTCGTTTTCATAATTGAGATCTAGGATTGCATAATCTTCTGAAATAGTTGTAGGACTGTTGTTTATGCATCGCCTCAACAATTTTAACTCCAAATCAACTCTAATAAAAGAAATAGATGTAAATGACGTGTATTGCATATGAAATTAAATTTATTATAATAAATGAATTTTACTAACCACAGTAGTTATATGTTGGGTTATGTCCATCATAGCTTTTATTATGTTTCTTTTGTACATATTTCTAGATCCATCATCCTAATATGCGCTGCACAATAAATTATTATTCAATTCGAGATGAATGAAATGAATTCAAGAATGTGTAAAAGAATAAAGTAGAATTAGACTGGTTACCTTGGTGGATTTTTTGTTATCCAATTTCTAAGTGTTAAGTATTTGTCCATAAAATAATCTTCCAAAGGATAATTTGTTGATGGTATTGAAGACCGTACCTTTTTCTCTTTTTTATTTGTTGTTTTGCCTGCTGCGTAGTATCTTCAATCAGTTGAGATGTTGATGTATGTTGTATAACATGACTCGTATGGACAAAAGCATCTTGATGAAAAGAACCTATAATGGCTTCCATATTTGATTCCCAATTAGATAATATGTTGAGTATAGTGTTGTGTCGTTCATCAATGTGAAATCGTAGAAAGCTCACACTATTATCTACATAATCATGCATGCTAGAATGTATGCTTTGATAGTGGTTTTCTTGTCATTGTTGTTGTTATTGGAAGAATTGGTTTTAGTTGTCTGGAAGAGTTTGACAAGTTGAATTATCTCCAGGATGCATTCTACTCCATGTTTTCATTGTGGTCTTGTTGCAACTTTTGATGTCGTTCGAGCAATTCATCTTGGTGTTGAAGAATTGATTCGTACTGGTGTTTTTGTCTACGTGATTGTTCAATCATGGTTGTCGTCAAGTCGTTGCACAAACCAGATACATCTGATACGATGGATGTTTTCAAATCTTTGCAAATACCATATACATCTGATACAATGTGTTGCCTATATGTATTCATCATGTGCTCTATTTCTTCTCTAGTTATGTAATTGGAGCTAATATGAGTAGAACTTGTGGCAGCTGGAACTGAAGTATCACGAGGAGTAGGTATGTTACTAGTATGCGGGATTTGTTGTGGTACATTGTCCAATTCTCCATTAATAATGCCGTCGAGTATGTTATGTTGGTTATCTTGTGGTAAAGAAAGAGTTGTGTACCATATTGTTTGTACTTCTTGTTCTGTAGGTTATAATATTACGAGTATTTAAATTTGTAATTATAATAAAATATAGGAATGAGTTTTGAATTTTTGTTAGGGAAGAAAAAATTGGTTATATTTATATTGTCATGTAATAAGGTATGTAATAGATTAACTGGAATACCTCTTGTGTAAACAAGAATTGTCTAGTCCAATTTATGGGAATGCTTCTTATATCCAGTACTAATATAATTGGAAACTTACATTGTATATATAAGATCTATACAAAAAATTTACATTAAATATAGATTAGTAAAAATTAGAGATAAAAAGAAAAATATCTGAAATGCAAGTAGATATCCATGTAATGAATATTTAGATTTCATTTGATCATTCTGTTGCATTCTTTGTACTCTTTCCAAATGAGATGCTTGTAATGAGTTTAGTAGAACAATATATGCTTTACGACCCCATGGATATGTAAGGAAGGCATGAATGTTCTCAACCATACCTAAAGTTCTGTGATCGATATGTCTTTCAGTAGGTTTTAAGATACATTCTACAAACATTACCAAACTTAGTTTGAATTTATCTTCTTTATTTGCACATTGATGGAAGGCTTCAGAGAGCATTGCAATTTTAATTTTTTTGGCACAATTGAATATTGATTTCTGAGTCTATCATTGTTGAAATCGAGGTTTATAAATACCTCGTGGTAATGTAATCCTGTTATAAGACAAAATTCTTGCATACTGAAGCGTGCCAAATGATCGTCTAATTTTACCCAAACTTTATTGTTCTTGCCACAATTGACAAGTCGCAGTACAAATTCATAAACTAATTTACTACTGAATTGTTGTTCGTTTTCAGCTCTATTAATAATATTATATATAAATGCATGTAAGTTACTATACATCAAATTTGACTGTTGATTTGCATTGATAAAGTTCACAAAATCTTGAAGGTACTCATAATTTGGATATTGGGTTATAGTAGCAAAATACCATTGGAAATCGTGTATATTTTCCCAAGGTTGAGTTCGTCTGTAAGGGCAGTAATGTTTGCATCATATAAAATACCTATGACTATTCCCCTGTTGGAATTCAACAAAACATGAAGATATATATAGTGTGTATGTATATTTATTATAAACAGAAGGCATATATAATATTATGGTTATGTATATATATACCTCTAAGTTCATAAGAAGAATATTTTGATACCGGCTAGTACTATTGCGAGCAGCCTTCGGAGATTGTTTTCCTGCAATTATCACTTTGGCGGACCAATTCTTTTCTGATGTAGAAATTTGTGGGATGGATTTATGAATTGTACTCATTGTTGATATCTGTAAATGGCATGTGATATATTTTTTAGTACTACATATTTATATTGAGTGGAAAAAAATAGAGTATTTGAAATCTAAAAGAATAATGTGAGAGAAATTTACCAGAATTCCAAGAGCATTGATAGTTCTTGAATGAAAATTGTGATATTGATACTGGAGGTATTTATAGAACATGTAACAGAGAGTAAGTGTAAGATAATTATGTTTAATGCTAATCGTATACGTGGTTATATTAAAGTAAGTAAGAAAGTTGTAGTAATTTTTGTGCATGTACGTACATATATATATGAGATAAGAATAAAATATGTCGCCAATAGTAAATTATCTAGCCTAGATGGAGGAATCCAAATATACATTTGTGTGAAGTGTACAGTTAGAAAATGTTTTTATTAGCTTCTACAGCCTTTGCAATAGTAAAATATCTAGCTCAAACGGCCAAATCTGAATTTGCATTTGTGTGAAGTGTAAAGTTCTATTAGCTTCTTGAAGCTTTCATATATGACATATGGAACATTTCTATTTGATGTGTGATGTACAAAGAAGGTTTTACTTTTTATATTGCAAACAAAATAGTCGAAAAATTTGTGAAGATACTAAATTATATTAAATAAGGTATTTGTACATATATGTGTGTGTATATATGTATATAAATTTTTATTCAAAGTTTTATTTACTATTATATTTATTTGTAAAAATGCTTATGGAAATAATGATTCAATCATAGTAGTCAATGTTTTACAAATTATAAATGGGGGATGATGTTAAATATGTTTAATTTGAAGTTGTACGATTAGTCGAATGTATCAATAATGTAGTGGATTGGTAATAAAAAATTTAAGTGAATAAATTGAAGATAACTTGGACATGAAAAACGTGAACAAGAAAAGTATACAATGGAAAAAAAAAATTCCTATTCACATAGGTGGAATGAAACATAATGAAAATAATATAATATACTGTAAGAAATTGTAGTAATGTCATTGGAATAAAAAAATGTAATTCCGAAAGTATGGAATGTTTATAGATGTATGAAAGACAATTTCTTTATATACAACATTCTTAGTACATGTGATGTGTGAACTGTCGGTGGTAGATGGTTTCTGTAGAACTTGTTTTTGCTCTTGATAGTACTACATACAATTGACCATGACAAAAAATAGGTTTTGGAAGATATAAACCAACGAAATCAAGTGTTTGACCTTATGCTTTATTTATTGTTATAGCAAAACAAAGCCTAATTGAGAATTGAGTTCTCTTAAATGGAATTGAGTTCTTATCATTTTAAAGAGGTATAAAATGAATTCTTGGTAAAAAAACAAATTGTCCTCGACATTCACCAACTGTAATTTTAGTATGAATTACATTCTTTTCAAATTTTCGACAAGGGTAGACGTGTTCCATTGCATAAACTTTCGGAATGATTAATGTTACGCAATAACATTACATGACAATTTATTTTAAGGTTTAATTCTGGGATGTAATACCATTTGGTGTTAATGTATTTAAAAAATCTTCTTGTAAGCTCTGTTTTGACATGTCAAGTGAGTCGATTAAACTATAGTATACAAATAATTCACCTGGAATTTGTTCAAGTAGAAGTCTGTTAATGTAGTCAACACAGTCGTTCGTTGGCGTAAGAATAATTCGATTTACCATATCATGTAAGTTTTCAGCATAAGTTTCTATATTTGGGAAAACGTGACGAATCAAGACTTTTAAAGATGTAATTTCATCTTTGAATGGTTAAAGTATATTAGTTGGAAGTGTAATACATTTACAATTGTGTTCTTCTTCTACTCCATCTCCAATTCTGATTAAGTAATCACAAAATGTAGGATCTAACTGTGCTCTCATATTTTGAGCTAATGGTAAATATATGAATGACGGCCAGAGAGGTGAAAAGACTAAGCTAGCTTTCAATATGTCTTCTTTTCTTCCTTTTGGTACAACTGGTAAAATTTGACGAAAATTTCTCCACCGAAGACAATTACTTTTCCACCGAAAGACAAACTGGAATCACTAATATCTATAAGCATTTTATCTACAGTTTCAATAGTACAACGATGTACCACAGGCGCTTTATCCCAAATTATTAACCTAGATAATTTTAACAAATTCCATAAAAATGATTGTTTGCTAACGGATCAATTTATTTCACCTATTGTTTCTAAATGAATTTTAAATCGTGAATGTATTGTACGTCCTCCAGGCAACAAAGATGCAGCTACTCCGGAGGATGCAGTTGCTAAAGCAATAAAATCTTGATTCGTATATCATTTAGCAAAACTTTGTATAAAAAAGTCTTACATGTGCCTCCTGACCCGTCAATAAAGAAAGCGCCTGTAATTTGGATTTTACTGTTTCTGTAATTATATCATATGCAAATCGTTGTTCTTTATTTAATTGATCTACAATAAGAAATGTTTCTTCAACACCAGAGTACATTCTTTCTTCAACAATCATTTTTGTTAATTTCGGAGATTCATTCATATGTACAAGGGACTATTCCATAATCATTTATCGTTCTCCCTGATGATTCTAATATAGAATTTATGTCTTCTAAAGTTTGTAATTCAGCAGTATGAGTAGGTATATTTTGATACACATAATCATCAATCATGTAAGATTTATATTTATTTCATAACAAATTTTGATAATTAGGACTACATAACATTAAAAGTGTAGCGAATAAACGTCTTATAGAAATAGACATTTCGTACAAAATAGTTTCGGATAAATATTTTTCGCAATGATTATCACCAATTAGAAAATCATGTAAAAGTGCTATATCTCAATAGGTGGCAACAATTTTTCAATTCGAACTTTGTAAATTATCAAATGATATTACACCTCTAATATGATTAAGAAGAATACAAAAGAACAACATTCTCATTCAGAAGGATTAACCGCTACAATTCGTCCTATAACAGTATGTTGTTTTCTAGGTGTCCAAATTTTTCTACTCGCGTTCCACACAAAATGAGTTAGAAAATCTCGGTAAAATAAGGTTCGAGCAAATTCTTTCTATTCGTTTATTCGAAAAAATGCAGTTAACATTGTTCTTTTTATATACTCATTTCCAATAACAGTAGACAAATTATCTTTATTATTGTATGTTACATATTGATGATCTTCAAGATATAGTTATAACGTATAAACAGTTGGATAAATTTCTGATAAGTAAAAAGAAAAAAAATCTCCACATAGCTTCGGGTGGGGATATCCATCTAACAGATTGATAAGCAGAAACTTCGTCTATCTCCTTATTCGGGGTATTTTTGTTGACAGAAAAATTAATGCGATCATGTCCTTCGTAAGCATATTTGTATATATATTTCATTACTTTAATAGAAGAACATATTTTGACATTAATACGACAATCAAATTTTGCGCTCAAATAAGAATTATATGGTATGACCTATCGATTATCTCACATTTCACTTCGAACTTTAATAGAAATGCCATCATTTCGTCGTCTATATAATGAGTATGAATTATCACCGAATATAGTATTACTAGAGTAATCTTTAGGATATTTGTTTTTACAGCAATTAGATACTAGCATACATATATTTTTGGGATTCAACTTTCCACAAGGACCGCGCATGTTGTGTTTTATAATAACTGCATGAAGGTATGGATATATAGTTTTATCTGAAATTTCACATGAGACTATTCTACCAACTTGATGAGGAGAACAAATTTTATCAGTATGATTAAAAATTAATAATAAATGTGCATGTAGAAGCCCTCTTTTCTGGAATTCAATCACATATATATATGTTCAACAATATGACCAAAAATCTGGTCTTTGTATAAATCATTTTTAACTCTTCTAGTTTTGCTTTGAATATGCGCACAACTATATATGGTTGATTTTGAACTTCATCATTGTGTTTTAATTCTTGTTTAATTTCTAGCCAATTTGGATTACATGTTATTGTTAAAAATATATCTGATTTTCCATAACGTTGTACAATAGACATTTAATCTAAATATTTTCGTAGCATATCTCTAGAACCACATGTAAAGCTTTGCGGAAGAACAATTCTCTTCCCAATTTTATGACCTCTTGTTTTCTCATCTTGAACATTATCTATAATACTTTGATAAAGTTTTGCACGAATTTGTTTTTAATTATTACAGAAATAGTCTAATCTAGTTGTTTCAATTTTAACGTACATATCTACAATATATTGCTGAATAAATCTACCAGCATGAAGTAGAACACACTTACCGGAAGGCCTAATCTACAACTTGTATGAATAATATTCACGACAAGAAACTTAACATCGTTTTTGTAGTTTTTTGAGCACTACAGGAAGATGAATAAAAGAAATATTATAGTGATATGGAACATCTAATAATAATAAATTGTTTATGTTAGTAAAGGAAGATCAAGAAGCGTGTTCATAAACTTGTTGACTCATTTTCAACAAGTTCTGTTGCAGAATGTATTATGTTGTTGAAAGTACTGTCGGTAGGCAAAGTTTCAGTTTGGAATGATGTTTTTCTGTTTCTTTGAATACCTTCATACCAACCAGATTCGCCAAATGAAAAAAGTAAATGATACTGCAATGGATCATAACAATCGTAATAATAATGGACTTTATATATATCGCCAAAATGATCATAAATAGTAATATTACGAATACTAATATTTACGGTTTCATTATCCTCAACCCACATGACAGCTGAAGAAGTATTAAAAACTCTTTGATCAAGTCCTAGATCACATCTTATTTGAATTTTATGATCTTCCAAATCGGTCATATTACTTAAAGATCTAAAAAAATCTAGTATATGAGTTAACTTTAAAAATTTCCATTAATATAATCAAAGTAGGCTCAACAAGTTTTTTTGAAATGTTCATACGATTTTCAACTTCATTATCCATATCATAAAATATAATTGCATATAGATAGGAATATTGTCTTTTGGAATAAGTTGGTTTATATAATGGTATACTTGTCCTTGAACTCGAAATGTATAAATACCTTAGTACGTTTTGGAAAGATTTTTATCGTACTTCACACCAAATGACGTGAAAGCAAAATGATTGGTATACCCGCGTGATAGTTTTTTGAAGTCCATACTTGTACATTTGGTAGATGTAAACAAATCGTATAGATCAATAGGTGAATCGGGTATGAAATTTTTTACCTTCCCATCACAACAACAAAATCATTTACTTTCTCTATAAGATTTTCGTGCTCTACAATATTGGTAGTTGGTAGATGTAGGTAATATGTATGAGGTAATTGGTATGTTTGATAAATTGAATTTTTTTTGTGATGTATGAGAATATTGAAGTGTTTATTCCTGATTTGAAATACAAACTTCGGGTTGAAGCAATGTTGTCTGCTCGAAAGAATTATCTACAACTACAGATATGAAACTATTTCGATCTAACAACGTGGAGTTATGTATTCGCTTACGACGATCAATTTGTCGAGTTTGAGTTCGTTCTCTTCTATCTGCTTGTCGTCGGAGTCGTTGGTGACATATAAAATCAATAGATGGTTCTATTGAAAATTCAGAAGCAAGTTGATGTGGGGAATTATTTTCTGCATCAATTCTATGTTGTTCATTACCAGACATAGTGAAATCTGTATTTAAGAAGTCCTTAACTTCATTGTAAAAGGGAAAAAAACTATCAGAAAACTTGTATAGAATTACTGGTTTGTGTCAATATATATATATATATATATATATATATATATATATATATATATACAGATGTGTTAGTATAAAATAAAAACTTGCCTAATTGTAGAGGAATGATCCGTTGGCAATCACTGTAAATGTGGAAGTGATGAAGCGTTGAATGTGGTAATAATTCAAAATGTTAACGTAAAGTAATTCAAGAACTTAAGTTTGTGGCAAGCCGGAAATCGCGTACTCTGTTTTTGTAGATGTTGTAATGTAATGTAATTCTGAGATTATAAAAGGAAATTGGTTTATTGTGTCAACAATTTCTCAAATGTAACGGCAGTAGGAACAGAGAAAGCCTCGAACGCATGTATAAGCTTTTACAGATGTCCTCATATACGAAGGTGACATGATGGTGTGGTCCTTGGGGAATGGAGATCATACATGTTAGTAGTCAACAATAACGGCTGCATCAATACGTGTTAACAAATGTCTGCAGTTACGTTCATGTCATTATACGAATGAATAATATTTATATATATGTCATATTACTTAATGGGCAAGAAAAAAACATCATGCATGCTTTTCTTCTACAATCTTTGAAGGTGATGGAATTAATTAGTCAACTATTGAAATCCTACCATGTAGTAATTATATTACCTAATGGTGAATAAATACAGGTTGCATTTCTTTTTGTCTATATATGAATAGTCACATGCATGGGGAACACAAATTGATGATTACCAGTATAATATCTTGTTTTCCAAGGTAGTAGAAATCATAGGTCAACATGTAATTCCTATCGTGTTCGTATATCCATGATAGATGTAGGGTGAGTCATACAACAAACAAATATCCTCATTGGAGGGTAATATAGGAAATTATATAATTAGAAGAGATTTACAAATGAACAAGTAATATATAATTTGTGGAGACATCCAGTAAGCCCTCAAAGATGCCATTTGGATTTTTTAGATTAATCGGGAAGTTATTATGAAAGGCAAGAACTTTACTAAAATCTAGAGGTTAATTTTATTGCAGGACACGATTAGATTAAACAACGGATGAATTTACGAGTTTTTAGATGAATGAATTATAATTGACAGAGAGATCGGCATTGTATAATTGACATTAACACTTAATTTAATGAATGTCAAGTCAGAGAATACATTATTTTTAGTAAATTGTTGACTAATTGTAAAATGGTTACTTACTTTAATAATCAATATCAATAATATATGAAAACTATTTTAGTTACCAATTGGAAATTATTCACAAATTACGCTGATTACTAATGAAATTAACTCTAATAAAATGATGAATGAAATATTCTGGACTTTTTGGTTTGTAAGATTAACTGTAATGAAATCATGAATGACATATTCTACACTTTCTAGTTAGTAAAAGTTGGAAAAACTCAAAATGTTAATGACTTAGGAAAAATGCAATGTACTAGTTTAATTATCAATTGAAAATTATTCACAAATTGCGCTGACTACTGATAAAATTAACTCTAATAAAATGACGAATGAAATATTTTGGACTTTTTGGTTTGTAAGATTAACTGTAATGAAATCAGGAATGACATATTCTAGACTTTCTGGTTTGTAAAAGTTGGAAAAATTTCAACTTGTTAATGATTTAGAAAAAATACTATGTAATCTAAAAAAATATTAGTGCCCTTCGGAAAGGAGAAATGTAAGGAAACTGGAATATTTGTAATCTAGAATAAAATAAAATTCAAGAACATAGGATCCTGAATGAGTTACTTTTACATAAATTTATAATCAATTTGAACATGAACTCAAAAGATTCGCATTGTTGACTAAATGTAGAGTGGTTAATTACCTCAATGGTCAATAATATATGAAAACTATTTTAATTACCAATTTGAAATTATTCACAAATTATGATGACTACTGATGAAGTTAACTCTAAAAAAATCATGAATGAAATAGTGTGCACTTTCTAGTTTGTAAAATTAACTCTAATAAAATTATGAATGAAATATTCTAAAATTTCTAGTTTGTAAAAGTTGAGGAAAATTCAAATTGTTAATGACTTAGAAAAAATGCAAAATGATCTATAAAATATTAGTGCCATTCAAAAAGGAGAAATGTAAGAAAAATAGAATGGTCGTAATTTACAATGAATAAAATTGAAGAACATAGGATCCTGAGTAAGTTACATTTACAAAAACTTATAATCAATTTGAACATGAACTCAAAAGATTCACATTGAACCTACGAAGTTGATATTATATTTCAATATATCATCTATAATCAATATTAGAAAATAAATTATGTGAAGAAACAGCAGAACATGAAAACATTTCCTTATATGACCAAAAAGCAATTGTATCATATAACAATCAATAAGCCAGTACAACATATATTATAAGTTTCGGAAACTACATAAGAACCAATGAAAATATATCCTTCAAAACTTTTTTATGAGTAAGCAAAGTAAACCATAGATATCATATTTTCATATAATTGGATTTTATGAATATGCATGTAGTAGGAGACTTGCTCTTCCAGCGCTACAGGAGGAGAAAACTGTTGTTAGTATAACGGAGAAGAAGACATGAGATTAGAATTCTGTAAACATTATAAATTCTCGTCGGTCTTATTTACCTCAAGCTAATGAAGTTGAAGTGTACACTGAAATAAAAAACCTGAACGCATTATTGAAGTTTCAGTTACACCATTGGCTAGTTAATTAATTTGAAGTGTACACTGAAACTCTGAACCCATTATTAAAGTTTCAGCTACACCAAAAAGACCAAACACGAGTTTTAAAATTTGGCATTAAAGACAACTTCAAAGATTTTGATCTCAAAATTTGTAGGGAATTATACAGAAACAGATGGAACTATAGGAGGATGATATAATATCAACGCTTTCGACATATTATCTTCATGTACTTTCATCTGTTTTTGAGAAATTCCTTGCAAATTCTAGGTAAAATCTTCTATATTGAGTTGAGTACTATGAATACCATCATGATTTTTGAAGTTGTCTTCAATGTCAAATTTTGAAACTTGTATGTGATATAATAATGTCAATAGCGCTTTTGTTCGTATTACTACTATTCAAATCAATATGAAATAGGATAGTTAGAATTTGTAGGGAGTTATACATAAATTAATAGAACTATAGAATAATAGTATAACAAAAGCACTAGCGACACCATCAAAGCACACATAAGTTTCAGAATTTGACATTGAAGACAACTTCAAAGATCATGATGGTAATCATACTATTCAATTCAATATGAAAGAGTTTACCTAGATTTCGCAGTGAATTTTGTCAGAGCAGAAGCATATGGAAGTACATGAGGATGATATGTCGAAAGCATTGGTATATTGAAATTCAAAAGCAATTTCAATCCATGTGCCTGAACCTAAGAATGTAGATCAACTTGAAACAGAGTATTAATTATATGAGCAAACGTTCTGCTAATAATTGTGATTAGTATACTACCCGTTAGGAAATACCTAAGCAATTTGATTAGTGCAAGCCTACTATTCATTAACTTTTTGAGAGATGGATGCAAGATGCTCATATGTTCGAAAATTAAAGACAGTTGTAAGAAGTAATTTTAGTTATGAGGGAGACGACAATGTATATAATAATGCTTGAGGAATATTATAAATTATTTTCTTCTACTACTGTTATGAACTTACATATTCACATCTTCTGCTGCAAAGCATAAGCAACACTATATTAGGTGTCTTTCGATATGAAATTTAATAGACTAATTCAAGCTTAAATTTTCATCAATACATGTATACATTTTTTCCATATGTAGATTCATGAAAGAGAAGCATATGATCCCTGTTCATACATACTTGCAATGTAGACCTCAGGTAATGGAACATCATATATCTACTGAAGCACACTTCCAGGACCCTTCCTAGAGAATAAAAATGAAAAACTCTATTTACTTTTATTGATGTATGGTCAAGTGTGTCAAATGATTGAATTTCCCCTTTCAATCGTGTCAGACTATTTCCCATATTTGAATTTCAACAAAGGGCAAAATAGACTCTGCAACGAAAGGTCGCAAAAGAATTTGAAATTTTGTTTCTTTGGTGTCTGTAAGTGATTGTCACTATTTTTTTAAATAAAAAATAAAAGGAAAGAAAAAAAAACCAGACCACATCATTGTAGGGAGAATCGATTTCTTGCAACAAAATCTGGACCACACATAGGTCTAACTTGTTATGTTGAAACATTGTAAACTTATTTCAATTTATTTATGAATTATAACACTTAATTTCAAAACAAAAAATGTTCATACTTTTCAAAAAAAAATCCAATGTAGCAAAATCTTATCCCGTAAAAATGGTCCAAACGTTGAAAATGTTCTATTAGTAAAAAACAAACAGTGAATTTCAGCATGTGATTCTACTCGTTGTTTTCTCCCCCAATTTATATATAAATTACTTCATTCTCTGTCTTCAATTATTCACACACCACAAGAAGATAAAGAGACTTTTCTTTGCTAGATTTTTCAATCTTCTATGAGAATGGCAACAATTGGAGGAATTTAGTCGAGTGAAGAATCTCAGAACAGCCTTGAGATCGAAGATCTCACCCGTTTTGCTGAATTTAGGTCATTTGGAACATGTTAACCACACAAAGACCAAGATCCCCACACCTAAAGATATCACAGATTTGGTTTATATACCTTCCACACCTCAAAAATCTGTATTTTATCTTTTTTATATTGCACTCTATTTAACACATAACAACCAGTGAAACTGCATCTTCCCAAATGTTTGAAGGTGTTCGTGAATCTAATAGCATAGCAGTTGTATGATGAACAAAAGTTCTACTGATCTTTTTTGTTACACTATTAGAATGGGTGAATATGGTGGAGTAATCTCGTTTGTTCCTAAGGATTGAACATAAGAATTCAATCCAAATGATTCATGTTCTTGGCATTTATCACTTCAAATTTTTTTGATTCTTTGAGTCTTTCTACCAAATTAATTTTCAACTTCAAAGATGAATGTTTTAAAATAATCAAAGCTATCACTTTTATTTTTCAATAAGTAAAAATTAGTATAAATGATTTCTTCAACGAGTTAAAATGCCTTTAAATTCACATAAATATGTGTAAATTAACTCCAGCAATTCGATATTTCTTTCAATACTTCTATGAGGTCCTTTTGTCTATCTTTACTTTGCAACAAGTTTCAAATTTTAAAAGTCTGTTTTGACGTTAAAAACTAATCTAAACTGCTCATGATTCCCACATATTTACTATAAATATAACATAAACGAGCATGCCAAAAATTAAAAAAAGAAGGCATATAAACAAAACTACAAAAAAAAAAAGCATATAAACAGAACCACAAACATTTTTATTACATTCTCAACATTTAGTTTTAAAAAAAAACGAGAATAATTGAAGGGAAAACAAAGAAAATAACTTACCCATTCGGAAGAAATCAGCTCCAGAAGATCGACACCCTTGGTATATATATTAGAAGAAAAAATTTGTACATTAAGTAAAACATTATTTTATACACAACATAATTTCAGACAAGTGGAAACTGAATTATCCATCTCCTCTCTTCGTTGTTTATATGTAATGAGTAATAATGAAGAAAACATTGGCTACTAAAATCTCACTTCTACGGTTCTACCCAAATGGAACTTCACATACTATACAAATTCTGCAAATGAAATGAAAAGGAAGTTCAATAGGAGGGAGAGAGGTCGTACGTTTTGTATGTTACCTTTCTTCTTCCTCAGTTTGGTTTGAGTGTCGGGAACGGTGGAGCGAACCAAAAGATGTGTCAAGTGAGAAGAGATATTTGTCAATAGTAACCAGAACCAAGTAAATAAAGTGAAGGTAGAATAAATGGGAAGGTGAATTATGATGCAGTACCTTTTTTTTTTTATTCCCCCACACACATAATAATAATAAAAAAAAAAAAAATTAGCTACAAATATTAACTGATTTGGCTATAGTGCTAGCATTTTGTCTTCCACACAAAATACATCCACACAGTACTAAAGGAGCGACATTGGAACTTGTGAAGTTTGAAATTAAGGGGTGGTAGGTGGGAACATAAATAGATAATGGAAGTAGGTAAAGTAAGTTGATGAGTAGTGATGAAATTCTCAGTATATTAATATGTGACGTGGTAAAAAACATAACAATTATAATGGTAGTCTGTCATGGGAATTCAAACAGGGTTTATTGTATTATTTTTCTCATTTGTCGCCACCTACAACAGTAATATGTGAGGTAAAAATACGAATGAACAATGAACATGAAAGTCTCTCTTTTAAGAGAGAGTAGATATATTAAAATATCGATTTTAATCCCACCAAATAGGGGCTATATATGCATACTGTTAAAAATCATATAAGGAATCGGACTATAATTTAATTTTTTAAATGTAGAAATTCCTTATAAGTAATTTTTACTTATTAACCTATAAATAAAATTTATATTTAGTCATTAATGCATAAATAAATTTATATACAAGTAAACTTATGCACTTATAAGCAAGTAAATAAGTAAATTTACTTATAATTCGTCTTCGTCTTCTTTTTTTTTTTCCTCCCTAATCCCTGTATTTGTTAACCGAACCCTCTTACTAATTCTTCTTCTACTTCCATTTCATCAAATTCAAGGCCTAAGAGACTTAATTTACAGATTTGGAACTCTATCCGACTTGTAACCATCATGACCTTCTCTAGCTAGCTGCTTATTGATTATTAGTAAATTTACTAGTAAGTTACTTATACGTATAAAAAGTTTTGAATTTTTTTTTTTTAATTCAAAGTTAAAAATAAATAATTTATTTGATGGTTGGGTAAGAAATATTTTAAAAAGAATAATTATTTCAATTATTACTTGGAAAAAGTAAGCTACCAATATGACTCTATTTGATTGTCACATTTTCCATAAAAAATGTCACATTCGACAAAAACGAATTTCACTTCAACTGTTTGATTGTAACTTGAAAATGGAATCTGAATTCTAAAATACAACCACTTTAAGGGTTCGTTTGATTTCAAATGTGAAATTTGAGTTGAAAGAAAATAAATTATAGGGAATTGAATTGTCTAGAATTTGTTTTAGTGGGAATTGTAATTAATTGTGTTTCATTAATATAATTTTTTACCTGAAAAATGTTGAAAGTTTGGTATCCGTTTGATTTCGTTTTTCATTAAAAAAGTTCATTAAAGTGATAATTTTTTTTACCATTTGGTCTATAATTTTTTTCAGTTGCCAAAAAAAAATTATCATACCGAATATCATTCGTTTAGCTTTGTTTTACATGAAAATTGTCAATAAAAGTGATAAAAAATTTTACCATAGTGTTTAGAATTTTTTTCCAATTGCAAAAAAAAATGGAAAATCAATTTCCACCAAATTGGTGGAAATTAGTTTTCCACAAAACCAAAAAAAATGTGAGCATGTGAGTCAAACCAAGAAAATGAATTTCACGGGGAAAAAAAAGTATATCTATAAGGTAAAAGTGGAAGTTGGAATTTGTTTTCCATTTTTCATGGAAAATAATGGCCAATCAAACATGTTCTAAGTTGCATTTTCTTTGTTTTCATGGAAAACGTATTCCTATGAGTTTGGTGAGTTTTTATTTTCCAAAATTAAAATTCTCTTACACATTTGTCTATCAAACGGACTCTATAAGTTTCTAGATAAAAAGTTATTAACAGTAACTGTACTTTTTCTTTTAATAAAACTAGTCAAAGCCCGTGCAATGCACGTGTTGTGATACTTTTGAAAGTTATGTTAGTGTTAAAATTAATGGGTAGGTTAAACTATTTAGATTGGAAGGTATTTTGGCTCCAATACATGTTTCCAATGTGTTGATGTCTTGTTAAAGAGATAATGAAATTCAATCAAGTCCTCATTTTTCTACCTATTGAGGTATATCTCATTCATCTCGTGCTCATAGCATCTCCATTTACATGTATCAATTGCACCAGTATTTAATTTATTTACAAAGACCTTATCACAAGACGTATGTAGTCAAAACTAATTAATCAATGATAATACAGTTCAGAATTTAGGACAAATCAATGGTCTATATCAATATTAAAACCACAACACAATGAAAACTTCTATCATAAAGGCAAAAAGAATGACAAACGATTACCTAACTTCATAAATTCAGTCGAATATCTTTTCAGCATGTTCTAATGATACCATACATTAAATCAATTTAAGAAAAATCAAAATAATTCATTTCATAGAAAATGTTTGTCTACCAGTACTGCATGATATAGGAGGATTCTTCTGAAAATCATTGAATTCCTTCAATATCCATTTTGACGCTATAATTTTACCCTTTTGAACTGTAAAAACTGAAGAAAATGAAATTGAGAGAAATTGGTGTGAGTATGGGGATTGAGGGTGGGTAGAAAAGAAAAATTAACGATTATGATTTTACATTTAATAATTTAAGATAATTTGTATATTTAAACTTAATCAACAATATATTTATTAGTATCACATTTTAAGTTTTTTCAAAAAAAAAAAATTTAAATCGATTCAAATGGGCATTCATATCGTGAAATATCGAATCAAACGTTATAGGAAAAATAAAGTTCGAAAAAATGACATTGGAATGGGGTTGAGATTGAAAAGAAATATAAACAATCAAGACTTTACGTTTCACAATTAATGTAAAATTATTTTTAATATTTAAAATTTATCGACCATATATTTACCATGGTCGTACTTCAAGATTTCCAACAAAATTTTAAATCGCTTAAAATGCATATTTGTAACTTAAAATACTGAATCAAACATTAAAAAAAAATTGACTTAATTTAAAATAAAAAACTGAAAAAAAAAATGAAATTGAGAGAAATTAGTGTAAGTATGGGATTGAGGGATGGTAGAAAAGAAAAATTAACGATTATGATTTTACGTTTAATAATTTAAGATAATTTTTATATTTAAACTTAATCGATAATATATTTGTTATTATCACATTGTAAGTTTTTTTTTTATATAAAAATTTAAATCGATTCAAATGGATATTCATATCGCGAAATAACGAATCAAACGTTGTATGAAAAATAAAGTTCAAAAAAAGAACATTGGAATGAAGTTGAGATTAAAAAGAAATATAAACAATCACGAATTTACATTTCACAATTAATGTAAAAAAAAAATTGATATTTAAAATTTATCGACCATATATTTATCATAGCTGCACTTCAATATTTTAAATAAATTTGAAATTGCTTAAAACGCATATTTATAACTTAAAATACTGAATCAAACTATAAAAAAAAAACGGTTCAAGCGGCTTAGCCGAGCCTTTGGCTTGGCTCCGGTTGTGAACAGTAAAAAGCCACAGCCTCTTTTAATATAGTTAAGTTATAGAAATATAGTTATAAATTTCTTATTTTTAAGTACATGTACATTTTTTAATACCATGTCTCGAAAATAAAATAAAATATTACAACATTATTCTTTGGATTGTGTTGCTTGGCTCATTCTTATGTGGTAGTGTGGTACAACATTATTATCAATATTTAGCCTCTATTTGACAATCATTTTTTGTTGACATATGATTGATTATAACCTTCAAATTTTGATTATAACAAAAAAGTTAATCTAGTTTAATAATAATTGAATTTAAATTGATGTTAGCCTTCAAAACATCAAATGATAAATTGATCGATCATCATCAAAAGATCAAAATCAAGACTTACAATTGAGCTCATGAAAAATGTCAAAATCAATGTTACACATTCAAGAATTAAAAAGCCATATTTCGAAATAAGATCAAATGTTATATTTTTTAGATCAAGTGTAAATGTTCTAATACTTTGATATTTAGCATTATCAATGAATGATTAAACTCAAAAATTTTCTATGTATTAAAAGTTATTTTGATACCATGTTTTGGTCAAATATAAAAATGACTTTTAAAATGATATTTGAACTTGAAAAATATCTTTTATCTTGAAAAACTAGTTAAAAATACATTTTAAAAGTAAATGTTTTTCAAAACCTTCGAATTAGATCAAATGGGGTCAAAATGTAAAAAGACTAAAAGCTGCAGAACGGTTGACCAGCCAAAAAAGGTGGTCGATCGAAAATTTTCAACAATCCAAAATTTGACTGTTTTGACCTCCGTTTTTCACTATACAAACGGTCATATTGATCATCCGAACAAGAGGCAATCAATAGGACATGTCATCCAAACTTACAAAATTTTGACCTTTTAAATTTTATAAATATCATCACTTTTCCATTATTCATAAAACTTTTAAGCGCATTAAAATGGGATTTTTTAGAGGATTTTTTGAGCTTTCTTTTGCATTCATTTTATTTATTTTTTCATATTAAAAACTTTAATTAATTTAAACTCTTTAATCATTATTCTCATTAAAAAAAAAAACTTTTCTTTTGTACTTAACTTATTTCTATTATTCATAAAAGAGAGATATATTTCAAAAATATTTTTGAACTTACATTACATATATGTTTTCTATTTTTTCATATCGAAAACATTGATTGATTGAATCAAACTTGTAAAATCAACATATTCATCAAAGTTTCATATTTCTCTCTTGGTACCTAAAATATTACAATCATTCATTAAAAGATAGATATTTTGAGAAGATTTTTGGACTTACATTGCACTTATTTCTTCTTCATCTTCTTTTTGAAAAACTTTGATTGGCCGAATCAAATTGTTAATTATCATATTCATCAAAAAAATTCATATATTACTTGAACTACCATATATTGCTATTAATTGAAGTGTTAGTATCTCTTAATACTTAATTTATTTGTATCATTTATTAAAAGAGTTATTTCATTATAAAATTATTACTCTAATCTTGTGGATTATATTGATGTCATGTGCTGTTCAATAATATAACGATATGTGCTTCTAATTGTAAGTCTATGTGAGGATCATATTGAGACCCCGAAAAGTTCAATATTGTATAAAGATCGATAACCATTATTTGTAAGTCACCGAAAGTGTTGTAAAGAGTTGGATTGCACTATAAGCCATTCAATACAGTGAAATGTCTTCTTGTCGGAGAGGTTGGTAACAAAGAATGTAGATTATCGCTTTTCTTTCTTTTTTAATCATACATTCTCTTAAAAATTACTATTCGTCTATTCCTCTAATTGAAATGTAAAATAATAGAGCCCAAACTGGGGCTATATTAGGCGCCTTTTTTGTGCATTTTTTGGCCCTTTTTGGACGTTATGAGTGCATGCCAAATTTAATTTGATTTTAATTCTAACACACACAGGATAACTGTATGCTCTCCCAGTGTTTGTCGGTTTCATTTCAGAATTGGCCCCCTCCACTCGCTGTCGAGTAATAATTCATTTTCAATAAAGCAACAACGTGAGCTTTAAACGAAGTCGGGTCATGGCGTCGTCTTTCTCTACCAACCAATTCCTCGGAGCTCCAATTTCTGGAACTTTCCGGCTCAGGTCCCTCCAGGCGCCGTCAAAACTCTACTCGTCGACCCGCCAACTCCAATCTCGCCGACTCCAGTCGAAGCGGCTCGGTAAGTTTCTTTTATTTTTGTTTGTTAATAATTGAATTTTGTTTGTTTGGATCTGTCTCGCTCCTCTTTTAATTGATCTCTTTGTTTCTCTTCATAAATAACGCCTCAAGACCCTTTTAACTTCAAACAAATGATAAACTCCATGTAAATAAGTACGGTTGTAATGCGAACAACTTTTTGTACATTTACAAACAAATTATTATGAAGTGTACAGAGCGTTTGTGTTCGAATATTTTCCACAATTTTTTCGTTAAATGGTCATGCTTTAAACCAATTTTAACAAGATATATGTGGGAAAAAAAGTAAAGAATTTTTATATCAAAATTTGAAATTGAAAATGAGAAAAAAAAAAAAAAAAAAAGGTTTGAAGATTCTGTTTGATGTTAAACATAGTTTACCTTCACTTCTCGTCTCAAGTCCAATCACCGGTGGATCCAGCAGTAGGGGTGGCAACGAGCCGAGCCGAGCCAAGTCCGAGCAAAAAAAAAAAAAGCTCGTCCAAGCTCGAGCTTTTTTGGATCTAGCTTTTTTAAGCCCGAGCCGAGCCCGAGCAAAAAAAATGAGGCTCGGCCCGAGCCGGCTCGAGGGTTTTTTTTTTTTTTTTTCACAGTTTATACATGTTATAAATTAAATAAATTTTAAAAATGTAAAGTTTACATTGTAAACCCTCCTCCTTTATCCGGACTTGGGACCAGCTACAATTATCGTAGGCGGAGTTAAAACTGTACACGAATAAAATATTTCGACTTTCGTGTACAATTTTTCTTGATACGAAAAAAATTTAAAAATTACATTTATTTTAAACTAATCAATTTAAAAACTTACAATATCATAGATACTTGAATTTGCTGTAACTCTTCGGCCATTATGCTGTCAACTTGTTCTTGAAGGCGTAATTCCGCACATTCTCAATCCTTCAAACATATTAAAGCCTCCAATGTATCTTCTTTTAGTCTTGATCGTTCGTAGGGGTGGCAAAAAAGCTCGTGGACTCGCACGGCTCGGGCTCGGCTAGGAAAAAGCCCGAGCCAAGCCCGGCTCGGGCTCGGTGGCACCGAGCCCAAGCTCGGGCCGAGCCACATTTAGTGGCCATGGCCCGTGAAATTAAAAAATAAAATAAAATTTCTTTTTTTTTTTTTAAATCTGCCTGCTGGCAGATTTTCTGCCTGCAACAGCAGGTAGATGTAGAGTCACGGACTATCACAGTATCACTATGAGACTATTAAATAAATTTTGTATTGAAGAATCAAATCACAAATAGTCTGTGTACCAAATACCAATGACAGTTAGGCGTTAGCGTGCACGCAATATTTTTTCTTGCGTGCACGCAAATTTTTTTTTTTTTAATTTTAAAAATTGAATATATTTTTTTCTGTCTATAAATACGAGAAAATTTTTATAATTTCATATCACTCTTCAATCGCTTAACTCTTTATGCAATATTCAATATTCTACTATCCAATTATTTAACTATTATTTTCAATTTACTCATTTTGCTATATGCTTTACTACAATATTCTGTATTCTCATCTCCTATTTTTTTTACACATTTGACTATATTCTTTACTACAATTTCCCTCTATTATAATACTTACACATGGATTTTACCAGTGATGAAATTAATCAGTTTAAAGGTAGTTCGAGTACTCCATCAGGAAATGATGCATCTCAAAATATTCCAATTAATTGAAAGATATCGAAGATGAGGAAGTAGTCGAGGTTAAAATGTTGAAAAAAGAGTTTGCTGATTGTTGACAACATATGACTCGTAAAAAAGTTGGGGTTCAAAATGGAGTTGATATTTGGAAAGCATGTTGCAATTAATGTGGTAAAGAATTTAGTTGGAAGCCCAGTTCGAGTACATCGCATTTAAATAGACACATTTTACGAAGTTGCAAAGCGAAACTAGTCGGTCTTGACCCGAAACAGACCGAACTAACATTTACCGGTTCTGGTTCCACTCTATCAACTTTTGTATATTCACATGAAAGATTTCGTGAAGGAATGACCGCATACGTGGCTGCAGCAGAGATGTCGCTAAAGATGATCGAATCGGAACACTTTACTCGTCTTGTGCAGAAATATCTTCAGCCCAGGTATAATTCTTATTGTAGAAATACTCTTCGTTCGGATGCTATAAAATTATATAACAGAAGAAATCAAACTGCAATTGAAAGTCTAAAAACTTTTGATTGTGTTATATCATTTACCTCTGATTTATGGACCGGTGTTAATAAAAAAGGATATCTTGCTGCTACAGCTCATTACATTGATCACCTATGGATTATGCATAAAAAAATAATTGCATTCAGATGTGTAGAATATCCTCATAATGCGACTAATATATACATGGTTTTAAAAGATATTATACAAGAATATGGTATGCAAGAAATTGTTCGAAATTTTACTTTTGATAATGCTAGTGTAAAAAGTTGTTATCGAAAAATTTATTGATGATTTGAACCCTAAATTTGGAGGTTTATTTTTTCATCAACGTTGTGTATGTCACATTATTAATTTGATTGTAAAAGATGGATTGGAATATATAAAATCACTTTTAGATAAAATTAGGCAATCAATTAATTTTATAACTATATCGCCAGCAAGAAAGCAAGCATTTAACAGTTTATGTGCAGAGTATGGCTTAGAAAAGAGGTCATTTGTCACTAATGTATCACATAGATGGAATTTTACATATCTTATGTTACATAACATTATTTCTAAATTATGTTCGCGTCCATATGTATGTCTACCATTATAATACATTGAAATAACGTTATCATAATTTTCACACGAATGTAATATAAGATATGTAGAATTTCATCTATGTGATACATTAGTGACAAATGATCTCTCTTCTAAGCCATACTCTGCACATAAACTGTTAAATGCTTGCTTTCTTACTGTGATATAGTTATAAAATTAATTGATTGCCTAATTTCCGCTAAAGGTGATTTTATATATTCCAATTCATCTTTTACAATCAAATTAATAATGTGACATACACAACGTTGATGAAAAAATAAACCTCCAAATTTAGGGTTCAAATCATCAATAAATTTTTCGATAACAACTTTGTTTACACTAGCATCATCAAAAGTAAAACTTCGAACCATTTCTTGTATAATATATTTTAAAACCATGTATATATTAGTCGCATTATGAGGATATTCTACACATCTGAATGCAATTATTTTTTTATGCATAATCCATAGGTGATCAATGTAATTAGCTTTAGCAGCAAGATATCATTTTTTATTAACACCGATCCATAAATCAGAGGTAAATGATATAATACAATCAAAAGTTTTTAGACTTTCAATAGCAGTTTGTTTTCTTCTGTTATATAATTTTATAGTATCCGAACGAAGAGTATTTCTACAATAAGAATTATACCTGGGCTGGAGATATTTCTACACAAGACGAGTAAAGTGTTCCGACTCGATCATCGTTAGCAGCATCTCTGCTGCAGCCACGTATGAAGGACATTCCTTCACGAAATCTTTCCTGTGAATATACAAAAGTGGATAGAGTGGAACCGGAACCGGTAAATGTTAGTTCGGTCTGTTTCGGGTCAAGACCGACTGGTTTCGCTTTGCAACTTCGTAAAATGTGTCTATTTAAATGCGATGTGCCCGAACTGGGCTTCCAACTAAGTTCTTTACCACAATAATTTCAACATGCTTTCCAAATATCAACTCCATTTTGAACCCCAACTTTTTTACGAGTCATATGTTGCAACAATCAGCAGACTCTTTTTTCAACCTCTTAACCTCGACTACTTCCTCATCTTCGATATCTTCCAAATTAATTGGAATATTTTGAGATGCATCGTTCCCCGATGGAGTACTCGAACTACCTTTAAACTGATTAATTTCATCACTGGTAAAATCCATGTGTAAGTATTATAATAGAGGGAAATTGTAGTAAAGAATATAGTCAAATGTGTAAAAAAAATAGGAGATGAGAATACAGAATATTGTAGTAAAGAATATAGCAAAATGAGTAAATTGAAAATAATAGTTAAATAATTGGAGAGTAAAATATTGAATATTGCATAAAGAGTTAAGCGATTGAAGAGTGATATGAAATTATAAAAATTTTCTCGTATTTATAGACAGAAAAAAAATATTCAATTTTTGAAATTTTAAAAAAAAAAAAAATTTTTGCGTGCACGCAAGATTTTAGAGTGATATGAAATTATAAAAAATTTCTCGTATTTATAGACAGAAAAAAAAAATTCAATTTTTAAAATTTAAAAAAAAAAAAATTTGCGTGCAGGCAAGAAAAAATCTTGCGTGCACGCTAACGCCTAACTGTCATTGGTATTTGGTACACAGACTATTTGTGATTTGATTCTTCAACACAAATTTATTTAATAGTCTCCTAGTGATACTGTGATAGTCCGTGACTCTGCATCTGCCTATAGCCGGCAGAATCTGCCCGGCTACAGGCAGATTCTAGCTACCTGCAACATCTGCCTGCAACAGTAGGCAGATTTTTTTTTTAAAAAAATTATTTTTTATTTTTTATTTTTAATTTCACGGGCCGGCCCGAGCTTTGGCTCGGTGCTACCGAGCCCGAACTGGGCTTGACTCGGGCTTTTTTCAAGCCGTGCGAGCTCACGAGCTTTTTTGCCACCCCTATCCAGCAGTCGAGTGTCCTCGGTCCATTGAATTTTTTTTTTCTCTTATATTGGCCGGTCATGTGTGCTCACCTCTCATCTTGAATTGGCTAGTGAGTATAACACTATCTGGTAGGAGCATGAACCTTGAAGAAAGACTAAGCCCTTGTTTGATCTGCTTGTTTTTAGTGGAAATTACACAAAATAAGAATTTTAAAGATTCAATTTCAAAAATGAGATTAAAGGTTTCACTTTTCAAAAATCAGATATTTTATTTTAAATATTAAATATTAATTGTACAATTTTCATTCCAAACCCTAATCAATTTCATTCCAATTTTACTCCTACTTCTCTCTCTCTCCTCCGTCACTCTCTCTTCTCCACTCTCCTCCCTCTCCACCGACAGCCCAGCTCACTCCTCCAAACCCTAAATTTTCCCTTATTCTCTTTCTATCTACTTCTCTATCTATCTTTAAGAGTGCCGCTAGTCATCTTTCTCCCTTCTCTTTATCTCATTTTCTCTCTGACAACGCTCACCGACGATGAGCGTTGTGCAACCTCTGTGCACGACACAATGCAAGTGAGCTCCGCTGCATCCACTTTTGTTGGTGTGACTATGAGTGGTAGTGGCTGGTTTGATTGTTGCAGATGCACGACGGATAAGGTAGTTTTTATGTAATGTCGGGATGATGGTGTTGGTGTTGGGGAATGAGTGTTGCTGTTGGTGCGATTGTTGATTACTGTTGGTGAGGAATGGGTATGGAAGTATCGACGGGAGCAATGGTAGCGTGGTTTAGGGTTTCAAGAGGTAGGCTAGATTGTTGTGGTCTAGAATTTTCATCTAATTTACTCCAAAAATGACAATAAATAGCAAGAAATTTGCACTTGAGGTTGTTGAGCTTATATGTTCACGTGTAGGCCTGGGCATGGTTCGGGTTGGTTTGGTTTTGAGTCTAACCCATAACTGAAACCGACTTAGTCGGTTTGCAAAAATTCCAACCCAAACCTACACAATCCAATCATTGAAATCGAACCAAACCAAACCAAATCGGTTTGGGTCACTTTGGTTTGGTTAATCGGTTTGGACATTGTGCGAGTTAAAAAAGATTACGTGTGTGTGTATATATATATATATATATATATATATATATATATATATATATATATATATATTGCGTATCAATAATATATATAATATAAATGGTAGTAGGTTGATTTTTCCAAAATTATCGTATGTATATGATAGTTACCAACTAAAAATTATCCAAAAATGGAAAGCAATGATACAATCTAAATTTTGAATTTATAATAAACACTTCTTCTTGCTTTCTTTTCTTTCGAGATTTGGAGCTTTGGTAGAAAAAACGTAGACGATAAATAAATTATTTAAGAAAGAATTATATTTGTGTTTTTATTTTTATATTTTTAAAGTTTAAGAAGGTGAATTTTAAAATGATTTTTTTTAAAAAAAAAATGTATTTGCTGGTTGGATCGGTTAATTGAAGGGTTAGTTGGTTGCTTAAACCGCAACCAACCCAACCTGACTTTATAATGATTGAAATTAACCAAACCAAACCGATTTTTTGGTTCAAACCAACCCAAACTGATCCGACTCGGTTTGGTTCGGACGGTTTAATCAGTTTTTTTGTCCACTCCTATTCACGTGTTTTGGTACTTTAAGTTCGAACTAAATTCATAACGGTCATTCAGTGACCGTTTGTGAAATAAATTAAAATTTCTGTGATCGTTTGCGAAACGCATGAAATTTCAGTGATCGTTTCTATAAGTTTTAAATTTCAGTGACCGTTTTTTAATTTTTAGAAAAGTTCAGTAGTCGTATGTGAAATTAACCCTAAAATTTGGCGATTATTAGTGGAATTAACCCATAAAATAGTTTATTGTCCAAATTTTTTTAAAAAAAAAATTAATTGGTTTTGATTTAATTGATCAATCAACATACAAAGAATGAACTTTGCTATGTAAAAGTTGTACCTAGAAAGTTACCTAATATGATGTGGTGGAATGATTGGATGATAAAATGAATGTGTTTTTAATTGACAAATGATAGAATAATATGGGACGTTACATAACCTACAATCATTGATGTAACAAATTCCATGAAGAATTAAGCCACTTTGTGTAACATGTTTGATTTTTTATATGCAATTTCAAATCTCCGACAAGCAATTTGATCGTCTACAGCTCAAACAAGAAATCAGATGCCACCTTTTCGCGGATGCATAATAAGGGACAAATTCATCTACATCGATGGATTAAAAGATATATTAGTTAATCCTTTAAGATGAAACCGAAGTTTATTGTAAGTTTGGGTGTTGTAATTCAAATGGACCTCTCTTGTTTACAGAGATACAGGCGTCTGGTAGCACATTTGGGACCTACTTCCGTGTTACCACATTTGGAGAATCTCATGGTGGTGGTGTAGGTTGTGTAATTGATGGGTGCCCTCCTAGACTTCCGCTCTCAGAAGCTGATGTGCAAGTAGATCTGGACAGAAGGTATTTTTGTTCTAAGCTATTAGGTTTTCGTTCCGGTGGTGTTGATGCATTTTACCATTCATTTCTGGATTTGTTACAATTCATCATGAATTTACAACCAATTGTTCATCTAGGAGGCCAGGTCAAAGCCGAATCACCTCCTCTAGAAAAGAAGCTGATGCGTGCAAAATAGCATCGGGAATTGCTGACGGTTAGTTTATAATTGGCTTCTTCTGAAACTCCTATATTCACCATGCTTTCATTCAGTTACACATAACACGTGTGCTGTTTGTATCTCCTTTAAGTGGACTGATTCATTACTTATTATCTGTAGGGCTGACTACTGGATCTCCTATCAAGGTAGAAGTACCCAACACAGATCAGAGAGGAGATGTAAGAATCACTAGTTCTCCTCTTGTTTGATTTGTGTTTTAAAGGGGAAAATGGAAAAGAAACTTTCAAATGAAGCGGTGAATAACAGGTTTATACCTGTGGAACAACAGGGTTTTTATTTATTTTTTAATATGTTTGAACTTAGTAAGTTCTTGGATGTTTGACTAAGCAATTGAACATAATTTAGAACGTCTATTTCATATTCATCACATCCTTAACTCTGTCTTTTATCTTTTAAGATTTGGAATTAGTTCATATAATTTTTCTTGATGATTCAGGTGCTTCTAACATAGGCTTTTTAGTTGTTCAAAACAATGAAATGCTATTCTTTGCAATATGATTTGCTTTGATAATTTTGTTCTGATGGAGTCTTCATTTATGGGGCTTAGAATTCATTGTGTATAGATTCACCAAATCAGGAATGATGTCTCACCGTCTTTAAATTGACGGATCTCTGTATATGTACCTTCATCAGAAGATTTTAAATGCTAAAAAATTATCAGTTCATATCTTGGTGAATGCTATTAAATCTTTTCCTTTAGTTCTCATTTATCTTGTGTCCATTGCGAGTCTGGCATAAGAGTTATAGAGATGCTAAATTTATGCCCCACTAATGACTAAACAAATGGATTTTTCCCAAGGCTCCATTTGATAGTCTATATTTTTTATGGAAAATTGAAAATATTTTCTATTTTTCAACTTTTGTAGTGTTTGATTGGCGAAATTTTCCCGGGAAAATATTTTTCAACTTTCTAAATTTTTCACCTTTTTGAGGAAAATAAATTCTTGATGTTTTAGTGGAAAAATATTTTCCAGTTTTTTTTTTTTTTGGCAATTGGAAGAAATTTTAGACACAATAGTAAAAAAGATTTTCACTTTTATTGACAATTTTCATGTAAAACAAAGTCAGACGAATAGTATTTGGTATGATTATTTTTTTTCAATTTTTTTATTTTTTATTTTTTACAATTGGAGCAAATTCTAGACCTAATAGTAGAAAATATTATCACTTTAACGGACAATTTTCATAAAAAGAACTCCAAACTTTCAATATTTTCCATAGAAAATTATATCAATCAAACACAGTTAATTACAATACTTAATAAAACAATTTCTAAGAAAAGTTTTTCCCTGTAAAATATTTTCTTTCCACTCATTTTCCACGTTGCAATCGAACGAGAGTTAAGTATCTAAAATAGTCATAGTCATAGTCATAGTCAGAGTCAGAGTTTCATTCTTGCTTAATTGACTTTCGGGTGCATGTCCTTTTCCACTTTTTACCTTCTGACATCATTAATATGTTATTGGGATTTTCCCAGGATTACAGTGAAATGTTATTAGCTTATAGGCCTTCTCATGCTGATGCAACTTATGATTTCAAGTATGGCGTGAGATCAGTACAGGTATAAACCCTTTAAAGTTCCATTCATACACGAGCATCTGCAGCTTTACACAGTGTTTTTGAAAAGTAAATATGTCCATCAATAAGCTCAATAGGAAGTTGTCTTGTTTTATTTTAACTTCATTGTATGGTGTGTTTTTCTTTAAAAATGCAGGGTGGCGGTAGATCTTCAGCAAGAGAAACCATTGGAAGAGTTGTCGCCGGAGCTGTTGCTAAGAAAATTTTGAAGCAATATTCAGGAACCGAAGTAAGCTAAGCGTTTGCATGAAGGAATCTTGATACTGTTATTATTAAGATGTTGCACATGCCTATACATCTCATTCCCACATTTCAGCGTAGTTGAAGCTGTCTCTTTTAGGAATGCCTATATACATTTCAAGTTATTCTTCAAAGAAAATGTTAGTCACATGGGTTTATTTGACTGTTGCTATGATGACATAAAGCAGCCAGAAGTTCTAGGCTAGCATTTCGTTAATTGGATTTGGAAGCGTATCTTTCTCTCTGCTGAGAAGGGTGGCGAGACATCTAACGCCTTCTTTGTTATGTTAAATACCTTTTGTCCACATCTAATTATATTCAAGACAAACTTGCAGAAGATAAAAGTAACACTCACTGATTGACACAGTCATGATATCTCTTCTATTTCGTGATGCTTGTGTGGCAGATTATTGGATATGTTTCTCAAGTACACAAACTTGTCCTTCCTGAAGATTTAATTGATCATGAAACCATGACGCTCGATCAGGTACGCATATTTGTGGAATCACATTTTCATCAGCATGCTATCAGTCTTGTGGTCTTTATATGTACACCTGGACTTTTCTCCAAGTTGCTCAAGCTTTTACTTTACAATAATATTGGCTTCCTTGTGTAGTAGTATATCTGCTTTTCACGAAATTTATTCTTGAAAAATCTTTACCAAACAAGGGTTTAGCCAATTAGTGGATAATGGCATGCAAAGGAAAGAATCTGTTTGAATGTGACTACCTCTGATGATTGGACTCTTCGAAATGGACGAAGTACCTTTGTCGACACGACATGACATGAGTATGAGATATGTGTCGAATTTTCTAAGTTTTAATTGGACACTTCATCATTTATGCTTATTTCTTTTTCGTCTTTCATTTTTTTTTTTCTATTTCTGCTCTCTATGAACCAAACGCCGCCGCCAAGAGGGTGGAGGAAGGTGGCGACACTAGTTTTTCCCTTCTTTCTCTTCTTTCTTCTTTTTTTTTTCCTTCTTTCACTCTCTATATCGATAGTTTAGAGTTTTCTTTATACAAAATGAAAATGAGTTTCATCATATAGTGCTACTCGGTGTTTCACTAAGTTCAAATTGCAATCAAGTCCCTCATTTCGTATTTATATAACATTTATTAATTAACTTCCCACAATTGAAAACTAAACCCTAAAATTTTGTTTTATTATTCTTAACCCTTTATTTAATACTCATCTCCATTTTATTTTATTTTTTTTTGAACAATTGATTTTGATCTATTTAAAATAACATCTTGAATTAGTAAAAAAAATTGAAGTTTGAAAGACGTACCCATGTACACGTGTTCGAAATTTGAACTATTTTTAACCATGTCTATGTATCCTATATTTTAGAAAATAAAAGATTCGACACTTAGATACTTACCTAATACCCGTACTTGTACCTGAGTCCGAGCATCATAGGTGACTACTGACCTAATTTATCGTGCTTTTGGTGCCATTATGCCATAGATGCAGCTCTTATGAGAAAAGGATGTACTTTATTAAATCTGGCGCTGAGCTTAGGAACGAGTAAGATGTTCAGAGATGGGTTCACATGAAAGAAAAAAACTCAATGTTGGTATTTCAGGATGATATATTTTTCCTGGTCATGGCTTTTGTAACTATTTCATGTCCTTTTAGATAGTCCCCAATCTTTTCTCATTTTGGGTAGAAGTTCATTTTCTGTTGTTGTATGTGTAAATACTCTTTCTTAACCCTTCTGAAGAAGAAAAATAGTCTCTTACCTCCCTAATGTTTCCAGATAGAAAGTAACATCGTAAGGTGCCCAAATCCTGAGTATGCGGAGAAAATGATTGCTGCCATTGATGCTGTCCGAGTTAAAGGAGATTCTGTTGGTGGTGTTGTCACTTGCATTGTTAGAAATGCCCCACGGGTAAACCTAACACCAAATTGTCTACCTCCCTTGATGTGCAGCAGACTTGAGGCTGTGCAACGTTCTTTGAATTTGTGAATTTCCAGGAAAGTCTCTGAATATTAATTTGTTTCTTTTTAGGGGCTTGGTTCTCCAGTCTTTGATAAACTCGAAGCAGAGCTGGCAAAAGCCGTCATGTCAATACCGGCAACTATGGGATTTGAGTTTGGCAGTGGATTTGCAGGTGGAGTAACTTACTGGATTGTAATCTATAACTATATCTGATTACCAGCTAATAAATTTAATTGGGTATTTTAGTACTTCTCGCTCGTACATTTCTACCAGATCTAATTTCTTTTCATGGAAATTCATCAGGTACATTTATGACTGGTAGTGAGCATAATGATGAGTTCTATATAGATGAGCATGGCAAAATCAGGACAAAAACCAACCGCTCTGGTGGGATACAGGTATTCACTTCACTTTATTAATAATAGAATTATATATGATATCTATGAATATAGGTATAGCATGCCTTGTTATCATATCAGTTTGAATGGTTTGCGTGATTTTTTTTAAATATGCAGGGTGGAATATCAAATGGAGAAATCATTAATATGAGTATAGCTTTCAAGCCAACGCCTACCATATCAGTATGTCCTCTCTCTCTCTCTCTCTCTACACACACACCCACACCCACACCCACACCCACAAAAATCCCATTTTGCTCTCACTTCTCTCTGGATGACTACCTGAAATCAAGAAAATACTTGCTCTATTGTGAGTTCACATAAATTAGTAGAAATGAAAATTACATAGTTATTTTCTGTTTGATGAAAAAACCATCTTGAGAGGAGTTCCGTGTTTGGTAGTTTACTACAACAGTTCCCATCTGATCTCAGTGGGTCATATATAAAAGATCAAATAGTTTTGCTAAAACCTGGTTACTTGATGAATTGTTTGCAGTGTTCCCGAACAGTTTCGCCAAATAAAACTTGCATGACTTGTCAGGAAATAAATGAATAAATTGAAATGTTTGGGAGCATGTTTGGCTAAGCTAAAATGTTTGCTCTTAAGAGTGAAAATATATAATTTTTTATGCCAAAATTGGAAAATAAGTTACTGATTTTAACAATAAGGTAGGGTACGAGTTAGTTTCAATATAATTAACTCGTCATGTTAAAGGATAAAATCTCACATCGAATAAAGATGAAAATATAGACCAAGTTTTAGGGATTTGGGCTACTCTTCTTTAAAAAGTTGACTTTTTAAAATGGAATCTGAAGTCTTAATATGGTATCAGAGCCCACCCATTAAACTTAAATGAACAATTCGATTCGACTAAGACTAAAAAATGAACACACGAATTTCAAGATTGATCAAATCAAAATGAGCCACCATCTTGCGGAGCATGTTAAGGAAAATAATCCCTTATCGAATAAAGATGAAAATATAGATCAATGTATAAGGATTTTTGCAATTCCTCTTACAAGGTTGCCTTTTTAAGATGGAACCCAAAAGTAAGGAAAAAGTATTTGGAAACAAAATTTACCATAAAGTAATTTTTATTTACTTTTAAGCTTAGCTAAACATGTTCTATAATGTTCATCCAGGTCTTGCCTAAATTTTTAACTTGTTCATCTTTCGGCTTCTTGAACATGTTTATCCTGGTCTTGCCTAAATTTTTAACTTTTTCTGTAGCTTTCGGCTTCTTGAACAATGTCCTGGCAGTTCCCATTTTACAAACCCCACGGAAAATGTTTGTAATGATGTACGACTTCTGAGTGATGCATGATCTCTTGAATGGAAGTGTTGATGTTTCCAGCTACATGAAATGTTGCACCTACAGTGCTTACAAACCTATAATAAATAAACTTCTTTTCTTCTGTGGATACGAGTACATTTGACGAATCATTTCTAATTTTATGCAGAAGAAGCAGAATACTGTGACTAGAGACAAACGCGAAACAGAGCTTATAGCCCGAGGTCGCCGTGATCCTTGCGTTGTTCCGCGAGGTTTGTTTATGAAATTTCATCTTTTCCACTAGCATCGTAATGTCTTTATGACTTCTGTGCACAGAAGACATAATATATTTGTTGTAGCAGTCTAATACTTGTTGTCTGTTTGCATGGGTTTGTCTGGGCATAAGGCTTGGCAACTACATTGCAACAGCGTGTTTAGCTAAGCTTAAAAGGTTTACTTATAGGAAAACAAGTTAGTTTTATAACAAGTAATTCTATTGATCAAAACTGAAAATAAGTTATTTTGAGAGTAAGGGCAGAGGTACTTTCAAATTAAGGAAGCTTTTTTACTGATTCTAAGAAAAAATCAACTTATCCAAATACTTTTGGAAACAAAAGGCTACTTAAAATTAACTTTTAACTTATTTTTAAGTAAGCCAAACATATGTATGGGATGTAGTGAGCTTTACTTGGATTAAGTTTGTTGAATCTTAAAAATATTTACCGTAACAGTTTAACACCCCAATGTTTTTTCAAATAACATGTTATTTTAAAGAAAGAAAATCTGGACGCTGCAGTTAGAACAGAGTTGATTAGCTAAAAAGAGTGAAGACTGGACTTTATAGGATAATCATGATTGTTTGGTCACGATGCAGGTGTTCCAGTGGTGGAAGCCATGGTAGCCCTGGTGCTGGTCGATCAGTTAATGGCCCAATATGCGCAATGCATGTTGTTCCCTATTAATCCAGCATTGCAAGAACCTCTCCAACTATCGAAGGATAAGGAGTTGCAGGTTAAATTTTGATGCCGATAAATGGCTGACTGACGATTCTCCATGTTTTCCTTGCAATTTGCCTAACGACCTCACACCAGCAAGGTTTTTGCTTCTGTTCTATTTTGTTTTGTTTTGTTTTCAAGAAAGAGATTTTTTTATTTTTTTTTCTGATTGAAATTGAAGAACTGCTTAGCAATTTCTTGTTATGTAGCAGAGGCTTCTCTGTCTGTACGCCGTAAACAGAGTTATTAGTCGACATGCCACCTGCCATTAGGAAATTGAGTTTTTGGGTCTTATTAGTGGGAAAAAAAAACTTCGATTTTTCTTTCTTATTTGATCTTTTTTTCTCAAATTGGTGGGATTCCCCCTCACCCCTCTTGATTATCAGCTCCCTCCCCTTTCGATCAAGATGTTCTCAAATTTGAACATTTGCTACTGTCTACGAAAAGAATCTTAAAAAACAAATAGTTGTCACCCTACAAATACTTGGGGTATGTTTGACAAAACTTTTATTTCTTGTATAAGGGTTTCCTGAAAATGTTACATTAAATCAACTTCTTTTAAACGTTCTAGTCCCACAAAATATACATGTGGAAAATTATTTGAAAATGTTCAAAAGCAGCCATTTAGTCTCATAATTAACTTTAACCTTTCAAATGTCCTATCAAATGGACTATTGCAATTCTATCACATTTCTATTCTCTCTCTCGTTCATGATATTAGACTCTAATGCCAATGCCTCCTTGGATGTGCACTGCGTTAGTGTCTTCAACACGTTTGACAGGACTTTTGCTTCTTATTGAAGAATTTCATAAGAAGGTTACATTAGGTCAGCAAATGTTAAAAAGTTTTTCAGTTCTAGCTAGACAAGGTAGTTTTAAAAATTATCTAAATATGTTCAAATATAGTTTTTAAGTTTCGAATCAACTTTGGACTTTTTAAAAGTAATGTCAAACACCGTGCTTTTCTCATGATTGCACATGCTAGCTTCCTATCCGACAAGTCATAATCACAAAACAAATTGGGTTCAAATGGTTGTCCTATATATTCACCTTTTTCTTTCAATCCACCAAGTATGAAAAGAAATGTATGAATTGATTTGGTGATTAAGAAGCTTAACTACCATTTTTGAAAAGAGAAGCCTTATCTAATTGAAAGTAGATTCCATCTCATGCTTTCAAATACAAACAAGATTATATTTTTTCGGATGAACATGACATGACAAACAAAAAAAGATAAGAATGGTGGGATAGGAAAATGAGAGGGTCCATAAAGTTTTTCCACATGAATTTTACTGAGAATGAGATTGAATTTGTTTTGATCTAATCTAAGGGTCCGCAAATGTGGAAAGGAATTCCAATTTCACATAAGTTGGAAAATAAAAATTTTGCAAAGACATAGGAATTCGTTTTCCTTAAAAACAAAGAAAATGCAACTTAAAGTGGTTGTATTTTGAAATTTGATTTTTATTTTCACGTTGCAATTAAACGGCCAAAGTGAAATTCGTTTTTTTCGGATATGACATTTTTTATGGAAAATGTGACAATCAAACAGGGACTTAAAAAATTCATGTAGTTGATCGAAATAAAACCAATTTTGTTCAAACCTAGTGAATTAAAAGAAATTCATGTAATTGACTTTAAGGGTATGTTTAAGCCACATTATTTTGGAAGAATGTATTTTGGAATAATAGATTGATTGAGAATGTGTGGTTGAAAAAGAATGAAAAATTATTGATGTGATTAAAAATATTATTTTATTGAAATATGTATGATTGAAAATAAGTAGAATAATGAAAATGAAAGTTTTAATGTGTACCAAACAGGGCCTAAATGTTTTAGAACAAGATCGTTAACTGTGCATAGGATTCTCGTAAGATGTATCAGGAATAAGATATAAATTGTTGTGATTGCTGTTATTATTCAATTATATTGTCATTACATAGAAAGAAAAGGATACGTACGAAGGGTTTTGGGTAGTGACCATAGTATTTATTACAAGTTGACATAAAGCAAACAGAAGAATCCATTAATAATTTGATTAAAAAAGCTTTAATGTCTAAAGTGTTTGTTTTCTAAATTCTCTGCTCAATTATTTAGAGAACAGATGGACTAAAAGCATCCAAAGTCAAGTCAGTAGGTACAGAAATGGACAATGCACAAGTCTAGTCATGTTTTCAAAATAGTATTTAATTATTTATTGAAGGCGGTGAGTAGGGGTGGGCAAAATCCAATCGAACCCGATCGAACCGTCCAACCCAAACCAACCCGATCGAGTTGAGTTGGTTTTTTTGTTGTTTTTATATGGATTGGCTGTGTAGACGGATTGTGTCGGGTCGGGTTGTGGGTTAATTCTTGAAAACCGAATAAATCCGTCCAACCCGACTCTCCTAATTTTTTAAAAATAATAATAATAAAATAAAATGCCTAAAAAGTAAGAGTGATACTGTAACTGTAATTACCTTGGTGTATTTTAGATGAAGAGCTTACTATCCTTCCCACAATAAATATAGTATGAGTTTTTCATGTTATGTTAAATGCACTTTATTCTTTCTAAGTTCGGCTAATGAGAATTGAATAAGATAATAGATAATTTTATTTATTTATTTATTTACTTACTATTTAATCTTGTCTATCCGAATTAATATAATAAAAAATTGGATAACTTTAAATTTTGTCGATAAGTCATCACAAACCGACCAACCCAACCCGACCCGACCGATACTTAATTGGGTTGGGTTGGGTTTCAACATTTGCAAGGTTGAGTTGAGTTAAATTTTGATCAAACCGATCACCGTTGGGTTGAAGCAAAAACCGAACAAACCCATGCCCACCCCTAACAGTGAGTGTCACTTTTCCCTCGTTTGACTCTCATTAAATAATAATTTATTTTTCTCTTTTTTTTCTTGTCAACAACACATTATTTAATAAAATAATATTATATGTAAATCCAAAAAAAATTCTTTCTTTTTTAACTATATCTTCTCAAAAAAATTGTTCCATCCGTCTCAATTATATTGGCTGAATTTCCTTTTTTTCTTGTTCCATATATATAGGCTTGTTTCCTAATGTAGAATATTTTGTTGTGTTTATTTACCAATATATTCTTATTAAATTTCTCCTACTTAATGTGTCAATTTCTTGAAATTATCCAAACACACACATTTCCACCTTCTTGGAAGTATGGAACAACTCTCATTTCTTCTTCTTTTTCAAATTATTTATTAATTCAAACAATAATTTAGTTTTACATATTGAAAATTAAATAAGGGTAAATTAGGAAAGATTTTGACAAAATTTAATTTTTTTAATGACATTAAAGAAATTTTCTCAATTCGTGTGAAAAACGAAACAAACATATATAATTGGGACGAAGGAATTACTATTGTTTCATTATAATAATGTGGAATAATGTATATTTCTCTTTGATACCTAGGCCCCTGTTTGGTACATTAAAATTTTTATTTTCATTCTTTTACTCATTTTCAACTACAAATTCTTCAATAAAATAATATTTTCTATCACATCAATAATTTTTTCTTCTTTTTCAACTACACATTCTCTATCAATATACTATTCTAAAATACATTCTTCCAAAATAATGTGGCTCAAACACATCCCTAACACCCCTAATATTGAAAAATATAAAAAGTTACATTTAAAGTTAATGGTTAATTTTGACTTGAAATTTTATTATGATTTTAATCTAAACCAAAAGTGTGCGGCCCATTTTGGTCCAATCTATGATTCTATAAATATATGGTCATCATATTCATAAAGAGATCATTCTCAATCTCTTCCTAAAAATGAAATTACACACACACACACACTTTTAGAGACTTCAACACCAACAATTAATTTAGTGAAACTTACTTTTTCCACTCTAAGCTCTGTTTGGTATGAGTTAAAATTCAAATTTTAATTGAAGTCAAAATAAACAATCAATTTTAACTACATATTTCATCAGACTCACAACTTTTCAACTACACGTTTCATTAATTTTTGGACAATGCTACATGGACATAATTTTTTTAACCTAATCTTTTACCTACGCTCAAAATAGGGTGTGGTGACCACACTTTTTGGAGTTTTTTATTCAGGCAGGCCCCGTGCACATGTGAGAAGGCGTAACATTTTCGATAAGGGCAATTCGATACAAATAATTTTATTCTTATAGAGATGTCTAAAAACTTAAGTTGATAGAGATAAATTATGTGCAACCATTTATGTCTTCATAATGCTTAGTCACGTGTACATCAAATGAAAGACGATGTAAATAAAATCAAAAACTAACATGCACACAATTTTTTCATAGATGCGTGAAGACTGGAACTTGTAACTAAAATCTTCCGAGTTTATAATAATTTTACCATCTCATCTGAAAAGCTTAAACAATTAGACAAATGACATGGCTATCAATTTAAAAAGTCATCAATAAATTTGAAATCCGTCACACTTTCACCAATAGAAGTACTCAAAGATCGACAGCAACTGCATCTTTAGCATGCCGGCATTAATTTTAAAACATTAAGGAAAAGTCGAAATCAAAAAGTTGAAATCAAGAAATATTAATATTATACATGATCATGTTTCTTTGTCCTTGATAGTGTGGTGGCCACCACCAACCATGCCTGGGCATTGGCAGGCAAAGAATCCCACAAAGATTACACTATTTTTACAGTTAAATGTCCTTTTCACTCAAGTCCCTGCTCACCACTTTTCCTCCTATCTTCTGTTTTTTTTCTCGAAAGTAAAACCTTCTGACGTGCCTTTCTTCAGCCATTCCTTTTCTAATTTTTATTGTCCAACTTCTTGCATGATTTACCTGTGTTTTGAAGATACAAATACATTAAATGGGGAGCAATGCTGTGAAAAATGCACAAGTTTATGTTAAATCACCCTTCTTCAAAGTTTCACACTAAAAGATATCATTAGACATTAGTCGATACTATTAAATAAGAAAAACGATGCGAAAATATGGACGATTATCTTGTTCGATACGATAAATACTACATCCCATATAGTCATAGCCCCTTTCTTCTACACATCCCAACGTGTGCACGTCAAAGTTAAGCATGTTAGTTAAGCATGTTTTGATACTACGTTGAAACAGCTCGTCCAAAAGTTTAAATTATTCTAAATACACAAATCTATCCATTTAATTATTATCCACAAAACTTATAAAGCCAAAAAGGGAAATTACACTTTGCTTTCCTAGTGCAAATCTAATCTATAAACAGTACGGCAAAAAAGCACAACATGCAAAACCATAAAGCATACTATTATGCTTTACTCAATCTTGTTTTAGGACATACTGTCTGCAGTTACATTTTGGGATTGTCGAACTTTTAAAAAACAAAGAGTAATTATGTTAAGAACGATTAATCATCCTAGGATTCCTATTCAAGAATTTTATGTCTTTTTTTGCATTGAGCGCCCCAAGAAAATTTCAGACAAGAAACATTAATAGACCCCATCAAGAATGGACAAAAAAGAATAATTGTCACGACAGAAATTGATATTTTTCATTTTGGACTAACAATATCATGAAATACTACAAAATATTAATGACAGTGGTAAAAAAGAAACATGAAATATTTGTCTAATGCATAAAGTAAAAGGTAGAAATAATGCCATGAGAAAACTGGAACAGCAAAAGAATGCCCTTTTATCCAACACTGAAACCACATTATTCACCATTGATTTGCTCCCACTCCTAAAAGACCTAAAAAGGACTCCGTAGCCCCTACCCCCGAGAGCCCAACCCCACAAATGAATCAAGTCTACCCTACTTAGACCAATGAAATAGCCATTTTCCCCTCATCCCACATCCTTTTCAACTCTACCCTACTTACCCAAATGACAAATATACCCTCTCTCACCTCCAAGAGTCAGTCTCGGTGGAAAAACTTTCAAATAGAAATATAGAACTAATGCAACAACCACCCTTAGTTGTGAACTTGGATACTCCTGGGTAGAAAGTGACAAGACTGAGCCCAATATCAGGCTGGTATGTAGATATGGACAACAACAATATTCACAAAATATACATGTATTACAGGGAAAAGATTGAACATAGATATGGACAACAACAATATCTTCCCGTGATTAGGATTCACACAATATATATGTAATACAACGAAAAGATAGAATGCACAACATTATGGTACCAATTATGAGGAAGATGCATGGAGTCCATGGATTGTGCAGAACTTAGTCATACCATAAACATCTCTCTTCAACCGCATATCAACCTAATATTCCTAGTATACAAAGGATTTATTATAATTAGATCTTAATTCATAACAGTTTGTTCGATATCAACATGCTCAACTAGACGTAACAAGAAAATGAAAATCGAAGTTATCAAAAGAAGAATACTCACATTATTTTTCCTACTTTGTTGCTATTGGGAATTGTTTAAGAAGATCTTGAGGGAGCTTGCTTGAATGCAACAGTGGGAGCTATTCGGCAACTCCTCCTCTGTTGCTCGAGCACGAGTTGTTCAGCAAATAAGTCGAGTTTCTCAAGATTGCTCTGTTCTCCTATCTTCTTACCACTAAAGAGAACGGATTCTACATTCTTCTGTTTAAGCATTTCATCAGCCATTCCAGCTAGCATTTTTACATTGCTAGGACTGGGATCTGTGTCGACATTCGCCCCACAACGGCCAAAACTTGATCCATTTGCCTGCCATTGGTGTGTATGTCAATATGCATTGATAATCTATATACAAAACAGAAGAATGAGAAAACTTATTTAATAGAATTTTATGCAATCTTTTAAAAACAGACAGTTTCCCACCTCAGTATTTGATGAAAAAAAGCAGGATTCAATTAAATATTCCTTTAACATATGATCCAATAGGATTCTTGTTAATCATTTTGCTCTACCAAATTTATATGGAAGTTTTAAATTATTTTGGTGAAGATTAGCCAAAAATGAAATACATGATCTCACTGCAACTTCCACTGGGACTTCCACCCAGAGGAAGCCAAATCTATAGATACAAAATTTTTATCTTTATAGACTGTTCAGGAGAAAATATACAAGGGAGTGGCAAAAAAAAGTTGATTTAGTTTAGTCAAGAAACAAGAATGGCAAAATCAGAGACCACTTCTGGTCCATTCCAGTGTAAGTCATGAAATAAAATTATGGAAACTCCATACTTTTACATTTTGGTACTGAATCAAATTCTCTACTGCAAGTAGAATCACGCATCTCACTTTTAAGTAGCTATTATCAATTGATAGTCATGAAAAAGGATTCCAAAAACATTCCCCCATGTTGGAAAATTGTCGAGATTCATAACCTACATAAATTTTAACCCTTCTTTCTCACGTATAGCAAATTGACAAAGCAACCAAACGGAACAATGAAAAAGATTCAGTTAACATGTGGTTTAACTTGAAAGAGAATAAAACAAAAATCTTCATCAACACATAGATATTGTCTTAATAACCCTGAGTGGTTGCTCAATTGGTCAGGCCTTGGATTTGCTCTCCAATGGTCACCAGTTCGAGTCTCTTTAGGGCGAGTATCCGACCGTAAATTTCAGGGTCCGTGGCATTAGTCGAGGTGCGCGTAAACTGGCATGGACATCTACGGTTTTCAAAAAAAAAAAAATAATAACCTATGCCAATGTCGAACAGAGCATTTTGGGTTGGCATTTACAACGTTGCTCTTATCGTCTACCTGCTGAAATTAGTCCATACCCCCCTAATCCCTGCCCCTGTCCCCATGCAAATTGTACCCAAAAACTTCCAAAACTCCATTGACCAAAAACAAAATACAGGTATTGCATTTAAAGCACTTTATCTCCAAATTGAACAACTGTCAATATAGGAAATATAAAAAAAAATTAACTTGCAGATTAAAATACTATTTACCTGGATTCGAACATAATTACCACTCTGGCTGTGGCCAAATGCCATAGCCACGGTATGGTCAACCAGCTCGGCCGAACTATCACCCGAAATCCGAGCCAAAGGCCGAGCCCAATCCTTGGCCTTCCATTTCTTGACTTGGTCGAAGTCAAAGCTCCCTTCCAATGGCTGCCCACACGAACCGAGTGAAAGTACCAAAATGTCCTCGACTCCTCTCACAAAGGGAAACTCTTGTTTGTTATGCAGCACGTGCGTAATAGCCGCCGCCGTCGGATTGTTCATCGCCAACCCGCCATCCACCGCCACACAGCGGGTCGACCCGTCAACTGACTCCATGCAAACCGGGTCGAACACGCCCGGCTGGGCTGACGTGGCTAGACAAACTTCCCACAGCCTAAAATCGTAACCGTCCGATTCCAGAGCGTCGGCTCGGGAAAACAAAAACGGCGCCGTACTAGAAAGATCGTAGCACGGAATTAAAACCGGTTTTAATGTGTCCTTTAGCGTTAAATTCCGGCCGGTTTTTTCATCTTTGAAAGCCGCCTTCATCGCCTTCTCTAAACCGGTGGTGGCGTTATCACTGCCGGTTTTTTTATTAAAGGCTCGCTTGAAGAAATTAGCCTTAGGATGATTTGATTTTGAGGAGCGATAGATTTTTTTCCCCTCCGCAGCGAGGAATTTCCACGTTTCATCGGCGTGAAAAACCGGTCGATTCCGATTGTTGGTGGCAAAGAGCATCGCTGTGAAAATTCCACCGACGCCGGTGCCGGCGGCAACGTCAAAGTAATCGGCGATTCTGGCGTCTGGGTTTCCAGACTTATTCTTTAAAGCAGTTTCCAGATACGCCAATGCTTTGCCCGATATGATGCTTCTCATTCCACCACCATCAATGCTCAAAATGCAGATTTTTCCTCTCTGACTTTTGACCGCTTGAACGCCGTCGTCGTCGAATGAGGCGGTGAATACAACGTCATTTTTGGGTTGTTCACTTGCAGGAACAATTTGTTTGGGAACCCAAAGTTTCTGGTCATCGTAACCAAACAAAAACTTGCTCTCCAATATTGAAAAAATCTCGTAGCTCAGTTTATCTGTATCAATACTGGGCTCTTGCATTTCAGGATGATTTTCGTTGTTGACACCCGCCATTTCTCTGAAATTTCAATTTAACCTAAAACGCAGATAAACGTAACAGCCACGGCGTCTCAAATCCGTTTCTCTCTCTAAAATCCCTGAATCTCTCTCTCAGAGAAGGGATTCAATGGGAAGAAAAGGTTTGGCAAAGAAGAAGTCGAAGGACGTGACGCAGGGCAGGCAACGACTAGTTTTAAGAGTAAAATGTTTCACTTCTCACCCAATTTACGCGGTCACAATTTCCTAAATGAACTTTAAAATGCCTTTCATTAATTAGCCACGTTGTACTCTTCGTTTACATCGTAGCTAATGTATTAGATGTAAAACCTATGTTACATACCTCAGATTTTGTTCACACCTTAGCTAATGTGTTAGATGTAAAATCTATTTTTGTTACATGTTACGGTCATTAAAAAAAAAAAGACAACTCAACCAAACTGTCATTATAATATTTCATCACTCACCCAATGTATAAGGTCATAGTTTATTCGTCAAATTTTAAATTGCTTCTCAATGATTGTTCATCTTTTAAACGGTGCACTACATCGATCATTCGTCGAATTCAGGGTTTTGTAGATCGGGTTTTTTTCTTGGTCGAAAATGTTTTTCAATCATATTAATGTGTTTATAATAAATGTGTACCTCGAATATGGTGAGGAGTTGATCCAAGCAAAAAAAAAAATGTGTAAAGATATAGAAAAAATATAAAAAAGCAAAACAGTAAATGCGCTAAGGTATTGCCCCTCATCGTGCCTTGTCCGCTTCGTTGCCATCTCTAAATCTAAAGTAGGAAGAAGGGAATTTAGGAAGTGTAAGAGAAATAATTTGTTTATGGGTTAAGAAATGAAATGAACAGTTAATTTTTAATATTTAGGGAATATTTAGTCTTTTCTCATGTGTTAGGGGTATTTAATGTTTTATTAACATTAACATCCTTAGTTGTTTTGGGGGTGTTGATTAGGGGTGGGTAAAACTCGATCGAATTCGTTAAAATCGTCCAAATCGAATCAACCCGATCGGTTTGGGTTGGTTATTATGTTGTTTTTACATGGGTTTGATGGATTGGCTGTGAAGATCGATTGGGTTGGGTCAGGTTATGGATTAACTCATGAAAATAGAATAAACCTGCCCAACCCAACCCGCTTACGTTTAAAAAAAAATGCTTAAAAAATAAAAAGAACTTAAAAAGTATGAATGAATAGTATAATTGTAATTACATTGGTACATTTTAAAAGATGAGCTTATTGTCCTTCCCACAATAATTGTAGTATAAATTTTCCATGTTATGTTAAATATACTTTGTTCTTTATAGGCTCAACTAATGAGGATTGAATAAGAGAATAGATAATTTTATGTATTTACTTACTTACTATTTAATCTTGTCTATTCGAATTTAGTATAATAGAAGATTGTACGACTTTAATTTTTATTGACGGGTCGTCTCAAACCGACCAACCTAACTCGACCCGATCGATACTTGATTGGGTTGAGTTTCAACGATTGATTTGAGTTAAATTTTGATCGAACCGATCATGTTTGGTTTGGTTGAGTTGAAGAAAAAATCGATCCAACCCAATCCATGTCCACCCCTAGTGTTGATCGCATCTTTGGTGTAACCGGTTATTCTTATCTTGTGCCCAAATTGATTATTGCATGGTGAAAACTGTAACGATTGTACCTAAAGCTAGGGGTGGCAAAAAAGCTCGTGGGCTCGCACGGCTCGGGCTCGGCTCGGAAAAAGCCCGAGCCAAGCCCGGCTCGGGCTCGGTGGCACCGAGCCAAAGCTCGGGCCGAGCCACATTTAGTGGCCATGGCCCGAGCCCGGGCCGGCCCGTGTAAAAAAAAAAAAAATTTTTTTTTTTTTTAAAATCTGCTACAACAGCAGGCAGATTTTCTGCCTGCTACTGTAGCAGGCAGAAAATCTGCCTGCTGTTGGGTTATATATATAAAAAAAAAAAAAAATAATAATAATATAATTTCAAAATCTGCCTGCTATTGCAGGCAGATTTTCTGCCCGCAACAGCAGGCAGAATATCTGCCTGCTGTTGCGGGACTTGACCACTTAATAAAAAAAAAAATAAAAAAAAAATTTCAAAAATCTGCCTGCTGTTGCAGGCAGATTTTCCGCCTGCAACAGCAGGCAGCTAGATAGCTGTAATTGAAAATTCAAAATTTCAGGCAGATATCGCAGATGTAAAGTAATTATGGACAGGCAGCGGGACAGACGGGCTATTAGGTGTTAGCGTGCACGCAAGATTTTTCTTGCGTGCACGCAAAAAAATTTTTGATTTAAAATTTTAAAAATTGAATATTTTTTTTTTGTCTATAAATATGAGAAAATTTTTATAATTTCATATCACTTTTCAATCGTTGAACTCTTTATGCAATATTCTACTCTCCAATTATTCAGCTATTATTTTCAATTTACTCATTTTGCTATATTCTTTACTACAATATTCTGTATTCTCCTCTCATATTTTTTTTACACGTTTGACTATATTCTTCACTACAATTTCTCTCTATTATAATACTTACACATGGATTTTACCAGTGATGAAATTAATCAATTTAAAGGTAGTTCGAGTACTCCATCGGGGAACGATGCATCTCAAAATATTCCAATTAATTTGGAAGATATCGAAGAGGAGGAAGTAGTCGAGGTTAAAAGGTTGAAAAAAGAGTCTGCTGATTGTTGGCAACATATGACTCGTAAAAAAGTTGGGGTTCAAAATGGAGTTGATATTTGGAAAGCATGTTGCAATTATTGTGGTAAAGAACTTAGTTGGAAGCCCAGTTCGAGTACATCGCATTTAAATAGACACATTTTACGAAGTTGCAAAGCGAAACCAGTCGGTCTTGACCCGAAACAGACCGAACTAACATTTACCGGTTCCGGTTCCACTTTATCCACTTTTGTATATTCACAGGAAAGATTTCGTGAAGGAATGGCCGCATACGTGGCTGCAGCAGAGATGCCGCTAACGATGATCGAGTCGGAGCACTTTACTCGTCTTGTGCAGAAATATCTCCAGCCCAGGTATAATTCTTATTGTAGAAATACTCTTCGTTCGGATGCTATAAAATTATATAACAGAAGAAAACAAACTGCTATTGAAAATCTAAAAACTTTTGATTGTGTTATATCATTTACCTCTGATTTATGGACCGGTGTTAATAAAAAAGGATATCTTGCTGCTACAGCTCATTACATTGATCACCTATGGATTATGCATAAAAAAATAATTGCATTCAGATGTGTAGAATATCCTCATATAATGCGACTAATATATACATGGTTTTAAAAGATATTATACAAGAATATGGTATGCAAGAAATGGTTCGAAGTTTTACTTTTGATAATGCTAGTGTAAACAAAGTTGTTATCGAAAAATTTATTGATGATTTGAATCCTAAATTTGGAGGTTTATTTTTTCATCAACGTTGTGTATGTCACATTATTAATTTGATTGTAAAAGATGGATTGGAATATATAAAATCACCTTTAGATAAAATTAGGCAATCAATTAATTTTATAACTATATCACCAGCAAGAAAACAAGCATTTAACAGTTTATGTGCAGAGTATGGCTTAGAAGAGAGATCATTTGTTACTGATGTATCACATAGATGAAATTCTACATATCTTATGTTACATTCGTGTGAAAATTATGATAACGTTATTTCAATGTATTATAATGGTAGACATACATATGGACCCGAACATAATTTAGAAGATTGGGAATGGTCTCTTGCATTTCAAGTGAAAAATTTCTTAAAACCTTTTTTCGATGCCACGAAGGAATGTAGCGGTGTTTATTATCCTACATCTTCAATTGTTTTACAACATTTTTTCTATATTGCACAAGCATTTAAAAAACATAGGAGTTTGACAATTTTTGTTAACGTAATTTATTCTATGGAGGCAAAATTTCGTAAATATTGGGAAGAGATACCCTCTTTATTTTTATTAGCTTCAGTGATGGACCCTCGACTTAATTTAACTGGCACAAAAGCTACTATAAAGGGGATTTCAAATTTCATGAATATAGAATTATCACATGTGCATATAGAATCTATGTTATGTGAAATGTATAACTATTACGCTGAAAAAAATGGTCAATGTAGTTCTACTACCCAAAGTTCTTTTTCAAGAAATACATCAACAAATGCAGAAAATTTTTGGAATTTTTTAGAGACCAATACTAGTGTTCCCTCATTTAATTCTAGTTCGTCAATATCTAGAGCAGTAGATGTCAGTGGTACAAATCTTGAAATTCCCTCTGAGTTAGCTAGGTATATGTGCGTGGACGTTCGTAGTATGTTACAACCAGAACAATTAGAGGAATTTAATCTTTTATCATGGTGGAGGTGTAACGAAAGGCAATATCCAATTGTATCAAAAATTGCTCGCGATCTACTAACACCTCCGGTGTCTACGGTAGCATCGGAGGCTGCATTTAGTTTAGGTGGTCGAATTTTATGTGACGAACGATCAAGACTAAAAGAAGATATATTGGAGGCTTTAATATGTTTGAAGGATTGGGAATGTGCGGAATTACGCCTTCAAGAACAAGTTGACAGCATAATGGCCGAAGAGTTACAACAAATTCAAGCATCTATGATATTGTAAGTTTTTAAATTGATTAGTTTAAAATAAATGTAATTTTTAAATTTTTTTTGTATCAAGAAAAATTGTACACGAAATATTTTATTCGTGTACAGTTTTAACTCCGCCTACGATAATTGTAGCCGGTCCCAAGCCCGGATAAAGGAGGAGGGTTTACAATGTAAACTTTACATTTTTAAAATTTATTTAATTTATAACACGAAGGAAAAAAAAAAACCGAGCCGGCTCGGCCCGCAAAGGCTCGGGACGAAAGCTCGGGCCGAGCCTCATTTTTTTTGCTCGGGCTCGGCTCGGGCCTAAAAAAGCTCGGGCTCGGTACGAGCTTTTTTTTTTGGGCTCGGGCTCGGCTCGGCTCGGCTCGTTGCCACCCCTAAAGCTATTTTCTAATTAATCATGCTACGTATACATCTTTGTTGACGTTAAGTTAGACATTGTTGTAAGGTTGTAGATTTATATACATTAATTTTAACAACACTTTAAACAATCAATTATATTGATTTCGACAACACGTGGAGTGTGAGCCTCGGTATATCAATTGTGTAAAATTAGTTTAATCATTTCTCAATAAGATCGTCTTTTGTAGAATTATTGTGCGGATGTGATAGCGTAAGAATCCATTTTGACTAGTTTTTATAGTTTACACACTTTTTATTGCCACTTCTTATTGTTGTACTTATGTCATGTAAATACATTCTAATATTTTTATGTCAAGAAAGACAACGGTTTTTACGTTATACCATCTCTTGTATTTAAATTTCGAAGAAAGCCAACCGAAAATGTTTATATACCCTTTTTTTCCTTGGGTCATCGCAACCAAGTTACAGTCTTATTATAAACAGGTTGCTATAATCGAAAAGCGTTGTCAAACAAGAAAAACACATGATCCACAGAACTTTGAAACCAGTGGATATTGCACGATGGATGGAGTGCAACCTCACAAAGATGAATTATCATTGAGAAATAATTTTTTAAGTTGACGAGTAAACCGTGACCATTACGTAATTTACGTGAGCAATGAAACATATTATTTGGTTGAGTTGTCATTTTTTAAAGACCTAACACGCCAGATGAATTTTTTGTCTCACATATCAGTAACAAGGGAAATAGAATTTGACGAATGATGGATGGGGCACAATGTCTCTAACATGAGTGACCACGGAGAAACAATTTGAAGTTTGTTGAATAAATTGTGAACAACTATAAGTTGAGTGAATAATGAAACATTTTACTCCAATATTTGCAGAGTATCTGTTTTTGTTTTTGTTTTTGCTTATATATAAATAAAAGCCAATTACATTTCAAAAATAATAATATATCCAAAAAAAAAAAAAGGGAAGATTAAAATTCAGGGCTTAAGTTTAAAAAGATTAAAATTCTATTCAATTACAACAGAATAATCCATAAAATGTGATTCTCCACTAACAATGATTATAATACATACCTAATTGTAAGTAGAATTTTGGTGGTATAGTGGTCTAAGAAGACTATGAGCAGATGAGTGATGAGATTACAAGTGGTGGTGGGGCCGAAGGTGGTCTAGAAGAAGTGGGGTCCAATTGCAAATGTTTACGTGGGTCCATGTCACAATGGATTATGTGACATGTCCAAGGTTTTAAAAGGGGGAATAATGGCAGCATTATTGGTCCCAACCCATTGCTCCATCACAAACTAATATCCAACCTTTGAAAATAATAATTTGTTCTCTAATCTATTCTAATGCTGCATAATTAGTCTTCAATAAAAATGACTCGAATTTGAATTAAATTGTCCATTTACGTTAAAATTTTAGATATAAACCAAGTTTGAACTAAAATCAAACTTCGTGAAATTAGAAATGTTAGAGCATGAGACGATTAATAAATACTTGAACGATTTATGTTACTAGGGATTGATTGGACAATTACAATAAAAGGTTGAGAATATATTTACTTAATTTAAAGATGAGGGATTAACTTGTAATAGATCAGTAATTTGAGGGTCAATAGTGTAATTTACCCCTAGAATTTTGCTTATAGTAAAGTTGAGGACTTGGTGCCTGTTTGGGAGTGCCTAAAAGCTCTTTAATAAGGTTGGATTTGTATTTTTTCCTCAAATGCCTATGCTTCCTCAAGATCTTCTATATAGATAAATATTTCACTTTATAACAACTTAAACTTCTACACTATATAAACAAATACTGTCAGAATATCTCATAAAGAAACTCTATTTTACTCACAAAGAGTTTGATAGTAACACATAATTACTTTCCCATCTCTTTGATGCCAGAAAGAATAATTGAAAACGAAGGGCCAAGATTCAACAATACATATAACGTAAATATGCTAAAATACACAGTTGTTCAACCACGAAAAGTTTCCAAATAACAATCTTGAAGGAATAAAAGAAACGAGAGCACTTTGTTCCAACCCACCTTACCGCCAAGATCTTAGTTTTTAACAGTGGTCACATGCCTCAGAAGCATTTGGACAACATCATGGGAAATTCTTGAGGCCTCAGCGTTTAGGTGATGAATCTTCGCCTCTGTTTCTTGTTCAAGGCGCTTTACATTAGCACCCGAGTCTCCACTACTCTGTTTAATGCAGTATGAAAATCAGGATTTACTCAAAGGAGGATGCAGAAAATTCAGATTGCTAATCACTTAATTAAATAATTTGAGTTGATATCAGAAATTCAAAAGTTCTACCTGATAAATTCTCACTCTCTTAGGTTGCAAGGATAAAGAGGCGACTATATATATATATTTGCTTAATTAAACTTATAAGCAGATTTGTCTTTTCACAAGCTTAGATTTTTGGGATTAGTTGTGTGCAATAGGAGTATAAGTTGGGGAGAGCTGTGCATTTAGCCTTTCATTAAAGATTTTACCTCTGCAACCTTCCTCTGAAACTCAGCTTCCATTTGAGCACGGAATTCAGCAATCTCCTTCTCAGCCTCTTCTTTGGCCTGCTTAAGTCGTGCCTGTTTTGCTGCAGATGAAAGGCAAAAATAAAGTGAATCTCTAGCTGCTCGAGTTCATTTCATGCAGTTACTTTGCATGATTAGGGATGAAAATGAAGCAGTATAATACTTGGAAGCTCGACAATGTCTACTCAAATTACTTTAGAAAAGTTTAAAATCAATAGATAATCCATAGAAGGTACTCCTTCCATCTGGTTTTGAATGTCCAGATTTAACTTGGCACGTTGTTTCAGGTGAAATTTAAAATAAGCGGGTAGGTTTTGCAGCTTCTTTCTTTGATCCCAAAAAACTGTAGAAAATTAACCAAAACCAACTAAGTGGGACCCAGAATTATCACAACTTCTATTGTAATAATCCCTTCCAATATAGCCAGAATAAAATCAATCTCATTAGATCCATGACAATCCTCATACTAATCAATCCCTTCATTAATTGATTGCTAGCACATGTTGAACAAGTAAACTCAAAGGAACCTCAAAATTTCTGGTTTTCATGTCCAAATTCCGGGCTTTATAACCCAGCACGAATAATCATTGAAAAATACAGGAAATCCTTTCCCCTTGAGACAGAGAAATCAGTGCAGATCATAAGATGTTCGAGTTTGGCCTCCTAAAATAGGTCACTATATGACTGGTTGACTTTATTCATCACCTCATCTGTTTAGTTGTGTCATAGTGACAACGTGACAGTGGTATTTTCAGCTGGTGACAGACGTGATTTGAGAATAATGCTATAAAAGTATCTGATCAAACCTTCTAAGAACGGTCAAGGTGAAATTTACTATTTATTTTGTTTAAAAGACCTTTAGCATTATGAAGCAAAGACACTCCTAATGCGGTGGTGTGTCCATGTCCGACACGTATCGTGTTGCGTTAAACATCGACACTCGAACAATTTAGGAGACGGTCGTAAAATGCCATACAACATGTCCTATTTTTCATATATATTTAAATTTCAGACACTTGAATGATACTTTAGGGACACTCCTTAGGGCACTATTAGACATACCAAAGCATGCCCTATATTGTTGTAGGCTTTATAATTCTAACATATGAGGAACATGTCCTCAACATATAAAGGACATGGAAAGTCCCATTTTGTTAATTTTGGAACGTAAACTAAAAATAGTTTTTAATCAATTCAACATTTCTCAGAAAAGAGTCAAAATATTGTGAGAAAAGTTCTACAAACTTCATGTTGAATTTTTTTTACCATCTACTGTGTTAATTTTTCTTTCTCCACTAGTAATATATAATTTTATAAAAAGTTATTTTTAATACAACAAATAGCTACTCTTTTGATTTTAAAGATTTCACCAACAAAAAACAGAACGATAAGAAGTATCGATTTTATTGAAAAATAAGAAGTATAAAATATATAGATATATTGTAGAAATATACAATTTCAAAGAACTTAAATCGACATCCATGTCCATGTATGTGCTTCATAGCTTTTGCACTACAAGGTCAGTTTCATTCTTGTTAAAACAAGCATTCTTCTTCCATATACATAGCTTTGTCTTTTTCCTCCTATGGTCCACCCCATCCTACACCTCCCAAATGCCCTGCCCCCTTCGCTTTCCCCTCACCCCGTCACCAAGTTACTCTGGAGACTCTCAAGAAGCTCCCGAGAAAAGCGGGGTATAAGGGGACAGAGGTCGAGGGGAGGGAAAGAGGAGGGATGATAGGAAGGGGGTAAAGGGGAAGGAGATATGGGGACAGTGGGTGGAGATGCAAAGGGGTTGGGATGCCGGTGCCATCATAGATGATGCATGGGCACTCATACTATAACGACATATCTGTGTCCAACACGTGTCGTGTCAGACCCTGATATTTATGTATCCAACAGAACGATATATCTGTGTCCAACACGTGTCGTGTCAGACCCTGACATTTATGTATCCAACAGCAAGCCACATGACTTTATCACATTTTTTATTTAACATTTAAATTATTGACATTAAAGGGAAACTTTAAAAACACCCCTCGAGCAAGTGTTCAAATGCTGTGTGGTGTTCTATATTAAAAATTATAAAAATAAGGATATGATATATGAATTCAAAATTCTAATGGATTTAAAAGGATGCGTCCCCGACATGTATGTGTCCTAATTTTTAGAAAAAAAAACGTGTGGCGTGCCCATGTCATGTCCAGCATCTATGTCCGTGCAACTTAGGATGGCGTCAGGGGAGGTGAGGAAGAAGAGGACTGATTAAGAATTAACGCTTTTCAGAAGGCCATTTGATAAAAAATTAAAAGAAAGACCTTTGTCATTTTCTCTCTCCAGCTTGGTCCTCCTTAAACATCTTCCTCTATTCGATCGGCATAAAAGAAGAAACAGGGAAATTGGATGCACCAGAAGTCATAGTAGGATGTATGATTGGTAGTATAAAAGCAAAATAAGACCCAGAAACCCCAACTTCCTGAGTTTAAAATGAAAAACAGGCACATTCAGAATAAACTTCTCTAGTAACCAGGGGCGACTTCAGTTGTGAAGTCGAAAAGTGATAGATCAAGTACAATTACAGAGAGAGAGAGAGAGAGAGAGAGAGTCACCGGTTCTAGCAGCATTGACAATATTCTGAGCTTCTTGTTCTGCAGCTAATAAGAGTTGAATTCCATTCTGGCCACTGTTGGATGCCATGCCGAAATATATTGAAGCAGCTGAAATGATAAATTACAAGTAAACAATTAAACAAAATACTTACTAGAGAGAAAACCAAGTACCTAATTAGATGACATGATATTTGAGAAAATAATGTGAACTTCATATATCAAGATAATTTAAAACACTTGTATCCTATAAACATACGACCTCCGTTAGGCGTTAATGTCAAACAACAGGATCAGTAGCAAGAGATTCCACTTTAAACTGATTTTGGCTTCACAGTACTAAAGTACATTAGCAGGTTTAGAATTAACCCCACTTAAGCTAATGATATAAAAAAGCCCCATAAAATTTGGAAAACAACATGAGATTTGATTAGAGTTTAGTGATTTCCTCTACATGTTACACTAATCCTTAACCTCATGCCTGATATGGCTAGGCACATCCCTTTAACAAAATCTACAAATATATTGACTTGTTCAACGTAGATCTAATTGATTTATAATACACTAAAAATTGTCATGTGCTCTGACAAAACATGGTATTGCAACTAAAATTATCTTCATACTTTCACTAAATTTGAGAATTCTGAGGGGGAACAGGGCACTTCTCCGATCAAATTAGCTCAGAGAGAGAGAGAGAGTAGGAGAACAATTCTAGTATGCAATTTTTCACATTCAAGCAGTCTAGAGCTCTAATTTTCCTATCAATATCCACTATTATGAACATCTTGATGTCAACATTTGCTATCCATGACTTACCATCTCGATGCACTCTAGAGAGAGTTCAAACCAGAGGCCACAATTGATGAGATGTTACTCTATAATCTACTCCCACTACCATCAGTAAGAAAAAAACAACCAACTTCAGTTCTTGATTTGAATTTTCCAGATCTAATTAGGCATACAAGAAGGATTTCTCCCCATTATGGAATGGGGATGTGTGTGACCAACTTGTCTAACTATAATCTAAACTACAATCCTCCAGAGCATGGCCAATGGTAAACTACATAAGTATAACAGAAATATTGAGGCATGAACAACCATCTCTATCTCAAAACCCTAAAACTAAATAAAATGGAAATCAAAGATAGAAAAATATTCCCCGAGCTTATTCTCCTACCTTACCCTAATAACTAGAGAATAAATTAGAGAAATTCAAATGAAAATTGCAAGAAGAATAACCTAATTTCCACATTAGATATCAATGTTACGTTAACAGAAAAATACTATTCAAGATTAATCAGCAAAACATGTGCAGAAAGGCATTCTCATTGCACTTATAAATTCCATCCAGGTAAACCATATCATCCAAGGGACTATAAATAGAAACCATTGTAATATCCTACAGAAAAAGCAAGTTTACTTCAATATGCCACATGGTCCTTTTTTTCCTGAGTAGTTTAAAACTTCCCTCGAGCCATGCCTGATTCGACCACAATAATTATATGCCAATGCTTTATCTAGTCTATATTTTTCTTTGCAGTTCTCGTTGGCAATGACTAAAAAAGTGATCAGTAGTAGTTGCTTGGGATCTAGTTGCTTTAGATCTTGCAATGCAATGGATCAAAATTGCTTAGGATCTAGTTGCTTTAGATTGTGCAATGCAAAGGATCAAACAATGATTCGTCATCTAGCAGATATTCAGTTCGGTATCATAAACCAAAACCAAAAGTTTGAATCTAAATCAAGAACACAAAAGATTTTCACGACAAATTTAAAAAGACAAGCAGTAAATACAGCCAAATTACCAAATTACACGATTGATAAAAAAATCATCATTTGTTTGAAAATCTGGAAATAATTTCAATAGTCACCATTGTACCAATATCAAAACTGAATCAACCACAGAACAGGCTAAGAAAAGCAGAGCAACCCTTCAGGTCTAGATCTATTTTCCTTCAAGTAGAATGAGGCAAACCAAAAATGTAAACAAACTTAAGATCATACAAAGAAAAAGTTCAGTCTTTTATCCATTCAGATTGTACTTGCTTGTGAGTGGAGAGAGAGGGAGAGATTTGGGGCGAGAGGAAAATGGTACCTGATGAAGCGGAGTTTGGACAATAGCAGACGACGATTATCGGATGCACACAAGATTTTACGACTTTATAGACTTTTTATAACGGTTTTAGCCCATGAGCCACATTATTTCTCCTTTTTTTTGGGTTAATTTCACAAATGGTCACTGAAATTACTTGAAAATTTCAAAACGGTCACCGAATTTTCAGATTTTTTGACCAAGTTTGAGACAATTTTTCGGCAACTTCCGATCACCAAAATCGCTAATTTCAAATACCGTTGGAAAGCCCACAATATCTTCTTCAATTACCACTAAAAATCTTCCCAATACTCCAAGTGATTCGGCCGGAATAAACCCACGAAATAGGCAACCGAAAATTATGAAAATCTGTCTAGATTTTCAGATTTTTGGAGCAAGTTTGAGGCAATGTCTCGGCAACTTTCGATCACCAAACTGTCGATTTCGGATACTGTTGAAAAGCACACGATGTCCTCTTCAATTACAACCAAAAATCTCCCCAAAACTCCAAGTGATTCGGCCAGAATAAACCCACGAAATCAGCTACCCAAACTGTGCAGATTTTCGGACTTTTTTGCCCAGTTTGGGTAGCTAACTTCGTGGGTTTATTCCGGTCAAATCACTTAGAGTTTTGGGGAGATTTTTGGTGATAATCGAAGAGGACATTGTGAGCTTTCCAACGATATCCGAAATCGACAGTTTTAGTGGTCGGAAGTTGCCGAAAAATTACCTCAAACTTGCCCAAAAAATCTGAAAATCTGGGCAAATTTTCACAATTTTCGGTTGCCGACTTCGTGGGTTTATTCCGGCCTATTCACTAGGAGTTTTGGGGAGATTTTTGGTGGTAATTGAAGAGGACATCGTGGGCTTTCCAACGATATCCGAAATCGATGATTTTGGTGGTCGGAAGTTGCCGAAATATATTGCCTCAAACTTGGCCAAAAAATCTAAAAATTCAGTGACCGTTTTGAAAGAAATTTCAAATTTCAGTGACCGTTTCTGAAACTTTGAAAGTTCAGTGACCGTTTTGAAATTTTCAAGTAACTTCAGTGACCATTTGTGAAATTAACCCCCTTTCTTTTCCCATTCATTTTCCTACTATATTCATTTTCAATTGCACATTCTTCAAATAAAATAATATTACACATAAATTTAAAACTTTTCATCACTTTTCTACCACACATTCTCTCATCAATCACTATTCAAAAACTAAGCACTTGTTTGGGAGAACTGAAATTTTGGATTAAACGTCATTTTTTGACCGTTGAGTACTTCAACGGTAATATTTTCACAGAAATAGGCTACATGTTTGTGAGAAACGGTCAAAAAGAAACGGCTCCAAAATCAATTTTAATTGATGAAAATCAATGTCAAACTGCTCCTAATTCTTCATAAAAAATGGGGGCCAAACACACACTTAATTATGTTGAAAAACGGATCGAACCAAGGAATTTATTATGAAAATAATATTTTAATGAGTTTAAAAAAAACAAAAATAAACCCTACCCCATTTAATAATTAATATTAGTAAAATGATGTGAAATTTCTAAATTAATTTTTTTTTAAAAATTTCTCTTTCTTCATTATAATCACATGCTTTTTAAATAAAATAATATTACATCTAAATATAAAACTTTTCATTAGTTTTCAACCACACATTCTTCCATCAATCACTATTTCAAAATTATAATTTTCCAAAAATGGGTGCCAAAAACATGTTAAATAACATAAAAGTTGGATCAATAATTGCATATTTATGAATGGCGTGGGTCAGTATGATGAGTTTTGCTATGACGTAAGGAGTTGGCACCATGAATGACAGCCCTATCTTGTATACAAAGAGTAAAACCCTAGAGTATGATTAGGTCCACACACTTCAAAGATGACTTAGCTAATTAGAAATATTTTAAGAGCTCGTTTGATATGACTTTTACTTTTACTTGGAGAACTCTTGAAGGAAGCAATCCTATTTTTGGTTTGAAAATTAGTTTCTAAAAGCACTTCATATTCCAAAAGTGTTTTTAGAGAAAATCACAATTGATCAATTTCCTTTAAAAATTCTTCTAAATATTCAAACAGTTCCATAAAATTAACTGAATGGATCCAAAAGCAACTTTTAAATCTCAAAAGTTCCTTTTAACTTTTTAAAAGTCATGCCAAACGAATCCCGAATTATTTATTCTATCTAAACACTTAGTTGTAGAAGTTGATTAGATATTAAAGTTTGGTGATCATAGTAACATTAGGTGGGAAGTTCGGTGGCCATAGAAAAAAATTAAGTGAAAAGTTCGATGGTCAAGAATATATAAATCAAAGTTCAATTGCAATAGCGACACTAGTGAAAAATACGGTAACCATGCATGAAAAGGATGACTCCTCCCCTTGCCATTTCACGACAATAAATTAAGTTTTAATTTTTTAAATAATATAAATGTGTGTGTACACCGCATGAATTTTTTTCATCATTAGTCATTAACTTAACACGACTTTCTTCCCATATTGAGAATTGGTTATAAAGAAATATACTATGAACAACATTAAAATAAGAAAAATAAGCTAGAATCTTGTTTCATATATTATGCAGTATCGAACACTATATTTCACACATGGCAAAGCTTTCCCCCTTTTCTCAACTTTTTAGCGATGTGCACGCAATGTACTCATAGGCCACGAGGTAGGCATTTCACAAATGTTGCAAGACTCAAAACAAATAATCACAAGATTATCGATCAATTTTGTTACTTTTCAAATTTTCTTAATTTTGTCCGATTACTTAGATTTATAAAATTAAGTTTTTGTTGAGCATTATTTTTTGGGTGTGTCAGATAGTCATAATTTACTGTTAAAATAAAAAAAATAAAGTAATTTTCAAATATTGTCATTCCTACTTTTCTTTAGAAGCTGTCATTTGTAAACACGTTTCTATTGTGCTTGTTGCTTCCTAGACTTTCTATACAATAATTCAAACTGGATCAAGCTACATGTACCTAATTTTCTACATAATGAATTACTGAATCGACAGGTGTCGACCCCCACTTGTCGATTCGATAAAAGATTATATAGAAAATTATGTACAACAAGAATAATCCATTCAAACTTTGGGTGATGACTCAAAAATCAAAATCTAAGGTTATACTTTCTTATTTCGGATTGAGACCTATAATAAGTCTCTGTTTATTTTTATTCGTCAATGGTCAAACTTGATTTTCAGTCACAAATATCAACAAGTACGTTACGTTTCAGTCTACAAGGCATGTCCCCTGATAGTCAGCTAAGCAATAAGCAGAGCAAAATTTCAAGCTCATCCCTTCCCAAATGTCCTTCAAGACGATTGGGCGAAGCCCTTAGATGCCTTGTCCAATGTGCAGGCATATGATGCCCCAAGCATTAAGGAATGAATGCAATCAATTATAAAACACACCAATTAACAAATTTCCCATTCATTGCACATTTAAGTTTAGCAAATGCATCACATTCTACATTATATCAATAATCTATATAATTGTAAATCATCATAATTCCAAGCCCTTCACTTAATCTCTATAGTATCAGCATCTCCAGCCTTGACCGCTGAGCCAGCAGCGGACTGATCCGCTCTAGACATGAGCCACTTCACAACCTCTCCGAACACAAGTTCCACACTTTCATCAGGCTCTCCAATCAATTGGTGCGACATTCCAGGATAAATTCTGAGAGTTTTATCCTTCGCTGCAGCACGTTCATAGAGCTCTGCTGCACATGCCGGGTCACAGATGACATCATCTCCTCCGTGAACAATCAAGAATGGCACATCCACCTCATTGAACTTTCCTTGCACTTCTCTGCACACCCTCAGTAACTCTTGTGCTGTTGCTGCTCGTGGCCGTTGTATGGTCCTCCTCGGGCTAGCTAGTGCCAACTTGCGCTTCCAGTCCACCTTACATTGTTCAAGAAAGAGATCAAATCGAAAAACATTAGAAAAAAACAAGACAGACGAAGGAAACAAAATGGTAAAAATACCTATTTCAATTCATTTCTTGTAAATCTTGCAGATAGAATAAATAATACAACTCTTCAATGATGAAAATGTTTATAATTAGAAAGCCGAATTCTATATCACCAAGAGCAATAAAATTGCAAAAAGAAAATAGGCATACAAGAATGCGCAAGATTTATAAAGGTCCACTTTACCGTGAGACTATGTCCTCTTCCTTCGCTGCAATGATTCATTATTAAGAAAGAAAGTTTACTAGGAGAAAAATTGCCCGACCTGATTTCCCCAACCTTTCTCTCTCTTTTTTATGATGGTATACAAATAAGCTCTAATGATGGCTCTATATTTATCGAAAAAAGTTAGGATAAAATTGAAATTACAATCGTGAAATTTATAAACTATCCTTAATGAATTTTTTTGTCCGAGGCTCTTTCCCGCATCCCCGGAGTACGGATTCCTACCCCTTCCAACCCCACGACGACTTTTTCCGCGTAGCGGCAATAATTAAGCTATAACTTAACGAAAAATATATGACATAATTGGCATCTCTAAATTTAAACGTAGCAAAATACAAAACTCAATATAGCATGAGCTCAGAGGAGCAATTTGATCTATCTAAAGATCTAAATCCATGGGAGCCAGGGAATAATGCTTCGACTATTATTGATTTTTAAGATGGAATCCTAAACTCAATAAAATACAAATAAAATTAATCCAATTGAATTTTATGAAGAAAAAAAAAAAAAAAAATTAAGCCCGTGTTCTACAAAAGTTGATTAAAATCTCAGCCGTGGTTTGATCCACATTAAAAACTAAATAATAATAATAATAATTGGGGCTCAAACAGGAGTAAAGTAACAACTAATAATTTGAAGTTTTAACCATATTCAATTTTTATTAAAATTTACTAAAAATCTGATTTTTTTGTAAAGGAAACAGAGAACAAGGAAAAAATGTTACCTTGAAGGAAACCTGAGGTATGGAGCCGCGAGTGGGAACCACGCACCAAGTGGGTATCAAAGCAGCCGCTATGGAAAGGAAATGCTCGAGCGGCCATGGAGGCTTGAACTTATCACTTATACCACACATAGCCCCATTCAATACGACGCCGTCGAATGGCCTCACCGGCACAACCCCACCACGGCGAAGCGAAATCAGCAACGCAATTGCCCCACCCAACGACTCTGCATACAGAAACGCCGGCAGATTTGGGGCATAACCCGCACGAAACTTATTGAAAAATAAAATGCATTCATCTACCACAAGATTCATATCGGGCAAATGGGCAGCTAGTCCCTCGGAATAGCCATGGCCCATATGGTCTATAGCGCAAACAGCAAATCCGTGCTTGGCGATATGAACGGAAGTCAACTGAACGAACCAGCTGGACTCTCCCGTGTAACCATGGACCACGCATACAATACCCTTGATGGGGCCTTGGTTTGGCGTCCACCATTGAGTGAAGAGCTTGAGGCCCTGCTTGCTGGTGACGTATTCAGAGGCGTGGCTCACTGAGTGGCGAGTGTAGAATTGGTCGGGACTCAGTGAGCCAAATGGGCTCGTCTCGTTGGCTTCTGCTATAGGGTGCTTGTGCTCCATTGTTGGGGTTTGGAGAGGTAGCGTGGGTAAATAAGAGAAGAGAGAGGGTGGGACACGGAGTGGTTGGTTGGATCAGTTATTGATTCTGGGTCATGTCGAGTGTACATAATTTTACGAGGTGTACGCACTTTCACATAGGGTGGGATACACACCCAATGTTCCCAATTTTTATGTATACTAAGAATAATTCATTGATTCTGAGGGATTCTCTGACTGGTTAATTAGGGATAAAAAGAGTTAAAAATCTTTAAATCGAATTGTGTTTATTCCTAATTGAATTTTACGTTTAGCCCACAGAAGAAAAGTAAAATAAAGTTAAAAATTTAAAAGTCGAATTGATTCGACTACTTATGAAAGTACTAACTACTAAGTACTATGGTCATTCTCGACATATATGAGGTATAATTTATTTCTCCTTTAATACTAGGTCACACGCTCATGTAGTTTAATACCATCTTGCTAAACAATTTGTAAGAACTTGATCATTGATATTCATCTTCTTCGACGTAAAAAGTTCAATTTTATATTTAAAAACTAGTATACTTTAGGAAAAGGAGAAATTTGACGGAAAATCCTCCCTCCCCCATTCCGTCTCATGACTCCCATCCTCATTCCCTTCGTGCGGCCTACTCAACTCCCATTGCTAAATGTCCATCATTAGTTAGGAGGTGGGATAGTAGAATGAGGGAAAAAGGTAACAACGATGGAAAACACGGAGGGAAAGGAGAGACATGGGAAGGAAAAAATAATAGGTAGATGTGGATGGAGATATGGCTGTGGTATAGGAGTGACATGAGCATGGGGTTCATTTGTCAAGAAATGGGGGCGAGGAGTCTATGGGGTGCTTACCACGTTATTTTTTTCCCTTCCCCATTCCGTCCCATGACTCCCATCCTCATTCCCTTCGTGCAGCCTACCCGACTCCCGTCGCTAACTGTCCATTGTTGGTTACAAATGGGGAGAGTAGAATGAGGGAAAGTAAATAATGAGGAAAACACGAGAGGGGAAATATATTAGATAGAGGTGGATGGATATGGGTGTAGTATAGAAGTTACCCGAGCAAGGGGTTCATCTACAAGGAATGAGGACGAGGAGTCGATAGGGTTACTACCGTGTTTTATAGCTTTTTTTATCCTCTCTTTTTTAGTTTTTATTAAGAATTATTTACCGATTTCAATCCTTAAAAAGTGAGATCCGAGAGTCAAGTTCATTTTTAACCATCAAATACGACAACAAAAATACTTTCCGAGAGATTTTCTTTTCTGTTTTACTGTGATTTACCTATAATCATCAAAATTCCTATAGAAACAAAAACAAAGTCCGAGATGAAACGTGCAACAAGAATTATGTTCTATACGATAATTTAAAAGGGTAAGTCACACGAAACATAAAACCTTGTTGCTTTAGCATTAATATAATGTTGTTGGGAGGTTACATTTTCTATGAATAATAAGCACAAAAGGACATTGCATTGTTGTATTGTGGGTGCCGAAGGAGGGGACATGGACAAATTGTGCATTAATTTTGTAAGGGAGGTAGTTGCAACAACCAACCAAACCTCCTCATGTATTCATTGTGAACACTCCAAGTTTACTATTTATTTTCTATTTTTTTTTTCTTTTTATTTCACATTAAAAGCATTCAACAATATTTGTTCGCGGATAAAGCTCAATTCCTCGAATGACCTTATTCGATAAATGTTTTGATTTATTAATAATAAATTATCGATGCTATAATTTATTAATTAAATAATTCATTATTGAATAATTAATTAAATGACACTGACTATTCTTGTTGGCTGCACACATTGAATGACGATCGTGTCTATTCCAGCACGATCCAAGTTACATCCCTAAGTATATCCAGGGGCGGAGCCATGTAGAGTCCAGTGTGGGCACAGGCCCACACTGAACTTTTGGGCTGGAACTTTTTTTTTTTTTAGTTATATGTTAAGTCCAGTCCAGCCAAAGAAGGAAGAGCAAATACACTATACCCAGCCCCAGCATCCTAACTCCTAGGCCCAGTCCAATAAAAAAAAAATTGTAAACGCCAATACACTATTTTTCCTCCTTCCCACCCGGCTGCTCCATTTCACTCCCCAAATCCCACCCCCTCAGCCCCTCTTCTCCATTTGTGCAGCCGCTTCCAGCCTCCGAGACTTTGTAGTTTGTACCTCTCGCTGAGCGGCTGGTTCGCAGTGGACCAGTAGGTGTAGGCCTTGAATCCATTGAATAGAAAAGGCGAGCCAACGAGGAGGAAATGAGAATCCCTCGCAGACTGCTCCAGTTCACTTCGCACCCTTCGTCTGCTCCACTTCACTTCGCACCCGTCGCCTGCTCCGCCTCCGCCTTTGGCCTCCGCTCCTGCCCCGGGCCCTCTATTTCACTTCGCACCCGTAAGATGCAAAGTTATACGATTTTACCCATTGTTGAAAATTGAAATTTGAATTGATTGGTTGTCTTGAATCATTTGTTGATTGTTTCTTTTTTTGTGTTTTTCATCTTTACACGCTACAGAGGCGAAAATTGATTTGGTCCCTCACCCCTGAATGACTGAATTATTAGAACACCTTGTACACGGTACACCTTCAGCCTTCTCTGGTTAGTGTGTTATGAATTGAAATTTGGGTATTCTTGAGTAGAAGTTGCCTAAATTTGGGTATTATTGAATTGAAATTACTGAAATTTGGGAATTGTTGAATTGAAATTGTTGAAATTTGGGTATTGTTGTCTGTTGAATTGATTGAAATATGAGGATTGTTGAAAACTGAAATCTTATGAGATTCTTTCAAAAAAAAAAACTGACTTATTATTATTACTCTTACCATATTTACTAAACTAGCTCAAATGAATAGATGGCACATGATGATATCAGGTAAAACATCCATTCACGCAAAAAGAAATTAAAACTGGAAGATCATAGCATTAAAACTGAAATTCTGAATCATTACCGATTCTTGAAATTTAAGATACACTAAGCAGTTTACATATGAATTAAAAATAGGGATCAGATTCTAAGACAGAAGCAAATGGATAAGTACAATGACTGATGGCATATCCATCAATCCAAAGTAGTGCGTGTTGCTTCTGCAACCGTGACAGACTCCAACATTTCTTCCTCTCATTGTTGTCGATGACTGCAAGTATATGAAACGACATGACAACGGGAAGGCAATTGACTTTAAGTCATAATAACTCCTAAGATAACATATTTGAGCATCTAATAATCTTAGATTTTGTTAGCCTCAGACTCAAGTACTTAGGAAATAGAAAAGAGTAAAAATCAAAGAATGTATTCAATATCTAAGTGGTTAGAGTAACAGAGAGGGGAAACAAGCATTAAGAGAGAACATATGAAATATTACAAAAACTCGACGTTCAACATCGATAAATTGTGCCCCATCTGACAAAAAATCCTGGCTCCGCCCCTGAGTATATCTATATGAAAATAAGAGAAATATTAAAATCAACTTGTGTGGACTGTTTTCTTTAGTTATTTGTTTTAGTTTTTTTTTTTTTTTTTTTCCTTTCTTACCATTTTAATATATCAGAAAGGTCAGTTTGGCTAGTTTTTGGTTTGCCATCTAAACCAGATATTTCTACTATAAAAGGGGGGGGGGGGGGGGGGGGGGATGTGGATTATGAGGTTGTTTACCTTTTCGAATGTTCGAATGAAAATAAGAAAAAAACATAAAATTCAAGAAAAAAACATTTTTGTGAGAATTTGGGCCTCCAATCGACCAAAACCGAGCACAGATAAACCACAATCGACACCACAATACAAACCCATCTCCTCCAAACGACACCAACCCATCTACCGGTTGCTCCCAAGTATTTAGCCCACAAAGGACAAGGTGTGGAGTGTTAGTAGCCTCAATAATCAGCCACCAAGGCTAGAAGAAGAAGAGAGGTCGAGCACAAAGCAAAACCCGGAACCACCAAGGCAAAGGGACGCTCCTCTCACTCAAAATCATCACGTCTACTACATTTTCTCCCACACACTCAAACACTAGAAACCGGGTAGTATATATATCACGAGGGTTGGCTTTTAGGTTAAACAAGTAGAGGCCCAATAAGTTCAACAAACGAGTGAGCTATCAACTAAAAGCCGTCCAAGGTAATGGGCCGAGCCATGAGCAACACTAAACAAATTAGGTTACTTCAAATGGCCCACTTAGGGTGTCGAGATAGTACGTTCATTGTGGTGTCGACATTCCACTTCAATCATCGGCCGAGGCCTATGAAGACTAATCCAACAAAACTGTTTAACATCATAGCCCAGATTTATTGGGTATCAAAAAACCCAACAATTCTAGTTCCCGTAGTTTAATAAACAAGAATTATGATATGCCTTGAAGCGCATGAAACCATAGAATTCAAGAATAATCAGAAAATAGAGATCAATGACTTGTTCATTAGCTCTGAATATTAAAATTTGGACAGAAAAAATGTGGCATTCAAATGCAAATAGCAAGAAAGGGTGTTGGCAATGGGCTGGTTGCAGTTGCCATAGACAGAGAGCCAATATGCAATCAGATGGACAATAGACAATTTGCTCACCAGAGGCCAAACTACAATAGGCAATCAGGTTTACTCAAAAACATGGACCTCAGAATTCTTCCTATTCATGCATTAGCTTTTGAAAGGCCATTGGTTTTTACTTTTTATATGTATGCAGTTGGAAAAATGTGATACACCGTCGAAGAAATTGAAGAAGGCGGCTATGGCCCTGTTTTTGAGTGTTATCTTGATCATACACCGGTGGCAGTGTCATCTCAAGGAAGGTCACAATTTCAGCACGAGTTAATGGGCGAAGCAAAGTAATAATTATGTGTAACTTCTTTTTTCGGTAGAACTAAAAAGCATTTGAATTCCATAATTGCAACACCATTCTTCCTAAGCACTTAAGCAGTTAGAGGGCCTGAGTTTAAGTCTCCTCGCTGCCCATTTTGAAAATTGTTCGTGTTACCTTCGAGATAAAATGAATCCGGCATGCACTTGGCGGGGCGTGGCGAGGACTAAATTAAATAAATAATTGTGTCCCCATTCATAGCAACCTAGGTTTTTTATACGAGGTGGTTCAAGATTCCTTATGAAGAGGAAATTGTTTGAAGATTTAGAAGTCCCTTATAGACAATTTGTTCAAACGCCTGATGCAGGTTGAAGTGTGAGACACCCCAATATGGTTATACTCCTTGGAGCCTGCCTAGAATATGGCCGTTTAATTTATGAATACATGGCTTATGGTAGCTAGGAAGACCACCTCTTCCGGAAGGGAAACACGCGGCGCCCACTCTCATGGCAACTTCTGTTCAAATAGCAGCAGAGATTGCCACAGCCTTACTCTCTCTTCACCAGATGAAACCCAAAACAGTTGTGCATCGTGACCTCAAAACAACCGGGAAATATTTTGCTTGATCACAACTTTGTAAGCAAGATTGGTGACGTTGGATTGGCTAGGTGAAAAACGCGAAGTACGACCCTAACAACACCTAGAAGAGAGTGAATTGGTGTTTAATGCGGAATTAAAATATTTTACGAATTAAATAGCAACAAGTCACTTTTTAATTTTTTTTCTAAATGATTAAACATGCAAGTCATTTTAGTTCTAAGTTCGAATACCGTAATTTATATGATCAATCAATAAACAATAACGAAAGCAGTAAATCAATACCAGGATAATCACGGAGAAACCCAACTAGGAAAAACTCTGGGCACTTTGCCAGGCAATCCACTATAAATAATTCAAACAACTTACAGTCTATCAGACTAGACAACCCGTACTATCTGATCTCCCGACTGTACTTCTTACAGCTCTCCATGGATCGCAAGCTCCCATGCACCAATCCTTAGTTGTTGTTGTCAAAGCTCTTCATGGAATCTACTACCTTACAGCACTCCTAGCCTTGTGGAATTGTCTATCTCCCGTGGAACAACGAAGAACGCCTTGTTCTTCATGGATTGGAACTCCAGTCAACTTTCCTCAATCTTCAGAACTCTGACCAGATGTAGAGGAAATGCAGTTTCGTATTTGGATTATAAAAACGATGTTTTTCTCACCAAAACAATAAACACCGGACGAAGGTTGAAGGATAAAAATATGGAGGAATCTCTCCAATCTTTTTCTCTAAATGTTCAACATTCTCAATCTTCGTACAAATGTGTTTATATATAGGTAGGTCAAGAAACAAATGAGCCGAGTAAAAAGCCTTAAGATAGCGAAATAATTTTTTTACAAATAACCACGTCGCTCGAGCAAGGGCTCAACGACGGTCGAGCGGCAGCCTGTTACTCAAACGAAGGAGAGGCGACAGTCCAGCGACGATATTTCTACTTTTGTAGCTCGAGCCAAACATTGGCAACGGTCTAGCGAAAATTCGCGTCGTTTTTTCTCTTTTTGTTATTTTCGAACCCTAGACCTAATAACCGTATTTTCAACTATTTGCACATTACTCCTTATTTTTTACACACAGTACAATTCAATCATTTTTGTTTACAGAATTGTCGATTACAAAACATCTAAAACCTAACACTAGACTCGTCCCTTCTCATGTAGCCGATGATATAACACAATACTGATTGACCACAGCTGCTCGGGTAATTACTGCTTCATTAATCTCGAGTCAACAGACATAAATGCTCGGAGTGAAATATGATGTTTATGTAAGTGTTATGCCCTAAGTCCAATCAACTTTGGACATAAGCACTTTTAATGTATATATAACCGATACATATTTATGGCAATATCTATTATTGAATTAATATTCTAATTAATTAAATAGTAGAATTCGTAGATTCAAGTTTTGGTGATTTGTTAATCACAAAGAGTTGTGATTGTGAGATACAAATCACATATGACTGAATCTTAAATCGTCTGTGGTCGTATGTAATAACGAGATACGGATATCGTTATTACGAATAGACCATCACGTGTGGCATTTCTTACTTATGAAGTAAGTAGTTGATCTCACAAGCTAAAGTGTGGTGACACTTGAATGAACACGTGAATGTTTTGTTATAGAACAAAACATTGGAGACCCGCTGAGAGATTCCACATGGAAGACTATCTGAGTGTCAGTGGTTAATCTCTAAAGTTCGGTAGTGGAATTGGTCTTTTGACTTGAGGTCATCATAGTGCCTTATATGAGGACAATCATACTTTGGTGGTGTCGGATGTTGCTCTGTCAAGGGTCGCTAATACGGCATCGTTCGGGTATGTCAAGAATCATATGAAGGTTGTGAATGATCAATAAATGATTCGTCACTTTTAGATAGTAAGAGATTATGATCTACATTTCATCCAGTTAAGTTGATAATGAAATCCTTGGCCAAGGTGAACTCATAAGTCGAAAAAGAGTTTTCGACTTACATTGACTTAACATAAGGATAAAAGATATGATCCATAATTGAGATTGACACACGTCCATATCTCGTAATTGATCGGATCATATTGACGAAGGGATTATAGTTTCACGGTAAACGAACAAGTTTGGTTTTGTCATGCCACGTGACATTTCCCGTCACATGTATTGTCCTGACACATTGCTAGATGTTAATCTGGGACGACGAATGTGAATTGATGATATCAATTTTGATTAGATCAAAATAATAATTTACGTCGTTAGGCATCGTGATCAGGAACCTAATGGGTCATACACAAAAGAGAACTAGAAGAATGAGATTTACCAATTAATTAATTGACAAGTGTTGGATAATTAATTAATTGGGTTGCTTATTAATAGACCCGAATTAATTAATTGGATTAATTAATTCATGTATCGGATTTAATTAATTTGATTAATTAAATGTTGGACCGGGTTAAGTTAAGAGATGGGCCAGCCCGTTTGAACTTGTATTAATAGGCTGTTAGGGTTTGAAAAACTGTAGAGAATTTTCATTATTCTTGCTAGCACGAGAAAAGAAAACCCTAGCCGTCATTCTTGTTCTCTGTGTGGATCACCATTGGAGGCTGGACAATTGAACAGCTTGGATTGCAGATCGTGATCATTGGAGTTCGTGAATCAGCAAAAGAGTTTGCAGAATTCATCAAGGTATTATTCTAAACACAGTTTCTATCTAAACATAATGTAGATCCTTGTTTGGGAATCGAAAATTGCTTTACTTCCGCTGCGCATGACTAAGTAGGTTCCCAACAATTTATTCGTCTGGGATTGTGCTTCTGCAATAAACTAGCGATGTGCTTAACTCACCACATTGACGGATCAATCGAGATGGGGATGTTTGAATAGAAGCTTGACTCTGCCGTGTCAGACTGGCCAGTAGAAGAGGCCTTGAACTTTGCGAAGCTAGCACTGCAATGTGCAGAATTAAGACGAAAAGATAGGCAGGATCTTGGAAAGATTTTTCATGTTTTACTGTATTGAATGGGACAACTAATTGAATTTGGCAGCCGACTACCAAGATATAGTGCCAAAAAATCCAAGTTATGCCGTCTGTTGCGTAATAATCCCGCAAGCGTACGAGATCGTTGTACAAGTAATAAATGTGATGAGTGAGTTATCGTCCCACATGGAATACAGCTTAATTCTAGTGCAATCGATATATCTAAATTCGAAACAATAACAAGATATGGTGAGTTTTATTTAACTATGCTCTAAAATTACGAAAACAATAAAATTATGATTTTTTAAATTAAATGTGAAAGAGAGTATTAGATTTCCGATTCCACTAAGTGACTCTAGCATTCAATTCTCAACTTGTGATAATTACTTCAATTTTTGCATTGGTGACGACCGATAATTCCACTTCTATTTATTATTCTTTTCCAAGATATAATAAACCTATATTGATCACGACACGATCATATTCCTAGTCCGCATTCATATGATGAATATGCATTAAATTATAGGATTATCATACAAGATCGCACACTTCACAAATATTATTCCTAATATTTATTCTTCATGTGTTACACATACAGTGTTCTACTTATCATGAGTTTTCCAACACTACAAATAAGCAACTTATTGCCCTAATGATGCGCAAACATTAAAACAATATGAAAAAGCATGTATATGGAATCACAATGCGAGAATCAAACTAAAAATCACAAGTCTTGAATTAAAAACTAGAAATCAAATAGTTTCATCATCCATCCAATACAAATAAACTTAGTCTAGCATCTTGTTATGTAAATCACAAAATAAGATTTGGAAAAATATCACTCGAAATGAAAACTGAAAACTCAATTTCTTCCTTGTATTTCTTCAATCCAGATGAATCTTCAATATCTTGTGATAATCGTCTTTGAATCTTGTGCTAAACCCTTTCTTTTGGTGAAAAATTGGATTTGATATGCTCTCAGTCGTTCCACGCCGTTCCTCCCTCAAGAAAGTAGGTTAAAATTGATTTTTATGGGAATTTGGATAAAATCAGAAAATTGGGCCGTTCAGGCCAAGAAATGGCCTATGCGCGCGCGTCGTATATGTCCTTGCCCGCGCGCCGTGTATATGTTTCACTCTCGGTAAATAAAAGATAAGCCCGTGCGCGCGCGAGAGATTATGCTTGTGCGCGCGCGCAGGCATAAAATTTTCTAATTGTTGCACTTTGGTCCCCGAATTGCATTCTTTATTTATTTCGGTTATTTCTTTGTATTTTCTTGACCCTTCATCTTCCAATTTCGTGTAATTGACTCCAACATCTCTCCAATCATCGATACTAGATCCGAATCATCTACTAACACTTTGCGATTTAGTCCCCAAACTTTGGATTAGGTCAACCTTAGTCAATTTTCAACTCATTTTCTTCAATTCCATGGTTTTGCATCTAGATGTACCTAGCAAACAATATATATATAAAATTAAGCCTCAAATCATCTAAAGTAATGACAATTGCTTTAATTTAACGGCACAAATAAGTGTATAAAATACACTTATCACCGTCCAGTCGTAACAGTTTTGTCGTTCATTCTACTCCGGTTATTTTGTCTAGCGAGTTTATAATTATGATAGAACGAGCGAGGTCGGGCTACAAAGGGCTCCGAAGCTCATCGTTGTACAGTTTTTAGATAACAAGACATGCAACATTCTTGTTCATGTAGAATGCCTGATTTTCTGTATTGAGATTTGCAATTTGAACATTAGCCATATCAAGCCAAAGCCAATACAAGTTTGAGCCTTGGTGTTCATACATAATAGTATATCAATACAACCTAGCCAGACTAACTGAAAATGTTAACAAACTTAATAATTGATTTTAATTTTATTTATTTTTATCTCAAGAGTCAAATCACAAAGAAAGTTTGCATGGCCCCAACATCCAGTGGACGACAACTCTAACAAAATTTTAACTTATTTTTCTTAATCCCATTTAGTGGGATCCAATCAACAAACCAAACAAGCCAAAATGGTTTTAGCTGATTTACAACACTTGCCTTTATATCGAAAAATCCCAATGTGATCAAGAAGCTTTTCTAGGTTGTTTACTCTTTTCTGAATCAATCTTCTCCTTTAGAGCTTCCCAAAAGGCAGGTATTGCAGTATCATCAGGAACTTCCTTGAATGAAGGGAGATAATTCACATCCACAATCACATGGTCACCAGTGCCTTCTTGAATCTGGAATTTCACAAAAGAGAAAAACTTGGAACCCAGAGGTACACAAAATGTCAACGAAAGTCTTTGTAAAATGTATTCACACTACCATCCCCGTCCATCTCATTTCATATTAAGCATGCATTTCAAAGTCTACCGGCAAAAAAAATCAGTTTTAACATTACTTTATTGTCCAGAAGATTTTTGAACTCATTCACCAGATTTTCAACAAAATTTTGGGGCTGGTTTAGACCACAGATTCAGTGAGATATGTCATATCATTCGAAAAGCTCATGTATTAAGTATTCTTACCATGGTTTCAGGTTATTGTGTCATAGGGTTGATTATTTTAAAACAAACGCATGATATACTGTTACAGTTTCCAAAAGATGGTTCAAGAATTCTCAGATCGTGTTAGTTATAGTTTTTACTGAACAAAGCTGGGAGGTCAGAACAGTGTTAATGCTCCCAGAAGCTGAAATTCTCTATATGCTACAGTATGCATTCAATCAAGATACTAAGTTACACCATTTCTATGTTCTACTTTGTCGAATAAGTCCATTTGGCTAATTCATAAATCAATTATAAATGGTTAAACTTTATTTTCAATACACATTCCAATGACCCGCAAGTACTATCAATTTATCCCACCAATCATTTCTATCAGTTTTTAAATTAAACCGTTTATAAATTCTTCCCAAACGAATACTAGATGATTTTCCTACTCTTTCACTATAAGAGTTAGAGTTCACTCAGTAGGGGATTTGATCTCAACTTACCCACATACCATAAATCACTACTTTAAGATGGCTAATTTCAATGAAGAGACTGCATAATAAGAGATCCAACTCCCTCCTCTCTAATGAAATTCTCATTCCTTACATTTTCTCACATCTTTGTATCCCATGTCTTTGATTTTTCTTTTCTTTTGGATAAACTATCTGCAAAAGCTAAAGCAGCCATTCGGCAGACTATATCTTTTGAGTTTTTATATGCTAAAAAAATATACATTACAAAATAACCAAATACTCACAACAACATCAAAGCCAAAAATTGTAAGGCCAAGCATCCTTCTAAGCCAATCTGCAGCATCAGAAACAAGGCCTAGATCAATATGCTGATCATTGGCATTGAGGTGCTCGTGACATCCAGGTTGCGGGTTTTCTTTAGCAATAGGTAGAGATTTTAAGCTGCAACATAAAACAGAGTTTTCATTTGTCTGCATATTAGCACTTCATGGCTAATCAGCATTACCATATGATAGCACAAAAGACAAGGAAAAGTGAAAACAAGTGATGCCTGTCAAAGAGCAATGGTTTGAGTCCCTTTTCCTCAGATAACTTCGTCAAGGTATCTGCATTAGGTGTAGACTTCTTAACTGCATAAAATATCTTCTCCCCCAAGGCGTAGAATTTATATAGCAAAGATGAATGATCCACATACTCCTGCAGCAACACTTAATTTCATATTTTACTTCGGAGAATAAAGGCAAAATAATCAGCTGAAAATATTCCATCACATAGCATTTGCAGATGGCTTTCACAAGCATAGTGCAATGATCTACATCAAAACCTTAATAGCTACACTGAACAGATGTGACCACTTGTGTCTTTGGGTTAATGGCATTCAAGACCTGAAATCCATTTACAGAAGACTGATATCCTTTGTGAAATTCACAATTCACTATGATTCAAGCATGACCAAGTCTCTTTCACATTGATATTTATATAGATGAAAGCACATAACAAGGATGCAAGAAACAATTTGCAATGTCTTTCCCCAACAGAACATGACAAATACAAAACTAAAGAATTGAGTAACGCACCCATCAACACCGTGTTTACACTAGAGCCTAGGATTAACAATATCACCATACATGTGGACCCTCACCTGCACAACAGCTGGAAGAGGAACATCGAGGTCCTTGTAGTCATCTACCTTGAAAACAATGGCCTGCAAGGGCAAATATAAAAGAGACTAACAGGGAAACAGCCTTCGGCATTTCCAAACAGGATGTAGATAAGTCTTTCCTGAAAATTAATAATTACAATGGCATGTTCTGTAGCCAAAGACGTTAAATAAGAAGATTATCTACTAAAATGTCCTGCAATTACAAAGCTGCCTAGTTATTTTTCTCCTCCAGAGATATTGCTCCTTTACCACTTTGATTGAGCAAGATGCATAGACACGTTCAGGCTGTCGTGATTTCTCTTTCAGCTATAAAATTGACTCTGTAGACACCGATTCATTGCCTAAAGAAAAAATTAGATATTCTAGGAAGTGATAGTGACGCAGCGGGAATTGGTGGGTAATGCTAAGAGCAATTGTGATTAATCAGGGGTGGGGACAGGGGAATTACATCTGGGAGAATATTTAGGATACACTTGGTTTAGTGGTTATAAGTTTTTCAATCTTCAGTTTTGCAAAACACTGAATATGTGTTTGGTCTGGTATTTCTAAAAATACATTTTCCAAAACAAGGTTAAAGTTTTATAACATAAAACTCAAAATACATTTTTGACATTTTGAGTGTTGTTCGCGAAAATTTTGAAAAGCCTCGAAACATAAAAAACAACAGTTTAAATAAAATTTAGAAAATTAAGATTCTTAAAAAATATAAATATAAATTGTAACAAATAAAATTTTAAATTTTAAAAAAATAAAACTCAAAAAAAAATTCTATATTTAAAAATTAAAAATTCTACAAAAATAAAACTATAGAAATTTCTAAAAAATAAAAATAGTTCGAGATTTTCATGATTAATTACATAAAACTAAAAAAACACGGATTAAAAAAATTAATTCTATTTCCTATATTTTGAACTCAATTTATTATTTGTTTGTAGCAAGAAAAGATATTGTGAGATTTACCGATTTTAAAATATATTACCCAATAATATATTAACATAACAATGTTCTATTTTTATTGAATAATCAAATTTCTTGGCATAAAATATCATAAATAATTTTTCAAAATTTCAAACCTAACGTGTTTTATAGTTTTAATTTTGTGAAATAATTTTTCAAAATGACAAACCAAACACCTTTTTAGTAATCTTAAAAAACATACTCTTAAAATGAAAAACTGAAAATGAACTCGAAAATAAAAACCAAAACACAAACCTAACGAACCCTTAATTGTTAGAAACATGGCATTGGAAACTTGTTGAACTACTAGTACGGTTTGATATTCCCATTTAAATTGACATTAATTTCTCGATCTCTTGTTTTTACATTGAAATGTTGCACTTTAGTCCAAAACAGCGGTCTAACTATGTGTAGGTCTACTAGCCACGTGAAGCATATATGTCACTAAATGAAACCACGAGAAACGGACAGGATCTGACTTGACTAATTTAAAACCGACTTACCTTTGGCTCAAGAGCTAAAACAAGCCAAGATGGAAATTTTTTTAATCTCGTTATCTTTTACAGCTAGCCTGAGCTTGACTAATTGAAAGATCATTTAGTTTAGATCCAGGAGTCAACAGAAGTTATGAAGGAATATATTTTTTAGTTCATAATCTTTTTAAGCTACTTCGGTTTGACTCATGAGATACAGTAAAACTTAACAGGCTGCTGGAGCCAGTCAAGTTGAGATCCAACAAAACCTCCGTCCAAGATTTGCTAAAAAACAAATGAGCCAGGTGCCAAAAAAAAATAATCTGAGACTTCTTCATTAAAACATCGGCTCAAGATTGAACAGTCTAAAACTAGGCTCAGACCGGTTCCTTTACAAGATACTCATGACTCAAGGAAATGAAATCACTACATAATAAAATTGGTAGAAACAATTAGGTGATGGACATGGACTGTAAAATTAAAGATTCTATGACAATTAAATGAGAATAAAAGGGAAATAAAAAACGGACTTACCATACTGTGAGCATCAGCAACACCACAAGCAACTTGAGGTTTCACTATATTTGGAAGAGGCAGCTTGGCTTCAACTAGCCTTTGTTCTAAATCCAGCTCATTAAAGCTATCAACCTACAAATCGAAGTTCAATTCTATTTAAACTGCTGAAAAAGCTTACAGTCTGGGAAACTAAGTCGTCACAAATATCAGAGTTAATTTCTTTTTTACCCTCCAAAAGTACGTTTCCATCTTTTCTTTCTTTTTTATTGGATAAAAAAAAAAAGACCATTTATGTAGCATTCAATACTCTGATTTTTTCATTAAAACACTAAATAGACTGCCTGAGATTTATAATTTTTATAAATGAATTTGAGAAAGAAAAATAAAATAGCAAAAGTTCAATCTGAAATTACATCAGAAACACATTCAATTGAACAGTAAGGTTCTTTTAATGCAAAGTTCATCCAAAAATATTCAATTGAACAAGAGGTTATTTTCATGTGAAGTTCATATCAACCTTAAAATAATTGTTTTGGAGTAGGAGGTATTGATTTTATCACGCATACCTACTGGATGAAACAGAAGAAAGATAAACATGAATTTTGACCTAAAAATAATGACCTCCATTAATTTGACTGGAAACCAAACTGGCAATTAGTGACGTAGAATGCAGTAGAAATTAGCAACTAAATATTCAGGACCTTTTCAGCAATTTGGTGTAAAAAAAGCTATAATATAGGATAAGTGACCTTGAGAAAACGGGGCCCCCTAATTTTACAGTGGCCTTTTATGTTGAGATTTTCCAAACCAAGCAGAATCTGCTGAATTTTGAGACGGTCCAATACATGGTGAATGTTACTGAATGGATCGATTACACAGCAATCTGGTTGGCATTCAATATACCTGAAAAGCATAATTGAAAAAAATAAACTTGGTCTTATAAACATTTTCAGCTCTTGACTATTTATTGGGATCAAAAGCAATTATACATTTTTCTTCATACTTCTGTTCATATTTGTTGAAAAAAATTTCATAGCAATCACAATTTTGATAATTTGCAACTAACATCCACAAACATATATTTCTAAAAGCTCCTCCCTCATATTATATGATAAACTGTTTTGGAATTTCTCATGTAGATGGACTTTCTAAAAATAAAAACATATTGACACTTAGATTCCAATATTGCCCATTCAAAGTCGGTGAAAAAAAAAACAGAGCAAAAAATGAAGTAAACTTATTTAAACTTGTTTGAGAACAATTATTAGAAAGTACAGAGCAAAATTCAGATTTTGAAAATGGAAGCTGAGGCGTCAAATATACCTACTGTTCTAAAAACGTTTGCCTTTAGGTGGCCTTCCCAACAATATGAACAGAGAGTATTTTGATCAAATGGACACTTACACGTTTTTCTTAAAAATCTACCTTAAGCAGATAACTCGCATATCTTAAAAATGATAGAATTTCAATACAATAAACTCCTGCCAGGTGAGCTTCAAAGAGTGATTATCCAATTAATTGATAGACATGATACGAGCTTTCAGAAGGCCCATAAAGTTTCCCTTTGGGTGCCTGAAAGGTCAAACTACGATGACAGACATAACAAGTTGCATTCAGACCACCTCAAAGATTTCATATTGAAGTTCTACACGAGGTAATGATGAAAGCAAAAAAAAAAAAAAAAAAAACTTCCCTTTTCTTGGCAGTTAAATTTGACTTCTATAGTTACCTTTGCAACTGCTCCATATTTCTTGTGAAAGTAATTTGGTTAGCAAATTCTTCAGAACTGACCATTTCAACAGCCACAATCTCATCAGTTGCTTTGTGAAGAATTGCATCAACTTGTTGCAACTGAAATGATATGGGCAGTTCATAATTAAGGGGCAAAAATATCAACCCATTTTCTGTTGGACACAATGGGAAGGCACCTCTCTGCAAAATGAGGAAGACAATACAAGTGAGGAAGACAATACGAGTGAACCAGAGAGGCATACTCATGGTGTGTGGCAGAATGCTGTAGTTACAGTGAATAAATTGGACATAGACAATGACCACATAAAATACTAGAAGTATCTACTATCTAACTCCATTTCACTTTGGATAAACTGATGGACATGATTGATTGAGTATATCAAGAGCGTCCATTACGTATCACATACAAAAAGATAAATGGATATCATTTAGACACGTAATACAGAACATGCAACAAATATATCATTCATGAGTTCCAAACTATTGCTAAGCATGTCAAAAAACAGAAGCTGTGTTCAAAACAGGCGTATTTAAATGAAAAACATCAGTACTCAACCCATTTGTCAAGCTTACACAATCTCGCCTGAGCTTAATTTATAAAATAGGATTACCTTGGCAAAATCTTCTTCCCGAGAACGCTTCATTACATAACCCACTGTCATGCTCTCTATACCCCTTGCCTGTTTGACCAGGAAAATAAAAATGGAAGAAAAGTTAGCAAGAGGTTGCAACTCATACAACAATATACCAACAGAACTTGGAGAGAGGTGGTGGGGGCGGGGGGGGGGGGGGGGGTTGAACAGGAATATGGGGATGATTTGTGGGTAGTTGCTAGGCTGCAGGAAGGGAGTTGAGAGGGAAACAGAAATGTGGCAGGAATGGGGAACAGAGGATAGGGTTCAATAGGTAAAGTGTGATGATTGTCGGTCAGGGAAAGAGGTGATTGAGATAGGACAATTTGTGAAATTCAGTTGGTCAAACTAAAAGAGCTTATAAGCTCCTTGGAAATAAGGATGCCAAGGCTCATCCAGAAAGAGATTTTTTTGAGGTTATAAGATCTTTAAAAAATTTAGCCCAGGACTAGAAAAGCTTAAAAGTTGTTTTGACTAACATAAGTTTGGCCATACATCCTAACATGATGATATTTGTGGATAAGCATGCAGATAAGTTAGAAGACGTAACAAAATAAGGTATAAGGTGTCAAGGATTTGAAAAGCTTAGAAATTGTCTTGACTAAACATAAGTTCAACCAAACATCCTAACATGATGAGATATTTGTGGATTAGCATGCAGATAAGTTAGGAGACGTAACAATTCAAGTTAAAATGTGTCAACTATAATTTAATGAAGCATTATAGGGTGTGTTTGATGGATATTATTGAGGAAAAAATGTATTTTAAATAATGATATGATGGGAAATATGTGGTTAAAAAGTAAGGAAAAATTATTGATGTGATGAAAAATGTATGGTTGAAAATGAGTTATGAAATAAGGTATTTTGAAAGAATGTGTGTCAAACAGGGGCATAATCATCAATACCATGTGAAACATAGAGCTCAAATAGAGAAGCTTTATAACTTCAATCATATTACGACTAACAATTATCTCTATAATGCGCATATGGTTCACCCTCGTGACACATGTAATCTCCACTTCCAATTTTAACGGCAGTACTTACACAAGAAGTTGTGATTCAAATGATATTATATGCACAATCGAGTGAAGTTCATTTGAAGTTCCCATGCAATAGAAGTTGTATAGCATGATCTCAAAGTAGTTTATCTTTGTGAAGCCCCAGAACATTTGACTGATTATTATAAGAAGAAAAAATGCAGCATTTTGGCCAAAGAAAACTTCCAAGTACCTTTTTATTCAAATGGCAGATAATTATAGGCAGCTCTTCTAGTTTGTTGATTGAGAAAATGCTTGAAGTCCCTCTTGCAGCAACATATTTAGCATCTGAGGTGAAAGCAAAACTTATTTTTAATGGAGAACCCTGTACAGCTCTAAGTCTAGAGTTCCTAATGTGACAAAGAATAGCATACACGAGGAGAAAGATAAACTCAATAAATTAACAAAAGCCGATATTATGAGATGTACAAGACTTATCATTAGTTTTAAAGGTAGTAATTCGTACCGATGGTTGGATTTTGCAAATGAGATTCTACAAACAGAAAAAATGAAAGCATTAGATGGTTGGCAAGCATACATCTGAAGAACAGAAAACAGTCATTTGAAATGTAGAATGGTTCTGGTCAATGAATAGAGTTCTCATCAATAATTCCTGAGGTTCTCAGTTTATGCATTTTACTCAAGATTGATAGTACTTTGACTTCAATTTTGGCAATATCAAAGTACCAGAAGTAGAAATCAACACACCAGAAGGTGTTTAGCCATCTTTTACAAGAAAAAAGTACCTAATAAGAATCACATTAACTTTTCTTTTTTCTCTCCACTTTTTTCTTAATGGGCGAGGGAGTTGTAAAACTCACCAAGCATAACAATTAACCAGCCAGAAATGACCATATTATGAACGAGATCCTCGGGGCAACTGGAAATTACATGCATAAAACTTCCTTCGTCTTTACCCCAAAGTTTTGTGGCCTCACTCATACCATAATCGTCTGATGATGAGCTCAAGATAAAAAAATCATACGAATATATTCTTGCTAACTCTTTAAGAAGATTAGCCTAGAAAAAGCAGAAACGTTTGTTAGGAATCACATAGTTCATATTATATTATAGGTCATCAGAGCATAGTTCTCAACGGGAAGAACAAGAATGATGGCATCAACACTACAATTAATGCACCCAGTACACCAGAAATGGAAACAAGTGTCAATGGGAAATTGTCATCTACTTCAATTTTAATGTTATCAGAACTGTTTTGACTTATGGCCAGCTATAACTTTCTGGATATTTGAAAACAAGAATATCAGAAAATAAGAGGTGCATCCAGAGAAATGGTCTTGCACAGTGACGAGGTTTGATTCAAACCACTTAATTGGTTAGCTAGACAAGGCAGTCAAGAGGTCAAGCGAAATTGCTACAAGTTGGAGTTTAGGTCGATGAAGATAAATGTGTTAAATCCATGGAGATCTGGAACTACCATTGCAGCCAGTATTGTAAACTCATAGTCAGAGAAAGTCATCACATAGAAAACTCAATAATAACCAGAAATGATTTTACTAGCAGATGAAAGTTACAGATCCATTCATTTCACAGCTAAAATATGTGACCTATCTACCTCTGAAATAGAATCACTTTTTTTGCTCGCTAAGCAAATTGGAATAGTTTGGATATTGAATAAGGTTTATAAACTTGGATAGAATTCTCTCCATTGGGGCAGCATGTGATAAGCCAGCAGCATAAGAAAAACTCACCTTAGGAGCTGAAAGACCTTGTCCATAAGATAGACCCTGCAATATTTATAGATGACATGGGCACAGAAATATAAATAGATAAAAATGGCAAAGAAAGATTACAAAACATGTTAATATTAAGTGTGCGTGTCAGCATAAGTATGTGTAACTTAGATACTGCTTGCACGTCACAAATGATGCATCCAGTTTGTACTGTGTCCTCATCTTGTCATGCCAAAATTGATGCAGCATTTGGAAACTAATTATCCTTTTTTTAATTTAAGAAATGGACAATTACCTATGGCTATGGCCCAGCAAAAATACATTCAATTCATTTCAGTTGACTAACTTCATTTTTGCTTAATTACAAAACTCGAATCTAAAATATTTTTCCAGCTAATATCTTTTTCTTTTTTTTTCCCCCCTAGTATAACGCTCTTTTGCAAGAGAAAAGTAACAGTAGAAAGCAGAGAGATTTGCCGTATTTTCAAAGACTTCCTTTTTTAACAGCATTATCTTTCATGTTGGCAATGTACAGGATTACAACCTACATACGGGCTTTGCTACAGGTACCCGGGCGTTTACACACCCGGTTACCTGGCCACACTGCCCCCCTCACAATAGGGGGGGCAGAATTATTATATTCACGGGTGGGCCCCTCACTTATGTGAGGGGCGGGTAACCGGGCGTGTAAACGCCCGGGTACCTTTAGCATTTTCCCCTACAAAATAGACTGTCGAAACCTTTGGCCATTACTCGTGGAGAAAATAACAAAGGCAGACACACACTGCTCACAACTGTTGCCCGTTTCCTAGAAGGGCATTGCTGTGAACTATAAGAAAAGACAGTGAGCTAGTTCACGTCAAAGGTCTCCAAAAGATAAGTGAGAATTTCCAAGCAAAATGCATAAATCTCGGAGCATGATTCAAGAAAAATCAATTCAAAATTGAAGGGAAGTTTATCTAATTCCCATCCTGATGCCAACACTCCAAACAACAAGCCGAATGGTTACTTCCCAGCAATTAGTTTAGCAGCTAGACGCTTTAGCAAATTAACGGAAAGCTCGAGTACAAACCATGGAAATAGAAATTCGAATTCCAATCCCTTTATTTTGTTAATCTCTAGTCATAAAGAATCAAAACACATATGTTAACCAAAACATTCAAGAAAAGTGAAAACTAAGCATCTGAAATCAGATAATTTGGATATTTCAAGTAAATACAATTTGATGGTTTGTACAAAACATTTTCGCTTGAAATGGCAAACCCATTTATCTTGCGCTTCACATTAAACCAACTTGTAAGAAATCAAACAAAAATTTGAAACTTCGTTAAATGCAGATGAAGAGAATTGATGGGTCGACAGATTTTACAGTGAGGATTTTGGAGTAGCGTAACTTTTGAAGCAGATAATCAGCGCCCGGTCGAAGGGTGGTATCTTCATTTTCATCGTCATCAGTTGCGAAAAGGATTGATGAATTCAATAAAATCCCCCTGACTCCGCTCATTTCCCTTGCTCTGTGTTTTGCTTCAGTCTATGACTCTATATATTTGTATGTATGTACTGACCGTGTCAAAAAGTTGATGGGCATAGAAATGCGTACTTCCTACGATGGACATTTGCAGGTGCCGCGGCTCCTATTCTCTGCTGTTAGCTTTTTCAACTACTATCCAGTTTTAACTAAAGTTGTCAAAGTCGTCTACCCAAAGCCACAAAGACAAAGGTGTACTAGACATGATTGGTGCGGTTTGCCCTGCCTGGCTAAGCCCGCTCGCAAACCGGCCGTAACCGGGCTGGGCCCTTGTAAGAAGTAAGGCCCAGAAAGTAATGAATTTAATTAAGACAACTTACAAAAATATCCTTAAAATTAAAGGTCTTTTGAAAAATCATATGAAACATATTTTGAAAGTAAAAAATACTTTGTAAAATCAATTGTCACTTTCTTAATAGAAAATGATACACAGTAGAAAAAAAAGTGACTCGTTGTCACTTTTTAAAGTTAAGTCACTTTTTTATTAAAAAATGACAAAAAGTCCATGTTTGGTACACATTAAAATTTTCATTTTCATTCTTCTATTCATTTTCAACCACACATTTTTCAATAAAATAATATTTTCCATCACATCAATAAATTTTCCTTTTTTTTTTCAACCACACATTCTCCATCAATTTACTATTTTATAATACATTCTTTCAAAATAGTGATGTGGCTCAAACACACCCAAAATGTCATTTTTATTAAAAATTGACGTTTATCACAAAAAAAAAAAAGTGATAGAAATAGACTGAAAAAAGTGATGAACACTAAAAAAGGTGACAAAATTAAAAAGAAAATGACGAATTCAAAAAAGGACACGAATTAAAAGAAGTTATCCAAATTAAAAAAGTGACGGACAATAAAAAAAGTGACAAACTAAAAAAAATAAGTTTGTTACCTTTTTTGTTACTTAAAGAGTGACAAACACTCAAAAAGTGACAAAGTTTAAAAAAAAAAATAACAAACTCATAAAACAAAAGTTTGTCACTTTTTTTGTCACTAAAAAAGTGACGGATTTTTTTTTTTTTAAAAAGTAACGAACAATTAAAAAAAAAGGTGTTCACTGCCACTATAAGCCATTCCATAAGAGAAATAAATGTTCTGCAACTGGCTCACACTCAAACTCCCAATGTAGTGATATTGATTATGATCATACTTGTTCAAAATCCTGACCAAATTATCAATCACAAATACAGTATCATCATCTCCCATTACGAACCATTTCACATTCTCCATTCCCAATTTTTATGTCTCCGATACAATTCGAGAAATTCAAATGGCAGGCCGGTGCCCCTACTTGTTCTTGTAAGGAAAACGTGAAGTGTTGGCAGAGATTCTCAGTTCTGGGAGGTTCTCACTCTCATTAGGGTATTTTTTTTTCAAATGATTGTCAAGCAAAACGATGCCCTTCATTTCGGGCTTCTACCATAACTTTATGTACTCCTTCCGCTTTTCCCATAGCTTGGCTGACGCCCCAATGCCGAAAACTATGTGTTGTAATCTGGTTTTTTCAACACTTTTTTCTGGTTTTATGTCCGTTGCAGATGATAGATTGCGGTATTTTGGATCGAAACCAGTTTTATGCTATTGTGTCGGAGAGAAAATATCTTCTTTACAACCGTGGCGCTACCTCCTCATCTCCAATGTCGTTGATGGGTTTTCCATCTTCTCCACTTACAAGTGGGTTTTGACTTTTGAGCGTGTTTATCACGGGGAGTATAAAATTTAATTAGTTTTAGAGCTGTTTGGTACGGCTTAAAATCCAATTAAAATTGAAAATATGTCCGTTATTGAGTCTCACACGTCTAATAAAAGTCAACAATAAAGACTATATTTTTATTTTTAATCTCTGCCACACGCCCTCTTAGGGTATTATTCTAATTTTTTTTATTTTTGGAAGGTAATTTGGCTAATTATCCCATTTAATTAAGGAAAAATGTTTACTTATACCAATTTCAAATTTAAGAAGTAAGGTTTAAAATTCAAATTTTAGATTTTTTAAGGTTTAAAATTTCAGATCTCAAATTTTTAAAAAAAAATTATTTATAAATTAATTAATCAAACATATATTTTATTAATTAAATTGATTAATGTCATAATTCCATATAATTTGATCACAAATCACAAATCATTTTACGATCACAATTCAAAATTTTTATAGGTCACAATTTGTTCATCGATCACATATCAAAAATTTTATAAGTCGTAAATTCTTTTATGGTCACAAATCAAAAAATTTATAGGTCACAAATTATTTTATGATCACAATTCAAAATATTTATAAGTCACAATTTGTTAATCGATCACAAATTACAAGTAATTATCAAATTATTGGTCACATATTAACAAATTTTTAGGTCACACATTATTTATTTTTCATAAATTATCAAATTTTAAGATCACACTTTAATAGTCAGTCACAATGAACCAAATAATTGGTCACATACACCAAAACACCCATCCCCAATCTAGATCTACCACCAATATTTGCTTACAAATCAACCAAATAATTAATCACAGACATTATCCCCCGCTGTCGTGACAGCACCCCAACACCACCGACAACAAAGCCACCACCACCACAGGATCCAATACACTCCCAACAAAAATCACAACCACCCCTATGGTTTTAGGACTCATCAATTGAATTTTAACAAAGCTCCATTTATCAACGTTTAATTCTCAAAAGTGGTCATCTCCGTTCAAGGCCATCCAAAATGGTCGCACCGATAACAGACGCCTTATGACATAAGGCCAACCCCAAAACTGTCTGTCACCGCCCACCATTCAAAGCACTCAAAAATTACGTGGAGGTAATTGTGAATTCAACCATACACAACTCCGCACATTACCTAACCACCGCACGCAACACCCAATCAACGAACCAAAAATAAAAAAAGAAAAAGAACTGCAGCACACGAAGGAAAGTTGTCGCCACTACACCGTGTTAGTCGCTCGCATCGTTGACCAGCGTTCGCTGCATCGACGAGCTCCTCTATCTCCGATGTTGGCTATGCAAGGAAGAGGGGAGAGAGAGACGAGAGGACATGCAGCGAAGAGAGAGAGGAGGAGTAGGGGAAGAGGAGGGATAAAATTAGGGTTTAAGTTTTGATAATTATGATTTAAGGTGTGTTTAAGCTACATTATTTTGGAAGAATGTATTATGTAATAGTAAATTGATGGATAATGTGTAGTTGAAAAAGAATGAAAAATTATTGATGTGATAGAAAATATTATTTTATTAAAGAATATGTGGTTGAAAATGAGTAGAAGAATGAAAATGAAAATTTTAATGTGTACCAAACAGGGGCCTAGGGAGAGAAGATATATAAAATAAATGAATTAATATCTAATTTTTGTATAAATAAAATTTATATCTGAAATTTGAAATTAAAACTTTAAAATTCTGGTTTTATGTAATCTCCACTTTAATTAAGCCCATATTTGAACTAAATTATTTAAAAATTCATTTTTCTCCAAACATATTTTCAGTCGCACATTCTACCAATAAAATAATGTGAAAATTACACCCACACCTGATTTTTAAGTTCCCAATTCAAAAAAAAATTTATTAAAAAATTAGTGATAATTTAATTTTAACCATTAATAATAATATTATAAAATTAAATTAATCTACCCACACAACCACATCCACCCCAACTTAATTAAACTCTCAAACTCTAATTCATTGTCCTCTCTCTCTCTCTCTCTCTCTCTAAACTTCTCTATTTCAACGTCGTTCCCATGGCATGACGCGATCGCAAGCCGTGATCGTCGCGTGCGACGAAGTAGCATCGCTGCACATAGCAGCGCCTCTAGTCCTCACCTCTAGTATTGAATATAGATCGAGCATAGCAACAACGTCGCCATAATCAGGGCAAACTTACAATTACATTACCACCATCCCATCACACACCACAACAATAGTGGATCCATAATCCTCCTCTTACTAAAAAAAATATCAGGCTAAAACCTAATACAACGACAGAGCTCCGACAAAAACTCGATCATTCCATAATCATTGATGAAAGCTCTTCACAACGCTCCCATAAATGAGATCTGCATGATCACACATCACTATGGATGATGGTACAATTTTCATAGCTAAAATTGCACCATCGTCAAAGATGGTATACACTGAAGATGTTGGTAGTGATAGTAATAGTGACACATGACGGCAATTGTAATGGCACTGCTTGATGATGGGAATAATGGTGTCGAGCTCGATATGTATGCTTGTACTTACAAAATCCAGAATGTAATAAAAAATAGAGTTATGCTACATTACCCAAGTTGGGTTACAAAAGGGGGCCACAGCCACCCTCCAATAGGGGGGTGCCACATCACTTGGGCACTCCCCTTTTGTAACCCAACTTGGGTAAAGTAGTATTTTTGTAAAAAATAAGTTTGGAATCTGTGAAGTTAATCAAAGTGGATGGTATAATTACCCCTTTTAGAGAGAGAAAATCAGACAATCTTACAATTACATTAAAAAGATAAAAAAATGCAAATGTAATACAATTTAAAAATGAAAAATTACACTCGCACATGGGTTTTAAAGTCCCAAATTATATATTAGGTTTAAAATTTTTTTTAGGGATAATTGGGACAAAAGCTTCAAACCTGTGAAACACTAGCAAACTTTTCCCAAATATTTGATTTGTTCCAACCGTCACCCATAACCTTTTCAAACATTGTAAGTGAGACCTTTTGGATTGTTTCCGTCAAAGATGCCGTCAATTGACCCCAAAAATTAAAGTCTGACCATCTTTTACCAATTAAATCAGGTAAAATAGCAACTTTATAATATTACTATATAAAATATAATTGAAAAAATAAAAAAGGAAAATGAACCCCACCCCACCCCAACCCAACCCAACCCAATGACATCTTCATCTTCTCTTACCACGACCACAGCTACTTCATCGACATTGTAGATTATCTCTCACCTTCAAAGCATTGCCAATATTACTCCTCAAATTGACACCCAACAACATAGAAATTGACCATTTTTTACCACTACTTTTCCATTTAACATCGATATACAACCTCATTGTCATCACGACTTCCATTGTCTAAAACTATTTTCACCACCTTCATCGCCAAAATCGAAACCCAGCACCACCACTACCTCCTTCATTGTCCAGAATTTTTATTTCTTGTAATTTTGTGAGTTCTAACTATAGATATGATGCATCTAATTTTTTTGTGCGAAATTAGTTTTTTGGGGGTGGTGGTGATGTTTTCGGGTGATGGTGGTACAAATATGTTGCTCGTAAACATAAAAGTAAAGGTAGCGGTGCAGATTGGTGATAGTGTGGTGGGTAGAAGTGGAGGCTGGGGTGGGTTCCTTTTCATTTTTTGATTTTTTCAATTATATTTTATATGATAATATTATAAAGCTATCATTTTACCTTGATTTAATTGGTCAAAAATAGTTAGACGTTAATTTTTTGGGTCAAGTTGTGACATCTTTGACGGAAACCATCCAAAAGGGCCTCACTTACAACATTGAAAAGGTTGAGGGTGACGGCTACAACAAATCAAATGTTTTGGGAAAGTCTGCTAGTATTTCAAAGGTTTGGAATTTTTGCTGCAATTATCCTAAAATTTTATTCAAAAATATGTGATAATTCAACGTACTAACATTTCATAAATTAAGCCCCCGTTTGACACCCATTTTTTATTTCATTCTCATTCTCATTCTTCTACGGTACTCATTTCTAACCACACATTCTCCAAATAAAATAATATTACACATAAACCCAAAAAATCTTCTTATTTTTTAACCACACATTCTTTACATCAATCACTATTCAAAAACCCATTCTTCAAAATAATGGGTGTCAAACACACACTAAATGAATATACATCCCACCCAATATCTCTCTTTCTCCACAGGAAGCGCCGTTGTGCAGGATGTGGTGTGAGCATCGTGTTGACCTATGGTTGATCATGATCTTGATGTTTTGATTATAACAAACAAATCCATCTTGTTTACTAACAAATTGAATTGAATGTTTAAGCCTTCAAAGTTATAAAGATTATTATTCACACTTAAATGAAGTACAAGTGAAGGTTAAACGAGAATTCAAGACAAATCATTCAAGATACAAGTCAAAGAGAGGCTCGAAGAGATCAAGAACATTGAAAATAGAGTTATTTATCGAACTCCATTTATATATATAAAGGTAGAACTCGTCAATATTTAGCAAGTGCATAAAGCTCAATATTTCTCATAAATTCATTATTTGTATAAATTGTTTTGACATGAGAATGATCTTGAAAAAATGAACATTTGTAATATATCAAAAACCTTGAAAAATCATTTCCAAATGTCCCTCAAAAGATCACACTTCAACTTTCAATCAAAAAGTTATACTCCGATTTTCAATCTCATATTGGGACAGATTTTTGACATGGAATATGATCTAATTTGAAGATTATTTCTTAATCAAAATTGTATCCCTTTGAGTTAGCTTTCCAACCTATTTTGAATCACCTTAATTGGATATCGGTAGAAAAAGATATGAGCAAAATACTGAAAGCTGTCCGAATAAGGCGTCCGTTGGTCAGAAATGTTTTCTGTCCATCCGGACGTCCGGTTCATCTCAACGGTCACTTTTTTTACCGTTCTGACTGACTCAAACGGCTAGTTGATTACATGATCCGGATGTCCAGATGGCTCGTCCGGATGGACAGAGTTTTGACCAGTTTGAGTGCTATAAATACCAACTCTCTTTGCATTCAATTTGTACAACTTTGGAGAGAAAATTGAGAGAGTTATTTATTGAAAATCTTTGTGCTTAACTTGGTTTTAAATTCTATATCTCATTTACAAAGAATTCTTGATTGGTACAAACTTGTTTTATCCATTTCATCAAGAATTAAATTTTGCAAAGAAATTTTTCAATCTCATCTATTTTCAAACTCTTGATAAAAGTTTTCTTTGCCAACACTTGTATTGAAGTGTAAATCTCTTCTCATACTTAACTTATGTTATTTTGTTAAGAGAGATTATTGGTTGAAAACTTTGATAACAATACAAACTATTTCATCATCCATCTTTTATCAAAGTTTACAACATCAACACTTGAGCTTAATTCATTTGCTATCTATTAAAGTGTTTCCCTCTTTTCTTCTTGTACTCAACCTTGATTTTATCATTCGATAAGAAGAGAAGATTTGTATTGTAAAATTCATTTGAATTGTGGGTCGTTGTAGTCCCTTAAAGATTAACATTGTATAAGGTTTGGTGCGCCTTGTTGTAAATCACCGTGTGAGTCATATCGAGGTCCCGTAAAGTTTGGTAGTGTGGGTTGTGTTGAGGTTCCGAAAAGCTCAACGTTGTAAAGGATCGATACTCCTTGTTGTAAGTTACCATTATAATACAAATTGGCCTTGCTCGTGATGGAGAGCTTGGTAACGGGGACGTAGATCATTGCACTGGATTGAACCCCATTAAATCGGTTTGTTATCTTTACATTATTGCACTTTACTTGAAATTGCTATTTACATTGTGCAATATCATACTTGAATTAAGATAACATATTTGCATATTTACTTATTGTTTTATACTTTGCAATTATATCTTGTGTGTTGAATTATTTTGAGACTAAGTATTGAAAAAGTTTTGAAAACCAATTTACCCCCCTCTTGGTTAGTTATTCTTGGGCTAACATATCGTGCACGCGCAATGGCAATGTGATCTAATTCGTAGTTTTTTGTGCAACCATTATGAAGTCTGGAGTGATTTTTTTTTTTTTTTTTTTTTTTAACAAATAGTGGTGGTGCATGATGTTCGATTGGTGCTGACGGTGGATTTGGATTGGGGTTGGGTTGGATGGGGTTGGGGTTGGGGTTGTAACCAATTATTTGTGACCAGTAAATACCATGCGACCTAAAATATGTGAGATTACGATTAAATTTGTAATTGTGACTCACAATTTGTTAAGTTGTGACCCATTAATTTGATAATTCGTGAACGTGAAATAATACGTTGCCTATTAATTTGATAATTTGTGATCGATAAATAAATTATGACCTATAAAATTTTGATTGTGATCGAGAAATAATACGTGATCAATTAATTTGATAATTTGTGATTGATAAATAAGTTGGTGATCTTATAAAATTTGTAATTTGTGATTGTACATGACTCTGACAATAAATTATATAATATTGTAACATTAATATATTTAATTACTATTTATGACCTGATTTTCGAAACTTTAAAACAAATTTCTTAATTTTGTAATTGTATCTATCAAACACCTTAAGCTATTGTTTGGTGGAGATTAAAATCGGATTTTTAGTAGATTTTAATAGAGGTTGATGAAATGTTAATTGAAAAGTTGAGACATCCAAATGTGGTTAAAATTAACTTTGACTTCAATTAAAATCTAAATTTTAATAGATACCAAACAAAGGCTAAATACGCGTGGTTTCATTTAAAAATCAGACACTTCTAAAAATCATAAATCAAACCACTTTTATCTTCCTATGCTACCCTATCACCCCCATTTGTGTGTGTGTATTTTTTTTTTTTGGTTGTGCCTTCTCTATCAGTGATTCTCTCTTGGATATTATACCACTCCATCATCCCCTACTTTTTTCTCCAAAACCGCCCGCCACCACAGCTAAACACGCACAACACCATGTCGATCCCTTCCATATTTCGAAGTTCATATCCGTTCCACTCATGAAATATGTTGATAAACAACAGTCGTCCACTATCTCTGACGATTCTCAATGCCGTCTACTAGGAATTCTTAAATTTACGACCTTTCGTAATTATCTCCCAACCATTTTCTCTTTGTGATTTTCTACTACACGTACTTTTCGAAAAGGTAATTCTCATTTCCTACCATCTAAAAATTTAGCTTCTACGAAAGCAATTTTATTTCTTATTTTCCGAAATGGTGATTTATGTTAGTATTTTTGGTTTTGCTTATTGTTTTGTTATATATAGAACGTGATGTTAACGGGTGGCGATGCACTAATCTCAAGTGACCGTGGCAAAGCTTTTGTTTGAATCTTATTTCAATGAGAATAGAATTTTTGAAATAGTGATTGATGTGAGAATGTGTGGTGGAAAAATGATGAATTTTTTTAGATTTGTGCGTAATATTATTTTATTTGGAGAATGTGTGGTTAAAAAGAAGAAAAAAATGAGAATGAAAATGAGAAAAAAAGGGTGTCAAACAAGGGCTTAAGATTTGTAACAAGGCAAATTTAATAGCTTATTGAAAATGATAATGTATTATTTTTTCATTAAAGCTTTCCACATGTGGTTTTTTTAATAAAATTTTAACGATACATATTTTTTGTGTAATGAACATTCAATATTTTTTGTTATAAATATTATAGCTATGGGTGTTCATAACTTACGAAATATTTAAGCCCAACATAATTCTATAATTTTTGCACACGACATCCAATATCAACTAAATATATTTTTACAAGAATGCTACTTGTACACACTTAGTACACAATCCACTCGCATGTATGTAGGGCCAGAATGAGGCCCACATTGTGGAATCCACGCACATGTGAGAGGGTTGTGTACCAAGTGTGTAAGTATAGCAATGTTAATATTTTTAATGCAATGAAACCAAACCATCTTGGTGACCGCAATAACTTGAGATGGACGGATATCTTCTATGAAAATGATGGCATTGAAGTGACAACATCAATATATAGAGACTCAAAATCTGAAGAAAATATACATTTTTTTTTTGTTCATTTCGCTCATGTTTTATTCCAATGGTTTTTTTGATAAATTTTGAACTAGTAATTTTATTGAGAATGTGTGGTTAAACGGTAGAAAAAAGTTTTGAATTCATGTACATAATATTTTATTACGAGAATATGTAATGGAAAACGGGTTTTTTAGGGGCTTAGTTTTACTCTTATTCCATTTGTTTGATATTTAAATTATTTGTTTTTTAGGTAATTGTACTCACGTTCGACTTATATTTAAGTTTTTTATTTAAATAAATATTAAAGGATAGTATTGTAAAATAATACGTAGTGATAATTAACTAGTTGATTCCCCATATTGTTGACCTATGGTTGATTATAACCTTAATGTTTTGATTATAATAAACAAGATTAATATTGTTTCTAACATTTGATTTTAAGTGATGATAGTTCAATATTAAAATCTATCGAGCATTGCCAAAATCAACACATCATAAATTGGACTTGAAGTGAAGATCAAAGTGAAAGTTAAACATTTAAGTCAAAATCATTCGAGACGATAGAGATTTGCATACGACGATCGAATTGAAACTTGAAGATTCGCAAAAGACGCAAATCAAGGTGCAAGTCAAAAAGAACGACAAAAACAAGAATTTTGAAGAGTGAAACTTAGAAGTCGTTAATCGAAATTTAAATATAAATGTATTAACTATTCGATTCCTAACAAGTGCATAAAGCTCAAATTATTTTTATAATTCATCACTTGCATAAAAATGTTTTTCATTCATAATATAAAAGATTTTGAAAAGGCAATTTTTCAAAAAAAGGAAAAAAAAAGTCAAAGTCAACCAATTGACTTCGGTCGACCGAAAGTCGTCGTTTTGAAAATGCAACGGTCTGATTTGCAACGACTATATTTTGATCAACCGAACATTCCGGTCGACCGAACTTGCTCAGTCGAACTTATCCGAGAGTGTCTCTTTTTGCTCTATAAATACCGATCTCTTTTCCATTCAATCTTAATAACTTACAAGATATTTTTTAAGAGCTTATTTATTGAAAATCATTGAGATTACTTGAGTCTAAATTCTATTTCATTTATTACAAAAGAATTTCTTGACTGATTCAACTTATTTCATTCATCTTAACAAGAAATCTTTTTAGCAAAGATATTTTCACAACTTCATCTATTCTTCATTCTTGATAAAGTTTTCTCTGCCAACACTTTGATTTAAGTTTAAAATCTCTCTTCATACTTAACTTGTATTATTTGTTAAGAGAGATAATTGGTTTGGAAACTTTGATACAAAGAATTCCTTGATTGATCAAAACTAGTTTTTATCCATTTTATCAAGAATTCTATTTTGCAAAGAACATCTCACAATCTCATCTATTCTTCATTTTTGGTAGAAGTTTTATTTGCCAACACTTTTATTAAAGTGTAAAATCTATTTTCATACTTAACTTGTATTATTTGTTAAGAAAGATCATTGGTTGGAAACTTTAATACAAATATACAAACTATTTTATCATCCATCATTCATCAAAGTTTACAATATTAACACTTGAGCTTTACTATTTGCTATTTATTGAAGTGTTATCCTAACTCTCAAATACTTAACTTGATTATATCATTTGTTAAGAGAGTTTCTTCATTGTAAAATTATCAATTATATCTTGACAGTTTCGAGAGCCTTGTGAAAACTCGATTGTAAGGATAGGTGCTCCTTGTTGTAAGTCACTTAAAGGTAGGTGCTCCTTGTTGTAATTCACATAAGGATAAGTGCTCCTTTTGGTAAGTCACTTAAGGATTGATACTCCTTATTGTAAGTTACCATTATAGTGCATTTGGCCTTACTCGTGACGGAGAGTTTGGTAACGGAGACGTAGGACACATTGTGTATCGAACCCCATTAAATTGGTTTGTTATCTTTACATTATTGCACTTTATTTTACATTTACATTGTGCTATATTTGCTTAAGTGACAATACTTGAATTGAGTTATCGAACTTGCATATTTATCTATTTTATTACACTTTGCATTTGGTTCTCGTGTATTGAATAGTTTTGAGATTAATTGTCGAAAAAGTTTCAAAAACCAATTCATCCCCTCTTGGTTAGTTATTCTTGGACTAACAATTGGTATCAGAGTTAGGTGCTCATTTTTAAAGATTTCACAATTTTGAGTAATGGCTAACCACATTTTCCAAACTCTCGAGGGGTGTTTTACAAATCGTCATCCATTATTTGATGGTACAAATTATAACTATTGAAAAACTAGGATGACAATATTTATTCAATCCATAGATTATAATATTTGGGAAGTTATTAAATTTGGTCCTCATAAGCTTACTAAAGTTATTAAAGTTGATGGAAAATCTGACCAAATAATTTCAAAAGCTAGAGAAGAATATAATGAAGAAGATAGAAGAAAATTGTCCTTAAATACTAGAGCAAAAAATACAATTTATTGTGTATTAGATAGAAATGAATTTAATCGTATTTGTACATATGATTCGGCTCGTGATATTTGGCATGCTTTAGAGAATACTCATGTTGGAACTAGTAAAGTAAAAGAAACTAAGATAAATATTTTAGTCATAGATTTTGAAAATTTCTTCATGAAAAAGAATGAACCAATTGTTGACATGATTACTCGCTTCACCGATATTGTTAATGGCCTCAAAAGTTTTGATCGTAAATTTACTAATGGTGAGCTTGTGAGTAAAATGCTTAGGTCACTCTCGGAAGACTAGAGTCCCATACGGATGCTTATAGAAAACACAAAAGATGTTGATACATATCCTTTGGAATAATTGTATGGAACATTAATGACATATGAACTCAACAATGCCGATGTCAAGGAAAAGACAAGAAAGAGCAAAGAAGAATCAAAAGAGGAAAGACGCCAAATTGCTCTAAAATCAAAAATTAATGAAGGAACAACAAGCAATGATATGAGCGACGATGAGCATGAAGATTTGGTCATTCTTGTCAATAAATGGAGAAATTTTCGAAGCAACCGAAAATTCAAAAATAAGGAACAAAAGAATGAAGAAAGGGGCAAGAAAATTGTTTGTTACAATTGTGATAAATCGGGTCATAAGAGTACCGAATGCCCAAACAAAAAGAAATTTTTCAAGAAGAAAGCTCTTCAAGCGACATGAGATGAAAGCGATCAAGATGAAGATGAAAGTCAAGAAGAAATCGCCAACATGTGTTTCATAACAATTAATGATGAAAAAGATCCAAGAAATGAAAACTTCTACGAGTTCATAAATCAAGTGGACAAAGGATGATCAAGGTACTTTCAAGGTACTTTTATAAGATTACAAAATATCGAGGTATGATATCTTCTCTTTTTTTTTATAAGTAAACTCGATATTATATTTAGCATGTGATTATGTGATAAATTTCAATTCAATACTCTAGAATCATACACTTGTGCCATCATACGAATCTTAGGTATCTTAATGATATTCAAATATTGTGTCTAGAATATTCTAAAGGCACTCAGAAGATAGAGATTGCATTAGAATTTGAAATTTGTGGCTAAATTTATTTAATTTGCAAGTTCAAAAATGGAATTATATGCGAAAAGGGGATATGAAGGAAATATGATTTATTTTATGACTTGTTATGAACTATGTATTGTGACTTGCAATTATATTTTGTAACTTCAATTATGAAACTTGTGGTATTATGCTATCTTCTTATATATGGGAAATGGAATAGACACAAACTTGGTTATACATATATTCCCATTGATGCATGATAGAAAGTAAATGTGATTGCTATCATAAATTGTGACTTCAATTATCTCTATGAGTTGCGATGACTTCAAATGTGACATATTATTGAAGAAATGCATGTACTTAAAATGTTATGCTAACTTTTATGAAAAATGATATGGACCCAATTCCTTTTGATAATGTTGAAAGGGGAAATATTAATTATATTCAAATGATTTTACTTTTGTCATTTTCATCACTCATACTTGATTAATATTTTACTATAAAGTGATGATTATATATATTTAGTATCTTGTGCTTAATTGAGAGAGAATATAAGTGAAAACGATAGGGGGAATATATTACTATTTTCTATGGTTGATTTAAGATTTTAATCTTAAATGATATCCCTTTTTGTTTATGTCAAAAGAGAAAAATTTAGTGAGATGATTAAGCATGTTTTGATTTGAAAATATAATATGTTGTAAATGTCTAGTTATTGATTTGTAAAAGAAATGGAGAATATTAATTACTTGATAAATTCATAATGCATATTCCTTTATCAATATTATATTGATTGTTCAAATTTTACATTGCAAATCATCTTGTTTGTCATAATCAAAAAGGGGGAAATTGTTGACCTATGGTTGATTATAACCTTAATGTTTTGATTATAACAAACAAGATTAATATTGTTTCTAACATTTGATTTTGAGTGATGATAGTTCAATATTAAAATCTACCGAGCATTGCCAAAATCAACACATCATAAATCGGACTTGAAGTGAAGATCAAAGTGAAGTTAAACATTTAAGTCAAAATCATTCAAGACGATAGAGATTTGCATACGACGATCGAATTGGAACTTGAAGATTCACAAAAGATGCAAATCAAGGTGCAAGTCAAAAAGAACGACAAGAACAAGAATTTTGAAGAGTGAAACTTAGAAGTCGTTAATCGAAATTTAAATATAAATGTATTAACTATTCGATTCCTAACAAGTGCATAAAGCTCAAATTATTTTTATAATTCATCACTTGCATAAAAATGTTTTTCATTCATAATATGAAAGATTTTGAAAAGGCAATTTTTCAAAAAAAAAAAAGTCAAAGTCAAAGTCAACCAATTGACTTCGGTCGACCGAAAGTCGTCGTTTCGAAAATGCAACGGTCTGATTTGCAACGACTATATTTTGATCAACCGAACATTCCGATCGATCAAACTTGTTCAATCGAATTTATCCGAGAGTATCTCTTTTTGCTCTATAAATACCGATCTCTTTTCCATTCAATCTTAATAACTTACAAGATATTTTTTAAGAGCTTATTTATTGAAAATCATTGAAATTACTTGAATCTAAATTCTCTTTCATTTATTACAAAAGAATTTCTTGATTGATTCAACTTATTTCATTCACCTTAATAAGAAATCTTTTTAGCAAAGATCTTTTCACAACTTCATCTATTCTTCATTCTTGATAAAATTTTCTTTGCCAACATTTTGATTTAAGTTTAAAATCTCTCTTCATACTTAACTCGTATTATTTGTTAAGAGAGATCATTGGTTTGAAAATTTTGATACAAAGAATTCCTTGATTGATCAAAACTAGTTTTTATCCATTTTAGCAAGAATTCTATTTTGCAAAGAATATCTCACAATCTCATATATTCTTCATTTTTTGTAGAAGTTTTATTTGCCAACACTTTTATTAAAGTGTAAAATCTCTCTTCATACTTAACTTGTATTATTTGTTAAAAGAGATCATTGGTTGAAAACTTTGATACAAAGATACAAACTATTTTATCATCCATCATTCATCAAAATTTACAATATTAACACTTGAGTTTTACTATTTGCTATTTATTGAAGTGTTATCCTAACTCTCAAATACTTAACTTGATTATATCATTTGTTAAGAAAGTTTCTTCATTGTAAAATTATCAATTATATCTTGACAGTTTCGAGAGCCTTGTGAAAACTCGATTGTAAGGATAGGTGCTCCTTGTTGTAAGTCACTTAAAGGTAGGTGCTCCTTGTTGTAATTCACATAAGGATAAGTGCTCCTTTTGGTAAGTCACTTAAGGATTGATACTCCTTATTGTAAGTTACCATTATAGTGCATTTGGCCTTACTCGTGACGGAGAGTTTGGTAACGGAGACGTAGGACACATTGTGTATCGAACCCCATTAAATTGGTTTGTTATCTTTATATTATTGCACTTTATTTTACATTTACATTGTGCTATATTTGTTTAAGTGACAATACTTGAATTAAGTTATCGAACTTGCATATTTATCTATTTTATTACACTTTGCATTTGGTTCTTGTGTAATGAATAGTTTTGAGATTAATTGTCAAAAAAGTTTCAAAAATCAATTCACCCTCCTCTTGGTTAGTTATTTTTGGGCTAACAAATATGACTTTCCACTTATTATAAATTTTTATGTACTCATCAACTTTTAAAAAAATATATATATTACACTCACGTTTGGTACACATTTTTTTTATCATTCTCATTTTCAACCACACATTTTTCAATAAAATAATATTATTCATCACATCCATAAATTTTTTTTTTTTTCAACCACACATTATCTATTAATCTACTATTTCAAAATACATTTTTTCAAAATAACGTGCATGAAACACACATTTTCCAAAGAAAGGGTTTTTGAATATTTATCGAAAAATGTACAATTAAAAATAGAAAACAAAAAAGTTCATAGTTTGTTCAGACATAATTCTTACTGAAAGTCAATGAGACCCCTGGCGGGCGTTCGATCAGCTATAGAGTTTACTGCCCCAGCGAAGATCGCTCTTTCAATTTTGTGCATTTGCGTCGGATTAAAATTGTTAGAATAAAGCGAAAACCGTTGAAATTCCTTAAGGTATTCTCAATTTGCATTCCATAATTTTTTTTTTAATTTATAATTACGTGATTTAGATCTATGTTGAGTTTTATTCTTATTCTTTAATCAATTGTTCTAGTAATCATTATTTTAGATCTTAATTACAAGAAATGGGAACGATGGACAAGCAGAGCGCTGTAGATTACATCAACCAGATGTTCCCTACAGGTTGTTTATCACTTTACACAAACGAATTTGCATTTTTTGGTGTCGTTTTGCATATGTGTGTTCTTTTTGGTTGGGCTGTTTGTTGTACATTCTTTGCTGAAACTCTCATTGGAACCAGTCCAGAATTATGAAAATAAATAAATGGGTGGAATTATTTTTTGTTTGAATTGTGGGAATATAGATAGTTCAGAAAGCTGGAGCCGATCTATTGAGTTCGAGAGAATTTTATATTCTTGTGAACATTTCAATATGGAAATTTAGTTTAGATTGTAATTGGTAGTGACTATATGGAAGGAACAGTTGAAAAAGAACCTCGAGATTTTTTTTTTTTTTTTTTGTACCAATTATACATGAAACACAGAGCAGTGGAACTTATAAATACATAATAACAATGTGGAATATGGAGGATGCCAGCATGTAAGGCTATCTATTTTACAAAGAATTGCATGGTTGTTCAGCTGTTTCAAATTAATTTTCAAAAAAGAAAGGGAAAAAGCAAAAGGAAGTAGTCTCTCCCACCCTTCGATTAATATCTGTAATCTCATGGTCTTATCTTGCCAATGTTTACGCAGTGATGGTGTTGACCTTGAGACATTATTTATGTAATATATGCAATTTTTCCGATTTTATTGAGAATCTGGTGACTGATTAATGTGCAGAGGCATCTTTATCTGGTATCGAGCCACTTATGCAGAAAATACATAGTGAAATTCGTCGAGTAGATGCTGACATTTTAGCAGCTGTTCGCCAACAGGTTGGCATTTTTTTCTGTTTCTGATAACATAATATCATTTGATTGGAGGCAAAGATGGCAGTCTCCCACATTTAAATAAAAAACTTAACAGGTTCTTCCTTCTCCCTACTCTACTGAAAAGGAAGAAGCAACGATAGAGGCAAATCGAATATGAGGGTACTCACTGACTGTGTGCATACTGAAATTTGTGGCTACATAGGATGATTGGTTGAGCAGTCTTTTTGGCAACAATATATGATTGCTTAATGTTGATGGGTGCACTCACTCTCTTGGCCAAATCAATAAACTCTTACTAATCAAAGAGCATACCTTTTGTTCTAAACTACATTTCCTTTTGAAATGAACTGTTTGAATACTCAATTGCCATAATTTGCAGAGTAACTCGGGAACCAAAGCAAGGGAGGACCTTGCTGCAGCTACCAGTGCTGTGCAGGTTTGTTAATTACATAAGTTGTATAACTTTGATTTGCCTCTGCGATCAGGTTACTCTAAGCATAAGCAACGTTTTTCTTCCTGCAGTTCAGTCTTCTGTAATTTTGATTTGGACACAATTCCTCCCAGCATCACGGTTTCATCATTAATTCATCTCTATGCACTAAACCAGGAACTCATGTATAAAATTCGAGAAATTAAAACCAAAGCAGAGCAAAGTGAGACAATGGTTCAGGAAATATGCCGTGACATTAAGAAACTGGATTTTGCAAAGAAGCACATAACAACTACAATTACTGCCCTTCATCGTCTTACCATGTTAGGTCAGTCCTTTTAATCCGAAAATTTGGACACGATAATTTTCTTGTCGTAAGCACGAAATTCTATTTGAGATGGAATTTAGGTTGCCTATTGACTCGTTTATGCTTGTATGTAATATGTTCTCTTAAATGTTTAGTTAATTTATTTGGCTTGATCATCTTTTTCTGAAATTTTATATTCTTGCCGCCATTACCTATTTATTAAGCCCCTGTTTGACAACCAGACTCTTTTTTTTATATACTCATTTGCAACCACACATTCACGCGATAAAATATTCTACACGTAAACTCAAAACTTTTTAACCACATATTCTCCTCAAATCACCATTCAAAACATTGTTTTTTGGAAATGATGGCTATCAAACAGGGGCTAAATGGCTCAGTTTCCACAACAAGAACAAATCCTGTATGATAAGATCGAAATTGAAGTCTTGAACTTTTGGATTATGATAATTTTTGCTATATATTCTATATTATTTTTCCTGGGTTAATTGGAACAAACATCTACAAACTGGGAAAGATCCCTCTCCCTTTTTCTGCTTGTATCCCTCTGTCTTTTTTTCTCTTCTATGTTACTTTGAAAACTCTAGTCTCGTTGCTTAGTTAAATGACCAATATAATTTTCAAGAATTGTTTTGTGGTTATGCTTAATACTTGTATTATCAACATTTAGGAATCAACTTTCTCAATACGTATGATGCATCTACACGGACATGTGAGTCCGACACGGACACACAATTTTTCAAAAAAATACTGATACGACACATTGATTAATTCTTTAATTTTTTTTTTTCATTTATATAGAATAAATTTAATTTTACACTTGTTATTAAATTTTTTTGGTTGAAATCTTTTAAATATGAGTACCTATTGTTATTTAATAATAATTCTAAGTTAAAAATATATAATATTTCTTTAAAAGAAATAAAAATGATTATGATAGAGTGTTCAAGCAGTGTTGGTCTCTGACCGTCGGACACGGATACGCTAGCCTGGTTGAATTGTTCGTGCAACAAAACTCAATACTAATTAGTTACTGTCACTAGTATGATTCTTTCTGTATATTCTACTTGCTTAAACTCTTTTATATGCAGCCGATGTGGAATTTGAACTATGTTTTAACTTTGACTCTTGCATAAGATATGCTGAGGGTTTATGCTAATTTTCTCATGATAAGGGGACAAGGATGAGCTTAAGCTCCTTAATTCCGGAAGAGACTTTTGACTTACTGCTTTTGATTGCTTAGGACTAAGTATCGGTTGCAAAGAAATAGATGGGGGACAAAAAAAAAAGGCAGACTTTTGACTAATAGTCTTTCATATTTCAGAAATATTCCATGATTTCTTTCTTTTATGAGATTGGGGGTTGGTAATGAGTAGATCATATTTTATTCTGATGGAAGTGAGATGAGTCTTTTCCTTAGTTATTCCAATTTACTTCCATTTCTAGAATTTCCGCTTCGACCTTTTTCTTTGGAGGGATGGAATTTTATCTCTTGTTGGAATTTTAATGATAGAGACTTGAAGTAATTGATCCTTTTGGACAATGACATGGTGGTCTTCTAAATCCGGGTATAAAAGGCGGATAAGAGGGTTAGGGTTCTACAGCCTTCTTGGCTTTTCCTAGCTAATAAATTTATATATTCATTATTGATTCTTCTCGGATTCCTTCTTCTCGTCTTTTTAGTTTCATTTGGAAGTCATAAATTCCCATTTAAGATAAAAAAATTTGCTTGGTTAGTTGCTCATGTTAAGTACAACTGACATTATCGAGAAGAAGAGACGAGTCTTAATCATGGCTTATTTTTTGCCAGAATGATGTTGAATCAATTGATATAGTTTGTTAGAATATGAGATGGCTCAAGGTGTTGGAGCAGGCTGTTACTGGAAGCTTGGAACTGACTGGTTGACTCCTAGATCCTGTTTCATGTGACAATGTAGTATTATGATGGTTTTGGTTTGTCAAAGTAGCTAACTTTATTTGGAATCTGTGGTTTTGGCATTCTTTTACGTTTTATGGCTAGAAGGAATGTTAAAATTTCTGGGGGGATGGCTATGTACTTTGAGTTCTGTGGGAGTGGATTGTACATTGGTCTTCTCTTCGGATGCCTTCTAACAAGAGTTTATGGGAGTCCCTTTTCCCTATATTTTAGAAACTAGTGTAATATGGTGTAGATTTCTGTGTTCATTTCTAGTATTTAGAGGAAATCCTGCCCTCTTTATTTTCAATTAACTTTCTCGTTTCTTATAAGAAAGAGAAAAAGAAAGCACTTGTTATTTAGTGATTTGAGGAGGATTATGTAATTAGTGTTGATTTGTTTTGGAAAAATAAATTACAAGCATGCAACCAATTTTGTTTTTTACTGTCAAGAAGTGAAATTTTTTTGCACGGCTACATTATAAATAAAATATTTTGAACTTTTATTACTCCACGAGTTTTTTGGTAAATTTTGTTGTGAGAACTACATATATTTTCCAAGAATTTGTCAATGTAACCTCTTTTGCATGCTATGGCAGTCTCTGCTGTAGAGCAACTTCAAGTGATGGCTTCAAAAAGACAATACAAGGAGGTAGCTGCACAACTAGAGGTAATAAATAGTTATCTACTGGATTGCAAGCCCTTTTAAACCACCTTTTGAGAGAACTGCAAATATATTCTATAGTTTGTGTGTCTCGATCCCTTTTGTTTGAAATTAGTTCGATTGGTGTGCATCCAGGTCATATAAAGCTGAAGTTTCAACATTAAGTTAATCGAGAGTGAGAGAAGGTTGGAGAGTTTACTAGCAAAATAATAATAAATGAATAAATATATAAGAACAATATTGCCCAAAGCATCTCTACGAGGTATTGCAGCTCCGCTGGATTGTTTTCTTATAGTAACAAGACTGGCCACTATTCAAAACTAAGCTCGTGTTTGTGTTGTCTATTAACCTTTTTAAAAAACAGTGAGAAAGAAAAGAACAAATTAGCGAGGGAGATGCACTGGAAACCCTAACTGTATTCCTCCTTGGCTTTGCACTTATCGCTATTGACTATTAACAACATTTGCTTTGTTATTTCTTCTATTTCCACTTTTGCTCGGTATTTTTTATGCAAACTCTGTTCCCCATCACTTTCAAACCCTCATACCTCGGCATCTCCCAATACCTATTGGCTTGTTAAAAAGAACCCATACTCCACTATCACCACCATCGATCTTCTTGTTATGGAGTAACACGATACAAGAAACGCAAGCAAGTAAAGAACACACTATCTAAAGTGGTTCATTCTCGATGTGAAGTGCGAGAGCTACACCCACTTGCTACTGTAAGTTTTCACTATGAGGAAGATTGAGGATTACAATGTGGTTTTGATAATCTCACTCTCTCTTTTCTCCCTACACCAAAAAGGAGGCTTGGTCCTCCACACATTCGACACTCAATTACTCTATAAATGCCATTGATAATGGTAGTGATGCCAAATGGAAGATAAAAAGACGAGAAGAGATCAAAAAAATGAAAATCTGGAGAGGAAGAATTCAATATTACTCAATATATCAACATGTCTAGTTTATGATAAGTCGTATTATTCACAGTGTCATTATTTATCCTCTTTTGAGAGAACTCGACTCCTCCAAACTACACTACATAGGTCTTTGAGTCTTTCCAATGAAACACGATCTTTCCTTCGAACTAAGTACTGATACCCCCAATTGAGGGTGGTAACAGTATTTTAAGACATACTTAATGGCATCAGTTGGCTCTTCAGGAAACAAACGAAGACAATAGTGTCGGTTTTCCCCTTTGAGCAATAAAGCACTACCCCTAGTAGTGATCATTGTGGCCGTTATGTACATTATCTCTGGTCTATTACATACACCTTTTTGTGTTCATACACATTGTAATGAGATTTCTTCCTTTTGAGCTTCTCTTTAAAATAAGTGTGTTTCTGGCTAAGACATGACAATGTTATTGTCATTCATATCGACATATAAACTCTAAATCTATAACTTGTTTCATTCATAAAGGTGTTGGGAGATCTTTATGGGTAAGAATCATTTGTTTAGGAATTGCAAGTTCGTCACATTAAATAAATCCACAAAACTCAAGTCCTGTTGGTTACATATAGTCATTTATGTTGAAGCCTCTTAAGGTTCATTTGTGGTTGAGTTCTATCAACATTTCACTCTGAATGCTGTTTTCTTTGGTACTTTTGTCATGTTTGCGAACAGATGACATGTAATAATATTTCAGTGTACTGTTTATGTACTAAGAACATGGATGTTGATGCCTCTAGTAGCTACCTATTTTGCCCCATACTAAAAAGATTACAAAGCAGTTTATTACTTGCTGCGCGGCAACATGCCTGTAGATCAGCAAAAGTAGACTTGATAGAGTATTTTTTACATTTAGCATAATCAAATTTTTTTAACTAAATTTGAGTTGCAATGTTGTGCATTGCTCATGTATAACCTCCTGTTGGTGGAAAATATAATATTTAAGCATAATTGAATGACAATGCTTAAAATTTATCAACTCCTGGATTTTTTTATTGTTTAATGAACATTTCCAGCAAAAAACTAGCAGTTCTTTTGCACCTCAAGATGTTCGTGTGTATATAGTTTACAGAAAAAATTAATATCCTGTTCAGAGGATTACGCAGTATATATATATATACACACACACATATATATATTCACTTGTTGAAGGTGCATTTTTTTGTTATAATTCCTGGTTCATGATACGTTTCAGGCTGTGAACCAGTTATGTAGTCATTTTGAAGCCTACAGAGATATTCCAAAAATCACAGAGCTGAGAGAGAAGTTTAAGAGCATAAAACAAATTCTCAAATCTCATGTGTTCTCAGATTTTTCCAGGTATACCTGCAGTTTAACGATTGTTTCTTTTTGATATGCTATCAAGAATACAAGTTATAAGGAGTCTTCTCTTGTTGATTTGAAGTTTGTTATCCACTTGCATGCTATATTGAACCTGTCTGATTGGTGTATATATTAATTCCATAAATTCTCTAAAGGGCCTAATGGTTTTTTGTCTTGGAATTTTTTTCTAATCTTTAAGATATGTTTGCCAGATGATGTGAAGTTGTTGCTAGTGTAAGATAACATCAATTGTGCAATACGTTTCTGTTCAATCTATTTTAGAAATTTTAATAATTGTTGAAGACAAATTATATATATAAGTTTGTCTAGAAGTTTAAGCTTTTAGTTGAGGTAGTTCAACATGGTATATACCATCCTCTAATTCTAGTGCTTGAATTAAATTGTGATAATTTTATACACGATTCATATGTCCTTTTACGTAAACTTGATTTCTACTCTCTTTTCCTATTCCTTTCCTTTCTTTTCTCATAAAGAACGTTCCTGTTACTATTTTCACCTCACAGTTTAGGTTCTGGGAAAGAGACGGAGGAAAACAATTTACTACAGCAGTTATCAGATGCTTGCTTAGTCGTTGACGCTTTGGAGCCATCAGTGAGGGAAGATTTGGTGAAGAACTTTTGTAGCAGGGAGCTTACTTCATATCAACAGATTTTTGAAGGAGCTGGTTTGTTCCACTTCTATTATATGTTGTTTCAATTGGTATACGAAATTCAATTTGATGCTGTAGATGAACTTTTTACGTAATTTACACTTGTTCCAGAATTAGCAAAACTGGATAAAACAGAAAGAAGATATGCTTGGATCAAGCGTAGGTTAAGAACCAATGAGGAGATTTGGAAAATTTTCCCACCTTCATGGCATGTTCCCTACTTGCTCTGTATCCAATTCTGCAAGCTGACAAGGTTGGTTATTTACCCACTATTGGATTTAAATTCTTCACATATGTGATTGTTGTGTTTGTGACTTTGTGTAGCCAGACACTTTATGAAACGTTATCTCAAAGCTTAGCACTGCTTCTTAAATACCCTCCGACAGTAATCTAGCCATTTTTATTTCTTGGAGTAAGGTTGGCCATTCTGACTGTGCTGTTAAATTTGGGTTAACCCATACAGTGATGATTTTCTGGCAATATACGTTGTCGATGACATCTAAACCATGTACGTGTGGATTTCCTAACTGATCTATGCTGTTTCGCGGTTAGTGACAGCAATGCCGCAAACGGGGTAGTCTTTTATGATGATTTTGTAAATAATGAATGATATAAAAATCTGTCTTGAGATGCTAATCAGAGACAGTTATGTATCATATTTCAGCAAACAGTTGTCGCCATATAAAATGGTCGTGGTGTTTTTCTAAAAAAGCAGGACAAGCGCACTAGAGGCACATTTAAAACATATGTTTTATGAGATGCAATTTTATTTTATAATTAACCAATATGGATTAACCCGAGCCAAGACTTTGGGAAAAATGGGAGATGGAATTCGACGAAGTAATGTTTATCTTATCTTCTTAGAACCAAAATGTTTGTATCAGTACACTATTTAACCATTTGCTGGTTTTTGAAATTACCTCCTGATTAAATTTTTTGAGCATGTCAAGATGTGTCCTCAACCCCCGGAGTGTAAAAAATTCAAAAATAACAGAAATATTGTGTTAGCGTGTCCCGACATTGCTCGGCACATTTCCTTATCTGATACTTATCATATGTAGACTGCTCAGAGAATGTGTTTCTTCTTCCTATATATCTGTTTAAAGTAGGAGACAGAACATTTAATTTTACTTTTTAAGATTGTGAGAAATGATATATAATTTTAACTGAACTTTGGCACTTTTCCTGTCTCTCCAGGACACAACTCATGGAGATTCTTAATAATCTTAAAGAAAAGCCAGATGTTGGGACATTATTGCTGGTAACTTTCTCTTCCGATATGTTCATTCCTTTGGTGTTGGTCTAAAAATGTCTTAATCACTAATTATGCTTTTTTCCTTCTTGACTATATATAAATGGTTATTTTGAACTTTGGCATAGTGGTGCTACATTATTGAACTAGACAATATATAATCTAATTATCTCAACCAATTTAACTCTATATATTCTTGATGATATACATTTCACGACCTGTTAAATGATATTCTTCTCATGATGTTGGTCCTTTTCAAGATGTTGTATTCAGTTGAATTCGTTGATGGAAAAGTGGCTGGGCTGAGTTTTGGCCCAGAGAGGCAGTCAAGCACTTTTCCTTTATTTTTCTCAATGATCGAATTGAAGAAATGTGTCGGGTCAAGCAGGGTTGTTTTCTGAAAGTTTCTGTGGCTGTTTCCCTCCTTTGTGCATACAGTCTCAAGGTGGTCTTGTCATCTTGTTCTGCCTATATTTCTCTTTTATTGTATGGAATTCTTTTAGCAGAAAGGATTCAGTTGGTTAAAAAATATCTGATGAAACCAATATTATGGCCTAGAGCACGGGTATATAACTACTAGTACATAAAATTTTGCATGGTTAGAAAATTCCCTTGCATAAAAGCTTTCAATATTAGTATGCATTTTCCATTACATTTTCATTAGGTCTTGACATTAGTGCACATTGTTTATTTCTCATTTTTTGTCTTAATTCTGTCAATAAAGTGGTCAAGTTTTTGTTTATCTTGTCACCCAAGGGAGAGAATCATGCTCATTCATGTGTTTATTTTTTTAATTCCTTAATCTATTGAAAAATTCATGAAATTTTTGTCTGCCAAATAAAATTGTTTCCTTTTTGGGCCCCAGCATGACTGTGCAGACCTATTGTCTATCATTACTTGTGGGATTGGGTAGATGTATTGATTCCCTTTCTGTTTCACTCGTGTTCAAGTTACGACTCTTTACCTTTGTTAGCCTATTAATCTGTATTTCCATAAACATTATAGGCAAGCTATAAGTTTTTTCTTCCATTTTTTCTTCTTGAAGGTTGTTTAGTTTTTGAGAAGTTGTGTTTGCAGTGTATGCATGCGAGCTTTTGTACATTTCTTTCTGTGTCACATATCATCAACAAATCTTTTCACGGGAAATTCACATTTTTTTATTCAATGATATTTATCCTCACATACCAGGTTGAGCTTTGTGGTGTTTGTAAATTTGATGCATGTTGTTAGGCACTACAGCGAACATTGGAATTTGAGGAGGAGTTGGCGGAGAAATTTGGTGGTGGAAGTCAAAATAGAGAAACGGAAAATGACAATGGGGAACTACATGAAGGGGAAAATACTAGTCATACTATTTCAGACATTCGGAAGAAATACGAGAAAAAGCTTGCCGCACATCATGGAAGTGGGAATGAGGCATGAATTGATGATTGCTTGATATAGCAAGTGCATTTTAGTTAACTTTCTTTATTATTGACTGGTTACTTATGCCATTTTATTTTATTTTTAGGAACACGATCAACACAGAGATTTAACATTGCCTGGAGCTGGGGTATGGTCTCCTAACTTGATAGTTCTTGTGTATCTCATAAATGGCATTCTCAATTCCATATGATGGGTCACATTATGACCATTAAAGGTCTTGTCCATATTAGCATGCTTCTGGTATATTTCTGAGTAGGTGACACGAATTATCATTGCTTATCAAAATCAAAATGAGTGGAAATCTGTATTTGCATCCAAGAAAACCTAACTACTTGCAGATCATTTTATGAAATAATTTTTACTTTTGACCTCCAACATGTTCGTCACAACTCTGCAATCATCTTGACGTGGGTCTTTATTTTATTTCTCATTCAGAATTTAACCTAGCAAGGAAATTGTTAACTTCTTATGTTGATTGACATGGCAGTTCAATTTCCACGGGATCATTTCATCTTGCTTTGAACCTCACTTGACAGTATATGTAGAACTGGAAGAGAAGACTCTTATGGAGAATCTAGAGAAACTTGTCCAGGTAGTTTGGATCAATTGAATCCTTCAACGTTGTGCCAAATACCTTTTTTTTTTTTTGCTTAATTGATATGCCCTGTTTACATCAGGAAGAAACATGGGAAACTGAAGACGGAAGTCAAACTAATATCTTGTCTAGCAGCACACAGGTAAACAAATCAAAATCTTGGGAGTTCATCATATATTTGAATCCTTAAGAGATGATATGAATTTTTAACTTTTTTCATATATGTTGGCTTGTGTTTATCGTTTCTGAAATTTCTTGTTACAAATCTCTATTTTAATTGTTGGATATTTATGTTAGTTATCTGAGTATTATTTCTATCTCTTTCAATCCCTTCTAATTTGGATTCACTTTCAATTTAAAACATTTCTAACAATCACTTCACTGAAGCTCTAACTTAAGTGATGCATTTGTTTCTGTCATGAAGTTCAGTAGGAATTCTTGGGTTTTAACATGAAGGTCATTTAGGTAAAATATGCCATAGGTTCACGTCATGGTCCTTGGGTAAGGTTAGTTGTGAGATTGTATTGATTGTGCTTTTACCTTGTCCAAAAGCATTACCTTGAAGATAGAGTCTGATAGACAAGTAACTTGGTATGACATTTATGATTATTGGAGTATCAACCTATGGTGAACACTCTTTATTTCCGTTTGATCTCTAGTCTGTGCGTGTATCTCTTTTCCTTTATTCATGTATTTTTAAAGTTTATTCTATGGATCTTGTCCTTTTTGTCATTCATTATAGCAGGGAGAATTTGGAACTTGACTGATTAAGGAGGCAATGCCAAAATATTGTCAAAACTGCATTTATTTCAGATATTACTCTATGATAGCAATGAAGAAAAATTTGATATACCCTTGATCATTTTTAGAACCTATTGAAATGTAGGTACAAAACTGAAAGATAGTCATTACAATATGACAGATAACCTTCCCCCTTGGGGCAAAGAATCAGTATAATTTTGACAAGGGGAGACAAAGAATCGTGTTTGCCAAAACAAATCCAAGGATATTAATATGAACATGATTGTATTATTTCATTTGTGTTGATTTCTTATCTATAGAAATGGACCTTGGGTTTTAAGCCAATTTCTTTAAACAAACCAGCTGTTTGAATTGATATCGTTCTAATTGAGCAGAACATACATTGTTCATTTTATAAACACCTTTCACGCAATGACTGTGGCTCTTGTTGCTAATAGGACCTTTACCTACTACTACATTTCTCGATGATTATTTTTTCTGAATTTCTGACATAAGAAAAACTTGTTACACAAATTGCAAGGGATTTTGTTTTCCTTTTCATCGATATTTCTACATCTAAAATTCTCTCTACTGTAATTTTCTCAGATTCATGCTGAATTCACTACAATGTCTCTTCCTTCAACCCGTCCCCTTGGGTGGTGTTTTTTTAGATCAGATCACTAATGAAAATAGCCACCCGATCTTATTGCGCATTATTCTCCTAACTGTTGTTCTTTCTTTTTGCATCTCTATGAGCTCGTTGATATTATTAATTTATTACCCATACCAAGTTGATTTCTTTAATTGTTTCTTGAAGGTCTTTTCGATAATAAGGAGGAGCTTAAAGCGATGCAGTGCTTTGACGAAAAATCAGACATTGTTTAATTTGTTCCAGGTGTGTTTTTTGAATATCCACATTTAGATGGCCCTGCTAGAGAATTTACTTTCCTGGAGCTACTAAATTACAAGCAAGATTTTGATCATGTTATTTCTAGTCGAGTAATATTTATGAAAATCTAGCCTCTGATATGGACGTTCTTGGACTGATGCAATTTCTATTTGGTAGTCATTGATTATTGTGTTTCCCGTTGGTCAGAGAAGACAAAATGTTCATCATAATGGCGAGATCTTACTAAAATTTACAGACCTCATATGATCTTTATTTTTTTTTTGGCAAACTTTGATTATCAAAGGAAGAGGGGAAAGGAAAGGAAATAGAGAAGTTACAGGTTTTGAAAATTTTGTACAGCACATGCGCAAGTTATCCGTTTTTTGGTCAGATAATAGTCTAGAATGCATCATCCAGTTATTTATGGTAATTACTAAAACTAGACTATAAGAACATTCAATTCTACTTGGTTACAGAATATTTCTCCCTGACTTATTGTCAATGCCCTATTGGGATGTCCCGAATTTAGAATCCAAACTAAAAATTGGAACTCATTAAGAAATGTTCTTCATGGTAGCGTTAAGGATTCTTTCAAATCAAGGTAATAACCAGCCAGCACCAAATATTTTATTTGAACTGTCATAACCTATCTATCAAACAAGTTATTGCATTGCATAGAATACTAACATAAGGAATGCTCCATATGTTATCCATAAACTTTAGCTCCCAATCTTAAACAAATTGTTAACCTCTTATAATTTTGGGCGAGTACTTGTCTCTTCTCAAATTACCAAACCTAAACAGTCCCTGAGTCAGAGAAACCAGCAATGCTTCAGTCTGCACATTTGCCACAACCACAAATCTTTCATGAAGGACACATCCCATTCTTTCATAACAATTTGAGGCCAGATTCTTAGAGCACATGTAACCAAGAATTCTACTTGATTTACCCTTCACTATTTGTAACTACTCTGCTACTTTACTCGTGGCGTTTTGAAAGGAACCTGAAGATAACGGGCTTCATATTATAGGATCTAATTGTTATGCATGTTTCTAGGCAATTTAATGGTCTCTTTATAAATAGGTGTTTCAAAGATTTCTTAAAGCATATGCGACAAAGCTTTTCATGAGATTGCCCAAGGGTGGTACAGGAATTGTAGCAGCTGCCACAGGAATGGATGGACAGATAAAGGTAGTCCTTTCTTTCCTTTTCTAGATTTTCAGAGGAAAAATTGTCTGTACTCTTTCCTTTTATTGACTTGTGTACTTGCCCATATACATACTATTTCATGCAGACATCTGATAAGGATGAACGTGTGATCTGTTATATAGTTAGCACAGCTGAATATTGCCACAAAACGGTGAGTTGGTTTTTTAAATACACTGTATTTGCAACTATAGAATTACATTTGGATTAATATGTGAAGTGGACTGCCATCAAATTGAAGAAATTACAAATAATTAGGTTTACTTCAGTGAAATGTCTGTTCAAGTCAAATCACTGGTAATATTCTGCAGCTCTGTGGTCAGTAAGATTTCTGTGATCAAGGTATACTGGATGATTCACCAAATGTTTTCTTCTACCTTGTATTGTACCGAGAAACCAAATTCTACTGAGAATCTGTAATAGACTAGATGGCTTCTTAATGAAGTAGGGAGGGAACCATAATTAGAAGGCATCTAAGAATTTGAGTTCAGTTCTCTGTAGTCTTTCCCAGGCACCATGAGAACTAATAATATTATTACAGCATGAGTGTATCACAGCAGTACACCACATAATCAATGCACCATCATATCATCAGGACAACATTTTTATGACATCATGTCTTTATCATCAAAACTGTACCACCGTCATGTGGGTTCTCTAGTCAAAGTACACATCATGTGCACTGTAACCGCCTGAATCCAAATACAAATAAACTCCTGAAACAATATCGGGTAAATGTAGTCAATCATGCATAAATGTGAATATAGTTCACTATCATAAAATACAGAAATGCATGAATTACTCACCAGTACAAGGTGTAAAACATTCGGCTATTACAATAGTCTGGATTAGCCCTTAATATGTTAAAGAAGTACTTAAGGTGATTACATTGTATTCAATTTTTAATCTTCCTCCATCCTTTTTAAGTTCAGACTAATTCTTTTATTTATGTTGTCAGTCCGGCGAACTGGCCGAAAATGTGTCCAAAATAATTGAACCTCAGTTTGTCGATATGATTGATACATCTGAAGTACAGGTAATTTTTTTTTCCATGTTTGTTCATTTATGCTAATCCTCTTGCTCTTGCTTTTACACTTTCTAAACACTGCTTCGTTTGTGCAGGACGAATTCTCAGCAGTTATAACGAAAGCCTTGATAACTTTAGTGAATGGTATAGAGACTAAATTTGATGCTGAAATGGCTGCAATGACACGAGTACCCTGGGGAACACTTGAAAGTGTCGGTGACCAATCAGAGTAAGATGATCTCTATGAATATGCTATTGAAGGTGGCTGTTATGTCTTTTTATGTAAACCTTGTATACATTCCTGCAGGTACGTCAATTCCATAAACATGATTTTGACTACTAGCATTCCTGTACTTGGAAGCCTTCTTTCTCCAATTTATTTCCAGTTCTTCCTTGACAAGGTGAGTATGTGAATGGGAACTTATGTTCCGACAATCTTTGCTTATGTTCTGTTTGCCAGTGCCTTAAAATTCTAAATTTTTACTCTGCCTCACTTTATTTCTATTATGCTCACATTTACATATAGACCAGTGAACATTAAAAACTGTGCAAAAAATGATCTTTTGATTCTTTTCTGGATCTTTCTTTTGTATTATTTCTTGATTCAGTGCTCATATTTTTCTTCTTTGCAGCTTGCATCTTCTCTTGGTCCACGCTTCTACCTCAATATATTCAAATGCAAGCAAATATCAGAAACAGGAGCACAACAAGTATTGATCATCAGCTATTGTCATTTTGTTATATGTTTTGCAATAGCGATCCTTTAGGGGCCATTTAACTTGATTTGAATGTGAATCCTACATTTTGGAATTTGCAGATGTTATTGGATACACAGGCTGTAAAAACTATTCTTCTGGATATTCCTTCCCTTGGGAAACAGGTAAGTGAGAATTTTTAGTTCTTGCAAACTGCATTTCATAATTTACATGTACCGGGCTTATCCCTGTCATCTTCTAAGAAATGTTCTGATCTTGGGTTGAAAACATACACTTACAATTGATTCTGTGAAGTAGTTGGAGGAGCTAAGTAACTATATCTACAAATCATGTTCCAATTGCAACTTAGATTCGTCATCCCCTGTATCTATAATAATGGGATGAAAAAATGTCCCAATTATCAGTCAGTGGTTACCCCATCTGGAAATGACCCAACTTAATCTAATTTCACCAAACATAATGGTAACTTTTCAGTTAATTTTCATGATTTGTGCTAACATGGTTTAAATTCTTCTGGTTTATCACAGTTTAATTTTTGCTCGACGCGAAGGTTTTATTTGCAATTAAAAAGATTTTATTCGATATTATTTAAGTCTCCACGCACTCAAACGCGCTACACTAAATACCAACCATTGCATGATTAATAAATTAAATTTTAGGATGAATATTATCTGACCAAAATTGTAGGTGTTTTAATAATGGAGCCCTTGTAGTTATATGAGCCGGATCCTGTATAACTACTATATATTTTCCTCTGAACAGACATCTGGAGCTTCCAGCTACTCGAAATTTGTAAATCGCGAGATGAGCAAAGCGGAAGCACTACTGAAGGTGTGATTAAAGTAGCATTTTTTTAAAACTTAAAAAGTCATCTTTTAGATGTATTTTACGAGTCCCATGCACCATTCCTGTTTGTCGCACAGGTAATATTGTCCCCGGTTGACTCCGTGGCAGACACATATTGCGCCCTGTTACCTGAGGGAACACTTGCAGAGTTTCAGCGGATTCTGGATCTAAAGGTTCTTCAAGACTATCACTATCTAGTTATTTTTTGCTATGACTCGGCTGGAATTTCAAATACTTGTTATTTTTCGTAAAAGGTCATAATAAATAATTAGGTCTGTCATTTGACTGGATTATACATACCATTTTTTCTTTTGGGGATTAGACTTTGTCTGGGTCGTTGATCCCGCCATAAGGGAGTATGGCTATTCTCTTTGTTAATAGTTTACTTAAAAGTAAGCTTCTTGCTTGCAAACCATGCTCAATGGTGTCAGTGCGTGTGGTTAATGACCTGCCAGTGCCTATCTTTGGCAATTCAGATGGCCGTTTAATTGCAACGACTAATATCTGAATCTACAAAACAGCTTATGTTTTCAGCTTTTAAGATTTTCTTTATGTTTATTAAAAATTCTATCCTGGCACTCTTTGGCAGGGCCTCAAGAGGACTGACCAGCAAAGCATACTCGATGATTATAACAAACGTGGGGCTAGAAGCACTCAACCATCTATCAATTCAGTCATGCCTGCTGTCTCCAGCACGTCCATCGCACCAGTCCTAAGCAGTCCTGCCGCTCCTGGAATCATCTCATCAGGAGAGGAAGTGCTAGCAAGAGCAGCTGCACTTGGAAGAGGTTTTTCTGCAACTGGATTCAAGAAATTTCTAGCTTTAACTGAAGCTGCTAAGGATCGAAAAGACGGGACACTCAGGAAGTTCTTTGTTGGATGAAAATGTTTAGGTTAGTGAATGATATGAATGAAAGGTTGTTCATTTTCTTTCTTAGGAACCAATCTTTTGATTTCTACTCGACTTTTATCGCCCTCCGGGGGACAAGACATGGTATAGTTATGTTGATTCCTTTTAGAACTTTCTGATTTATAGGATCTTAGTTACCCGAGTATTTTGTACAAGGTGAGGTTTCTTTTGAATAGTAAATAAATAAAATCATTGTCTTTGTAATTTAGTTGTGATCTTTCCGTAAAAGTAGCTATAAAATGACAGAACAGAAAAAAAAACTAAAAATAAAAAATAAAAAATTGTGGAGCTCGACTACAAATTTATTGGGAATTTGTCTTTGTTTGTCGTGGAATGATACGAAACAACTGTATCGATAGAATTTTCGTATTAAAGGCCACCACTTTTCAATGATATTGGCTTTGCTTATAGATTGGAATTTGTGAATTTCAATTAGAAATTTTCTTTTGCCACCTTTTTGTTCAAAGGGGTGAAGGGAAGATTATACATCAATTTTTGCTGACAAGAAGAATCTAATTCTCTTTACGAACTCGTGTCAATAAATCAACAAGCTGTTTCTTTATAAGAAGCAAAAAGATTGTTCCAAAATAACCAGTCGTGGAAGATAAAGAGGCAACGAATCTGTTTTTCATATCATTTTTGCTTACTAGTCTCGTTATTGTAGTATTACAAACTATAATTTCAAATTTATCAAGAATAAAATGTAATTTATTGTTTGTATATATCAATTGAAAATGTATATGGGTAAACGAAGTGATGAGAAATTTATCTAATATTTAAGTTCTTTACAAGTTTGGTCATTGGCCCAAATTTCAACCGTGACAATCAATAGAAGTTTCTTATGAAGTCATAATTTCCCATTAATTCTAAACTTGGTCAAAGATTTAATTATTTAGAACTTGTTTGGTGCACATTTTGAGAGTAAGATATTAGAATTCAACATTAACCGGTGATATTTACACGATCCACTTAATAAGGTGAGGGCAATCCTTTCCTAACAAACTGGTTTTGTTAGGTTGAGTTATACCCAATATTCTTTCTAATATAAGAATGCATTTTTACCGTTAATGTGATGGGGAATATGTGGTTGAAAATGAAGGAAAAATTATTAATGTGATGGAAATATTATTTTACTGAAAAACACGTGATTGAAAATGAGTAAAAATAATGAGAATGAGAAAAATAATGTGATGCAAACCGGGGCATAAGAATAGTTTGCATTAAGTCTCAATGCATTAAATATAAGAAATTGGAGTAATGTTATTTATCATTTACAGTATTTTATACCAATTTAGGTTATAAGAATCAATTATCATACGTAACAATTTAAACGGGTGTTAACATCACATTTGACGCTAGATAGCATTATTTAACTAAATTATGGTATTGACAACAAGTTTAACACTATTTTCTTAGGCCCGATGTTGTGATTCGTTTGATCAGGTACTATATATCAAACATTTTTATATATTCGCTAAAACTTGGAGAAAAATTATCTTTAGGAGTTTTACCACATCCTATTTCATAAAGATTTTATTAACATTCATATTCAATAAAAGATAAATATAGGAAGCATGAATGCTAAAGATTTTGGAATTTTACAAAATGAAAATATTTTTATATAATTTATATCTCCCCCACCCCACTCCAAAAAAGAAAGAAAGAAAAACCCTCTAGTTCTAGGTTTGGTTTAGTAGCAAGTAATTAATGTCGGTTCTTATGGGTTGTTTGACAAGTTTTCGAATAAAATATTAATAGATTTTGGTTAAAGTTAATGTAAGGCGCAGTTGAATATATGATAAAAGTTATTGATTTCACGAAACATATGGTTAAAATTAAAATTTGACAAATTGAAATTTTAACAAAGTTTTATAAAACAGGCGTTTAATTTGAAATGCGTTTAATTTGAAATTGTCATAGGTAGGGGCCTTTAACAATGCATCCAAGTGGAAAAGGTTATTGTCTACACCTAGATGGAGATGAGGGCCTAAACCTAGCCCTCAAAATTCAAACGAAGCTTATGGCATTTCCACTTGGTTGGGGGTTATATGTAGAATGGTCTAGTGGACCTATGTAATTGGAGGTACTCCATAGCATTCAATATCCCCAAAGTCAAAGGTGAAAGATTCGTTCTTTTTGTCATTTAAGAGTAGTTTTGATATTTTAGAGTGCAATTAATTGGAGAAGATAATTTATATAATTATTAGAGTAATGTTATTCATCCTCAGTGGGGTTACAAACACAGTTTAGATGACTCTAATTGATAGGTTAAATGAAATATGAAATTAAATGACTTATTTAATTTCATCTATCATTTAATGCCACATTAACGCCACATAAACTGTGTTTGTAACCCCAGTGGGGATGAATATCATTACTCTATTTATTAATTGTGTAACGGTCTTCTTCAACTTGACATTCCGAATATACTATAAAAAAATAAATGAATCTTTAATTCAAGAGGTTCTCGACATAGATTTCGAGGGGTGAATAAATTGATGAGCCAACCAACACAAGTTATAAGATACTCAGATGCCGAGTGTCCTTGTTCGTATAAGATCTTTGCTCAAACTCAATAGTTCTTTGTTCAAACTATGCCCATGTTCGAGCTTCATTATAATTAGATTTTTGAGAAAAATGTATTTGGTAGTTAAAAACGAAAGAAAAATTTTGAATTTATGCGTAATATTATTTACCGAAGAATATGTGGTTTGAAAGAAGTGAGAGAATTATGTATTATCAAATTAATGGAGTCCAAACAAGGACTATATCAATTTCAAAGCTGGAGACGAGAGTGCAACAAACTTACAAGGTAGACAGAATATTAAGGAAAAATTGCTCTTTAAAAACACTTTCATGGCTGACAAGAATTCTTCCAACACATATCATTTTTAGAATACTAGGTGCAAGCAACGTGCAATGCACGTTTACTTAGTTTATATTTAATAGTTTTGTTTAAAAATTAATTTGTTATTACTAAATATCTAATTTTTTTGGTTAATTAAATAATTAATGATGTAATGTTTATGTAATTGATAAATAATTAAATAAAGTGCTTCTCTCTGTCATCTCCAACCCAAAATCACAAACAGAAAACTCAAGGTATGTTAAGAGATAAGAAGATGAGTTTACTTAGGTTCCGTTTGATTCTCATTAATGTAAAATGAGAATGAAAAATATAGTCGTTATTGGACCCCACACAAGAGATAGAAATACAAAATTGATAGATTGATGTGATGGATAATAATAATATTTTTCATTTTTATGGATTTTTGATGAGAAACAAACGGATGCTTAAACTTTTTGCATAACTTAAGTCTTTACTCTTTTTTAAGTAATAATGCAATTCATTTTATCGTTAAAGTATGATATATATTACGATAATATATGTATATCATGTGTTAGACTTAGTATTGGTAAGTGACAGGTAAATTTTAGAGGACGAAAATATTTTAAAGGAGTGAGAATGTAACACCCCGAAAATTTTCATAAAATATAATTCAATTTTTATATACTATATTTTAATATTTTGAAAGTTAGGGACTAAATGATACATTTATCAAATTATATTTTATTTGTTTCAAATATTTAGATATTGATGGAGTTATCGTATATATATGAATATTGGTCTCGTTGGATAAATCGTAATTAGATACAGAAATCAGATTCGAGAAAAAGTCGATTCGGATAAGTTAGTTCCAAAATATTTTAGTTTTAAAGAATTATCAAAAGCTAATTTATTTTTATTATTATTTAATTATAATTTTGAAAGTAAGGGGTGATGAAAAAAAAAATCCGTTAAAACAAGAAATTTCGTTAGTTTTTCCGTTAAACCAACATATTCTGTTTAATAGCCACTTTTTATATATAGAAAGATATATATATTGATGGTGAAAGCTTGATAAATCTTAAACACAAAACCTAATTGCAATACAACATCATTCATTCAACCATTTGCCAAATGGCAATGATAAAAAAAAGTGATTTTCACAATTATAATTAAACATGGGAGCTGCTTCTGAATGAACCAAGGGCTTTAACTGCTCCTGCTCTCAAAATAAACTGGTGGTAGAAGGCTGCAATGGCTGCACCAATGAAGGGTCCAACCCAGAAGATCCACTGAAGGACACGAAAGCAACTAGATAAATTATTACTTGTGATTTTGAATGGGGGTAAATAGTATTGAAAATCATATTTTTAGAGCTTTTGAAATATAACTATTTATTTTTTATTTTCTTTTTATAGTCGGTCTCAAGTTCGAATAAAGCAAAATATTTGTAGCAGGTTGACACTTAGTATAAAATTTGCTCACTTCTTATAACACGAGTTCAACTATACCTTTTGATCGGGCTCTTCCAGTAGTAGTAGCCATGAGCCGAATAGAGTAGTTGAAAAAATTCATAAAAATATTGGAAAATAAATCGTGTTTTTTTCATAGCTAGTATCATATTTGGATAAAAAACACGAGGGTTGGTACGTTGACAATGAACTTGAAATTTATCAATGCTCTTCGAGTAGAATTAGCAATAAATGAAATGGTGCAAAAACATGATTCATTAATTTAATCAACTCTAATTTATAATACTTTGGGAAAAATGCTAACCTGGTCATCCCAAGCCTTTTCCTGGTTGTAGATCACTGCAGCCCCTAAACTCCTAGCAGGGTTGATACCAGTACCAGTGATGGGGATGGTGGCCAAGTGAACCATGAAAACTGCAAATCCAATTGGAAGAGGTGCCAGTACCTAAGATTCAAGTCCACATACAAACATTGTCAATATTAAATATATATTACTTTTAAGAAAATTATTTTAATACTTATTCACTTATAAGTAAAAAAATTTAAGCTTAGCCTACACTTCTCAAAAGGAATTTTTTTTATAAAAAATAATAGGGAATTGTATATGTGAACTTACAGGAACATGGGAATCCCTGGCACTTCTCTTGGGATCGGTGGCAGAGAAAACTGTGTAAACAAGGACGAATGTTCCGATTATCTCAGCAGATAACCCGACGCCGATGCTGTAGCCGTCGGCGAGTCCATTGGCGCCACCACCATATTTCTTGTAATGTGATTTCTGGAAAGCCTTCACCAGCCCGACACCGCAAATGGCCCCCAAACACTGAGCTACCATGTACATAATGGCTCTGATCAGTGACACCTTTCGGGCCAAGAAAAGCCCGAATGTCACTGCTGGATTAATATGTCCTCCTGGGATGCACATGACACGACAAATTCCATTAAAATCAAACCGTACTTGTATGCATTTATGTGTGCGTATAAACAAAACTCACCGGAAATTCCAGCGGTGCAGTAGACAAGAACGAATATCATTCCACCAAAGGCCCATGCAATACCAAGAATTCCAACGCCACCGCACTGATCACCGCCGTGGCCGGCGGTGGTATCAATCTGGCTCTTGTACCCAATCACAGTCAAAACCGTAATGTAAAGGAAGAGCAAGGTGGCTATAAACTCAGCTATAACAGCTCTGTAAAATGACCACTTTGTAAGCTCCTCCGCGTCAATCAGCGGAGCTGGTGGTGGATCGTGGTAGTCCTTTGCCGTGAATGATCCATGCTCCACCACTCCAACGCCCTTTGCCATACTTTAGAAACCACAAAGAGAAATATGTATATATATTTTGTTTCTTGTATATGAGAGGCCAGTGAGCTTGTAATTGTCTCTGATTGGTGAGGATATATATACACATAAACACATATTTATATATAGACTATAGTGAGAGGGGAGGTGGGGGGTGGGGTGCCCATTTGCCGTCCTCTATTTCGCTTTCACCGACTCAACAGACACCGCCCCCGGCCCCACCACCCTCCACCATTTTCTTCCTTTCAATAACGGCTAGTCTATGCATGCTGACGTTGGAAAAATAAAATTAAAAATCCTTTCACTATAATCTATTTTTTGGTGAACACTTTAACCAACGGAAATATAGTTGTTTAAAAAATTGGAAAGGTGGCAAAGTTGGTAGACACAAATTCAAACATCTTTGAATTATGCAATTTGATTAGCTGTTTGAATACTATTTTAACGTTTAGAAGAGAAAAATAATAATTAAACAAATTAAGACCGTGTTTGGAGCTCATTCTTGCACAAAAAGAACACATTATTTGATCGTTACACTCCAAATTCAGCCACCATTTTTTATCGTTTGTCTCACAGGTGGGTCTTACTTTCTCAACCAACGGTCATTTTTTTCCTACTTTGCAGTTGAAGAATGAGTTTCAAACAAAGGCTAAAGAGTAAAAAGTATTACTTTTTCTTATTTCAAGTCCAAGTAGAGTAAAAAATCAACGACACGATTAGTATGGTTAATTCAATAAGACGATGCACAAATATATATAACATATCAATCTTCTTTAATCACGTTCATTCCTCCTCCGACCCTATCCTCGGAATATTTCATAATTATTGCAACAATTAAACAAGACCAAAAAAAAAAAAAAAAACATTTTGGACCAAGTAAATGATTATACAACTCATTTATCAAATTGTAGCACCCACTTTTTATTCTATCGGCCCTAATCATTTTTCTTGTGTCCATTCATCACGGGGTAGGAATAATGAGATTTTGCATTGGCCACACTTTTTATTCAATTTGAAATTTTTAAATTTCTTGTAATCCAAAATTATATTAATCAAATATCATTCGCGACTCAATATTTTATTTTATCATCGACATAATTGTGACATTTTGCTGCAGAAAGATGCAAGTATCGAGAGAAGACACGTGGACAACTATGAGCCATTCATTAGTAAGCACATGGTTAATTTGGATGGTTCTCAAGAAATATTACAGCTTGTGAATGACTGGCGACCTGGCCTTTGTTTGAGGTGAGGTTCTATAATTTGATAATTATCTTTGTTCTCCTCTCCCTTCCCTGGTAGTTAGGATAGAGTTCTATTTTCTTGCTCTTTTCTTTGATAGACATCGTTCGGTTCTCGATCTCATCTGATAGAAAACGTAGACAATTTCTGTCATATCGTTGGTCGTGCTTTCCGAACAATTCGACGATTTTGTAACTAATGATAAAAAGTAATCTTTATAAAATATCGAGAATTTTCTCATAACTGTTCGATCGTCAATAGCATGGTCGGCTCTCACAAGCTAATTTTAAATTAAAATATAAAAAATTCACTTAAAAAAAAAATCTAAACTCAATTAGGTAGGTAGGAAATAAAGTTTCTAAAGGCGCCGATGAGATTAAAATATAATCTATTATTCTTGGATCTAACACTTGATATATAAGCTGCTTTACATCAAAAGGCACCAAATAGTGTCTAATAAAGTTGGGACATTTTATTTACTCTTCTTGATTCAAGAGCAAAATGGATTTGTGTAATCAGCACACTTCTGCCAATTATGATTTACAATTTTTTTTATTTTTTTTTATTTTTATCTACTGAAAATATCGGCTTTAGGGGTTCCCATTAAGCACAATTGGAAACTAGGCTAGGTGCAAGAGACTTTTTGTTTTCTTGGTTTGTTAGGGTGGCATTTCACCATCTTTTTTGGGTTGAGTCTCTTTGTCTCTTTGTTTTCTTGTGGAAGAAAAGAATGAAGAAGACTTGATCTTGGGAAATAGTATATTAATTTTCTTATTGTAATTAATTATGAATTTATGAAATAGGTACTATGCATCAAATTTTGAGATGTTTTTATAGGCGTTAAAGTTTAATACGAGGAGCAACGATAAATTTCATGGGTAAAACATAGCAAAATTACAAGAATTGACGAGTCGATCAGTATGGTCGTATACATGATCAAGAGGCGAGGTCAATGGGGTCCCTTCTCACTTACAACCAGTAAGTAGAGCATAAGAAAGGACAACAAAACTCAAAATCGGTCGCCCCCACAAGGCCAAAATAGCCCTTTAAAACGTAATGAATCCTGAATGACTATTTCTACATCTACACGACGAAAGACACCCACGATACGATCACTTGTTAATGATAGATCAAATTGAATAGACTCGCACTCCAAGACATCATCTACTTAACATCCATTCGATGGATCCATTTCTATTATTTCATATCCTCTTTTCGAATAATTTTGCTTATTATACTTGTTGCTAGCTATAACATTATTCTCAAGTGAAGTGAGTGGTTATAGAATGCTCAACCCTCAATGTCTAGTCGCCTATGTAATTGGTGAACCAAAATCAAAGGTCGAGGGAGCTTTTTTCTCATTTAAGAGAATGTTTCGATGGTTTGAACTAGACAAAATTGGATAAGAGTATTTAAAGGGCGTGTGACATAAAATTTGTACTAATTATTATGTTTACTTTTATTCAACTCAACATAGTGAACATATCATATAAAATTATTCAATCTAAAACTAGACAAATGTGCATGTTTGGACTTCACAAGGTTGTATCAACTTGTTTTAAAAACGTATTTTCTCTTATATTTAAGTTTGATTTTATTCGATAATTCCATTCAATTTCATCATTTTAACTTATGAAAATGGATGATGTTAAATAAATGATGATTGTCATTTATTTCGTTTAAAGATACACCCGCTCCATATCAGCAACTAACAACCACACACGATGCTCGTAATTTGCTGACTATCACGTCATTTATTTTTGTCAATGAAATTGCACAGGATTACCTTATTTACCCCTGTCTGGGAACGATTTTAATAATTGAAAAATGGCTCTTTTTTTTTTTTTTAACGTTTATGTGGGCAACGGTAATAATTTCAAAGGAAGCTGCAGAATTTGTGTCACGCGTGTCAGAATCTAAAGGATAAAAAATCAATCTCTTCTCCAAAAGCTGTGCCAGACAGCCTCTTAATATCGAATTAAAGTGAAATAACCTACTTTTAACTAATTTGAAGTACAGTTACTTGCCACTAGATTTAAAGTATAGTTACCGTGAATAGAATTTACTCTATACTATATCACACTCGAGCACATGCTTCCTATGTCAAAACTATTTTCGACATAATAGTGCAGCAAACAAACAAATTAGGTAGACAGAATATTAAAAAAAAATGTTGCTCTTAAAAATGATTTAGATCACACAATCAAGCATATCTACTACTACTAGAATTCTTCCATCACCCATGACTTTCAAGAATAAATTTGATGGTGAAAGCTCGAACACAAATTGCAGTACAGCATTATTCATTCAAATAAAATAAGAAGTTTCTCATCAAACATGGGAGCTGCTTCCATATGAACCAAAGGCTTTAGCTCTCAAAATACACTGGTGATACAAGGCTGCCATGGCTGCACCAATGAAGGGTCCAACCCAGAATATCCACTGGAACAAAAGTAAACAAATAAATTATTACTTGTTGGGTAAATAATGTTTAAAATTATATATTTTATAACTATTAGGAATATTACTCATATTGTATTTGGTTCATAGTCATCCCAACTAGTTTTGGGATATATAACTATTTTTTTCATAGTGAATCTCAATTTGGTATTTTCTCCGTTTCATAAAGATACGCATATAGGTTGCTTTCCTTATTGAAAATATAGATATTTTTTAATATACCTCTTATTATCAACAAATATAGACTAATCCTATTTAAACCATTATTTAATGTAGGGGCATAGTAGAAAAAAATTATATTTTCAACTATATTAATTATATTTTCTTAATCTGTGTAAAAACAAGAACGATCTTATCTTTATATGATGGATGTAGTAACATGAATCCTACTAGACATTTCATTTGGGCTATTTCGGTAGAATTAGCAATAAAGGAGCAAAATACTAATAGGGACTCGTATAACTTTTAACTACTGCGACGTTTTTCATAGTCAATTTATGTTTCGAATAAATAAATAGGAGTAATTGAAATAAAAATTTTCCGTGACGTGAATCTTACTAATCATTTTTTTTTTTTTCATTTGGACTCTCCAATAGAATTAACGATAAATTGAATAGAGTAGCGAAAAAATATTCAAGTACTATATCCAAATTTTATCGAAATGTATAGTTTGTTATAAATCTTTTAGTGTATGTTAACCTGATCATCCCAAGCCTTTTTCTGATTGTAGATCACTGCTGGTCCAAGGCTCCTAGCTGGATTGATACTAGTACCAGTGATAGGGATGGTGGCCAAGTGAACCATAAAAACTGCAAATCCAATTGAGAGAGGTGCCAAAACCTATGATTCAAGTTCAAATACAAACAATATATATATATATATCAATATTCGCTTGTCAAGTACTCAAGTTCGATTTTACACTCGATCAAGATGAATCTTATCGAAAAAAAAATTGAAACTCTATATTGATGTAATAATGATGCATGGACATCAAGGTTTTACAGTACAACATGCATGGTATCATTATTGAACCACCAAGTTTTTGCAGTTCCACATTTATGTATCATATATAATTAATGCATGGTATTCACCTACCAAGTGTTTAATTGAAAAACATTCTCTAAATTTACTTATTTAATTATAAGTAGATTTTCAAGCCTGGTCAAAAATAGAGAATTGTATATTTGTACTTACGGGGACATGGGTATCCCTGGCTTTTCTCTTGGGATCAGTGGCAGTGAAAACTGTGTAGACAAGAACGAATGTTCCGATGATCTCTGCTGCCAATCCGCCGCCGGCGCTGTAGCCATCGGCGAGCTGATTTGCGCCGCCGCCATATTTCTTGTAGTTTGACTTATGTAACGCCTTCACCAGCGCGACGCCACAAATGGCCCCCAAACACTGAGCCACCATATATATAACGGCTCTGATCATTGACACCTTGCGGGCCAAGAAAAGCCCGAATGTCACTGCTGGATTAATGTGTCCCTCTGAGAGTCACATGACATGACATGCCATTAAAATCAAACCATACACGTATGCATGTATGTGTGTGTGTATAAACAGAACTCACCAGAAATTCCAGCAGTGCAGTAGACAAGAACGAAGATCATACCGCCAAAGGCCCATGCAATTCCAAGTATTCCAACGCCACCGCACTGATTACCGCCGTGGCCAGCGGTTGTATCGGTCTGGCTCTTGTACCCTATCACAGTCAAAACCGTAATGTAAAGGAAGAGCAAGGTGGCTATAAACTCAGCTATAACAGCTCTATAAAATGACCACATTGTAAGCTCCGTCGAGCCAATCAGCGGCACCGGTGGTGGATCGAGGTATTCCTTCTTCATTCCAATACGGTTTTCCATAACAAACTACAGAAAAAAAAAATTGTATGTATTTGTTTCTTGTATATGAGATGATAGGGAGCTTGTACGTAATTGTGTTGAGTGATGAAGGATATGGACCTATATATAAGTGTATGTAGTGTAGTGGTGGGGTGGGGTTTTGGGCGTTTGGAGTGCGAATTAGCCCGTCCATGCTATCAAGTAAAGAATCCTTTTGTGATTATAATTTTCGAATTATAAGTAAAGAATCCCTTTTTTTAATATTATCTTCGAATTATAAGTAAAGAATAGTTTTAGAGCATGCACGTTTCACGTTTATGAGTAATAAGTCCTTTTTTAAGTAGATTATGTCATTGAGGTGTTAAAATATTGAAAAAAATCCATTTGTACAGTCATTAGCGGGGTGTAAATTTACACCTCACTAATGATTGTACGTGTAGCATCTCTGTAAAATATTTGAGTGATTATAAATATTCTCGTACTTTTAAAACTTTTTTTTTTTTACATATTCGGCCTATGTTTGGTACACATTCTTTCAAAACTTATTTTTAATCACACATTTTTCAATAAAATAATATTTACATTACATCAGTAAATTTTTCTTACTTTTTAACCACATATTTCTCATTATATCACTATTTAAAGTACATTTTTTCCTCAATAATATCAATTAAATACACCCTCATTTTGAACCATTCATTTACATAATAAAATATTTTATACGTAAATCCAAAATTCTTACCATCTTTTCAATCACATTCTTCTAAAAAATACTATTCAAAACTTTTTTTTTCTTTAAATGAATAGCCACCATATAGGGGCTTAGCAATATTATTAAACCTCTCTTTTGGACAAATTTATTGACATCACCGTCACATCCAAAAATTTTATGCACTAGAATTTAAACAATGCAACGATGACCTAGCCGCGCCACAAGACTCTTGCTAACCACCATTGAGCTAAATAGTATGGACCATGCTACAAGTACATAACTATTTACATAATACATTACATAATTGACATGTGGCGCGCATCCGTCGATAGTCTACAATTTTTTACTTTTCCACACTTCACATTTACGGCCGGATTTCTTCCACATGAGTTTATGTAATCCATTATGTACATGATGTACATGGAGATTTATCCAAATAGTATTATTCTTAAATATTTGGATCTTATACACATAGAGTTTGTTTGGTATAACTTATTTGAAAATTATTTTTTTTCAAACTCATTTTCAACTACATATTTCCCCAATAAAATAATTTTCTATCTAATATAACATCACTAGTGTTACACGCCAAATTAAGTTGCACTAAGTGACATTAATTAAGAGACACAATTAATTGAATTATATAATTTCACATTTAATTAAGTCAATGACGTAACGTCATCTAGACTGATGTTTTAGCACTTGTGTTGCTAGATAACTTTATTATTTCGCACCTAGCTCCATAAAATTTTCCTATTTTTTAACCTAACGTTCTTCAGAAATTATTTTTTTTCAATTCAAATAAATTATTATTATTCAATTCAAATAAATAATAATAATTTTCCTTACACTACGAAATATGTGTATAAAAATTATATTTGACAAATTTAAATTATAATTTAAGCTTTGCTAAACATGCACTAACTTTAAATTAATAATTAACATCACTTAAATAATAAAATTTATTAGCCCGACTCACGCCAGTGTACTAAATTAATAATCTCGTTAAATGCATAAAATATGATTTTATTTAAAATCCTTTAGGATCCAATGAAAGTATAAAACAAAAATTGGTTAAATACATAAAATTTTATAATATATATCAAGGAAAATTTTACTTGGGAACCTTTTTTTTTTTCCTTTTCTTTTTACTCAATCGAATGGTGATAAAAATGTCTACTCCTATTACCCACAAAAGAAAAAGAACATTAATGACATAATCGAACAATATAATGCACAAATATGTAATAAATTTATCTTAATTCATCATGATTATTCATCCTCGACCCCATGTACGGAATATTTCATAATTAGTGCAACAATCGAACGAGACTCAAAATTCATTTTGGACAGTTATGATTATACAACTCACTCGACAAATTCTAGCCCCCACCTTTTATTTTATTCAGTTTTGATCTGTATTTTGTGATCATTCTTCACGGGGTCTCGTGGATATATAATTGAAAGTTAAAGAATTGGTAATAAATAAATTTAATCTAATTATTTGTTTTTAAATCCTAGTTGCTTATCACGATTTTCTCGAGGAGAAAATATAATATTCAAATTAAATCACCAAGATGATTATTAGAAGATAGTGCAACTATGCACATAATTCTTGAAAACAAAATACAGTTCTCGAATTTAACATTAGCAGAAAATAATATTAATTCAATATTATAGGTGCATCTAATATCATCAGAAGTTCCGAAAGAGCTAACATTATCTTATCGAATGATACAAAACCAGGGGTGGAGCTAGGGGGGGGGGGGTCCTAGGACCAGGACCCCCCCCCCCCCCCTCCAAATTTTTGACAATTTTTTTTTTATTATTTCTAAATTTTATTTTTTTGGTTCTTTTTGCATTTATCATTACCATTTTATCCTCAAATTGAATAAAAATTTTAAACCCTACCAATTTCATTTTTCGTTTCTGTTTTCAAAGTATGAGAACTCAAAAGAAACACTTGTAATAAGGTATGATTTTGCTAAATTAAATATTGGTACTTTCTTTTATATTTTTTTTATTTTTATGTTAATAAGGTATCCAAAAAATAAATAAAATTCGTGGGCGCTGCCCCCGAACCCCCGTGGCTCCCCACCCCTTCATCTCTTATCTTTAATTCTGGGACCCCCAACTTCAAACGGCTGGCTCCGCCCTTGTACAAAACCATATGTTAAAGATGCACTTTATTCTAACAAATTTAGAAGAAATTTGCTCAAATTTAAAGATGGAATCATATTGAAACGATGAATGAAATAATAAACTTATGGTTATAAGCCAAAATTTCGTAGTCTTGGGCATTTTGGTTGCTCAACTACGCCTAACTCCGATGGTTCGGAAAATATAGGGTTTGAATCTCCTATATAAAATATCTTGATACTTGGTGGGAGATGTTACGACATTTTTTCTCAATAGATAAAGGAAAAAAATAGCTGAAATAAAATTGCATAAAATGCATCATAATTATAATTGCACAAGGCGGTGTGACTAGAAGTTCAAAATGCAATATCAAATCCAATTGTCATATGACTTACTGTAATATGAATAATGCTATTTGTACATAATGACGTTAACATTTAACCGTGGAGATTAAAATCAAATTTTTAATAATTTTTATTAGGATTAATGTCGTACTGATTGACATCCTACTTTGACCCTCATCATTTGAGGTTGGGACCGGTGATGAAAATTCGGGCTGATCACAAAGAATTATTTATGTATCAAACTCTAAATTTAGGGACAAGATTGTTGCTTCATTGAACCTTTACCATATTTTTTGTCGGATTAATCTATACCTATATAATCATTTACCTAAAGGCCAAGTGGCGGCCCCCTATTGGAGGGGCGATTGGCCGTAGGTATAGCATGATCCATTTTTCTCACATGAAGAAACTCAAGTCGGAGCATGGAAAGTTCAGCTCAGGAACATATACTATTGATATGGTATACTTTTTCTTCTGTTTCCACTCTACTCTAGCTAATAAAATGGATAATTGGAATACATCGACACTTTTATCATGTATTTAAGAAAAATAGATAATGGAGGCATTGATTGCTCTATGTCTATGTTGTCTAAAAGTGGAGTACGCATCGATCCCTTATGTCGCTTCGAGCTTCTGATGAGATAATTGTGCCATGCAGTCCCTTGTATTCCTTTCTGCAATTTTCCTGCCAATCATTCTATTTATCCTTATATCATGGCTAATATTTTCATAATTTCACGTACCTATATATTGTATAGTTACCTTTGGAGCTCTTTTCAATTTTTCTTCCTATAATATATATGCAAATTGTTTGGTTGAATAGTTCTTTGGCTATGTGGGACCCCCAAGCATTGATTAAGCACATATAAGTAAAGAATCATGCTACTCGTACAAATTAATTTGACAACTATCTTTACAAAACGCCACATTCTCTAATCCAATTTTCTTTTCATATCTACCTATATAGGTATGTATTCTTGGAGTATATATCACCGTTTTGACGAAGTCCATTGTGAATTTCTGTGTTTGAAGGTGTAGGGATTAAGAAGAGCAATTAACCAGGCTCAAGCCCGCACCACCCGGCCCAAGTGAGGTTCCAACCCAAAACCAATTGGTAATGAGTGGAGTAGCCCACTTGGGTTATATGGTGAATTTCTTTTCTTCTCCCAACCGATGTGGGACTTCTTGTTTGCTCCCAACAATCCTCCCCTCAAACGAATGACCACATCATTGTGTCCTCCCCTCAAACGATAATTCATCCGCCAATCATCTTGTACCGCCGTTATTACCGCAAACGGGACCCGCCGCCTAACCACCAATGTCAGGAAGACTTTCGACACAAGGCACCTCAAATGGGAATGATTTTTAGTCCGATCGCCACCGCACTTTCTACTGCGTTCCTCCGACCCTGAGCTCTGATACCAGTCGTAGGGATTAAGAGGAGCAATTAACCAGGCTCAAGCCCACACCACCCGGCCCAAGTGAGGTTCCAACCCAAAACCAATTGGTAATGGGTGGAGTAGCCCACTTGGGTTATATAGTGGATTTCTTTTCTTCTCCCAACCGATGTGGGACTTCTTGTTTGCTCCCAACAGAAGGTTGTGATGATTTTGAAGATATAGAATCTAAATATAGATGTCGTTACATCACCCTTACACTTACAGTGAATATGAAATGTTCAAGTCCAGAATAAAAAATATAAAGAGAAAAGAGAGAAAAAAAAAAGGTAAATTCAAATGAACTTATAAATATCTTCCACGTTTAAAAATTAACCCTTTTTTGGTTGTGGATCACTACAGCTCCAAGCCTGTATTCGTGGCCTTAAATCATGATATTTTATTATCTTTTGGATTAAATCCTACCTAATTTATGTTATATTGTGTTTTTGTAGATAAAATTTTATGTTTAATGAAGAATTGGAGAAAAGAATGCAAAAGTGACGAAAAATGGCAAAATCCAAAGATGAAACTTTGGAGAGAAATTTCACATTAAACGAGTTCGAGTTAAATGAGTCTCAATAGATTTGCATTGAAAATTTTAATATCTAAATTATATATATATATATATATATATATATATATATATATATATATATATATATATATATCTTTTATATATAAAGTGGCTATCTAACGGAATTTTGTTGTTTTAACGGAAAAACTAACGGAATTTCTTGATTTAACGGAAAAACTAACGGAAATTTTTTAATTTAAAAATATTTTAACTCCATAATTGGGCTTCAAAATTTACAATTCTAAAGCCCATGTAGAAGTATTGGATGGCATGCTCATTTTATAGATACACTTCTCTCCAAAGGTTTCATAAACTTCCAATGTGGGATTGTGCATTTTATATATGCTCTTAACTCCAATAGTTTTATAAATTTCCAATGTGGGATAGTGACAAAAAAAATATATGTTAAAATGCTCATCAAAATCATTTTCAAATGTATGTCTAATTGACTAATTTGATTTTGAATTACAACTAATTAAATTGTAATATTCACTTTCATTCTTTCATTTATTTAATTTTCAAATTTAATTTAAATTTGCACTTGATTATTAATATATTAATGTTAGATATTATTTTTTATAAGTTTAAAATATTTTAATTTAACAAAGTAAACTATTTTAACATATTTATTTTTAATTTTTAGTGTTGGGACTAATTGTAGGATATATAATGAATCTAATTAGTAAAGATAGATTTACTTTAAATTATTTTTTATGTATTTATTGCATTCGGTTCGACCCCAGTTGAATTCTCACAAACTTCACGTCGAAATCATTCTCGATTGTGAATCAAAATCCTTCATCTCCATTTTTAGATATCGGAATTATCAAATCCGCAAACTTTTCATATAAATCCTATGATTAATGCTCATGTTTAGTTCCTTAATTAATAAAAAAAATTAAAATTCTCCTAACAATATTTAGCAATATTATAGTATTATATTAAATGTTTAGTAAGTATTATTTTTAAATATTAGATGATTTTATGATATAGTAAAAAATCTATTTTTTTATAATATAGAAAAAAACTATTTTTTAAAATAAAAATATATTTAATGTCTTAAAATAATTAAAATAATATTAAAAATACGAAACGTATTATGACGCTTATTTTTCGTATTGACATGCCTAAACTTGTGATTCTTGATTCTCAATATCGACGTCTCGCAATGCATTACGCCTTTCAGAACATTATTAATAAATGAATGGAAAATGCAAAAAACTTTGTACTACTACATTTTAGTCACTAAGAAAAAATGAAACTAAAAAAACAAAATGGATGTGAATATTATTAATTTAAAAATGCTAATAGTTTATTTGGTAAGGTACATTGAACTTAATGAAGAAAAAATATTTATTTATTTAGTTTTGTATTATAATATTATCTATTATTTTATTATGTATAAAAAGTTTATGATTAAATACAAAATTTAATATAATAAAATAGTACGAAACACAAACTTAAACATTTTAATTTAGAATTTAACACTATTCAAATTAAAATTAATATATCACAATGTGTAATTATTTATTAATTACATAAACATTACATCATTAATTATTTAATGAACCAAAAAAATTATATATAACTAAGCAAACGTGCATTGCACGTTGCTTAAACCTAGTATATATATATATACGATAAAGAGGAGGGGACGCACAAAAAAGAAAAGAGGCAAAAGGAGAAAAGAATAAAAAAGACGGAAAACAGAGGGAAAAAAGGTGGGAGAAGAGAATTGCGGTGCTGGCACTAGGAAAGAAGAAAAGAAGGGAGAAACAGAGGGGAAGAAAGAAAAAGACGCACAAAAACAAAAGAGAAAGAGAAAGAGGAGTGAAAATGACATGCGCAAAGAAGAGAGAGATAGAAAATTGAAAACACCAAAAAATTTCAGATTTCGTCAATTTTTTGTGATATTTTTCTACTTTTGCGCGTTTTTATTTTTTTAGGATGAATAACTAATTTTTATATCATGGAAAACAATTTAGTCGACTTGTAATCGTTTATTTTTTATTCAAGATTGATGTGATTTATTTATTTATGTGTTGATTTTATTATGAGTTAATGCATTAAATCACATGATCAATAATTTGATAATTATGTGAGTCTCTTACAAATCGGGAGGTGGGTTTGAGATTTAGACCATATAATAAAATTCGGTAAATTGGTATAACGTGTAGAAATATTTATATTAATTATTGCGATCATCATATGAATTCTTAGAACTAGTGTTTCGTTTAACTAAGATTGATTCACATAGAGATATAGAATTGAATTAGCTAAATAGGTTTAGTGAAAACTCGAGAGGAGTAAATTGAATACAATATAAGAATTCGATCGAACACTACATTACACTCTTGAATCTTGAATTAAGAATAAATATGATCAATAGAAGAAATTGTTATGCCATAATATTCATCACATATTTGTTTCTCCAATTATCCGTTGTTTGCAACCTTTTTATATTTTTAATTAGTTAAAAGTAGTTAAAAAATCACAGTCATCATAAATATTTACTTGCTTTTGTCAAATAAGAGTTAGAAAAATCTAATTAAGGTCTAGAGTATAGTCCTGGTGGGAACGATAATCCGAACTCAGATGTCCACTATACTGCTTGTTATGATATCGTACACTTGCAATATAAAAAATGCAATAAATTTTCGGCATCGTTGTCGGAAACTATTTACTTTTAGTTTTAATTTATTTTATTTTTAATTGTTATTTGATTTGATTTGATTTTACTTTCTTTTCTAAAAAAAAAAAAAGCAACGAAAAAAAAGAGTATTCGTTGTATGCTCCGTACTCAAAGCGATGATCTTGAACCGTTTGATTCGGAAATAGAATGTACTTTTGGACGAAGACGCAAGGAATACAAACAAAAACAACAACATCAAATGACTGACGGTTAAAATATTCATATTCCTATTCAGCCAATTGGACAAGTGGTTGCAAGAGTAGCGGCGGCACCGGATCAGCAGCGGAGCGAATGTAAATAAACGATGGAGACTTGCCCGTCTCAATGTTCTTGACGCCAATAGCAACGCCTGTGCATTCCAATATTGTGTATCCAGATTTCGGGGTAAATAATTTTCAGATAATGGCAGAGTAGATCAATTTGATGAGCAACACTCTCCAATTCTACTGGTTACCTCATGAAAATCCGAACACACATATTTTCAGATTTCTCAGAAATTGTTAGAACTTCCATGCTTCAGGAATTAATGAATATGTTATTAAGTTGCGACTATTTGCATATACACTGAGAGATTATGCATTGGAGTGGTTAGACGCCGAACCTCATGGAAGCATTACTACATGGGAAGAACTGGCCAGAAAATTATGTAATAAATTCTTGACACAGGCGAATGTAGCTAAAATCAGATTGAAAATTCAAACTTTCCAACAAAAAGATGGAGAGAGCTATCACAAGGCATGAAATAGATTCAAAAAGTTGATGCGAAAGTGTCCAAATCATGGAATCACGATTGGTAATCAAGTGCAGTACTTCTACACCGGACTCTCACCACTGTCAAAATCTCAGGCGTATTCCTCTTCTGGTGAATCGATCATAGGAAAATCGGTACAACAAACCTTGGATTTATTTGAGTTAATTACCACTACACATTCAATGTTTTCATCAGAAATAGTGGTACCACCGAGAGCATCTGAGGTGTATGAATTAGATAGTATAGCATCTACGAACGCGCATATAGCAGCTTTGACAAAGCAGGTAGAGCTATTGGTGAAATTACAAATGAGAGGAGCACATGCAGTGATGAGTGGTCTATCATGTGAAAATTGTGGAGCTAACCATTTAATAGAAAATTGTATGTTTGGGCTTTCTCGAGGAACAAGTCAACCCATAATCGCAAACATATAACCCAGGATGGAGACAATACCCGAATTTTAGATGGTCAGATAATCAACAAGGAAATGTTTCAAATAATGCTCAGCAGGAGAACAAACCAAGTTTGGGGAAGATGTTTCATCAATATGTGTAGAAAACAGACAAAGTATTCCAACAGATTGATACTAATTTTCAAAATCAACAAGCATTTATCAAGAAGTTGTAGACACGGATTGGTCAGATAGCTCAACAACTTGCAGAACGTCTACAAGAATCATTGCCAAGCAATAAAATGACAAATCTTAAAGAGCAAGTGATGGCAACAAAGGTAGTGGAAAACGATCCACCTAGGACTCTTGTAAAAGTTAAAGCATATGTACATCCACTTCCATTCTCCCAAAGACTTGGAAAAAAGTCGATGAAGGAAAATATTCATGCTATAGCTACAAGGAGTGGGGTACAATTACAAGATATTATTGTGAAATGACCAGAAAAAAAAGAGGACCAAGAAGATGTTGATGAAACTATAATGGAAGAAAAATCTACACCTGCCTCAATTGAGAATGAAGAAAGTACAGAGGCATCCGCTGTCATGGCACCAAGTCTAATCAAGGCTTACGCGCCTCCCATTCCTTTTCCTCAAAGGCTCAAGAGGAACAAATAAGACACAAAATTTGAAAATTTTCTTGATGTTCTCAAGAAGCTCTAGATCAATATTCCGTTGATTGATGCAATATTACAAATTTCAAGCTACACAAATTTTTTTAATGAAATGTTGACAAAAAAAAGAAAGTTTCAGGAGTTTGAAATTGTGGTATTAACGGAGGAAAGTAGTGCAAAACAAATTGTCTCCCAAGTTGAAAGATCCAAAGAGTTTTACCTTACCTATTTCAATTGGAAATTATTGTGCTATTAATGCATTGTGTGACACGGGTGCTAGTATAAATCTAATGTCATATTCTGTTTATAGGAAATTGAGATTGGGTGAAATCAAATCAACATCAATAAAACTACAACAAGTTGATACAATAATTTCAAAGTCACGTGGCAAAGTTGAGGATGTGCTCATAAAAGTAGGAAATTTAATATTTTCGATAGAATTCATTGTGTTGGACATACCAGAAGATCGAGACATTCCAATTATATTAGATCGGTCATTCTTAGCAACGGGTCGAACTCTAATTGACATGGAGAATGGTGAGCTAATATTGAGGGTGAAGGACAAACAAGAGATATTTATTATTTATACCTCACTTGAGAAACCTTCCAACAATAATAATTGTTGTAGAATTGACAAAGAAGAGCCATCTAATTAATGAAGTTGTCAAAATAGAAAATCAAATTTTGGTGGACTTTTTGATAGAGATGAAAATGGAAATATCAAAATATGGAGAGCAAAATAGAGGTGCATAAATGAAAATTGCACAAAGTGAAAAGATGTCATAACTTGGTCTAAGCCACCATGATCAAACAAGGTACAAAGTCAAGCTAATAACGTTAAAAATGCACTTCTTGGAAGGCAACCTAAACTTTTTTCCTTTTTATTTATTTTGTTTTTGAGTTTTAGGATAATTTAATTTATTTTAAGTTTATTTGTGACCCTTACCCATATCTCTTTTCTCCTTAGAACTTTGTTTTGTTAGTTGGTTTATTAGATGTTAGAGTTAAGTAATACTTGTTCTAGTTATTTAATCTTAATGTTTTATTTGATTTTTCAGGAAGATGACGTCGCAGAAAATTAAATCCAAAATTGAAATAGGAGCCAAAGGGAGCAATAGGAAAGTTAGTCATTGAATTACACGTCTTATCAGAGGAGTCTTATTTTCACTTTATTCCCTACTCCTTTATATGCGGATTTAGAATTGAAGATATTGAGGATAATTCTAGTTTAAATTTGGGGACGGAAAACATGGAGTTTTCATTTTTTATGTATTTTTTTGTGCTTTTATTTCTTTATAAAAAAAAAGTTTGAAAATTTGAAAAAGTAAATAAATATTTTCTTTTTATGTGCTTTTGTAAGTTAGTTGGCCAGTTGACGATGACGAATATATTGAATTATTAATTGATTTATGAATGGTGAATAAGTTGAATGTTTAGATTAATTTTTACTTTTCCATGTGAAATTTGATATATATAGAACACACGAATTAAGTTAAGCATTGTGTATGAATAAGTTGATTTCATAATTGAATATGTTGAAATAGTGAACCATAAATGCTAAATCCAAAATCACTAAATTTTACATTCTTGAACCAAATGATGAACATTGCATTGGTCAATGCATTAAAAATATTTTATTAGAAAAAAATTATTCGTAGCTTTTATGACTCGAGCAATTAAGCATGTAAGTGTCTTTAAAATTTGGTGCCCTATAGTCATCTGATTTGAGAGTTATCGACTGAAAGCTTATTATATGATCATTTAGAAAGTTGAAGAGAGAAAATGTTTCAAATAAAGAAAAGAATTATCATAAAAAAAACATTGAAAAAAATCAAAAAAAACAGGTGCATGAAATAGAAGCCGCACCAAATGCCTTGATTATGTTACAAACACCCGTCTAAGAAAATTTGGCTTTTAATAAGAGATTGTTAGCCGAATTAAGTCATAGAGATTGAAGTAATCAAACTTAATGAAGAATACTTGTTTATTGAAATGTTGAATTGCGATTTGTGAAATTTTGTCAAACTAGAGAGACGAGGATAGTAAAAACTAAAAAAAAAAAAAAAATCCAACATTAGTTCACATACTGGAAAAGAGTGAAAAGAATAAATTTGTGGGTGTGTGAATCTTACGAGTGATGAAATAACATATTTCACCATTGAGGGTCGAGAATTAAAACAATTTATGAATTCATAATGTTATGTTTAATTCTTCACACATACACACATACATGTTGATTTTACAATGGAAAAGTGGATTTTAATTTTTGTATTGTGATTTTGAAATTGTGCATATATTTGTTACTATGATTTCAATGCAGAGATAAAAAGTCAGGTTAGCTAACTAAATCGTGTTGTTTTACTTGATTGACTAACCACCAATTATGTAATTAGCGTTGTTTGTTTTGTGTGTTTGTTATATTTTAATTTTGTTTGAGGACAAACAAAGATTCAAGTTTAGGAGTGTGATAAATGTAGTTTAACACTTATTCGTGGCCCTAAATCATGATATTTTATTATCTTTTGGATTAAATTATACCTAATTTATGTTATATTGTATTTTGTAGGTAAAATTTTATGTTTAATGAAGAATTGGAGAAAAGAATATAAAAGTGACGAAAAATGACAAAATTCAAAGATGAAACATTAGAGAGAAATTTCATATTAATGAGTTAGAGTTAAATGGGTCTCAATAGATTTGTATTGAAAATTCTAATTGGATGTCCAAATTAAATCTATATGTATATATTATACGATAAAGAGGAGGGAACAAACAAAAAAAGAAAGAGGCAGAAGGAGAAAAGAAAAAAAGATGGAAAACTGAGAAAAAAGGGTGGAAGAAGAGAATTGCGGCGCTGGCAGTAGGAAAGAAGAAAAGAAAGAAAAGAAGGGAGAAAAAGACACGCACAAAAACAAAAGAGAAAAAGAGAAAGAGGAGTGAAAATGACACGAGCAGAGAAGAGAGAGAAGGAAAATTGTAAACACAAAAAATTTTCACGCTTCGTCAATTTTTATTGATATTTTTTCACTTCTGCGCGTTTTTATTTTTCTAGAATGAATAACTAATTTTTATATCATGGAAAACAATTTAGTCGACTTGTGATCGTTTATTTTTTATTCAATATTGATGTGATTTATTTATTTATGTGTTGATTTTATTATGAGTTAATGCATTAAATTATCTGATCAATAATTTGATAATTATGTGAGTCTCTTACAAATGGAGAGGTGGGTTTGAGATTTAGACCATATAATAAAATTCGATAAATTGGTATAACGTGTAGAGATACTTATACTAATTATTGCGATCGGCATATGAATTCTTAGAACTAGTGTTTCGTTTAACTAAGATTGATTCACGTAGATATATAGAATTGAATTAGTTAAATAGGCTCAGTGAGAATTCAAGAGGAGTAAATTGAATATAATATAAGAATTCGAGAGAACGCTACATTACACTCTTGAATCTTGAATTAAGAATAAAGGTGATCAATAGATGAAATTGTTATTCCATAATATTCATCACATATTTGTTTCTCCAATTATCCGTTGTTTGCAACTTTTCATATTTTCAATTAGTTAAAAGTAGTTAAAAATAATAATCACAATCATTATAAATATTTATTTACTTTTGTCAAATAGGAGTTAGAAAAATCTAATTAAGGTCTAAAGTATAGTTCTGGTAGGAACGATAATCTGAATTCAAAGGTCCACTATACTGCTTATTACGATATCGTATACTTACGATATAAAAAAACTCAACAGGATGGTAGCTAAGTAAACCATGAAAACTGCAAATCCGATTGGGAGAGGTGCCAAAACCTAATATTCGAGTTCACATACAAACATTGTCAATATCAAATGGTTCGTATAGACAAAAGTATTGAATTCAAGCTCAAACTCAAGTAAAACGTACCATTTCAATCCCAAGCAGGTCGGCGTTCGATGAGTGTCGAAAATAAAATTTAATTCACAATATTTACATCCTCATAAATGTACATGAACTCCAAATGTCAAACACGGAATATGAGAGATGATTTACTAGAAATATTGCTTAAATAGCTTATGCTTAGGAGTAGAGATATTAATTTAACAAATATAATTGAACTTTTTAGACTCTTCATAAAAAAATTGATTGGTAGTCCGTCAATTCAAACATGGTTGAGTTTTGCACTTCGGTGAGCTCTTTCGCCACGATTTTAAACATTAAGAAAAAAGAGACAATATAACGGCAAAAGGAATTTCGGAGGCACACTTTTGCCTATTTGGATTTAATTTATGTTTTTTAAGGGCTTATTGACACAAATGATCCCTATTCTATGACAACGCTGCAAATTTGAGGGCCTATCGTTTGAAGTTTGCATTTGAGTTCCCATAAGAATCTTTCACTTCGAAAATGGTCCTTTACACTACCTCCATCTCTTTTATCCATAAATTGGGTGCGTAACTCTCACATGACATAATTTAGTAAGGTAAATTTGTCCGTGCATTTAATAAAAATAAACACACTCCTCCAAAAGTTCGTCTTCTTCTTCAACCCTAACCCAACACAGAGCACACATCTCCCCAAACCACGTCACCTCTTACTACACCACCACTATTGCCACCCTAGATAGGGTTTATTTTGTAAATTTACAAAACACGGTATCCAAAATATAATTACACCCTATGATAGGGTTTCTTCTGTAAATTTCTCTATGATATATTTACATAAAACTCTATATTTTAAAATTTTTATGTTCAATATGATGTGGAATTACAAGCTGTGCGGGTTAGAAGAATTGGCAGGCCATGTATAGTGTCATTCTATAATATTGGCATCATAAACCGAAATAATATAACAAATAGAAGTATAAATTACATTTGAGTGCAAACCAATGTCCATGGCCTGAAAGTGCAAACCAATGTCCATGGCCTGAAAGATTCATGTTCAACTACAACCAAGTGTGTGCACTGATGGCATTTCATATCCTCTATACTACAATTAGATACATGACCAGTCACCGTCCAACCCGGAAACAGTAACCTAAATGGGTTAATCGGGCGTGTCTAGAAGTGGGAAAAGAGAATGGGGTCGGGGAAGAACGCGGACCAAAAAAAAACCCGAAAAGAATGACAAAAAAGTGAAAAACTAAACAAAACTAGAGAATTCAAATAATAAACAAGGCGCGGTTCGGGATTCAAGCTGGTTTTTTCATTTTTCATAAAACATCCTCGTAACGCTTCGCGAAAATGATGGATTTGAGGATCAATATAAGTCTTAGATTACTTGTTTGATTTGTGTAATCTTTTCTGATACTGTATAGATGTTCACCTTCGCATTCTTGGAGTCGAAGAGGTTGAGCTTGGCCTTTGCACTGGCATGGTTTCAGGGTCATATTTCTGGGATGCAAGATAAGTTAGCGCTGTAACTACGTCTGCTATAAGGGGCCGCATGTTCGGCTGCTCCTGAACACACATTGCAGCAACAGCAAGAGCCTGGTATAATCCCCGAGCCGGGTACTGACCTTGAAGGATTGGATCTGCCATTTGAGAGAACTTCCTACGATCCCTGAACAAGGGCCGAGCCTGCAGCATTTTTTAGGGATTAAGCACTAAATCCCAATCCAAAGAGCAATTATGAATGAAATAAAAACAAAAATAAAAAATCGCAGACAATGAAATACGCAGATTTACAGTGGCTCACCCTCAATATGAAATCTACATCTACTTGCAGCTGCAAATTTTTCACCATAGTAAAGGAGACTAATAAATTATATTGACCTAACACACATGCAGTCGAGGAGATAAGTGAACATTATAATTAGGCTCCGCACAATCCAACAATATTAAGATGACATTTGAAAAAATTCTACGTTAAGAAAATCAAGTCAACTAATTAGCTGTCATAGCTCAAATTCCGGAATTTCCATGTGAGAAAATTAGAATCTTCTGACACGGACATTCCCTCAGTTGAACTTATTGTTTTATTACTGGGTCAAGAAGTGAGATCATGAGAAACGAGGAAGGTTAGCAAATTGATGAATTGGGTGGAACTCTCTATTAGGGCTAGACATGGTCCGATTCGGTTCGGTTCTTTTCAGAACCGAACCGACCCAAAACTTTCGGGTATTTAATAAATGGAATCGTCGGGTCCAAATATAATTATGGAACCGTTCGGGTTCGATTCCAGTCCGTTCCGTACCATAATTAAATTTTTAACATTTACTACAACACCACATAAATATAACTAATAACATGTTCATTCGTAACTATTACAATTTTTTTTTTGAAAGGTAATCGAAATTTTATTAATCAAAAAGCATCATACGCGGGAAGTGTATTATGAACTTAAATCAGAAAGAAACGACATGAAATCAGGCAGCCCATCAATATGCCTAGCGGCCGTAGCATTGAACCAAGTATACAACGTTAAATAAAACAATGCCCTAAATTGTTCTGTTGTCCGTAATTGGTCTTCAAAACAACGGTTGTTTCTTTCTCTCCACACACACCAAACGATGCAACCCGGAATAAAATTCCAAACAATTTTGTTGTTCTTGTCTTCAAATTTTCTCCTCCATGCCTTTAATGTGTCTTTCATACGCCTTGGCAGTACCTAATCCATATGTTGTGATGCCAAAATATCGTTCCACAGAATACGAGCAGCATCACAATGAAGAAACAAGTGATCAATCGTCTCTCCATCTCTCTTGCACATATAGCACCACTCTGTAATACAGAAACCCCTTGTACGAAGATTATCCACCGTTAACACCTGTCCTCTGACCACCGTCCATAAGAGAAACGTCACTCGTGGAGGTAGTTTACATTTCCAAACCATCTTCCACGGGAATGAGCTCTCAGTAAATCCCAATAATGAACTAAAGTAAGTGCGAACGGAGAAAATACCATCACGAGTCAACCTCCACCTGCTACAATCACTATCTCCACCCCTGAGATGAACTTCGTATAACGTGGTCAAAAACATGACATAATCATCCAATTCCCAGTCCTGCAAACCTCGACCAAAAACAATGTTTCAACTGAGGCTCCCATTGTGACTAACTAAGACATCATTAACCATGGCAGACAACTCCATCGCAATACGATACAACGAAGGAAATTTCAATTTGAGCGGTTGATCCCCACACCAACAATCATCCCAAAATCTGATAGTATTACCAATCCCCACAACAAAAGTCAATCTCTCCCGAAAGTCGCTCCACCCACGCCGAATGTACCGCCACAAACTCACCCCATAGGAACCTCGTTCCTCGCCTGAGCACCAACCCACCTCCATGACACCGTATTTTGCCCCTATAATATCTCTCCAAAAGCTCTCCCTCTCCATTCCGAATCGTCATAACCACTTACGAAGCAAAGCCTTGTTAAACAACACAAGACTTCTCAATCCAAGACCACCGTATCTAATAGGAGAACAAACTACATGCCAATTAACCAGATGTAACTTCCTCTCCTCCCCCAATCCTCCCCAAAGAAACTCCCTTTGAATCCTCTCCAATCTTTTTGCCACTGCAACAGGAATAGGAAATAATGACAAGTAATAGGTGGGGAGGTTCGACAAAGTGGACTTTATAAGAATAAGACGACCTCCCTTTGAAAGGTACATGCGCTTCCACCCCGCAAGCCTCATCTCCATCCGTTCCACTATACTATTCCAAATCTATCTGCTTTTAAACCGTGCTCCTAAAGGAAGTCCGAGATATGTCATAGATAATTGCGTCACCCTGCATCCCAAAATCGCAGCCAACTCCTCCACATTATCAACCTCTCCCACAGTGATAGCCTCAGATTTCCCCAAATTAATTTTTAATCCAGAAACGGCTTCAAAGCATAAGAGTAAACGACGCAAGTTCCTGAACTGCTCAGCATTTGGGTCACAAAAAATCAGCGTGTCATCCGCAAATAGCAAATGAAAAACTTGCAATTGCTCAACAACAAAACCCCTTAATAAATTTTGCCCCATAGTCTTCTCAAGCATCCTGCTGAAAGCTTCCATTACAATGACAAACAACAATGGGGACATAGGATCCCCTTGTCTCAAACCTCTACTACTGCAAAAATAACCCTCCGGACTGCCGTTCACCATGACTGAGAAAGAAACCGTAGAGATACAAAACTGAATCCACTGGCACCACTTCTCCCCAAAACCACATCGTCTAAGCATATACAAAACAAAACCCCAGTTAACGTGATCATAGACCTTCTGAATGTCAAGCTTACATAACATTCCTGGAACCCTTAGTCGCATTCTAGAATCAATACATTCATTTGCAATAAGTACGGAATCCAAAATCTGACGCCCTTTGACGAAGGCATTCTGAAATTTAGACACCACTTTTCCCAGCACCTCCTTCAATCTATTTGCCAAAATCTTCACAATAATCTTGTAGACTCCACTCACTAAGCTAATAGGACGAAAGTCCTTAATATCAGTCGCTCTCGGTTTCTTAGGAATAAGCACAATAAATATAGTATTAGCGTTTTTAAGGAATCTTCCACGCTGATAGAAGAAAGGACATCCACAATGTCAGATCGCACCACTTCCCAGCAAGCCTTATAAAATGAAAAAGAGAATCCATCGGGTCCTGGAGCCTTATCGTCGTTCATGCTGAAAAAACCACCTCCTTAATTTCATCCTCCCCGAATGGTTTTTCTAACCAATTAGCCTCCTCCTCATTAATAGTAGAAAAGTCGAGCCCATCCAATTCTGGTCTCCAGTCCAACTGCTTCTGATACAAAGTCTGATAAAAGCTAACCATATGGGTCCCGATATCCCGTGGATCCTCATAAGTAACCCCATCAATCTCCAACATAGTGATAGAATTGTTGCGCCTATTGGAATTAGCTACCTTATGGAAAAATTGGGTGCATCTGTCCCCCTCTTTCAACCACTTGACCCTTGATTTCTGACGCCAAGCAATCTCCTCCAACTCCACCAACCTCTCCAGCTCTCCCTTAATACTCCACGTTTCGCCCTATCCTCCCCGATCAGTCCTCCACGTTCCTCCCTCTTATCCAACTCTTCAATCTCTAAGAGACATTGATTTTTACGATAACTGACATCTCCCACCATCTCTTCATTCCACCTCTTAAGATCGTTTTTCTAGGCCTTCAATTTTCGATCAAACACATAACTAGGAGATCCCCTGAAATCATAGGATGCCCACCAATTCCGTACTCGATCCCCAAAGCCTTCAATTTTTAACCACATCCTCTCGAACCTAAAAGGCCTTCTTCCACTCCGCATCGTGTTCCCATATAGCGAGATTGGGAAGTGATCTGAATACAATCTCCCCAATCTCCTTTGTGTAACATCAGGGTACTTGGCCTCTCACTCCCCACAAACCAAGAACCGATCAATACGGGAAAGAACAGGTTGATCTCGATTAGATGACCAAGTAAAATCTCCTCCACTTAATGGCAGGTCCACCAGCAAGTTCTCCTTGATAAAATCTGAAAAGTCCCCCATAGCCCTTGTAATTCTTCCCCCACTAGACCTCTCAGAAGGAAACCGAACCACATTAAAGTCTCCTCCAATACACGTAGGAAGGTTCCACCAATTCCTCATCCCAGCCAATTCATCCCACAATCAACCCCTACTCTCATCAACATTAGGCCCATAAACTCCTATAAACATCCATCGAAAGTTGTCCCCAATATTTCTAAACGCAAACGATAGAGTGAATAGCCCTTCACTAACCTCCTCCAGGTCAAAAACCCTAGTATCCCACATCACTAACGCTCCTCCTGACACCCCCACTGATCCAACATACTGATACCCCACATGTTGTCCACCCCAAAGGCTACTCACAACAGTCATCGAGATAACCTCCAACTTAGTTTCTTGTAAACACACAAGATCAGCCCTCCAACCCCTTAACAGATTCCGAACACCCAGTCTTTTCCCAGTTTCATTAAGCCCCCTCACATTCCAACTGATAATTTTCGGAGTCATTTAAACAATTCGTCATCCCTCCCTATCATACCTCTCCTGGACTCACCTCCCTTGACATCATAATTAATCGAACATTCAAGACGCTTAAGCTTACGATCTCCTTTTCTTCTCGTCTTACCTCCCGATGTCCCTAACTCATGCACCATGTTGGCCTCCAACTCCTCAAATATTTGCAAAAGTCTGTTTTCATACCCATCGCATGAAACACCTATCATCTTACTAAAATCCAGAATTTTCTGAAGGACCCAACCTGACGGTCGAGGTTTGACGTCAAGTGTACTAGCTTCCACCATCTCCCCAACATAGATATGATCAATGTAATGTCCTTCCTCTTCCTCCACCCGCACCTCATCATTGTTTGTGTGCCTCCGCTTTCCTCCACCAACCCACACCACCAACGCATTATCAATCCTTGAATCCCCTTCCTTCGAAGACTTGAGATATCTCTTACAATAGGTATTTCCAACCCTAGATGCTGAATTTATCATGCCTTGCTGTTTCTCAATCACCAAAGTAGAAGTTTCAACTAATGCGCCCTCATTCATAAGACAATTGTTCCCCGTCAAAGTCTTCAAATCCAGAGTTGTAGTACGCGGCTCCCCTGTATCAACACAAGGTTCCGCCTCTCGATATGTCTCAATCATTGAATCAATTTCCTCCCTGTCTGTTCCCTCTGTCTCCACCTTGTTTCCATAACCGGATGATATCTCCTTACAATCCAACTCCGTCATAAATTTCCGGCTGTCTAGAGACTCATCCACTCCCACTCCACACTTATGACAATAAGTGTTCCTGGAGCCCCTTATAGCTCCACTATCCACGACCTTAAGCAATTCATCCAATTCCTCTTTCAATACCTGAATGCGAGCCCTTAACAGTGCATTAGGATCGCTCCTCTCGTTTTTCGTTCTACTTTTATGCATCAACACCCGCTGATTAGTGTGTTGCAATTTCCCAATGTTCGCCGTGACCTCAGCATAGGTCCTCCCAAGTCGGCTCCTTTCTTCATCTTGTCGACGCTTTGCCTTGTCTCCGTCAACAAATGAATCAACAACTGCCTGAAACACACGTGACACCGATGCCCACCCCTCTCCATTCGTTCCTTCCGGCACCATCACGACTCATTTACGACGCCTCTCCCCATACTGTGCTATCATCAAGAACTTACCAAGACTGTTAGCACAACGTTGTGCCAGAAAAGGTCGAGATGACTCATCAAACTTGGCGACGAATTCTACCGTCCTACCAGCCACCCGTAACTTGTCCATCATATTCACCATCCAAACGGCGCCATATCGGCCCATGCAAATAGTGTCTGAAATCTTCGATCCCCATTCTGAAAATCTAACAATACCTGAATCAGTAACAGACACTGCAAAGTCCTTTGCCTCAATTGTGAAACGTGAGCTAAAGATCTTAGGAGCTGCTTTATACGTCTGTCTTCCCCAATTCCGTGCAAACAAACCAGCTGCTGATGGAACTGACTGTCTGACTGGCCTTCTGGCGGAGCGGGGAATCTGCATGGTTTTAGGCGGTGGGCGAGTCGGCGCGAACTCCCGGCGCCGCCCCTGCCGGAGTCGGAACAGCCTGCACGGCCCCCTGGGCAGGCGCATGTGGCTGGCCGGCAGGCGGCATCAACATATGGCTCGCGTAGGTCAAATACCAAAAAGTAGATATTAATACTAAATATTAATTGGGCCGGAAAATTCAAATAAAAAATTAAATTTACCTAATTAATTTGCTAATTTGTTTAGAAAAAATTAAAATAATTTAACTAATTCAATATAAAAATTAAAAAAATTATTTAGATTCGATTCTTATTCGGTTCTCGACCTATAACCGAACCAAACTCATCAGTTCTCGATTCAGATACCCGTTCGGGTATTTAATTTATGAAGAATCGCTCGGTTCGATTCAGTCCGGTCCAGTTCGGGAACTTTTGTCCAGTCCTACTCTCTATGCAAAAATATAAGTGCATTAGTGCATCGAACTATTAGAACGTGTACAAGAGCCATGTGTGCTTACACAATAATATGGTGTGTAAGTAGGCGCTCTCAATGGAAATCTGGTTGGCAGAGATCGGTATCAAGTGCTGAAACACTTGCATAACCATGAAAACCTGTTGAATTTGGTTACTTTGGCCCACTGAAACAATCCAGTCCTTGTCTACATGTTTCAATTTAAGCCTTAATTTCAAGAGAAAGGGCAATCACAAAAGAAGCATAACGCGCACAGATTTATAGTGGTACACCCTCGATGTCAAACGACTCGGACCTATGTCTACTTGCCTGGAGGTTTTTACTATAATCAACAAGTGCAGAAGTTCCCCTCACACTCGCTTGGACACATGAAACGGAACCCCTAAAAAACCCTTCATTTATTTAGAAATATCAAGGTGACTTAATACCTACATGGAATGCCCAACATTAAGATGATCGTCTGTTGAGGGATAAGCATACAATGTGGATTAAGTTCCAGATAGTCCGACAGATCATCACTACTGCTATTGCATGTACTGCATGTACATCACTACAATTATTTACTCAAAGACTAAATTCACAGCCAATTATCACCACGAAACACAGGTCGATGCAACAGACCAAGTATCGTGCTCAGCTAATAAATAAAGCAAGTTCCCACTACTTCATAGTTTTATGCAGCTATAAGTTATAGAAGATCAAATAAATCCATAAAACATTTATTAAAAACGAGGATCTTATGAAACAGATATACAAGACTTACCCATGCAACCAGATTGTGCTCCTCAGCAGCTCTTGAATTATCAATTGCCTTCCTTCCGGTGATGATCTCCATAAGAACAACTCCAAAACTATATACATCTGATTTCAACGTAAGTTGTCCTGTCATTGCATATTCAGGTGCACAATATCCATATGTTCCCATTACTCTTGTGGATACATGAGTATTGTCCCCAACAGGACCCAATTTGGCTAACCCAAAATCAGATAGTTTGGGGTGATATGCTTTGTCTAGTAAAATGTTTGAGCATTTTAGATCTCGATATATAACGGGCGGATTTGCTTTATCATGTAAATACTCCAAGCCCTTTGCAGCGCCAGCTGCTATTTTCATTCTCATATTCCAGTCAAGATGCTTCTTATCAGGCGGAAGATCTGACATGCTCAAAATAAAATAAAATAAAATATCACATACAAATGTGAATGGAATGATTAAGCTTAAAGCATGTGATGTTTAAATGATCGCCATCTTTATTTTAGTTACAGCTAGCTTTCAGTTTACGCTTGCAAGTTGGTTGCAAAGTAAGGTGGTATTGACACATTCCAACAAAGGTATAATACATTTTGGTATAAAAATCTAGTGTTGTACAATTCATACCGTGTAGATGATCTTCCAATGATCCTAATGGCATATATTCGTACACCAGAAGTCTCTGATCTCCATCAGCACAGTATCCAATCAAGTTGACCAAGTTTGGATGATGAAGTAGGCTTAGCATCAAAACTTCAACAAGAAATTCTCTATTCCCTTGCAAACCATTTCTATCAAGTTGCTTGATGGCCACAATCTACATTAAAAAGCAAATAGGGTACATATTTCACCGCTAAGATGCATAGCTGACTTTGAAGACAAAATTAAATAAATTTATTTGTCTCCTCCCTAACAGATTAATCTTCTACATGAGGTCATTCAACATGATATCAGGGTATTCAAATATCCTGAGTTCAAGTCTCCCTGCTATCCATAATGAAAATTGTGCATATATTAGGTTTTGATGAAAAGAATAATCCGGCCTGAACGTGTAGTGTGTGTTGAAGATAATATAAACTTGACTATACCTATGAGCTTAAACTTTTAGATGAAGCGGTTCAACATTTGAAAATTCCATTTTGGTCATTAGACTACCAACATTGAGGCTCTTATTTAAACTATCAAAGTAAATTTCAATAGGAAAAACCATAACAATGAGAAACTCGGTACGGTCTCCTTCTGTAACTACTTCTACTCTTCACTGTTCTATCAAAGATAAAATTCATATCATATTTTAAACCAAATTTAATCTTTTCAGTACTCCTTTCTGTTAAGATAGATAAAGAAACCAGGGATTCGGATATTACTTTCAAACTTGGATTCTAAAAAGTTTGCCCTATGTAACTGTTCGAAAATTCACAATAAATCAGAGCTGGAGCATATATACAAGGCATAGGAGAGGCTAAAAAATTTCACAACCGGCGACTCAGCATTTTGTGAATAGAAATTGATACCCTTGCTTTTGATGAGCATAACAGACTGTTCAGAGTTTAAAAGCCTGATTTTCCAAATGCTCTCTTTTTGCAGATAATCAACATACCCATAAACTTTTTTTCTGTTCCATGGAATCTTTTATATTGTGTAGGAAAACAATGTATTGTATATACAAGAAAGCCAATGATGCTCCGTTGATCAAAATCCCTCCACCTATGGGGGGGGGGGAACATGACACGCAGAACACAGGCAGTGGAAAAAAGAGGTAACAGTCCACAACACAAGAAAACGAGTATTTCATGATAAATTTTCTCAATGAAGCCGTAAGAAACTCAAAATTATGTCCAAGTGTCTCAATGGTCACGGAATAAACCTGATTAGTACTCTCTAGACATCCTTTGTAAACTCTACCAAATCCTCCTTCACCTAAGAGACAATCTGCCCTAAAGTTCTTGGTTGCAGTTGCTAATTCACGAAATGTAAATGTGTGCGCAGCAATATGATCAGATCCTCCATCTTTAGAAGCGTCCGATTTCACATCAAGGGACAGGTTCAACTTCAATTTTTCTGCAACAAGAAAATAAATGAGTTCTATATAGAACTATCTGAGATGACAAAGATGAATAACGGCATAAGAAAGTAAACCTAAGCAATAGCCTAAGATGGTCTTCTAGCAACTGCTAAGAGCAGGCGTACGGGCTCTGGACGTGTAAAAAAAAAAAAAGGTTTAAATTCCTCTTAAAACATCAGGCAATAAAAAGCCTCTCAGAGAACAGGTGACATTGTAATGTACCTCACAAGGCAGTCGTTGAACTTATCTAATAAGACAGGATACCAACAGTTAAAACTTCAAACACTACTATATAACTTGATTTTTTTCTCGAGTGTTGAACTGGGTGCTGTCTAGCTGCATTGTACACTTTTTCCATTGATGTAATATCCTTCTCCATTATAGTGAAAACCTACGGCAACAAATGGACTTATATTTGACATTGAGGGTGAACCGGATTTGTGTGTTTGCCTGTTTCTTGTTTCATTTTGTTTGTTATTGGTCTGGGAGTTGGGAATTAAATTCATGAAACAGGTGACGCCAGCAATTATATGATAATCCATCATCCTAATGCAATTCGGAGTTGCTTTTCAAATTATCCATAAAGGATAACTTTCAGCATGCAACAACTTTAAAAAAAGGGGGATGAATAGTGTAACGGCCTAGGTCTCTATACCTAAGCCTTACGTACTGTCCGCTTGCACCCCTCATGGCTTTCTACCGCGTCCCCCAAGATTTGAACCCAAAACTTCTACCTAATGAGACACTTATAAAACAAGCCAATTTACAATAACGGCGATAGAACTTATACAGCTTGTTATGAATATTAAAGCCAAAAAATTATGACAAGATAAAAAGGATCACACGAGATTTAATGTGGAAGCCCAAATCCGGGGAAAAACCATGGACAGATACGGAGAATTCACTATAATCAATAGTAAGAAGTTACAAATAAGTTATACGAATCTGGATCCCACAAGACTCTCAACTTGATCTCTCTATCATGCGAATCTCTCTAGATCCCCCCGGACTACTCTCAGTTGTTCAAACAATTATGTGTAATACACCAAATATTTATAATATAAGAAACCCTGACATACTAGGAGAAACAATGCAAACAAGAGTCTAGCACAAGGTAAAATTCTATTACAATACGTAAAATGAATATTTGATATAAAATAGGAGTCAAAAGCTGCCAAAAAAAGGGGAATTAAGATCTTAATCCATCTTGTACCGTTATAAAAAAGAATAAGATACGGCGAAGAAGATGAATATGTAGAAGGATGAAGACTTGAGCACGGAAATTGTATCATTGTCCTCAAACGATATTTGGCTCCTCTTCATTGCTTTTAAGGATTGAAAATCGCAAATAGCTTGTAGGATTAATCAAGCCTAATTGAAGAACACCAAAAGCAAAGAGTTTCTCCGAGGTGAACAAGTGAAAAATGGAAATTTGATTGTGTAAAGTGACAAAAATTCTTCAAAGTTTTGGATGAATAATGGAATGAATTATTATATATTTGGAATGAAAACGATCATGTATTTATAGTTTCCAAACATCCCATACGAAAAGGTTCCAAACTCAAGTGAATAGGTGCATCGATTCACTAATAAACCATCAAAAAATTTGAGAAAATCCAGCCAACGGTCAAAAACTTGAACTATGCGACCACATAGGCTATAAATATGCGGTCGCATAATTATAGCACCTGGCGCCCCAAAATTCCGTGCAGGTGTCTATGTGACCGCAAGCCTATATGGCCTCTGCGGTCGCATAGGCCTTTTTATGGCGCCAAATAGATTTTTTCTTTCTTTTTTCAATTCATCCATTCACGATCCTTTTAAATTTTGAACAACAAGATTCCAACATGTACTCTTTCAAGACATCTTCAACTCTACAACCAACTCCCAATAGTCCTCCAACAGTATTTCCATTCAAATGCTCAACAAGAATTCAAGTCACACTGAAATTCTAACACTTACCATTTTGGCTTGATTATAGTGCTAAAGAGCATTATCCACTTTTGTGGGTGCTCAAAGTGGGAATAGGTGTTGGAAGTGGTCCCCGAACCTCTCGACTCCAGCTGAAAAATCTCTGTGTTCATTTTTTACTTTCTTGCACTTTTCTTCTAAGATTTGATGTTTATATTAAGTTCTTGATGATTCTGCTATTTCCCTGGGTTTAACAATACATGAAGACATGAAAATGCTTAACGCTAATTTCTTTCTGCATTTCCCAAGTGATAACTCAGAAAGATTCAAAACACGCAAAGTTTTAATCTTTACAGAGGTATTAGGAACCTCATAAGGGCTGCACTAGTGTAGTCTAAAATTTTTTGAACAGCAATACCAACAAAATTTCAAACACGATTAAATTATATCACGAAAATAATGCAATCCTGAGTGCACATGGAATATATTCCCTCAAATTCGTAACATGAAAATAGAAGAAAAAATTAATAGAAGAAGAAATAAAATTGTATTGGTTGTGAACAGAGGAAAAATTAGAACATTGAGAGCTTACAATGTCTTAAAAATTCAATAGAATTCTCTGTATATTTCGTTTTTTACAAGTACCTTTTGATGGGATCTGATCAATAGACTTGTTGTTCTGTTGTTGCTTTGCTTTCTTCTTTGATTTTCCACAGCACAAGAAACAACCCATGTTGCTTATTATCTTTTACTCTCTATATCTCTCTATTGTGTGTGTTTTGGTTTCACAGAGCAGTGAAACTGTAGAAGAAAGAGAGAAGTGAACACGATTTTCAGACAGGAGAGTGAAGGGAAATTCAGACAGGGCCGGGTTCTTTTGGTATATTCCTCTTTGATCGTTGGTAAATTTGCATGATTGCCCCCTCGGTTTCTGTTTTATTATGAAAAAGTCCTGAACGTTTTAAGAATTACTTTTGGCTTGATGACATTTTATAAAATTCAGCTTAAAGCCTTAAACACTCGAACCAATGCTCATAAACTATTTCAATAACAATAATAATGATTTGAAAAGTAAAACTTATGTTGATTTGTTATTATTTTATATTGGTCCTCCCATTTTATGTTTTCTTATCCACTATGATTTTCATAATGATAGTCGATTGTGTTTATTCACAACTTCTTGATCAGATCAATCACGTACGGTAATTAATGATGATGTATCGTTGATTTAGTAATTTATTTAAAGAATTTCTTTTAACTAATAAATATTTTTGGTGGCATGAAATTTTTCTTCCAACAATTTTTTTTAAAATTATAATCAGAATAATTTTTCCAATTACATTGTGTGGAGAGAAGGATATATTAGTCAAATAAAATAAACATTTGAAATTATTAATAAACTCAAGGTAATATTATTCACACCCACATTTTTTTTACCACACAGTTTTTAATTACAATTCAAATTCCCAATTTTTGCTCGTTTTTGTTCGCGTGAAACCCGCAAGCGTACGTGATCGTTGTACAAGTAATAAGATTTGTGAGTTAAGAGTATCGTTCCCACGAGGAATAATGTCTAATTTGTAGTTTAATAGCTACTATTAAATTCGAATTGTGGTCATATCAAAATAGATAGTTTGTATGATTTCTATACTAATCATAAACTAACAAAACAAATAAAGTATTTATATAAAACGTGAATGTTTGTATTGGAATCGTGAATCTCCCTATTTCCATCTATTTCAATTCTCAATAATTAATCTAGTACGTTCATGCATTTTTGACAATCGATAAAGCTAATATGTTAAATGTTCTTTCCCAATATACACCAACATATGACTAACCCGAGACGATCATATTTCTAGTCCGAATTCATATGAAAATCATGCATTCGGTTTAGATTATCAATAAAATTTCATGCGTGAAAGAGATTATTCATAATTCTAACTACACATGTTGATTTTACTGCGTTCTAGACTTATTGTGAGTATTCGTACACTACAACAAACAACCAACTACTTAATTGATGATCAAGCAATAAGTAGTGCAATGGGTATGTAAAATCAATCAACTAATAACACAAAAATCCCAAATTGATATCTTGAATTAAAATAAATGAAAATATGGTTCAAACATTCATCCAATACAATAAAAAACTAGCCTAACATATTTAAAATTAAATTACAAAGGAATAATTGAAAAATCATCACCCGAAAAGAAGAAATAATGAAGAATTGGAAATTTCCCACGTTCTTGATGTGAATCTTAAATCCGGATGAAAAATCTTCAATATCCTATGCAATTCGCCTTGATTCCACGTTGTTAGCCATGTTTTTTGCCTCCAAAATATGTATAATATAGAGATTTTTAGGTCTAGAGAGGTTCTCCTTATGTGCATCCCTCGTTTTCTATTTATAAGAGCCGGGAAATATGTCAAAATCCCGTTCAATTTGGTTTCCAAAAGAGTTTGAATCGCGAAAGGAAACTAAAGATTCTTCCGCGGAAAAGACTTGTGCGCGCGCACCGTTATAACTGTTGCCCGCGCGCCGTAGAACCAATTGACTCTCGAGTTGGGGGAAATAAGGCCGTGCGCGCGCAAGTTTGTCTCTGAACAGCTTCCGGTATTTTAACTATAACTTTCTCTACACATATCCAATTGAGCTGATTCAAGTTGCGTTAGTTAATTCAAATATCTACAATTCTTATAGAAATATGAATTTTCCAATTCAAAAGATTTCTATGCCCAAACTGCATCTAAATGTGAGCCTGAAAATCCGAAGCATAAATTTTTCGGCTGAAAGTTGATATGTGATAATACTTGGACTATATTTCATTCCTTTGGCTTCTTTCCTCGTCCAATTGATATCTAACACTCTCAAATATTCATCGCGAGGTTCGACATAACTTTTGAATATTTTCAATTCAGCCCCCGAACTTTGTATTTGATACAATGGACCCTTTTTCTGCTATCTTTGCGTTTTTTTCTTCAATTCATCAAACATAGAGTTTTACCTATGCAATAAAATATAACACAAATTAAGCAGTATTTTATTCAAATAACAGTAAAATATCATCATTCAGGACCTCGAATAAGTGTAGAAACTACACTTAAATACGTCTTTTTACTCATTCATGACGAAATTTTTAGCCAGTAAAAATATGGCTTAAAAGATAGAAATATATGTGTAAAATGAGCAAACCATACCGACCACTTATTGTAATTGAAAAATGGTACGACTAATAAATTTACGGTGTAAATATAATCACCTTAAATTCAAAATTAGTGGACATAATTTTTTTTTCCTCTTACCTTAGAAAATATCGGGAGAAATTTCCTCATTTATTTGCTTGTGTGGATGTGTAGGTATGTAGAAAATCAAGCACTATACAAATATGCATTAGTTATTGCTAGAGATGTAAGAAAAAACCGCCAAATCGGAAAATCGAACCGAAATCGCATTTTAGAAACCGTCGATTTGGTGCCACGTGGACCCGTCAACGAAATGGTTTTGAACCAAACCAAACCGGTCAAAAATGGTTTGGTTTAGGTTTGAGAATTTTAATTGCGGTTTAAAACCAAACCAAACCGACGAAAAAATATATTAAAAAAAATAAAAAAATGATTTTTTTTTTAAAATTCATTCAAATATGTAAAATTCAATAGTTTTGTCATTTGTGTGTATTTTTGTCAATTTATAATTTTCTATTACATATATATTACCAAATAATTCTAATTTATATCTAATAATCTCAAAATTAACATAATCTATCAAAAACTCATTTCCTCTTCAGAATTTAAATTTCTACAGTTGCTTTTGAGTCTGCATTCCCAACCGGAGGTCGGATACTTGATTCCTTTAGGAGTTTATTAGGTGCAAGAATGGTTAAAGCTTGTATATGCAAAAAGAATTGGTTGCAAATTGAGAACGAATTTATAGTGATGCTACAATATTTAGATGAAATGGAAGCATTTGATGATTCAATGAAAATTGTGGCAGGTGGTTTGTATTTTTTATTACCGTATTTTTAAAGATTCTCTTATGTATCTATTATCCAATAATATGATGATGTAACGAATACATTTGTTTGACAATTGAGACTATTAATCATGTGTGACAACAATTGATGTTTGAGTATATGTGAGAAATTGAATTCGTAACAATATATAACGGTAAACTTGTGTAATTGTTATGTTTAGATATTATAAACAATTAATTTATTATTATTGTTGGTTATTCTCTCTGTCTAATCAGTAGTTTTATTTTTCAGATATGATGATCACGAGGTCTTGTAGAACATCATTATGTTTTTTGGGCTTTATATGTAAATTAGTAGACTTGTATTGTAACGTTATCGTAAAGTCTTAGCCTAAAATGGCAAACAAAAAACTATATTTTAGTTTATTGTGATTTCATTTTGATTTAGTTGGTATTTAAACTTGTAGTAGATATATTTAGTTTGTTTTATATTTATTGGTAGTAAGATATAAATATATATTGAATTCAATGAATTAGTGTCATAAAAGTAGACAGACAAAAAAATATACGGCGAAACCGACGGTTTAAAATCGGACCAAACTGTTAGGTTTAGATTTGAGTTTTTTTCAAACCGTTCAAAATGGTTTGGTTTATGTTTGAATTTTTCTCAAACCAGTCTAAACGGTTTGGTTTGACAAATTGTCAAAAACCAGTAAAATCGGACCGCTTACACCCCTAGTTATTGCGCAAAAGTCGATATCTGCTGGTTGAAAATTTGAGAGAATTTTCATTTTTTTCCAAACGTGTCCAACTAATTTTTATTTTTATTTTTATTACTTTTAAATAAAAAACTTATTTGAGACGATTAGGGGTGTAAGCAAATCGATTTGGTTGATTGTTGATAGATATTTAAACAAAACCATTTTAAATGATTTGAGAAAAATTCAAACTTAAATCAAATCATTTAAAATGATTCGAGATTTTCACAAACATAAACCTAACTGAATGATCCAGATTAAAATCATTGTTTGAACTTAAATCTTTTCTTCCTATTCACTCTATTGTGACTAGTTCAACATTATAAAATATTATCATACTAAAATACCAATAAAATCACATAAAAGTCTCAATAAAGAGGTTATGAGAATTGGATGATGCATTGATTACTAATGTTAAAACTAAACATTTTTGTATTAAAATGTTAATAGTTATATATGTCTATATTTTTTTGGAAGTTAAGATTGCAATTTATCAATCTAATTTTTCATAAATGTCACATAAGATAAAGCCTATTTTCATCATCGAAAGAACCTGATTTTCAACCTCTTGTATTCATGAAAAATGAAAAAAAAAAAAGGCATTAAAAAAAAGAAATTGCTCTCGTGATTCCTTGACTTAGAAACCATTAACATCGACACCCAGACATTCGGGGAAGATGCTCCCAGCTTAGTAATGCCATTGCAAGACTTGGCGGAATAATTAAATTTCAATTTTATTTTATCACTTTCATCGAAGAGCAAGCTACATTCTCTACCATTCTAACCAATTATTGATAGGGATTTTGCCGATGTTGAAGGTAGCTTGCTTACCAAGCCACCCACTTGAGATGATAGTCGCCAGAAGGAAAATAAAATAAAAAAACACTAGCTGAAGAGAGTAATTCTCAAGAGTTTTTTTTTTTTGAAAATTTGCAAAATTTATTTCCTTACCTACTAGAGGGAAAAAAAAAAAAAAAAAAAACTTTAGCAAGGCCTAGCTAGTGGCATAGGAGCCGACTCAACATCAACTACTTTGTACCGCATTGGAGTGATCTAATATATGGTTCCGCACGTTTCACCATTTCTTCGTTCATTTAAATTTTTGATTTTTTTTAAAAAAAATTAAACTCTCCAATTTTGATTTCAAATTGTAGTCAAAATTTCAAAACCTAACTAAACTGTTTTAGAACAATTTTGCTTATTTCAAAATAGTTCATTAAGCGATCGATCCACGTGATATCAAATTGACGATTTCAAAAAACAATTTTGATTCGATTTTTGAATTTGATAATTTTTGCTCACAACAACACAAGTTTCACTTCAATTTTTAAAATAAGTAAATTACTTGTATCTAGGTTGACACTAAAAAAGTTTAACACCAAGTAAAAATTGACTCAAATAACTTATTCATAAGTAAGCTTTTGGGCAAGCCAAACATGCTCTATTACCACACTGGCCATTACTTCTATCAGGAAGTCACCAAATTAAATCAAAATCAAAACCGAAATCAACTTGAAATCACAACAAAAACATTTCATTTTTCCGAGCTCAGAAGAAGGGGCTGAGGAGAGGAGGTGACGAGGAGGGAAAAAATGGACGACTACACTCGAGAAATGATGGATTTAAAAACCCTAGTCACTCGTACTCTTGAAAAGAAAGGTGTTCTCGCCAAGATCCGGGTTAGTATTCCCTTTGCAATTTCGTTTTCGCCCATGAATTTTCATTATGATTTTTTTTCCTCTTTTGTCCTGCGCGTGTGCTCTGTGTAATTTGGTCGATTCATCGTGACGTGGTAATAGAATTTTTCACGGATCGGGTTGTTTCGCATGCATTGCTGATATAATTATGTTTGAATGGTTGGGGGGGGGGGGGGGGGCATCTGCTTTTGACTGATAGAAAGCATCTCTCTTTTATCCTTCCTGACTGAACTCGCCAAAAAATCACAATAGAAAAAGTTGTCTTGCCGGGCGAGTAGTGTCGGAGACATTTTTATCTGAGGAGGAGGCTTCGTTTGTGTGTTTTTGTTACAGAATTAAAGAGGGCCTCTAGGTTATTGAGTTTGTATTATTTACAATAGATTTGCATTCTGCATTGTCAGCCATACCTTGTCGTGACTCATATTGTTAATGAAGTTATTTTGATGCATTATCTGGTATTATTATACGAATTTGGACTGATTAAAAGTTAAAGCTGGGTTCAGGAGTAGAAAATTGAAATTGGAAATATTTGGATTACTAGGGATTTTATTTCATGAATTCTCCAGTTCGATGGTCCAATTATATTTTGCCAAACTCGTAAGATTTGCAAAAGAATAAAGGATTTTGTGTCTAGTAAATGAGTTATTGATTTTTCTATAGGCAACAGTTATGAATTTGCTCGGCTTCTAGTACATAGTTTTTGTAATGTCGGGACTTCTTGCCTTTTCCATTTCCATAAATAAATTTATTGTAAGTTTTAATCCATACTCAGAAGAAATTTATAGATATATACGATTGTGCATATATATTAGTAGGCAAACAAGATTTTTTGGTGGGTTTAAAGTAGAAGATGTCTTGAGTAATTTGGTTGATACTTGCTTTTACATACATACTAGGCTGAGTTAAGAGCGAGTGTGTTTGAGGCAATCGAACAGGAGGATAGAGTCATTGAAAACGAAGAAGGTTTACCTCCTGCGCTTTTGGGTAGCTGCAATGATCGTGCAAAACAGCTTCACAACTCCCCTTCAGGTTTACTTTTATACTAACCATCTCGCTCTTATTTTGTTCTTACATTTGCTCGACTAGCATACTTAATTACTCCATGTCTATGCATGCTATAGAAACTAGGTCTTTGTGGCACTTAACAATAAGAAAGAAAATTTAATTACTCAAAGATCTCTTTACACACCTCTATAATGTTTCTCTATACATTTATACTATCTTTGCAGTTGGGACTGGATAGAAAGTATGCAAATTGCAGTTCACCTCCCTACTTGCTAGCCTAATTTACTTTGCTTATGCTTTTTGCTTGTCATTTGATTTGCTTATTGCAGGAAGGCTGCTAACTGCACTGATATGTGAATATTTGGACTGGGCTCAGTTAAACCACACACTAAAAGTCTATCTGCCGGAGTGTAATTTGGTATTTTTTTACATGTATAATTGCCAGTTTGCAATATTTCTTCAGAAACTCTTGTTTGTTTTCCGATGGCTATCTTTTGTCCAAAACTGATGTCTTAATTTGCAGCCAAAGGAATCCTGGAAATCTGAATTAAAAGACTTTAGCAGCAAAAATGGTTATGACCTTAATAGGAATGGAGATAGTGGTCCCTTACTTTTGGATGTTCTTGAAGGATTCTTGAAGTACGAGGTTTGATATGACTTCCTGTCTTACTTATTGAAAGAGAAGGATACGACTTATTGTATTGTATGTTAGATTTTTAAAGTTGAACCCATCCCTCATATGCTGGTGTACTACTATCACAATCGTGAAAAATATCGGGTAACTCCTTCCGTGAGAGGTGAACAACCTTGGTGAATTGATGTTTATTATCTTGCTGACAATACCTTAGATTGTCAGGATGCTTCTTACTCTGTTTGATTTACCATAAAGAGTTTCTGAACACATAAGGCCTAACGATCACTATGATGAAAGCTTTATTTAGGAATGTACTTTGATGTCAGCAGATTATCATTCTTAAAATGTAAGATTGGCTCGGCTAATCTATGCAAATATTTCTTATTTGTCAAGTTCAGATTTTTCACTCAGAACGGAATCTTACGCAGGTGCAACAATCAATGATAAGTTTTGATGTTATGCTTCACAATATTTCAAATGTGTCCAAAAAGTTAAATGTTATGGTAATGCAATGTGGTTTAGGGTTGATGCTATATGAAGATTGTCCACTGGATATTTATACCTGTCGTGAAGGCTTGCATCTTTGCCAATTTTAGTGATATTTCCATTATAAAACATTCTATTTCATCCTATGTTTTATCGTCTTCAATGGTAATGATCTTTTCAGTTGCAATTCTGATGTATGTTCTTGCAGAATTTATCTCAAGGAAGGGGTAGCAATAGGAGATTAACCACCCCAGATGTTGAATCTCTATCCAACTTGGAAGCCCGAAATATCAGGAGACCTTCTTCATCATCAGTTGCTGGGGGATTACCTCCTTTGGGAAGGTTTTTGCTAATTATGGTTTTCTTTCCGTTTATTTTTTTCTTATCCTTCGCCACTTCTCCACTTTCAGTTAATAACTTCAGTTCACAATATGCTCATTGCAGGACAGTTCCTGTTTCCCAGTCATCTGGTGAGTAGTAGAACCACTTTTTGCATCAACTATGCAGTATCAGCTCAATTGATTTTATCTTATTTTATTGAGTCTCAGATCGAAGAGCTGGATCATCCATATCTGGGTATAGAAAAGATGATCATAGTTGGAGATATGACAGTGACGAGCTTCCAGAGGATGTAGGACGTGCATCAGCGGCTTTAGAAAACCTTCAGCTGGATAGAAAAGCTCGAAATTTGACCACCTCTTGGAGGTTTGTTTTTAAACCCTTGCGTAGAATATGTTCTAGATTTTTTTCCAGAAAGAGAGAACTATTACAATCAAAGGAATCTTTGGAAAATATGACCTGTTCTCACCGTTCATTAAATACTACCAGAATTGTGAGGTATATCTAACAAGTCAGTATGCCAAGTAGTGATTGTGATACATGTTATTTAATACGTATATATCAGGACCTGCACGATCTTGTTATGCAAACTTAGGACATGCTTGGGCCGGATTAAAATCTGATTTTAATCTAAGTCAAAGTCAAACACATTTTTCATAGGTCCCACATCTTTTCAACCATACATTTCAAAAACTTCTATTACAATCAACTAAAAATCTGATTTTAATCCACACCAAACACCCTCTTATTCTTTATATAGAGAATGTCTCTTAACTTGCAGATTGATTCTACCAATTTTTTGAGGAATAATTTCAAGGTGGCACTTTGTACTTGTAGTCTCCTCTTAGCCAACAATAATACTGCGTACTGTGTTGCCAACTAGATAGTTTTTCTGGCTCAAGGGTTGATAATAATGAACCATGCATTAATGGCAAAACCATAACACTGAAATATAGACATCAGGCTATCCTACTTCCTATCCTGCAGTGGCTAATGCCCTATAAATTGTTTGAATGCTGCAGCCTATGTTTTGTGATGAGATATAGAAGACTAGCTTATATATCAAAATGCAATCTTGCAAAATAATCGGAATGTCCTCAAATGAGATTTTAATGAATTTTAAAATATTATAAATTCTAAAATTCATTAGATTTTGAATAGATCTCCACATCATTGTTAAGAATCTCATTAAGCCCCTGTTTGGTACACATTAAAATTTTCATTTTCATTCTTCTACTCATTTTCAACCATACATTCTTCAATAAAATAATATTATCCATCACATCAATAATTTTTCCTTCTTTTTCAACCATACATTCTCCATCAATATACTATTCCAGAATACATTCTTCCAAAATAATGTGACTCAAACACACCCTAAAAATGGTGAAAAATTCAGAAGAGTTTGTTATATGTATTTCTAAGTTGGAAATTCATCTAGATATTTTGAAATATCTCAACGAAATCCTTATAAAATCCATGAGTTATTTAGGATACCCATACATTAGTGGATTTTATCAATTGGAGACATCTGAATTTAGAAACTTTTAAAATCCATTAAAATTTCAGTTGTGAGGACACCCCTGTAAAAATGGGGAATTGCACACCATTGAAAAACTTCTGTGCTTAAGTGGGTACAATTTAAGCAAATTTCCAAGAAAGAGACAATTGAGAGACTTGATAATCCCAGGTCAAGGCATCTTCCGAGATTTCTTGTTGTGTTTGGTGATACATACATGGCGTTGGCATCAATTCAAAGTTTAGGAACTATGCGTGGTCTCAGCTTAACCTAGTTTACCAAATTTGGTTTCAGGCATGCAGGGGATGGAATGTTGAAGGATGATAGCAGGATAGACCAGATGTAGCCAAATGGTCTCTTGACGTATTTCATGTTTGATTGTATTTGCCTGACAGTATGTTATGTTATGTAATGGGCAATGAATATTATGTAAGATTGAAAAATACACTTTTTTACTGTGTTAGTGATTCTATGAGCTCGGGTTGTTTCTTGTAGTTTTGGTTGTTACCAGTTACTCCAATTCGAGCTCTTCTCTTACCAATTGTATTGTGTATTTCCTGTAGAATGAAAGCCTAAAGAAAAAGATTTGCACATTGCAGTGATTATTGTCTGTAAACTTTAAATTCTCCCATTTCTTCGTTTTTTTTTACGCCTTTATTGCAAATTAGTAAGTTTTAGAACTAAATCAATAACCCAGAAGTGACAATTAAGTTATTAGGTGCCAAACTTCCTAATCCAACTGAAGATGTCAGATTCTTGTTAAATTTCAATGAACAATGCTGCAATTACATGAAATTTCAACAGAATTTTGACAGGAAAAACATTTGGTGGATTTGCATTGGAAGGGGAAGAAAAAAAAAAAAAAAGGCCGGCAGCACCCTCTTTTTATTCGGTTGAAATTTCCTGTACTTGCAGCTCTATTCAATATTGATAGATCAACCTCTCATTCTTAGATTCAGTTCATGAAAGTTTTGAATGCTAGCTATTTTAAACGGTACGTGCCTTTGTGGTAAATTTCATTAGCGATAACTATACTATCATTTAATGTTAATAAGGTAAATGTACATCAATTATATTCAATCGAGTAATTACACTATAATTTAATTCCAATAGGGTCGTTCCAATTTTATTTGATTTTAGTCAAGAAAACTTTGGTTACATCGATGGAAATTGATGACATGATAATCAATAAATGATGGTCATGATAAAATTAATAACAATTGTCATTTTTAGGCTATCAAGTCATCGAATCTCATTTGTTCAAGTGATAGAATTGGATGAGGTTATCGAATTAAAAATAAAATGCCTAAAAGCATGCAAAAAGTGCTTAATCACTATTATTCATTTTTACCATTTAATGGATGGAATGGAATTATTCACAACCATATCATATTAACTTTTAAAATATTTTATTTTCGATGAAGAAAATCGAGTGCCTCCTTAGAATGAATTTGTTTTAGGATAGTGCTAGAAGTACATAGCTATGTACATAGCTGTGTACATAATGATAGTTGGCGATATTTTGAAGAGATTTTCAGTCAATAACTCGTCAAAAAAAAAAAAAAAACCCTCAAAATTGAAGTCAAAACCCGCGTAGCACCCATTTCCCCCCTTTTCAGTTTTCTTTCCTCAAATACTCCTAGAAACAAACCATTTCTATAGATCGAAATCAAAATCCTCGTTCCTTCCATTTCTCCATTTTCAATCTTCCTTTCTCAAATGCTCTGACGGACCTACGTGACCTAGATGCTGACCTCAAATGGATGGTAGAAGAGATGAATATTTCTCCTTCTCTGATACGAATGCCGATGAAGTTGAAGGTGACGGCGACGGCTCGAATGGTAAACTATTTTTTCCTTGCTCTTCTTCCCCATATGTGGACAAATTGACCCAAATTGAAAGATATGACAAAAAAATTCAACACCACAGTAATGCTCGAAAAATTTCATATTATGATTTCATCTCCTTGTTTATGTTGTTGTGGCATAATATTAGTTGTAAGCATGGTGTGAAGTTGCTTTTCATCCATTAACTATTCTGAGCTTGTTAATTCTAGCATACTGTGACTTTGAAGCATAATATGTAATCTTAATCCTTGCAGGAACAAATGTTTACTCTTCTGAGCTTGTGGGTGACAATGGTGTGGCTGGGGAAATGTTAGGAATACAAAATGAGATTATCGTGCCTGAAGTTGGTATGAAATTTGTGAATGAGAACAAGGTATTTGAATTCTATAAGAGATACGCTTATCAAATAGGCTTCCATGTTAGAAAAAGAAACATAATGAAGGGAGATGACGGGATAGTACGATATGTGAGTTTTACTTGTAGTCGAGAAGGTCGGCGAAATCGTAAGAATAGTACATCTCTTAAGCCGACACCTACAATTCAAACAGGGTGTAAAGCTAGGTTGACCGTGTTCTCATGTGTTGTGGAAAATGGCGTGTAAACGTAGTTTATTTAGAGCATAATCATAAAATAAGCCCATCTAAATCTAGGTTGTATATATGCAATCAACAAGTTAGTGAACGCATTAAAAGAAGGCTTGAGGTTAATGATATATCAGGAATACCCGTGCATAAAAGCTATAACTAAGCTGTAGTGGAGGCAAGAGGATTTGAGTATATGATATGTGTTGAGAAAGATTGCCGAAATTTCATCGATAAAGTGCGGCGTTTAAGACTCGGGAAAGGGGGACGATGCTGCAATACAAGCTTACTTCTCAAAAATGCAAGCATGTAATCCAGGTTTTTATTTCTGTATGGATTTGAATGAAAAGTGTCGCTTGAGAAATGTGTTTTGGGCTGATAAAGAGAGGGGTTTTGGAAGAGAGAGTGTTTGGAAAGTGGTAATTTCTCAAATGCATGAAGGGCTATTTTGGAAAAATATTGTCCTTTTAATGTCACGAAAAATTGAATTTCAAAACATGCCACCTCAACATTATGGACACAGTTACAGATGGCCTAATATACCCCAGCATTATCCTTTGTTTTATACATGGGAAGTCAGTTAAAATTTGAAGACTTTAAATATAAGCAAAAATAAAAATTTAAAAGACTGAACAAATATTATTTAATTTGAAATTTCTTAATTAAAAAAAAAAAAAAACTCAATAAAATATAATAATAACTATTTAAAAAGGCACTCATAAAACCGTGTAAATATTAATAAAGAATAATCAACTGAATGACGTGGCCTTCAATAATTGGTTCATCTTTTCCACTCATACGTTTAACTGAAAGTACTGCAGTTAAACTTCTAGATATTTTTAAGCTGACATGGACGCACGCAAAGCAAGTGGTCTGAAACTAGGTTGTCAGAAATGTCAACTCTGCCGTCAGTCCCTTCTTTTAAATTTTTAACGTCGCACAAATCGCCGTTAACTCCGTTAATTTTCCCAAAACAAAACCATTAACTAATCCCCCAGCCCGCCACGTTCCCAAATCGGATCTAATTAGATCCGCTTTACGAACTCTCTTCGCCCGTGTTTAGAGTCGTTAGCCACGTCACATGGTCACAGCAACTCATTTCCACCTGGCATCAAACGTGTCATCCACGTAGGGCCATGTGAACCTCAATAATGTCCATGTCAGCATCATGAAGGGAATATAATATCTTTTCTGCTATATGCATATCTTAATGCGCCCTCTCTCCATCTCTCCCTGCTTTTAATCTTCCTCTCAACCCTAGAAAATTATGCTTCAGTAATTTTATTATTTTATTGTTTAATTACTCGAAATTTCTGGTGAGTGTGAATAGCTTCGGATCGAGATGGTTTGAAGTCATACAAGTGATTGCTCTGTTCTCCGATGTTCCAAAGGTAATTTGAATTTAATTTGTAGTTTGTGAAAATATGACATTATTCTTAGTTTCATTTTTACTAAACAAGGGTTTGGCAGCTAAAGAACTGTGGAAATCTTTGAAAAATTAACGGAAATGTTTTAGATATAGTTCATAGTATAGAATTAGATTTCTAGTTTTATGGTATCGAATCGGTGGAGTGAGTTTTATATAGTTATATATCTAACCGAGCTTTATTTGATGCTTAAGAATTAGAATTATTTGTTAACAAATCAAGGTTACAATTTTTTTACTTAATATAACAAGAAAACAGACAAAAAAAAAATAAAAAATAGTGATGTTGAGTTCAGAATAGAAAGTTATTTGTTAATAAAATTAAGGTTACATAGTATTTAAATATTATACGAAGAAAACGGGGAAAAAAATAGTAAGTTGAATTAAGAATGGAAAAAAAAAAGAAAAAGAAAAGGATGGATAGAGGTAGAGAGATTATTTATGTCAGTGGAAAAAAAAAGTTTTGTGAGAGTGAATAATTTAGACGAACTGATAAAGCTGCTTGTTTGAATGTAGAGCAAAGGTGTTAGAAGGCAGAAACTGTTTTAGAGATATCCTTGCTCTTGTATCTAGCATCAGGTATTGAATCTGAACAGTTATATTATTAGACATACAAATTCATTTATGTATATTTTGATTTGTGCCCTCGCTCTTCATCTAATTGAGTTACTGTCATAGAATTCATCGAAGAATTGCCGTTTGAAAAGGTTCGTCACTTGAAGACAACGGCATGTGCTACTTATCTAAATTAGACATTTTCTAGCCGACTCAATCTGTGTACCGTTTTCGTGAACCATCATCCATCTGGTTGATGAGGGGTTTTCGAGTGGACACTGATGCTCCCCCAGCCAATGGGTTGAAGGAACACAATCACCACCTAATGCAGGATAACCAGAATGAAGTAAGAAATGGAGTTACAAGTGACATGCCCGGGACCTTGGAGGAAGAAGAATCGAAGATTAATGGAGATTCTGACTATGTGAGTGTCCGGGACACAGATTTGGTACAAACCCATGCTGTTTCACAAACACAACAGCTAAAGCCCCAGGGACCTCAAGGTTCAGTGGTTCATTGGGAAAGGTTACTTCCTCTGAGGTCCGTTAAGGTTCTACTGGTGGAAAATGATGAATCAACTCGGCACGTTGTTAGTGCGTTGCTTCGGAACTGCAGCTATGAAGGTTAACCACTCTTTCTTAGTTGCTTCTTCTTCATAGTTGACTACATACTGTTCTACTTGTTAATTATTCTACCTACTCAATACGTTTACATCGTCTAATTAGGCTTATCTGACTGGTAAACTTGAAGAATATGTTATTTTTAGCTTGAATTTGGACCTTTTATTGATGAGGTTTAGTTTGTAATTTTACTTGAACCATAATATCAGGTATAGAATCCAATTGATTTTGTCTAGCTTGATATTTCTTTAAGTATTCCCTTATTGGAATCAAAATTTTATCCATTATTATGTTGTTTATTCTTTAATAATTCAAATGTAGTTACACTGGTTTGTCATATTCTATCTCAAATAAGCAAAAAAATATCTGAAAAAACTTTCCTTATTAATTAGTAGGATTGGCTCTCAATAATTGCAAATGTCAGCCATATGCAATTACCTGTCAACATAATCATAATTTCACTCTTTTTTAGTTTCTTCTGGAACGTTGAAGAATGCCCTCTTTGCACCTTGAAGATGTGCAGTCCATGTACAGTCGCAGAAACGTATTGCATTTTTTCAGAGAATCTATTCTAGTCAGTTTCACTTATCCTGATTGTTTATGTGATATAAAACCTGTAAAGGTCAGTCTTTCTTGGAGACGGGAAAGACAGAGAAAAGTCTTGTGCATTGGACAATACCTTCTGTTCTCTTTGTTGTTTCTCTTCAAATAGAGAGAGCACGTCAACCTGGTCACTTTTTCCTCCCTGCTGAATTGTTTTTCTGTTCAAGCATAATATACAATCAGAAAAGACAAGTCATTGGAGAGAATCATAAACAAGTTTCAAAATTTGCTGGGACCTTAAAAAGTTTATTTACCCTGATAATAAACTACCACTTTCAATTATGTAAGTTACTTGGAAACATAAATTGATATAATTCCTTATTGACTTATACAGTTACACTGCTTGAATTACATGAACAATACTTATTCTACAAAAAATGTTCTCAAGTTGTGATGCTGGAAGAATCTAATTAAATAAAATAAAAATAGAATAATTATTTTCAAGAAGATAATATAACATTGTTCTCTTCACAGTAGAGCATTTTGGTGAACTAGCATTGATCTATGCTACTTGGTTTTCAAGATATCTTGGGATTTATTGTTTGTTCTCTTTCTGATTTTTTTTGTAGTTTTCTATTTCTATTGCTTGCTTTGAGTTAGATCACTTGCTACCATGTTTAAGGTCGGTAGTATTCATATATTGTGGACTATGATACTCCTAGGGTGGAGTGGTGGTATTCAATTTGTGTGGACTCCTACGCACCTCATGACATGTCTTATTTTCATAAATTCTTTTGAATTTTGGACAAGCAAGGAACATGATCCTGAGATGTCCCTGACACATCCAAGACAGCTAAATGGATTTGACAAAGAATCTCGATGCTTAATTTAAATTAATCTAAAGTCTAAATTAAAACCCTTTGAAATCTCAAAATGAGTCCCAACCTAAACACCCATAGAATACCATATCCCCACCACCATCTAAAAACAACCTACCCCCCCCCCCCCCCCACACACACACACACGTGTGTCTTCTCTCTAAACTATAATGGCAAATGAGCTCCACTTTAAATTGAAAGTTAGAATGGTCCTTCATATATTAATAAAGCTGTGTTGAAATCTCTCTTTAACAAATTTCACAATGTTCTATAGGAAAACCATGTTGAATAGCATTTTCTTTTTTCTTGACATTTCTAATATTTTTCAAAGCGTTTTCTGATTTATCCACTATTTCTTAGATATAATTTTTGCATAACAGCATATTATCTTCCATGTTGGAAAAATCATTTTAGAGAACAATTTTGTTTAGTTTCTTCGTGACATTTCTAATATTTTATAAGTCATTTATTTGTCTATCATTTCTTAGAGAGAATTTTTGTACAACAGCATATTCTCTTCAGAAAGAGCACAACTTGATTGTAATTAGCCATAAACTAAAATCAGAACTTAAAAGAATGATAGTGACAATTAATGAGAGAGGGGAAGGGGAGACGGGATGGGATGGGATAGGTTAGGCAGGATTTAGGTGGGGGAAGGGTATTGGATGGGTGTTTGAGGTGGGCCCATTTTGGGATTTTAAAGGGTTTAATTCAGATCGTTAGATCAATTCAAATTAAAGGTTAAGTTTCTTTGTCAAAAACCATATATATATATATATATATATATATATATATATGGAACATGAGGTTATATTCGAAATTTTCCAGTCTATGGACACGAGGTTATATTTCTTTATGTAACTAATGCAATTCTGAAGACTTTACGCAATCTCTTTGAGGTTGATATCTTTATTGATAGTATTGCTTATTTAGTGCATGCATTTTTATGTACAACTAAACTATCATTTCATTTTGCCTATCTTAATTGTTTCGTCTAATATTCTTATGGCTCTTTCAACTGAATGGAATACCTGCAGTTACAGCTGTAGCTCATGGCCTAGAAGCATGGAAAATTTTAGAAGATCCAACCAATCACATTGATCTTGTTTTAACAGAGGTAGATATGCCATATTTGTCTGGCATTGCTCTCTTATCCATGATTATGAACCAAAAGACCTGCAAGAATATTCCAGTAATTAGTGAGTTTTTGTTACAATTTTCTGTCTTGCTACTTTTATGTCAAGAACATCTTATGCACGATTTTAAAGAATTCGTAATTCTAAACTGTATGAGTTTTTCTTGCAGTGATGTCATCTAATGATTCTATGGGTATAGTCTTTAAATGTTTGTCAAAGGGCGCAGCTGACTTTTTAGTGAAGCCTATTAGAAAGAATGAGCTTAAAACTCTCTGGCAGCATGTTTGGAGAAAATGCCACAGTGTAAGTAATATTTAGTTCCTTGATCCAATCCCAGTACAATTAGTACAAAAGGTGAGCTTGACGAGATTAGTATTAGGATGGGTGTGACCATATATGCACTAAGTAATTGAAACCCTAGAGAACTCTTTTTTTTTTTTTTGGAAGGGAAAACCCTATAGAACTCTAAAGTTAAGAGTTCTTGGGCGAGAGTATTGTGTAACCTTTTATTTTAAGTTTTAGCCTTTAGATGATGTGGTTCAGAACATTCTAGTCTCGCCGCTACTGAATTTTGAAATTTCACGAGTCAGTTTTAGGGCTAGGACAAAAAGCCGATACAAAAAATGTAGCTGAAATGAGAACATTAAGATTGATGTGTAGTTGTAGTAGGATGAATAAGATAAGATACAAGAATAATCACCAAGTGGAGATGGCAACGGTTGAAGATAAGCTGAGGAAAGATGACTTGGGTGGTCGAGACATGGATAACTTTTAAAGCAGAGAATGTTGGACTCCATCTGGATACTTTCGAAAGTTCTATTTTTATTTTTCTTTTCTGCATAGCATGTTGTTCTATAATGCATTAAGTTCTCATTCTTTAATATCAGTCAAGTGGTAGTGGAAGTGGAAGTGGAAGTGAAAGTGGAATACGAACTCAAAAATCTCCAAAGTCAAGAAGCGACAAGTTAGATAATTATGGTGCCAGCAATGATGAGGACGACAGTGGAAGCATTGGCTTGAATGTTTGGGATGGAAGTGAGAATGGAAGTGGAAGTGAAACTCAGGTAATACCTATTTTCAAAATGCCAAGACTGGAGGTTCACATTTCTTGTATGTTCATCTGTTGCATGCATGCAGTTTTCCTTGCGTTATAGAGTAATGAGCAGTCACCTGAATGAATTAGTTTGTTTCCTCTACAGCTAAGTTTTAGAGGTTAGAGTATTAAGGACTGGACTCGATGCAACAGATTTTTAGATTGTTTATTCAATAAATGGGATCATTGCATCAATTACCAGGATGCATAAATGATTCTAGGGATGTGTATATGCTAATAAGGAATGCCAAGATGATAGAAAGACGAAGATTTTCTTGACGTAAATATATGCCTGAAAAGAAGTCATTATTAGTTTATTCTTTTTTTCTGATGTATTTCTTATTATGTAGTGTAATACCGAGCTTGAATAGCTTTTTATGGTAGTAAAGTGTATTCCTTGGAGCAGGTATGTTGGACATGTTAGTGACCCATATAGAAGCATCAGTTCCCTTATCTACTATCCAATGATTGGACTTATTTCCGAAAGTTATTACATGTAAAAACTATTTTTGACTGAATTGTTTAGAATACTGGTTGGGGTATCGACCTGGAAAGGGTAAAGGGTCAAACCGAGGTTTAACATGTGGAAAAAATATTTAAAAAATCAAAAAATTGAGGTGAACCGCCAATTTACGGCCAGCCGGTTCTTTAGTGGTTTGCTATTTTCGGTTTTTATGCTTAAAACTGGACAGGTTCCTGGTTTTGGACCGGCCAGTCCTGTCCAGTTTTCAAAACAATTTTGACTATAAACTCCTCATCTTGATTTGTTGGATAGAAACTTCATTATACAATTGGATCCAAACAGAGCTTAGATTTTCCACGCATGAATAAACTGACTCATGTATTCATTACCGTATATAATTCGAAATTTCACTTCCCCAAGACAAATTTACAGAGACAAATAGATATTGTGTTTTTAATCTTTCATTGTTTAATCATTTAAGGATACCAGCCAACACCACTAATCAAGATCTAGTAAGGGAAACCAAATATATTTTTACATGTTTTTGTGCTTTACAGATTATTTAAATATTCATGTTATCATAAACTAATGGACGCGTGCATGTGTAAGGAATCCGACTAGATGTAAGTTTCTGATGCTAGTGATTGAGCTTGATCTACTTTCTAATTCCAAGCTAACATTTATGTTATTTTATGCAGAGTTCTTGGTCAAGAAGGGCAGTAGAAATTGACGGCCCCCAACCCTTGACTCCTTGGAATGAATTAGCAGGTCCTCCCAGTACAACTCTTGCCCAGGCTAACCATTCACGGTCTCAGGCGATGAGCAATAACCGGGTGTCAACATCCACAAGAGAATATCGAAATCAGGATGCTGCACTTGGTATGATTCTCTCTTTTAAATTCACTTTGCACCTTTTAATTTATTTACCCATTTCATATTTTACTATTTAAATTGAGAAAATGGTTTATTTCACCGCTATGACAATGCTACAATGGAAAAGATTTGAAGATTGGAGTACCAAATGCTCAAGAACTACGCAGCCAAAGAGGTGGAGTATTAAATGATACTATAGACGCTGAAAAGTCTAAAATTTTGAATCCATACTCGAGCAAAGATTGCAACAGACTTGAAAATGGAAAAATGGATCCCAAGAATGAGATACCATATGGAGCGTCGAGGAACAAAGATTGTGGTCTGATGGGTGCAATTACCAATGTGCCTAAACCTCGGATGCGAAATGTATCCGACGAAGTTCCAAAACATCCATATGAAGTTATGAAAATCAAAGAAACAACCACCGATGATCCCAAGGAAAAACCTACCCTTGAGTTCAGTTTGAAACAACTCAGAGACACAGATGATACGGGAACTAGTACCTATCAGCATAATGCATTGAGACATTCAAACCTTTCAGCCTTCTCAAGGTGTAGAACTCAAGGCCTTAGAAAACTTATATATCTTTCCTTTGATCCAAATAGTCGGAATGATACTTAAACTCTTCCCAATAAGTTTCAGGTATAACTCCACGATCAATGCTAATCAGACGCCAACTGGAAATGTGGGCAGCTGCTCTCCTATTAATAATAGTTCTGAAGCAGCAAAGACAGAATTAGCCACTCCCAATCAGGTATCTAATGGAAGTAGCAACAACAATGACATTGGTTCCACCACGAATAATGCTTTTGCCAAGGTGGAAGCATGTAATGAGAAAACAATGCTCAAATCTTCAGTCGGTATCCATCCAAGTTCTGCTTTGCAGTCAGTGCAGCAGGTCCACATGTTGCCCATTCAGCCTGTGAACCCAGGCAAGTCCAATGTGACAAAGACAGCCATGGCACCGATGAAGGCCTTGGACCAGAAGGCTCAAGTACAGAACCACCACTATCACCATCACCACTATCACCATCATCACCACCACCATCATGCTTATGATGCTCAGCAGCAGCAACAGCTCAATCATGATGATTTGTCCTTGAAACTTATAACTGCAGAAGCTCCACACCATGGACCACGTGATGAGTCAGTCACAGAATTGGAAGGAAATGCTGCTAATTATGGGAGTGCATCAGGAAGTAACAATGGAAGCAATGAACAAAACGGAGGCAGCACTGTTGCAATCACTGAAGGAACAAATATGGCAAGTGATAATGGAACAGTTGCTCAATATGAAGCTGGTGATGGTAGTGGCAGTGGAAGCAGGAGCAGGGTAGACCAAAACCGGTCAGCACAGAGGGAGGCTGCTTTGAGCAAATTTTTTCAGAAAAGAAAAGAAAGATGCTTCGAGAAAAAGGTAACTTGTTTGCTGTCAATAATGGACCGGGGAACATGCAAGTGAAGAAAAAGGTCTTGGTATTATGGTGTAAATGTGTGCAATGTTGATAATTTTAGCACAGGCATTTCTGTTCCTTCTTCGATTGCAATAATTTCTCTTTTCCAGTAAAACTCAATTTTCCTTTCGCAAACACACATGCATGAAATGTGCGCGTCAACTCGCATAGTTTCATTGCATTCTTGCGTGCATGGTTATCTTTGCAATAGATATTTCACGAGTCTATTGCCATTAAAGTATAATGTTGAGCTGTGGAGTTTTAAGTATCACTTAGTTTACATTGTTCTTATCAATTCAAACAAGTCATTCAGATTTTGATTTGGAGATTAACAGCATAACTTATTTTCTTTGCATTGTTCTCATCAATTTTTCTAGGTCCGGTACCAGAGCAGGAAGAAATTGGCAGAACAAAGGCCACGTGTTCGAGGACAATTTGTGCGACAAGTAACGGATGATGAACAAAGCAAAAGTGAAACCAGGGACACAGATTCTTGACCATTGCCCTTTCTATGCTAAATGCGTATAGGAAGTAGCAGGAAGCCCTTTGATTCCATGGTTGGAGATTCGTGGAAGGTGGAAAGTAGTTGTGTAGTATTACTATGAAATTGCAGACTTCGTTAATCTTGCTAATGTTGAATATACGTAGTTGTTGGAACTTGTTCATATTCTGAGGTTTCTGGTTTGATTGTAGTAAATGAACCTCTTCAAGATAATGGTTATATTGATATTCCTAATAAATAAAATTTCGATTTGGTATATTTATCTACTTTTAATCCTCATTTCCTCCGGATGGGTATAAAAATCTTTTGCAGGCAGATGAAAAGTAAAAGCATGTGATAGCTTTGAAAAGCCAAGTTGCTTTATATTTTGCTGTATGAAACCGAACAAGTAGCGAATGAGAATTCATATAATCGACCTTAATAAATTGTAAAAATACGTAGTCTTTTTTGTTATTTTTTGTTGGGTAAAATATCTTTTAATATTTTCATCTCCACTCTTCTCTTTGACTCTATATAAAATTGAGCCCCATTTTATAAAAGAAATAACCCATTTATTTCTCTAGAAGAAATAGTAAGCATAAAAGCACAACTGAATGACACCTCATTAGAGAAACAATGTAAATTAAGTATTTTAGGAGAAACCATTGACACCCCGATGTACCCAAGGTTGTCTGTGTCTAATTCTTCCATTCTTAAAGCAGTCAGATTCCTCTGCATGTAACAATCTAACTCAGCAAACATGCCCTTAAGACATGTTTAGCTTGATAAGACTGACCAATATGATAAATAAGCTTTTAATTTTTTTTCCTCTCTTAGTATGGCAGAGTAGTGTCTAATTCACCATACCAAAAATGCCATTAAGCCATTACAGAGACCTTGATGAATGAATGATTCTTGAGCATCAGATGAATGAAAATAACAGATGAAACAATTTGACATTGTAACCAAGGAACAATGAATGTTTCATCGTATTTTCATCGATTCACTAAAAATTAATGACTACCATTTCGACTAAGAAGCAACTTCCCTTTTCAGTATAAATTCCACAGCCTCTTCTACAGTATCAACAACCTGCACAACCAACAAGAGTACAATCGGCTGCCAATTTGCATTGTAACTTAAAATTGCTGTTAGACTTTCGCCTATTCAATGTATTACGTCCTGCAAGTTCATGCGACGATGCTTCATTGTGAATGCATGTTTTATGCACATGCAAAAAATCGTGCTGATGTGACCCTCATTGTGTATTTCCTCTACTTCTATGAAACTTTTCTAGGTTACACTTTTCTTAACTATGAGCGACAAAAGTGTTCTCACTCCATATTTTAGACGCAAACTATTTAATATGTGATTGTAAAAATGACTTGCGCTATCAAACAACAGATCTACAATGGGAAACATATGTAGCATAATCAGGCTTACCAGATGAGCTGGAAATTCTGCATGGTTCTCTTTTTGCCTAAAAACGCCTGTCCTGGTCAAAACGGAAAACCAAGGGCTCCCTACCTGAGAATGAAGAAGTAAAAATAGCTCAAATATCACCCACATATAATTATATGCACATTGACATAATAGTAACGAACAATTGTCACATAAGAGTTGCGACAGCTTGTTTGGCTGATCTTAAAAATCTTACAAGTAAATAAGTAACTTTCAAAATAAATAACTTTTTATTGGTCGAAGTTCGAAAGAAGTCACTTATATATATATAAAGTAAGGTACTTATCTTGACAGTAGGTAAGAGTTACATTCAAAGTAAGTAACTATTTTTTACTAAAAAGTAACGTGCAAATATGTTTGATAACAAAAAGTTTAGCAAACGAGCTCCAACCCATTCCAAGAGACGAACCTGATGCGCTCCTTTAACATCAACTAAAGGATTATCACCTATCATATATAGGGTCTTAAAAGAAAGTGACCCTTGTTCTGCATTTTTCGCAATGGCATTGCAATGACAAGATTTCTGGATTTCTCTTAATATAGTTTCAGCATTTTTGTAAACAAATGGATTTGGCTTCCCAAAGCACGTATACTGCAAAGGTTTATTGTGTATTCTGCAAAGATGCACAGTCAAACAGGAATGTCATGGAGTTTTTTACTACAATCTGGCATAAATATAGTATAGGCATGATAGAATCCACATCTTTGTACCCCACAATGAGAATCATAACATGAGATATAATACAAGAAAACATAAACGGAGAATCCCTTGAAAATCAGAGTGGCAACAAACAACACAATAGCAGGATGGTATGCTGTTCTCTTTGAATTTGCTAATGCAAGTTATACGCTTCCACCAAAGGGAAAACTTCCTTCACAAATGCATGACTACGGAGGAAAATTCTGTCCTAAAACAACTAGAAATGCTTCAATTCAAGAAGATTGACACCAGAATACAGTCATTTATTGATTGAAAATGAAATACACGTTCACTATATAGTCCCATCCTGCAATTAGTAGATAATACATACCATTGTGTGTGTGTGTGTGTGTATTGGGGGGGGGGGGGGGGGGTTAAAAACAAAAATTGCTAATAACTTGAAACTAAGAATTTCGACCCTAATGGAATACTAAGAAATGGTAGAACCACAAACCAAACCTGTTGAAGATACTTTCAAGGGCTATTCTAAATGCACCCATACCAAGACGTTCTGAAGGAAATGCAGCCTGTAATTTATTGACAGCATATCAGCACTTTTTAAATGAATAATGAAGAGTTTCAAGAACTTAGAGCAGAAGCACGCCGCAAATCCAGAGATTCATATCATCCCTGAAAGTTGTTTTTCAAGCCAATTTCAAATGCTTTGAATTAATTTTAGTGTGAACAAAACCCTGAAATGCTTCAAGACATTAGAGTTGTTTTGATTAAAGGAGATTTTACTTTCATAGTTTTGAGTTGTTTTGTGAAGACAAGATAGTGTGGAGGAGATGTACTTCGATAATATGAATTAGCACTGACCTGATATTCCAGATCATCAGCAGCAAAATATAAAGGTGGCTGATTCCCATACTTCTCTCCAGGAAGACCTCCAGATGTTAAAATGTCACAAAGCACCTGTATTCATCCGTCACTCATTTCAGAATTATGCTTATATATATAGATATAAATACTAAAGCCAAACTTATCGGCCAAATGAGTTCATGTTGCCTCAGTTTCTTCACTATCCTCTATACTTCGTAAGTGAGGGATATTATCTCAAGGAGATGTGTAGTTTTGGGTTTTCCTTTCCTTTTATTCTGTTTTTTCATGTGTGTGGGGTTGTGGTTTGGGGAGGGGGTGGCCATTTCAGTACAGGGGTGCTCAAAAGAAATTGCTCTCATCTCTATTATATTTTCTTTTCCTCGAAGCCTGTTGCACATATAATAGTTACGATGAGCGATGATAATGGCTTTCAGACAAAATATTGAGAACAAGGAATTCTGATAATATAACAGTTAATGGCTTTCAGAGAAAACAGTCTGGGAGCATAATTTAGTTAGGGGCTACATTTAGGTTCCCAGTGTATGGACTCTTTTAGTAAATGGAAAATGAATATTAAAATTTTTTTAGTGACTGGAGTCGGATTGTGAGAATTATGCTTTTAATTACTTCTCCTTAAGCCAAAAGAAAGCTCTAACAATGTCTCGGAGTCTAATTTTTGTGCATTGCTACAGCACACAAGGTATCTGGATTATGCATTTAAATCAAATATATTGCTGATTGGTCCATTGAGTGGATGGCTTTGTATCTGTCAGATGACCACAGAAATACTAATTTAAACTTCAAGACAACATATAGTGGCTACTCAATGTTCATCTCTAAAGACGTGAGAAAAGTACCTGAATATCCCTCCCCCAGTCAACAGGATCACTGACAACAAATGCTGCTTTAACTTTGTTAGCGATAACATTACAGCTTGAGACCGACTTTGGGGAATTTTTTGGCCAATTAGAAGCCTTCTTACTGGTCCACCCTTTGTAATGAGCTACAGGATCAATGTGATCAAAGTATGATGCGTACTCATCTATTGAGAGAACTCTTCTGCACATAGTTTTAACTTAAGGTCCCACTAAATGTGCAGAAGGATAAAAAAAACTGGCCTAACAAAACAAAAAAAAAATTAGAAAATTAAAACCACCTTATATGGTGGAACTTACTTGAAACCATACTCCAACATCACTTCAGCAGGGTCACCTTTTCCAGTAGCAATGATGAGTTCATTCTCAAATCTAGAAAAGAAGAAAATTGGTGATACCATGATCAATTCTCAACAACAAATTAGATGAATTACTTAAAATTTATTATTTGTAGAGTTTTTAAAGAAATCAGCAATATCTATTTAACTAAACAAAAGCCCCTGAATGCCTCTTGGGGACAAAAAAAATACATACTTATCAAATGTTCTATCATATCTTTTACTCCAAAGAGAAAAGCAAAAAAGATTATTTTTTACCATCTATTGCTTATTAACTATTGAACTTATATTTCAGATGGATAATAATGTTCACAAGTTATAAATACTCTCTTGGATACTTCTCCAATTATTTAAATGTCTAACTGAAAATTGACTACTGATATGACTGTCTTATATACATGACACCTTAATGGAATTTTCCCAGCATTGAACACAAAGGTGGTCAAAACATTGACTAGGTTACTGGTATGCTTTTAATCATAAGTTACATTGGTGGGTGGGGTAGAGATATTTATCTCATACAAATAAGCAACACGTTTAAATGTGAACGAAATACCAGTTTCTATTAATATACTATATCTGAAAAAATAAATCAGGATGCCAGGAGAGCTTTTCCACCAAAAAACTACATACTCTGTAACATAATATATATACCTGTTCAGAAAAGTTCTAAAAGGTGAGTGGCCCTGCACTACCTAAATCCAAAGTACAAGCACTTCAAATCTGTCAAACATATGAACAATTTCATGAATTTAATATGCCAATTTTAATTACTAACCTGAGAAGGTGAAATCTTCACACCTAGAAGGTTGCTCAACTCAGAGGCTCTTTTAGACTCTGGAAAACCTCCACCTATGGAAATGTGCTGGGAAAATAACATTAGTTTCTAAATGGTTTGTCAGTGTTTCTCCGAATCAATGTTTTGGAAACCAACCAAGGCATCGACACGGAAAAGATCAAAGGGTCGAACTGGTGGTAAATAAATATTAAAAAAAAAAAACAAAGTTGAGGTGAACTGGCTGGTTCTTTACTTCTTTTAACGGTTTGCTAATTTCCGTTTTTTACCTTAAACCAGACCGGTTCCTGGGTTTCCCCGTTGAACCAGCCAGTTTGGTCTGGTTTCAAAACAATGCTCTGGACCTTTTAAAATACTAGTTTGTTACATTGAAGGCTACAATTTTAGCAGATTTCACATCACACAAATAAATAAATTACTTGAATACATCCAGGTGAAATGATGAAGAAAATAAGCAAGCTGAAAACCAATTACCACCATATCTTGGAAGAGTATAAAAAGATACACCCCCCATTCTCATCATTAGATTACTTGGCAGTTTTGGGGCAGGCTATATAGAGTGGAACAGAAACTAATTTAAAAAAAATCTTTAATTTTTTTTCCACATAAACTAAAATTCATTCCTCAAATAACATGGTACAAAGAAAGAATAATAATTTCAGAAACTAACCATTTGTCAAAAACAGAAAAGGGAACTTCAAAGCACCTGCAAACGAGCAGAAATCAGTTTTACATTACAAACAGGCTATTACATTTTAGTTTCAAATAATATGAATGCATAATAATCCCCTGTAGTGTACCTGCCACTGTGTATACCCAACAAAAGACATGGCTAGAAAATTTACAACCAGATTATTAATCCACACTATAAACCAGCCTTAGTATTGAAAATCTTCTTCAAAGAGACCCCTGATGTAACATATAATATGCACCTTTATAGCAGGGAGACTACTAACAAGGGCTTGTTCAAAGAAAGAGGATAGAGAAAGGAGAGCTATGCCTTCACACAGAAACACATAGTCGCAGAGATAAAGAGGGAGAGGAAGTCTTCCATGTCAACTAATTATACCACTGCGGCAAACACTTTTATTACATTTAAGCATACTTATTCAATGATCAAAGTACATACATTTCATTTCAATGCAAATAGTGGGCTAAAGCTTTTAAATTAGAAATTAAAATTGTTTCCAAAATGACACTATAGGTCGAATTCTTTCACCAAGATAAAGGTTATTCACGCTGTCACACAGAATATAGAAGACCAGACTTGCAGGATTTCTTAACACGCTGAAAGAAGAAAATCAATTCTCAGGAGTTCTTTAAAATATCCTTACCTATCCAGAATATGTGTGGTCGGCTACAAAATTTCTAATTTCTGCTCCTTCCTTATTAAGAATTTATAGATCTTATTTTTTACTATAATTGCTCAAATTTCACGACCCTAATAGAAGTCATTAATTTCCATCAATTTAAACAATAGTATAGTATATGAAGAACAATATCTAAAAGAAGTTTGAGTCGAGAATTCTACCGGAATCATCATACAGTCTCTTGAGTGCTTTGGGGGAATTTCCAATTGGTCTTTGGCCTCGTAATATGACCCCATCTATATCAAATGCTATCCCAAATGATGACCTGATAATAAAAAACAAAACATTCACCATTAAATTGAAACATCATTCACTTCAATCCACAGAAATGTGCGTGTTATGAAGAATTACGGAACTGTATTGGGACTAAGTCGAGCGATAAAGAAGATTGAGGTGGTCGGAGCGAAGACAGTGGCAATGGCTGTTTGAATCGAAACCTCATTTTTCTTTATTACATTTATGCGATGAGAAAAATGGAAATAGTGCCTATGGAATATATTAGGATTTAATCAAAAAAGAGAATTTTAAATTTTAAAAATTATTTTATCAATAACTCTTTTAGGCCAGTTTGGCATTCATTTTTTAAAATTTATTTTTTGGACAACTTTATTTTCAACTACATATTTCGTAAGAATTATAATTTTTTATTAACTTTTTAACTATACATTTCATCATTTTTTATTAAAATTTACTAAAAAATATTTTTAGTTAAATCAAAGTATAGAAAATTTATTGAATTTTCTACTTTAAATAATTTTGATTATTTTTCTTTTAAAAAAAATTCAATCATTAGTTTTGTCTATATTAAAATTAAAATTTTAGTAAATTTTGATAAAATTAATAAAATATACTATATTTGAAAAATTGTGAATTTTATGAAAGATTAAAATTAATTATTTATTTGGACATTTTTAATCTGATTTTAGGGGTGTATTTAATTGAAACATTTAAAGACTTTTTAAAAGTTTAAGTGTATTCAATTGAAAGTTTTAAAAAATCTTTAAAAGTCATAAAGTATTCAATTGAATTTTTTTTGTAAATCTCTGTAAGTCACAAGATATTTAAATACATAGATTTTTGAAAAATTCTATTTTTACTAGACTTCCAGAGACTCTTTGATGAAAAATATAAATAGCAGATCTAAAAAAAAAACTATCATATACTCTGATACTTGTGATGATTTCAGTGTACAAAAAAATGTCTTATTTCTTTCAATTCTAAAATTTTCTGAGATCTCTTCAATTTTTGTAATCAATTTATAATTATTCTAATTTATACATGATTACTTTTGTACGGCGGGCCACCAATGTGGTGGTCGTGTGTTCGGTACGCAAGCAGGGTCCTCGTGCCCACGTGTTTCGAGCTGTCGGTGCCTGCGGGGGTGTGTCGTTGTGCCCCTTTGCCGACGGGTCCTATTAGGTTGTTCTGTGTTGGGGGTTTTTGTGTTGTTAGTGTTTTTGGTGTGTTGTTAGTTTGTTTGTTATTTAGTGTTGTTGTTGATTTAGGACTTTGAGTTGAGCCCATTGTTGAGACTCTAGTTTTCTAGAGTACTCTCTCTCCTCGGAGTTGTTTTGAAGTTTAGACAATGTCTATCACTTTGTATACGGAGGTGTTCAAGTGCTGATTGCGTAGGTTGGCTTGAGTCGGGTTTTTTTACCAGTATTATAAAGTCACAAATTGTACTTCGTTGAGTTGAATGAATTTCATTCCAATCAAAAAAATAAAAAAAATTTGATGTAATTCTTTTTATTATTATTATTTTAATGAGATTTGAAATAGGCTAGTCAAGCATATTTTTTGATAAAATATTTTTTTTTTTTTTTTTTTTTATATAATTATATGAGTTGATGTTTATTAAATCATGTATTAAAAGTCATAAATACCCTTCATTTGAAATGTCTAAAAGGTCAATTTCAAATCAATTTTTAAAAAAATCAAAAAAAAAAAAAAAAATTCTCACTTTCATTCTCGTTTTTCATACCTTATTTAAAACCAACGACAAAATGACATGCTATCTTTTTAAACGACTAAGTGCCGTTTTAAACAAATTTTTGTATTTATTTCACTTTATGTTCCATCGTATCCACATTAAAATTAATGAAAACAACCGACATGGATGGGAGCCAACAAAAAAGCAAATGTTTTAGAGTTCATAACCAAATGACATGCTATCGTTATAATGATTTGATACGTTTTAACTATTTTGATTTGTTTTCAATTTTGTATATCGCGTACCTACATAAAAAATCACCCACTAGTATAACAACTATTGTTACATGAGTAAACTATGTTATTCTTCACTATGATGAAGGTAAATAATCATAATTTCTTATATTTAATAATTATAGATAAGATGTTCAAAAAGATAGTTTGTTTCAGTTATATAATTTTTTTAAGATGTTCAAAAATATGATCGAATAGTTTTTAAAGTGTGAAATTGAAGACTCTAGACTGTGACCCAAAATGACATGCTGACATTTTAAATGACTAGTTGTCATTTCAACTCTTTTATGTGGTATTTCATTATATTCACTTATATTATATATAAAATTTTAACAAATTTAGTTTCTTTATCATATTTGAATGGCAAGCTAGATAAAAAATTTATCTGATAGTGGACCAACACGATGTTCTTTAAGTAACTTACACTCTAATTCACTACGAATAAAGGTAAGTAATATAAATGTCATGGGTAATTGGTGCAAAACGTCCCTATCTATGACGGTTGTTGTTGAAAACGTCCTTACGTTCAAACTTTTGGTGAGAACGTCCTACTTTTGCATTTTTTGGCGCAAAACATCCTTTTGACCAATTTTTAATACATAAAATGACCATTATACCTCTTATATAAATAAACAAAAAGAAAGGAAAAGAAAAATAAGATAAATTAGCAATTTAGTCCAAAACATTTTAAAATGCAAAATCAATCCAAATAAATTATTAAAATATTAAACTAACAAACTTTTCTTTCCTATCCCTCTCCTCCACTCCGTCAGCCTCCAAATAAAAGGTTTTTTATTTTTATTTTTTGATTATTTTTTAATATTTTCCTAATTTATTTTATATATAAAAAAAAAACTTTTAAAAATGTTTTGGACTATATTGCAATTTTATTCTTTATTTTTCTTTTTTTTCTTTTTTATTTTATTATATAAGAGGTATAACTGTCATTTTATGTTAAAGAAATTGTTTACAAGGACGTTTTGCGCGAAAAAATGCAAAGGTAGGTAATTTCTGCGACCAAAAAATGTCGAACGTATGGACGTTTTTCCACAACAACCGTCATAGGTAGGGGCCTTTTACGCGCCAATTACCCTAAAAATGTCATTATATTTCATTTTTTTTTTTTTTTTTTTTAAATATATTTTAACATGTACAAGTCTACTATAATATTTCAAAGTATGATTCACTAGTTTTTGAATGAAATGGAGACCCTGCTACCTAAAACGGCATCTGTTCGTTTTAAATGTATGGTTGACGTTTTTACTCATTTTGTGTTCCGTTCCGTTCTGTTCATTCATGTTTGTTATGAATTGATGAATGGTTAATTGTTGAATTTAATCTTGAAATTGGATGGTTTTTTTATAAATTTTGATAGCTATTTTGATAAGATTTTTGGTTACTATAACAGCATCACTATTTGTTCAAACCAAATGCCTATGGTCGTTTTAAACGTATGTCTGACATTTTTACTCATTTAGTGTCCATTTCGGTTCATTTAACGTCTATAACTACATGAATGCTTAAAGAAGAAAGTTTTATCTATATTTTTTTTTTTTTTTTTTTTTTTTTTTTCAAACTATAATTAGTCACTCCATAATATGGTAGAAAACCACACTATACTTGGCAATAAAGAAAAAACGTAAGTAACAAGTATGTATCGAAAATATAGCACGTGTAGTTTTTCAATGTGTATGAGTCGTGTATGATGTTTCAAAACATATTTTACTAATGTTTGGAGTGAATCGATACCCCATGACCCTAAACAGAATCTAGTCGTTTTAAACGTATAAATGACGTTTCTCTCTACTCATTTAGTATTTCGTTTAAGTTCATTTATGCCCGTAACCAAAAGAAGTTTAAGGGATGAGAGTTTTAACTCTATTTTGACGTTGCGATCGCACTTTATTAAAACTATAGTGAGGCACTCTATGGTAGTAAACTACATTACACTAGCAATACGAGAAAAACTAAGTACAAGTATGGTATCCAAAACATAATACGTGTAGTCGTTCAATGTGTAGAGTCATGTATGATTTTTCAAACACTGTTTTACTAATTTCGGAAGTGAAATAGATACTCTGTGATCCCAAATGGCATCTTATCATGTTAAACGGAGGGTTGTCGTTTAGGGTTTTAGGTTTTTAGGGTATAGGGTTTAAATTTTAGGGTATATGGCAAAAGACAAAAACATGTCATTTTCAACATTCCTTTTTAAAACGACTAAGTACCGTTTTAACAAATTTTGTATTCGTTTCACTTTATATTCCCTCGTATCTAAATTGAAAATTAATGAAAAATATGCCTCAATCATATTTGGAGTGAAATTTATAGTTCGTAACTATAATGACGTGCTATCGTTATAAAACAATGGATGGCGGTTTTACCTAATTTTTATGTTTGTTTTCATCTTAGATATTTTCGTAGTCACATGAAAATGAAAGTATAAAAATGTCACTATATTTAAAGTAAAACACTAAAAAAACCAAAAAAAAAAAAAAAAAAATTCGATAAAAAAAATAAAAGTTCACCCGATAATGATTAACATTGTTCCATAAGTAAACTATACTAGTCTTCACTATGAGGACCGTGAGTATCCTAAATTCATTAGATTCCAATAATCGACTAAAATACTAAAAAAAATCAGTTTTTTTTTTTACCTTATTAAGTCTTTTAAGATTTCCAGAATCTCGTAATCAAATAGTTTTAAGTGAGATCTAGACATTGTGACCCAAAATGGCATGCGGACATTTTAAATGGCTAGTTACCATTTCAACTAATTTTTGTGTTATTTTATTTTATATTCACTTATACTTATATAACTATTAAACGAATTCAAATTTCTGCCATATTTGAACAAGTTTAGATACAAAGTTCATCCGATATAACCAACACTAAGTAATTGCCAACTGCACCTGACAATAAGAAAACGTAGCGTACAAGTAATGGTATCCAAAAATAAGCACGTGTAGTTCGTTCAATGTGTACGAATCATTTATGTATTTTCAACACAATTTTATATTACCTAGCCTTCTGAGTGAAATCAATACCATGACCCAAAACGTCATATAGTCATTTTAAGTGTATAAATGCCGTTTACTCATTTTGTATTTGTTTCGGTTCATGCACGCCCGTAACCACGTGAAAGTTTTATGGATTAAGTTTTTAAACTACATTTTCTCGACGTTATGGTTGACACATTTATTCAAACTATAGTAGTACCAAATCCGATAGTAAACTACACTACGCTTGACAAGAAAGAAAAACGTAAATTAGCAAGTATGATATCCCATACATAGCACGGGTAGTCGTTCAATGTGTACGAGTCATGTGTGATGTTTCAAACACAGTTTTACTAATTTCGGAGTAAATCAATACCCCTTGACCCAAAACGTCATATGGTCATTTTAAAGTATAGATGACGTTTTACTCATTTACTATTTGTTTCGGTTTATTCACGCCCATAACCACGTGAAAGTTTTATACATTTCGATGTTCAAGTTGACACATTGTTCAAACTATAGTAACTCACTCCATAATCTAATAGTAAACTACACTATGCTTGACAATAAGAAAAATGTAAGTAGGAAATAGGTATCCAATACCACACGTGAAGTCGTTCAATGTGTACGAGTTATGTATGATGTTGTCAAACACATAATTTTACTAGTTTCGGAGTGAAATTGATACACCGTGACCCCAAACGGCATCTAATCATTTTAAAATGAAGGTTGTCATTTAGGGTTTAGGGTTTATGTTTTATGGTATATGGTTTAAGATTTTAGGGTATAGGGCAAAGAGAAAAACATGTAATTATTCAACATGCATTTTTAAACGACTAAGTACCGTTTTAATAATTTTGTATTCGTTTTCACTTTATACTCCCTCCTATCCACATAAAATACTCAATACACTATTAATTCAACATGTACCACGTGTACTAAATATTTCAAACTACGATCCACTAGTTTTCGGGTGAAATTGAGACCTCATGACCCAAAACGACATATGATCGTTTAAACGTATGATTGACGTTTCTACTCATTTAATGTCCACTTCAATTCACACATTGTTCCATGAGTAAACTATACTATTCTTCATACGAATGAAGTATATCTACATTTCATTATGTTTCCAATATAGATAAATATTCAAAAATATAGTTTATTTAATTTATATAATTCTTGTTAAAATTTCAAGAAAATATGATCGAACAGTTTTAAAGGAAATTGAGACTCGAGTCTGTACCCCAAAATGAACATGTTGAACATTTGTAAATGACTAGTTGTCATTTCAACTAATTTTTGTTTTCATTTCACTCTATATTCACTTATATTATATATAAAAATTAACAAATTCAGTTTTTTAATCATATATGAACGACGAGTTTTAGATACAAAGTTTCATCCGATAGTGGAAACCAACACTATTGTTCCTGTAAGTAACTTACACTCTATTTCAATACGAATAAAGGTATTATACAAATTTCGTTATATTCTCAACAAATTAGTTAATTCAACAGGTACAAGTCTTCCTAAAATATTTCAACTACGATCGGCTAGTTTTTGAATGACATTGCACCCTACAACCTAAAATGAAATCTGATCGTTTTAAACGTACGGTTGACGTTGTACTCATTTATTATTCAGTTCTCTTCATTCCACGGTTGTTTATGAATGATGGCGTTAATTGTTTGAATGTAAAATCTTGAATTGTGAATTTATTTTTATAAATTTTGATAGCTATTTTTTGATAAGATTTTTGGTAACTATAATAGCATCATTGTTTGTGCAAACCGAAATGGCATATGGTCGTTTTAAACACATATCTGATGTTTTTACTCATTTCGTGTTCGTTTCGATTCATTCACGTCTATAACCACACGAATGCTTAAGGTCAAGTGTTTTATCTATATCTTTGACGTTGCGGTCGACACATTTTTTGAAACTAATGGGTCACTCCATAATCTGGTAGGAAACTACACTATACGTGGCATAAAGAAAAATGTAAGTAGCAAAGTGTGTTTATCTAAACATAACAACACGCGTAGTCGTTCAGTGGTACAAAGTCATATATGATTTTTTTTTCCAGCAACCTTTTTCTATTTCGTAGTTATTGATACCTCTATGACCCCAAACGAGAATCTATCGTTTAAACGTATGACTTGGCGTTTCTACTCATTTAGTATTCATTTCGATTCATTGATGCCTTATTTCATCAATAAAATAAAAAAACACCCCCCAAATTTTTTTTTTTTTTTTTCCACTAATAAATATTGACCCCAATAACTTCCCTTTAAAATTCAACCAGACAAAAATCTTAGATCTAAAGCAACAAGGATCCAATAGTTACTTGAATAAATAAATGACCAATCCAATTTTAAAGCTAAGTTCCCAATTCCCAGACCCAACCTAATTAAAACCCAGTTCCCAAGTCGACGTATTAAAATCTTTACGAAATGACTAATTTCAGATTTACAAGTCATCTACTACCATCTGTTCTGATAATATGCAGTTTGCTTTTTGTCTTTTTGATGTCCATCTAACGTTCAGGTTTTCAATTTGTTATATGTTAGACACCATGATTGACATTATTATGTTTGTATCGATAAACTGATATTCCTTTTTTTTGGTCAGTCACTTTACCTAGGCACTATTTTGTTCTCACATCGTCGTATTCAATCCTCTTAGTTAAAAAATATTTCGGGGGCTCCACCCCCAAACCCCCGGAGGGGGGCCCACCCCTCGCCACCCTCCTGTATTTTCCTTTCCGCGCCCGTCAAAATTGAATCTTACTACGTCTATGGATACATCTATTCAAACTATAGTGAGTCACTCTATGATAATAAACTACATTGCACTTGACAATAAAGAAAACTAAGGAGCAATCAGATCATCCAAAACATAGCAGGTATAGTCGTTCAATGTGTACGATCATGTTATAATGTTTCAAACATTGTTTTACTAATTTCATATGTGAAATAGATACCTAGTTTTAACAAATTTTGTATTCGTTTTAAAAAAAAAAAAAAAAAAAAATAAAAAAAAAAAAAAATAACTTTATTTTTTTTTTTTTTATTTTGTGATCGATAAATTAGTTAATTCAACACGTACAAGTTTACTAACATTTTCACATTTTGATACTAATTTTTGAGTGAAATCGAGACATGTGACCAAAATGGCATCTGATCGTTTTAAAACGTATGGTTGACGTTTTTAATTCATTTAATTTTTTTTTTTTTTTTTTTTTTTTTTTTTTGTTATTTTATAATTTAAACTATTTATTTTAAACATGTTTTTTTTTTTTTTAGAATTTTAATTTTATATGTCAAACTATATTATAGAAGAGGCTATTTGACTCAATTACCACTTATTTTATTTTCGTCAAGCATGAATGATTGTGCCGTAATTAGTAACTTTACTCATATATATATAAAACCTGTTTGGTACGGTTTAAAATTCAATTAAAATTGAAAATATGATCGTTATTGAATCTCATTCGTCTAATAAAAATCAACAATAACGACTATATTTTCAATTTTAATTTGATTTTAATCTCTACCACACGTCTTCGTAATAAAAAAAAATCAGCTGAGTCCCAATGCACTCCTTGATTTATAACACCGGCTCAGTTTCCCATTCAGAACCCCCGTTTCTCTCTCTCTCTCAAACACTTATTATCGAGTACTGGCGTTTCACTTGTCTCCGGCGAATATCTCGTCTTCGGAATTCACGCTATAACCCTAAATTTGCACCTAGTCTGCTCGTTTATCATTCAAACAATCGCAGCAATTTTTTGTACTATTTTTTCGGACATAATTTACTTATCATATTTTATTTCTATTTAAATTTGATCTCCAGTGTATGTTTTACTTCTATATTTTATGCTGATTAAAAATAAATTTCGTATGTAAGTATGAATGCATTAAGAAATTATGTTGGAGTTAGCATCTTAATCCTTGTTGAGGTTTGGAAAACAGAAGGGGTTATGAGGAGGAGAATTATTATTTGGCTGCGGAGCAGAATGAAATTTGAGGGAAAATTATATTATTCTTCTCTGTAAAATTTGACCTCAATAGAGAATCGTGTAAAATATTCATTGCTTAGATCATGTCATCGCCTATCGCTCATTCTTTTTGTTCCATTTGATTTTGGATTTTTGCTCCTTTTTTGTCCCTGCTTCTGGGACACATTTTGTAATCCTTCTATTTGCTCCACAGGTAATTGTTTCTGAATAAAATTAAGATGGAACATGCTGAGGATATTGTCGGTGAACATCGGGAGAAACATGATGATGAGGTGGTATATGCTTGTTATACTGTAGAGTTTTTAACCTCTTTTTTTTTTTTTAAAAAAAAAAAATTATATCTGTTTAGTGTGAGTTAATGAACGTTGGTAATTTTGTTCTTGGCTATTTAATTAACCTGGTAATAGATTCAACGTCTTTGAGATGCTACACTCGTCACACTGCAATTTTTTTTTTTTTTTGGTATTCATTTAGTATAAGTTATTGAAGGAAGATAAGCTTGTTCTTGGGCATTTAATTCACTTGGTAATAATTTTTACATCATTTAGATGCTGTTTGCAGCATACATGGCATTGTTCCCAAATTTTCTTTATTGAAATGGTTTATTCGGTAACTATCAACTTGTTTCCGTTAGACAAGACACTTATTTTCTTCTGTCGGTGATGGGTTTTCCCTCTCCAATGAACTGTATAGAGAGTGAGAATAAAGTTTATTTAGTGTCTATGTTAGCATTTAAGAGTCCAAGAACTCGAGAAAACGACACGTGATACTCATTTTTGGTGTAGGAAGCTGTTGCTCGTCATGAGGAATTTAAGAAGTCTGTTGAAGAAAAAATGGTGCTACGTCAGAGTAATTTGAACCCTGAAAGGCCTGGTCAGTGGTTTCTTTCAGAGATTTTAAGCTGTCATTTTTAGAAAATTGAACAGAGATGTGTTTTCTCTTATCTCTGTTGGTCTTAGGGAATAGCCTCTGGATGTTTCAAATCGAAGTTTAGGGCTAACTTTTTTGGGCGTTGTAACTTATAACTTGATAAATTGAGATCTTCTTGGAATTGTGATCCCAAATCGTAACAAAAATCTTCAAATTTATTTGTCGTTCTGCAATAAGGACTCTGTTTTTTCTTTTCGAATGCATGCATCTGGAACCTATGTTTTATTCTATTGGGTGTTCTTCTGTCTCAGAAAGGAAGATTGTAACCTGCGAGCTGTTCGCCTTGTCTAATTTAGCTCTTAAGTACATATTATATCTATATAAATGCCCAATGCAAACAATCAGAGGCAATAAGTGTTCTAGTGCTAAGACTTTGTGCTCTGATGAGCTTCCACTTTGAATATGATTTTAGAAACTTGTCCAATGTCAAAGGATTTTAATCTTGATTCAGACACATTAAAGGTTAGTGTTGCATATGATATCCTCTTGCTTGAATATTGATTCCGCCCTTCTTGATTCCAGACTCAGGTTTTCTCAGGACATTGGATTCTAGCATTAAGCGCAACACGGCTGTTATAAAAAAACTAAAGCAGATAAATGAGGAGCAGCGAGAAGGTATGATGGATGAGTTGCGTGGTGTCAACCTAAGCAAATTTGTTAGTGAAGCAGTAACTTCAATTTGTGATGCGAAACTTAAAGCTGCAGACATACAAGCTGCTGTTCAGGTAGAGCTAGTGATTGAGTTGATTATTTTTTCAACTGCTTGTCAAGCTGGGAAAGAGTAAACAATTAAAAGTGCGGCAGGAATGTGCTTTAAGCTTTAAAGGACATGCACCGGAAGTGCCTCTAATGCATTGACTATGTAATACCTTGGTGAAATTCTGATTATTTTAGTAGAACTGTTTTAGTATGCTAAACCATGGTTTATTCCTGCTTATGTTTTCTCTTATTCTCTGCATTTCAAGTAAATGGACTAACGTGTTTGCTGCAATTAGGACTCGCCAGTTCTGAGTTCTACTTGAACTTTTGTTATGTTGTAGTCAGCTTTTTGTGATGTGCATAAAAAACAATCAATCAGTCCCTTTGTATATATTGGACTTGATAGTATTCTATTGAACAGGCTACAAACCTCGTCTTAATCCTCAAATGCGTATCTGGGGAATATTCTGACTGTAATTTTTGTGTTGAAGTCGAAATGTTTTGCCTATAGTTCTTGTTACCATCCTTGATATCATCATCCTCATTAAAGACTAGCTTATGATTTTGTTGTGGCTGATTTTTAACTTTATTTTTTCTTTGCTTGTGTCCAGTTGGCACTGAAGTAAATGAAATCTTTGCTTGCAAAGAGAGAGAAAAATGGACCTTTTATTTACTGGAAGTATTGTATTTATGTGAAATATTACCGCGTGTATTACTTGCACCTTGCTGTTCACTGTGTTTTAGATGCCTTTTCAATATTTTTAGTAGATTCTTTCCTGTACCAGATCTGCTCTTTACTTCATCAAAGGTACAAAGACTTCTCATCTAGCCTGGTTCAAGGTCTCTTGAGAACTTTCTTGCCTGGGAAGCCCCCCGAGGACTTAGACGGAGACAAAAATTCAAGGGCCATGAAGAAGCGGAGCACTCTAAAACTTCTATTGGAACTTTACTCTGTTGGAGTTGTAGAAGATAACAGCATCTTTACAAATATAATTAAGGATCTCACTAGCACGGAACATTTCAAGGATCGTGATGCTGCTCAGACAAATTTATCCCTTCTTGCTTGTTTTGCTAGACAAGGAAGATATCTTCTTGGACTGCCTCTGACTGGACAAGATATTCTGGAAGAGGTTTAACTTTTTTAATACTTTAATAAGTGTGGGCTTTCATGGGCATTTTTTAACATATAATTTACAATTCTTTTTTAGATCTCTAATGCACATTTTCCTCTTGGTAGTGAGTGTGAACTGATTTTATTTCTACGGAACGGTTCATCGAAGCAGGGAAATATAATCTCTGCTATTAAAATACGATCCTAGATGTTCTGCAACATTTTAGGCAGCATGTACATTTCATCTGAAGACAAGGAAATTTGTTTTATTCTCATACTATTGGTAGTAAAATAGTGTCGCTTGTTTTAGTGCATGGGTTGTTCCCCTGGCTCTTCTTTTAATAATATTTTTGTTGGAAAAAGGTCAGTGCTATGGTTTATCTTCAAAAAGCAATGTTAGATAGTTATGAATGTGTCATGTTGCAGTGATAGTGATGTCTCTAAAAAGCCGAATCCATTTTGCTGTTTTGTTTTTGTCATATGAGAGATTGGTTTTAAAGTTAGGCTGCATGAGTTTCAATTATGGGCTTCTCATATTTTTTCTTCATTTAGATGCTCTTCTTTCACTGCTCATGCTAATGTTTTCTTTTTCTGCAGTTTTTCAAGGGACTTAATATTACAGCAGAGCAGAAAAAGTTCTTCAGGAAAGCATTTCAAATGTACTATGATGCTGCTGTGGAACTACTTCAGGCGGAACATGCAGTAAGAGCTCTATTCCTTTACAAAGCTGGATATTGTGTTAGATTTGTTTCCGAACTTATTTTAATGTTAGTTTTCTGCATCCTTAGTTAGTTGGCGCAGAAGTTTAATTACATGCATGCCATAGTCTTTCACTAATGGAATCGTTTTCTTTTATCCCAAATGGAAGTCACTTCGCCAAATGGAGCATGAAAATGCAAAGATTTTAAATGCTAAAGGTGAACTGAGCGAGGAAAATGCCACTTCTTATGAAAAGCTGAGAAGATCATATGAGCATCTATATCGTGGTATCTCATCGTACGTTACTTTACCGGTCTTCCTGGACATATTTCTTAAGCTTGTTATACCGTGCTTGTGAACCTGATACTGGTTGCTATTCTATGGACTTTTTGAGACTAAATTTGTACATGATTGCTATCTCTGTGAACCTGATATTAGTTATAATCGGCAGAGGGAAGGTGTTGTCAATATAAGTTGTTGGAATCATGTGTGATTTCAGCATGAAGAGTCCAGCTATGCAATGTTTAAAAAGGAGGAAATGAGTACTGAGGCATTTTTTTTGTGAGGCGAGGCGTAAAACTCAAGGTGGTTTGAGGTGTAAGCCTCACCATAAACCAAAAAATTAGGTCAAAAAATAAAAAAATAATCTCAGTTTTTAAAAAGGTTTTAGAACTATCTTCAGGTGTTAATTGCATAGCACACGCAATGTAAAAGAAGATTGAAAAGCTCAACTGACTATTGATATTAGTTTCCCTAAAGAACACGTGTACTTCAAGAAGTAGATGAAGATATTAATGAGAGGAAAAAAAATGAAAGAAATAAAAAGAAAGAGAGAGAATAAAAATGAAGCAAAATTCTATATCAACGAGCCGAGCCCGAGCCAAAAAAAAAAAAGCTCGGGCTCGGCTCGAGCTTTTTTGGGCCCGACCGGAGTCGAGCAAAGTCCGGCCAAAAAAATGAGGCTTGGGGGGTTTTTTTTTAATGTCAAATTTACATTTTTTACTTAAAAAATTTAAAATTAGTACGGTTTATACGTATTATAAACTAAATAAAAAAGCTCGGCTCGGCTTGAGCTTTTTTGGACCCAAGCCGAGCTGAGCAAAGCCCGACCAAAAAAAATGAGGCATGGCTCGATCTTTTTCCGAGCCGAGCCTGAGCCGACGAGCTTTTTTGCCACCAAGCAAAAATCAGATTTTTTTTTTATATCGGAGGTTCTGTTTTCTGCTTCTACTTTGTCTTGGGAATTGGTAGTTGGTGCAGGTGTGGAGAGAGAGGAATTGCAAAAGTTTTTGACTTTTCCCTTTTGTCTATCTTGGGTAGAGTGTTAATCTATTATAATAAGGCCATGTTTGATAGCCTAGAAAATGTGTGGAAAAAGAAAATGTTTTCAAACTTTAGCCAATTTAGGGTGTTTGATAGCACAAATTTGCTTGACTTTTGTTTTTCCCTCCTTTTTTTAGGTACAACCATTTGATGCACATTTGCTTGATTTTGTTTTCTCACCTATTAGGTGGGAAAGCAATTTCCACCCTTTTTTCTTTTTGCTTTTTTTTTTTAAGCAATGACAACAAATTCTATCAACCATTGTAAAAAGAATTTTCACTTTTGTTGACAATTTCTATGCAAAACAAAGTCAAACGAATGATATTCGGTATGGTAATTTTTTCTAATTTGATTTTTTTTTTTACTTTTTGGTAATTAGAACAAATTCTAGACACAATAGTAGAAAAAATTATCACTTTAATGGACAATTTCCATAAAAAACGAAGACAAACGGAAACTAAACTTTCAACATTTTTCGGGTGGAAAATTATACCAATCAAACATAATTAATTACAATTTTCAGTAAAGCAAATTCTAGACAATTCAATTTTCAGTAAAACATTTTCTTTCCATCCATTTTCCACATTTGCAATCAAATGGACCCTAATAGTTCTTTTATAATGGAAAAGAGAGAAGGCAAGGAAACAATTAGAAGAGCCTCCCTAACTTCATGTAAAGCTCTTGAAGAAAAGTGAAGGGGAAGGACCGTTTAAGGAATTTATTGTCCACAAGATAGAAAGTCTCAAGGTTCTTATAATACCTTTTTTTTTTTTAAAAATCATTAGAGGAAGAAGCCGCAATGCTCCCCGCCATATCCAAAGACACATTCAACACCCAATCCCGCCGGCCATTCTACCGGCACCGACAACCTGCATCAGCCCAGAATACCCATTACCACCGGCCTCACGCCACAAATATCCATCCCGTCAACCCTAAACGCGACTGCTGCACCTGGTAACCCTAGCGTCGCCGCCCAGTTACATGAAGGACAGGCCGGCGAAGGCTCAGAGGTACAAGACGACAGCACCCATGTAAGCAGTAGGCGAGAAGCAGATCCGGTGAAGGAGGTGAGCGCGAACAAGGGTTTTCTAGTTCCGCTAGTTCCGGTGATTATCCACCCACACGTGCCTGCCCGGCGGACTGTGCAGGGTTTTCCGATCCTGACGAGCTCGGCGTGGCGTCCTGGCGGCGCTCCGGCAGCGTGTGCGCGTCACGCTCCGGCGATAGTGAACCTGCAGTTTCAGCGTCGTAAGCCCAGATCATTCCACCTCCCGGATCTTCCGATAGACCTGTCATACACAAGATTAGAGGCACACAGTTATGATTGGAAAGAGGGATTTTAATTCTCGGTTTAGAGTGGAGGCGAAGGAGTTTGTAGTGTCCGTTAGCGAATGCGGCATTGTTAGGTTGACAGAATGGGGTCCGAGGATATCGAATGTTGTCTATATGGGGAGGTTTGGTGCCTTGTGGATATTGAATATGGTGGATAAATTGAGGGGGGGCAAGCAAACAAGAGGAGTTCGTTGCTAAGTTTACTGAGTCCTCGAATGCTTTTATGGCACATCGGTGTGGTAACAGGCGAGGTAGGTATTTGACGATAGCACAGTACGGGGAGAGGCGTAGGAAAGGAGTTGTGATGGTACCGGAAGGTGCGAATGGTGAGGGATGGGCGTCGATTATGCGGGTGTTCCAAGCAGTTGTTGACTTTTTTGTCACTAGGGACAAAGTCCAGCGCCAAACGGTTAAAGTGAACAATCAACAGGGGAGGACTTATGTTGAAGTTACGGCAAACCGACAGGTCGAGCAGAACACGAAAAAGCCAGTGCTGTTGCAAAAGGGAAGTGAGGTTTGTGGGATTGATACGCGTGCACGTCCCTCTGTTCCTTTCAACGATGGTTACTTGATACCTAAGTTGAAGGAGACATTGACAAAAAATGCATTGGACATTTCAGTGAATAATGCTAAGATAAGGGCTCGCGTCCAGGGGTTGAAAGCTGAGGTGGATGAATTGTGGAGGCTACTGGGAGGTGGAGCTCCAGAGGGCTCCAAGATGAATTGCTGTCATAAGTGCGAGGCTGGTGTGGCTGAATTCCCAGATATGGAATTTCAGTCGAACTTGATCCAAACTAAAGATAAGCAGGTTATGACTGAGCCTGGTAGGGAGAATCAGATATGTTATGATGTAGAGAGTAGTGGAGATGACGATGGAAAAGATAGGGTGGAGATGGATACGGAGGGACAATACTCAGGGTATGAGAACACAGAGAAGAGTTCTGCATTTGTGAATGAGGCGGACATGATCGCATCTATAGAGGGAGGTGGGTTGAGAGTAGATGAGATGGGGACAGCGAGGGCAATGGAATCTAGTCCGGTTTTGACACAAGAGCAAGTGGTGACAGGTTCGACAACTACGATTGTTAACACTTACAATAGAAGATATCAGAAGTCTCGTAGCGGAATTGAGGTAGGGAATGAAAAAGCGATAGTAGTGTGGGTGGATGGTGCTAACAAAGGTACAATGGACAAGGGTACAGTGCAGGTGGAAGAGGGGAAAGGACAGATTGTTGAGACTACTGGGTGTTGTTATGCAAGGGAGATAGGGAAAGTTAAGGCGATAACATTAGACCTCCAACCTCGAAGTGGGTTCTCCACAAAATTCGGGAATTCAGCAAGTTGGTGGGCGTGTCTTGTCATGGTTATGAAAATAGACTTATGCAACTGTTTGAGGAGCTGGAGAATAGTAGGGGACACTGGATGGGTACACCTGGAGGAAAAGCTAAAAGTAAAGGGGGCCGTGAGCTTAGGCGGCTTGAATGCTCGATAAACTATGACGTTAAAGGGGGTGAGTCAAAGAGAGGGTTGCAGGGGAGGGATGAAGAAGAGTTTAAATGATCCCAAAAATCATTAGCTGGAATGTGAGGGGGCTCAACGATATTGGGAAAATGTTAGGTGTCCGGAACATGTTAAGGGGATGGCGGGCTGATCTTGTTTGTTTACAAGAAACGAAGTTAGAGGTCGTCTCGAGGGCTGTTGTGAGTTCATTGTGGGTGGGACAGCATGTCGGGTATCAGTTTCTTGGAGCATCAGGGACATCAGGAGGAGTGCTTGTCATGTGGGACAATAGAGTTTTTGACATGGAGGAGGTTAGTGTAGGGATATTCTCCTTATCACTTTCTTTCAGGAATATTGGGGATAGTTTTAAGTGGATGTTTATTGGAGTTTATGGGCCGAATTCCGATGACAACAGAAGGGGTTTGTGGGATGAATTGGCTAGTATGTTGGCTTGGTGGAATTTACCGGCGTGCATAGGGGGTGATTTTAATGTGGTCAGGTTTCCTTCTGAGAGGTCGAGTGGTGGGAGCCTTACAGGGGCTATGGAGGACTTTTCTAAGTTTATTAGTGAAAACATGTTGGTGGATTTACCTATGATGGGGGGTGAGTTTACTTGGTCATCCAATCGAGATCAACCTGTTCAATCTCGAATAGATCGATTTTTGATTAGTGAGGAGTGGAGGCCAAGTACGCTGATGTCACTCAGAGGAGATTGGGGAGAGTGTACTCAGATCACTTTCCTATTTCATTAGCTGGGATTACAAGGGGTAGTGGCAGAAGACCTTTTAGGTTTGAGAAGATGTGGCTTAAAGTTGAAGGTTTTGGGGAGCGAGTTCGGACTTGGTGAGCCTTTTATGATTTCAGGGGGTCTCCTAGTTATGTTTTACATCAGAAATTGAAAGCTTTGAAGGGGGATTTAAAGAAGTGGAATGAGGAGGTTGTGGGAGACAAACTGTCGTAAGAATCAGTGTCTGGTAGACATAGAAGAGTTAGATAGACAGGAGGAGAGTTGTGGGTTGTATGAGGAGGAAAGGGAGAGGCGTGGAAGGTTACGGGGAGAGCTTGAGAGGTTGGCGGAGATGGAGGAGATTGCTTGGAGACAGAAATCTAGGGTCATGTGGTTGAAGGGAGGCGATAAATGCACAAAGTTCTTTCATCGGGTCGCTAACTCAAATCGACGCAATAATTCTATCTCATGCTTGGAGGTAGATGGGGTTATGTATGAGGATCCACAAGATATTGTGACTCAACATGTGAGATTCTATCAGAACCTCTATCGAGAGCAATATGTGTGGAGGCCCGAGTTGGAAGGGCTAAACTTCTTCACTATCACTGAAGAGGATGCCAGTTGGGTTGAGAGACCATTTGAGGAGGATGAAGTTAGGGATGTGGTCTTTAATATGAATGATGATAAGGCCCCTGGACCGGACGGCTTCTCGTTCTCATTCTACAAGGCTTGCTGGGAGGTGGTGAGATCAGACATTATGGATACAATCACTTATTTTTTCGAACGTGGCAGGTTTATGAGAAGTCTTAATGCCACGTTCATTGTGCTTATTCCGAAGAAATCGGGAGTGTCTGATATTAAGGATTATCGTCCTATTAGCTTAGTCGGCGGGGTTTATAAGATTATTGCTAAAGTTTTGGCGAATAGATTGAAGGAGGTTTTGGGGAAAGTGGTGTCTAAGTTCCAGAATGCTTTTGTGAAGGGGCGCCAAATTCTGGATTCAGTTCTTATAGCGAACAAATGCATTGACTCAAGAACAAGTCAGGGGGTTCCAGGGATATTGTGTAAGCTTGATATTCAAAAGGCGTATGATCACGTCAATTGGGGATTTCTTATGTATATGCTCAGGCGATGCGGCTTCGGGGATAGGTGGTGTCAGTGGATTCAGTTCTGCATATCTACAGTTTCGTTCTCAGTTTTAGTTAATGGCAACCCTGAAGGTTACTTCCGGAGTAGTAGAGGTTTGAGGCAAGGTGATCCGTTGTCCCCTTTATTGTTTGTTATTGTGGAGGCGTTCAGTAGAATGATTGAGAAAGCTGTGACAGAGGGTTTGTTAAGAAGCTTTGCGGTTGGTCACTTACAGGTCTCACACTTGTTATTTGCAGATGACACACTGATTTTTTGTGATGCAGACGCTATGTAAATTCGGAACTTGCGTCGCTTGCTTCTGTGCTTTGAAGCGGTCTCGTGTTTGAAGATAAATTTGGGGAAATCTGAGGCTATTCCAGTGGGGGAGGTTGCTAATGTGTAGGAATTGGCAGCAATATTGGAATGTAGAGTAGCACAATTGCCCATGTCTTATCTTGGGCTTCCTCTAGGAGCGAGGTTCAAAAGTAAACAAATTTGGAATGACATTCTTGAAAGGGTGGAGAGGAGGTTAGTGGGATGGAAGCGTATTTATCTTTCGAAAGGAGGTCGTCTTACTCTCATCAAATCCACTCTCTCTAATCTTCCAACTTATTTTCTTTCATTGTTTCCGATTCCAGTTGCAGTGGCAAATAGATTAGAGAGGATTCATATGGAGTTTCTTTGGGCAGGGTTGGGGGAAGGGAGAAAATTTCATTTGGTCAAATGGAGTGACGTTTGTTCCCCTGTTGGGGTGGGGGGTCTTGGATTGAGGAGCCTTGTATTATTTAACAAGGCCTTGTTGGGGAAATGGCTATGGCGATTTGGAATGGAGAGGGAGAGCTTCTGGAGAGAAATCATCGGGGTGAAATATGGTGTAATGGATGGGGGGTGGTGCTCGGGTGAGGGTCGTGGTCCTTATGGAATGAGCTTGTGGAGGTATATCCGGAAAGGATGGAGCGAATTTCAGAATAGATTGGCTTTTGTGGTGGGAAACGGTATGAATGTCAAATTTTGGGATGATTGTTGGTGTGGAAATCAATCGTTAAAAGTGCGGTTTCCTTCTTTGCATCGCATTGCTTTGGAACCCTTGGCTATGGTGAGTGACGTTATGGCTATACATAATGGGAATCCTAGCTGGAACATCGCTTTCGGGAGGGGCTTACACGATTGGGAGTTGGATGATTATGCATTGTTTTTGGCCTCCCTGTATGGCGAGCACATTCAGGTAGGGGAGGACGATTGTAGCAGGTGGAGGGTGACATGAAGTGGGTTGTTCTCCTTTCGCACTTACTTCAAATCCTTATTGGAACCGGTGGAAAGTTCATTCCCCTGGAAAAGGGTTTGGCAAAGCAAATTACCTCCAAGGGTGGCTTTCTTACTTTGGACAGTTGTGAGGGGACAGGTGTTAACGGCGGATAATCTTCGAAAAAAAGGTTGTTATATTACGGAGTGGTGCTATATGTGTAAAAGGGGTGGTGAGACGATCGATCACTTGTTCACTCATTGTGACGGAGTGCGCTGGTTGTGGAATGATATTCTGTCTTCACAACATTTGAGTTGGGTGTTGCCAATGCGTATTAAGGAAGTGGTGTGGGCATGGAAGAGAAAGTTTCGAGATAAGAATAGCAAACTGGTTTGGGAGCTCATTCCAGGATGCATCGTTTGGTGTGTTTGGAGAGAACGAAACGGCCGGTGTTTTGAAGATCAAACACGGACGACAGAGCAACTTAGAGAACTTTTTTACTTCACCTTGTATAGTTGGTTTAAGGCTGCAACTATTAGCTCGATAGAAGGGTTGCCTGCATTTTTATCGTTTCTATCTTGTTTAAATTGACAATGCACTCCTTGTGTATTATCTTTTGTTTCTAATTTATAAAATTACGAGATTATCTATCAAAAAAAAATAGTTCTTTTATAGTGTATGGACAAAAGAATTAGGAGATGGCTCACTTACAAGTCAATTTTCTGTGGTTTTAATACCCAGTACAGGAATCACGCCTTGAGGTGTGCGCCTCATTTGATTGGTGCGTGAGGCTCCCAAAAATGCTATGAAAATAGTGCCTCAAGGCTTAAAGCTAGTACCTCAAATCGAGGCGTGTTCAGTACCGCCTTTTGAACCATGCACTTGAGCTCTATTTCTTTGAGAAAGCTGGACTTCGACGCTCGATTTGAGATCATTAGAACTCTTGTATTAATTTAGTTTGGGAGCTCTACTCAACAAGATAAATCAAGAACGTCATTTTAACTAGAATCTGAGCATCAGATATGTGTCGTGCTCAATGTAATTCGGTTTTGTGCCATTATCCGAGCTGAGCTAGAGTAACATGGGAGTAACTTTCCTCATCTCTGCACCTTGTCCAAATGGTTGGTATTGTTTTGCAATAGAGACTTCAGCCAGACTTAAAATGGTTGCCATTATATGCCGACCAGCCTTATTCATCAATCATCAACCTAAAACTATATTGGTACACAAAAAAACAGTCGTCCCCAATAATGTTTCCGTACTCTATTTTAGATGCAAGAAGTTCAAAATGTTGTTAGAAAAACCCATTTTAAGATATGAAGTTGACACCCTTTAGAGATCTGCTAGTTCCCTAGACCACATAAACAAATTTTTTAAGCTTCACCTAGTTAATGAACGAGGCTCTCAGTATCCTATATCTGCTTCCTTCTGATATGTAGGTATTATGCCAGTGTTATTCATCATTTATATAGATAACCACGCCAGCTGCCAATACCACCTATATCAAAATTGTCAGTAGATAGTTAGTGGCCTACAATTATATAATATCCATTAAAGCTGGGAATGATGCTAAGATGCTCACATTCGGGGGCATGCCAATAGAGAACTGAGCAGTAGAGTAAGATGATCTCTGATTTTACATCTCTAAACTGTATGTTCCGCAGTGCATAACAAGACGTGCATACTCAATTTTTTTCAAGTTTAAGATGCATCTTTAGTATCATAAAATTAGGTCAGTTTTCTAAGATGTTTAGAATTCGTGAGAGATCAGCCATGTGAACTAGAAAAGAAAGAAATAATAGAAGGTAGGAGAAAATGGAAATATCAAAAGAGAATAGGTAAAAAAAGCTCATCCAGTCCAAATTGAATATCTTTGTTCGACTCAGCACAAGTCCATGTATAGTTCTCCAATTTACCTTGATGGATGGCATAAAGTGATGCACGAGGTCTTGCCATTTTAGTTTAAAATTGCTGACAACCATAAGGTGGGATCATTTTGGTAAAGTTAGGTTGGAGGAGTATAACGATTATTTTAGATAGAGGACACAAAGTCACGATATCCCAAAAATCCTGAAGACGTTCGATCGATGGGGGTATAGAGTTCAATAAGAATAAGCAAAACGAATTTGCTGATATGGGGAATTGGGATATCAAAATGATTGCCTTGCACATATTTGAGATAACAATTGCTAACTTGATTTGAAGACACGAGTGCATTTAGGAAGAGATTCAGAGTTGAGAGCAGATGTAAATGCTGATTATTCGACTTGATATATTTGGTATGAAGAGGTATTTGTTGGAGTTCTTTTATTTTTAAAGAGTCGACCAATCTGTGGGAATCTATGCTAAAGGGCCAAAACTAATATGACTCCTCTGGGTATACTTGGGTATCAGTAACATTTAGAATTATCTTACACATGCTCAGGAAACCGTCTTTGTCATATATATTATTTTGAAAGCCTCCTTGGGGAACCTTCCCTTTTTTTAATTAAAATAAGAATGCAACTATTCTGCTGGAGTATTCATTTTTATTTATGGTCTGATGGAGTTTACTTCTGCATGCTTACTATTTCTTGCAACGCGTATTTCTTGCATGCTTCCATTGTTTCCTTTTCCTGCTTATGGTTTCATGCCATATATTTTATCAACCTTCATGTGGATGGTCGTCCTCTAAGTATGTGCTTGCTTTTATGATTTTCATAGATGTTACTTTTACATTTTGCTAAACCTATAAATTCTTTATACTTTAGTTTAGCAGAAGCACTTGACATGCAACCTCCTGTGATGCCTGAGGATGGTCATACAACCAGGGTCACATCAGGGGAGGATGTTTCGTCTCCTGGTGTTGGCAAAGATACTTCTTATCTGGAAGCCTTGTGGGATGATGAAGATACTAGAGCTTTCTACGAGTGCCTGCCAGATCTCAGGTTTAACTTTGGCTGAACCGGCTCTTATGGTTGATCCTTGAAAAAATGAGTTAGATTGATTATATATTTTTTTCTTTCTAGAGCATTTGTTCCAGCTGTGTTGTTGGGCGAGGCAGAACCAAAGTTGAATGAACAATCTCCAAAGACACAAGAACAACCAAATGTAAGACATAAGCCTTGCTCTTAGTCCGCAACTTATATTGTTTTGATTGAACTCCAAATAGATTTTCAAAACTCCCATCTTCTGTCTTATTTTCCTGAATAAACTTTTGACAGTGTCATATCGAAAGATATTTTATTCCGAAAGTAAGCCACAATATATACCACTATAAGTTGTTGCTAATAATTCAGCATGCCAGGAACTCCTGTAATTGGTTCCTGAGAATTTATAGGTTAGAAATATGATCTTTAGTTTTATCTCTTTTTTTGAACCAAGAATTTTCCTCTGGTTTTGAGGTTTTGAGGGGAAAAAAGGGGGGTGGGGTGAGGGGAACCTGCAGTTTTAAGGGCCTTTTCCAAAAAGCTAAATGGAAGTGCAATTTAAAAATAAGGAAAGTTTGATAATGAATGTCTTTTCAAATTTTGTGTCAACAATTTGAGATCGTCATTACACGCTGTGTAGGGTAAGCTTGTCATTGTGGTTGTACTTTACGTGGTGCATTTTACCTATCTGGGTGGACTTTATAGTGCAAACTATGTTCTCTGTTGAGTTACTGAAAAATGCTTCTGGTTGTAATAATATAGAGCAAACCCATAAGCATATGTTACATTTATAATATTCACCTCGGTTCGGGATGATGTTTTTACTTTTTCGTGGATATGTTTCTCTATTCACTAACATGGCAATTTCTATACGAAGGATCTTGCTCCTGAATCAGATAAAGGTCAGATAGCTACTCAAGAAACTATAGAGGTTTCTGCTGATTCTGGGGCTTTACTGGAGGATAAAGATGGGAAAGCGAAGGCTAAAGAAGAAAAAGACAGAGAAAGGATCAAAGAGCCTGACAGAGAGAAGGGAAAAGAAAAAGATGCCGAAAGAAGAGGAGAAAATGAAAAGGACAAAGTTAAAGGTCTTGAAGGAACAAATCTTGATGCTTTGCTACAGAGGCTCCCAAGCTGTGTGAGCCGTGACTTGATTGATCAATTGACTGTAACCATCCTTCTTGTTCAAGCTTTCATGTGAATTTATTTTTCATTTGTAATATACATTTTTAGTTGAAGCTCTTATTATTCGAATGCTAATTTTTCAGGTAGAGTTCTGCTATTTAAACTCGAAGGCCAACAGGAAAAAGCTTGTTAGGGCCTTGTTCAATGTTCCTAGGACATCTCTTGAGTTGTTGCCATACTATTCACGAATGGTCGCAACACTGTCAACTTGTATGAAGGATATCTCTTCCATGCTTTTACATTTGTTGGAGGGAGAGTTCAACTTTTTGATAAATAAAAAGGTTAATAGAGCCGTTAACATTTACTACTACGTTGATTCTTGATTTCTTGTCAATCACGGTCTATTTGTTATTTGATTGCAGGATCAAATGAACATTGAAACAAAGATAAGGAACATACGGTTTATTGGAGAACTTTGCAAGTTTAAAATTGCATCAGCTGGCCTTGTTTTCAGTTGTCTAAAAGTATGATAACTCGAGTACTTGATAAATATTGCCAGGTTACTGTTCCTGAAATTTTATGGGGTTGTTGTCTCTATCTTTATCCCATGCACACACAACATACACAATTTACTCCACATTTTAAATCATGTGGGCCCTGTTAACATAACCGGTCGGGGACCCTCGCAGGGCATTATGAGTGAATTTTGTGCTGCATGGTCGACATCAATGAGGGCATTATAGTTCTTATGAGTGAATTTTGTGCTGTATGGTCAACATCAATGAGGGCATTATTGTTCTTCTCTATTGTATACTTGGTTTAATGCTGCGGCTAGTAATCCTATAGAGGGTCTTTTCTTTCTTGTATATCTTAATACACTTCTTGTGTATTTTTTTTTTTATTAATAAAATTTTCTGATTATCTATCAAAAAAAAAATTGTCCCAAACTAGATACATAATCAGGAAATGGCTCTTTGATTCATTACTGACTGGACTTGTTTCACTCATGTCAGGCTTGTTTAGATGATTTTACTCATCATAATATTGATGTTGCTTGCAATCTTCTTGAGACGTGTGGTCGCTTCCTCTATCGGTCTCCTGAGACTGCTTTACGCATGTCTAACATGTTAGAGATATTGATGCGCTTGAAAAATGTCAAAAATTTGGATCCTCGTCAGAGCACTTTAGTGGAGAATGCTTATTACTTGTGCAAACCACCAGAAAGATCAGCCAGGGTCTCCAAAGTTCGTCCACCACTGCATCAGGTAGTCATGCTCTTTGGATCAGTGACTTTTCTGTACAATCTGACTGAATAGAATTGTTAACCTTCTCTATGGTGAATTTTGCAGTACATTAGAAAACTTCTTTTTTCGGATCTTGACAAGTCTATGATTGACCATATACTGAGACAGTTACGTAAACTACCATGGACTGAATGTGAACCATACATTTTGAAGTGTTTCTTGAAGGTTCATAAGGGAAAATATGGTCAGATTCATTTGATTGCGTCTCTCACTACTGGTCTGAGTCGCTATCATGATGACTTTGCAGTAGCTGTTGTTGATGAGGTTTGTTCTTCAGTATCTGAATTTGGTGTTGAACTTCTGCTACTTTAGCTCATAATGTTTATTTGCGTGAAAGAAAAGAAATGGAAGGAAATGGTAGAAAAGTGAAGAACAGGACTCTCCCTGTTTCTTTTACGTGTAATCTGCTTTCTCCATTTTTTGAGATATTTGTCATTTTCTCAATCTTTATAGCTGTAGCAACCTTCTAGCAAACTGTGTTCGTGGTCCCTTCTGAGTTGCACAGGCAAACTTGCTAGTTATGCCCAAAAGAGATACAATACAGCCTCTGGTGCCGCAGCTATAGATTTATGTATTACGGGAAGACCTTCCCCAGTACTGCTCCACTGCTCTTCATTCTTGATTCACAGTATTTAACAGTAGATTAGATAATGCAAGTGATGCTAGAGTTACCTTAGACCTGCGAACATTATTTCCAGGTTATATTTAGAACAAGATCTTATGTTCTGATGGCTTGAAAACTTAAATAGGTGGTTGTAGATTATTTGTTGGTGGGTTGTAAATGTTTACCAGCTTGAAGGGTCGGATGAGCACCTTTGGATTGAAAATGTGATGCTGCAATTTTTTAACACATTTTATTTAAAACCTATGTAACTGTTCATTCTATTCAAGGAGTGAAGGATATGCAAAACCAAATTGTTGGAACTGATTTCAAATAATTTCAGATTTTACCATATGTTTATTTTAGGTTCAAAATTAATGAATGGAGTTCAGTTGCACGAGGTCTTGAATTTTTATTTATTTGTAATTATTTGCAATTATGGAAGCTTGAAGCACCTTTGTTATCATCCACAGATCAAGAACTTTGTAGTTTAGTAGTCCATTTTTACTTACTATACTAAAAGCTTTTTAGCATTTTGGTGCGGAAACGTTTATGAAATTCTTGTGATAAGAATTATATAATAAATAAGAATGATATTTGAACAATCATGTGTTTTATATATTGAATAATAGTTGATTGTTGTTCAAAAGTGTACTATGCCTTTGTATTTATAGGCAAAACTATTCTCTAATTCTATTAATATAAGGAAACTAAATTCTAAAAGGAAATAAACTAAAATTCTTATCTAATTAGAAATCATATTCTAATCAATAAAGAAAAGAAATTATATTCTAAAAAGAATAAAAAGATAAAACTTATTATAAATATATAATCCTAATCCTAATCCTATTTACAAAAGATTACCCTACATCAATTTCTCCAACTTGAAAAAACTCGTCCTCGAGTTTTGTTGAAGAAAAGAATCCTTGATAACTTGTGTGTTTTCGAACTTGGTCGGGACTCGAGGAAATTTTCTAACCACATGTTGCCGTGTTCTATGCTTGTTGAAACAACCATCACTCGTAACAGTTAAGGTCTGCAAATTCTTGTTAGCTTGCTGCTTCATGGGCTCGCGATTCCTTTCAAAATTCAACGCAGTCAAACATTTGCATGATGTTTTGAAAGGTTTCATCGATCCCCTGGATTCGTTGTCCGAGTTTGTCGAGCCTCCGTTCGTCATCGGTGATTCGACTGCCACTAGTACCTTCGTCGGCCATTGGATTAAGGCAATTTTCTTGCTCTGATACCAATTTTGGTGCGGAAGCATTTATGAAATTCTTATAATAAGAATTATATTTGAACAATCATGTGTTTTATATATTGAATAATAGTTGATTATTGTTCAAAAGTGTACAATGCCTTTGTATTTATAGGTAAAACTATTCCCTAATCTTATTAATATAAGGAAATAAACTAAAATCATAATCTAATTAGAAATCATATTCTAATCAATAAAGGAAAGAAATCAATTCTAAACAAAATATTAGAATAAAAAGAAAAGACTTATTATAACTAGACATCTTATTATAAATATATAATCCTAATCCTATTTACAAAGGATTGTCCTACATCACATTTTCTTAATTGTATCGACTTTATTCTGTACTATTTTTGGTCATTTGTTGTGATGTATCTTTTCCACTGATATAGAAGTCTTAAAATTTTATGCATTCTTTCCAGCAAGTTTTTTGTAAGGATGATTGTCGCAGTTTCTTGCACATTTGGCTATTATGTTAGAAACAGGAAAAAACAAGTTTGTTCTCGACTTGAATTTGTTACATTTTCTTTCAGGTTCTGGAAGAAATCAGGCGAGGATTAGAGTTGAATGACTATGGTATGCAGCAACAGCGCATTGCCCATATGCGTTTCTTGGGGGAATTATACAACTATGAACTTGTTGATTCATCTGTCATTTTTGATACACTCTATTTGATTCTTGTATTTAGCCATGGGACTGCAGAGGTATGGATTTATTACACGAAAAATTTAATTACATCCAAGAAATTTGAATTTTCTTCTTGTTTTGGCTTGCTTGATTTATACAAACTCTACCCGACTCTTTTTCCTCCTTTTTTGCTTGGAGAATGATATGATCATGAAGTGTACAGTACCTTGTTCTCTTCTCCACATGCCCTTGCTCAATTCCACCAAACTAACAGTAACCTGATTGGAATGAATTCCCCTTGCAGGAAACACATTCTCATAGCCTCTGTGATACCCATGCCGGGTTTTGGCTCAATCTTCTGATTTACATTGTTGTTTCCATTTCTTGGTAGAATTTCTTTATGCATCTAATTAGGGGAGGGTGCTGTTGGTTGGTTTGGTGGCTGAATCTATGGAGGATTCGTTGGGTGGCAGGGTTGATGGCTGGATTCAAATTCCTGAAGTTGTAATTTTTTTACTGATTTTGCCCCTGTTTGACAACCACTCTTTCAGAACTCTTTTGTTCTCATACTCATTTTCAACCACACATTTTCACAACAAAATATTCTTCACTTAAACCCAAAACTTTTTCCTACTTTTTAATCACACATTCTCCAAAAATTTACTATTCAAAAATTCATTCTACACAAAAATGACGTCAAACAGGGGCTTTATCTTATGATTTTGAGAGCTTCTTATAGTAGACTTGTAATGAGTTTCGTACAAATTGTTCTGCCAAATTGAATACCCCCAAAGTAGTTCAGTGAATTTGATGCTTTGGTGTCAGTCCTCGTGATTGAATTTGAAAGTGCAGTGCTGAGTTCAAGTCCAAATTTTATTTTACCGTTATTTTCATGTTACATTTTGTAAAGAGACTTTAGTTGTAGCCAATGTCTGATCCAGTACTTTGATATGATGCTATTAGCAAGACACACTGGATCCACCAGAAGACTGTTTTCGCATCAGGATGGTTATCATACTTCTAGAGACTTGTGGGCATTATTTTGATAGAGGTTCATCGAAGAGGAAACTCGATCGGTTCTTAATTTATTTCCAAAGATACATATTAAGCAAATGTGCACTGCCCTTGGATATTGAGTTTGACTTGCAGGTTTGTGTTCAATTTTTAGTTCCTTTGTTTTGTTTATTCTGTTCTTGAGTTAAGTATTTAAACCTGTCTTACCCACAAGTTTGGGTTTTTTAAATCTACTCATAAAGAAACAAACATGCAACCAGAAAGTTTTGGATTTCAACAGAGATATTGATGAATAAACATGTACATTTTTTGCTTTGTATTGGTTTTTGAATTAAATGATGTTTTTTAAAATAAACTTACTGTAGTGTAATTATCCATTTATCCTCTTCATCCTTTGGTGGCATAAAATATATACCAAAATTCAACCAGATGGTCTGCTTTTGGCCTTTTATGAACACAAAAAGTTCCAGTATGAGAACTTCTATTTAATATTTGTATATAATGACACAAATAGTAAAGCATAAATTATCTTGGATGTTGTGTTTGTAAATATAAGTGTAGCAGTTGTGGCTAATCAAAAGACTTTGATTGAATTTGAAGCATGAAATTGCTTTGTGGTATTTGTTAAATCAGACAGGTTTCTTTGATTAGCAATCTGTTCCAGTGAGTAAGATTTTGAGAAAGATATGGTCTGCTCTGGCTTAATATAGATGAAATAGTTATTTAAATGCTTTGTGGCTAGAGAAAATAGGAAAGAAAGGATAATTTCTGTAGTGGTAATAGAAATGCTTCCTATTTGTCGTAGAACTTAGATTGTGCTTAGTGTCTGCTCCCCTTTCCTTCAACAACTCTATCAGGAGATATGTATAGAACTTTTGCATAATATCTTTTGGATACTGTGTGAGAATTTTGGAGTTAGGCTAGTTTCTCTTACAATCCCAATTAATCTGAAAGCAAATGGCTTGGAATTTTTCAATTTTGGACAGCAGATGATCTAGATTACCTTATTGATTACAAGTTTACAACAGTTTCTTTTATTTTTATGTTTTTCTACAATATAACCATTACTGAGCTGAACTTGTGAATTGAGGCAGGACTTATTTGCTGAATTGCGCCCCAATCTGATAAGATATTTATCAGTTGAAGAAGTTAATGCTGCACTAATTGAACTTGAAGAACGTGAAAGTAGAATTTCATCTGAGAAGGCTCACAATGATAGGCATTCAGACACAGAAAAGCGTCCTAGAAGGACTTCATCTGGTGCTCTATCTGTGAATGGACAAATCCTTGAGAATGGTTCAGAGGAAAATGGTGAATTGCATGAAGAGTTTGCTGGGGAGACTGATAGTGAATCTGGGAGTGGCACCATTGGACACGATGATAATGATGATGAAGAGTCAGATGAAGATAATCGTGATGAGGCCGAAAGTGACGGTGATTATGAAAATGGAGGTGAACCTGCTTCTGATGTGGATGATGAAGTGCATGTCAGGCAGAAGGTGGCAGAAGTGGACCCCCAGGAGGTGGCTGACTTCGACCGAGAACTTCGTGCTCTAATGCAGGCAAGTGGTATAGGAACTCTGTTATGTTTCTAAAATTTGTGGATTAACTGCTACCTTTTCACTTGACGAATAGCACCCTTGGTCAAAGCATAAAATATGCTGCATTGCAAACAGAAAAATAAAATATGTACAGGGTAACATTTATTTACCCCTTTACCTTTCCCATTGGAGTGAAGAATTTACTCAAAACATGGTAGAGAGGATTAATGGACGCTGTTTTATATATTCAGTTTGAGTATTTCACCCAAAACACCGTAGAATTAATTGACTCGGTTTATTATATATTAATAAAAGTGATGGAATGTTGAAAGGGTTATGATTTGAAGTAACGTGGATCGTTCAATGAGTGCAGGAGAGCTTGGATTCTCGAAAATTGGAGCTGCGTTCACGGCCAACATTAAACATGATGATACCAATGAATGCGTTTGAGGGCCCCACCAAGGAACATCATGGGAGGGGGGTCGAAGGAGAAAGTGGTGATGACACTACAGATGAAGGGGCTGGAGATACGAAGGGGGTTCGGGTGAAGGTCCTTGTGAAACGGGGGAACAAACAGCAAACAAAGCAAATGCAAGTTCCTCGCAATTGTGTCCTGGTACAGAGCACAAAGCAGAAAGAAGCAGCTGAGCTTGAAGAAAAACAGGATATCAAGAGGCTTGTTTTAGAGTATAATGATAGAGAAGAGGAGGAACTCAATGGAGGGACCCAACCACCTGGGTGGACACCGAGTGGTGGAGGCAGAGTTGTGAACCGCAGCCACATGTGGGAAGGACATGGTCAAACTTCCGGATCACGCCACCGGCATTTATATCATTCCGGTGGTGGGCATTATTACGGTAGAAGAAAGTGAAAGTGGAGTGACATTTTCTGAGTTCTAGACATCAATCTTTGCAGCTGCCCTTAAGTTCTACCTCTCTAGCAACACGGTACATACTTACTGACCAACCAAGATAGCACTACGATGGTGATGTGGCTTTCTTTTTTTGGCCAACAGAGATACTTGTGTTGCACACCACAAGGACGAGTGTCCATCTCTATATGCTAATAGGGCGTGGATTGGAAGTTCATCGACATAGCTTTTTGAAAGGAAAAAAAAAAAAAAGGTATGAAGGCTACATGGCAGCATAGTAGCATTGTTGTGTTGATTACTCAATAGTGTCTGGGTTTTATAGCTATTACTCGTGTATAGCCTCTGAGTTTACAAGAATGAATCTTAGATGTGTAAATTTGTCTCGTGTATTGAAGAATACTGTGAAATTGTTCAACTTGAAACTGCTCTTTTTGGGATGGTTAAGAGTACAAGTTATTTATCCATCTCGTGTAAATTATTTTTTTGTTGAAATGAGGTTTTTTAATTGCTTGCATTTTTAAAAAGTGAATTTTAGCTTATTTTTAGAGAAGTTTTACGATGTTAATTTGACAAAATACGGAGAAAAAATCAAAACTAAGAGGTTAAGTTTCACCAATTTCAAATTTAAGGGATCAAGATTTAAAATTTCAAATCTCAGATTTTTTTTTAATTTTAATTTATAAATTAATTAATTAAATATATTAATGTATCAATTGCATATAAGTTGATCACAAATCACAAATTTTGTCACATTATTTTACGGTCACAATTCAAAAAATTTATAGGTCACAATTTGTTCATCGATCACAAATTAAAAATTGAAATATCACAAATTATTTTACGGTCACAATTTAAAAAATTTATAAGTCACAATTTGTTCATTGGTCACAAATCAGAAATTTTATAAAACAAATTATTTTACGGTCACAATTCAAAATTTTTATAAGTTACAATTTATTCATCGATCACAAATAAAAAGATTTATACGTTACAATTTATTTATCCATCACAAATATTATAAGTTACAACTTAGTAAATTGTCAAATTATCGATCACAGATTAACAATTTTTTAGGTTATACATTATTTCTTGATCACAATTTATATTTTTCATTGGTCACATATTATTTTTTTGTCACAAATTAACCAATTAAATGGTCACAGTTAACCAAATAATATATGACCACAACCAACCTTCCCGACACCACCTCACCACTGCCTCAGCGGCACAATCGCTGTTGCCAAGACCACCTCACCAGCACAGCCATTTGTGACCACCATCACAACATCATCACCGTTACTTAACCACCATAACTAGCACCACCTCACCACCAACAAATCAGATCTAAAATCGCAAACACCCAACAACCGCCATCACCTCACAGCCATCTTTTGTCCTCTCTTTTGCTGCCACCATTTTCAAACCGCTAAAGAAACAACTGCCTATTCCCCTGTCTTCCATCGATCGACTTACTACAACACTGCCAGCCACCATAATTTCACCATCACCTCTCCAAATCAACAAACTACCAATAGCCACAACCCATTTTCTCCTTCACTACCATTTTTCCGATCTCTTACCTCTCACTGTGATTTGCCTCCTCCAGCCACATCAACTTACACCAAGTGTCATCGACACATCCTCAACCACAACCACCTCACACACCATAACCACCACCACATACACAGTGGAAGGAATACAACCACACGCCGTGGGATGGAGATCTTGGTTGTATCATGCCATTCGTAGTGGCGGTGACGGTCCACTACACACGACGATGTCGCTGGATCGAGCGACTCCCTTGATGATGTGCGCAAAGGGAAAGAGAGAGAGGAAGGGAAGGGTTTCGAATCTCCGCCACCCATTTGCCCCACGGCCTTTGCTGTCTTTGATGACGGCGACTGTGCGAGAGAGAGACGAGAGAGAGGCGGGGAAGAGTTCTCAGCAACGACGATCTCTGTGTCTACAAAGAAGAGAGAGATGCGGGGAAGAGAGAGAGGAATGGAAGAAGAAGATAAAATTAGGTATGAAGTTGAATACATGGCAGCATAGTAGCATTGTTGTGTTGATTACTCCTAGTGTATGAGTTTTATAGCTATTATTCATATATAGCCTCCGAGTTTACAAGAACGAATCTTAGATGTGTAAATTTGTCTCGTGTATTAAAGAATACCATGAATTTGTGTTCAACTTGAAACAACTCGTTTTGAGATGGTTAAGAATACAAGTTATTAATCTATCTCATTTAAATTATTTTTTTTGTAAAAGTGAGGTTTTTTATTTGCTTTCATTTTTTAAAAAGTAAATTTTGGCTTATTTTAGAGAAGTAACTCTTCCTTAGTAACCCACGAGGCATGAACTTGATAAAAGAAGGCCCCGTGAGACCAAATTAAAAACCACGTGAATAAATGGCAAAGATAGGACATTTTGGATAATAAAATAGAAAGCATGGGTACGAAAGGTGCAGAAGAAGCCACGTCTTTCACATATTATTTTTCATTATAATATTAATAGTACCTATACATACAGCATATAGGTGAGCCCAGCCACTTGTTGCTGCCCAATTCAACAACATAAGATAACATTAATAATTGTCATGCCTTTTTGAGAACAGAATTTCATGTCATCTTTAAGGAATTTCCTAATTTGTTTTTTTATTTCTTCTTTTGGCAATATTCCTTTGAGATTTTCTACACTCATTTCAATCAATGGGGTATAGTCAAATTGAGCATAAATAAAGAGAAAGAATACAAAAGTAAGTGAATTTGATTTTTTCGCTCCGCCATTCGTCACGTGTACAACAGTACGAGGACTAAATCATCGAAACGCAAGAACCATCGTACTAGAAAGTCATTTTGTGTGATTTTTATTTAGACACGTGATTTGCGTTGATACTCAAAATGGCAAATCAATAAAAAAAAAATATATATATTTTTTTAACTAATAATTGAATAAGTGAGCTGTCCCTACAAAGTACAACACATTTGAATTGACATTTTTAAAGAGCACATGGTCAAATGTCTAGCAGAAGGTTAAATAGAAATTTACCAGTTTACCCCTCGGCCGACCGTATCTTATCCGGGAAAGGTGTTAAACGCTAACAATTGGTTGAGAGTTGATTGCCTGAATCTGAATTCTCCAACGTTATTTCTCTTATCTTTTCGTGTACAGAAATATAATTACAGTAAACACAAAAATATATATTTTAATTACAAGTTGAATTAATTATCTTATTTTTCAAAATGGAAATCAACCATATTGCATGAAAATTAAGAAATCGAAAGCGATTCACGAAACTAGTTTCGAAATTTAAATTCGACATTTGAAAAGTTTGAAAACAAAAGTAAAAACTTTCAAAACTTAAAAGCGTATCAATTGTGGATGATAAAATGTCTTTTTATTTCTTAGTGATTAGAATAGAACAAGCATGAGAATGGATATGTAATTTGATTTCTAATATCTTAGTGTTTGTATATATCCTTTTATTTTCTTAGAAGGGTTTTTCTTGATTGAACTCTTATGTTTTGATTTTTGATAATAATTTTTAGGTTTTTTGTTTGGTTTGAATGATAATTATAATTTTAAGGATTTTCGATTACTTGGATTAGATTTGCTTTCTAATGACAAATAAGATAAGGCACAAAAATGTAGCACGTAATAACAACCACTATAAAGTCCAATATGGAATAGAGATATATCGACATTCTTTAGATGATCTTATGAATGTTACGTTATTTGAAGCATTTTCATATATTTTCATCGTTCATAGAAATATAATATGGTCATATGTGAAAATATATTTAATTATACTAGAAAGATATTATTAATGTTTTGTTCGATGTAAATTTTTTTAGAATAGATTTGTGAAAGTTGATTTTATTGGAAAATGTGCGGTTAAAAAGTAACGTGGAATTATGAGTTCACGTGTAGAATTATTTTATTGGAAAAAAAATATCAATCTGAAAATTTGGGTGGACTAAAAAAATATTGATAATCAAATGCGTCATTAATGCTTATTATAAACCTAATTAAATACTTAGAGCCCATCTGGTAGAGATTAAAATCGGATTAAAATTGAAAAATTAATCACTATTGTTGACTTTTATTAAACGAGTAGGACCCAATAACGACTATATTTTTAATTTTCATTGAATTTTAATCGGTACCAAACATGCTCTTAATCTTCTTGGGAAAGGTAATTTTGACTCTGAGTCAACTTTATTACTTCTCTTCGGCATCATACACTTCCAAAATTTTAACACTTTTTACCCTATTATTCTATTGTTTGGTAGGACTAAAATTTAGATTTGAATCTAAATTAAAATCAACAATTAATTGGATTAATTAATGGAAATCTATATGAATATATAGTGGATATTTCAAAAGCTCCTAATAGTTGTACACGCTGAAAATTAAATAGGAGTAAATTAGGAAATATCTGGACAAAAATTAATTTTTCAATAACATTAAAGAAGCTTTCTTAATCAGTGTAAAAAAATGAAACAAGCCTATATAATTGGGACGGAAGGAATATTAAAAATATATTTTGAGAAAAATGAATTTTAAAAAATTAAGATTGAACATAAGCTTATATAATATCCTCGTAATAATTAAATTATTTTGATTCCAACATTATGGTTTTAAACGGGAAAGTTTGTAAATATTTATTATTAAATCACGTTTCGTTTGTCCTCTTTATATTTATTGGTAGTGTACACGTAGCAAATCACAGTGTATTATTAGTGACCCTTTCGTTGAAGGAGAGGGCAAGTGAGAATATTGACGGTCCAGATTTGTTAATCAAATCATCCTTTTAGAGATGGGTATTGTTCTGTCTGTTCAGTTATGTAACACTACCTCTCTCTCTCTCTCTCCATTAGGGTTTATCTCTCTTCACTCTTTGCTGTAGAGAGAGAGAGAGAGAGAGAGAGTATTTTGTAGTTGCCATTTCATGTATGCCTTCTAAATTTTAATAGAATAATGCCTTCTAAATTTTAATAGAATAATTGCAAACTTGACATCACGCGTGATGTTTTCTATGAATATTTTTGTCACTCGAATTTTTCGTCCTCGTATATTTTAAGAGAAAATTACGAGGATTCGCAATGTTATTTCAGATTGTGTGATTATAAAATAATGTCAACCTTAAAATTGTTCTTATGCAACTTTATGTTACTTAAAAGTTGGGTTAAGCGATTTGCCCTTTACTTCATGTTATGCAAAAGTCACGTGCAATTTTAACGTTTATATTTACAATTTTCATCAAACGAAGACCTAAATTCACATATTTACACATGTTGAGATACTCTGGATATTACTATTTTAAAGTTGAAGAACAAACTAGATTTCGATTTCTCGATCAAATCAATTGTCCGATCCGATCCGAGTTTAACAATTATTCACTAACCTACCTTTAATATTAAAACATTAACGACGTTCAACGTTTAAATAATATAGTTTAATAATTGACACGCTTTGTAAATCGTGTGATAAGCTATAGCGAGCGACAAATTAACACTTGTAAAGTGAAAAAAGAAAATATTATAACATTCTCGTCAACATCGTTATCTTCAATAAGAATTCGAAAACCACATCGGTTATCATAAGATTAATAGTATTTTTTTGATGTCATCCATGATGTTTTTTGACAATTATTTTTTTGTTTAAAGAATGTTCCAAGTATAGAAAATGCGACTCTACAGGCTGAACAAGCCTGTAAACAAATTTATTTATTTATCCAATGTACTATGTTAACTTTCAACTAAGGTCTTATGCCTTTCACTTGTTTTCGAGGGCGGATTTAGGATTGAACTAAAAAAATTTAAAATCGAACTAATATGTAAAAAAATACCTTTCATGTATTCTTTTTTTAGATGAAAAATTTCTAAAAAAAAAAAATGTAAAATGGATCGAGCCAATCCCCCCAAATTCGCCAGTGCTCGTTCACCCTTGGATCCTTTGTCAAGGATTTGCTCAAAGTCATTGCAACTCTTGGGATGGACGTTCATGTTTATTGTTTTTCACTCTTATTGTGGTCAAATCTAATAACAACTAACCGTCGTGAAAACAATTGAACATAGAGGGTGTTTGGTGTGAATTATAATCAGATTTTTAGTGGATTGTGATAGAAGTTTTTGAAATGTGTGGGACCCATAAAAGATGTGGTTGATATTGATTGTTTGATTTTGATTTACATTAAAATCAGATTTTAATTCGATCCTTTTTTTTTTTTTTTTTTTTATTCTTACACAATAATATTGTCATAAATATAAATTAAACTCAGACAAAAATATTGTATTTTTCAATACTTATATATTTTTCTAATACAACTTAGCACAAATTTAAATGCCACATTAAATTAAAAATAATACATTCTAATTCAACACGGTATAAATTTAACTCAATGTGGACGGTGGGGGGGGGGGGGGGGGGGTTATTGCTAAACTCTGGTTAGGGACCAGAAATATTAAATATGGTGGTCCATGTCTCATTGATTTTTTGAGTACGTTTGTTAATTTTAACCTGCCTATAATAAACAGCCACGAGTGACCTACCTAAATCTCTCTCTCTCTCTTAATGGCAAAATATTTTTCTTTTTGACATTTTTGGCAAGTTGCTAGGTCTATTTATTGCTCATTTTAGAACAAAATACTTTCTTTTTTCAAACTTGCACTTAGGTCCCTTTTTAGAGTTTCTACGCATTCGGCTCGAATACATTGAAATTAAGGCATAACAAGTTTCCTCTAATCTCGATCGAGCAATCGAGTAAAACTTGAACTTAATTTGTTAATGCAAGACGCAATTAAGTAAATACGAAGATGTTGAGCTTTATGGTGACTTTTTCTTTCTCCACACATCATATCGTTACACACGGTTAGAATTAAATCAAAAGGGTGACATGTTTTTTTTTAATTGGTAGGACAACAAAAGGGACGGGGATATTAAAAAAAAAAAAAAGATGAACCGCAACTTTGGCGGCCCTCACCTGCCTTGCCCTGTGCCTTGGTGAAGGAGGTAAATCGTAGGTTATACCTCCAATGGTATAAGGTGAAAGGCTGCTTGTACAATTGTACTTACTCAATGGCCAAATCCATATTTCATGATTCGAACCCTTGACGCGATAGCCTCAAGTAAAGCTGGAGTTTTTCCACTTTTCCATTTTTGCCGCTTGGAGATGTGCCTTGGGGGCAAAAGGGACGGGGATATAGGAACAACATACGTTAACTCCATCCACGTATATTCAAACGACTCTCATTTGATGGTAAAAAAGTAAGTTATTTATTAATTAGGCGAGTCACTTGTCGACTTAACTTGAGTCCGAAAATGAGGTGAGGGCGCGAATCGAACAACAAATTTCTCGGGCAAAACTATGTAAGTTACTTATTTACTAATAAGTAAATAGGGGTTTTAAGTAGGGAATAGAACAACAATGCAAAATGGTTGGTTAGGTTAATGTTGAAGGCATGGGGAACTAACTATGCAAGTTGAGGTTGAAGCTCCATATTGCATAACAACCATAGATGCTTTCTATCTCACACGTAGTTCACGCTCTCTGCGTGTTTGTTACACCCCCCTCTCTCTCTCTACATTTGACCGCTACTCTTCTTGTCTCTTCCACCTCCGTCAAAATGCAACACCGCTGAACAACTTTCTCACTCTTCTTCTGTTATACACGAGAATCTAAACTTTCCTTCTCAGAATATATACACACACATATTGTGTATATATACACATAACCCATCTCTCCGTTTATCGAATTTTGGGTGTGGGTTTGTGTATATATACAAACAAATATATGTGTATATATCTTTGATCCTTCATATTTTCTCTCTCTGCCTTCGAGTCTGCGTCCTGTCATTTACTGTAAAAAGTTCATACAGAAGCGTACGCAGTAGATATATATTAGAGAGAGAGAGAGAGAAGAGTGTGTGTGTGAGGAGATGTTGGATCTGAATATTGAGGCAGCAGTATCAGTTGATTCCAACACCTGGGAGAATGAAACTGATTACTACCGGAAAATAGGCATAACTCCGGTCACCACCGTCGCAGATGGCGATTCATTAACTTCCACCACCACCTCCGCAACCAACAATGCTGTCGCCGCCGATGAACAAGACACCAACAGCTCCACCCACAGAAACTCCCTTTCAACGCTCAATTTCTCCATCCTTAAAGCAAACATCATAGAAATTTCTGATGATCAAAGAAATGATGATAATAATAGCAGTAACGAGTTACAGTTTTTTCCGAAGAGCGCGACTGATGCAGCTTCGCCATCGGCGGCTTCTAGGGCCAAATTCTGGTTGAATTTATCGGTGCCGGAGGTTCCGGGAGAATTGGGAATTTACAAGAAGCCGCATCAGCAGCCACCGGCGGTGAAGAAGAGTAGGCGTGGACCCAGGTCTCGAAGCTCCCAGTATCGGGGAGTCACCTTCTACCGGAGAACTGGAAGATGGGAATCTCATATCTGGTCTGTAAGCATAAACAATACATTAAATCCCTCACCCACACACATGTATGTATGTATACATATGCATGTATGTGTATTCATATGTCTCTATCTGTGTGTGATGTATCATGGGAATGGCTTATTATTTTATCTGATTTTGAAGAATCACACAAGAATAATGCATTAATGGTACGTAAAAGTGTTGTTGTACTTGCGCTTCAGTATTTGTACCTTTGTCAGAATGTGGTATGATTTCCATTTTTAGAACAAATTACATAGTACATAATATTCTTGTTTGTTTGGATTTTAAGATTTGGTACAAAATACAAATCATGTGCATGTTCTTGTATACATAAAGTTCTTCAATAATAATTCCTAAAGTGAACATTTTTTTAAAAAAAATTAATCAGTTTGTAACATTAATTACTAGAATGGGCGTTTAAATTTGAAAAATTATATGGAATCTATGACATTCACATTGTAATCAGACAACAAATTGCAGGCAAGTGATTTGAGTTTGAGAGTGCTTAACAATTTTGATTTCACATTTTCATACAGCGCAATTTTCAGTGTATGGAACATCCACATAGATATGGTTAAGATCATTAACTAAAGCTGACAATTCTATGAATTTGTTTTTGTATTGGATGAAGTTTTGCATTTGACATGCATTATGTTTGGTTTTGTTATGGTTTTTTTCTGGCTGCGAAGTGTAAAAGTAATTGATAAGATTATTTCTTTTCAACAAAGGACAAAGATACTGGAAATGTTATAGATATGATAACATCATTTTTGTGTAACACCTTAAGGTGCAGAATTAACTTTCAAAAATTAGACTCTTCAATTGTTAGAATGTCGACTGTATATGCACCTCTGAGATGTATATTAATATGTCTATGGTAGATATCTACCAGCATGTGCATATGTGAGTGAGTGGCTGAATTTTTGTACTTAGACCTTCATATCCAGTGATTGATATTTAAGCAATGAATGTGTCTATTCTTATAAGATAGAATGATAAGTGTGTTTATACTACTAAATTTATGATCCTCTTCCATCATAATCTTAATTGAGCTTTTTGTTTGTGGGCAGGGATTGCGGTAAACAAGTCTATTTAGGTATATAACTGAACAAAATTTTCCCATAATTTTAGTAGTCCCTTGGTTCTTTTATGTGGTTGCTTTGAAGTTCAATGAAGATGGATTTGGTTCTGCAATAGTGTTGGATTCGTGAGGTATCTTCTAATAGTTAGTTTGGGTTGTTGTTTCAGGTGGCTTTGACACAGCTCATGCTGCAGCTAGGTAAGAATTTTAACATCGAGTAGTTTTCTGTGAAATCTAGAATTTTGAAGTTAATGTAGTCTTCTTAGAATTTTGTTTGATTGTAACTCCTTGATTCAGAGCATATGATCGGGCTGCCATAAAGTTTCGAGGAGTTGATGCTGATATCAATTTCAATACTAGCGATTATGGCGAGGACATGGAACAGGTGGGAGGCAGTAGAAAACCTCTTTGGCACCTGCTCACTTTTTATCTATATTAATCTTCATTAGTTGATTTGCAGACGAAGAACATGACGAAAGAGGAATTTGTTCACACTCTTCGTCGCCAAAGCACTGGATTCGCTCGAGGAAGTTCAAAATACAGAGGAGTAACGCTGCACAAATGTGGTCGATGGGAGGCTCGGATGGGTCAATACCTTGGGAAAAAGTACGAATAATGTTAAGAAATTTCTTGGATCTTATAATAGCTAGAATTAACTAGCAGTAGTTTTATTCATCGTAAATAGTGATATGAAATCTACTATGTTCTTTCGAGTGTTTATCAATCGATGCTTTGTGGTTTTGACCACAAGATTAAGGTATCTGTTACAATGACAAAAAAATGCTTAGAGACTCCATTTTACCTCTATGATTATAATGATTGGTTGCAGGTATATGTATCTTGGTTTATTCGACAGCGAAGTAGAAGCTGCAAGGTCCTTGTGATCATAATTCTCACTCAAACCAAATATACTTAATTGGGATTCATTCAACAAAGTTTCTCTTATTTTCTGATCTAGGGCTTATGACAAAGCTGCTATCAAATCCAGTGGGGGAGATGCTGTGACCAACTTTGAGCCTGGTATCTATGAGGAGGAGATAAATATGGCTGCTGGAGGTGGAGGTATAGGTGCACATATAATCTATTTTCATTCTTGCTTACTGTTCTCATTCGTTTTGCATGTTTCTAAATTACCACCTGGTGCGGAAGCGTTATGAATTCTTGTAATAAGAATTGTAATGAGAGAACTATGTTGGAATAACTTGCTATGTGTTGATTGAATAATAATGGATGTTATGAAAGTGTACAATATCCCTATATTTATAAGCAAGATTATTCCTCACTTCTAATAGTATTAGGAAATCGAGAGTAATTGAAACTATAATCCTAATTAAATAAAAGATAAGTCCTATCACAACTATACAAGAAAACTAGAAAAGATAATTAAAATGATAAACTCCTAGATAAGGTGAAACTTTTAATTATAGTTGTGATGTACTACTGGACAGCTAACTTGGGAGATTTGGATTTGTTGACTTTGGAAGCAGGTAGTGGCAACAGTCTTGATCTCAACCTCGGAATTTCTTGCCCATCAGTTGGTCTACAAGGGAATGATAACACCAGAAATGTGCAATTTCAGTATGGTACTTGCGAATTGCCTGATGGAAAAAGAACAAAGGTACTTCTATCTCATAATTGAATTGTTTAAGACTACTTCCGTTTTCATTACCGATTTTGCTTGCCAATTTCAAGATTTCTTTTCAGTTGTTTAAGATTACTCCCGTTTTCATTATCGATTTTGGCTTCTGTTTCAGATATTATCAAACACATGCATCAGTTTTGATGGATAATATACAGATAAAGATTTTAATAATACGCCATATACTCTGGATGATTAATATGCTCAAATCCTTCTTTAATTTTACAGGTCGAGAGCTCCCCTAATGCACATCGTCTGGCGATGACACCCAAGTATGCTCCTATGTGGACTGGGGTATACCCTGGTTTTACACTAAACAATAAGGTAATTGTTTATTATTTTCTACATTAACCTCTTCTTGACATAAAGATTATTAAAAACTACAGTTCCACTCGAACCTGTTGAACTATAGGAAATTTCATCAAATTGAAGTATCACCTCTGCAGAAAGAATAAAATAAAATAAATCAAGACAATATAAACTAGCATCTACAATTTTTTAAATTTCAATTTTCCTTCATCTACTTTAGTTTATACAATCAAGCTTTGCCTGCACACTGTTATGGCTGAAGAATACATTTCTCACTTAACATCAAGAGAAGGCTTATCGTAATGCTTGAAGTGTGCAAATTTTTAGTACTTTATTGTTAGAAATTTAATTTCTCCTTCAAAGTAATTTTAACATCTAATATCTTGTAGAACATCATCTAAAGTGGCTGTACAATAACAAGTTATGATATGAGTTGAATTTAGTTGCATTCCTTTTTGTCCCCAGACTGCCTCAGTTTTAGATTATGTTGTTAAGGTGGCTTCTTAACGTTGCTTTAGTTTTATATTGTACCTTCCCCCTTTTATATATGTTAGTTTTGAGGGAATAATTTACTTGAAGGAAGTCCATAATCTCTTTTATGCTGTTTTATGAAAGAGTACTCAAGAAAAGCCTTTGACTGATGGACCCTAATGTAATAAGGCCTTTGCTTGGTGTACATAATACATTTACATAGAGGTGTCCATCATTGTCAGGGCTCGTTTCTCTTTCTTTTTGCACTTTCTCACTTTTATTCTCTATTTTGGATGTCAGTCTTTTTCCATTTCATTGGGAATATTCTTGGGGTGTTATCAATTAAGACATAAGTAAATGAACTTAGTTTGGTGATGTTAGCACGATGCTTGCCATATCCACCCACCTCGAAAGTGGAGAAAATAGAGAAAAAGTTGCTCCAAAACATAAAAGACGTGACTTTACATTAATAGTAAAACATTGACAATTCTTTTTTCGGATTGGCAGGAAAGAGCTACAGGAAAGAATACGGAAGCCAATGCTTTGCCCGTATTTTCAAATTTGACATGGAAAATGCAAAACATTGGTGTCATCACCCCAGTTCCACTGTTGTCTTCTGCAGCATCATCGGGATTCTCTTCGGCTACCATTCCCCATTCAAACTCCGCTGTGTCATTGAACATCCCAACTACAATTTCATGCAACACTTTACAGCTCCCTCCAACAACCCTTGACTACAAATAATGTCGAACCATCATATCAAGTGCAGCAGGTTCTCTTTAGTCTGTTTTAAAACTCTGCTATCCAAGAAAGCCGCTTCAATCACAATATTTTTTCTTCGATCATGTATATAGTACAATGCATAGATTGAAAACGCTGGATGTGATTGTGATGTATCGATTTGATTAAAATCCATACACTACATACTGTGATATTTTTACGACCTCTCTCTTGGAAAATCTGCATTTCTTTCTAAGAAAATTCTTTAACTTCTGTGAGATGTGGGAATGATTTCTAGTTGTGTATTAAAGTAACATATATCAAGATGCTATTTTGAATGGTCAGGATTTGCTGTGTATCTGCTTGCATGTTCTTAGCATAAAAATCGAGTAATTGCATCTCAGTATGCAACTTCAGTTTTGCTGTCAGTGTTTTGATTTTCCAGTTCACAATTGCTAGTTATAAATAGATAGCTCCAGATACATTTTTAAGGTGCTGCCATGCCGTAAGTATTATTACATATTATTGTAACTTACATTTTATCAGATAAATTTTTAATCCTAACTTGAATTGTATGCACCCTTTAAAAAAAATTGTTGTGAACGGGTAACAATGAAACTTGGACTTGAAATCAGAACTTTAAATATAATTGTATTAGTTACATATCCTAAGATGTGGCAACCGTTTTCAAGAATCAAAAAGAGGAATCCTTGTAACTGAAATCAATAGAGGGAGATGTTCCATTTTAGAGCAACACCTTTATGGCCTTTTTTTTTTCAAATTTTTTTTTTTCACACCACCGATTTTGATCGATTTTGGGTGGCACCGTTTATAAAGGGTTCGAAAAATTGGTGTTTGCTAAATTTTTGGGCACTGAAACATGCGTAGTGTAATTTTGACCGGTTTTCTCGACCCAACAAATCGACGAATTTTGACCGTTTTTTATATTCTCTTTTAATTTTATTTTTTATAAAATAATTATTTACAAAACGTTATCTTCAAAACTAACTTGTAAATAAAAATATATTAACCAAAAAATTATTAAGAAGCAATAAAATTACATTATAATTAAAAAAAATATTTATAAGTAAAATACATAATAATTAAAAAATTACTTATAAGTAAGAAAGTCAATTAGATTGATTTAAAAGTATAATATTAACTTGTAATTGTAAAATTTACTTTATAAGTAAAAAATATTAATTTAAAATTCTAAGTAAATATTTGACTTTATTTAATTTTTAAGTTAATTATTAACTTATATGTAAAAAAATTACATGTAAGTACAATATCACTTATGAGGGGAAAAAATTATATAAGAAATAATAAACTAAACATTTTACTAAAGGACATATCGTAATTTACTTTTTTAAAAATTTTCAGAATCGGTGGATAATAGACTTCCAAGCATAAGTTTTATAGTTTTAAAATTCGCTACTAAAACGGCTCAAAATCGATCCACTTATAGCTGGTATGCCAAAACTTCCCAAACGGGCCATCAGTGCTAAAAGTATACACACTTGTTAATGTTAACATAAAAAAATCTCACATATTTCTTTTCTTGAATCTTTTCGAGTCCTTTTCAAGTTGAAAGTACCAACAAATGTTAATATAACATTTGTCAACAAGTTGATAGTTTCAATATTTCTATACTCTCGAGGCATGTTGGGTACATTACTGGACATGCCCACATAACGATCGATAAAATTTCATTTCTATTTTTTTCTTTAATATTATCAATGCTGATTATAATAACTTATGAAATTTTAAATCGATTTTAAAACCAAAAAAATTAATTTACAACCATATTCATCTAAGCTATTTTCTGTGTTCAATTTGCCCGTTGATAGTCTATACCAAAGAGGAAATTACACTAAACCAGGTGTTTACTTTTGACTTTTAAAAAATCAGGTTTATACTTTTTTTAATCAAAAATCAGGTTTTAATTTTTACCATTAATATTAATAATGATATTTTAAATTAAATTAATCTATATACCCACCCCACTACCTACCCCCCACCAAATTTATTTTAACTATAAAAACGTAACCAAACCTTAATCCTTTTCATTCTTTCCACCCTCCCTCTCGCCGCCAACGCCGTCGACCTCCCCTCCCCTTCCCTTCTCCCTCTCCCTCCCCTCCCGTCCCCTGCTGCAAATCGCAGCGTCACAGGCAGCGACGAAGCTGCCTATGACGCTGCTGAACGGCTTGCCCGCGATGAAGCTGCCCGCGACGAAGCTGCCCGTGTCGCAGCGACGCTCCCTTCCCCTCCCCCTACCTGCTGCGAATTGCAGCGTCACAGGCAGCGCGTTGCTGCCTGTGACGCTGATGAACGGCTGCGACGCTGCTGCCGTTCAGCAGCGTCGTAGCGACGGCGAAGCTTCCCTCACCTCAGCAGCGTCGTAGCGACGGCGAAGCTTCCCTCACCTCCCCCCTCCGGCGATTTTGTGGTAGTTCTCCGGCGAGGGTGGTATGTCTCTGGCGATTTTGTGCCTTGTATCATTTGTGTGTTTCTTATGTAATTGTTGAGTAGCTAATGGAAGTTGGGTTTATTGTTTTTTAGCCTGCAACTGGGGATGATGGCTTATTATTGTTGTTTTTTGTTATTGTCGTGGTGGGGTGAACAGCGGTGGTGATTTTTTGGGTGTCTGTGACTTGGATATTAAACTGTGGTGGGATGTTTTTATGTCGGTAACCTAGCTACTGTTCTGGGGCGATTTTTTGGTGTTTGTGACCTAGCTAGTGTCTGTGACCAACTATTTGGTCGATCTGCGACCAAGTAGGCGGTGGCGGTGGCGTCGGGCGAATGGGGCGAAGAGTTTCTGTGACCAACAATTTGGTCGATCTGTGACCAAGTATTGTTGGTGTTATGAGATAAGGGACGAAGAGTTTCTGTGACCAACAATTTGGTCGATCTGTGACCAACTATATCAATCTGTGACCAACTATATAGTTCTCTGTGACTAATTATTTAACTGTGACCTTAAAATTTGTAAATCTGTGACTCCAAATATGATATGTGGCCAACAAATTTTCTTACTTGTGACCAATTAAAAATCTGTGACCTATAAATTTTTTCATTTGTGACCTCAAAATAATCTGTGACCTTTAATAATATATCTGTGACCTTTGAATCGGAGCAGTTATCGGAAATTAAGCGGCGGTCAACGGTCACCGGAAAATAGTCGCCGGAATTAAGCGTGGTCGGAGAACGATCATCGGAGTTGTCGCCGGCCGCCGGAGTAGTAGCCGGAACAGTGGTGGGTGGGGTGGAGTGGGGTGCATCAGCTAAATATTTAATTTAATAAATTAATTGTAAAATATAATTAATTAATTCAATGAAAAACCTGAGTTTTGTAAATTTAAACCTTTGGGCCTGATTTTTGATTTCATGAAAGATAAAACTTGATCCATGAATTTTTCCCCTATACCAAACTACACATAACCAACCTATTCCATTCTATACATTTAGTTTTTAGCCCAAATGTAATTTATTAGGAAGATTGGACATTGAAATGGGTCAACAAGTCAATTCCAGGCCCAAACCCACGAACAACTGAAAAGACATAAATGCTTCTTCCACTACGCTGTCTACACTGCCAGATTTTCACTTTTAACGCTACTCAATACTCTTCTCACAAGCAAAAAGGTAATTAATTTAGCCATATTTATTTTTAATTTTTTATTCCAAAGAAGTATAGAAAATAATTCTATTCATCCAAATTTCCTTTTATTTTCCCTGGGAAAGAAATTTGTTAGAGTGCATTGACTTTTATCCACGATTTTCTTTGATTTTTCTTTTTTGTGTGCGATTTAGTGATTTTTTTTGTTTGGCATATTGAATTACAAATAGGAATTTAACTTTTAGGTTTATTGATTCGTGTAATTTGAAACTTAAATTGGATTTGTAATTTAGCCCGTACGAAATGTAGTTTTTGATCCGTTTGGGTGAGGACTGGAGAACTTTCTGCTGATATTATTGTGCATTGTGATTGTACAGTTACTTTTTTGAGTGGAATTTTTATGGATTTGGAAAAAGTGCGCATTTTAGAGATTTCTGTCTATGTTTTCTGTTGTCTTATATAGAGAGTACAAACATAATATTGTTGGTACTACTGTCAGAAACCTGTGCTAAATGGGTGGAATTATTTTTTGCTAAATATCTATTCTAATGGTGCTAAGTCACGAAATTCTTAGTTCATTGAGATATACTATACATTATCCTTAACCCAATTGAAGTTCATGTTGTAAGTAGCAATTTAATTTTTTGTTTTTCCAGAGGCTGTTTCTCCACAATCATCTTTACTCTAGCTGTGTAGGATGTGTAACGATGACATTTCTATGAATTGATTTCCCAGGAAGAGCCTACTGAAGAATGGCAAGCACTGTGGATGAAGTAGGAGATCCAGTTCCCAATTCGCCCGTCCTGATGGCATCATGGAAACATATATCAACCAATTGTCGTAATGAGAATTTGGCCTTCCTCAAATGCAAGAAGGCTGATGGAAACCCTGAGAAATGCCTTGACAAAGGCCAACAAGTTACGCACTGCGTGCTTAGCCTGTAAGTAAAATTTCACCTGCATAAGTGTAACAGACTTGGGAGTGTTTCAAATTTTTAATATTGTTCAGCTGTCAAGTTCATAATCAATATGATCTGGATTTTCCGTGAACCATTATGGTAGCTATTGGAAATTATGGCTTTTTTTTCTAATTATTAATGAAGTGTCTAAATCTCCAATTGAAGTTGTGACAATATTCTTGAAATATGATCACTTCTTTTTGGTCAATTGACAGCAAGTAAAAGCTAATTTTGATGCAATCTCCTGTCTATTCTAAGTTAATTGTAATCCTGCTACTATTTTGTGATTTGGTTGTCTTTTAGGGGAGATAAGAACCTGGGTTTAAACTTGCGTTTGACATTAGGTTTGTTTTGTGATCTAATTTTACTTTTTTTTTCTTCAAGAACTCAAAACGAGTGGGATTCAAAATTTACTGTAATATATATTATATTACTATATAAGCATTTAGAAGACCTCAAGTAGTTAATCATTTTTGAAGTTGGATGCGGCAGAAGCAAACTAATTACTCATGAAATTCTCTGGGTTATGACTACTAGGGAATCCTCATTTCACAATTTGCTGAATTTATTTTTCACAAGGTTAGAATATCCTCATGTACAGACAAAGAAGACGTCTTCGAATTAGTCACCTTTTTCTCCTTTTCAGTAGCCCTTTATATTTTGTTATTTTCTTATGTGGACTGTTCAGGTATAATGGGAATCAGAATATACTGCATTTTCACATTAGAAGCATTAAGGTCTCAAGTAATTAGAACATATTTAATCATATGCATTCCATTTGATAGGTCACCTCCTGTTCCAAACCATGTTCATTTATAGCAACAGTGGTGTTATATATCAACCCCAACGTGAAGAATAGACATGACCAGGTGACCAGAGTAGGATGACATGCAAATATATCTAGTATTAAGAGATGACAAAGAATGCTGAAGACTCGTTACAAACCTGGTCCTTAAAGACAATCCTGAAGCTATTGCTTCATGTATTAGAATTTAGAACTCTTGCGTACCAGAAAGCCATCCTTTTTATATGGTAAATCGGCTTCCCGAATGTGAGTTTACAAGGACATTAAACTCTCTCGGGTTGCTCCACTAGAATGCGATCTGGTGACAGGAAAATTCCGGTCTTTGTTTTTTCTCAGGGTTGGTGTTTGTATGATGTTGGCCTTTAGTTTGCACGTTTGCTCAATTACTCTCCCTCATTAATATCTCGAGTTGCACGGCCAAGGTCCATTGAGAAGTTACAATCTCCTTATAATGTTTGCATATTCATTTCAGTGTGTATTGAATTTAGTCAACTAGATGCACATCTGGGTTCAGATTCAGTTTCCACCTTCTTGTAGGCCTCTAATTCTTCTCGCCATTAATCCATCCTCTGCTGGTCCTGTGTTTCCAGCTGCTGTTCCTTGAATATTGATGTTAACTAACCACAAACAGGAGGGGTCTCCATTTAATATGAACTACGCCTTTGGGTGCTTTTCAACTATCAGAGCAAGCCGCACTTCTTTTGGATTCTGTAGTATGATTTGCCAATTGGTGTCTTGGAATTCCATTTAGATGACTGTGAGGTTCCTTCAGTACCAAATACGTCGGAGTGCTTCAGAAAGGAGGACAATCCAGTTCAGGTCTTAGAAGTTTGATCATTTAGGGCATGACTTCCAAATCAACCCAATGTTGAAGATTTAAGTGTTTTCAAAATTAGCAAATGTTTGAACGTATTAGTGTTCTCCTGATTCTCAAACCCTTTTCTTTATGCACTATATGGTAACTGCTTCTAGGGCAATTCTTTTGGCCTGAATTTCACCCAAGAAATATCTTGACATCCCATACTGCTGCTATAGGAAGTTCGACTAGAGAAAGTGTTACTTGAGGATATTAGACAAGATCGTTATTCTGGTTGTTTGATAGGGTCCTACTATTCTCTTTAACTATCTCATCAATTCTAGATTAATTGTACTGCATGGTTTTAAAACAAGAACGTTGAGTTCCTCGTATGGTAAGGAATCTGCTTACGCATTTTCTATTCAACCACTATGAATCCGCGTGTTTAATCATGCGCGTTTCTGATTTTGTTTTTTGAATAGTCAAATGATGATTGATATTAGGACTTCAATCACTGATAAAGATTAACGATTTTGTATTTGGGTTGCAGACTGAAAGATCTCCACCAGAGGTGCAACAAAGAGCTGGATTCTTATGCAGGGTGCATGTATTACCACACGAATGAGTTTGAAATGTGTCGTAAAGAACAAACAGAGTTCGAGAAAGCATGCCCGTTTGATTAAACAACGAACGTACTCTCCAATCTTATAAACCGAATAAATTCACATCTGCAACAAATGGATTTTTCTTTTCAATGTAGTTTTGATTGATCTGTTTCTGATTTTGATTTTACCATTCTGAATGATAAGAGACTTACATGGATGTGCTTTTAAATGCCAAAGACATGCTAGCTCCTTCCTTTCCAATGTAAGTGTTCATTTCTAGTATGTTTTACTGTGATGTTTATCTGTCTCATTGAGTTCATCTTAAGACATCTGCTTTATCTTTTAGAACGCTTGATTTCCATACAATTCAAACTCTTTAATAAAATTTACATTTTTTACAATTTTATTTGTCCTTAAAATGACTTCAAAGGAGGATGCAATGTAAATTTAACAAAATGCAATTTTATTTTATTAATTGAAAAGGGCGTGTAATATTTAACAAATGTTTTAAAAAGAGAAAACACAATTGAAAAAAAGTTGAGTAACTGTATTCGCATTATACAATTTTGTTCTCCTGCGCTCAGGAGACCAAAATTGAGAGGACATGCAAAGTCAACTTTTATTTTTTATTTATTTTTTTCTATTTATTGTAAGGGCTGTCAACGCAGAAAGCCCTCAAGTTTTATTTTATTATTTTGACATTTTTGTTCCACTTTTTTTTTTTTTTTTTTTTGCAATAATTTACTAGTTTAATTTTTTTATTTTTTATCTATACATTAATTGATGATTATTGCGATCTTCATACGTATGAAATTAATAAAAGTTGTTTGAACAAGAAGATAAATATAAAATCAAATTGACTTAACATAAACATACAATTGAAATGAATACAATAAAAATGCGACTTAATGATAGTTGTCGTCGTCAAACCTTGTGAACTCCCCATAGTCATTGCTAGCAATGTTGGTGTACATATTATCTTCATTATCATTCCACGAGTATTGTGGTTCATATGGCTCGTCCACCAGTTGCGTCCTGATGACATGGATAAAAAATAGATTAAACTTATTATTGGGAGAAAAATTAAAGCTTAAACATGATATCGTCTATCAACTCACGTCGGTTGTAAAGCGGACAAGTTCTTCTATCATGTCCACTGCGACCACATCCACGATAACTTCTCCGAGATTGGGACATGGCTAACTCCTTCGACGACTTCAATCGCTTTTCGCACCCTTTCGTCCTAACCGGAGTAGGATCAACCACATGTTGGGTACTTTCTTTACTCTTGTTCTTCATCCTACTCATTCGCATATCATTGTCGTCGTCGACATCCTTTACATGTAATTTCAAGTAACGAAACCCATCCATTAGAAATGTGGTTCGAGCATCGGTCAAGGCTCCCTCGTCAACCAACTCTGATGCAGTGCGCGACAGCATCCCGTGTCGTGAGATTAAAGAATGAACAGTAGATGGATCGACAATTGGTTCAAAAATGGGAATTGCTTTTGCAGTCTGGGTCCATCGACGTACAATATAGTGGTATGGTAACAACATAACCTGTTTCTTGATCATTAATGAAAGCATGTAACGACACGGATATCCTTCGAACTCAAATGTCCGACAACTGTATGTTATAATATCAGTCGTTGTGTAGTGGAGAACCTCACGTTGTCGATCATACGTTTTTCCATTCTCAAAACGCATGACGGAATATGTTTTAAGACCCTTTTATGTTGATGTCTTCGAACAAAGATATTAAGTACTCTGTGCAAGCTCCGTCTGAAAGCGTAGGAAAATTGTCTTTGTATAGATGTTGGCCATCTGAACTTCCATTGCGAATGACGTTGTCATCCGAGGCTGCTCGTTCAAGTTAGTGTGATTTCCAGCCAATTCCTCATGTCATTGGTGTGCTAGGGCATTGGAAAATCTTGTGATGAAATCCATCAACGTATTTTTCTTGTCCAAGTATCTTTTGAAGAATGCATGGTTGTTTTCTAATCGCTGACTGCTAGACATGTGTCTCACGTATGCTGGTATCCAACGGATTCGTATTTCATACGTATTAAACAATCACTCGTTATCCCCTAAGCGAGTGGTCTCCATCACTTCAGACCAGCGGCTTTCGAACTCGTAAGGACTCTCAAACTCCATAATGATGTTTACTAGATTATGGTACATTTCCTTATAAAGTATGGGACCCATCTTCTCTAGAAATTTGTTCAATATGTGCCATAAACATAATCTATGTAGTGTGTCGGGGAATACCTGGCCGATAGCTCTCGAAATTGTTGACATATGGTTGATCATGACCTTAATGTTTTGATTATATCAAACAAGCCCATCTTGTTTACTAACAAATTGAATTGAGTGTTTAAGCCTTCAAAGTTATAAAGATTATTATTCACACTCAAATGAAGTACAAGTGAAGGTTAAACGAGCATTCAAGACAAATCATTCGAGATACAATTCAAAGAGAGGCTCGAAGAGATCAAGAACGTTGAAGATAGAGCTATTTATCGAACCTCATTTATATATATAAAGGTAGAACTCGTCAATGTTTAGCAAGTGCATAAAGCTCAAGTATTTCTCATAAATTCATCACTTGCATAAATTGTTTTGACATGAAAATGATCTTAGAAAAATGAACATTTGTAATATATCAAAAACCTTGAAAAGTCATTTCTAAACATCCCTTAAAAGATCACACTTCTACTTTCAATCAAAAAGTTATACTTCGGTTTTTTTTTTTCAATCTCATATTGGGACAGATATTTGACATGGAATATGATCTAATTTGAAGATGATTTGTGAAGAAAAGTTGTAGCCCTTTGAATTAGCTTTTCAACGCATTTTGAATCACCTTAATCGGATATCGGGAGAAAAAGATATGATCAAAATACGAAAAGCTGTCAGGCATAAAACTGTCGTACCGGACGTCCGGTAAAACAGTTTTTTTGGCCAACGGTCATTTTTCTAACGTTCCATTTTTCTGACAAAATTTAACGGATATATGACCGTCCGGTATTTACCGGACGTCCGGTAAGAGCCGTCCGGTTGGACAGAGTTTGACAGATTTTCATCTATAAATACTCAACTCTCTTCCATTCAATTCCAACACTTATTAGACATATTTTGAGAGAGTTTTTGGTTGAAAATCTATTGAGCTTACATTGATTTATCTTTCAATTCATCTATTACAAGAATTTCTTGATTGATCCAAACTTGGTTTATTTATTTCATCAAGAAATCAACTTTGCAAGAAAACTTTCAAACTCCTCTATTTTCTATCTTGATAAAAGTTTTTTTTGCCAACACTTATTGAAGTGTAAATCTCTCTTTATACCTAATTTGTTATTATTTATTAAGAGAGATTAATTGGTTGAAAACTTTGATATATTGAGCCAAACTATTTCATTATCATTCATTCATCAAAGTTTTCCAACATAACACTCGAGCTTAATTCATTTGCTGTCTATTGAAGTGTTTGCCTCTTCTCTTCTTGTACTCAATTTTGATTTTATCATTCGATAAAGAAGAGAAGATTTGAATTGTAAAATTCATTTGTAGTGTGGGTCGGTTGTAGTCCCTTAAAGATCAACATTGTATAAGGTTTGGTGCGCCTTGTTGTAAGTCGCCGTGTGGGTCATATCGAGGTCCTGTACAGCTCGATAGTGTGGGTCGTGTTGAGGTCCCGGAAAGCTCAACGTTGTAAAGGATCGGTACTCCTTGTTGTAAGTTACCATTATAATACTAATTGGCCTTGCTCGTGACGGAGAGCTTGGTAACGGGGACGTAGATCATTGCATTGGATCGAACCCCATTAAATCGGTTTGTTATATTTATATTATTGCACTTTACTTTAAATTGCTATTTACATTGTGCAATATCATACTTGAATTAAGATAACATATTTGCATATTTACTTATTGTTTTATACTTTGTAATTATATCTTGTGTGTTGAATTGTTTTGAGATTAAGTGTCGAAAAAGTTTTGAAAACCAATTCACCCCCCTCTTGGTTGGTTATTCTTGAGCTAACAATTGGTATCAGAGCAAGGTGCTCATATTTGAAAAGATTTAACAATCTTGAGTAATGGTTAACCATTGTTTTCAAAATCTTGAGGGGTATTCTACTAATCGTCCTCTTTTATTTGATGGCACAAATTATAACTATTGGAAGACTAGGATGACTATATTTATTCAATCAATAGATTATAGTATTTGGGAAGTTGTTGAATTTGGTTCCTATGTGCCTACTAAGGTTATTAAAATTGTTGGAAAATCGGACCAAATCATTTCAAAGCCTAGAGAGGAATATGACGAAGATGATAAGAGAAAATTGTCTTTAAATGCTAGAGCAAAAAATATTCTTTATTGTGCTTTAGATAGAAATGAGTTCAATAGAATTAGTACATGTGATTCGGCTCATGAAATTTGGAATGCTCTAGAAGTCACTCATGTTGGAACTAATAAAGTTAAGGAAACAAAAATAAATATGTTGGTTAAAAATTATGAAAATTTCTTTATGAAAGAAGATGAACCTATTATTGATATGATTACTCGGTTCACCGATATTGTAAATGGTCTCAAAGGTTTTGATCGAAAATATACTAACGGTGAACTTGTGAGCAAAATGCTTAGGTCACTTTCGGAGGAATGGAGTCCCATACGGATGCTTATAGAAAATACAAAGGATGTAAATACATATCATTTGGAAGAATTGTATGGAACTCTAATGACCTATGAACTCAACAAAGCCGATGTCAAGGAAAAAACTAGAAAGAGCAAAGAAGAATCAAAAGAGGATAGTCGCAAAATTGCTTTAAAATCGGCAATTGATGAAGGAACACCAAGCAATGATATGAGTGATGATGAGCTTGAAAATTTGGTCATTCTTGTCAAGAAATGGAGAAATTTTCGAAGCAACCAAAAATTCGAAAAGAAGGAAGAAAAGAATGAAGAAAGGGGTAAGAAAATTGTTTGTTACAATTGTGACAAACCGTGTCACATTAGTACCGAATGTCCCAACAAGAGAAAGTTCATCAAAAAGAAAGCTCTTAAGGCGACTTGTGATGATAGCGATGATGACGAAGATGAAAATGATGATCAAGAAGAAACCGCGAACATGTGCTTCATGGCTATCAAAAATAAGGTAAATCTTATCGAAAAATACTCATATGATTGAATTATAATTAATATCGATTTCTCTATTATAAGCTTTTATGTTTATGCTTTCGTATTTTAAATTATGCATGCTTTGATTTAAAATTTGATTATCAATTTATAAAAGCTAGGGGGAATATAATGATATGATGAAGTCAAAATTTATGGCTAAATTTGTTTTAAAAATGCATGATCAAATCAATTTAAATTGTGAAATAATTCTATGAATTATGAATTGAATTACGAAATATAACTTGATCAATTCTATTATTTTCATGAATTATGTTATGAAATATGATTATGAATTCTAATGCATGCTATGATTGATCTTAAATGCTATTCTTTTAACATAAGCCAAAAGAAGGAAAATCAATTGAATGATTATGTTTGAAAGGGGGAATATCAAAAGAGCATTTTAAACTTGTGATATATACTTAATTTGATTATTGAAAGGGGGAATACATGTATAAACGAAAGGGAGAATTCAATTGAAATACATGTGCCTATGGTTGATTTGAAAAACTGTGATCCTAAATACCATACCCTTGCTCCTCTATGTGCTACCTTTTTGCTTATGTCAAAAGGGGGAAGAGATGTGGATAATTATGCTTGCTAATTGTAAACAAGGAAATTCATGCTCAAACTTGATATATGCATGTTGATAGGAGGAACTTATGCTTAAACTTTATATCAATTTGTTCACTATCTATATTGCAAATTATCTTGTTTGTCATAATAAAAAAGGGGAAAATTGTTGACATATGGTTGATCATGACCTTAATGTTTTGATTATAACAAACAAGCCCATCTTGTTTACTAACAAATTGAATTGAGTGTTTAAGCCTTCAAAGTTATAAAGATTATTATTCACACTCAAATGAAGTACAAGTGAAGGTTAAACGAGCATTCAAGACAAATCATTCGAGATACAATTCAAAGAGAGGCTCGAAGAGATCAAGAACGTTGAAGATAGAGCTATTTATCGAACCTCATTTATATATATAAAGGTAGAACTCGTCAATGTTTAGCAAGTGCATAAAGCTCAAGTATTTCTCATAAATTCATCACTTGCATAAATTGTTTTGACATGAAAATGATCTTAGAAAAATGAACATTTGTAATATATCAAAAACCTTGAAAAGTCATTTCTAAACATCCCTTAAAAGATCACACTTCTACTTTCAATCAAAAAGTTATACTTCGGTTTTTTTTTTTCAATCTCATATTGGGACAGATATTTGACATGGAATATGATCTAATTTGAAGATGATTTCAGAATAAAAGTTGTAGCCCTTTGAATTAGCTTTTCAACGCATTTTGAATCACCTTAATCGGATATCGGGAGAAAAAGAATGATCAAAATACGAAAGCTGTCAGGCATATAAAACTGTCGTACCGGACGTCCGGTAAAACAGTTTTTTTGGCCAACGGTCATTTTTTAACGTTCCATTTTTCTGACAAAATTTAACGGATATATGACCGTCCGGTATTACGGACGTCCGGTAAGAGCCGTCCGGTTGGACATAGTTTTGACAGATTTTCATCTATAAATACGCAACTCTCTTCCATTCAATTCCAACACTTATTAGACATATTTTGAGAGAGTTTTTGGTTGAAAATCTATTGAGCTTACATTGATTTATCTTTCAATTCATCTATTACAAGAATTTCTTGATTGATCCAAACTTGGTTTATTTATTTCATCAAGAAATCAACTTTGCAAGAAAACTTTCAAACTCCTTTATTTTCTATCTTGATAAAAGTTTTTTTTGCCAACACTTATTGAAGTGTAAATCTCTCTTTATACCTAACTTGTTATTATTTATTAAAAGAGATTAATTGGTTGAAAACTTTAATATATTGAGCCAAACTATTTCATTATCATTCATTCATCAAAGTTTTCCAACATAACACTCGAGCTTAATTCATTTGCTATCTATTGAAGTGTTTGCCTCTTCTCTTCTTGTACTCAACTTTGATTTTATCATTCGATAAAGAAGAGAAGATTTGAATTGTAAAATTCATTTGTAGTGTGGGTCAGTTGTAGTCCCTTAAAGATCAACATTGTATAAAGTTTGGTGCGCTTTGTTGTAAGTCGCCGTGTGGGTCATATCGAGGTCCTGTAAAGCTCGATAGTGTGGGTCGTGTTGAGGTCCCGGAAAGCTCAACGTTGTAAAGGATCGGTACTCCTTGTTGTAAGTTACCATTATAATACTAATTGGTCTTGCTCGTGACGGAGAGCTTGGTAACGGGGACGTAGATCATTGCATTGGATTGAACCCCATTAAATCGGTTTGTTATATTTACATTATTGCACTTTACTTTAAATTGCTATTTACATTGTGCAATATCATACTTGAATTAAGATAACATATTTGCATATTTACTTATTGTTTTATACTTTGCAATTATATCTTGTGTGTTGAATTGTTTTGAGATTAAGTGTCGAAAAAGTTTTGAAAACCAAGTCACCCCCTTTTGGTTGGTTATTCTTGGGCTAACAAAAATAGCACCATCTTGATCAGTGATAATCACGCCAAGACACTTTTGTTTTGGCATGGTTTCTAGAAACTTTGAGAACAACCAAATGAAAGAATCAGTTTTTTCATCGCTCAGTAAGCCACATCCAAATACAATAGTTTGACGATGGTGGTTGACACCAATAAATGGTTCGAACACCATCGAGTACTTGTTGGTATTATAGGTCGTGTCAAACACGACAGCGTCTCCGAAGTAGACGTATGAGCTCCTAGAATCGGAATCAGCCCAAAAACACCAAGCAAGCACTCCATCCTCATCAGTCTCGTATGCATAGTAGAAGCTCGGGTTCTTTCTTTTCTCCAACTCGAAGTATTCTATCAATGTTTATGCATCATGTCCAATGTATTCCCTTCGAAGGTCTCTTTGGTGGTTCCTAATATCCTGCTCAGAGCAACCAATCGAAGATGGACCACCATCATCTATCTCCATAAGTCTGGTTTGTTGGCAAGTAGGAATATTTGCAAGTGAAAATTGCTCTACAAGCGCTTTTTTCGTAGTTGAAACTTCACGATGTGATTGTAGCAGGTGAACCTTGCTCGGTGTGGGAAGTAAGTGATTATGCGCCTCGGAAAAATGGCTCACAGCCCAAGAATTTTGTGTTTGTTTTTTTTACAACTGCTAACTTGGCGGTGCAGCCACAATGGGAGTCTCCACGATTTCTATCTCCTGAACGGCCACCAAATTTTTAAATTTCATCTAGTAGGTTTCATCTTTCTGGTCTTGTTTGAAACAAACATATGATTTCCAGACAACTTCGTTCATTTGTGCGTTCTCTCGACTACTATCGACGAGTGCACTGAACCCAACTAATTTTGCATACTCATTGTAAAAGTTGTATACATCGTCTAATGTTTCAAACTCTTGCCCAATTTGTGGAATCGCACATACGTGAACTTATGCTATGAATACATTATTATCTCCTTCCATTCCTACAACATGTAAAAAAAAAATTAAATGCGTACAAAATCACATTTCATTACAAATATGACAAAAAAATATTGTACTCACTTTAAAAATAGATAATACACCACGATAAATCTAAGGCAAGTAAATATCTCACTGAAATAAACTAAATGTTGAAGAAAAAATTTGGACCTAAACTTATAGTGACTGAAATCTGATCTGGTTGAGAAGATGAAACTAGAATGAATTGGCTTGATGGTTTTGAGAAGCGAATTTATTGCCAATTCAGTAAAAAAAATGTAAAATCTGATGGACGTGACAAATTAGTAGGAAAAAATGAAAAAGTTTCAACTTGGTGACAAAATAAACAAAAAAAAAGTCAAACAAAAAATTAAAATTGGCAAAAGTGTCAGTAAGAGACTCATAGAAAAACTGTGAAACAAAAACGTGAAAAAATTTATGACCCCTACTTTGTCACTTAGAGCTGTCTGCATTGACAGCCCTTACAATAAAAATAAGAATTAAAACTTAGGGACTGCTTGCGTTGACAGCCCTTACAATAAAGAAAAAAAAAATAAAAGTTGGCTTTGTGTGTCAGCCTTTAAAGCAAATCCTCTCAATTTTGGTCTCCTACGCACAGGATAGCCTTGTGCACGGCGCGCAGGAGACCAAAATTGTCGCATTATATTTTTATTTGTTGCATCATATTTTAATTGTAACGAAGTTTTTAACATTTGTTCATTGTTGCACTTTTATAATTTTGAGGTATTACTCAATTGGTCAGACCTTGAGTTTGCTGCTCAATAATCATCAATTCGAGTTTTCTCAAGGTCACTGAGGTGAGTATTCGGTCGTATACATCAAAGCCTCATTGAATTAATCGAGGTGTGCGGAAGCTGGTCCGAATATCTACGATTATAAAAAAAAAAAAAAAAAAATTGTTGCACTTTACACTTTTTTTCGTCCAATTCTTATCCTTGACATTCATTTAATTAACATAATTTGTCTCTGATTACAAATTCCTTCCAAATATTAGGCTAGCACTTTTTTTTTTTTTAAAAAAAAAAAAATAAGAAACAAATATTTTGTTGAACTTTTGTATTTGTATTTTTTTAGCTTATTTAAAAATACAAATGATTTTTTTGGATGAAAATACATGTAATTAATGAAAGTTTTTTTTTTTTGCTAATTAATGACAGATTATGGGTAAGAATGCTAGAAAAAGAGTTGAAAAACTTAATTATAATTAAAATGTGATGCAGCAAACAAAAACTACGTGGGGACTATGATTGCCAAACAAAAACGTTTTAGGCGCCATTCTGCAAATTGTACTTTTAAGAAGGCTAGAGCCTGGAGGCATCGTCCACACACAGACGGCCACCAGCCCAGCAGTAATGTCTCATAGCAACAGGTTCCTGTTCACGAATGGCGTCGTATCACCGTCACCAGACACCCCACCAGTCACAACCTTACTCGAAGCACACCCTGGTACGCATTTCTCCAATTACCCTAAAATTTCCCATTTATTTGATATCCTTTTTTTACGCAAAAAGGATTTCAAATTGAGAAAGAATTAATGAATTTTCAGGTGCATATACGACGACTCGTACTCATAGTAACGGTTCAGAACTCTTGTTCTGGGGTAGACATTTAACCAGATTGTCGAATTCTATTAATATATTATTAACTACCCGCCCTAAACTTCTGTTTGAAAACCCAGAGAAAAATGGGGTTCCGTTTTTGGGATTTTCGACACGATCAGTGAATTGGGATTCAGCGATTGAGGTTTTAGTTAATGATTCGATTAGAAAATCATTGCCCACTGCGTTGAAAGAGAGGAAATGTGGGGAGGAGTTGGCGATTACGGCACTTGTGAGTGGGAATTTGGAGAAATTGAGTGATTCTGGGGGTGAGTTTGATGAAGAAAGTATTTGTGAGTTTTTGGATGTATATTTGCACATAGCTGGGTATGTTCCGCCACTCTATGGCGTTCGAGGAAATGGGGCACGTTTGGCTGTTGTGGGGCCTGGAAGGGATGTTGCTAATGCAAAGTATTCGGATTGGGTCAGGTAATGCTGTGTTAATGAGAATGCTAAATTGCATATTCCTTTTTTGTTGTTTATCTTAGCAAATCTAACTTATACACGTGTAAACGAGAATGCTACATTGCATATACATAGAACAGTTTTTTGGTTTGGGCAAGGTTTAATTTAATTTTATCGGTAGGCTAAGGAAGTGTTTGGAGAAGCTGAGACCACCTTCTATTACTGAACTTTTATTGTCAAATGATGGTGATCGAATTTTGGAAGGCTGTTTGACAAATTTTTTTGTTATTTGTCTGAAGGTGCGAGGTTAAATTTTGCTATTTGTTAATAAATTGTCTTTAGCTTTTCCTGGCTTGTGTTATGAATTGACGTGTTATCTTTTGCTAAGAATAGGATGATATGTATGCTGTTTTGAAGTATTAAAATTTGTTAGTAAAATTGATATAGAGACTACGCCATCATTATGAATTTTATTAAATTTAAGAACTACAGGAAGGAAGTAGGAGTCTTTACTATACGTAATATGAGTGGATGTGCATATATTCATCTGCTAGTTTGGTTTTTATACTAACTTGCTTTACTGTTGTATCTGGGGCGCACTTTTAAGTAAATACAAACTGATTGAGATTGAAACATAATAATGCTCAAGAGACTTCTAAGACCATGTTTACACATAATCAGATCCATCAGAAATCAATGGATTCTTTAGGAGAAACTATAGTGGTTTCTTAAACTTCCCTGATAGTTGATTGAATTAGACAGTAATCAACTATGTAGAGAGAACTGTACTTTTATACCCTATAAATATTTGTTAGATCAAACTTTTAAATTGGAAAGACTTTTAGATTGAAGTTTAAATTAAATTTCTTTTTGTCCGAGGGTCATTGCTTTTGTAGTCGTGTAGTTCTTATTTTAATGTTTGGCCTCTCTGTAAAATCATGATTTCAGGACAAAAATGAAGACGGTAATTTTGCTGAGAAGAAAGGCTCGCAAACATTTAGATCTGTTGAGATTCAGACAGCTCCTGTCGCTGATGGTGTTCTTCCTGGAGTTATACGCCAAGTAATCACTCAGTAAGTTAGTTTACTTCAACTAGTCATCTCCCAACCCACCCCCTGTGCAAACCCTGGTCCGGCTCGGCCGTTTTTTAGGTGTGGTGAGACAGCCGCCGCCTGGGCCATGGGTTTTTTTTTTTTTTTAAAAAAAAATTCTATATGTTGTCTCGGGAACCACCAAGAGTTCCTTTGGACTCTGCGCCTCTAAATTAACATTAGGAATGAATACCCTCTGGTGTCCTTGTAAACTTCTTTCTTAAATAAATGGTCCCCGGACCCAGTACGGTTGGGCTACATGTCCCTGCTGCATGGCCATGTTGTAGGTTTTGTTCAATCCACAGCTTGGGTGGGCCGGGCCTTTAATGTGTCAGCTCATTTTGACACATTTATCCAGGTAATGGAAGAAAAAAAGAAATATTAACATCGTATGTAAAGGCTTATCTCGCGTTGAAAGAGATTTATATTTTAAAGTATATAAATGTGATCAATTATCAATCTCCCCCAAATTACAATTTAAGTTTGTGCAGAATATGCTTGAAAATTGGAATTCCTCTTCGAGAAGTTGCACCATCATGGTCACAGCGTGAGTTGTGGGTGGAAGCATTCATCACTAGTAAGTTTGTTATTCATTTCCTACAACACTACAATAGCATTCTGTTTTGATTTCTTAAGAATCATCTATTAAAACTTCAGAAGTTGTGGCCTTTTAACTTGACTATTTTGAGGTTTAGGGTGTGTTTGAGCCGCATCATTTTGGAAGAATTTATTATGGAATAGTAGATTAATAGAGAATGTGTGGTTGAAAAAGATAGAAAAGTTATTGATGTGATGAAAAATATTATTTTATTGAAGAATGTGTGGTTGAAAATGAGTAGAAAAATGAGAATGAAAATTTTAATGTTTACCGAACAAGGGCTTAATCTCTTTTACAAGGCTCCTATTTCCATTAAGTTGAAGTTTTATTTTCATTTTCCAGTTTCCCTTTCACGTTCTTGAGATGAAATATATACCTTTAATGTTGGTTGATTCACTATTAGTCTTGAGGAAAAAAAAAAAAAAAACATTGATTTTCTGGCATACTGAAATGCCAAATAAATTCACTCACTTGAATTAAGATACAGAACAAAATTATGGTTATGCAGATAATCATATTTTGGTCCATGGCACATCAAGGTTATTCTGTGGATTGATTTAGCATTTTATGGGGTGAAAAAATTAACTTCCTTTTAATTTTCCTTTTTCCTCGTGGAAAGAATATACTATGTTTGTAGTTATTTGATGGGTCCAGAAGTTTGAAGTCAGGCTATATTGCAGATAGCCTTAGGGTGCTACAGCATGTTGATACAATCCAAGTTCCAGATTCATGGGAATCAGTGGAATCAAAAACATGGAAGGAGATAACATGGGTTGAGAAACGATTTGAGGTGTGTGATCTTCTAATGATATTGCAACAAATAGGAGTTTAAGCTGCTGTTGAGAACTAACTTTTCTGTGGCACTTTCTGTGGATATCAGGATGGGCCAGGGAGGATCACATCAATCATCCAGGTATGTGGATAGCTTGCTTATATCTTGCCTAGCACTGTTTGATACATGGTAGTTTTTATATGATCAGCTGTTTCTGGAGAATGGTGTGGTTGGTATATTTTTTGGAGGGTTAAATACATGGATGGGCACTAAACTTCATTTTATTTCAAGATGGTTGCTGCATATATAATTGAAAAGGTGATGTGGCATTTGTCAAATTAACAAAAATGGACAAAATGATCAAATTGTAACAAACTTTAAATATCAGTGATCTAATTGTAACAAAGTTTAAGTTCAATTATCTACTTGGACAAAATGAAGTTTAGGGACCAAACTTGAGATTTCTCTTATAGTTTAGTGACCACCAGGGTATATAACCCACCGTTTTGGACTGTTTGGCTTTTTAACAAAACATGAAAATGAGGTGGAGAATGTATGTTCTGTGTTGCATATCAATGCAGTCAACATTTTTTTATTGCATTTGAGCAGAGGGAGATCATGGAAAAAGCAGGAATTGAAACATTTCCAGTTGCTTCACTTAACTCTTAACCTCGTGCATCTTCTCCGTTGGCTGCCAAAGTGAAGACGTGTTGTCCCTGACCCGGAGACGGGCACTCTCAATGAGCAAAGGAGGCCCCATGTACACTGGGCACTTCCATGAAGTTCTGTTGATTTAAGGCTTTGGTAATGTGTGTACGTGAGCCAAAATTGTTAGGCAGAAGGCTTTTCGTTTTTCTTGTGATTGGTTGTTCCTTAAACATTTTCTAGTGTAAGTTTTGGTGTATATATATAATTTTACGAGTAAGACGTACTGACGTGTGATCACAAAGCATGTACCAAGAATTGAAAAACATGGATACCGAAAAACAGAAATAATCTAATTGCTTGGATTTCTCATCGTATATTCGAAAACTTGAGATTTAACCTCCTAACTTGTCAGACGTTCACTGAATTGAATATTTGTCCCATGAGAACTCATTATTTCACCAATCAAAATAGAGATTATGTACAACATCTGCATCGAAATTTCTTTCGAGGATGCAATTAATATGCAGACAACTTATGATTATGTTTAGTGAGCATCCATTAATTAAATATAGGATCAAGCTATATTTACCTAATTTTATATCGAATCGACAAGTGGCGGCCCCTTATTTGGGGGCCTCCTGGGGCCACAAGTGGCCCCCTAATGGGGGGGGGGGGCAGCCACTTGTCGATTCGGTAAAAGATTATATAGAAAATTAGGTACAACAAGAATAATCCTTAAATATATTGTTCTTCTTCTCTTGTGCCAAAAGAAGACATAAGTATGATTATATAAATATATATATTTGGACATTTTTTCATAGATAATATTACGATTTTCAAAATGATTAGGATTAGACGGATAAAAAGGTTGTCAATAGTGTCTTGAGCAAATCAAACGAGTTTATTGAACACGACCATTTGACGGAGTAAATAGACGAAATGATACAACAAGAAATCATTTTTAGGCTTAAATGTCAAAGTGAAACAATAAGAACGATTTGCTCAATGTAAATAATTATATGGACGTATTGTGCCAATTAAAAGTCCCATTTGCAAGTAAAAGCAATTCAAGGATAAATAAAACTATAGATAAATGAAGGGAGAAATTGAAAAGGGCCTGCGGTTTTTGCTGGGCTCGAGCTTTATAGATTCCAAAACGGGAACCCACTACACGGCGCCCATGTTGGAGTTGAGCCTTGCTTGCGTACTGAATTAGCCCAACCCATTGGACAGGTCCATTTCTTGAACACACGTGATCATCACATGTCCAACTACGTAGGACATGTGACAAGCACGTGAGCCTAATCATTCGTTTGAAGGCGGAGACACCCTTCGAGATTTACAAATAGTCAAATATTTTATTCTCTGTATATAGAGCCAGAAAACAACATTTTTTTTAGGCAAAATATTTTCTTTAGCTTGTTTGATAAAACTCTATCTACTTTTCAATTGGTCAAACTACCCACTCCTCGAAATGCATTGAAGCACAACAGTTGACTTGATATTTTGGGGGTAAAACATTGTTTCAATGTGAGTCATGAAAACGGTACCAAATCGAGGTAAACTTTGAATACTGGATATAACCTCAAATACAGTCTAAAGCTACTATTCAATACAATCTAGTGCATGTACATATCATCAATATATAGGTGACTTTAGTAATTTATTAAAGGAAAATATTTATTGTACATAATTATTTGAATAATGTTATTTCACAGTAAAGACCATCGACGGTCTTCACTATAAATAACATTACTCTAACTATTTACATAGTGTGTTACGTAATGATAATGTGTCAAAATGTAAGTAAAAAATGTTCGAAAATCATTTTATAAACAATTATGTACATATATTACAACCCTTTATCGAAAATATTTTAATTTCAATTAAGTTATTTATACATTCATGATTGACACATTGAACGACATTTCCTCTGTGTAATAAATTTGATCGCTGATTGAAAAGAATATTGTTAAAATTAATGAACAAAAAGTTGTTAATTCACACAGTGTCATCCATGATCTCAAACTTGATATACACTAAGCAAAATTGTTTTAATTTATAGAACAGTGAATCAATGAGTCGAATATGCCTCTCGTACAAAGTGCAACAATGAGCGAGAAATAATAATACTTCTTGCAAAGGGTTAACTGACAGAAGCTTTGACAGGTGCAACGTTGACAGTAACTGTTCAATTAAATATTGTAAAAAAATATGTCACTAACCTTTTTCACGTAGGAGGGGGTGAAGAAATGATAATATTTTGCAAGGAAGTGCCAACTCAAAGGATGAGGAATGCCAGCTTGCAACACTACGACCCCTTTGCCACTGGTCTATTCACTCGTGATCTGGTGGTCAAAAGTGAACATTAGTCATTTACAAATATGCCCTTCTTTGCCGAACAGCTGGCCACGTTATATTCTCCATATATTAGGGGACATTTTATGGAGAGAGTGAGATGTTTTTGTTCAGTTTTTAATGTATAGAAAAAAAAAAAACTATTGAAAAATGACAGGAAGAAAATCTTGTTACATTGTATAATAGTAACATGTTGTTATGGAAGTTTTGAAAAAAAGGGTTGTCGTGAGATATCCCAAATCTTGAAATAACTTGTGTCGATCTTCATTTTATTGAAAAAAATAATTTTTTTCTCTAAGCCCGTCGTGCTTGACTTTGTCTTAAGAGAAATTACTTGTGCTTTTTGGTGAAGTTGGAAGCGGTGATACTTTTTTTTCAAAGATATGTTCTTTGAGTTGGACAACTCTACCGACTTTACAAGGTATATTTTTATTTTTTATTTTCTATTGCCTTTTCATATGAAACTTAAAGACCAAAGATATTTCAATTTTAACCCCTGATTTTATTTTATTTTATTTTATTTTTTGTAATTTCTCCTTGAAAGATGGGAAAAAGTGTAGTCCTATGTACTACGAAGCCCGTATCTAAAGGACCAATCTATCAAATGATTTTTAAAATGTGATAGTTAAGACCCGCACTTTTTTTTTCATTAAATAAAATTAAAAATGCTACTTGTACACATTTTGGTATCCTCTCACGTGTGTAGGGTCTACATTGTGGGTCTCACACACATGTTAGAGGGTTGTGTACCAAGTGTGTCTTTCAGTTTCCCTTCTCAGAGGTCATAAAATTCTTTTTTATTTTTTGAATCAGTATTTATTATAAAACATAACTAATTTAATCTACTGTACATATTTCATTTTATATTTTCACCAATCATGATAAAAGGGTAAAATTATATGTAAATTTTAAAAACTCAAATTCTTCTAATTTTTATTTACACAATATTGTTTTTACTATGACGTGGAGAGAGAGAGAGAAAGAGAGACCATCCTTCATGTTTGGGATTTCTTTCACAATTTCATTTCTATTCACTTTTTCAACCACATTATCTTCTTCGTTTCGATTTATAGAGCGCAATCATTTTCATCGGACTCATCTTCACACCGAACAATCAAATCTTTGACGACAATAACTAGAAGCATTTATTGTTTCATGAAATCATTTATATTATCAACTGATATTACAAATATAGTAACAAAAATAGAGACACGGATGGTTGTGTTAGATATCACGAATAAAATTTTCACAAATAAAATATAAGATTATATAACGAAGTTTATAAATTCTAGCATGTCATTTCATTAGTCATATTGACAATCGTAACAGATATCGTACATGTACATCAAATTATTACTCATATTTCTCTATACTAGTCACAGTAAATGAAGAAATAAACAATGTCACATTGCATATGTACATGTTTAAATTGTGTTACGAAGCGATCACAATCTCATTATGTTCGTATACACATATGGTCGCAAAGATTAGAAAGATATTAGGGATTTAAAAATTGGTTGATCCAGGAGCCGTGGTGGCCGAAGGGAATGGGAAGGGAATTATGGTCCCGTCGATTGGTTGGGCGAGAATTGGTTATGGGCGCAGCTCCGTCGCCCCATCCCGACCATTTTGTCTATGTTTGGTAGGTATTGAAATCAAATTTTTAGTAGATTTTAATAGAAGTCGATAAAATGAGTTGTTGAAAAGTTGTAAATCCATAAAATATGTGGTTAAAATTAGTTGTTGAATTTATCTTAAATTAAAATCTAGATTTAATCGATACCAAACATGGGTTTCGTAACATTAAAAAGCAAAAATATAAATTTTAAAGACAAAAAAAATGTACAAATATAAAATAATAATAATAATAAAGGGGACCAATTTATAAATGGGTCTTTAGATAAATAACCAGCTATTTTAAATGGTTTGTTTTATACTAAAAAAATAAAATAAAGAATTGGTCGACTTATGTGGAAATGCTTAACAAAGCCCTAAGATATAAACTGAATAAAAATAGAATTAATAACTTCTGGAAAACTAACTGTTGCCACGTGCTGCCCCGTACACCTCACCTCAGAAGTCTTCAGACAACTCAATGAAACCCGTCAAAACTGACAGCTAATCGTCGTACCATTAAATTGCGACCCACGTGTTAACAAACGTGACAACCTCTTCTCTTGCCAAAAATGTGCATTCATGTCGAAAATTAGCCAAAAATAAATAAATAAATTGTACCCTTCTATAGTAGGATTAAATTAGTTGTACACATAAAGTGTACATTTTGATTGATACTTCATACGTGTCCAAAATTCGACAATTAATTAAAAAATGTGTTTTCAAGATCAACATACCAAAATCTACCAACTCACATGAATGTAAACCAATGTGTTTAACTTTTATGTACATTTAATATGATCCTTTTTAATATTGGTCTACAAAAAAATGTAACTATAATTTTGTTACACTTACATCTTGGTTGACATTCAATGATGTAGCACACAATTTTACCATTAATTTTAACAACGCTTAAAAGCTAAAATAGTCAATGGTCTTAATTTTCTACACATCATTAGATGTCAACCATGATGTAAAAACATTATGTACAAGTAGCTTAATTGTCTGTAATATTGGTCTACAATAAAACGTTTATGCGATTATGCTAGATATTTTCAAAGACGGAGTTAAAGACATTTTTTAGTGTGGAGTCAAAAATCGAGTTAATATTTTTTTTCCAAACAACCTTTCTCTTACTCGTTTGACCAATATCTTGCTTTTCACTCGAAAATGAAGATTTTTGTTTAAAATAATTTCCATAATTGTCGAACATGAAATTCAACAAATAAATGAAATGGTCTCAAAATTTAATTAAACCAAAATAGAAAACAAAAAAATTCATAAAAACAAAAAAAACTAACATTGATTTCCAATATTCTATAAAATTTAAAATCACAAAGTTAGGATAAGTCATTGCTTAGCTTAGAAGTGTGGTGACATGGCACAATTTTTATTAAGAAAAATAATAATTATTTGGTAAAAATAACAAATCTACTACTTGAGGAAAAAAGCGATTCGGGGATCGAGAAAAGTTGAAATGTTGACGTGAAATATATATTTATTGGGCGTTTGTGAACAATTTTTATTTTTCAAAAATTGTCAACTGACCATATTGGTAGAGATTTCCAACCCATCTCCTCTTTTCTAAATTGACCCATCAAATTTGTATTGGATCAAATTCATCCTTGTCCACTCTTTTGAATTGCATTTTTGTGAATTGCTCATTGTTGAAACTTTTGCAGATTTGGTGGGTCCGGGGGGTTAGCTGACCCCACATTACCACGTGTAAATCTGTCATTGGATATTTTGACTTTGAAATCACTAAGATACGATAGAAAAGTCGAGCACTAAGATTTAGTCTTGACCTACAATGATTCATAAATATCAATCAGGGTGTAATATTATCACATTCAAAAATCATTACCGTTCACGGTGAACTATAAATGGCGGAGCATACACACATAGTTATCCTTTGTAACCAAGAAAATGTGTTCGACTTTCAAACATCAAGGGGTCAGTTTAAAATGCTGCCTTTCAAGAAAGTGTCTGTGCATATGGAAAATTGCACAATCGGTCCTTATTCAACTATTCAAGAGAAAGTTAATCCCTAACCTTAAAAAAACATAAAAAGTCGATTGTCGATTTTCTATTGCAGTTGCATAATTTGTAACTGACTATACAAGTTGATCAAAATATTTGTAAATTGTTATACAATCCATGTTAAAAAAATAATGTTACTTCACTCCAGTGATGTTAAAGACCAATCCATGTGATAGTGGAATTATTATCATACTGTCTAATGAAATTTGTAATACATTTTTATTTAAACAATGCTATCTAGCTCCACTCGTCTACGTGGCGCTTGGGTGAACTGTCTAAAATTGGTTAAAATTTTTAATTTCATAGATCGTAAGCTTCATTGACACAGAGTAGTGTGCTAAATAGAATTATTCTTATAAAAATATGAGCAAGTTCAAGTTTACATTCCAGTCTAAATTTGATAGTAAAATCTAACTTCATAAAATATAGCTGATCTAATGGGGACTTAAAGATGGATTCTTTGATTGTAAAATGACTTTGATATAAAAAAAAGTTAAATACCAACTCACTCTTTTCTAATTTTTGTGGACGAACTTGTTATAAATTAACCGATTCGGTCCATATTGAGGTTTGCTAAATGGGAATTGTCACTTATACGTTACTTTTTGATATTATGGTTGACATAATAAATGTTGATTGGATGAATAAATTGTCAAAAATTTAAACTGTCCAATGATATGTTGTCACGTAGCATGATTGTTACTAAATGGCACTGCAAAAAATTAGTGAAGACGAGTAATTTAGCCAACTGTATGCTCTTCTGTCTCTCTTTTTTTCTCCATTATTATATATGTATATATATCCCTACACACACTCACCCCCTCTCTCTTCAGCTTTATATATACACTATACTCCTCTCCTCTCAAACCCCCTCTTGGCCCCCTACCCATCCCATCCCACATATAGATATATATTCACATTCAACAAGTTTTTGGGTGGTTTTTCGGAGAACTCTCTCTCTCTCTCTCTGGTATATACATAAAGTATATTTAAGCATACACTTTGAGAATGACGATGAGCAACAACAATGGAGTGGGCGACACAACGTTGACAAAAGTGTTTGTCGGAGGTTTAGCATGGGAAACTCCCAAAGAAGCCATGAAAGAGCACTTTGACAAATATGGTGAGATTTTGGAGGCTGCTGTCATCTCCGATAAGGTCACCGGCAGATCCAAGGGCTATGGTTTTGTAAGTAGAAATCTGGTCTATCCATACGAGTAGAATTGGATCATAACTTATTCTTTTAATTTTTTTTTCTGTTATATATACAGGTTACTTTTAAGGATGCCGAGGCGGCTAAAAAAGCCTGTGAGGACGCCACGCCGATCATCAACGGCCGTCGTGCCAACTGCAATCTGGCGGTGCTTGGAGCCCGCCGCCCTAGGTCCTCCGCCGCGACTCCTCCTCCTCCTCCTCAGCAAGGTAACTTGAAATCTTATGTTTTCACAATCCCTATTATTAAATGGAGATTTTAATAATAATTTTTCCATTAATATTTGAAGGAGTTAACGTTGGACCAAGGGCTACTTCAACGGCACGTGCGAATCACGTGCAATTGTATTATCCAGCTGGAGCACCTACACCTCCCCCGTTTCATCATCATCAGCACCATCAAGCTTTTCCTGTCTATGGGTATTTATGTGCTGTCATAATTTGATTGGTTGGCCTATTAAATTATCCTACACCTGCAACTTACATTACATATATCTTTTTCAGGTATTCTCCAACATACATTGCAACAGACATGAACTACAATCACGTAAGTAAATTCACATTCTAAATTGTTATTTACTAGAATAAATCGGTTTTCGATATGCTTAATTGCACATTTAGCACGTGTATTAATTGTCGAGGGCAAAATGAATATACACATTTAAGATAAATTGGATTTTTCAGTAGACTTTATTGCACGGAAAATTTATTCTTAAATCTGTCAAGCGAGTGGTTGAGTTGATGATTGTCGCTTGGGCGTTAATAAAATATGGGATGACAATGAATCAAAGCGAACCTCGGGTTCGTGTTTATAAACTAGACACAGTTCAATCCCTTGGCTCATAGCTCGAGCCGGCTTGTAAAAAAAAAGGCACCCGACTATGCCCATGGCTTGTCTCAAAACAAGCTCTAGCTACCGATGTACCGAGTCAAGACTAGTCGAGCCCGTAAACAGCTCGGCCCATTTACCACATCTAAGTGGAATATATGTGTTCCAAGTTATCAAAATCCAAATCGATTGCCTAAAGTAAAATGGGACTGTATTATGTTAGAGTAAAATCACTTTACCCGAAAATGGTTAGACACCTCCGGTGACCAATCCTCACATTGCACGTGAGTCCCGCATGAATAAAATAATGTCCGACCTCCAAGGTGTGTGTGTTTGGTCATCCCCTATGTCATCCCATGTGTTCGTGTAGCATGGTTCATTATGTTAAAACTTTGTTTGAGACTCTACATGCTTCTCGAACACTAATTTCCAACAAAATGGTAGAAAATGATTACATATTAGAACTCAGTTTTATTATATGTGAATTTAAAAAAAAAAACATTTGATGGAATCTTTTGTTGTCTTTTTATTTATTTTTCAATATAGAAGGTGGGGTACACAGGTGGGACCTACATGAATGGCCATTTCTCTCAAGTATATCCGGGTCAGCCCATGATGAGCTCAAATGCATTGATGCCCATGTACCCTCTTTACAGTTTCCATCAGTCGCACGCAATGGGCCTTCCAGCCCACATTTACTCACCAACCGGATCGGGCCCAATCCCTACAGTTCCGGCCCTGATGTCAAAGCCTTCATCTATTGCTGCTCCTAATGCAGGTAAATAATCTCAACATTTTTACTAATTTAATTTTTAACTAAATCAAACAGGGTTAATGTGTGTACTCTCAAAACATAAATGGGCTCCACATGGTCACAGGACTGTCAAAATTAAATTTTGATCAGGCTGTAAACTTGTGAAGAATAAGCGCCCATTTGGCCCCTATTGTTCCATATTATAATAAGAGGAATAATAATTTTTTTAAAAATGTGTAGTTGAAAAAGAATGAAAAGTTTTGGATTTTACATGTAATATTATTTTATTAAAAAATGTGTGATTGATAAGAAAAGAGAAAAATGAATTATAATTGAATGGGGTCAAACGGGGGCTAACTCAATTTTCACTTAAATAAAATGAATGGATTAATGGGGAAAAAAAATCTTTCCATTTTTTTCCTTGGCTTTTGAGTATTTACCTTACTCGATTTCCTTAAACTCTTTCATTCCTTCCCAAGATCTTTCATCTAGTATTTCCGTTCATATGGATATTAGCTCTATATATAATCGTTATAAAACAGCATATCGAAAAAAGTATTCTTGTTTCGTAAGTTAGCCGTTCTCGTGTCTAATCAATCTCGCATTAAAGATAGGTGCTTGCGCACTTAATGCACAAATTCCCTTCACACGATGCTCATTTACATCTCGAGGATAATATTTTCAAGCATCAGACGACCGTCTTATATTAAAGACAAATACTTACACTACACTTTGACACGTTCCATACAAAAAATAGACCACGAGAATCTTTACATCACATGTCAAGCTACAAAGTGACCTGAACATGAGCATGTGAGGGTGTCGTGTGGTATCATCAAGAGATTAAACGGTTGGAAACTAGTACTTTTTCTGAGCTGTAACATGTTATCTCTACATGCTTTGTAAACTAATGGATTGTACATTATATTATCTATACAGTTTGCTTTGCTGTGGAATAATTATAGGGTGCAGCAGGTGCATGAAGCTTTAAAAATTGACTGGCAAAAAGGCAAAGAGAGAGTGGTGGCTGCTCAGAAAAAAATTATTTATCAGATCTGCAGTGGCTTTTGCTTTTTTTTTTTTTTTTTTTTTTTTGGGGTATTATTTTAGGGATAAAAAATAATTAGATTCATTCGTTACCAATGTCTAACATGAATTATAACATTTTCATGTAATGGTTTCTCATATTTTATGAGGCTTAATTGAACTGCATGAAAGCTTCTCTCTCTTACACACTAGCACGCGTAAAATTACATCGAATTCTGTGTATCCATTTTTCGTTCTTTTTAGTATGATATATAACTTAAAGGGATTTTGCTGAAGTGCTCAAAAGTTTGACATAGGGATTGACACCACCCTCACATTTGCACGTGGGTCCCGACCTAAATAAAAAAATGCCGACCTTCCATGTGTATGTATTTGGTTATCCTTTATGTCATTCATTATGTTTTTGTAGCAAGACCCAACTTAAAAAATGTATAGCTTGACTCAATGATTTACGAAGTTGTTTAGATTCTACTAAATTATTCGCATCAATGAGATTAGATTATCTCGTTACAATATCTGAGTTGACTCGACACATTTTAGACAATCTAACACAAAGTATGAAACAGTATTTCGTTAAATCTGCATATTCAGTTTCAGTGGACATGTTTGGGTAGCCCTTAAGAAAAGTAAGCTTTTGTTTACAAAAATAATCCAAGTTTCCATAATTTTTGGATTAGTTAAGATGAGAAGCCCACCAAAATCTATGTGTAATCCTTTCTCAATCTCCAATCCGGGAAGCCATTAATGTGCCTAAATTGTTCAAATATTGCAGTAACAATATAATAATCAGACCCCACTTCATTGGGTCAATAGTCGAATCAGTGTGCCAATTGTTAGTTTGATGCTCTTAGTATAGTATTTTGTAAACGTCATCCACGTTATAAATGTGTTAATTTGCAATTGGTGGATAAAGTTGGATGCTTTATTTTGATAAGATTGTATTTTTGTTATTGGAATTTGTCTAGATTCGAACAATGTTGTGTCTGGGACACATTGAACGGGATTGCATGGAAGACTTATTCATGATGGTTAGGAATAACTTTGGAAAGAGATTGCACAAATTGTTGGAAAAATAAGTGTATATAGCTGATTTGACTTGATTTTTGAGTGAAACCCGTTTGGCTATTTTGGAAGTTAAAGATTGATTTGTGTTCTCCTCCGTGAGTACATCGAAATCATAAATTTACTTGTCAAAATTGATGCTTGGGTGAATGAGAAATTGAAACTCAAATTGTGCCACTTAAAAGGAGTTTATGTTGGTGGGAAAACTAGGAAAATGAGCTTGTCCCACATAGGAAGTGGATGAAAACTAAAATCACTTCATAAATGGATTACACTTTAGAATGTGTAGTATAGAGGCTCTCTCCACGTGCACGAGCGCAATGGGGGGTGTGCAAATCATGGACCGAAATGGACTTCAGACCTTGAACTTGTGTGCAGACGCGACTTCGTACACGAATGTAGGATCGAAAGGAGCAAAATTGGCCGCTTATGAGTGTCCATGTTTATTGCCATGAAGTAAATGTCAAGATCCAAGTCTATATATATCTCAGTTTTTCAAGTTTTCTACACACAAATTTCATCTGAAAATTCATCTGTATACAGTTCGAGTGTGTTTTCATTTTCAGTCTCGGTCAATCTATTTGGTGATATTGTTCGAGCACTGACTTAGTTCGCCGGAGTAAAATCTGTGGTGCTCAAATTCTACCGTTCTTCCGTTGTATCATGGGAAGCAGACGTTCAATTTATACCTCAAACACATACGGTGATGTGGCGAATCTAATTTAAGGAAACTGTGTGTAACACATGTCTCGGGTTAAAAGTTTATTACTTTTTAATTATTATTATTATTTTTTCTTGTTATGGCTTACTGTAATTAACAAGTCATTGGATTTGTTATAAACATATAATTTAATATGTTCAAACTGCAAATTCGGTTCATTCTACATATACGGTTATTTGTGCATATACGGTAACCACTGTATATACGGTAACTGTTGCATATACGGTAACCACAGCATATACGGTATCAGTCTTGCATATACGGTAGCCAATATAGAAACACTTACCTAACAAACTTAAAATAGATTCTTTATTATAGATAAGTTGTTTCTTTTGGTTTATTAAAAATTAATATTTATTTATTGGAAAATAATATTTATTTTATTTTCAGAAATGGCAACCGAACAAACCAACATAGATGTAATCTAAGTTGTGGCTACTGGAAATCAGGCTATGTGATCTGCTATGGCTCAAGAGCCAAGTTCTGTTGGCGCTCAGACTGTAGCTAGATTGCCAAGTCATTTTGTGAGTCAAACAACTGGCCATACTGTTACTGTTTCGATTAATCATGGTGAAAATTTGAAAAAAATCAATGGCTTGAATTTTTAAATGTGGCAGCAGAAAATGCTATTTTTATCTGACCACCTTGAATATTGCGAGATTTTTAACTAAAACTGCCCCAAAACTCAATGAGCGTGAGGGAGACGTTCAAGCGATCAGTGCACTTGATGCTTGGAACCATTCAAATTTTCTATGCCGAAACTACATTATGAATAGCTTAACAGACACGCTATACAACGTGTATAGTACTATGAAAACTGCTAAGGAGTTGTCGGAATCTTTGGACCGAAACTATAAAACTAAGGATACCGGGGCTAAAAAGTTCATTGTTGGCAAATTCTTAGATTATAAGATGGTGGACTCCAAAACTGTAATCAGTCAAGAGCAAGAACTCCAAGTAATTCTTCATGAAATTCATGCCGAAGGGATGTTGAGCGAAACTTTCCAAGTGGCTGCAATTATTGAAAAATTGGCTCGCAAGGAAAGACTTCAAAAATTATCTGAAGCACAAATGGAAGGAAATGAATGTCGAAAAACTGATTGTTAGACTTTGAATTGAAGAAAACAACAAGAGTTCCGAGAAGAAGTTGTTCAATCGTAGTGTTGCTAAAGCCAACGTTGTGGAGCATGTTCAAAGCAGTAAGAGCTACAAAAATAAGGCTGGGTCATCCGGTGGTAAAGGGACCAAGCTAGGACCTAAAGGTGGAATTTCTAAAAGGAAGTTTCGAGGGAAATGTTTCAATTGTGACAAAGTGGGTCACAAATCTTCGGAGTGCAGATTGCAAAAGAAGAGGAAGAAGCAAATGTGGTTGACTACATGGCACATGATGTGGCGGAGATGAATCTCACAGATGTCATTTCTGAGGTGAATATGGTGGGTTCAAACCCAAAAGAGTAGTGGATTGACACCGGAGCTACGAAGCATGTGCGTTCTGATAAAGAACTATTTACGGCTTTCGAAGCTATTGAGAATGGAGATAAGCTGTTCATGGGAAATTCAACAACTTCTAAAATCAAGGGGCAAGGCAAGGTGATTCTGAAGATAACTTCGGGAAAAGAGTTGACTCTTAACAATGTGCTGTATGTGCCGAAAATTCGTAAGAACCTAGTGTCCGGGTGGTTTTTAAATAAGCATGGTTTTCGTATTGTATTTGAGTCTGACAAAGGTATTTTGTCAAAAAGTGGAATGTTTGTCAGAAAATGTTATGTTTTCGATAGTATGTTTAAACTCAATGTAATGGTTGTTACGCCAAAAATGAATAAAGTAAACTCTTATGCTTACTTGCTTGAGTCTTCTAATGTGTGGCAATGAATAAAGTAAACTCAATGTAATGGTTGTAGACTATGACATGTTAACTATGATACTTTACGTAGACTAGTTAACTTGAATTGCATACCCGCGTTTCATATTGATTCCGAACATAAGTGCGAAACTTATGTTGATGCAAAATTGACAAGGTCGTCCTTTAAGTCAATTGAACGGAATACAGAACCACTTGATTTAATTCACAGTGATATATGTGATTTAAAATTTGTACAAACAAGAGGTGGCAACGAGTACTTCATTACTTTTGTCGACGATAGTATAAAATACTGATATATATATTTGCTAAAAAGTAAGGATGAAGAGATAGAGAAATTTATTCTCTATAAAAATGAAGTTGAAAATCAACTTAACAAGAAAATTAAGGTGTTGAGAAGTGATAAAGGTCGTGAGTATGAAGCACAATTTGCTGAATTCTATGCACAACACGGAATCATACATGAAACCACCACACCTTATTCACCGCAACAAAATGGTATTACTGAAAGGAAAAATCGCACCTCAAAAGAAATGATGAATGCAATGCTAATAAGTTCTGAATTATGTCAAAACATGTGGAAGAACCTGTGTTGTCAGCAAATTACCTTTTAAATAAGGTGTCCCGAAAGAAAATGAAAAAAACCCCTTATGAGTTATGGAAAAGAAGAAAGTCTTCCTATAAATACTTACGAATGCGGGTGTGTGCCTTGCTGAAGTGGTTGTCCTAACACCAAATAAGGTAAAGATAGACCCAGAAACTGTAGATTGCATCTTTAATGGATATGCACAAAACAGTAATGCTTATCGATTACTTGTGTATGAATCTAAAATCTCAGATATACACAAAAACACGATAATGAAATCGAGAAATGCTTCGTTCTTTGGACATGTATTTCCATACAGGTCTAAAGAAAAAGCAAGTTCTTCTAAACGGACATATGGACTATGACTGAAAATAGTCTGGACCAAGAACTAGAAAAGGATGTTGAGGTTGAACCAAGATGTAGAAAAAGGAAAATGATAGAAAAATCTTATGATCCAGATTTTCTGACCAATATGCTAGAAAGTGAACATCAAAGCTATCAAGAAGTCGTGAACTCCTCAAAATGACCTCAATGGAAAGAGGTCATTAAAAGTGAAATAGATTCCGTTTTGCAAAATCATACATGAGAGCTAGTGGATCTTCCTCCAAGAAGTAAACCACTAGGCTATAGATGAATTTTCAAACGAAAAATGAAAGCAGATGGAACTTCGATAAGTACAAGGCCAGATTAGTAATAAAATGTTACAGACAACGAGAAGACCTTGATTACTTTGATACATATTCTCCAGTAACGAGAAAACATCTATTAGTATGATACTTGCGATTGCTGCTCTACGAAATCTTGAAGTACATCAAATGGATATTAAAATTGTATTTTTAAATGGAGATTTAGAAGAAGAAATCTATATAGAACAACTCGAATGATTTTCATCTCCAGGGCAGGAAAAGAAAGTCTGTAAATTGGTGAAGTCATTATATGGCTTGAAACAAGTACCGAAACAATTACATGAAAAATTTGATAATGTTATGATGAAATATGGATTTACAATCAACGAGTGTGACAAATATATCTACGTCAAAAACACTAAAAATTGTTATGTTATTTTATGTCTTTATGTTGACGACATGCTTATTTTATGTCTTTACATTGACGACAAAAATGTCCTGAAATAAGTTATACAATTAGAAAATATTGTTTTGTTCAAAAGACTATTTTACTCTTTTAGTTAACAATTGAAAATCAAACACTTCCTATTTAAAATTTCAAAATCATTTAACTTTTCTCATTGGTCTATTCCAACACAGATAAAAACTTTTTCAACTTTCATTTGCTTCAACCTCAAAATCTCTGAAATTTATCGAATGTTAAAGAATGGAATATTTTTAATATCAATTATTTCGAATTGGTAAGTATATTTACGTATGTTTTATTTCGTTAAATTTTTAATCGATAAAAACAACTGGATTTTTTTTTTTACGTTTAACAGCCGAAAAAATTTATCAATTAAATTTTTTAATCTACAAACAATCGGCACGGCCGACTGTTTAAAAGCCGGACAGCTGGCTGTTAAGACAGTCTTAACAACCGACTGTAACGATTGGAACAATCGACCGTTTTCAAGCTGTTCAGCTTTTTTAATTTCGATTGCCCCAGTCGAGTTGAATGACTATGTATATTCTTAAAAAAATTCCGTTTCGTTTTGCAGATATGGTTGTAATGTCAGTTTGTTTATTTGGTAACTTCGAATTGTATAAGAAAGATCAATGTGTATGGAAATTGACAGGTGATAAACGTGGTAGTATTCAAATTTCCATAACGGAGAGTACAACATATGGGGGGATGTACCATGATTTACAAAATAAGCTGATTGTCGATCCCTCTCAGTGCGATATGGAATTGAGAATTCAATTCAAAGATGATTCATCTATTCTGATTCCACATATGAAGGTTACTTGTGATGAAGAAATGAATTATCTATTTGAATTGAACAGAATGTACATGACTCCTCTTTGAGTGATTTTAGTGAGGAAAGATGTCGTCGAAAGTGGACACGAAGATTCAATTGGAGGAGATCATAATACCAATGGTTTTTAGGGCACAGTGAAAATAGCTCGTGAGGATGATGTCATTATTCCCGATCCATTTGTTCATCATCGTGATCTCACTGTTACACACAAAATTTCGTCGTTGGTTCACAACAACAAAAACGACAATGAATTTACATATGAGGATTTGATTTTTATCCCGTCGGAGACATAAGTAGGGTGTGAGCGCAGGGGTTGGAATAAGTGAACTGTCATCTAATTTTTTTGCGTGTGGTTACCGATAATGAGAATTTATATATCGAGCAACTGTTTGAAACAAAGAAGAATTTGCACAAAACTGCGAATCGAATTCAGATTTTTACAACGAATATTTAAATAAAGAATTTTAAACTAAAAATTGAAAAGAAAAAAAGAATTTGCTAATTCGTTAAAAATGAATATTTCATTTTAGTAATTATCAATTTCAAATTCTTTATTTACTTATATATATAAAGAGTTCAAACAAAATGAAATTATTAAAATTAAATAAAGAATATAAGTATTGTTTAATTAAATTTGAAAAAATTAATGATTTGTTTACCATGAATATTTAATTAAAAAATTAAAAGGAAAAAAAGAATTTGCTGATTCGTTAAAAAAGAATATTTCATTTTAGTAATTATCAATTTCAAATTCTTTATTTATATATATATATATTTAATCATATTTGAAAAAATTAAATATTTGTTGACAATGAATATTTAATTAAATAATTTTAAATTAAAAAAATTGAAAAGAAAAAAAAAAGAATTTGCTAATTTGTTAAAAAAAATTCATTTTATTAATTATCAATTTCAAATTCTTTATTCAATTATATATATAAAAATTCAAACAAAGGAAATTATTAAAATGTAATAAAGAATATAAATATTATTTAATTAAATTTGAAAATAATGTTTTGTTTAAACTGAATATTTAATTAAAGAATTTAAAATTTAAAATTTAAAACGAAAAAAAGAATTTGCTAATTTGTTGAAAAAGAATATTTCATTTTAGTAATTATCAATTTCAAATTCTTTATTTAATTATATATAAAAAAATCTCAAACAAAAGGAAATTATTAAAATTAAATAAAGAATATAAATATTGTTGAATTAAGTAAAGAATATAAGTATTATGAGATTATATTAAACAAAAAATTAACTATAAAACAAAATTAAATCAAGAAAAAATATTATTTGTTATTGAAAAATTAAATTATTAAAAAAAATTTAAAAAGGGTTGGGCCGACTGACCCATCAACAGTCACGGGGTGACAGTTAATCGTCAGCCCGTGATTGTTAATAGTCGGGTTTGACGAATGTTAAACATCTGATCTACTGTTAAAGGGTATTTTTGACTTTTTGTTTGTAAATGTTATGTTTTATCTTTTTTTTTTTAATTGTATTAATGAGTCAAAACCCAATGTGGAAATATGTTCTAATCAACATGCCATTTTCCACTATTTTCTCATTTAGTAATCACCAAATCTGGGGGCTCAAAGATCGGGCCAAACACTAAGTGCAACCAAAACCTTCCAAGAGAGATTACAAATAATGTCTAACAAAATTAGACTCATATTTAGTCATATATCCACAAGTGGGTCTTTTAAATCACAAACCCTAACCAAGAATCACTCAAGAACCCTAAACACTCTATAGACGAACAAATCGACCAGTATCTCAGGCTTGAATTATTGTTGCAGTAGGAATCACATAGGATTACACGGATTTATGGCTAGAATCTCACAAGAGATCACAAATCAAAACGAAGAAGTAGACTGGGTTAGAGAGAGAAAAACTATAACTTAAAACGAAGTCAAAAGAATGAATGAAGTGAATGAACCGTCCAAGCCAAGAGGTCATATTGACCAAGATTTAATCTCATCCGTGGATTGGATCCAACGATTCACAATCCACCTCAACAAGCACGATCTAGGTTAAGTGTTTAGCACCAATCATGGGTTGCCACATGGCCATTCATACAAGTCGATATTTAAAAGAGTTGCAATTTTGTAAAAACACATTTTTACAACAATCATGTTATATGTATACTCTCTCTTACAATTTTTTTTCACTTTTCCACATGACAATATTTATTCTTGATTTCCAACTCATCCATCACATCATTGCACAGATTTCCTCCACATAGGTTATCTTTGTTGTCAACAATGATGTACATCTGGCTTACAATAGTCAAGAAGAACTTCACACTTATTGAAAATTCAATTTACCATAGGGAATATCATAGTTTTATGGTTTTTACATTTATAGTGAGAAAACAAAACACCAAATTCTAGTTCAACAAGAATACTACCAGATATCAATAACCAATAAGGCCGCTTCTCAAATATCTCAAATAAAAAAAAATGGGATCATTTACTTACGTGAAAATTACAAAAAAACCAGGCCTTTAGTTTGAGTTTTTAAAAAAATTAGGTTTTCACTTTATTTTTGCATTTTTCAGGTTTTTATCATTTTAATAAATTAAAACAAAAAATCTATTAAAACCCTAAATCTATCCATTTCTCTCCTCCCACCAACGCCGCCTCCTCCATTTCTATCCTCTCACCACCATCGCCTCCGCCTCTTCCCACCACCTCCCGCCGCCTCCCTCCCCCTCCGCTGCGATTAGCAGTAGCGTCTCGCTACTGCCGTTCAGTAGCGTGACTGATGCTGCTGTAGGTCCCGTTCGAGCTCTATTTGTGGGGTGGGGTGGGGTGGGGTAGGGTGGGGGGCTCTGTTTGTAGGTGTGGGGAGCGGATCTGTGTTTGTGGGTGCGTGGATATGTGGATGCGGGGGCGGATTTGTGTGTGTGGGTGCACGGTGGTGATGTGGGTGTGCGGTGGAGTTGCTGTGTGTGCGCGGTGGTCTTCTAATCGGTGATGTGGGGTGGAGGTCTTTGATGGTGTGGTGGTGCGGGCAGCGATGGGATAGTTGTTCAGGCGGTGACGGTGGTGGTGGTTGTTGATAGGACGAAGTGTCTATGACCAATTATTTGGTCGTTCTGTGACCTAGATCTAAGTATGGTGTATTGGGATTGGGGGATGGGTGGAGCGGATGGGGATGAAGTATCCATGACCATCTAAGTGGCTATTTGGTCGATCTGTGACATGTGACCAAGTATTGGTGATGTACTTGAATTGGGGGACGGGTGTGTGGGTGTATGTGACCAACTATATCGATCTGTGACCAAGTATTGGTGGTGCACTGGATGAGTGTTTGGGTGTATGTGACCATCTATATGGTAACTGTGACCTTAAAATTCGTTATTCTGTGACTGAAAATATAACCTGTGACCAACAAATATGAAATAATTTTTTAAAAATGTGTGACCTATAATTTTTTTATCAGTGATCAATGAAGTCAATTGTGACCTATACATTTTTTTGATCTGTGACCTCGAAATAATTCTGTGACTAAATTGCATATAACTGTGACCTTAATCATTGTCAAAATCGGAGCAGTCGTTGAAATTAAGCGACGGCAGAACGGTCATCGGAGTAGTCGCTGAAATTAAGCGCGGCCGGAAAATAGTTGTCAGAGTAGTCGCCAGAGCGACGATGGTGGTGGTGGTGGTGGTAGTGGTATGGTGGGTTGTGAGTGAGATAATTATATTATATTACAGTTAAATATTTAATTTAATATAATAATTGTGAAATATAATTAATTTATGAAAAACCTGATTTTTGCAATTTTAAACCTTGGGGCCTGATTCTTGATTTTGGGATAGATGAAGTTTGAGTTGTGAATTTTTCCCTTTACTTATTCTAGGACTTTCAGCCCACAAGACCAATTATGGTCGAGATAGTTTGTTTAATACAATAGACAATACTTGATTACAAAATTTAAAGAAGAAACAACTTAAATCTTGTTTACCGTGTACAATATAGCCCAATCTTGAATATGACAACGATTAACAATGGAACGCATGTTATAATTACAAAATTTAAAGAAGAAACAACTTAAATCTTGTTTACCGTGTACAATATAGCCCAATCTTGAATATGACAACGATTAACAATGGAACGCATGTTATAAGTATAGCTATTCATATGATGTTGAAGTGCGTTCAGCCTTTTAATCAAGAGTAAATGTTGGGAATCTAGCAAACTTATTCTCTTGAATACATATGATTAAGAAAGAAACTCGATGCCTAATATAACAAATGGATTATAGGATCAAGTAGTATTTTTTAATTTTATTTCGCATTTGATATTTTTAACTCTTGCTACGTTCAAATTGAATTACCAAAGTGTAACAACCTTTTCTTGATAAAATATGGTCCGATGTCGAGACTACATATTCAATGTCTATTGTCTACATAAAGGGGAAAAAAATAAATAAATTGCGTGCTAGCAAATTTGGAAAATAGCCAAACAAAGGTCAAAGAACACAATCTTCAGCTCATAGCTTTATCCTTACGTATTTTGGGTAAAATTGTGGTGGGGTCCACAAAATTGGGGGAAATTGATACTTAAGTCTCTATTTTTTTTATTTTTTATTTTTTAAATTCAAGTTCCTGATCTTTACTTTTTAATACAAATTGGCCCATTTTGTTATTTTCTTTCAAAACTCCAAAATAGGTGTGAATTTATTGAAAAGATAACTTTGGCATAAAGTTAGATAGTAAATATATATTATCAAGGAAAATAAGAAAAATAAATAACAAAGAAAATAAAAATGGAAAAAACCTCATATGTTCTTAAACCATATAGTCACCCCCTAATGATGTCTCTTACCATCAACTCTCCTTCTTCATATACATGTTTGGAATTTTAGCTCCTATTTAGGTTATTAAAAATATTGATAAAATTTAAATAAAAGTCAATAGTTAATTTTAACTATATATTCTATGAGATCCACTATTTTTATCAACTTTCTACCACACATTTTATCAACTATTATCAAAACCTACTAAAAATTTATTTTTAGCTAAGACCGTGCTGTTTGGTCGGAGATTAAATCCCGGGTGAAACCAGGGGATCCAAATGGCGCCCCCCGAGATTTAATCTCGGGCCAAGGGGCTTTTCCCTAAAGTTTATGGGAAGAGTTTTAGATGATTTTTTTTCAAATAATGAATCTTCATTCAAGAATAGGCCAACCATGAAGTGGTTGATTATGGCGGGGAGAGAGATGTTTTTTCTTCTTTTGGTTTTTTTATATTTACCCTTTTATTTCTATGAAAAGTAAAGTTAAAGGGTGCACTAAAAAAAGAAGTGAATTTGAATTAATGAAATGATTATTTTAGATGGAAACTAGAGTAATATAACGTAACCCCACTCAAGTTACCATATCAGTTTAGGTGATGCTAAATGATAGACTAAATGAATTATGTCATTTAATTTAATTTATCATTTAATGTCACATAGTTGCAACTTAGTAGGGCTAAATAGCATTACTCAACTACTAAGGATCAATTTGCTCTAAAAATTAAGGTTGAAAACTGAAATGCTAAAAAAGGAAAAGTTGGGAACAAACCGAAAAATTGAGAGCACGATTCTTGCAACAATAGTCGCAACGCAAACACTCTTTCGACACATCACCGTACTTTCAACTCTCTGTGCATCAACCCTTGAAAATCCCAGCTTGCACTTCTGAAATCACTACTCTGAGGTAATATTTTTTCACTCTAATTCTCAAGTTAAACTATGCGGGTTTTCTAAATTTTTCACCTAATATGTATGCTAGATACTTTCTTGATTATATACAAATATATAGTAGATTTGCGTTCTTTGTCTGTGAGGGTTTATGGTAATTGTCTCAGATTCTTGTCAAGATTAAGCCTTTTTTTGTTTACGAATTGAAATCTCGATTCAGTTTTGGTAACTATGGAGGATGAGCACGGAGATGTGGGCCCCGTGATTAGTGGTGTTTCAGAGCCCACCGAGAGTTCTACTGTGCCAAATGAAACCCTAATGGACAATTTGGAATGTGAGAATCAAATTGATGGGTCTTATAGTGAGGGAGGTGGAGGTGGAGGGGAGATAATGGTTGAAGTTGTGGGGTCTGATGTTTTTGTTGATGGAGTCAGTGATCTTAAAGAGGTTGATTTGGGGTCAGGGGAAGTTGGAGAGTTGAGGGGTTGTACGCCAGATAACAGAAATGAAGCTGTGACGCATGATTTTCAGGAGGATACAAATGCTTCAACTGAAGTGGCTGAAAACAAGGTTGAGGAAAGTGAGGGGACTGAGAGTAAGGTTGAGGAAATTGAGGGAGAAGAGACGGCACTGAGTGGACTGAGCCACATTGCAGAAGAAGTAGAGGCTAGGTTAAGCAAAACGGTTGACGAAGGGGCATGTGCAGTTTGTGATTTGGGGTCACAAGGAGATCATGAGGCATGGATTCCCGTGAATGAAGTTGTTATGGAGAAATCTGATGTTATGGTTAGAGAAGACGGGAGCAATAAACAAGAAGCGTCTGATAAAGATAGTGCAAATAATGCGACTCCTGAAATTTTGGACCACCCTGTAGAAGTTGCTGTTGGGGAGGAAGATGTTGCGGTGCACAAAGAAGAGATGTTGCAGTTAGGTGATAATGTTGCAAGTGATGATACGTTGGTAATGGATTCTATACCCTCTCACGAGATGACTGATGCAGCTGCTGGCAGTGAAGTTTCACCTGTGGAAGCATCCCCGAACCTGAGTTGTGAAGTTCCCAATATAGTTCCATTTGATGGGAACGATAAGAGTGTTGGAGAAGTTGGTTTAGTTCATGATGGCTCAGAGCTAATTATTGAAAAGACCAATATGGCATCGAATTTCAGTGTTTCAGCTTCAGATCATGAAACACAAGTTTCTGGTAGAGACATTTTACCCACAGGGACATTTGTGGTTGGTGATGTTTTTGACAGTTTAAGCGAGGACTCGATTATTAAACCGGATGTCGCAGTGTCTGATTCTAAGGATGAGAATCTAGGCTTGAAAGATTTTGATAGCATGAACTTGGGGACAGAACATGTAAATAACAGTGCTCCACATGCTGGTTCCGAGTATATTCACGAACAAACTTTTTTTAGTGAAAGAGGGGAAGTTACGACCAAGGACGTTGATGGGGCGCTGGATGTCAAAGATGAAGGATCAGGTATTGACTCGTCAGATATGACTTGCCCTAGCAGTGACAAAATCTTGAAGAGTGATGGGAACTTTGAAAATGACATGGCACAAAGATACAAAGTGTCGAGCAATGAACCAACGGAATCTGCTGATGGAGGTGATTATACTGTGATGGATGAAGACAAGCTTCTCAAGGTTAAAGGTGAATCGGATGTGATGAATAGTCAAGTTATCTTGACGGGATTAAAGCTAAATGTCTCAAATACAACAAACTCAACTCTTCTAGGAGATGAAAATTTGGTACAAGCTGACTCAGGAATGTATACAGACCAGCTTCTGGCTGCCACAGCAGAGGTTGGAGTGATAAATGATCAGAAAGTTGCAAACTTCGACAAAGATTTGGATAGAGATGCATTTATCCAAAAAGATGATAAGGAGATCGTTGCTGAAGCTCCATTGCAATCTTTATACAAGCATCCGGGCACTGTTAAAATTCTCGCTTCTGATGCTCCTGCTGAGAATACGTATCTTTCCACCAAAGGTGAAGAATCAAAGACTGAGATGACTGGTGTTCAAATGGCAGATGATGATGTTATGGTGAATGATTCTGCTGTTGGTGCTGAAGTTGGGGTTGGCAACTTTGTTGAAGAGAATAGATCCATTCAAGATGGTAAACAACAGGGTGCCGTCCAAATAACTGAACAGTTCACCCGTGCACTTGATAAGGATGAGATCAAGAATCATATAGTCGATAATGCTATATCAAATAATGGGGCTAACATAGAGGTTGTTTCTGAGGATGCCATTGTGACTGGATTAGAAGTTGCAGTTGGTCCCAATCCTTTCTGTGGCCAGAGTAATTCCGGCTGCCTCTTGCCGGAGGCAAATGAATATTTGGAGATACCCATAGCCGCTGATGACATTTCTCTGGTAGATGGAAATCACACTGAGGCGAATTATGTGTTCAATGTGGTTTCTACTGAAGGGGTGAATCAGGCTATTGAAGCAGAAGATGGATCTGGCATGATAAGTGGCGACAATATTGTGCTGGGTCATGCTTCTGAACCAAAATTTATGGAAGAGCAGCAGGAAAGAGAAGACGATGACAAATATCAAGTGGAGGAAGATGATTGTAAGGAGCCAATAATAGGAATTGAAGAGCATTCTTCAGAGAGTGACCAATCAAAGATATCAAATGAGGAACTTTTGTCATCTGTAAGCTCAAACCGATCTCGTTATCTATGGCTTCCAGAAAATGAAGGTCAGCTTTCTGTATCTGATCTAGTCTGGGGTAAAGTCAGAAGCCATCCCTGGTGGCCTGGACAGATTTTTGATCCTGCTGATGCTTCGGAGAAGGCAATGAAATATTACAAGAAAGACTGTTTTTTGGTAGCCTATTTTGGGGATCGAACCTTTGCATGGAATGATTTATCTGTATTGAAGCCTTTTAGATCACATTTTTCCCAGATTGAGAAGCAGAGTAATTCAGAAGCATTTCAAAACGCAGTTGAGTGTGCATTGGAAGAGATTTCTAGACGGATAGAGTTGGGTTTGGCCTGTCCTTGCCTACCACAAGAAGCCCTTGATAAGATTGATGTCCAGACTGTAGAGAATACTGGTATACGTGAAGAATCGAGTAGAAGATATGGCGTGGTTCGATCTATGAAAGCAACTTCCTTTGAGCCCACCAAGCTTTTGGACTATGTGAAGGAATTGGCACCGGCGGCATCTCATGGGGCTGATCGACTGGATCTTGTGATTGCCCGATCTCAATTGTTGGCATATAGTCGTTATAAGGGTCAGCATACTCAGATTGAATTTGTCTTCTCTGGAGAATTGTTGGAAAATGATGCGCGCACACAATCGAGTGATGCAGTCGACGATTCCTCGGGCAAGGTTGCTTCTCATAAACGGAAAGACACTCCTATGGATAGCTTGCAACCGAGGAAGAAAGAGAGAAGTTTCAAAGAAATAATGGGTGACATAGCATATTCCCCAGATGGTGAAGGTGAGTCGGATGCGAAAGATTCGAGCAAGTCAGTTTCCTCGTCTTCTGGCAGGAAACGTAAAACACTTGATTCTTTTGCTGATGGATCAGATCCTAGGGTAATCGTTCATGCTGCAAAAGTATCTACTTCTATATCTCCAACACCTAAGCCTTCATTTAAAATTGGCGAATGCATTCGTAGAGTAGCAAGCCAGTTGACTGCGCCCACATTGTCAAGTTCAAAAGGTAACATCGATCAAACAGGAATTGATAGTGGCCCACAGATCAATGAGCACCATGAAGAGGGAAGTACGGTTGTTCCTGAAGAACTTTCTTCTCTAGATGAGATGCTATCACAACTTAAATTGGCGGCACAGGATCCCAATAAAGGTCATAGCTATTTGAGATCAAATGTCACTTTCTTCACAGGTTTTAGAAGTTTGATTGCTTTGAATCGGCGAGGTAGAAAGAAAAAGGCTTCTCTTGCTGCTGATGGGACTGGAGAATTTGAATTTGATGATGCGAATGACTCTTATTGGACGGACAGGATTGTCCAAAACTATTCTGGGGAGCAACTTTTGCAGGCTAGGGAGAATGGGGGAGGACAATATCCGCCAGTGCCATATGATCCGGAAAAATATCAAAATTCGGGTCCCAGGCCGCACTCTAGAAAGCGATATTCCAGGGGGAACCTTGTAAAGGCACCAGAGGAATCAAACGAGTATGTTTATAAAAGGAAGCAAGAGTCTTTGCCTGCGGAACTTGTACTAAACTTTGCAGAGAGAGATTCTCTTCCATCTGAAGTCAATCTGACTAGAATCTTCAAGCGTTTTGGACCATTGATGGAATCAAAGACTGAAGTCGATCGTGATTCTGGCCGTGCTAAAGTTATCTTTAAGAGTGGTTCTGATGCAGAAGTTGCTTTCAGTAGCGCCCCAAAGTTCAACATTTTTGGTCCTGTGCTCGTTAATTACCAGCTCGTTCACTCACCGGCAACCTCTGTACAGTCTCTTCCCCTTGCAATATATCAAGGCCAGGAGGATGCAACTTGACGCTATCGCTGGGGTGTATGGTAATTATCTGCTCATGAACTTAATACAGAGTAAAAATTTATTGCAATATATTTCTTTATTACAATGTAGCAAAATCAACTAGAATTTGTTCACTTGCTAGTTTCCTTTATATAATGAAGAAAGTTAGCATTTGTTCTATCGAGCAGCTCAGTGATGTTATGTTCTTGGTTGAAGATTGTCCTCAAAATACTTTTAGCACAAATAATAATTAACGATCGTCAGTTCTTGAGTGCTTTGAGAGCCTGTTTGGCTAGGCTAATAATTGTTGCAAGTAAATTTACCATTGAACAAACAAGGTTTGAATTATATAATCTTTTTGTTGGTGAAAGTTAGAACAAAGTTCGGTATTTTGACAATAAGCTAGGATATACCTTGAAAATAGTCAACTTCTTTACTTAAAAGTAATAGAAAAGTTATAAACGTGTTAGGAAACAAACTTACTGGTTTTTAAGCGTAGCAAAACATGTTCACAAGTGTTTCAGTATTGATTAGGCATGCCAAGAATTTTCTCTCTCTCTCTGGTTGTCTGCGTCTAATACTACATTTTCTAACTCATGACAGTTAGAGTATGGGAAATATAATCTGAAAGATGAAGCTGCAACGAAATGTGTCTCAAAGTTGTCTTCTGATCAACAAGGTAACCAGACTAGATTTTTCTGGTTGTAAAGATAATTCAATTTCCTTGTATCAAGTGATCTTACTATGTTGTAGTTGAGCAGGATGGATTGGATTGGATTGGATTGCCTAAGCTATGAAATCTAAAATGCTTCACTTTTGTTATTTCTTCTTACCAAATCACATGAACAGTTCCTTTAACTTGACCATTCTCATCCCAACAAGTACTCAAAAGAAAAGAATTCCAAGATCACCACGGGAAGATCCAACTTCTTAATGGTGTGCTTAAAATACTTTCTTCTGTGTATGTAATATTTTTCACTGTTTGATGTATCGCTTTCAACTCTGATTTTGCACAACGGAAATTGTATGATTTCATGAATGGAAATTCTTCACAAAATAAAAAGGGAAAGGAAATTTAAAGTCAGAGAGAGAGAGAGAGAGAGAGAGAGAGATTTATTAAAAAATTTACGAGGAATTGCTTACTATTGTAGTCTTCCTATGTGGCGGTGAGTGGTTTGATACATTACTTTGTTAGTTTATTATTACCTCATGCATCAAATCATTAACAGTTACATGTATACCTCGTAGGACAATTACAATAACGAGCTACTGCAAATAACATTGTTCAAAAATTACATAAACGGGGCTGCCCCGATCTCTCATTTTCCTTTATTAAGTTTTATGAAAAAGGAAAAAAAAAAAAAATACCATACTAGTAAGAGTTGTGTCGCGGTACTATCCAATTCCATATAAATATTTGTACTTTGGATCAAACTTTATGTATCTAATTTTTTATATAATGGATTATCGAATCGACAAGTGGGACAAGTGGCGGCCCCCTATTGGAGGGAGCTTGTGGACCCAAGCGCCCCCCAATAGGGGGCCGCCACTTATCGATTCGGTAAAAGATTATGTACAATAAGAATAATTTTTGTACTTTATATATAGAGATAAATTTATATTCTGAAAATAACACAGCCATTTCTAATTCTGAATTTACATTACCTTCCTTAAGCTTCTTTTTTATTTAGATAAAAATCAGATTTTTAATAAATTTAGATAAATGTTGATAGAATATATGGTTAAAAAGTGTTGGTTCCTTAAAATGTGTGATTAAAATTTACCGTTGATTTTGACTTAGATTTTAATATTTTTTTTTAGCTAAACCAAACATGAACTAAATTGGACAGGTAACTTGGATAAAAACAATGGTCAAGAAACCTCAAAAATAACCACCTCCCCTAACATCTCCCGACCATTCTTCCTTAACAAAACAAAACAAAAACACACATTACACATATCCCTCCCTCTTCTTCCTCCATTGATTGATGGCGATTCTTGATTCGTCATCCATGTCACGGACGATGAAGGGAGAGCAAATGGAATCAATTATTCAGACCCCGACAGCCTCCTCCGCCGTGACTACCTCCACAATTTCTAATCAAGTTCCCCCTTTCCACGTCCTCGAAATTAGCCTCATATCTGCCCAAAACCTGGCTCCTATCTCCAAATCCATGCGCACCTATGCCGTTACATGGGTTCATCCTGGCAGGAAACTTACCACGAGAACTGATCAGCAGGGACAGACAAATCCTACATGGAATGATAAATTTGCTTTTCGTGTTGAAAATGAATTCCTGCTTTCGGACAATGCAGCTGTAAATGTGGAGATATACAATGTTTCATGGTTTTGTGATGTTCTTGTCGGCATAGTACGTGTTCCTGTTGGTGACCTCATTGCCCCGTCAGCATCAAGCAGTTCCAAGAACACACGGTTTGTTGCTCTTCAGGTTCGTCGTCCATCAGGTAAATATTTACTCATTTATATTTTTATCTTCAACACATTTCCTCGATTGCAGGCGCACAGTTTTAACCCGGTATTCTTTTCACAGGTAGCCCACAAGGTATACTCAACATGGGCGTTTCTCTTCTTGACAGCAGCATGAAAAGTATGCCATTAAATAGCCATGTGAACTCCTGCGTTGAGGATTCTCCTGATGGTATACAGAAAGAAATGAACAATCCGAATGATCTGCAACAGAAAGATGGCGATCAAGAGGAAGAAGACAGTGATTTAAACGCTAAAATCCAATTCTGGCGCTCTATGGCTGAAGGTTCCGAGTCTAATAATGGGGAATTTCCAGTAAAACCAGGCTCTATATGTAATGGCTCACTTGTCGATGAATCAGCGTGCAATAGTTCAATGGTAAATGGTTCAGAATTATGTTCAGATATTGGCCCTTCAGCGTCAGTTGTAGCTGCGGAATTAGCCAAGAAAAACGAACCACCACAACAGGATGCGCCACCATCAAAGCCCAAAAAGAAAACGTATAAAACTGCAGAAATTCAAGATACGGAAAGCTCGATCTTGGAAGAATTGACATTTGAAGAAGCTGCTGCAAAAGGGTTTAAGTTTACTTCAAGTAGAGAGAGGTGGCGGAATGAGGGATCGAGAAGGTATGAATATAAGCCTCGATCAGCTATTTGTGGAGGACATTCCAGGAGAAATTCAGATGGAGGCTTGTTTTCTTGCTTTGGAAATGCTTATGGGATTGAGTTTACAATTGTGTGTGGGGCTGGAAACGACAGCAATAAAGGCAGCAGCAAAAAACTCAATACTACGAAGAGTCGGAAAAAGAGGTCTAATAAGGCCAATTCAGTTTAGACTTGAAAGCATTCATGTTTCTGAAACTCTGACATGTTTGGTACATAGTACATGGCTCGAAAGGTATAATGGACAAGATTTTAGCTTTGTTTTCCTTCTTATTGTCAATCTACTTTACCAAACAAACCATTAACAAAGAGTCGGATCTCTATGATGGAATGATGATTTTAATATTAATAGTTGAAAGAGAGACTAAAATATTTTAGTCTATTCTCATTTATGTACTTTACATGCGGGTTTCCAGTTTTGCTAACTTCCACAACTTCAATTCAATTCTATTATATTTGAGTTCTGCTATTGGTACAAGAATTTGAATTCATGTACCTATACAGGATAGACACATCGGGGGTGAGTGGGTAGACGGCGTTGCATTGAGCCGAGTTTTTCCATACTTTTAATAAGAGAATTCTTGAGATGTTAAATTCTAGTTGGTAACGCTAAATATAAATCTTAGCAAAAATGTCACATAAGCATATTTGAACGTGCTTAAAAATTATTTTTCTAAAAAGTAATAGGTTAAAACTTACCTTTTAAAAATGCAAGTTTTATAATTAAGAAAGTAACTTCAAAAATTATTGACAAAAGAAGTGATTTAAAATAAGTTTAACTTATTATTCAGTACGATGAAATATGCTATTACGAAATAATTAGGGTTTATATGATATGCACACGCACAAAAAGATTGTGACTTATTAGTGTCACAATAAACACTAAGGTTCCGTTTGATTGCAAATGTGGAAAATTGGTGGAAAAAAATGTTTTACAATGAATTGATTTGCCTAAAAATTATTTTACTAAGAATTGTAATTAATTGTGTTTGAGTGATATAATTTTTCCTGAAAAATGTTGAAAGTTTAATGTCTGTTTGACTTTATATATATATATTATGAAAAATTGTCCATTAAAGTGATAATATTTTCTACCATTGGGTCTATAATTTATTCCAATTGACAAAAAAATAATAAAAAAAATAATCATACAGAATACCATTCGTTTGACTTTGTTTTGTATAGAAATTGTCAATAAAAGTAAATTTTTTATCATTGTGTCTAGAATTTTTTCCAATTGCCCAAAAAATATTAAAAAAAAATGGAAAATATTTACCAACAAAAACATCAAGAATTTATCTTTCTCAAAAATATGGAAAATTTAAAAAGTTGAAAAACATTTTTCCGGAAAATTTTTGCCTATTAAACACTTGATATAATTTTTCATGAAAAATGTTGAAAGTTTGATGTCTGTTTGGTTTTTTTTTTTATGAAAATTGTGCATTAAAGTGATAATATTTTCTACCATTGGGTCTAGAATTTGTTCCAATTGTAAAAAAATAATCATACAGAATATCATTCGTTTGACTTTGTTTTGTATAGAAATTGTCAATAAAAGTGAATTTTTTTTTTACCATTGTGTCTAGAATTTTTTTTCAATTGCCAAAAAAACATAAAAAAATATGGAAAATATTTACCAATCAAAACATCAAGAACTTATCTTTCTCAAAAATGTGGAAAATTTAAAAAGTTGAAAAACATTTTTCTGGAAAACTTTTGCCTATTAAACACTATAAAAGTTGAAAAATGTGAAAAATGTGTAGTATCAAACAGACCCTAAGTAGACTAGAACAATGTTCATAGCCAGGCCTTGTGCTCACTATAAGACTTTGTTCTTGTTCGCTGCATGTACATGGGCGGACCCACATGGGGTTATGTGGAGTCAAATGACTTCACAATTTATTTTTTTTGAGTTTATCTGAGTTTTTATTTATTTATTTAACCTAACACAAAATGACCGTACAAGAAAATTGTCCGGGTCCGCCCCTGCACATGTACAAGAAATTGAATAGTAACAAACATCTTCTGCAGTCAGTCACCAACCCATTTCCTCTTCTCTGACCGTAATCCAAAAATGGCAACAAATTTTTACTCAAAGAGTACCTAGCTATAATACATATAAAACCAACAAATTTTCCATATTCAACTCGTGTTTGGTACACATTAAAATTTTATTTTCATTTTTCTACTCATTTTCAACCACACATTCTTCAATAAAATAATATTTTACATCACATCAATAATTTTTCTTTCTTTTTCAACCACAAATTCTCGATCAATCTACTATTTCATAATATATTCTTCCAAAATAATGTGGCTCAAACACACCCTCAGTCAATCAATCTTGCAGAGTCTTACTACAATTCTACTAGTGTAGGGATGACTTTGGTCAGTTCAACATCTCTAACCTAAGATGACTTTCAAATCATTTGAGGGCATCCCTTGAATTGCTTGACTAATGGTTAATATATTTCTATTTCTGAGCAAGTCATCAATCAGAACAGTACTTGAGACCAAAGTGTTAATTAACTGTTAGCAAAAAATACGGCAAGGGAGAAAATAAAGAAAGAACATGATGAATAAAATCTAGCAAATGCTTGATCATGAAAAATATATTGTTATTCTCAAACGATATTTGCCTTATCTACAATACTTTTAAGGATTTAATTGGCAAATAGTTTAGGATTAATGCTCTGTTTGATGCACATTAAAATGGAAAGAATGCATTTTTTGGATGATGTGATAGTGAATCCGTGGTTGAAAGAAAAAAAAATTATTGATGTGATGAAAAATATTATTTTATTAAAAAATGTATGGTTAAAAATGAGAATGAAAATTATAATGTAGCTCAAACAGAGCCAAACAAACCTTTAATGAAGATCACCAAAAACAAAGTGTCTTCAAAATGAACAAGTGAAAAAGAGGAATTTGATCGTTTAGAGAGATCAAAATTTCTTTGAAAGGTTGGATGAATAATACAAGGAAAATTCTATGTGTACATAATTTGGATACATAATGATGTCCATAATGTGATGTAGACAAAATCCTGTTGTTGATGTGAAAGTGTGAACTTTGAATTAAAGGTTGGATTCAATGTCACGTGTAATTATTGACACCATTATGTGTAACATTATATACTGTAGCACTTCTCATGATATAATACACAATAAGTATCTATAGATTTCAATCATCTCATACGAAGTGGTTCCAATATCAAAGTAAGAGATGCAATGTTTCATCAATAAACCGCCATAAAATTCGAAAAAAACCCAGCAACGATCATATTTTTACAACTATGCGAAATGCGAGAACAACGAGCAATATTGAGAATTTTGACGTAAGAGCAATATTGAGAATTTTGACGTATTAAATTTAAAGTACTCACAAGGACAAGGTAGGTTTTAATTCATACACGTTTTTGTCATAACTAGGTGCAAGCAACGTGCAATGCACGTTTGCTTAGTTTATATTTAATAATTTTGTTTAAGAATTAATTTGTTATTAATAAAGATGTAATTTTTTTGGTTAATTAAATAATTAATGATGTAATGTTTATGTAATTGATAAATAATTAAATAAAGTGCTTCTCTCTGTCGTCTCCAACCCAAAATCACAAACATAAAACTCAAAGTTCATATGTTGCACAATAATATTATACTATATTCTAAAAACAAATGACAAGAAAAAGATGCCCCCAAATGGAAATACATTTTGAACATCCAATGACATTAACATCTATCAGGCAAACTTCAGTTAGCTTCGTATTCTTATTTTTGTGTCTACATGTCAAAAAAGTCACAATCATTATTTATTTCACCTCACTTACATTGAGGAAGTATCTCTCTCTGAGTTTTTCACCTCCAAATACACATATGAAGTCGGTACAACTTGCCATAGAACTATAGTCTACAGAGGGTATGTGGGATCGCGAGGTGTAATCTTCGTTCTTAGTAAGCTCATCTATTACATTGTGCTCGAGATGGAGGAATCTGAGGTGGGCGGGAACTGCAAGTGAGAAATGGGAGAAATAGACTATTTCCTTCCTCTTTGCCCTATTTTGAAATAGCTTCTATATCTTTTCTCCCTAATCGGGCTATTTTTTTATTTTCTGTAAGGCTTCTGTGAAATAGTAGCCTGTAAGTCCAGCATTTCTCATGAATTGATTGCTGGATTTGAATGGATTAAATTGAATGTCTCAATATATTGCTTGTGCGAGAGAAAAAGATGATTATTGCGCCCATGATTAATCCAACTAAGATGATGGGCAAGCACAGCCGCCCCCAACCCCCGGCCACTACGATTTCTTGGGGGCGTCGGCCATGAAAAGGGGGGAAGAGTTTCTCCATTAAGGTTTTTCCAGTGTTTTGAAAACTGATCCGGTCATCAACCGGGAAAATGTGAAGGGTCAAGGGTCAAAAAGTTCAATCGGAGTTGAATCGGATGCAATAAATACATAAAAAAATAAAAAAATAATATATATATTTTAAAAATTTCATATTAAAAATTCAAAATAAATATATTTTTACTAATTAGATTCATTATCCTACAATTAGTCTCAATACTAAAAATTAAAAATCAATATGTTAAAATAGTTTACTTTGTTAAATTAAAATAATTTAAACTTATAGAAAATGATAGCTAACATTAATACATTAATTATCAAGTGTAATTTAAGTTAAATTTGAAAATTAAATAAATGAAAGAATGAAGGTGAATATTACAATTTAATTAGTTGTTATTAAAAATCAAATTAGCCAAACATACATTTGAAAATGATTTTGATGTATATTTTATCATTTTTTGGTTATATATCACTATCCCACATTGGAAGTTTATAAAACTATTAGAGTTAAGAGCATGTATAAAAGACACAATCCCACATTGAAAGTTTATGAAACATTTGGAGAGAAGTGCATCTATAAAATAAGTATGAGATCCATTACTTTTCCATGGGCCTTGGAATTCTAAATAAATTTTGAAGCCCATTTATGAAGTTAAAAATTTTTAAACCAAAAAAAAAAAAAATTGAAAATCGGGACCGGTTTGACGGGTTTTAATCGGTTTTGAAAATAATAAAAAATCGGACATGATTTGGCCCGATTTTGGGCCCCGTTCCCGATTTTTCCGGTCGAACTGGCCGGGCCGGGCCGGGTTTGACAACATTGGATTTTTCAGTCATGGAAGATTAAAAGTTTTTTTTTCGGTTTTTGGGAGTTGAGGAGGCGGGAAATTCTTGTGTAAATTTGATATGTTAAGGTCCTTGGCTACAATTTAAGGATTATGGTTAAATTTTAAGTTTTAGTCCCTAAGGTTTTAAATAAATTCAAGTTGGACCCTAAAGTTATAGGTTTTCCATTAAAACAAGAAATTCCGTTAGTTTTTCCGTTAAAACAAGAAATTCCGTTAGTTTTTCCGTTAAACTAAGAAATTCTGTTTCATAGCCACTTTTTATATATAGAAAGATTATATTTAAGAGTAATGTTGTCTAATCGCGTTTAGGTGACAAAGAGCCCACGTTAATTGTTCAATAAATTATCATTTTAATTCATTGAAAAATTAAATGCGAACTTACACTGCCACCTATCTGTGCCAAGTACATTTACTTAATTTCGATTTTTTTCCATTAATTTTTTTAAATTATTGTAACTATTAATTATTTACTTTCTATATAAGTACCGATGGAATTTGCTTTGATTCGAAGTATCAGTTTCTTAATTTTGTGTATATTTTTATTGAATTTTTATTTATTTCCCTTTTTTCTTAAACACAATATTGACTAATATGAAATTGACATAACCATTTCGATGAGTATAATTCAACAAACGGGAGGTCCTAAATTATATTAGTCTCCCTTTGCGTAAGTAGCAACGACTCAACGTAGATCGTAAATAAAACTCTTTTAATGTTAGACTAAAGGTTAAAGGTATCTCTAAGTAATCATTTAAAATATTATTATTCAATTATACAATAAACATTTAAGATATTACATTTTGTTTGTCGTTTTATTGTTAGATTTTAAATTGGTGGGCCCCCGTCGTCCACGCCACACCTCATTTCACACGGTGATTCGGGCCCTCAATCTACTACTTGCCCCTTCTCGGAATAAATACTCGGAAGACAAAATAAATTAGAAACAACGAAGTAATTAAAATAAGATATCACATTATATTGTCGTTCTCATCAATTTGGAGAAGATCCGTCCTTAGATCTTGTGCCGTAATCTCATCCGATACCTCGTAATCGCGATACTTCATTCAATAAGGATTTCATTACCCCAACTGCTTCATCCTTGAAGGCTTTTTGCAAGTGATCGAAATTTTTAGTAATAGAATGGTATCCTCGGATGGCAAGTGAATAAAAAGTAGCATCAACCAATAAAAGCATGTTGGACTATTACCAGTCACTAACTTTACTCCATTTAATGTACTATTTTCCATCTTGAGATGCATGCTTGGATTCTTCTTGAAAAGATATACGATATTTGGACGATTTCCATCGTTAGATGCTTCAATGTTTCACAAGATCTCAAACCCGACTTCTAGGATCTCGGCTAAACCAATTCTTCTCTTACCGATTTTCCATCCTTAGATGCTTCAATGTTTCACAAGATCTCAAACCCGACTTCTAGGATCTCGGCTAAACCAATTCTTCTCTAATCGATTTTCCATCTATAAACGTATTCAATAGTGGTGATATATTTGTCACTAGGTCTTCCTTTTCAATTACAATGTCAGACATAGGTGCACCGTTGCAATCTTCACCAAAACTAACAGTAGTTAGTCCATCGAGATTGAAAGAGACAAAATGATAATCTTCGTTGCTTGAATCCTCTAAAATTGACTTCACGTCAGTTATTGCGCTATCCACAACTCTGTTGTGTCTAACCCGTAGTCACTTTCCTCAAGTTGACCACCTTCAATTGCACCCGACAATATGTGCCTTCAACCATCCATCGATAAATTTGTGTCATATGTTCATTTGATATTGAATCACAACCTAGAAGGCTTCACGAACACCAGCATGTCTCTATCAAAAACATGAATGTCTTTGATATCAACTGATGTAGAAATAAATGAATAAGAAAAATAACATCCACTACAACAATTCACTGATTCACACAAAAATATCGAATGATAAACCATAATAAACAGAAAGTTCCAAATATTTTATTTAATAAAAAATAACCACAAAATCAACTAGCCGTTAAAAGAATTTAAATAGTTCGAACCAAATCTGCATGCATGATAAAAATTGAAAAACATATATCTTTCGTTATATTCTTGTGGAACTTCTATTCTTCCCGACATTGTAGTTTCTCGACCTTGCTAGCCATTTGCTTGCTCGAATTGTAATTAAAAATAATTAACTTATTTAAAACTATCTAAATACAAAGTTACAAACATTTTATTTACAATAAAATTTACTTATTTATGCGGAAACTTTTTATGATTGGCCAAGCACGTCATTTAAATCTAATACGTCTTCTCAAACGAATTTTTTGAAATCTCATCCGTCAAATATTTTCATCGAACGGCCATCTTATCAGTCTCCGGTCACCTTCTATTCTCACGGGTGTGTATTTACGCTCATAAAAACCCTACAACCTGGCAGGCTGAAACACCATTTCCCCGCAGCCAACTTAACGTGAACTGCACAATCCCGCACAAAATAATGAACTAAAACCCGAGAGAATTTTAATTTCGAGTTTCTCCTAAGGGCTTTAGGCCCTTCTTGTAAATATTTGTTGGAATTTTTTTTTGAAAAGTAGTAAAATGAGTGTTCAATGAGATGATGGAAGGAATTATTTGATGGGCTTTTTTGTATGACAAAGAACATGTGGTGAAAGTGTCCGTGGCGTGACTGGTGTCCGAGGGTCAGAGTTGGGTTAAATTGAAACGAGTCAACTGAGGTGGTGACCGAGTTTCAGTTAGGAGTGTAAATTTGTATGCTCAACATAGGGAATTTTGTTGCATGCTACGAAGGGCAGGTGTTTGTGGATCGCATTGGTTGAGTTAAAATCGTGAGGATACTGAGTTGGGACCGAGTACGGTGTCTGGGATCCGAGTTTGGGTTGGTTGGACAGTTCGTGCAGCGGGATGTTGAATCCTGTAAATGGGTTGCTGAGTTCTTGATTCTCTGTTTCAAAATAAAGTCGGGTCATGGACGGAGTCAACTCGGCTGGTAAATGACTGTTTTTTCTCCCAGTTTTTCCCATAATCAATTGAATTTGAGGACGTAGACGCGAAAAAAAGGTATAAATAAAAAGAAATCGAGTGCTTATCATTATCATAACTCGATGGGTTTGGCTTTAAACCGAGTTTTGTTCTTTTAAGGCGGTGCGAAATAAAGAAAAGCGACTAGGAAGATTGATTCAGGCGTTTTTCCCCATTTATTACTCATTCATGCCTTCAGTGGGAATGAGATGGAGTACGAGGGTGTTCGGGACGGTCTTGCAGTCAGGAAGGAGGGTGTGGAGGGGACTTGTAGAGGGCGGGAAGTACATAAGAACGATCAATGGGGATAATGAGTGGATTGAACTTGCGGACAATTCCGGGGACGGTAGAGGGGATGCCGATAGCCCTGGCAAGGGAAGCACATGGGATGAAAATGAAAACGATCTCCCCATGAAAATGGTTACAGAAAGCAAATTAGGAACTTGGGAGGTTGAGGGCGCGGTGGAGGCAACAAATGAGGACAGGATGTATGGAATTGTGTATAGTAGAAAGAGAAAGAGGATGGAGTCAAAAAGTACTTGCATTTCAGAGGATATGAGGTTTGGCAAGAAGTTTGCGAGGAAAAAGTGGAGGAAGAAACTCGAATCATGTGGTGAATTACAAAATTATGATAACAGGTGTCGAGAACTTGCTGTTGTCGCTGCTGAGCCTTCTGTTGATAGTGGTCATTGGATGGCTTGGTTCTTGAACTCTGTATTGAGGTACCTACGGAGTGTTGAGTTTGGATTACAGAATCTCTCTGTATTTGTATTCTCGGAGCGCATTTCCCATGCTTTTTCTTTACATGGTATTCGATTTTTGAAGGTAATTTAGCAAAATTTTATTGGTTATGATCCTTAGTTACTTGTTCAGTTGGGGTTGATGGACCCATGAATTATAAAAAACTTGGAACATTTTCTAATGATGATGCTGGACTGTTGGCATTTGCTTGGCATTTTTAAGTTATATAGTGTAAGTAATAAGCAATTTTTGTTATAATTATGATTTTTTTTGGTGTGGGTGTGGTGTGGGTTTTTTCATTTGAAGAGTGGTGAGTTAAGGAGTTCATTTCATAATAAATGGGTCTTGAGTTATCAGTTTAATTTAATCTGATTGCTGTAATGGGCTTATGTTGCTTTCTTCTTTCGTCTCCATGTTTCAGCACCCTACTTCATTCGAAAAACCTGGATTTTGCATAATTTCGGAATCCAGTTCTTCAATACCGGTGTTTGCAGTGGATTATTCTGCAGTTCCATTTTCCTTTATGCTTTTGCATTCAAGTATGCATCTCAGATCTGCGCGTATGGCCACTATTGTGATGCATCCTTTTGTTGCAAATTGGAAGGTTAAGAAAATGACAGATTATGATGAGGAACACTCCTCTGACATACCTTCTGGGACAGATCAATCCAATTGCACCATGGTGTCATCCGAGATTGACGATTCTGGGTGGAGGGAGTTGTCACATTCAACCGTTGGATTGTCTAAATTGCCTGTTCAAAATAATTTATTAAGAACTGGCCATGGTATTCAGAAACCGAGGACTTCTCTGAGGCGCAGGAGAGGTAGGCCTCCTTCAGTTTTCCGTGCACAGAGAGGTAGACATGATGGTTTCCAATCCTCAATTACACCAACCGGCCATCTACTTCAGAGTTCTATAAAGGGCAGTTCCACCATAAATATCAAAACCTTAAATTCTATTCTTGTGGGGTCAACACAAGAAGATATAGATGCTAATAGTTGTATTGCTAATGTATTAGTTGTTGAAACGGACAAATGTTATAGGGAAGAAGGAGCCGTCATTACCTTAGAAGTATCTGCTTCGAAAAACTGGTTTCTTGCTGTTAAGAAGGACGGGATAGAACGATATAACCTCAGTGCTCTGAAAGATATGAGACCATCTAGTTTCGATCATGTAACTCATGCCATAATATGGAGCGGGGACAGTAATTGGAAGCTCGAATTTCCTTGTAAACAAGATTGGTTGATTTTCAAGGAACTATACAAGAAATGCTACAATCACAATGTACATGTTCCCGCAACAATTATCATTCCCGTTCCTGGGGTACGTGAGGTAGTGGACCCTCCATATACGGACATCCCATATGTCAGACCAGATTCATACATTACTGTAAAAGATGATGAACTAGCCAGGGCTTTGGGAAAGAGAACTGCCAATTATGACATGGATTTCGAGGACGAGGAGTGGCTGAACAAGTTCAATAATAAATTCAATGTAGAAAAGGAGCTTCATCAGCTTGTCACGCCTGAGAGATTCGAGTTGATAATTGATGCACTTGAAAGAGGTTTTCACAGTAATGCACATGATTGGTCTGATGAGAAAGTGGCTGATAGTGTACGAATGGATCTTGAAAGAAAGGAAGTTATGGAGGCTGTGCGTAGTTATTGGATTCAAAAGCGAAGGCGAAAACATTCAGCATTAGTAAGGATTTTCCAGGTAATACAGAAGTTGGTAAAAGCTCTTCCTGTTTGCCAAAAAAATTATTGCCTGTTACGTATGCAGTAGTAGACCATGTTAGACAGTACAAAAAAAGATTTTATTTTTTATTTTTCTTTCTTAATATGTCCAGTGCTAGCTAATCTATGTTGCAAAACATGCCACTATTGTTCTGGTAACTTCGTATGCTAGAGCTGATATTACAGTGGAAAAAGTTGTAGTTGTTATGGATGGGTATTTTATTCACACACACACACACACACACACACTAATAGACATGGATGGTGCTGATTGTAAATTTGCAAAAGCTTGTGAGCTTGACATATGAGAAAAACAGGTACACACAGTTTCTATTTTATTCTTTGGTTTCTACATTATATGAAACTGGTTAAACAGGGTACAAATGGACCCAAGTTTATGCACAATTCTTAAATTTATAATGTATGCTGCGTGTTATAATTTTTTTATATTTGGTCAAGCAATCAAGGCAAGTCTGCGGCCAGGAACATGAATTCTTGCCTTTCATGTATTTACCATTTGGACTTGTTAATAAATTTACTGTGCACTTTTTTGAGATTTATTTCCTTTTTCACATTACCTGATGACCTTTGTCTCAATAGTTCCAAATTCTCGTTTCAATATGGACATGGTCATTTTCATAAACTTTTTTGGTTTTCATGACAATTTTTTCTTTTATATTTCCTTCCGATCTTTCTCTCCTTTTCCTCTCCTTATTTTCTTGATGAAAATTATAAAGGCGTGCTACTGTATTGTTAAAAACCAGTTGAATAACTAATTAAAAGTCAAAACTATGAGTTTCAATATTAATTAATTATTCCATCTGGTTAGTATAATCTGTTTTTTCAGTCTGAAACCGCTTCTAAAAGGTTTAAGTGGTACCTAAATAAGTTTTGTTCTATAGATGTCTTAGACGGAAAGCTTGTATATTTTGCCTAGATATGCCTCAATTTTGGCTTGTTTTATTCTATTTTTGGTCTTAATCTTTTATGTACTAAAAGAAGTACCAAAAAAATATTTTCTCCTTCTTGCTGATCCATTCATCGGTTTGGTTATCATAAGTTAGAAATGATTTGTTTGCATGATAGATTTACAAGCCTAGAAGAACTAAAGTGATCCCAAAGACTGTTTTGCGGAAGAAAAGATCATTCAAACAACATGGGACTCAGCCTGGGATAGGCAAACAACCACCTTTCTTGCAAGGTGAGTGCCATCAGTAACTTATAGTTTCTGTAGTTCTGGTTCTATTGGTGCTCAATCTATGCATTTATGGGATATTCAATATGAGGCAGTCTTCCTAATACGTGCTTGTATGTACTTACACCTGTTAACATAAGTTTAATTGTCACACAAGAGTAACTTGTGTATTCTCATATTCGTGTTCATGAGATATATACCGTTTAGTGATGTCAGCAGTACACATTTTTTACCATATTTGTTACGAGTATTACTGGATTTATGGTTTTGTTATGTGTAACTTTTATAGTAGGTTGCATGGATGACTAAGGTGACGTGTTATTTTTTCGGAAGAGTTTCTCTGTCATTGTGTTAAAATTTGACCGATTTATCTTTTATAAATGCAATTCTAGAATTCTTAAGTCTTTCATGTAATCTGATCCAGTGGTTTTGAAATCTATTGAAGTCATTAATGAAGTTATTTTTGCTTACACCTCGTCTAAAAAACTCGAGTTATTAAAAAGGGGAGAAATTTATTAACATATGCCAAAATTTTCATCGATGGGTAGCGTCAAGACTTGAATTCGGATCTCTATCTGTCGTGATGTTATGTTGAACCATCTCGACTGAAAGCTTTAAGCCAATGAAACATGTTCATGAATTTAACTTTTGTTTCCTACGATATTAAATGTAATGAATGAACATTGAATCTTACAGCAACTGCTGCCGAACAAGATGCTTTGGAGCAACAGAAAAACTTCTTAAAAGTGCAAGAAGCTAAAGCTGAAGCAAACAGATTCGAAGAGTTTGCCATTCTGAAACGCCATCGAGCCCAGATACTCACTGAAAATGCTGACTTGGCGACTTACAAGTCCATGATGGCACTTAGAATTGCTGAGAACTGCCAGTAAATCTGTATATATTTTGATTGAATATACATTTGTATTATTCGTGAATTACAGGATGTTTACAGTAGAGTTTTCACCATTTTCTTGTAGCATATAAAGTTTAAATTACAGGATGTTTACAGTAGAGTTTTCACCATTTTCTTGGAGCACATGTGCTCTACATTACCAGATTGATTTTACCAAAATTATGCCAGATTAATACTTGTCAGCATTTCATTGATAGTTGAGCCAAAAACATTTTCCAAACTCATTTTGGCAATTTGATTATGGTAAAATCATCTGGTAAAGTAGCAAAATTCGTAAGTTTAAATTATAGAGAGCTTTAGTTTGGAGCATTTCATTCTGCACCAAATATTAAAATTTAGTGTTTTTTGTATGGCTTTTTCACTTTTTCGTTTTTTTTTTTGAACTTTTATTTGCAAAAACCGAAAAATCTGATTTAAGTTTGCTTTTAATATTGTTTTAAAAACGGTGAAAATTATTGGGTCAGCAAAATTCTCTCTCGGATCTTTCAATTTTTTCTGCCATCTAGAAGGCTAGAGAGTTCAACATCCATGAAAATATTCTTTTATTATGAAAACTGTGAAGTTTAACGTTTTCGATTTCTCTTGAAAGAATGAAACTCAGTTTGGTGCATATTTTTTCGAATTAATTTCTTTGTAATTCATTTTTAATCATACATTCTCCTAATTAAATAATTTTTTTTGTGAATTTATAATTTTTTTTACAATTTTTAATTACGCGTTCTCCGAAAAAAAAAAATCATTTTTCACAAAATGTATTTTGAAAAAATCTACATTAAACATGACCCTACTAGATAACTTTGACCACCATTAGATAATGATATTTATTTACAAATATTTAGCTCATATGTCATACCATTACTTCCAATTTTCAAACTAGTAGTAAAGCAAGCTATATAGAATAACCCCATTGTCAAACATCAATAAATGGGGATTAAACAAAAGTAATTGACTTAAATAAAACCCTACCACTTGTTCCCTAAGTCTCTCTATGAAGCTCTAATATTAATAATCCAAAGGCTCGATAAGTTTTTCTTTTTATATAATTGGTGGCACGTCGACCAAGCTACACGATAGTGTTGGACTGACGATCAGGCGTAGGAGTGTTTGTGGGTTCGATTTGAGTCATCTTGAATTGAGGCAAATTCGATTTTTCATCTTCATCATTGTATATATAAGCAAATCCACCATGCCTTGTCAAGTCCATTCCAGCCATTTCATCTCCACTTGAAATCCTTAGTAGATTCAATTTGTGTAATGCATAGAAAAGCGGAGCCATGGTGACCGTGACCCACCCAAAAATCACCAGAATTTGGATGATTTGGGCACCCAAAAGCTTCCCACCACCACCCATGAACAACCCGTATGGTCTACCGGGCCGTCCGGGGTAAACCTCGTTCACATACGCCTTTTTTGCGAATAATCCGGTGAATAATACACCCCACGCACCACATCCTCCGTGGAGTTGTGCTGCCTCTAGTGGATCGTCGTATTTCAATTTTTCAGCCAACATGTTGAAACCTATTAAAACCCAAGCTGCGATAAAACCACATACGATAGCTGCCCATGGTTCGACCACTGAACATCCTGAGGTAATTGCAGCAAACCCTCCCAATAAACCGTTACATACATCGGTTACAGTCCAATGGCCAACCAAAAGTCTCTTCCCAAACAACGTCGTTAGTGCAGCCGTGCTCCCGGCTAATGTCGTGGTGACAGCTGTCCTCCCGATCGCACTCCATTGGCCATAATAAGTCCCCTTAGTACCATATGACTTCGAGATTGTCAAAAAAGAACCAGGATTAAAACCATACCACCCAAACCATAGCAAGAAACTGCCCAAGACTACTAGCGAAGCACTATGGCCACGTAACGCCACGGACCGACCACCACGATCGAACCGACCAATTCTCGGTCCTTCTATAAGAGCTCCCCATAGACCAGCAATGCCACCAACCATATGCACCACACCTGAACCAGCAAAATCGATGACACCGGACCCAAAAAGAAGGTTGTTATCGGATTTAGCCGCGCTAGCCCAACCGTCCCCCGACCAGAACCAGTGTGACACTATTGGGTACACAAAGCCTGTCAAGAATGAGGAGTATATCAAGTATGCCACAAATTGTGTCCTTTCTGCTATGGACCCGCTAGTAATACCTGATACAAAATATAATTGATTAATAACAAAAATTTACTTTAAAAATCAAGTTAATCGACTTACTTTTAAGCTTAGCCAAACATATTTGCCTAGATTCAAATTTGACCATCACCCATAACTTGATATGTCATTAAAAAATTACTATGGCATGCTATATGTACACTTTGGTTTTCAGCTTGGTTTTAACTCCGTGTTGGCAGATTTGGGTACATTGATTTTGAAAATACATTTTTTAATCAATGGTTGGATTTTTGACACATAAAAAGTGTCAACACAAATGTACAAGTAGTGTTATTCCATATAATATTACCTGCAGCAGCGATGGCAAAAGCCCACTGATACAGAAAAAAGCTGTAATCAAACAACGCCGAAGGAAATTCCTTGAGTCCGAAAAAATGATGGCCAATGAATCCATTCGATGGCGCACCAAATGCGAAAGCAAAACCAAAAAGGTAGTAAGAGAGGCCACCGGCGGCAGCATCAAGAACATTGGTCAACATAATGTTCATGGTGTTCTTGGCACGCACAGAACCAGCACACAGCATAGCAAAACCTAGTTGCATGGCAAAAACCAAGTATGCAGAAAAGAGCAAGTATGTGTTGTCAATGGCATATGTGGCATCGGAGAGCTTGGTGGAAACCGCCGTGAAGCGGTTGCAAATGAAGTCTGCCGCCGCGGTGGCGTTTGGGCTGTTGCCTAGTAAAGGGAGGAGATCTGAGGCTGCACAGCTAAGGGAATCCATAGTTAAGATTTGAAAGAGGGGGAAATGAACAAGAGTTTGCAAGTGAATTTGTGCGTGTTTAGGGTTGGTTTTATAGATGCTTTGGCTTTAAGGACAACAAACTTATGTGTCTGTTTTGTTTACTTTAATGATTGTTACCCATTGTTTTCCATTTAAGTTATAATTTATTTTCTTACCTCACATTTTTTAATAAAATAATATTATGCATAAATTCAAATATTTTTTGTTCTTTTTTAACCACACATTGAGAGTATAATCCCGTTCGGTAGGGATTAAAATACAATTAAAATTGAAAATATGATCGTTATTGGGTCTCACTCGTCTAATAAAAGTCAACAATAACGACTAATTTTTCAATTTTAATCTGATTTTAATCCTTACCGAACGAGCTCTCTGTTTGAGCCCTTTTTTTGAAAAAAATAAAAATAAATTAGTTTGGAATAGTAATTTAATGAAAAATATATAATTAAAAAAATAAAAAAAAATTTGAATTTATGTATAATATTATTTTATTGAAATGTTTAGTTAAAAATAAGAGAGATCAATATATTTTGCTAAAAAATTATTATTTAATAATGGCCCAAACCCGCTTAATTATGATTGGCCAGCGTAAAGTCAACCAGCTTCAAGTTGTGGAGAGAGCACAAAAATATAAAGCCAACTTGTGACTACGTGTGTATGAGAGATTCATATAAGAGCGTGGGGGTAGGGGTTATGTTTATTGGATATAGTATTATTAGAGTGAGAAAAGCCTACTTAAAATACAAAATCACATGTACCAATATAAATATTAGTGATTGAAAAGGGTTGTTTAGGTTCTGAAATTTCATCTCTAGTTGGGGTTTCGACTATAAGGTTAGAAAATGTGGTGCAAGTTCATCTCTTTCAGTAAGTTCAGTTTTAATGACAGGTAATCGAGGGGATCCAGACTTTAGATCTCTTCTCTACAGTGAGAGGTTGCTTTCGTATCAAGAGTGTGTTGGAAGGGTATAAAAGACTGTTTGGATCAAGAGGCGATGATTATGCCCCTACTTTATTTATGGGATATTTGAACGAGTCTGTTGAAAAAAGAAATGCGTTCGAATACTGTCATTTATCATCGACATAGTTAAATTGACGAATATTGACGAAAAATATTGAGAATAATATCGTCGGTAATCATTGACAGTGCTTTGGTCGCTAGTCGTCGATAGCTAAAGTTATTGTATCTTTACTTTTTAATTTATTTTTTTATACTATTACCTACGAAATAAAATATTTATATATCTAAATTATTATTTTACACTTTTATTTTGTTAAGGTCTATCTGTAATATTTATTCTTTTATTAAATTAAGTTTTATTAACTATTATAAATAAATAAAATTAATTCTTATAGATTCTATTGGTACAACTATTTCGAATCAAAATTCTTAAAACTTCAATACGAGGCCTCATTAATCGCTTCATTGATTTAGAGGTCAAGCTAGCTCTAATCCATATTTGGGTATGAAGGTGAAATGTGTGCAAAAGTTAGGGAATTAAACTACTTGTACACTCTTTGTGTACATTAAGTTTGACATTCCAAGATATGTCAAAATCTATGTTATTGATTGTTTAAAGTATTGATAAAATCAATGAATAAAAAGTCGTCACCTTACAATAATATCAAATTTGATGTATATGTAGCAAAACTGAAAGATACGAGCGTAGGTGAACCTCCGACATTCAATTCTAACCCAAAATTTTCCTTTGCCCAAAATGTAAAGAATAATTGGCAGGTCTTGAATTGATTATGAATTAAACCTAACTCAATTACACAATAAAAGTGTAACCCTACATAATAGATTAGGTGTAATTAAGCGTCTGTTCGAGTCTTATTTTCTGTGTAGAATGCATTTTGAAATAATAGATTATTAGAAAATATATTTTTAAAAATGAAGGAAATTTTTTTGAGTTGTGTGTAATATTATTTTATTGTATAATGTGTGGTTAAAAAGAATACAGAGAAAAATATATTTTTTTTAAAAAAATGAGAATCAAATGAGGTCTAAATGTATTTATATATTGAATTAATCTACTTGTACAGAAATCGTTGACACCTTCGTTGACAGAATGCCACATGGCGGCCCTCTATTGGGGGGCGCCTGCGGCGGGGGGCCCGCAACAGGCGCCCCCCCAATAAGGGGCCGTCATGTGGTATTCTGTCAACGAAGATGTCAAAGATTTCTGTACAAGTAGTGCGATCGATATATATTTCTCAGCTTTGCAATGTCGTGTAGAGGCGGAGAGAGGTGCAGCCATAGGATTTAGCTCAGAGCTGTCCTAAGCTCATTTAATTTTTTGTAGGTAAAAGTAAATTCTTTAGTGAATTTTTATCTATATATTAGTAGAGTGCAAATTCTTTTTTTATGGATTGGATCATCCCTTGTGTTGTGATTCTATGAAGCTCAAACTTGAATAGCTCACAAGGATTCCTGAAGTTAAATAATATACTTTATGATAGTGATTTCTTGATTTATTTAATAAATAGTGACTTATACATAATTTGTATATTATTTTGGCATATATACTTGCATCAGCGATGATTTAAGCAAAGATAAATTATGAATTTATAAGTATGTCAAGTTGTAATTTTGATAGCGAGACATATAGAAGTCTTCAAATCTCTTAATTAATTAAAGGAATAATTGCAGCAGTGGTCCCAAATCACCTATCACTTTTTGCAGGCTTTACCTTAATCTTTACTTTGTGTCACCCACAATCCAAAACCTTTCAAAAATTAGCAATGAGATCCAAATGGATGATTTCTGTTAATTTGACAATTATTTGACCCATAAATTGACTTTGACCAATTTTAGAAGGCACAAATAGTAAATTTGAATTAAAATTTAAAAACTAAAAATTAGAACCATGTTCATCTTCTCCTTCCCACACCTTCACCTCTGCCGCCCTCCTCTATCGACTTTGCTGCCTTTCCCGCCAACGTCTCCTGTCCTTAATTCTTCCCTCCTCTTCCTCACACTCCAACAAATCCATTTTTCGTAAACACATCGCCGTAATCATCTTCGTCGCCCTCTTCTCCACTTTCCATCTTCTCTTCCTCTGTCGGCATCACTTCCCAATAAAACAAACAACCTTTATCTGGTCCCTCGTTACTAGCCCCTTTGACACCATCTCTACTTGTCCTCTTAGACTTCATCGCTGACACCGCCTACATAGAATAAAACAAGCCAATAGCGCACAATATTTACAGTTAATTTCCTGGTGGATGTTAGACAAAAACTTGTACAATTGATTTATAATTTTGTAATATACATATTACAATGGTGAAGCTGGTGACGACGACTGCATTTTACCCTTTGTCATGAACGTTACAAGTTTGGAATACGCTAATGAACTAGCTCGCCTTCTTCTTTCAGATCCTCAGAGGTACCCTTCAGGCCCTCTCTTATGTTGGCCTACGCCATAACTTGTTGAAGTTACCAGAAAAAGCTGACCTAGACATAAGCTGGAGAGTGAGTTAGATTAGTTTCTATTATTATACAACTGTAATAGAAGCTGCATTTTTCATTTCCTATTTAAAGACCATCTGATGTACAATTCACGTTGATTATCAATATACAGAGTTTTCATATTCACCTCTTTTCTAAATTCTCTCAATCTAAATTCTTGCATCCGCAAGCTTGATTTCAAGATAACTCATTCCACTCTTCGACTCCTCAAGCGTCGTCGCAGTTCAAGGCTTTATCGGTAGTTGAGTTGTCTAAGTTTCAAGAAGAATTCGAAGAGACTCCGCCTACACCTCCCGCCAATGTATCAATCGCTGATGTTGGAGGACGAGTGATAGATGCTTCCCTTTTGAGAAGATGAACATGGTTTTTATTTTATTTTATTTTATTTTCAGTTTTTAAATTTTAATTCAAAGTTACAATATTATCCTTTTAAAATTGGTCAAATTCAATTTGTTGAGTTAATTAATCGTCAGAGTAGCTGAAATCAACTAGTTGGATCCCAAGTGTTAATTTTTAAAAGATTTGAAATTGTAAGTGTCACAAAGTGAAGATTAAAATAATATGCAAAAAAGTGATAAGTTTGGGACCGTTCGTTCCATTTATCCCTTAATTAAATGATAATAAAGTTTTCAAGTTAACATTAATTAAAATAGATTCAAGAATCCAAAAGAAGTAATGCTATTCATCCCCAGTGTGTTTCCAAACACAGTCTAGGTGGCGTTAACGTGGCATTAAATGATAGGTGAAATTAAATAAGTCACTTAATTTCACCTATCATTTGGAGCTACCTAGACTGTGTTTGTAAACACACTGGGGATGAATAACATTACTCCCAAAAGAATCTGCAGGCAGGAATGCAATACCACCTGTCACCATTGATTAGTCAACTGAATTACCCTATTAGCCGCATATGAATGAAATTAATATAAGCACCCCTTCGATATACATAATAATATATATGTATGTATTTTGATCAAAGTGGAAGGTCGTGAATAAAATAATAGAGTGTGTCAATCAAATAATGACGGGACGTACTATATACTCTATACTTTGAGAGCCTGTTTGTCTACCATTATTGGGTTGAAAATGGAGTAATGAATAGTATTTTTTGGAGAATGTGTGGTTGAAATTTAAAATAATTTTATTGATTTGTGTGTAGAATATTTTATTAGGTGGAAATTGTTTACGGTAGAAAACAATGTTTGGGATAATGGTTGACAAACAAGGGCTCAGAGTACTAGAAATTTCTCCATACGATAAGAGATAGGTCAGTGTGGCAACAAATGCGATACTAGAAGTATAAAATTTAATGTTAGAAGAAATTATTTTTTAATTGTTAATTGATATTTTCTTATGAAACCATTAGTTTTGAAAAATACAAAATTATTATAGATTCCTTTAAAATCTTTTGTGGTATTTTCTTAAAATACAAAATTATCAGAAATTCTTGAATAAAATTAAAGATTGTATTAAAAACTGTTTAAAAATAAAATAAAAAATATTTTCTCTTATGTCAGCATATAAATTAAGTATCCGAACGAGCGAAAAGGTTGAAATCATCAAAATGGTAAACAGATTCTTTGAATCTGCACCTATTTGTACTAAAGGAATCTTCCACCAATCAAAATTAATTGCAAATTTCAATTAACAATTGTGGCGGAAATATTTCACAGAAGTCGCCCAACTTATAGCCTTGTTTCACCTGATTATCCAACTTCAATTTGTATATATATATATATAAAAATTAAAATAAAAATGGACAGCACACTGTTTGAATGCTTAAAAATGTTTTGCCAAATCTCGTGTTTTCTATTTCAAAAGTGTCTTTCCGGATGTCAATGGGAGCCGACCAAGGTCTCGACAACTCTCACTATCTCACATCACGAGGAAAAAATGTTTTCTGTCTCCATCCCCGCACCATTTGAGACGAGGCAATAAGGGACTGAAGTAGGGAATTTTATCATCCCTAATTGTAAATTTTTTAATGATGACAAATGACGCGTACACTGAACTCATTCCAATGGCCATGTCATAAATTCCATACATCAGGTTATAAATTCTGTTATTTTTTTGTAATGGTTATTTACGGGCAGTTAAATTGAACAAAAATATGAGGTAGGTAATCAAATTGATATAAATTGAAGTTGATTGACCAAAATGAAAGAAACATGTAAGTTAGGTGACCTCGAGTGAAATTTACCCCAACTAATGGTTGTGGTAGTTTACCAAACTGGGCCATTAATTATGTTTCTGATGCCTCTTCTTTCTTTCTTTAGTGTTAATTACTACTAATTAATTACGTTTGGAATATTTCAAATGGGAGGCAGCGAAACGCCCACTCATACCACATCATGATGATCGAATTGTGAGTTGTAAAAAATTAGTTTAAATTTTGTTCTTGTCGTGAAAATGATTTTTTTTTTTCTCGTCTCGACATGTCTACTACAATATTTATTTCAATATGAGGCCATGTCTCCGTGTTCAAGACCATTTGATTGTGATTTTTGTTGTTTTTAATAGGTCTAATGATCAAATGTGAATGTCGTATACGGGACACGATAATGATCTAGAGATTTGATTACTTAATTAGCAGTAGTGTAAAGTATAAACCAATTTAACACGTTGTGATGAATAATTGTACTTAACCGCTTGGACCACCTTTGAATCTACAAAGATAGAGTTTGGCTAGACTAAGCCAATTCCTATTTGGTCATAGTAAATATCAGTCTCAGTCGAAAAAAAGTAGATTTCCCAATTATGCGGATGAGATCTTCATATTGTAAGGGGGAGCAAAGCCTATTTTTTGCTCCCTCTTTTGATAGATCATTGGCCTTCCTATCATCGTTTCAATGACTCATAGGGCTTCCTCTTTTTGGTTCTCAAGAATTGTCACCACCTTCCAAAATCGGGATTCTGAACTTTGCTTCTTGCTACTGCCTTCGTAGCATTAAGTGTAGCATGAAATTCAATAACAATAGCAGTTGATTTTATAGCAATCTTCCATTCAAGAGCTCTGAGACTGCGAAACAAATAAGAGTTACTTTACTAGCAGGTTATTCTTGAAGATGGACTTCGTAAGATAAATTTATTGAAAGATCAAAGCTAATAAAACGATTTCATAAGAGACGAGAAATCCATTGTTTAAATAGGTGAAATTGTTCAATTAATATAGAGTTATGTTGGTGGTACATCAAAAGATGTAGATAGAGGGATACACCCCCCTCACATAGAGTGGGAGCAACTTGCATAAAATATTTTTTTATTTAAGTTTTTATGCAAGTGGGTCTCACCCTCGTGTGGGGGAAATGTATCCCTTTGTATACACTCTAATATACCACTAGTATTACTCATTAATATAACCCCACTCCCCTCTCGCCCTCATTCTTCACTAAAACCGATTAAATCACTTGTGTCCGGACAGGCCAATCGTGTCTCGCCGTTTTATGTTAGAACTGTACGTGTTCGATTCATTTGGGCACTTCTACAATAAGAAAGGTTCATTATTTAACCTCGTCATTTTCTTAAGAAAACATATGATTCAATTTTTGATCTAACAATTCAATGGTGACAATTATATAATAATGGGATATGAAAATTTGTGCAGATTATAATATAATTCTTCAAGGGAGCAGTTTAATGAAGTAAACACAGGTGAAGTCATAGTGATTCATGAATTAGTCACTGAATGTGAATGTGTAATCAACTTTTCCTCTCTAACAATCAAACGCTCGACTTTTCTTTGGTAAATATAATTTTTTTTTTGTTTGTTGAGTCAGCATGCTTAACAGAGCTTTTGAATCTAGACGGAATGGTAGATTATGACTATTCATTTTGCTAATGTTGCAATATTTTTAAGCAAGCAATTGCAGCAATATTTGTAAACCATCTTAGAAATAAATACAAAAAGAGGTTCCCCGTTGGCACTAAAAGGGCAGTGCCATCTAAGTTCTTCAACAATGTAATGGTAGAAAACTTAACTGTATGTTCATTTCAACCGGATCTACGAGGAATCTTACAAATCTCATCTCAAAACACCAAGTGATTATTTGGTATATTATTAGACAGGCTTTTTCTTAGTACTTTCCAGTGCTATCCAACCTAAAATGTAATAATTTTAAGTATCCAAAATACTACAATTTTTATTAGCTGCAAAAAAATTCATCATTCTACAAAATTTGTACAAAAATGGGAGCTCCCTCGAAGTTCCCGCAAGGTCAAAATGATTCTTAGCAATAAATTTTAACCAAATACAACACAAATGAAGCAATTGAGGACAAAAAGCAGGGGGTGTGTGTGTAAATGTGCATCACTTTCTTCTGACAAGAAAAAGGGAAATTTTGGTTTTAACTCGAGTCTCTTTGGCCCCAATATTAAAGGGATGTATCATAAAAAGAACTGAAATATATCAGCGCCCACAAGAAGTTGATCAGCCAGTCACCAACTCATCTTCACCATCTTCACTACCATCACTGCAACGACAAGGCCAGTGTCATGTCATAGGCAGCTAAATAGCATTACACATATTTAAAGCAAAGAAGCTCCTTGTTTATTAAAAACTCAAATCACATGAAAACCATTCAGAATATGTAAGAGCTACATCTTTTGTCTTAGATAGTGGTCAAAATGCCTTTGCCTAAAATGGAAAAGAAAAGTACATAAAGCTCATTTCACTAATGAACATGGAAGATGGATATGCTCTATGTTGTCATCCCTTTCTAGAACTTTCCATAATAGGCAAAAATTTCAAAGAAACATTGTACATATTGAATCATGTTGTACAGGTTTGAGATTAACTCCTGTTGGATGGAAAAGAAAATAATAGGTAAAAAAACTGGAATAATTAAATAACTTCCCTCAACAGGCAACCTTTCTCACATTATGTACGCAAATGTAAATGTGTGCGCATAGAGAGACATGTACATGAAGAAGTATACCTAAAGTGACGTGCTAAATTTTTACTTGGAAAAAACTTAATAGTTTCTGGCGGGGAGAAAAAATGATCAGCCATGCCAGAAGAATAAACAAAATTAAAGCTTCTCAAATATTCCGGCAAAAAGAGAGAGAGAGACTCCACCTGTGTTCAGGAAGCTTTGATAATCGTCTTGCATCCAAGCCAGTTATATATTTTTGCGCGGCTTGAACATTTTCTGCTCCTGGAAATTAATAACAGAAAGTGGATGTTCTATGATTTAAAGAGAGGACAAATAAGATACAGGATATGAAACAATGGGCTCCCAGATTCGTCTATGCTTGTGCAGAAACTAAAATTATAAAACCAGGTATGATGCCCTGGGTTTATCTAGAGCATGTGTGGCTAAGTTTAAAAAGCTCAATTAAGGGCTAGATTTTGTGAAAAGTAATTTTTTTGGAGAAGGTACGGTTAAAAAGTAGGGGAACGTTATGGATCCACGTAAAATTAATTTATTAGGAGAATGTGGTTGAAATGAATTTTAAAAATTCTCTACCAAACAAGGGCTTAATAAGAAAATTAAATTTACTTGTATGCAAATAATGATTTTTAGAATAAATAATAGTTTTACTGGTCAAAGTAAAAATAAGGACTTGCTCTGAAAGTAAGATCTTCTCTCAAAAAAGTACAGAAAAATGAACATATCTAATCATACTAGGGGAAAAAAAAAGTAACTTTTACTTTTTTATACTTTTGGCCAAACATGCTTCAAGTCATTAAGATTGACATAGGATGATGATGATGATGATGATTATGATGATACGACGTATGTACATACATACCCTTTGCCAATTGGAACGTATACAGAGCACATCTTTCAGCAGCAAACCTAACAGTTGCAGATCCATCTTTTATGCATTCAGCAAGTACAGGACCAAATAATGAAACATGTATTATGATGGCGGCAGGATTGACCTACACACAATTTTAGTATAGATATTAGCAACTTAGTATAAGAAATACAAATGAACTACACTGATGGGGACACAATAAACATGTACTTTGGCAGCTGCTTTTACTGCAGACAAAGCCCTCCTTCTGACTTCACTTGAGTCATCCTGCATTGCCGTTACCAAAGATGCCAAAGTTTCCGAATGTGCAGTTGTGTTTGCAGGATCACTCTGGATTTGGTGAAGTAAAAGTCTCCCCAGAGATCGAGTGGATGATTCGCGAACAGGAAACTAAATAAAAATGTAAGTATTAATGTGATATACCAGTCTATATAAATACAATTTTGATTCCACTAAGCTCCGCTTTAGTAAAATAACGATGCAAGTATCCAAATTTATCCACCACCTCAAATTTTAGCATGAAATCTTTTACACATTTCAAGTTTCTACCAACACACTATACGTTTAAAAGGGACTTTAGTATGGCATAGAAAAGTATATGAAGGTGCTAATATCGAAAATATGGTACAGAAGAATGTATCTGACAGTAGCTGTACAATTTGACTACAAAGTCTATAATGCTGCATATAAAGGGTTTTAGCACGTCCAAAATGGAGTCATTAGATATGGTAATGTCATGTGATACACTAGAGTTGAGGTCAAAAGGAATCAAACAGCTATAAATTAATCGGACAATATAAAATACTTACGATGTTTTATTTTTTGCACTTAGTAGTGAGAATAAAGAACAGATATGATAAGAAACTTAGACAGGTGTATTATAATTCCACTATTCACGATGAAAGTTACCAAGAGCTAATTCTGGTTAATAAATTTTATTATTTCCTAGTTACTAACATTCAGATAGAAGTAGAAAATAGCAACCAACCTTATCTGTGAGTTACCAAAACTCTAAAATCACAGTAAAGAGAACGAGTCAAGTGTCAAAAAATTCTAATATTGGTCATGATTCTTTAGCATAGAATGTAAAAGCTTAGAGTGACATGTATTCTCCATCATATACTTATTTCATTGTCATTTTGCCTTTCACTAAACACGTCTTTTTAATTTCAAGATATAAGTGATCATCAATCTAACTAAACTAAGTCAAGAATTAGCTAATTTAATGTCTTTTCCTTGCTATCCATGAGAAAGAGAGAACAAAGTTGAAGTTAAGAATTACTTTTAAAATATAAAATGGTGAGATATCTCAAATGAATCTTTTGGCAATGCAACAAAATACCTTCTCATCCTTCAAAGTATTTTTGAGACTATTCACGACGACTGTAAACAATGGAGAAGCATAAATTATGGCAGGATTGTGCCTAAGAATCGAAGATATTGCCAGTACTGATCCATGTTTTGTGGTCCAGCTGGAAGATGAAGCCGAATCTGTGAGTTCCTTGAGCGCCTCATAAATTTGACCATCTTCTAAGTACTGTAACACAATTGTAGCAATGCTTTGTCAGTAACAAAGGATACAAATGTCCAACAAATAGTTGGAACTGATTTGAACAACATAAGCTTTTGGAATAATACATGAAATATACTGCCAACAAATAACTCAACCTTTATTTTCACAGAAGTTTAAACTTCAATCCAAATAAAACCCACTCACAGAGATTGTAATATCAATTGCAGTAAAATTGATTTAAATATTAGAGGCTTTTACTAACCTGTGATACAAAGCCCAAAATGCTAGCAGAAGAACTTCGTATATGGTCATCGTTATCGTATATCATGTCCTTCAGTTGGTTATAGATGCGTGTTTGAACAGCACTACTCACATTTTTTCCAGCGTTCCTAATTACACCTTCTAGAGCTCTCAAAATTGCCTCCCGGATACCAACATCATCAGCCTGGTAAGCAATAATTCAGCTGTGTTACGTTTTATCGATTTAGAACTGATAAGCAGAACTGATACATAATTACTGAGTGTCACCTGCAAACCAGATAGAAGATCACCAACTAAAGGATCGACCCTATTACTGATTGCACTAAGCTTCCCGAGGGCAAAGGCGGCACTCGATCGAACAGTCCTGCAATGGAATTTAAATAAGCACAAAATAGGAGCATTTGTTCAATATACTGTCTTTTTCAATGAAAGTTTAGCTCTTGCAGATTCAAACAATCAAAATGGCAGTTATACTCTCGTAAAGCTCATAAAATAGGCTAATAGAAAATGGTTAAACTGAGGGAATCCCCTTCTAACAGTCAAGAACATTGCTATTGTAACCTTGTGTTGTCCTGTAGACACTTGATGAAAGTCGTTTGAAGCTGGGGAAGAAAAGGCTTTAGAGCCATCCCACCCTTCTGTATTATGATGCTCAAAGTTGACAGAATTGCATTCTTTACTTGCCAAGGAAATCGGTCCCCTATAATACGAATTAGCGGCCTGAAGAAGAAAACAAATGACTATCAAAGTCAGCCTCCTTGACTTGGTCTAAACAACCCAAAGATTCATATGAAATACACCCCCTGATCAGGTAACTGATATTTAAACATGACATGAACAATACACTGAAGCACAAGGTTTTCATGACGTTCAGGAAACAATATCAGTCATTTAAAAATCTATTGTACATACCCTGTGATCGGAATGACAAAGGGCTTCAAAGCTTGTTCACTTGTCACTTCAATCAGCTCCCCAAGACCCAAGGCTGCTTGCTCTCTTAATTCAGCAGATCCACTTATAAGACCCTGAAAAAAGTAAATAGCACATCAGAATGTCAAGGGAATCATAAGAGCTGGAAGGCATTGAAAAGAAAGAAAAGGGAAATTTGATCCTTCAGAGATAGCGTCTGAGCCTGAGAGAAGGGCACATCTTCATACTAGAATCAATCACATGCTCCATAAGCACAAATACAGAATAAGTAATGAATCACAGAAAAATCTGATGGCAAATGTAATGAGACAGCAACAAAAACTAATACTCCCTCCATTCCATTTATATAGGTTGACTTTACTTATATTCTTATCCCAATTATATCGTCCTATTTCTTTATTGGGAATGTTTTGTTTTGTTCGTTTACTAATATACCCTTACTTAATTTGCCTAGTTATAACCAATTTTCCCCATTTAATAAAGATACCTACTTCTTGAAAATTAAATCATTCAATTTCTTTACTACCAGTTGTTGATACTTAAATAGTAGTAGTTGTTGATACTTAAATAAGGGTAAACTAGGGAAGTTTTTTGCAAAAATTGCTTTTTCAATAACATTAAATAAGATTTCTTAATCCGTGTGAAAAACAAAATCAGCTTATATAAATGGGACGGAGGGAGTAGATGTCAAGAACATTCAGCAAGCTTGGCACCAATTCGCTCACACAAGTATCCCAGATTTGTCTTTGGCTTTGCTGCATTTTCCTTGTCCCAAAGTAGTCCAAACAGCAGTTTAGCATGAAATACTAGCTTGTTAATTGAAAGATGAGAAAGAAAAGAAACAGTGTTACAATTTAAGCATCACTGTAACTTCTCAAAAGAAAACCTCATTGATGAGGGAAGTAATTGAAATAAAAAGTCATTAAACTATAAACAAAAGATATCATATTTATTTTGTCAACCTACTTTTTGTGGTCCCTCCCTAAGGCGCCACCCCAACACCCATGCATGTTACCTCCTGGGTGCCATAGTTCCTCCAACGAACATGAATTACACCCAGAAGCCACAGACAACTCCATCCCTATCCCTCACAAGCATAAACAAACCACAAACTCCACAAGCTGAAATCCTAGAACAGCTAAGCCATCATAAATACGCATCTTCACTCTCTCTTTCTACCTCAACTTCTTTCACACACACGTCCAAGCAAACCACCAATGCCAAATAGAAACACTAAATGAAGGGAAAAATGTCAAATTATCAGTAATCTATTGGTTAGCTAAATAAGAAATCCAAGCCAAAGCAAGAACTTATTTTGAAAGATTAGAAGCATTTTAACACTTCAATTTTGTACGCAGAAAGGTGAAATACCTGGAGAAAAATTGGAACTACAGGCTGAAGAGCTTTAGGGAGACAAAATCCAGGTATCAAAACTGGTCCTCCCTGTAATTATTAAACGTTATGTAAGCATTTCATTTGAAATGAAGGCTCTTGAGGTGCTAAGATTCATTCTAAGCAACATGCTTCAAACTGTACTGGGCATTGACATCTGAAAACTATGCAACCAAGTATACATACTTTTCTCTTTCGTCGTTCTTTATCCCGGGATGTTGACACTGCATCACGAACCAACTTTATATATGAAGGAAGAACCTCTTTAGGAACTGAACTTATAACCCTTGATAAAGCTTCCCAAGCCACCTGTAGTTGTGACAACATGAACATGGGACGTGAAGTTGGAAAGTAAACAGAACCACTCCAAACATTACCTCAACTGTGGCAGGATCTGTGTCACTGAGTAAAATTATAAGGGCAGATATCATGTTTGGAGCTTCATCAACAATATATAATTTGCTGTTTTGGAAGAAGTATCCAATCAGATAGGACGAACTTAGTCTAATTGAAGCCTGCAATGACACATAGTGACTGAATAAGGATTTCTCAAATTCCGCATGTACATGTATTTTGTTTTTCTTCCCTGTGAAACCGTGAGGGGGTTTATAAGTATCATAAAGCATATAAAATACACTCATGCCTGATTATCTCCAACTCCTTTCAGAAGTTCTGATATCAAAGACTCGACGCCTTCCTCATCGATAACCAAGACAACTGTTTCGGCAGCCTTCTTCGCCAAAGTTTGAACATCCTATATTTCAGGGAAAAAAAAAAAAAGAAGCCATCGAGAAAAATTAGGACCTCTAACAATCATTAACCACATGGAGGCATATAAGACTTATGCAATATATGGACAAACTGCTTGGGTGGATTTGGGTGTGGAAGGGAATGTGCAACTGCATACCTCATCACCATCACTCATTGCGGAGAGTAAAGCAGGAAGAACTGTACCAAGATGGAAGTCAAGACCAGGACCAGCAACCTCTGCTAAAGCAGCCAAAGCATGGGCATTGAAGGCACTGAAAGCAAACCCAAAGACATAGGTAAACAACATACAAATATATGTACACCAAAGGTTCAAACAAACTGGAAACCTATAAACATACTTAAGTGGAAGGTTGACAAGCTTAGGGAGGATGTGAGGCAGCACAACAGTAGTCCTGACACTACGAACAAGAATACAGGACAATTAGTACAACAGACAAATAATGTAATATAACAGCAGCTGTGTAAGACAGCCAACATACCTCAAGATTTGTTTTAGGCCATCAAGGGCAGTATCAGACATTTGCTCATCTTCTAAAGCATGCAGAAGTGTAGGAATAATTTCATCAATTGCTTGCATGCCAGCACTCTATGTCATAACAAAACAGAACCAACTTCTATTTCAGAGCATCATAATAGAGATGAACTTCCATAAAACTATAAGCAGGTAACACGAATGTACCTTGTAAAGAGTACTAAATGCCATGCCTGCAGACTCACGAACCTCAGGCACGCTGTTAAAAGTGAAGGAAAAAAAAAAAAAAAAAAGTGGTCACTCTTAACCTACCTCAATGTTATTGTTATGCACTAATATAACCAGGTAAGATTTACTGAAAAACCTGTCACAAAGAGCAGTCCGGATTGTAGGGATAAGCTCATCCATAAAAGTCAACAGCTGACTCTTACCAGCACTAGCCATCACTTCACTTAGACCAATGCAGACACCCTGAAATTCAAGAGGACATAAGAATTAAAAGTAATACAAATAAACTAACAGTAAAACGTTTTTTGATCCAGATGTCCACAAATCATTGGTTATACTTACGGTGATTGGACTGAAGTTGAAAGATTAAGTAATGACCAATTATTATGCCTTCTCAGAAGAACAATTTAGAAGAAGGGTATAGGCATAAGAATTAAACGTAATATAAATAAACTATTAGTAAAACGTTTTTTTGATCCAGATGTCCACAAATCATTGGTTATACTTGTGGTGATTGGACTGAAGTTGAAGATGAAGTAATGACTAATTATTATGCCTTCTCAGAGGAAAAAATTAGAAGGGTATACCAAAACAAACATGGTCAGTTGTGATTGCTAAGAGTCTAGTTGATTTGGACCTTCCAGTAAATCTAGCAATGCAGAAAATGGAGTTACGAAAACGGTTCATGTAGTAGACGTAAAATTTATTATATGGCTTAGTTTATTGTTTGTTGTTGACCAACTATTTCGTCATATTAAGCAGTTTCTCCACAGGTCATACCAATTCAAGAAATTGACAACGCATCAAAAGTTTAACTACTTGGTCTTGAAGATTCACATTTATTGGGGCCACACAGGTAAATTTAGGATGTCTAACAATACTCAAGCAATTGCTATTCAGGATCTAGAAGACCAGTCCTCCAGCAACATAAACAACCAGGCTTGACGACCTTTCAACTGGATAGAGAGATGCAATTTCAAACTATCATAAATGATATCCCAGGTAAATAACTCTCAACTGATGATTTCCATTAATAAGATAAAAAAAATTAACCATGCAGCTTTTAAAAACTTCAAATAAGTAGCAGCAATTCTTACTCCTTATAAAAAGTTTTCTGGATCATATGCATTGAAGTAAGATGTAAAGAATAATGCAAATCGCATAATATATCTGATTCGCAGGCTTTGCAAGTCCTAAATCCAAAAAATACCAAAATAATACTTGTATAAAGTAGGAAATAGATATCTTAAACCTAGAATATTCAACCTCATCCTGTGCACACGTGATCTGTCCCTCATATACCATCTTTATGCCCCAATTACTGCAACTCCCTCTTGTTATATTCACATAATTTTTATTAAGTGGGAAATGATAACATATTCAGTTTTTAAATATAAAACGGGAATATGTTTTCGACTCACAATTCAACTAGCAATCATGGAGAGGACACAGTAAACATGATAGCTCCCATACATGAATATATAAAAATCAGTGATGTATATCTTGAGAATCAGAAAGTCCAATCAACCTCGTACACAGTAAACATGATAGCTTCAAGCGTATGCTAAAAAATACTTCATGTATATACCAAAGGCTAAAAAGACTTGCCTGTCTTCTGCAGGGATTTGAATCACTAAGACCCTTCGACAAAATAGGAACAATCGAAGGAAGTACTCTGTCTCCGAGCTTCCTGACAAGCTCACCCAATGATCGTCCAGCAACCTGAAAACTAGCAGCATGAATTTCACCTGAAAATTCTATTGACTACAGTACATGTCTTTCATTGATCTGATTAGAATACTAAACTTAGAGCAAGAACAGACCTGACGCCTTTCAGAAGATGATGAAGCCAGAGAACTAATTAATGTGTTCATTAACACAGGCATTATTTCTTTTAGGGTTTTAGGAGTATTTGCAACTATAGTCTTCCACACATGTAATGCAGCCTGAAAAGTATATTAGAATGCAACTTCAATTCGAATAATAAAATATGTAGTTCCACGAGACCAAAACCAAGAGTTAAAGCTACTACAGAAAGTGATACCACCATTACCTGGCGAACTGTTAGGCTAACATCAGTTCGAACCATATACAACGCAGCAAGAATTTCATTACGTTTCTCTCTTCCAAGTACTTCAATGATAGCGCGCCCCTGTGCTTCAGTACTAGCCCCTTCATCATCACTGCCACCCTCAAGAAGTGCTTTCCCCGAGGTTCCAGCAACCTAAATGAGATATTAAATAGTAAGTAGCTTCCACTACAGAAAAAATTGCCCATGAAGCAATGGGAAGTAATACCTTAAATAATAGATCCCCCAACAATTCAACAGAACTCTGCCTGATACGCCAACTATCATTGAAGATACCATCCTCCACAGCAGGAAGAAGCAGAGGCAGAGACCTGACAAGATACAAAATAAGATGGCACAAAACATAGCTTACACGAAAAAAGGATACAAACAAACCACTTCTATTACATGTAACTAAGCTCATAAGAAAAAAATTATGTTATAAGTTAAAACCACTTACGGCTTGGCTGTGTGAATTGTTATAATCATAAGGTGTGGCTCAAATATAAGATTCGTTATATCTCTGAAACCACTTTCGTGAAGTTCAAATATATAGCTGTGCTGAATGTGTCCTAATAAATTTTAGTTATACAACATGCACCCATTAGGATAATTTCATCCAAGTATAAAATACACACCCTTACTCGGGGTCTCAAGCTCCAAATAGGTACTAAATATATTCAGAGTCAGAATCGCATAGAACTACTTGGGCAGTTCTTCAGATTTACTCATTTGTACTCCAAAGATAATGACATTTGTCAGATACAGGATATAGTCATAAAATTAATCTAAATGGATTGAGCCCAAGACAAGTAATCATAACGGGATGAAGACAGCAGATACAGAACCAGATCCCCCTATCCCAGGGAATATCAAAATACAAGAACAAAAAAGAGCACATACGTAGTTGCATAATGCTCCACCAGAACATGGCCAGCACCGAGTGCAGCATCCCTTACAGATTCATTTTCATCAGCTAGGCCTGGAGGACAATATAAGCAGATGAAATACTAAGAAATAGCTACAAACAAAGTAGGTGACTCCAAGATGCTTAAACAACACAATGAGGCGCAGCAGACTCAACATCTAGGGGTTAAGAGGAAGCAAAAGTACTTGTCTACGCTACCGAAGAAAATAAAAGAGAGAATTCCCACTCAACTAGAGGTAGAAAAAGTATAATTAAGAGCAGAGCACATACCATCTAATGAACAAAAACAAAACGTAAACACAACATGCATACACATGCGTGCATTAAGACGTGAAACGAGATGAGGTAGGCATACAAACTTACCATCTAAAATGGCTGGCAGAACTTGCTGCAAATAGTTCTGGAACTGGACACCCAAAGATCTAGGAAGATACTACAAAAAAAGAAGAAATATTATGAAAATATAACTGTCCATGAAAGTACATGCACGCAGGTATACACATTCAAATACACACGTACAAAGAGAGAAAAAAGCAAAACCATTTAGTTATTTATGTTCACCTTGAAAAGCGTTAAGTAGCCATCCCGAACAGAAGCTTTGGGGTGAGAACAATTCCGAATGACGTCAGGAAGGATGCCTTCAAAATATTCAGTCCCAAGTGCCGCCAAGACCTGGAGAGACACAAAAAATTATATAAACATGTAACATAAAGTAAAAAATATTGAAAATAATATAACAGAAATACAAAGAAAACATCTATGTATAACAAAAATAAGAGACTTTCTAACATATGCCTAGAGGGATCAATAAGCTATACATCAAACTCACAAATTAGACCCACAAGCAGTCAGTATTTGGGTAAAAGAGCCTGAGATCAAGCTTTACCATAAACAGGAACTGATGTCTGAAAAATGCAGTGTGCCTAAGTAGTGATATCTGTTAAGAGATATAAATTACAGTGTTGTCTTTTATTCGTGAAAAGTAGTGAGACATCGGAGTAAGAACATTCTTTCACCCTCTATCCTCTATGCTTTATTCCTCCAGAATTCTCTCTTCCTTTCCCTTCTCTCTTTCTGCTTATTTCATAAAATATCAAGCATGATTGTCGCTTTCTACTAATGCACTCTCTCAAGGAAATTCATATTATAGAATCGTAGCATCAATCATCATCTGAAACACCACCAATTATGGAACAAAATGGCCAGAGCAACGCAGTTGAACTTAGAGAATTAGTTATAAAATGACAGGATCACTATGATCAGATTACAAGTAGATCACAGCTAGAAGAATTAGTAATGTGTATGGAGAAATTAATGCAAAAAGCCATGGATGCGATACAGTAAAATTATAAAGCAATTAGTGACATTATGTTAAACCATAGTAATATCAGCAGCCTATAACAAAGTTATAAGATCCTAGCAAATAACAAACGATATCAGTGTTCCCACATTTTTTAACAACTATATAAGACTAGAGAATAGTGTTGGACCACAGGTATAAATTAAACTCGAAGACCTTTTAAAGGAAGATTAAAAATGAGTTTCCAAATTAGACATGTCGAACCAATTGTTAAACAATCAAATATATACATTCTCCGGGAACTCATAATTGTGCGCCATCAAATAAATTCATACTGCTCAGTTTGACAATTCTATTAGAAAATTTAATGAATTTCGATGGCCAACTCTAAACCTGGTGGTGTTAATATGGATCTTTCGAGCAAATGATACAAGACATAACAAGGCTACACAACTTGTCACCAAGTTCAATTATATATAATTGTATTACAGATATATTGCAACTGAATGTATATAAATAAAAGCGGAATACTTTTTGTGAAGGGGCAAGGGTAAAAAAAGAGGTAGTTTACCAAAAATGTGTAAAAAAAGAAAACTGAAAACAACTGAGACCTGGAATACATGTAAACCGATATCAAATTCAAATTGGGAAAGACATCCTAAAATGCAAGTCAGATTCTGCCTTGTTTCTATAGCAAAATAGGCTCTATCTTAACTAGTCCAATAATAAGCCAACTAAAGCCAGTTCCCGCATTCCAAAAGAAAACCTTCTATATGAACCAGATAGTATACAATTTAGGAAATGGTCATTTTGAGATGTTCTCCCATGGTAAGAAAGATTCCATTCAATCTCTATTTCTTACGAGTAAATATTGTATTCATCACATAAATACGAGAAAAGAACGGGTGCTTACAAAGAAATCGAAGTTACATCCATCACAGTGGCAATTACTATACATACACTCAAGAAAAAGTAAAATTTAATTAGAAAAAATCTTAAGGTATATCTAACCTCACTCAGTCCTTGAGCAGCGCCAGACCGCTCAACATTACTAGCATCAGACTTCAAAGTATCAAATAACCATGGAACAAGGTCAGGGAAATTTTCTTCTCCCATTCCCCTTACAAGAGAACCAATGGCTCTGGCAGCAACAGATCTAACTTCAGGAATTGGATCCACCAGAACCTATTTAATTAAAAATAAGCAAACTTCTAACCAAAAAAATTATTAATTCAACTGTGTTACTTCAGTTTTTGATAAGGGTACCTTTTTTATTTCAGGAAGCAGCAAGCCTATATACGGAATCATATCCTTTGGTTCTGTCACTAATGAACACATGTTTCCTGCTATTTGGGCAGCCTTCTTCTTTGTTTCAACACTCCTTTCCCTCAGTCCTCTATAAACTATTGGTACCAAGAGTGCAAGGGAAGGGGCATCAACCGAATTAATGAAGGTCGTCTGCAAAAATCATACAAGAAATTAAAATCCCAACTACAAGTGGGGTGCAAAACCATCATCACAAATGTTGTAAATGTATTTACCTGGAGGAGAATATCAAGGGAGTATTTTGTATAACCATTGGGATCTGTGAGACCCATCAGAAGAGTGGGGACAAGTGAAGATATTTCCGGATTCTTTATCACACTTCCAACCTAAATGAAGAAAAGATTGTTAATGATATCAAATGGCCCATAAAAATGACGTGATTAAAACTTGATTAAAAAATTTACTTGCTGAAGGGCTGTCTGCCCAGCTGACTGAACTTTGGGATGAGTATCTGTTAGGACCTGCCATGTAATCAATGTAGCAGCAAATAAAATGACTTTCAACATATGTTAGGGGTTGCAGTTAACTGCAAAAGTAAGATAGAAAACACAAGGAGCCATCCAACGATATAAAGTCATATGAGTTAGATATACTAAAACGAACCTCCGTTAACTTCGGAACAATTTTCGGAAGACATTGAGACAGTTGTTGTGGAGCACAGTAAGCCATAGCACCAAGAAGTTGCACACTGCTTTGCTTTGTTCTCCAGGCTTTATCTTCAAGGCCCTGACATGATTAAACGAAATAGTTACCCATGAGTCTCATACACTACCAAGTTCTCTTGCTCATTTATTCATTTTTCGTTTTCAATCAAAAGCCTAGGGGGTAGAAAATGGTGGTTTCGACTATCTTCTTAACGTGTTCCGAAGAGAGAAACAATAGGGTTTCTGAAGGACGGCGGTAAGGACTTTTATATTTTTAATGATTGTAATTATGTCCTCTATAACAAATGAAACAATGTTTGACATTAAAAAAATTAATCTACTAGGAAATATCTTTTACTTCATCTGTTAAGTTATATTGAGATATATAGACAGATGCATAACAATAGGTTACTGAAAAATAAGAGACCAGACTTCTTGTGAAAAATGGGACTACAATCAGTACACGAGCCCAAGTTTTAACAATTCAAAACTATGGACCAGGAAAACTAATTCCATCTATCTTTCCATGGCCATCAATAGGTGAATTCTATTTTAACAGATTTATTCGACCAGTTCTAGATTTGAATTTTAGATGTTGCCAACTTTGTCAACTTCAGAAATATTTTACTTCAGAATCAGCAATCCATTACTAAATGGTTGGGAGAGGAGAATATAAGCTCAAATTACTCCCAACAATAACATTTCTCTCTAGACTTTATTGCATTGGGAAATCCATTACATGGATATTTAACTTTGCCACTAAAATATCACGATTCACAAACAATTCCAAGAAATTAAAGTTCTATTGCCATTAATCTTTCAAGATTGCATCTGTAAGAACATATAAAAAATGGAACCTTCAGAAGTGATGGAAGAACAAGTTTCACTCCTTGAGCGGTAAGTTGGGACATCATTGCACGAGCAGCAGCCTCTGAAGCTTCTCGAACAGCAACAACTTGATCAGAGAAAGATACCAGAAGTAGAGGCAACATTTGAATCACATACCTAAAAGAGGGAGGGTTTGAAAGAGTTCAAAGTTCTATTTAGTAAACAATAGAAAAGCACGAGTATTTCTTCTCAAATTCATTTATACTTACGGCTCAAACAATCTTCCAAGTTTCTCACAGAGACACTCAAATGCCAGTAAAGAGCCTTCTCTACTTTTAGCAGAATTTCTGCAAACTCAAATAAAAAAAATAGTAAATATCCAAGAATGAAAATTGAACTTGAAGACGAGCTTTTCTGCACATATTAAGTTAAAGAAACTAGAAGATTTAATAAGATGGGGAACAGCTTAGAAACAAACAGTCATATACATGAGTGTAGGCAATAGAATGTGCAAAAAGAACAGCCCGGAAAGATTCAAAAATCCAAATACAAAAGATGCATATTATTCAGGTTTAGAGTGAAGTTTACTAATATAGTGGCAAAGGTGACACAATCGTGTATAAAGGATGATACATAAGGAAACATAATAGACTTTTCAGCTACATGATTATTTCCTTAAGTTTGAAAGCAAATGCAATGTCATGCTGTCCAACCGAGTGACAGGCTTGGGCAAATTGATCAAAGTCATGTTACCTTAAAAACTAGATAACAAGACTCGATCTATGTCAAACCATCAAAAAAAGATGGAGTACAGAGAAAATATTGATATACAAAGGCTTCGAAGGAAGCAAAAATAGATGCAATACGAGCAATCAGTGCTCTTACATTTAACTGGTAATTGTGTATGTTTGTTGCAAGTTAGAGAGCCTCTGTTGGGATAAACTAATGTCTCTCTAACTGAAACCAAAATAGTACAAATTTCTATGCAACTCATGAAGTTGATAAATAAATAAGTGGACTGAAAATCCAATCTAAGAAAATATATGTACGATACTTAAAGTTGGAATTTGAACCCAAGAACTTTTAGTCCCATCAACACCCCTATATGTCTACACTTACATCAAAAATCAGGTGGCTTCTCGTATAATACTGTTTGTCGAAAACCATGGTTGTTACTCCTCTCTACCAAACTCTATCCGGGAGCGCATACTCCAAATTCACCTTCAAGCAAACCCTAGCCTCGTTGGGTCTACGTAAGTCAGACATGCCTCGTCAATCTTCAAAGGCACCCCCGCTATCTTAGATAGTGCAAATAAGAATTCCTTAGAACCGCATATGTACATGCAATAAGGGGAAAGATATCCATAAAGGTGTGACCGAGTCTTATGTTGAAGCTGGATGTCACATGTCCATTAAAAACTCGCAATAGGACAACCATTAATATACCACGCAAGAACATCCCACTATAGTCATCATCCTCATGAGGTAGGTGTATCAAAATATGTTGGCATCAATTACTCCCAAGATTAAAGTCACCATAGAATCTGAGTCTCAGAAAATTCTCATGTACTTTAATCAGGCTAGGCTTCCAGTGCCTTGCCAACAAGTGTAAATTTAATGGCTCAACCAGTATTGCCTCATCACCATCCAAGATTGATAGAAGGCCCACCCAAGTGAAGGTAAGGTTCTTTAGATGCGAACCTTTGAGATGTAGAATCATTGGGTATCTGTCGCACAGTAGCAAAAGATTTTCTTTGGCTTCACTCAACTTGAGAAATGTTGTGTCGGCCAGAGACGGTAGCAGCATAAGTCATCCTACCTTGATTCAAATCTGATTGAGTCCCATGTGACATTGTCCATTTGAGTGAGGTCCACACACCAAAGACCCATTGTCGCCACGTGCAGGGCGACCCTCGCATCGAATATGGGGGCTTTGGCGATGGGTTGCCATTCTATTCATTGATAGTAGTTAATCATGGATAAAATGATGGTACATCCTTGATCATATTATAACTATGTATATCACACACAAATATGACCCTGACTTACAATTGCCCGTTCTTCTTGATCCTTAATGATTATGTCATCGCCTAACCATAGCATTGAAGCCAAAGATTCCTTCAGCAATGTGACAAGCATTTGTGCACAATACTCTTTCCCTTTCTCAGCATTCCTGCATTAGCATCCTTAATTGCATCTAGAGATTCCTATAGAAATTCTCTGTTTCTAACTTCCCATAGTTTCACCAACTCATTATCACTATGTATATCACACACGAATATGACTCTAACTTACAATTGCCCGTTCTTCTGGATCCTTAATTATTATGTCATCGCCTAACCATAGCACTGAAGCCAAAGGTTCCTTCAGCAATTTGACAAGCATTTATGCACAATGCTCTTTCCCTTTCTCAGCATTCCTGCATTAGCATCCTTAATTGCGTCTAGAAATTCCTATAGAAATTCTCTATTTCCAACTTCCCAGAGTTTCACCAACTTTAACATCCTACAAGATTTCCTAGCCTTTAAGTTCCCAAGGAAACTAAAAATCAAGATAAGACAGGATTATTGTACCACATCGCATCATTCGGGGGGTTACAAAGATTGTAGATCATGTTATAATACAATAAGAAATTTCATGGCCAGGGAAAGTAAGAAAAAGTAATTATTTATTAGTATATCAAGAATGTAAATCTTTAGAGGTGAAAACGCAGAAAAGTATAGATATATTAGCACCTTCATATTTGATATCTTATTTTTCTCGTCTTGGTGAAGTAGTCATGGGAACAGTGACAAAGATAAATCAAAAATAGCTCAAACCCATTTCCTAGAACAGACCTGTCCGAAAGACCCTCACGTAAGACTGTGATTATGCCATACTTCTTCAGAGAAGATATTCTCAATCCCTTGACCACCCCAGCTAGACCAAATGCTGCTCCACGACGCTCACCGTATTTGTCACTCTTCATCAGTTGATCCAAAAGTCTAGAAATAAGAGCAGGGGCATCTTCCTGGTGGAATTAAATATAAGTGAGAGAAGGAAAGGAGCATGTAGAACACAAATAACATGAAATCAAATATTAATAGCTGATTCTAACTAAGGTGCCAGATAAGGGAAAAAATAAAAAAATCCAACTTAGTAACCAAAAATACATTATTAGTTACCAATTTATGAATGGAAAACCCAAAGTAGATTTTAGAACTAATAAATAGGAAAAACATTGACACTGCATTTGTGGGAAGGTAGTTTTGTTGTCCCACTCTGGGGGAAGAGATGGAGGGCTGGAAGTGATGAAAGAGCCAAGAAACAAAGCACCGAAAAGAAGTCTGAACTAGGAACCCAATTCAAAGAGGCAAAGTATAGCATCAATGAAATATGTGATCAGGAGTTGCAGAAAACTCAAAAATGATAAATGATTTCTCTTTCCTAGATGATATATCTACATTTTGTCCTTGAAAAAAACCTCCTTCAATAAAGGGGAAAATAATGTATCAAAATTCATTTAAATGACACTGATACTCGTTCGCAAGAGCCTTGATGCACCTGCTTTGATAGCATTAGTGGAGAAAGGCAGGTTGAGACTGCCCGTTGAACAGCTTCAGAAGGAGTGTTTATCACATCTAACAGCTTCTCCACAACGGCATGAACCTTTGGGTCTCCCTGTCAAAAAATACATTAACAAAAATTGGATTTCAGATAATACCCCCAACTTAGTATCAACAGATTTACATAAGAACATATTAACACCTCCGCCAGATGCTTTGCTAGAGCTCCAGTGAATATAACCACTCCTTCACGCACTAAATCATATTTTTCCTCATCTGAGGCCTGCAAAATAAAACGTAAATAACAAGACAAGGACAAGATTTTATAATGCTTTCAATAAGTATCCTTGTCCGTTTTTATATATATCTTGAATTAAATAAAGGAGAAGCACTATACAATAGCAATCACTGGATGCAAGAGGTTCTTAAAGAATATCACATAAATATGAAAACCTACCCTAACCATATGACATTGTTTAAGACTCTTGAAGCATAAGACTTGGGGAAACTTTTGTAGGGCACTCACCTTTTTGTTCAAGTAGTTTTCAAATATGGGAAACAACAACGCCACATTATCTCTTCCATGCTTATCAATAATAGTAATACCAGCATCAATCATCCTTCCTCGGACATCTGCGTTACCATCAGCCTACAGTTCAAAGGAATCAAACCATGTGTCACTTTAATTCAAAAAGTAAAAAGTAAGAATAAGAAATAAAGATCAAGTTAGTGGAAATCTACTTAGTAAAGATGGAAAAGACAATGTCTCCTTCAGCCCAACAAAAATTGCAGATATTTAATAACTTAACTTATTATGTTCAAAACACCCAATACACCAGTTGCTAAAGTAATGGCAGATCCTAAGTTCCTTAAGAGTGATATGGTAAAAAACGAAAGGGAAAAAAGGGAAGAAAGTGTTACAGCTTCTCTGTTAATTAGAACAGAACAGCAGTAAAGTGAAAGAAAAACTACATCATGATTTATTTTTTCTACAGTCACCTAAGTCAGAAAAACTATCGCAAGTCATTAATTATCAATTAACCATGAATACCACTAATCAAGTAACGAGGTCATGTTCTCTCCATAAATTATATACCACAGACAGACATGATGTAACCATAGGTAAAGCAGTAGGGTGGCCATTAATGAAAATAAATCCAATGATTGTAGAATGCATTCAAGAAATGATTGTCAGAAATTAAAGTACATATTACACTGTGAAATGTGAGCAAGAAATGATTACCAGCGCCCGTGATATCAAGAATGTCATCACAACAGGGAGGTCTTTGGTTCGAAGTACATCTGCCACAGAAAGTAAAGCCAAAGCAATCCCTTGTCTGCCTAGCCAAGCAGCATCAATGTTATCCTCACCAAATCCAGCATCACGGATATACAAAGAAAACAGTGTTGACAGTGATTCCTGAAGGCATTCACCAACTGTAAGGCAATCTAAATCGGTCATTTATTACAGAGTGAAAAGATGGATTTGAATATACCTGTATCGTATCAGGCTTTTCATCTAAAGCGGCAGCTAATGCCTCGGCAGCAGCAACTCGAACGTTATAGTTATCATGAGAAAGTGCTTTGAAAAGTCCGGAATAATCTGTTCCAAAGTCATTTCTATAACAATCCCATACATATTCTGCAGCTTCCGCAACTGACTGAACACGGAGGATACAAAAGTTAACTGTGTTTGTGAGGATTCAACGTTTTTATTTAATAAGGAAAGTCTATAGCAATGGAAAAACCTAATAACCATCAAAAGGAAGCCACAAGGAGCATCAACAAGTAACATGTATTGCATAGTTATAGACCCAATCCATTCATCGACCGGGAGTCCAGGACAACCTTTGGGAGTCTGCTTAATGAGGCCAATGGTTACACAAGTGGATCACTACTGGATCGAAAATCTGGATAAAATATATTTCTCAAACTAAAGGATTCTGTGTGTATAAAAAAATTTATAATTGATGGGTCATTGATTCATTTCTTCTATATTTTAACAATAAAACATAAATTATGATCAATATTTTGGTTATTGTGATAAGCATTCAACCATGCCACATAGAACATCAGGGTTTGAACCTCCCAAAATGTCATTTTCATTTTGTTTAAATGGTTTGGTTTTGGAGTGGTTCAACCGAACTGGTTTTCTTCAAAACCGGTAGGTTACCGGGTTTGAACTGGTTCATGCAGGTCTTGACCAGTTGGAATGCTAAATGGTTCAACTGTGCAAACCAATTTGGTTCACTTGGCCGGGTCGCCTGACCAATTGGTCTGGTTCAGGTTTAATAATTATGTACTGTAAAACACCTCAGGTAAAAGAACATGCAAGGAATGAAATATTTTGGGTTCCGCAAAATTATAGTTCCTGGACCCCACAGTGAAAGGGTGATCACAGCACTAGCACTTTATATAAATGTCACATGTAGACAACTACATTACAATCTTATCACAAAATTTGACAAGATGTAACAGTGTAAATATATATAGTCGTAGTAAAGTTGGCTCCTATTTGATTTGTTTTTTTTGCAAGTGAGCTTGTGTCTTAAATAATAATACTCAATTACTTGATAGGCAGAGCTAATGTTACAAGGTCCATATAAATAAAATTCCTTAACAAGGCACATCAAAAGTTACCCAATCACTGAAAAGCTACTAAAAACTTCATTAGCAAAAATGGTCCCAAGTTAAAATTTTCTAGAAATTCTCACTCGAAGCCAAACTAAGTTCGGTACCAGATAAAGCAGAACTCAAATATGTTAATTAAAGCATTGAGACTGTTGAATGATATTTCTGGTATCTGATTTTTAACAAGTGCAAATTTTAATGGGTGTGTGCCAAAAAGGAAGCAAAAATTCATAAAATAATGATGTAAGTATTAATAAACGCTAAGTACATTACCCATAAACAGACCCACCTTATCCAAGCTATGTGTACGATTAGGTGACGAACAAATTGAAACAAAAATATTCTCATTGTAGATTCAATCTAGTTCCCTTCTCATCCCATCTTCGGTGAATTTTTACCAACAAATCCCTATCCCTTTCCTGCTCTTGGCCAAATGGTACCCCTAGGAACTCAGCATCCCTCTTTATTTCTTCGTGATTAAAATTGAGAGTACTATTCTCACCCTTCATTACCAAATTCGCTGCTATTCAAGTTGATTCATAGTCAGGGGAATCCCCCATAACAATCAAAATCTCGTTCAGTGACCCATCAAAAGTAAAAACTTTGTTCTGTATAATTATTTTAGACGAATAACTGTAGTTCAGTGTCTAATGCGCAATCTATACTCTTTCGTTCAGTAAATTTAATTCCCCTTTGTGTACAATAAGACATTTTCCTTGGGCCACACCTCTACTTACATCTCCCTAGAGTCAGTGCCGACACATAAGCCCCCATCTTATCTAAAGATTCGCTATTGCTAGACTCTATAGACTTGCTATTTAAATACCCAATAACCCTTAAAACAGTTTTGGATCACCATCTCATGGTTTCTCACATCTGCATTCCTTGGTAGAACTGCAACCATCCTTTCCAGTTAAGGATGATTGTTAACAATCTATGTTGATAATACTAACTTCAAGACAGGATACTTTTGCTAATCCAAGAAGCATCAGTTGGTTAGCCCACCTCAAAATCCCTCGACTCTTTCTTATTAGATAACAAATGTCTTGCATTTGCATGTACCACCTCTACAAGGTCCATAAACTTAGGGGTAATTTTTTTTCTTTTGAAATCATGACATTGCCATTCTTCCTCCTACCCCCAGTTTGAATTGACGAGTGTATCAGATTCATGTAAAAATTTACACCTCCATTCTACCTTCTACCTCCACACGCTATTTGGTGGGTTTAAACCACATCTTCTATCAACCTTAATAAACCCCAACAGTCAACTTCTTTTTCAAATCAGCTACGCAATTTAACTCTCTGCCGACTAATTGACTAGCAAGCAATCCAAATACATCTACTGAAAATGCCAAATTTTTGCGCCACCACCTCCTAGCTTCAATAGCCCAATGCAGGAAATTTCTTCCCTTGGTCTGTATATTAAAAAAGCAATGACTTGTAATTGTGTACCATCTTAAATAAGAAACGAAGCAAAAAAAAAAAAAAAATGGCCAATCCCTCAACATCCAAACCCACTAGCCCAAAACCAATCGACCCAACCTCCACCGGCGAGGGGTACAAAATCCTGGCCGGTCCCCCCCCCCAATAAACCGGCCTCACGCCACAAAAACATGGCCGATCCAGCCATGAAAGACACTTGCAGGCGGCGGCCCTAGGTGGAAACCCTAGTGCTGCCGCTCGAAAATGCTCTACTACTGGAGACGCATCGATCTGTGAAAGCTTAGAGGCTTCAGGCGCACTAAACAAGGCAGGAAGTAGGAGTGGTAAGTCAACAGTGCAAGAGACCTAGAATCCGATCCACCTAGTTCCGACAGTCTACAGGCCTCACGCGCTTGACTGGGCTGCTGTACACAACAGTTCGACCCCGGCGAGCATGGCGCAGCCTCTGGAAGCGCTCCGAAGGCGACTGGGACACTAAGGGAGGCAAGTAAGCAAGAGGAATTTGTTGCCAAGTTTGCTGAATCCTCGAGAGCTTTCATAGCACAGCGGTGTGGAAACAGTCGAGGTAGATACCTGATGATAGCACAGCACGGAGAGAGGCGTCGAAAATGAGTGGTGATGGTGCCGGAAGGTGCAAATGAAGAGGGATGGACGTCGATTTTGCAGATGTTTCCAACAGTTGTCGATTTTTTTGTCACCAGCGAGATAAAGTCAAGCGTCAAACGGTTAAAGTCAACAATCAACAAGGGAGGACTTATGCTGAAGTTGCAGCAAACCAAAAGGAAAGTGAGGTTTCTGGGAATGAGACTCGCGCACGATCTTTAACTCCTATCAACAACGGTCATTCATTAATGCCTAAGTTGAAGGAGACAACGCCAGAAGTTGCATAGGACAGTTCATTGAGGACTACACAAATAAGGGCTCGCGTCCCGGTTTTGAAAGGTGAGGTGGATGAATTGTTAAGGCTATTGGGAGGTGGTTCTCTAGAGGGCTCTAGGATGATTTGTTGTCATAAATGCGGGGCTGACGTGTCTGAGTATCCAGCTAAGGAGCTACAATCGAACTTGATTCAAACTAAAGAAAAGCAGGTGATGATTGAGCCCATTTGTGAAAATCAAGTACGATGTGATGTGGAGTGTAGTGGAGATGACGATGGAAAAGATATTGTAGGATGGATACGGATGAAAAATACTCGGGGTATGAGTCATATCGGGAGGTGGAACTTTCATCAAATGGAGGGGAACAGAGAACGACGAGTACGGATTTGATGACATTGAAGGAGACCATAGAGAAGATTTGTGCATTTGCGAATAAGGTCGACATGATCACATCTACAGAGGGAGTTGGGTTGATAGAGAAAGAGATCGGAATAGTGATGGCAGAGGAATCAAGTTCGGCATTGACACCAGAGCAAGAGGTGACAAGCCCGACAACTATGATTGTGAACACTTATAATAGGCGGTACCATAAGTCTCTAAAAGATAATGAGTCAGGGATTGAAAAAGCAATAGTAGTGTGGGTAGATGGCGCCAAAAAAAGAATAATGGACAAGGGTGTAGGGCGGGTGAAAGAGAGAGAATGATAGATCTTTAAGCCTATTGGGTGTTGCTATGTAGGGGAGATAGTGGAAGTTGATGTGCTTGATGCTAAAGACTTCCAACCTCAAATTGGGTTCTCCAAAAAATTTAGGAATTCAGGAATTAGCTGGAATGTGAGAGAGCTTAACGAAATTGGGAAAATGTTAGGTGTCCGGAACATGTTAAGGGGATGACGGGCTGATCTTGTTTGTTTACAAGAAATGAAGTTAGAGGTCATCTCGAGGGCTGTTGTGAATTCTTTATGGGGGACAACATGTCGGGTATCAGTTTCTTGGAGCTTCAGGGGCATCAGGAAGTGTGCTTGTCATGTGGGACATTAGAGTACTTGATATGGAGGAGGTTAGTACAGGGTTATTCTCTTTATCATTTTCTTTCAGTAATGTTGGGGATAGATTTAAGTGGATATTTATTGGAGTTTATGGGCCCAACTCAGATGAGAATAGAATGGGCTTGTGGGATGAATTGGCGGTATGATGGCTTGGTGGAACTTACCAGTGTGCATTGGGGGTGATTTTAATGTAGTCAGGTTTCCTTCTGAAAGGTCGAGTGGCGAGAGACTTACAGGTGCTATGGAGGATTTTTCTAATTTTATTAGTGAAAATATGTTGTTGGATTTGCCTATGATGGGGGGAGAGTTTACTTGGTCATCCAATCGAGATCTACCTGTTCAATCTCGAATAGATCGACTTTTTATTAGTGGTGAGTGGGAAGCTAAGTACACAGATGTCGCTCAGAGAAGATTGGGGAGAGTGTACTCAGATCATTTCCCTATTTCGTTATCTGGGATTATAAGGGATAGTGGAAGAAGACCTTTTAGGTTTGAAAAGATGTGGCTTAAAGATGAGGGTTTTGGGAGCGAGTTCAGACTTGTTGGACCTCTTATGATTTCAGGGGGTCTCCTAGTTATGTTTTACATTAGAAGTTGAGGGCCTTGAAGGGAGATTTAAAGAAGTGGAATGGGGAGGTGGTGGGAGACATTGACCGTTGCAAGAATCAGTGTCTGTCAGACATAGAAGAGTTGGATAGGCAGGAGGAGAGTCGAGGGTTAGACGGGGAGGAAAGGGAGAGGCGTGGTAGGTTAAGGGGAGAGTTGGAGAGATTGGTGGAGATTGAGGAGATTGCTTGGAGACAAAAATCTAGAGTCATATGATAGAAAGGAGGGCGACAAATGCACAAGGTTCTTTCATCGGGTCACTAATTTCAATCGGCGCAATATTTATATTACATTGTTGGAGGTAGATGGGGTTACATATGAGGATCCACAAGATATTGTGACTCAGCAGGTGAGATTCTATCAGAACTTCTATCGGGAGCAGTTTGAGTGGATGCCTGAGTTGGAGGGGCAGGACTTCTTCAATATCACCGAGGAGGAAGCCGTTAGGGATGTGGTGTTTAATACGAATGATGACAAGGCCCCTGGACCGAATGGCTTCTCATTCTCATTCTATAAGGCTTGTTGGGAGGTGGTGCGATCGGACAGTATGGATACAATCACTTATTTTTTCGAAAGTGGCAAGTTTATGAGAAGTCTTAATGTCACATTTATTGTGCAAATTCCTAAGAAACCGAGAGTGACTGATATTAAGGACTGTCATCCTATTAGCCTAGTCAGTAGGGTCTATAAGATTATAGCTAAGGTCTTGGCGAATAGATTAAAGGAGGTACCGAGAAAAGTGGTGTCTAAGTTCCAGAATGCTTTTGTGAAGGGGCGCCACATTTTGGATTCAGTTCTTATAGCGAACGAATGCATTGACTCAAGAACACATTAAGGGGTTCCAGGGATGTGTGAGCTTGATATTCAAAAGGCGTATGATCACGTCAACTGGGGATTTCTTATGTATATGCTCAGACGATGCGACTTCGGCGATAGGTGGTGTAAGTAGATTCAGTTCTGTATCTCTACGGTCTCGTTCTCAGTTTTGGTTAATGGCAACCCTGAAGGTTACTTCCGGAGTAGCAGAGGTTTGAGGCAAGGTGATCTGTTGTCCCCTTTGTTGTTTGTTATTGTGATGGAGGCTTTCAGTGGGATGATTGAAAAAGCTGTGACGGATGGTTTGTTAAGAGGCTTTGCGGTCGGTCATCTACAGGTCTCATATATGTTATTTGCAGATGACACTGATTTTTTGTGATGCAGACGATATGCAAATTAGGAATTTGCGTCGCTTGCTTCTGTGTTTTGAAGCAGTCTCTGGATTGAAGATAAATCTGGGGAAATCTGAGGCTATTCCAGTGGTGGAGGTTGATAATGTAAAGGAATTGGCGACCATATTGGAATGTAGAGTTACACAATTGACCATGTCATATATTAAGCTTCCTTTAGGAGCGAGGTTTAAAAGTAAACAAATTTGGAATGGTATTCTTGAAAGGGTGGAGAGGAGGTTAGTAGGGTGGAAGCGTATTTATCTTTCAAAAGGAGGCCGTCTTACTCTCATCAAATCCACTCTCTAATCTCCCAACCTATTTTCTTTCATTGTTTCCTATTCCCGTTGCAGTGGAAAGTAGATTAAAGAGGATTCAGAGGGATTTTCTTTGGACAGTGTTGGGGGAAGAGAGGAAATTTCATTTGGTCAAATGGGGAGACGTTTGTTCCCCTATTGGGGTGGGGGGTCTTGGATTGAGGAGCTTTATACTATTTAACAAGGCTTTGTTAGGTAAGTGGCTATGGTGATTTGGAATGGAGAGGGACGACTTCTAGAGAGAAATCATAGGGGTGAAGTATGGTGTTATGGAGGGGGGTGGTGCTCGGGTGAGGGTCGTGGTTCTTATGGGGTGAGCCTGTGGAGGTATATCAGAATAGATTGGCTTTCGTGGTAGGGAACGGTTCGAATGTCCGATTCTAGGATGACTATTGGTGTGGAGATAAATCGTTAAAAGTGCGGTTTCCTTCTTTGCATCGAATTGCTTTGGAGCCCTCAGCTATGGTGAGTGATGCTATGGCTATATTTAATGGGAGTCTTAGCTGGAACATCGAGAATTGGATGATTATACGTTGTTTTTGGCCTCTCTGTATGATGTGCACATTCAGGTAGGAGAGGACAACTGTAGCATGTGGAGGGTGGCACGGAATGGTTTGTTCTCTGTTCACACTTATTTCAGATCCTTTTTGGAACATGTGGAGAGTTCATTCCCCTGGAAAAGGATGTGACAAAGTAAATTACCTCCAAATGTGGCTTTATTACTATAGACGATTGTGAGGAGGAAAGTGTTAACGGCGGATAATCTTCGAAGAAAGGGTTGTTATATTACGGAATGGTGCTATATGTGTACGAGAGATGGAGAGACGATCAATCACCTATTCATTCATTGTGACGTTTGTTGGATGTGGAATGATATTCTAGATTTGCAACATATAGGTTGGGTGTTGCCAATGGGTATAGAGGAAGTAGTGTGCGTATGGAAGAGAAAGTTTTAAGATAAGAAGAGCAAGCTTGTTTAGGATCTCATTCCAGGACGCATCGTTTGGTGTGTGTGGAGAGAAAGAAACGGTCGTTGCTTTGAAGATCAAACACGAACGCAGAGCAATTTAGAGAATTGTTTTACTTGACTTTGTATAGTTGGTTTAAGGCTGCAACTACTAGTCCGATAGAAGGGTAGCTTAATTTTTTATTGTTTCTATCTTGTTTAAACTGATAATGCACTCCTTGTGTATTGTCCTTTGATTTTGATTTATAAAATTACGTGATTACCTATCGAAAAAAAAAATTAATAAAGAAGAATAATCAACTTGCAATTTCTGCACTACACACCAAAATCTCTCTTCCCCCACCACCTATTTTCCTTCATTGGGTTGTGGTCAGCTTGAAGCTTCAAGTAATTGCTCTCCTACCCAAAGGATTTCTTCCTTCTCCACCCTGATGTATCTTACTACCCCCTTCTCCCTTTCTAGAAATCTAAACTTAAAAAGTGTTTATGCTACCCCCACACAAAGATCTCAAAGGTCCTGAGTTCAACATGAAAGCTGACAATACTCACCTACACTACATATCTCAGAAAGAATTCCATTATATGTTATTTCTAGGGATTCAGATATATCTGAAATTAATTATAACGATACATCTCAAATATTAAAATAATAGGAAAAAACAACATCAAGCCTATAGAACAAAAGGATTTGGAAAAATACTATACCTTCTCTGGATCATGTAAAGCAAGCCAAAGGCTGGTTGCAACCTCTACATTTTGAGGAATGGAACAGTTGGAAACAGCAGGAATGCATTTTACAGCATTCAAGCAAGCCATTCTGACATGAATACCTTTGGCATAAACACCATATAGAGCCTGCCAAAGCACATAATTAAAATTATATCAGAGATTGCGGGAAGTTGATTGCTAAAGTGAACTACTGAGAAATGAAGCACAGACAGATGCGACTTCATCAGGTTGCAAACCCAGACACAACTCATTCAATGCTGGCCCAATAGATGCTTGATAGGCAGGAACAACACCAAGAACATGATACAAGACCTGCAAAATAAACCATGAGCCACATAGACCAAAAGATTAACTGGACATAATACACTGTAGTGTGCATCTTTGGATCGTAACTGATAGCATTTGAATCCTTGGCAAGGGTAGAATAGGATCCATGTGCAAGAAAAGTATCTGGAGAACATCATCATGAAGGCCTGTCTTCTTGGGAGATAGCAGAATTCGTTCCATTATCTAAGTGAAAAAATTCAAATAGAGGAGCAAATAATTTATAAGTTGATAGAAGCATCAATAAATTGATCCAGTAATAATTATGAAAATAGGTTAAAACAATTTACCGGAAAAATGAACTTAAACGAGTCAACTGGAAGAGGTCCAGATTTGCAAGAAATTGCTAAGCCATTAACTACTCGCTCAAAGAGACCCAAGGCTGGCCCTCCGTTGACTTCCGCTTCGGCAACCGGTGGAAATAACTTCCACAAAACATTAACTTCTTCTGTCACAATCAGTTGCAGTGCAGTTGCAATCTCAAGAGCCCAATTACAGAGAGGATCAGATGTGCATTTTGAGAGTTTCACCATGGTCTCGAATGCCATATCACCAACAATGGTTGAATGGAGTAAAGGATTAACAAACTTAACCTGAATTTTCGTAAAATCAACAGAAGAAACAAAAAAGGGAAGGTTGAAACAAAGGAATAATGCATATTACTTGTGCTATAATTGAGTTGAAAGCAAATGGTATCAATGTTACAAATGCAAGGGTATTCTTCAGAAAGGAACATCACATTAGATCATTTGGAAGTACGAAAATGATTAATAATGTATTTTGCAGGTAGAAGCATACAGCAGGCTGCTGGAGTCACAATATAAATAATGAGAAAAAAGAAAGGAAACTATTACCCTAAACGGTATAAATCAATAGCAAGATCCCTTAAAACATCAGGACAAGTAAAATTAAAGAATTCGAGAAACAAGGGGAGAAGTAGATGAAAAGGAAAGGGTGAAAACAAAATATGATAACAAACTAACAATCGTGGACAATTTTTCACACAAAGTGTGAAACACAATACTCATAATAAAATGTTGATAATAGGACCGAAAACAATGAAATAAGACATATTTTCTCTTCTTTTCAACATTTGACAAACATACACCATAGTTACAAAGTAACAATATAACTTCTATTCATGTTGTTTATTTTTGCAACAAAGTGGACAGCAATAAAAAACAGCCACTTCAGATGAATCACGAGCAAGCAAACCTCTTCAGATACAATAACCCAATCTTACCCTTAAAGGTAGCAAAGTTAAATATATCAAATTAGCTGTAAGATAAACCCAAAATAATTTCTTAACCATCTTCATCATATTGTTTCTTAACATAAACAATTTCCAACTGTCCGATAATAACTGACCGTAAAATCTTTGCTGCATACTGCTTTTGATTTCCAAAATCATTGATAGCATGAAACAAAACAAGGACTTGACTTCAATTGTTATGGGCAGTCGAGCACAGCATTTAAGTCTTCTCTAATTCAATGTTAAAATAACTTTTAGTTAAGAGCTTATGAGAAAGTAAACCGCCTGCCATTTTCTGATCATCTTCCACTTGGTCGTCTTTTCAAATCAAAGTTATTTTAATGTGCCCTGGATAGAGCACCTAAACTAAAGGTCAACATTTCTTTTCATTCAACATGACCAGAACAAGGCACGGCAATGTAGGCAAAACGTAGTCATAATTAAGAAAAAATAAAGAAAGGGACAGTACAAAGGGGAGGTGCATATGATACAAAGGGGACGGTAAAGCTAGCTTTCAAGTGAACCTCATGCTGAAACAGAGTGCTGACGTTTTTGTATGCATTTCAAGTACAAAGGTGCATTATGAAATATAGAAGAACTAACCAAGGATGGTAGTTGACTGTGTGTGAAAACAGGATTAGCTAATGCCATCTCTCCCAAGGCTTTGAGCATCAAAGAAAGGTTTTTTTGTATACCCATGACCTTTTCACGAATGCATGCCTCCTCCCTAAGCTGCAGATCACGTGCCTCTTCTTTTGCAGTCTTTGGTTTCTCTGAAAAGTAAAAAAGAAAGGAAACAAGGGTTAAATACATTATTTGTACTCAAAATGATTGAAATTCTAAAGTAATTTCATATGCTTGAACGAATACGTGCCAGTTTTCTTCAATGATTTTGCAGCATCTTTTTTCCCTGCACCAGCAACCTCTTTACTGGGAGGATCCCGTCTTCCCGAATGGTTTGATTTGACTTGGTCCTGAAAGCGTGAACATCCCAGTAAGGAACAACATTATATAACATTTCTGTATATCTTGCTGAAAATTCAAAGTAATCACCAGGCTGTCATCGTTATCATAAGTTCGAAAACGTCCTTTTGCTTGTTTCACATTCTTTGCAGCAACAGATTCTGCAACATAAACACCTTGTTCGCTCGACAGCATTCCCTCAGGAGTGCGAAAGATCTGAAAACAAATGGGAATGACAGCAAATGTGAGAATATATCGCTAAACAATGACACTGAAAAGAAAGAAATAGCATCTGACACAAACTCCAGAAATGTCAACAGTCAAAGAATGGCGCAATATAAAAAATCTAATTCAAAGATGGCTAAAAAGGATAAGCTACAGCTACCTAATAAGTGGTAACCTCCCCCTCGAAATACTTCCTTTGAATGGAAAGATCTCCCTCTCTCGAGATCTCTGATCTCACATGGTTGAAACAGTGTCAAGAGATCAGGTGGATGAAAAAGGCTGTTTCTTTTCCCAGAGGAGGAAGGTGTAGGAGCCCAAGTGAATGCAAGAGTGTCAGTCCAATAAAAGGATAAATCGGAATCATACCTTTAAGAGAAATACAGTCCATTTCTTTATGAGTTTACCACTCAATTTATTACGTCTTCATTTAGAATGTTGAGGAAGACTGACTCCACTTAGAAAAGATTAATGGAACTTTTATAGGAGGTAAGTGAGGAGAGACGGAAATATCATTTAGTGGCATTGAATTTGGTGATAGGGAGCAAAAGGGGAAAAGGTTAGGAATGGAATACACTGGTGAAGCTTGATATGGCGCATAAGATCCCATGGATTGGAGTTACCTCTATTTTATTCTAGAGGGCTTTGGATTCGATCAGCTATAGATTGACAAGATCAGGAGGTGCATTTCAGAATCTAGCTTCCCAATACTCCTAAATGACCACGCTTATGGTTTCCTCTCTTTTTCATGGGGTCTACAACAAGGTGATCCCATCTCGCTATCTCTTCTCATCATTGTTGATGACAACTATTGCTACTCATGTAGCAATTCCAGACTTACCCCATTTTGGGCTATCAACATGGAGGTAGTACTCTTATCTCACATCTCTTTTGTTGATGTTGATGACTGATTATATTCTCTAACAGCCATAAGAAGTCTATCCGAAGGTTACTTGATTGCTTGAAGCATTATGAGGGTATTTTTAGTTCATTGGTGAATAGAGACAATAGTGAACTTATACTGCCTCGAAAGGCATACCTTAACCAAACCAGGAGATTGAAGCATTTCACTAGCTTTAGGCATCAGCAACCATATACTTATCTGGGGTCCCTCTGTATAAGGGGGTCAAGCAAGTTTTCTTGTATGATGACCTTATCAGGTTGAGCCTCACACCATTATCTTTTGGGGGTCGGATTGCACTACTGAAGTCCGTTATCTCCCATGTACCACTTTATCTACTTCAGATTATGCAGCCTCCTATGGCTATACAGAAGAAATTGGCAAGTATATTTGCGTGTTTTCTTTGGGATTCTAAGAATGGGGCGTGTCGATTACACTGAAAGAGATGAAACAATATTTGCCTTCCTACTTATTAGACTGGACTAGATTTCAAGAGATTGCGTGCTATTATTGATACTTTTTTCCCTCAAGCTATGGTGACTTCCATTCATAGAGATAATTGTGGGCTTAGTTCTTACTGAACAAATATTGCATGTGGACTTGCCCTCTATTTGCTGTTATTCCATATCCAACTTCACTTATTTTGAGGAAGCTAAAACTAGTTGGACCACGGGTGTATCCCTCTAAATCACCCAATCTGAGACATATGCACATAGAGGTATAGTCTCAATCAACTCAACCATAGAAAGTGGTAACAATCGCCCAATATCCCATCATGTGCCATCATAAAAGTCGTACACCCTATCAGATGTGTGCTATCGGTGTGAGAATAAGGGCACTAAATAGCCTCGCTCATCCAACAATAATGCCAAAAGAATCCATCCCACACTAGGGTGCCACACAACATGTGACTTAGCCTTTAGTCCTACTAGCTTCAATCTCCTCTAAATAGGTGAGGGTGAATATGGAATTGCTGCTAATAAAGGGTTAATTCCAGTGGAATATTTGTCCAATAAGAATTGAGCCCAAAACGATATCTATGAACGAAAAAGCCACCAAAGTTTCAAGGAAAAGGTATCAACAATATCATGCAATCTCCTGGTGTCTAGTTCACCCTCATCAGCTGGAATGCAAAGATCCTTCCATCTCTGCATCTCCACTAGTGTAACCTACTCACCTCATCCTTGAAGTTCCAAAGGAATTGCACAAATATATTCTCTAGCTTCTTCAGCAAATCCTCCCAAGGCTGCATAATCTTTAGTAGAAAAAGTGGTACAAAGGAAAGAACGACAAGTTTAATTTTATTCATATACGATGGGGGATCCAAACCCTCATCAGCCTTCCTGGTGGAGCTCGAAAACCCACTAAGGTTGCATTGGTGTTTTGTTTGGGAAAAAGAAAATTAACACGGTGTACGCTCAGAAATTATTGCAATTGTTAGAATTTCCAATTCCAAATGCAGAAGGTTAGGAGACGTGATGTAGAAGTTGGTGGTTTTAGCAATTTGTGGGCTTTATGAACAGAAATAGCAAAATTTCTTATAACAGAATGAACAAGAAGCATGCCAATAGGGGAAGGCAAAGTTTTTAGCCTTTTTTTTGGGGATTCCACAACTAATGAATCAGATTTTTCTTTTTATTGGATTATCCCAAGTCAAAAAAAGTAGTATAAGTAGATTAGTTTCCTCTACGACAGGAGGATTCCTCATCCTCTCATCGTTTGATTAACACGTAGGTCTAGTAGAAGATCTTGACCTATTAATTCTGATACCATCCTCAACTCTAACATAGTCGTCTATTCATTCTCCATGCAGCCAAAAAATCGTCCATTCCCAATACATATTTTTTATAGTATTATGCCAAAAACACCTATGGCTGCACGCAGCCAACCAATTGTTTATTCCCAAGTCATATTTTAAGAGCAGTGTGCCAAAAACACCTTTGGTTGCACCTAGCACCAACACGCCTCTGTCATAGATATACCTTCTAAAGCCATCAATGCAATTGCTAGTGCTATGCCTGTACTACATCTTCCAAAATCTTGTCTCAAGGTTCAAACATGCCACAAATTTGAAATTTATTCAATATTCTCAATCTAACTCTCTGCTCCCTTAGTCCCATTTGATGCACAAGGACATTTGCAAAAGCGTGTCTGCAGTTACAAAACTGACAAGTAGATTTTCAACCATAATGAGGTAAGTGTTTGGAAATAGTCCAAACTTCTTCTCACCTTATTCCCTCACTTTTCAAATGCTGGATTCCTCACGGTCCACAAACATTTTCAACTGTCGACTAGATAGATTATGCATTTACCAATTTTCCTCGCCTTCAAGATACTTGCCTTCTTGTCCATATTCTCCAATTTTAAAACCCTTTTCCATATCCGTAGCCATGTTATGGCTCTGTACTAAACTGGTTTTACTCCTAAACATTGAAATGGAACTTTGGCCTCCGGTAAAGAACTGATTTGCAACAAGAAGCCTAATTATGCTGAATAATCTGTGAACCTAATCTGTAGGGCTAGAATCCCAACCTGGATGAGGAAAATAACTTACAGGCTCAAACCTATTTGCATAAGCAAAGTTTTTGGCCAAACTTTGGAATTTGGACGCGGAAGACAATCACTCTTGCCTCTGTGCATTGTTTAACAGCCTTCGGCAGCACACTATATCATGTCCCTTCTCTCACCTAACATGAGGCTTCCTGGGCACGTGATATATTCCTTCTCTTTCCTCAATTCCTTAGCAAACCCTAATCCACGACTCTCTCCATCCAATATCCTTCAAGATTTAACTCAAGAATTTTCAAGGCTTTTGATAATGTCTTGCTAGTTATGATAACTGGTTTCAGCAGCATAACTTAGACATTAAAGGCACATGGAAAAATGCATCTTTTCAAGACAAACGTCAATGAATAAATGGAGCGAGATTGACATGGTCTTAGGGTAAAGCAGCTGAGCACAACTGGAGTTTGGCAACATAGAATTGGGTTCTTGGAATAGAAATTCATGAGAAATCAATTCAATTTTGAATAGAAAAATATGAAATCGCCATTTTGCATGAAGTAATGGCACGTGCATATTTTCCTTTTTTTAAGGAGTTGAATGGCCTCCACTTGCCAAAGACCAAGGATGGGGGTCATAAAGGGTTGGGCAACAGGAATTGCAAAACATAAAAGATAGCTCAACTACTGTAACGACCCGGGTCCCACTTAACGGGCTGTCCGGTCGTTAGATCGACAACGTACTGTCCCCACTGTACCAACATGGGTCTTTTCAGCATGCTTTGTCCTCACTCGCACGCTCCCCGAGAAAACTTCCCAGGGGATCACCCATCATAGAATTGCTCCAAGTCAAGCACGCTTAACTGTGGAGTTTCTAATGATGGACTTCCGGAAAAGAAGGTGCACCTTGTGGTATGAGTAGTACCTATCAAATCTCTTAAACTTTCGTGGTCTAGAGGTATTACAACTACTTCAAGGTGATCAGTAAAAATGAAGAAAATACTAGGGGTCTTGAAAGAGTTGAAGTTTAACCTAAGGATAGCAATCACGTACAACGGGAATAAAATGGGAGAGAAAAGAAGAAAAACTACAAAACAGCTCAAAAGACAGTTATCCAGAAGAGAGAAAATCAGTGCAAATTTACTTATAAAGATACAGAGAACCGACAATTAATTCTTGAGAACAGAGATAACAGATCCATCACCTTTGCTGAGGAACAAAAGGTTCGTAATTTGGATTGCAATAATTGATTTTTAAGTTCCAAGGTTTATGATAATATGATTATCATTCAATCTACAAATAACTTCCAAATACTAACTACAAGCCAAAACCGTTTTGGGTTCCAGGTTCAGTAGAGGAGAGGACTACTTCGGTAAATTAAAACTTCACCTGAATATCATTTTCTGAGAGAGCGTCATGTTCAAAGCGATCTGGAAGATCGATCAAATGCTGGCAAAGACAAAAATAGAGTTACAGCCAGCACTAACAAACCATGTCACCAAAACCAACAGCAGAAAACAGAAACATGCAGTGAACCTTTTCAAACTGAGCATAGGTATCTCCAGGTATTATAGACATCAACGTTGAAAGGGAATTTATAGCTGCCTCTTGTTCAAGGTAATTAGAACTCATCAATCCTTTCATACCTAACAAGCTCTTCAAGAACAAAAAGAAGTTAAGATCAGACATTGATGCAGTAAATTGTAATGCATTCTCGCAAGTAAAACATTGATGTTAATTTCATCACTTGCTAAAAAGGAAAGGTTTATAATGAGATATCCATTAAACTGAAAAGGTCTAAATCTAGCCATTTAAAGTTGTTGCTTCTCTCTCTTATCTTTCCTAACAACGTAGAACAAGTTAAGCCTCATCAGACGGATAAAAATCTGTCAAATTAAATTGCAATGGAACACTCACAACCAAATATACCTTGAAAATTGAATTGCAGGTAAACAGGTAACATACACCCAAAAGCAATCAAAACTTATTTCTAAGAAAATCGCATCTAAAATGCTCAGTTATTGAAAATATAGTTCAAAAATTGAACGAGGGAAATACAATAGAAGATGAAAATGAAATAATCTGAAACACATAAATATCTGCAACCTGGTACCTTTCAGAACACACATAAAAGGAGGAAATGATAGTAAAGAAGACAATTCAACAAGTAACTGGAAAAATTGTATATAATTCACCTTGCATAAATCAGCCACGTTTGCTGTAAGAAGACCAACAGGATCAAAACCCAGCTTTTGCAAACATTTTTGCAGCCTCTGACAAAAAAGGAAGGGATATAAGTCAAAAGAAAATAAAGATCATAGAACGAATGCCTGTTTCTAAGCCTCGACGATCATTGTTTAAAAATATCAAATATTATAAAAAATTAGCATATTTTACTTCCAGAAAGGCAGAAAGAAAGAGAAAAGAGAAACTAGATAGTAACTTAGATTTATACCATGTAAACAATGAACAAAATATAGCAGATAACAATTTAGTTAAGAAATTTCAGTGGAACTCCCACTCTATGTGAATAATAAATTATTCCTCTCAAAATAAAAATGAAACTCTTTACCCTCCAACAAACACATAATTTTTCTCAATTATTTATCATCTCATTATTGAAAGGATAAAGAAATCAGAATATTCATACAGCTACCAGGGAAGTATAGATTGATTTGGAAATGAGAATCTACAGTATCTACTTAGTCTGGAACTACAAAATAAATTGCAGCCCTTCACATATTCTGACTTGATAAAGCTCCATCTTTCAAGTGCTAATGGTGAGTCAAATTGGAGTATTCTCCAGTTCATACATAAATTTAATTGTCAATAAAGTTGAAGATTTCCTGCTTCTGCAAAGCACGGATCATATTTAAGTTGCAGTTAGAAAAGCAATAGTATTATTTGGATAATACAGGCTCAAAGAAATAGCAGCAATCTTAAAAAAAAAAAAAAAGAGCTAGTTACTTTTGAGTTATCTAAAAAGAGAAAATTTGTAGCAACATTAATTGCATCCACATCTAAGGGATTTAAAGGTGTTCCATTATAATTTTCAATTGCAAAGAAATACTTCCATCTTCATTATTAGCATAGTGGATAAAGAATATATTATCATCCATGATTATAAATAGAATGCTTTAATTAATAAACCTCATGAAAAAATATCCCAGTTTTTTCTATATAAATTGTAAAAATTGATGGAACTAAACAAGGCCAAAGGAGGCAGAGTTATTAGGAATCTTGGAAAAATAGAAAAGATACCTTCCACACTGCATTTCTTTTTGCAGAACCAACAAGAAATGGATGGTGTGAGCAAAACAGAATCTGCACGCAGGCATTTGGACTACCAGCCAATACTGCAGGTGATATTACAACTAAAGCCTTCACCAAAACCTCAACAGATGGAAGGAAGGAAACTTGAGAATCCACCAAATTTTCCGTATCACTGGAAACCCAATGATAAGTTACTATCAACAGTAAAGAGTGTAAATAATGGGGAACAAGGTAGAAAGTTTTAAATGAAGAATAAGCAACATAAATATGATAATGAAAGCAAAGACAGCTAATCATACAACAATACAAATCGCGAATAAGGGAGGCCTTTGCAAACCACCAAAGACATGTAAACAGATCAAATGAGGGTTACAAACTGCATACAGTGACTTCCATATATATTGAGATCACGATTAATCATTATGGAAGCTGATACTCTTCGAGCAAAACAGAGAATATAAGCATCACCAACTGAGGTATCACTTTGCCCCCACAAATTTCTCAATTCTTGTGTTATAATAGAATCCCTAATAGGATTGCGTTGGGGGAAATCTACCAAAGCTAGGTAGATAGATAGACTCCTTTCCCGCTGCTAAGGGAGAGCAAGAAAAAAAGTCAAATGATTGTTTTTTAAACAGCGCCCCTTTTGGGTCAAAAAAATATTTCTGAAAAAAAATAGAATTCCATTCTTTCCAAATCTCATTGCATCATCACGTTGATCAAGATGCTCCACTTTTATCATGTCCTCTTGATTCCAGCAACAAATGTAAAGTATAACAGTAATAACCACATTTTATCCATTACCCTATTCTTTTCAACTCAATCATGGAAGCAAAATAGAAACACACTTGGTCCACCAACATAACTAACCTAACGTGTATTTCGAAAACAGCCTAAAATAATCTCACAATTGCAGGCTTCCCCAGTATTATTAAGTCTGTCTGAGCAAGGAATCTGAGGCTAAAAACTGGAATATGAGACTAAGAGGTCAATAACAATGACAGGTGCAGGATGCAAACAGGATGTAATAGGAAAATGCCCATTGCAGAAATTTCAAAGAACGTGACACATTGAAGTAATAAAAATATTTTTTACGGATTTATTATGCTTTATAATATATATATAAAAAAAATAGTAATCAGGGAAATTGAAGCCACTGTTAAACATGGTCAACCCATCGGTAAAATAAGTAGTGGTTTTAATTTGGATTATGAAAGAAAATAAGTTGATGGTTTTAAATTGGATGATTGAAGAGGTGTAAAATTCACAAAAGGTTGTAAAGTTATCACTTAACCAAGGATGGGGAGAAAGTTATCTATAAGATATTTTGCAACGCAGTAGAGGTCTAAACCTCTTTAAGTTTATCAGTTCCATTACTCTACCAAAAAAACATTAACCGATTGAATGGAGTTGAGTCTCGAGAGGCTGCAAAGAGGATGCAAATGAGAAAAGCAATTGGTCCAAATTTCAAGTATGAAAGTCTCTAGACAAGGTAAGTTGTGGTTGATAAAATGAGAGCTAAAATGTAAAATGATGCTTGACAAAAGGAAGATGTAAGTAAACAAGTTCACTTTCGACCAATTTTCTGAGAAGCCTAGAAGTCTTCCCAGAAGGAAAAGGCGGAAAAAAGAAGGGGTGGAAACAGAGATATTAACAACATAACTTCACCTCATATTAACAAGAGTTTTTGCTCCAACAACAGAGAGATAATCTGAAAACTCGAGCATAATAGCTTCAGGTAATTGTGGAGAACCAACAAGAATCTTTCCAATTGCATCATAGGCTGCTTTTCGGATGTCCCAGATTGGATGGCACACCAAAAACAAAACAAACTGAAACATAACAATTATCGGTTAGTAACCAAAAGATTATTGTAAACAGAATTAGCACATACAATACTGATCACCTGCAGTAGTGGTCTCAGGGGAAAAATCTCCAACACTCTGCAGTGCAAGACAACAGTTAATTTAACAATCAAATCATAAATCTTCACATGCAATAGTAAACATATTTCCTTCCTCTGTTCCACTTTAGACTTCCTCTCGAAAAACTTTCCAAGAGCAAAAACAATCACCCACGAACATGAATGATGACATTTCACAAAAAGGATGGACAATTATCAATTTTGAATTTTAGTTGAAACAACATGCCTCAAAAGATTTACCATATGTGCATGGAGAATTTCCGGAAAGTGATCTTTAAAGAGACAAGATGTAAACCTCAGGCCCTCTTACATTACTATTTAAATGAGGACTCCTCCATCAGGCCAAGCCAAATCAAAATTAGGACTCTTTAAGTTTGAAATGAATAGAGTAAGAATTAAACATTTTGACGAATCAATAAAGGATGAGATTTTTTTCTTTGATGAGAACAACATAACAATGTTATCAGACATGGAATGCGGCAAACCTTTGAGGATAATCATCAAGCAGAACCTCAAAAAGATTAAGGCAAGTCATGCAGTCCTCAGCCGATATTTTTGTTGCCTGCAAGGCAAAGTAAAAACAAATTCTAGGATTTACGAGACAGCAAAGAAATGCAAAGAGAAATATGATTGTCCCTTCTCATATCTGCATCAAATATTATCTTAGAACATGTCCATATGTAAGGATGTTATTAATTCTCTTTTGCATTATCTGCATCATATACCTATCTAAGGATTCAAATTTTAGCTTTTTGCATGCCCCTTTTAGCCACGAGCAATTCTAAATAGCATGATCTTCCAACCTTGGTCTTCCTATAATGATCATTGTTAACTCTTCACGCTATAAAAAAAGGGATTTTTATATGCTCACCATACAACCTAATATAAGCAGGCAACAAATATCAGCATGCAAAATATCCAGAATTTTCTGTTTGAGGCTAGTGTCCAATACCAAGTTTCCCAATCAGTGTCTAACTCAGTTCTACTGTATCAAGTTCATATGTCACTGCAAACATACACAATAGGCCCCTGTTTGGGTTCCATTAAAAATAGATTTTGGGGGAAAGTGTATTTTGAAATAGTGATTTTTTGGAGACTATATGGTTAGAAAATAAGGAAATGTTTTGCGTATAATATTATTTTATTGAAAATGTCTGATTGAAAATAAGAAAGAAAAATGCATTTTATCAAAAATGGAGCCCAAGCAAGGGCTAAGAATGATAAATGTATCACTATGAACACAGCAAGAATCTTATATTTGTTCAGTTTCGTATGGCTGAGTTGCAGACTTTTGAAATTTAATGGAATAAAGGATGGTGAATAACTTACCATTGAAATCGGAACAATTGAAGGTTCATTTTGCAATATCAACTGCCAAATCTTTTCCTTCGATACAGTTTCATCTTCCAAAAAGGAGGATCAAACAAATGAAAAATAGTACATGTTAGAGAATATCATAGTAACCCAAGCGAATGTAATGGCCAAAACAATGGTAGAACTGATGTTTACAAGCTTGAAGCAAGCCAAGTAAAAATACCTGCTTTAACATCAAGAACAGCAATTTTTGCCACACAGAGCAATGCATAAATCCCATCCAACCGCTGAGCTGCTTTAGTAAAACCAGTTTTAACGAGCTGGAGAAGAGGCAGCAGCAAAGATGACATCTGAAACACAAAAAATTTCAACTTTCTGTATTGACAAATATGTAGAATCCCAGGAAAATCATTGTAGATTATAAACCACATCTCCTCACCTGTATAACTGCATCATTCTTTCTGCATATTATTCGCAGACAACGAAGGTGACCCCTTCTCAGTACTTCCTTCTCCTTGATCCCAGAAGCAAAGAAGGTTATCAAATCTGGGCTTATAGCATCAGGGGATTTTACTGCCCAAGCTCCTAAACATGTTAAACTTGCCAGTTTTACCTCTTCATTTCCTGGATATCACCACAATAAACAGGGAAAAAGAATGGAATTCACAACCCACTAGAAAGATGATAGCAGAACATTATGCTAAAAGGCAAGTACATAAAACAAGCAGATAAACGTACACACACATATAGCCTTGTTTGAGCTCCATTAAAATGAGATTTTGAGGGGAAATGTGCTTTGAAATAGTGATATATTTTTTTTTGAGAATATGTGGTTAAAAAATAAGGAAAAGCTTTGGACTTAGCTGTATCATTATTTTATGGGAGAATGTGTGGCTGAAAACGAAAAAATGGAGCCCAAACAGGGGCATAGATCCAAAGTCAAAGGCCTACCATCATCCTTGTATAAGGATAAAAGATATCCACATATAGTTGGTGACAAGCTGTTCAGGTACTTCCCTTCAGGGGCATTGGAAATTTCTTGCAGTGCATTAATCATACCGACTCTCTGATAGGGGAATGTAAGTCTTCCTTCTGAACCTGTTCATATCCTAACCTTGTAAGAAGGTGATCCAAATTTATGTTTTGCAAAATGAAGTACTTATTAGTTATTAGTGTCTACATGATGTCGACAGAATATAATGTCAAGGAAAATGTGCATATTCAAAAAAACTAACCTCCAATCACAGATTTGACAGCATTAAACATCCCTTCAACAGCATCTGGGCTACTAGACTTTTGACTCAAGCACCTTACTATGACAAAGGCAGCAAATCTTCTGCCTTCATCTGCATGTCTAGCCTGAGTTAACACCGCTGAAAGAATTTCAATGGCATATTTACTCAAATCAATTTTGACAGTTTTCAAAAGAACTCCAATTGATTCCAACACGAGCTCTGGATTCCGTTTCAACATCTTGACAGATGATGGGAGGACAATATTCTTAAAATCTTCATGCGATAAATCAGTGAACAATGGAGCAAAAGCTTCACTGAGGCCAAATGTGGGCTTCTCCCTCGCATTTAGGACTGCTTTAACGTACATATCAAGAAATATTTTCTGTGCAACAGAAGCAAAACAATATTTCACGTGAATGCTAAAGTACATAAAATTTGCTAACAAGAACCCCCAGAATTTCAGGATCCAAAACAACAATTGTACTACGATGTATGAAGAGACTGGGAAAAGGCAATTTTTACCTTCCATATATCAAACAATGAGGGATTTGAAATCGTAAATTCAAGTATCAGTTGTATTAACTCAGGACTATCCTTATATGGGATCCTTGCATCTTTCAGTTCTTCCATGTAAGTTTTGTGTAGGTCAGGTGACTGAACAGCACAACAGACCATTAAAAATATATAAATATCATCGAAACTAATGTAAATAGAACATCAACAATCTAGTCACATTAAAAACCATAAATTGGTAGGGATGAGACCTTTGTGAACAAATGAAAAAAGATTTTCTTGCAACGCCTTCTCACACGGAATGATCCTTTCATAGCAATATGGATCACTGATGTCTGGGCTTGTACTACTCTGCATAATGCATTCTTTGATAACGAGGCAAACTGACTTTCAGTTAATAGGAGAGCAGACCACTTCAGAACCCTGTAACAGTCTATCGGAGACTGGAACTTTGACTGCTTTTCCATAATCTGTACAAGAGTTGCTGCAAAACTTTTCATGAAAAGAGCTTCGCTGAAAGCTTTTACAATCATGTCATCCACAGGTTTTCTTGATCGACGGTCATCATAAATAGACAGTGTTTGGAAAAGTAAATCAACCAATAGAGATGCAAACTCTGTAGTCATCTGCGCAGAGCCTGAAGAATTATGTCAGTGAGTTGCAGACAATCATTTTTGTTAACCAAAAAAGGCTGAAGGTTGTGCATCATGCACCCGATGTGAAGCTACTTTTTTCTTCATTCTATCGAGTGATAATATAGAAGATTTCTATGTTGTTTCAAATTCTAGCAATAGATTATAATTTAGTTATGTATATACTAATTTGAGAAATTATAAATTTTGTTATTATTATTCTATTTTATGTTTCTTTCCAAGATAAATTTTTTATTTTGTTAATTAATTTCCTTGCGGCCTTTTTAAGATGACCTAAGGTTTATTACGAGCATTTTTTTACATTCCTCAAATTATTTTATTGGTTTGTCTTGAGGCTTACCCCTTGCTTCTCAGTAAAACACCTTGGTGCCATATTAAGCATTTTTAAACACTGCTCTCACTGCTGAGGAGATACGAAGGGTTTAATATAAAATGGCACCGAAATCCATAAAATCTTCAAAGCAGCATAAGGCATTAAATTTCGTATAAGCTAACAGTTTCTAGGGTAGGGTCGACGCTAGAGGCGGAATTATCATATTTGGCTTAGCTTGAATGTTTAAAAAGAAGCCAAAAATTCGTTCTTTCCGCGGTATGACCCTCCATACTGCCAAAAGAAAGCCAAATTGAATTCTTATTTGGCTTGTAAGCTAAGCTAAACATGCTAAAAACAGCTTACACACGAACTTCAGCATTTGTACTGTGCCTAAAAATGAAAATTTCTCCTCACAGCATATGATATATCTTTCAAACTCATTAAGTAACACTTGAACATTACGCACGTTTCTCAATACATATGCGTATAGGTCTCTGTGAAGGTATGTGTTGTACAGGGATCATCAGAAATTGTACCTAAATTGTTAAGTATAGAAGGAATTTGATGGCGGAAGATCAGAATGCGCGTCTTCGTGGACGACGTCGTAATCAACGGAGCAACGTCCATCAGAGCCTCCATTGGGCTGTTACCATTCGACACCATAACCATAAATAATATAGATACAGATGTAGATGTAGATGTTGATTTTGAATTGTGATTAGGGTTTAGATGGAGAGTAGAAAGAGGGTGGAGCAATGGATGAGTGTTATTTTTAGGGTTTTAAAAGGTATCCACAGTTACAGCTGCAGACTGATGGATCCGCCTTTCAAAGGGACGGACGAAATTATTTGTGGTATTTTTATTTTCAAATGGGAAATCTGCACAATTAGACCTTGTTTCATCCATTTTTTTTCAAAGTAGATTTTTCCCTTTCTTTTTAACTTCACATTTTTCAATTAAATAATATTACATATAATCCAAAAACTTTTTATTTATTTTTAATCAAACACCATTCATCAATTTACTATTTCAAAACGTATTTTATACCAAAAAGGGGGCTCAACGGGCTTTTAGTTCAACAACTATTATTTCAAGAGGAAATTACACAAAATGAGAATTTTAAAGATTCTATTTCAAAAATCAAATTAAAAGTTTCGCTTTTCAAAAATCAGATATTTCATTTTTAAATATTAAATATTAATTATATAATTTTCATCCCAAATCCTAATCAATTTCATTTCAATTTTCCAATTGCCATCGTACTCATCATATCTTCTCTCTGTCACTCTCTCACTCTATCTACAATCGACCCCTATCGCTCCCTCTCTCTACACAGTGGTTCAACAATGGCGAAGGGCATGACCCAAGCGAAGGCGACAATGGCAGAGCCGAACATAGAGGCACAGTGACAGCGTCGCTCAATCGCTGTGCAACGACGAAAGCGAGTACCACTACGTGCTACCAAGTGAGTGTCTCGCCGCCGCAGGTGAGATCACCGACACCGATTGTTCAACCCCTCTGCCTCTTGCTCCTTTTGCTGATTCAACCTCGTCGCGCGTCGTGGTCGAGATCTGATATGCATCGATCGGGATCTGTAGCGTTTTTCCTCTTGCTCCTTTTGTTGATTCAACAATGGGTTTTTTTTTTTTTGTTTTCAATTGGTGGGTGGGGGCTGCTGTGGTGGTGGTGGTGCTCGTGCTGGTAGTGTTTGGGTGGTGGTGGCTTTGGAGGATCCGACAGTGGAAGCGATTATATTGGATATGATGGTGGCTGTGGTTTTGGTAGTGTGCAGTGGTTAGGTTCGGTGCTATGTGACTAATAATTTTAGATCTGATTTTTTGGCAGTGGTTGGATTGTGGTGGTCGAGATTCATAATGTTGGTTGTGGTGCTAGTGATTTGGTAGTGGTGGTGTTGGTGGTGGTGGTGGTGGGTCTGTCAAGATGGTGGCAATGGCGGTGGTGGCGACGTGGTGTTGCTGGATGGAGTGTTGAGGTGATGGTCACAAGTTTTGGTGGTGGTGACGGATTATTTTGTCATTTGTGACCATTAAATTCATTAATTTATGACCGATAAACAATATGTTACCATTGAAAAATATAAATTGTGATCGAGAAATAATGTGTGACCAAAAAAATTGTTAATTTGTGACTGATAGTTTGACAATTTGTGACAGTCCACTAAGTTGTGACTTATAATATTTGTGATCGATGAATAAGTTGTGAACAAATTGTGACCTATAAAATTTCTGAATTATGACCGTAAGATAATTTGTGACCTATAAGATTTCTAATTTGCGACGGTAAAATAATTTATGACTTATAAAATTTCTAATTTATGACGGATGAACAAATTGTGACTGATGAGTGTTCACACTTATGATATTTATGTCACTTAATTTATTATTTTGTTATCTTTGAGAGAGTTTTATGTTGTTTTAATGTGTGTTTTGATATTATGATATAGATTGATGAAATTAAAGGAAATAAACAAAAGTTGGCAAATTGGAGAAACAGACTAAATTATAAGATATCCAAAGTTCAAGGACTAAAGTGCAAATACTTCAAAGTTGTGTTGAACCTCACAGCGAAGATTCGAGAGTGCTTGGAGTCAATTGGATGAAGAAAGAAATCAAAAGGATCAAATATAATCAAAGAACGATTGTACGTCAATTTCCAACCGAAAAAGTTATGCTCCAAATTTGTAGTCTCATATTGAGACTCATTTTTGACATAGCAAACGTTTGAATTGGAAAGTGATATCTGAAGCAAATATGTAGCCCTTTGAATCAGCTTTCCAAATCTTTTGAATCAACTCAATCGGACATCAGACAAAAAAAAATTATGATAAAAATACTAAAAGACGCATAGTGTTGTTTCCACCCGAATACTGGCGCCAAGGCGCCGCCATTGCTAAAAAAAATAGAATCATGGGCGTTAAGGCGCCCACCCAATATGGGCGCCGAGGCACCGCCTGTGCGAGAAATAGATTTTTGATATTTTTGGACTATTTTCTTGGGCAACACGACTCCAACCCTTCCAAGACTTGAAAATACTATAAATACAACATTTAAGACTTAATTTTAGGAGGGAGGACTATTCAAGAGGCAAGGGAAAATTCAACACAATTCTTCAAGAATGTAAGGAGGAAAAACAACAAGAGATTCAAGAACAAGACAAAGAAGAACAAGAGAAGAAATTGAAGATCTACATCCTAGTTTTTCTATTCTCTTCCCTATGTCTTTTTATATGAATTTTAGTATTTTCATAGATTATATCATTAGCTAAATTCATTATTTAGGGTTTGATTGTAGCCGAAAGCATGAGAATATGGATTGATTAATTTTAGTTATTTCTATTAGATTTTCCGCATGTTTTTATTTGTGTTATAATTTTAATACTTTCAATTAATTGACCGTTAATTGAATGATTTGATGTTAGTCAATTCCAACACTCGAGCTATGAGAGTTTAGGCGTGATCATAAGCATAATACAACCTAGGAAATTACAGGTTTCGAGAAAAAGTATAATTCCTTTGAAGCATGTTCTATTTAAGAACCACGAATTTGATAAATTCTATATTTTTAATTCGGAATAGAGATATTGAAATTAATTTATAGTATTAATTATCTGGCACTCGAGAGAGGGGGTAAAATTACATTAGGCTTCTTGCTTATAAACATGAAAAATTTATTAGAGAATCATATTCGATAATTAGATGAAATCATAACCCTAGAGTTCCTCGCTTGATTATTCTTCCAGCTTGCATTCATATGTTGAATTCGTCACCTTATTAGTTTAAAAAAAACATTAATTATAAATTCATTCATCTAGATAAAATAGAGAGTATATAATTATAGTACTTAGTATAAAATCAAATGTCAATCACTGTAGGTTCGATACTCTTACTCTGATACTATATTACAAAACTTGACATCGTACACTTGCGGTATAATTCACGTTGTATAAAACGTGTGACAAGTTTTTGGCGCTGTTGTCGATGATTGTTTTATTTGATTTTTATTAATATTATTACCAACTAGCCTTTGTTTTAATTTAGATTTTTTTTTTATTTTGTTAATTTTGGCTACCTACCCTGATCTCTCTGGTATTTTTTCAAGTATTATTAAATAGTATATGCATGATTCTAACAATGGTAAAAGAGCAGAACAATTGCAATAAATAATCTCTTCATGGATAAAAACGATGTGCTTGTAGAAGATATATGTTATCGCTTTGCTATGGGATGCATTATACACTGAGCATTGTTTGCATACACACACCGACTCCCGTACTGTAAAGCTTCTAGGGTTCATACAATATTTAAGATGTCGAAAACAAGCAATTGACAAATCTGATGAAGACTACATGCCTTTGGGAGATTATGTATATGTTGATTGGGATGAGGACATCAAACTTGTGGGAAATGGTCCTCCTGTATTGAATGAGAGGGTAATTGCAAAATACTATAATAAACTTGCCAAGTTGGAAGAGCGCAACATATATATTGGAGATTGGAGTTATTGGAATGAATTCAAAAGGTGGAAATACAATTCACTTGAAAATGTTGAAAAGAAAGACTTCTCATTGCCCGTGGATTTAGAATTAAGATCGGTCAGTCAATCCGAAGAAATTTCAACAATCGTAGAGGAGCTTAAAGTGAATGACAACTTGATCACAAAGGAACCGAATAAAGAAGTAGAAATCAATGAAAATGAAAGCAATGTACATTCGTTCAAATTCATTGATTGTATAGAAATTGATTTTGTGATTAAGTCCGTACACTTGTGGTATAATTCATGTTGCATAAAAATGCGTGACAGTGACCGTAAAATAATTTGTGACGTTTCAATTTTTTATTTATGATCGACGAATAAATTGTGACCTATAAATTTTTTGAATTGTGACATATAAAATTTGTGATTTGTGACCAATTATATAAAATTTGAGACCAAATTATATGAAATTGTGACCTTAATATATTTAATTAATAAAATATGTTTAATTAATTAATGTATAAATAAAAATTTTAAAAAAAATCTGAGATTTGAAATTTTAAACCTTAGAAAATCTAAAATTTGAAATGTGTGAAACTAAATCTCTTACTTATGAAATTTTCCCTTATTTCAAAATTCTTTGTTTTATACAATGGTGGGCTAAAAAACCAAAGAACCAATCGAATCGAATCATTCGGTTTGGGTTGCAACCAACCCCGTCAATTGACCGATCAAACATGTCAATACATTTTTATTTTTATTTTAAAATTCATATTTTTAAACTTAAAAATATTAAATAATCAAAACATAAATATAATTATTTGAACTACGTTTTTCTACAAAAATTCCAAATTTCAAAGGGAAAAAAAAAAGCAAGGAAAATAATTGTTTATTGTAAACTCCAAATTTAGATCGTAACATCACTTTTCATTTTGATATAATTGTTTACTGGTAACTATTGGCTATATAGGATGGTTTTAGAAAAAAATCGATTCTTTACCCAAATCGACCAAGTTAATTTCGATTTCGGGTTAGGTACACTCATTTTCAGCCATACATTCACACAATAAAATATTTTATACGTAAACTCAAAACTTTTTTACTTTTTAACTATGCATAGAGGTACAATAATTTGTTCACTTGGACATACTAGCGAAAATGATCATTGCAGTGAGATTATTTATATTAGTAAATCAATTCATCTATTACTTTATCTAACATTTTAGACTTCATTTATTTCCTTAAAACTAGTCGTTGACACATGCGTTGCACGAATTTTGTATTCATTGTGTTTTTATTGGTGTAGAAATTGTAAATGTTAAAAAAATAGTTTAAGATTTATTGGAATATTCAAGAGTCTTTGGAGTATATTATTGTATCCCTAATGCTCTATATAAAAAGCCGATTTATTTCAAAAGTTGATATTACTACACAAAGAAACTCACCAAAAATAAAATTGAAAACATCACTTGTATGTAGAATATAGCAGTACATTGATGAGTAATATTTCACTCATGATATCAATGCCATTAAACTTGTTATTTGGTTAATTCTTACGAGTTGTTGATGTTTTAATGCATAATTTTGATGTTGTGATGTAGGTTGATGAGATTGAAGAAATAAGTAAAAGTTGACAAAATTGGAGAAATAAACTAAATTGTAAGAGATCAAAAGTTCGGGGACTAAAGTGCAAATACTCAAAAGTTGCGCCGAACCACATGATGAATATTTGAGAGTGTTAATGGTCAATTGGATGAAGAAATATGTCAAAGAGATCAAATATAACCAAAGAGTGATCACACGTCAAATTCCAACCGAAAAAGTTTTGCTCCAGATTTTTAGTCTCATATTGAGACTCACTTTTGACATAGTAAACGATCGAATTGGAGGATGATGTCCAAAGAAAGATTGTATTTATTTGAGTTATCTTTCCAACTCATCTTGAATCAACTCAATCGAATATCGAGAGAAGAAGTTATGATACAAACACTAAAAGACGTGCAGTGTAGTTTTTTCTTCGGAAGGTGGGCGTCGGTTTTGGGTGCCGAGGCGCCCGCGTTGCTGAAAATCAGCAGAGGTGGCGACGTCAAGGCACCACCAGGCGAGAAAATGGGTTTTAATATTTTTAAAATCTTTTCTTGGCCCAATTAAACCCTAATTCGTCCCAAAACTCTAAAATACTATAAATACAAGTGAGAAGACCTAATTTGGGAGGGGGGAAAGAAGGAGAGAAAGATACAAAAAGACTGAATCTCCAAGGACAACAACAAGAAGGAATTGAAGAAATCAAGCGAAGAAATGGTGAAAATCATAAAAAAGACTTCGATTAGCACTTCAAAAGAGTTTTTTTCTTACCTTTTCTTTTATGGTTTCCATTATAAATTGTATGGATTTCATGTTTTATTTCATGAGCTAGACAATTTAGTTAGGGTTTGATATAGCCAACTTGAGATTATGGTTTGATGAATACATGATTTATTTCTTTTGGAATTTTCCACCTATATTTAATTGTGTTATGATTATAATGCTCTCAATTACCTGATCAATAATTAAATGAATAGATGCTAGTCAATTCCGGTACTCGAGAGAAGAGAATTTAGGCGTGATCATAAGATTGACACAACGTAGGTTTTATGATTTCGAGAGAATGTGTAAAATCTATGAAACTTACTCCACAAAAGAATCGAGACTTCGATAAATTCTAGGCTTTAATTCGAAATAGAGATATTGGGATTGAAAGCCGGCACTCGAGAGAGGGGAGAGAAATACAATTGGATTCTTGCTTCTACTTATGGAAAAATTAATTGGAATAATTCGATGTCATTGAATCATAATCGAAAGTTGGTGAAATCATTCCATAAGCTCTCCCATTTTGATAATTTATATTGTCCAATTTTGTCGTAACATTTTACCATTGATTAGTTTAAAACAATCAATCAATCATTCATCAATTGTCTAGATAAAATATAAGTTACATAATTATAGTACTTAGTGGAATTAAATTACAATCCCTGTGGGTTTGACACTCTAACTCTATTATCATATTACAAACTTGACACCGCATACTTGCGGTATAATTCACATTGCATAAAACGCGTGACACACATGATAATAGAAATGTTTGACATACATAAATATTGCAGATTTATAGGAGTAAAAAATATTTGATTCATTAAATAATAAAGTATGCATCGAAAAATGAAAATGCATAACAAAGACATGAGTATGAGATATGTGTCGGATCCTCCAAATTTCAACCAGACAACTCATAGTTTTTGCTTCTTTCTACTTCTTTTTTTTCCTTTTCTTCCCATTTACTTCTTTTCCCTTTTTGCTATCTGTAAACCTAGAGTCGCTGTCGAGAGGGTGAAGAAATGTGGCGGCGCTAAGTTTTCCCTTCTTTTTTTTTTCTTTCCATTTTTTTTCTTCTTTCTCCCTCTATATCGATTAGGGGTTATGTTTGCATAAAATGAAAACGGATTTCATATAGTGTTACTTAGTGCTTCATTAAGTCCAAATTGCAATCAAACCCCTCATTTTTTTATTTTATGTAATAATTAGTAATCCCATAATCGAAATTAAACCCTAGAACTCTATTTTATTCATCTTAAACCCTTATTCAATGCGTGATTTTTGCCTATTCAAAATGATATCTTCAATTAGTGAAAAATTGAAGTTTAAAAAACTTGAAATTTGGACTATTTTTAGTCATATCACCCTATCTTATATTTTAGAAAATAACATGTTGAACATTTAAATACGTACAAGTATCCGATAATCGTACCCGAGTCCAAGCATCATATGTTGTATTTTCTAGATTGCATATATAGGTTGTTGTAAAGGGTTTTTGCTTCATGTGTGTCGTATGCCTCTTATTGTAGTTTATGTTGTGATAAGTTAATAGAATATAATAATCTTCTATGTGGAAGTAGTACTTGCAAATTTATTTTTCGTGTAATGTTCTTATATAATGGAAGTAGCACTCCCATAATTAGATTTTTCTACAAAATTCTCTTATGCTGGATGCTATGAGAAGAATTATAGAATAAAGGGAAAATGGAGATAAGAGGAGAAATGAGGGAGAAATAGAAGAAAAACATGGTAAACTTCAAATTTAGCAGAAAATCATTAGTTTGGAAATAATATATTTTTTCATAATTTATTTATTTGTTTATTGTTGTTGCACAAATTATTTGCCGCTTCGAAATAGACCTGTCCCGTCATGTCGCGGGGGTCAAAGGTAGCGGGGGCCCGGGGGGCAACGCCCTGAAAGGTAAGGATTGACCTGCCCAGTCAGGTTACGGGGGTCGAGGGGGCAGCGTCCCTCACGGGGGTTCGAATTTTGATTTTCGTGTATGTATGAAATGAAGTGTTTTTTAGTAGGGATGAATCGGTTTTTATGCTGTTTTCTTATTCTGAATTCAAATATAAAAATTGAAAAGATTAATATTTAGTAGAATTGAATGTTTTCTAGTACTAATAGAATGAAATGTTGTTTTTTTGACCAAAAAAAAAAGAAATAAATAAATCAGTAATAATTTAAGAAAAATAAAAGTATTTTTTTAAAAAAATGTGCTAACAATTAAAATGGTTTTTTTTCTTTGTTCTTTTTTTTTCTTTTTCTTTTTGCTATGAGTTTATATAGTGTTAGTACTTTAAAAAAAAAAAGGTCGGCACGTATCTCCGCGGGGACACAGTGTCCACCCATGTCTCTACACTGCATAGAGACACAGACACTCCTCTTTTAACAAAAAAAAAAAAAAAAACAGTGCTAATAATTAAGATGTCTCAACTCATCCTTTTAGTTTTTCCTTTCCCTACTCTTCAATTGAACAATATTTCGAAAGGTTGCACGTATTTTGCTGGATATTCGAAATTACATTTACCATGAACTAAAGTTTCAATTACAAGCATGTCCTTCATAACATATTAGAGACAAAATATATAGAAAATATTCCTCAATTCGTATATCATCATGTGTTGCTTTCACAGATTTTTAAAAATTTCATAATCTTCTCCAATTGCTTAGTTTTATAGAAGACCCATGAAAAAAAAATATATGATATTAGACGTATGAAATTATAAAATTGGATGACTAGAGCATTGAAAATAAAATTGGATGACTGGATGAGTGAAAACTAGGAAAATGAATAGTAACATCTTATTTGTTATTATTGCATGTACAATACCCCAAAACTGCATTTTTATATAGTAGTGATTCATGTGTTATTTTGCTATTTTCATCGCGAACTAGAAAATCGAAGAGACAAACTTTGTTTTTTTTTTTGTTTTTTGGGGTCATTCATAGATCTCATAACAATTTAATTATCTGCACAAAATGTGCAAAGACATTGTAATACTTTGTTGAGGCATCCCAAAATGCTCTTTATATTAGAGAGTTATGGTGAGTTTGATTTTATGTTTTCAAACTGTTTTCGTTTTTAGTTTTGTAAAATATTGAAAATGTATTTGTTTTGATATCTTCAAAAATGTATTTTCAAAAATAATGTTAAATTTATAATATAAAACTCAATACACATTTTCAAAACTGAAAATCCTAAAAATACCTAAAATATGCAAAACAAGCGTTTAAATAAAAAATTGAATATTTAAATATAAAATTTTGAAATTTTGAAAAACTAAAAACTAAATTCAAAATAAATAAATTTCTAAAAAATTAAAAACTATAAATTTGGAAAAAAATTATAAAAAAAATCTTGAAAATTAAAATTATAAAAAATAAAAATAGCTCTAACTCTTGATGACTATTTACGTGAAAGTCTAAAAAATATTAAAATAAGTACACTCCATTAATTTTTAATTTTTTCTATATTTTGAAGTCAAATTATTATTTATTTTAATTTTAATTTTGTAGCAAGAAAAATATATTTTAAGATACGCCAACTTTAAAGTGCATATATTATTTGAGAATATAATAATTTAAAATTGTTCTTTTTTTATTGAATAACCAAATTTCATGGAATAAAATGTTATAAACATGTGTTTTTATTTTTCCATTTTGATAAATAATTTTTCAAAATAACAAATCAAATACATTTTTAACAAATCTCAAAACAGACCTTCAAACGAAAAAAAATGAAAATAAACTCGAAACTGAAATGAACCAAACGGGCCCTTAATTCTCGAAAATGAATTTCAAGACACCATCTATTTTAACTTTTTATAATCAATGGCGAGTTTGACTATCCGAATTTAGAGAGTCGGTTTCATTCTTTGTTCTTAATTTACTATTATTGCATTTAATAATCTATAAATTTCAATATTCTATTTTTAAATTATTCGAACCGCTTTTAAATTGATTGATCATTGACATGCAAACGAATATGTTATATGAAATATGGGGGAGAAATCAATAATATTTCTTGAAAAATGTAAAATAAAGGCCAAAACATAGATAGTATTGTTGGAGTGAATAAAAAAATTATTTTTAAAGTTAAAAATGCTCTCTATTGTGTATAATATGTCATTTATTATAATAAAAAATCTCTTGAAAATGTTATCATACTTAGAATCGAAATCACAACTGTACGGTGGCCAGGCAAACGTATAGTCTCACATATGATACCTTCCATTTACTATTTGATTAATTATAATAAATAGTATTGCGAATTGGACAAGTCACTATGTATGATGGTGATTTGCCTCCGCGAAAAAACTAAGTTTCTGAATAATGAAGTATTAAGTGATGCTATTTAATTTGGGTTAGAGTCGGTGACGTTAATGTGACAATAAATGATTACATGATTGAAGTTGTAAACTCAATGAGATTAAATAGCATCACTTTTAAGTACTTGTTTGGTAAAGTTTTTGTTTGTTAAAAAAGTTATCAAACTTTATTTATTTTTAATTGCAATTTTCATTATGTCCACAACTTTTATCTATTTTCACCACGCTAACTCATTAAGCCCACTAAATGCTATGATCTGGGATAGACAATCATTAGAGTCGGTGACGTTAATGTGACAATAAATGATTACATGATTGAAGTTGTAAACTCAATGAGATTAAATAGCATCACTTTTAACTTTTAAGTACTTGTTTGGTAAAGTTTTTGTTTGTTAAAAAAGTTATCAATCTTTATTTATTTTTAATTGCAATTTTCATTATGTCCACAACTTTTATCTATTTTCACCACGCTAACTCATTAAGCCCACTAAATGCTATGATCTGGGATAGACAATCATTTGGTCGAGTTATGAAGTCCAAATTGAAGAAGTTGACAAGTCAATGTTCAAGTTTCGTGAAGGGCTCGGAGTCGAAACGAGTTAGATTTGAAAGCCCAAGAATAACTAACTAAGAGAGGGGGTGAATTGGTTTTTAAATTTTTTTTGAATAAGTAACTAAAATCACATTAATAAATTAATAATCGTAAGCAAGTTCAAGTGAGTAGATTAATCAAAGTGCAAATAGACGAAGACAACTAAACACAAGTAAACAAGTAAGTGAAACAATGTGATTTGCACAAAGTAAAAACGTTAAGTAAAATGGATAAAGAATGCAACGATATAGTTATGGAGGTTCGATCCAATGCAATGATTTACGTCCCTCGTTACCAAGTTCTCCGACGCGAGCAATGTCTTTTCCACTATGTTGATTGACTTATGGTGCAATCCAATCTTTTACAATGCTTCCGATGTCTTACAAACAATAATCACCAATCCTTATATAATATTGAGTTTTACGGGACCTCAACACGACTCACACTATTGAGTTTTATGTGACCTCAATATGACCCACACGGTGACTTACAACAATGAGCACCGATCCTTATACAATGTTGATCTTTAATAGACTTCAACATGACCCACAATTCAATTAAATTTTACAAATGAAATCTTCTATTTTTAATGAATGATAAATTCAAAATTAAGTACAAGAAGAGAAGTAGATTAACACTTTAATAGATATCAATGAATGAAACTCAAGTGTTATGTTAGAAATACTTTGATGAGCATGATAATCAAAACTTAGATTCAATCAATCAAAGTCTCAATACGAAGAAGTAGAAAAATTTATACAATGAAATGCCAAGAACTTTTTCAAAAATATATTTCTCTTTTACGATAGAAATAAATAAGCTAAGCACAAAAAGAAATGAAAAACTTTGATAAGAGAAATGATTTTCAAAAATAAAATCAATCAAAAGTTTTTCCAAAGCAAAATGAATTGATAAAGATAAAATAAAGAGTAAAAATCAAATATTTTATCTCAAAAGAACCTCTTTATAACGCTCTTAATTGTTGGAATGAATGGCAAGTGAGTTGGTATTTATAGAAGTAAAAAACGCTAAACTTTCTGCAAAACCGAATGGCTGGTCCGGTCGACCGCAAACTTTTGGATGACCAATATAACCGTTTGTACAGCCAGAATTGTCAAATTTTGGACTGTTTGAAGGACGTCTGGTTGACCGCCTATTGGGTCGGTCGACCACGCCGATTGCCCACCCGGTCGATCGCCCGGTCTACCTTCAAAGTGGAGCGGTCTGCCTTTTGATCTTTTGTTTGCTTTTTTGACTTTTTGAAAAGTGTGGCTTTTGATAAACATTTTTCACTAACTTTTTAAGATGAAAGATTAATTTAAAAAGATTTAAAAGTTAGTTTTAAAAAGTCGTTTTTCACTTGATCAAAAATGTCATTTTTGAAACACTTTTAATACATGAAATGGTTTTGAGCTATAGTCATTCATTACTAACAATCAAAGTGTTATACCTTTACACGTGATCTCGAAAGCTTAGTCTTTGATCTTGCTTCAAAGTTTCGTTAATGTTTGGCTCTTAAGACTCTTGATCTTGTTCTTCTTCATGAGCTCGGTTTGATAGTCTGGATTTTGATCTTTTAAGCTCTCTTCTCGAATTATTCAACTTGAATGCTTAACTTTCACCTTGATCTTCATTTCGAACCTAATTTATGATGTGTTGATTTTGATAATGCTTGATATATTTAATATTGTACTATCATCACTAAAAATCAATTGTTAGAAACAATAATAATCTTGTTTATTATAATCAAAACAATGAGGATGAAATCAACCATAGGTCAACATGATTCAAGGTTTGAAAGATATTTAGAAAGAAAATGAGCAGCGTAGATGAAAATATGCATAACTTTCATCTCGGTTGTCGAATTTTCGCCCAAGACTATATTCCAGAAATGGCACGAAATTCTGCACAAAATCACATGAGTACATAGTACTTTTTGGCTTGCAATCACATAGAAACATGACATAAAGTTGGACGGGAATTTGACAATTTTTGGCAGTTTTCTAGTTTAATTAGAATTTCATATTTTTAGCATCTTTTACAATATTAGAATTATATTTTTATGCAATTAGAGTTTTTTGAGGTTTCATATAAATATGATCATTATTTCATTGTAAGAAAAAGAATTTTTTTGACATTATGAATTAAATGAGATATCTTTCTTTTTGTTTTTGATTGAACATGTACCGAATTTATCAAATATTGTTATATTTGTGGCGTTCAACTCTTAGAACTTATCAAAAGATTATGCACCCTTTGTGACGTTTGCAAATCGAGGTTAATTGATTTTGTAATTGAGAGATCATTCAAACTTTGTTTTTATTTGGTTGTTTGGTTCAATAAATTGCGGGGCGAGATCCCGTACCCGGGTTCGCGTCATTTGGTATAAGAGCTTGGACTCTAGATTCAGGTTCCATCTTTTCTTTTGTTTTGAGTCTTTTATTTTTGTTCTTCGCGTCCGTCGTAAATTTTGCTTTAATCTAAAAAATTCCAAAAAAAAAAAGAGTCAAAATTGTTTTGGAGCTAATCTAGCGTCCAAATCAACTTCCATTTGTTTCGTCGATATCGTAGTTAATTTTTGAGTTTACAAAAAAAAATCGAAAAAAAGTATTGTTATTACTAGAAAATTCTCAACAGTTTAAATTTCAAATTTTGAGTAAAAAAAGGATCATTCAAAATTTATTCTATTTTACGTTCTTGAATAATCCATTAAATTCATTCTTCATCATTTCACTTCTTTCGTATTTTTGGGTTATTCTTCATAGTTTTTTTTTCTTTCTCCTATCACAATTCATGATCAATACTCGATTGGATCCACGAGAATACAATATTGGTTGAGTTCGTCTTGTTCTTTGAAGTACTTGGGCGAAAGCACTAAGTAGTAAAATGCAAGGTGGCGAAATTAATAGAGAGAAAAAGCTAAACTTGAGTGATACACAAGTGAACTTTGGTGAGGAAGAAATATTGTAGAAATTAGAGTGTCGAATGAGGTCTTACAGCGGTTTGAAATGATACTTGGGGATGTGAACGACAAACTGGACGGACTGGACACAAAGGTTGCTAATCTTTATCGGGGGCAACGTGCAGAAGCATTCAATGCAAGAAGACACGGTAGAAACCTCGGTGGAGAAAGTGTTGATCAAAATACGTGTAATAGCAAAAACAATATTTCCTTCATTCAAAGGAAGGAGTGATCCAGAGGCATACTTGGTATGTGAAGAAAAATTGGAGTTTATATTTGATTCTCATGGTGACTCTGAGGAGAGAAAGGTAAAGTTAGTTGTAACTCAATTTGCAGATTATGCTATAATTTGGTGGGATCAGTTGACAACTTCAAGGCGGAGGAATTATGAGAGACCTATTAAAATTTGTGATGAGTTGAGAGTCATTATGAGGAAACGATATGCACCTAGTTACTATTTTAGGTATAGGAGTGATAGGCGTGAAAGAGGGTCTCGAGAGGATCCTGGAAGGTGTGATGGAGTTGAAAAGTCAATAGAGGGTAAAATACATATTGAGAAGCATGTTCATAATATTCCTAGTAAACCAACTTGTTTGGATTATAAACTAGAATTTTTGAAGATTCGCGACATGATTAATTCTCAAAATGATCATACTAAGAAGCAAGTGAGAGAAAATAGAGAAAATAGTGAGTTGGCTAGGTGTGATGAAAAAAGAGAGGAGCCACAGGAGAGAAAAGAAATAAAAAGTGAAAATGAAAGTGGAGAGCAAATATAAAATGAAGAGCTGCAAGAGGGAGAGAGTGAAGAAAAATTAGAAGCGAGCTTGCAAGAAAATGAAAGTGAAGTTGAGAGGGTTTCAGTGAGAACTAACAATTTCTTTCCTGGTTTGGCTATTTATGTCTCATAGGTTTCTGAACATATTGGCGTCCATGAAAGCGTGCCTGTTGGGATACCACCTAATCCAGGCATTGAGCATCGACTTGTGGATGAAATTAACTTGCCCTACCTCAGCTGGATATCTCTCTAATACCGGAGGTTGACTTTGTGATTCCCAAGACGACGAAGGATTTTCAAAGACATTGGAAGGAATGTATATGCATTGGGTTGAATTATCAGGGTGAAGTGATGGGAGAGATGAGTCCATTGGTAGTGCTATTGTTACAAATACCTAGGCCGAGTAAGACATGGAGGAAGCACTCTGACATGCCAACAAAGGTTATTTTTGGAGCATCACAAACTTGCAAAATGAAGTCGTTGGGACGAACACACCGTGATCTATGTGCTGGATATTGGGTGTTCATACGGAAGAGGATGACACGAATTCAAGAGTTCCAAACTGCACCATAGAGGAGATAGACCATTTCACGTTCTTACTATGATTGGAAACAAAAGCTATAATCTGAGCATTGAAGGTACGGATTCGAGGACGAATCCTTCTGAAGAGGGAGAGTATGATATGATTCGGGATAGGCAATCACTTGGTCGAGCTATGGAGTCAAAATTGAAGAAGTTGACAAGTCAATGTTCAAGTTTCGTGAAGGGCTCGGGAGCCGAAATGAGTTGGATTCGAGGTTTGGAAAATATTTAGAAAGAGAACGAGCAGCGTTGATGAAAACGGGCATAACTTTCAGCTCGATTGTCGGATTTTCGCCCATGAGTACATTCCATAAATGGCACAAAATTCTGCACAAGGTCTCGTGGGCACGTGATACTTTTGGGCTTGAGATCGTACGGAAACATGGTATAAAGTTGGACGCAAATTTGACAATTTTGACAGTTTCCTAGTTTAATTAGAATTCCATATTTTTAGCATCTTTTACAATATTAGAATTATATTTTCGTGTAATTAGTATTTTTTGAGGTTTCATATAAATATGATCATTATTTCATTGTAAGAAAAAGGAACTTTTTTTGACATTATGAATTGAATGAAATTTCTCTCTTTTTGTTCTTAATTGAACATGTACAGAACTTATCAAATATTATTATATTTGTGGTGTTAAACCCTTAGAACTTATCAAAAGATTAGGTACCTTTGTGGCGTTCATAAATCGAGGTTCGTTGATTTTGTAATCAATAGGTTATTCAAACTTTGTTTTTGTTTGGTTCAATAAATTGCGGGTCGAGATTCTACTGTCTGCAATCTGAATTTAAGCTTTCCCGGTGTTTTAAATTAATTTCACGATTCCCACGCTGATCCCGTACCCGGGTTCGCGTCACTAACTTTTACCAATTTTTAGTAACCTCATAGAATCCCTAAATGTTGATAAATCATGATCCTTCAAATGTGAACATTACATTACATAGAGGAGTGTTTGGTTGGGATTGAGACTCTAATGGCCCGTTTGACATAACTTTTATTTCACGTAAAAGAGATTTCTAAGAAAGCTACCTTAATTTTTATTTAGATAAGAAACATTTCCATAAAATTAGTTAAATGGATCCAAAAGTAACTTTTAATCTCAAAAACTCATTTTGACTTCTCAAAAATTATGTCAAACGAGCCATAAATGAAAAAGACTGCTTTCTCGTGACTTGTGACGTGTTATTTCAGGTTCTCCCTTAAAATCTCTATTCGAATTTAAGAGTTTGTTTGACATTCATTTTGGTAGAATAAAGAATTTTGAATAGTGATTTTTTGGAGAATATGTGGTTAAAAAGTAGGAATTTTTTTTTGGTATACATATAAAATATTTTATTGTATGAACGTGTGGTTGAAATGATCATTTAACAAACCATAAAATAAAATAAAGAATGTCAAACATGCACTAAATAGGGCGTTAGTGGATTTGGAATGACATGGTGATGGGCTTCATGGGTCCATTCTACATGGCCCAACTAAGATTATGATAAATAAATGGACCTTCGTAGCCCAACTAGTTATAAGAGACCTCATTTTTTTAGGGAAAAATTCATTTATCCTATTTTTACTATATAATATTTCAAAAATAAGAAAACAACTTTCAAATATAATCTAGTTAGCCCATCCCACCTCCACCACCCCTATCGCTCCGACGACCATTCTGACACTATTCTGGCGATCGCTTCGATTTCGATAACCGTTCGGATGACTTCTCCGATGACCGTTCTGACGACTTTTCCGATTTCAAGGACTATTCTTATGACCGTTCCGATGACTTCTCCGATGACCGTTTCGATGACTGTTCTGATTCTGACGACTATGTCGATGACCGTTCCGACGACTGCTTTGATTCTGACGACTATGTCGATGACCGTTCCAACTACTATTCCGGTAAATGTGACCTATATTTTTGAACCACGACTCTACAAACACACGTGACATGTTGATATTGATTTGTGATCTATAAAAAATGACTGTGACTTGTGAACTTAAACCCGTGACAATGATCTGTGACCTTAAAGACACATTAATTAGCCACAGTTAACTATCGAACTAACTGATCATACTGATCCGTGACCCCCATATTTTCATTTGTGACCTAAACAAAATGACCGTGACTTGTGAACTCAAACATGTGACCATTAAATTGTGACTTCAGTAACCCATTCATTCATTGAAAATCAATCACAATTTATCAAATTATTGGTCACAATTTATTTTATGGTCACAAATCAAGAATTTTATAGGCATTTTTCAATCACAAATAAATTTTTTTATAAGTCACAACTTATTCATCGATCACAAAATCAACATTTTTATTGGTCACAACTCGATTATAACTTAATAAATTGTGTCACGATATCAATTTTTAGGTCACATATTATGCATCGATGACAAATTCAAAGTTTTATTGGTCACAACTCATTTATTTTATTGATGACATTCTCAAATTAATTGGTCACACATTATTTTTGGTCACAAATCACATATTTTATAGGTCACGGGTCACGTATTATTTTTCGATATCAAGTCACAAAATTTTTTATTGGCACAAATTATTTTTTAATCACAAATTATCGAATTTTAATCAAAGATTCACAATATAATTAGTCACGTATTAATTTTTGATCACAAATTATTTTACTATCACAATTCAAAAACTTAGTAGGTCACAATTTGTTCATCAGTCACAAATCGATAGGTCACATATTTTTTTTTTGTCAAAAATCACAAATTTTACAAGTCACGACTTATTTTATGGTCACAATTCAAAAATTTTATAGGTCATAATTTTTTATCGATCACAGATTAAAATTTTTTTAGGTCACAGATTATTTCGAGGTCACAAATTTAACATTTTATAGGTTACAAATTATTTTATTGATCACAGATCAAAAAAATTGTATTAGACATGTAACGTGTTTTCAAATTTGTTGGTCACATATTCTTTTTTTAGTTAGAAATTATCAATTTTAAAGTCACAGTTCAATAGCGAGATCACATGTATGGAAGAGAACTATCACCGCCGTTGACCCTGCCATAACAAAAACAAAAAATGTCCACCACCACACGGACCGCCACCATCGATCCACCACCATCGTCCAAAACATACCACCACCACATCCACCAATTATGAGCTGCAGATCTTGGGCTCCCCCTTATAAGCTTCTACAATTGCCTATCAATTATAAATGGTACAAGAACATTATAATTAAAAATGTGGTCTACATTAAATTTAGAACTTGTAAACTTCAACAAAAAACTCAAAAGACAAAAATCCACAACTTGAATATCACGATCGACGAGGGAAAAGAAAATAGGAGCAACAAGAACCATCCGAGTAGTCAACTGTGAATTCGCAAAAGACAATGAATGCGGAGCATTGAACGGTGTGGGCCGAGCTTATGAGGCGGCACCAAATGCCGTCGAAAAACCAAAATAGCTACTGGATTGAGGCTGTGGGGTTTGATATAGTGAAGTAGTTTGCTGCTGTTAAGGTTGGGCTTACTGGGAGAATGGAGTGGAAAAGAGTGAAGTACCGAACCCCGAGCCGAATGATGGAGTGGAAGGTGTGCCAAAGGCTGGAGTGGAGGAAATAGTTCCGAACCCCGGGGCGGAGGAAGGCGTTCCGAACGCAGGCGTGGAAGAGGAAATGCCGAAGGCCGCGACGGAGGACGACGTAGGCGAAAATTTTGAGAATTGCACGGTAGAGATGGCAGACCTAGATCCGGGTTGACACAGAATCGAAATGGAGAGAAAGGGGGTTGACACAAAATTGCACTGCCAATCGCCGTCGCAACAGCAGCGGTCACGTTGAGCGGGTTGTTACAACGGCAGTTTTATTTTGGATTTGAGAGAGACAGTGGTGAGAGAGAGTAGATGAGAGGAGAGAAATTCATTTTAGGGTTTGCATGGGTACATATGGTAGGGGTGTGTGTATAAATTAATTTATATTATTATTAATATAAAAAAAATGTACCTATATATAAAATATCTGACTTTTGAAAACTAAAACTTAAAATCTGATTTTAGAATTTAGATCTACAAAAGTAGGGAAGTGTGTAATTTCCACTTTTTTTTTTTATTTGTTGACATCAATTGATTATTTTATTTCAAAAACTTATTGATTTATAAGAGACCTAATTTTACTTTCTTTCATTTTAATCCCGCGACTAACATTTTTGTTTCGACTTGACCATTACGTTCCTGATCTTGATTAAAATTAAAAGTGAATCCCGCGTGATTGTTAGATCGTCGGACTTGACACTCGTTTAACATTTAATCTGCATCTTTTGCAAAATACAAAAACTTTAAGAACCCAAAATTTGCACTGTGTAGTTCCTTTCCAATTTGTTTAGTAAACTAATTATTCAACGTTTTGGATAGTTGGCCACGGGGCATGGGCAAGTTAATAAACACGTGATCGTATTTGGGGATTTATCATGATTGAAAATTTTAAGGTAAAAATTATTATTTTTTTAGTTAATTGGAAAATAATAAAAATTTGGATGTTTTTCGGTTTCTTATGAGGAAATCCCTCAACCCCCCACTTTTGAGATAAACAAGAATAGGAACATAAAATGCATTGTATTTGGACCAACAAGTTTGCCAATTCCCTATTGGGTTTGCACTGCACAAGAAATTAAACAAAATATAGAAAATTAGTAATGTAATTTAAGGTAAATGATCCTCGTACCAACACAAAATCTTCATTATTGATCGTTTGATTCTCTACATGTGAACGAAATTGTGAACAAGTAATATAGCAGTGTTTAGAGTGTCGTACCCACGATGACTAAATATTCAATCGAATTCAAATTAATAGCAAACTTAATCGAATAGCAAATAGACTATGAGTTTTCTATACTAATATCTAAATTATCGATTAAACTAGAAAACAATTTAACTGGTTTGATTGTTTATTCGACAAGAAAATTAATTACAAGTTGATCAGGTATACATGTATAAATAGACAAAGAAAGAATGGTAGAAGAAGTGCCGGCTTTCCTAACTAATTACCAGCTGGTGAGAAAGTAAATCGATTCGGCATTGCGCATATGATTGAACATGCACAATCTCTTTTTCAGAGACCCGAAGACATTTTCAGAAATGGTAGATCCACGTCTCAATCTGGAATTTCCAGTTACAAGCGGTCGGAATTGCTGCCATGTGTCTTCAGGATGATCCATCGGTCCGTCCCTTTATAGGCGATGTTGTAGCCGCTCTCAGTTTCTCCTAAGCTTCTTTCAGCACGTACCCCATCTCCAAGCTCAGAAACATCAAGTGAATGTTCGCGTGAAACCCGCAAGCGTACGGGATCGTTGTACAAGTAATAAGATTTGTGAGTTAAGAGTATCGTTCCCACGAGGAATAAGGTCTAATATGTAGTTTAATAGCTATTATTAAATTCGAATTGTGGTCATATCAAAATAGATGGTTTGTATGATTTCTATACTAATCCTAAACTAACAAAACAAATAAAGTATTTATATAATACGTGAATGTTTGTATTGGAATCATGAATCCCCCTATTTCCATCTATTTCAATTCTCAATAATTAATCTAGTACATTCATGCATTTTTTACAATCGATAAAGCTAATATGTTAAATGTTCTTTTCCAAGATACACCAACCTATGACTAACACGAGACGATCATATTCCTAGTCCGAATTCATATGAAAGTCATGCATTTGGTTTAAATTATCAATAAGATTGCATGTGTGAAAGAGATTATTCCTAATTCTAACTACACATGTTGATTTTACCGCGTTCTAGACTTATTGTGAGTATTCCTACACTACAACAAACAACTAACTACTTAATTGGTGATCAAGCAATAAGTAGTGCAATGGGTATGTAAAATCAATCAACTAATAACACAAAAATCCTAAATTAATATCTTAAATTAAAATAAATGAAAATAGGGTTCAAACATTCATCCAATACAATGAAAAACTAGCCTAATATATTTAAAATTAAATTACAAAGGAACAATTGGAAAATCATCACCCGGAAAGAAGAAATAATGAAAAATTGGAAATTTTCCACGTTCTTGATGTGAATCTTGAATCCGGATAAAAAATCTTCAATATCATATGCAATTCGCCTTGATTCTACGTTGTTGACCATGTTCTGCACCTCCAAAATATGTATAATATAGAGATTTTTAGGTTTAGAGAGGTTCTTTTTTATGTGTATCCCACGTTTTCTATTTATAAGAGCCAGAAAATAGGTCAAAATCTCGTTCAATTTGGTTTCCAAAAGAGTTTGAATCGCGAAAGGAAACTAAAGATTCTTCTACGGAAAAGGCCTGTGCGCGCGCACCGTTATAAGTGTTGCCCGCGCGCCGTAGAACCAACTGACTCTCGGGTTAGGAAAAATAAGGCTGTGCGCGCGCGCCATGAATTGCATGCGTGCGCACGCAGGTTTGTCTCTGAACAATTTCCGATATTTTGATCATAACTTTCTCTACACATATCCGATTGAGCTGATTCAAGTTGTGTTAGAAAGCTAATTCAAAGATCTACAATTCTTATAGAAATATAAATTTTCCAATTCGAAATATTTCTATGCCAAAATTGCGTCTCAATGTGAGCCTGAAAATCCGAAGCATAACTTTTTCGGCTGGAAGTTGATATGTGATAATACTTGGACTATATTTCATTCCTTTGGCTTCTTTCCTCATCCAATTGATGTCTAGCACTCTCAAATATTCATCGCGAGGTTCGACGTAACTTTTGAATATTTTCATTTCAGCCCCCGAACTTTATATTTGATACAATGGACACTTTTTCTACTATCTTTGCATTCTTTTCTTCAATTCTTCATCAAACATTGAGTTTTACCTATGCAATAAAATATAACACAAATTAAGCAGTATTTTATCCAAAGAACAGTAAAATATCATCATTTAGGACCTCGAATAAGTGTAGAAACTACACTTATCAGTGAACACTACGAAGATCTTAATCGACATATGGACAATGAACAAGAGGATTCAACAAGTTCCCTAAATAAAATAACAGAATCAAAAGAATGGGATTCTCAAGAAGCAGATTGTTGTTCAGGTTCAAGCAGCAGCAGGTATGTAGAATCCTCCAGTCGAAGGGATGGTTCAGATTCTAGGCCTCGTTAGCAATGCAGGATCTCAAGATGGATACATTAGTCCCGGGGGGTTGTGATAATACAAAAAACAGAGTGAGATTTAATGATGAAAATGGTAATATATATTCTGCAGATGAAGTAGATCAGAATTTCAATTAGATTTTTATTACATTTAGCATATATAATTTAGGAGTTGATTTATTGAAGTGAAGTTGTTGGGCAGAAAACACGTTTCCTTAGAATTTCTTGTTTAATTTCTGGTGATCTCTCTTGATTTTGCTGTAATCCCTTCAAATCAAGTACTGAAATAGTGTCGGATTGAACATACATACTCTTATCTAGAATTTATGCAAGGCTCTCAACTCCAATTATATTGCAAAAATCAAAATTGTTCGAGTTGAGATGTACAATTACGTGATGTCTGTTTGTCAAGGCTTATAAAAAATTCTAAAATTTAAAATCTATTTTGAACGTGTTATAATAATTGTGTAACTATAAGAACTTTTAAAGAAAGTTGACGTAAGGAAGAAAAAACTGGAAGTGGAAGAAAAAAGTATGAGCCCTACACGAGTTCGTAAATTATACTATTGAAGCAAATGAATAAATATCTTAACTTTTACCAAGTCCAATTCTGATGACATGGAAAGTTCTTTAAGATTAAATTATCCCAAATTGAGTATCACCGCCTCTCCTTCCCAGTCTTACCTCATCCCCTATGCCAATATACTAAGGCTCCGTTTGATTGATGATATTTTTACTTCCACTTTTTGACTGTTTGATATGCTAAATTTTTCACGAAAAATATTTTCCTCCCCTTTTTCTAGATACAACCCTTTAATGCACGAATGGTGGAAAATGTTTTCCAACCTTTTAGATGGGAAAACATTTTTCAACTTTTTTTTAGCAATGGCAACCAATTCTATCAACCATTGTAAAAAAAGATTTTCATTTTTGTTGACAATTTCTATGCAAAACAAAATCAAACGAATATAATAATTTTTTCTAATTTTTTTAATTTTTTTTTTTACTTTTTGGTAATTGGAACAAATTCTTAACCCAATAGTAGAAAATATTATCACTTTAATGGACAATTTCCATAAAAAAGGAAGTCAAACGGATTTCAAACTTTCAACATTTTCCATGAAAAATTATACCAATCAAACACATTTAATTACAATTCCCCGTAAAACAAGTTCTAGGCAAATATTTTCCTTGGAATTCGTTTTCTTTCCACCCTATTTTCCATGGTGCAATCAAACGGACTCTAAGGGTCTGTTTGATTTGGCAGAATGTTTTATAGAAGTAGGAAAATATTTTCATACTTCCACTTTTTGACTGTTTGATAGGCTAAATTTTCCATGAAAAATGTTTTCCTCAATTTTCCTAGGTACAACCCTTTGATGCACAAATGATGGAAAATGTTTTTTCACCTAATAGGTGGGAAAACATTTTCCACCTTTTTTTTTTAGCAATGACAACTAATTCTATCAATCATTGTAAAAAGAATTTTCATTTTTGTTGACAATTTTTATGCAAAACAAAGTCAAACGAATATGGTAATTTTTTCTAATTGTTTTAAAAAGTTTTTTTTTTACTTTTTGGTAATTGGAACAAATTCTAGACGTATTGGTAGAAAAAATTATCACTTTAATGGACAATTTTTATAAAAAAACGAAGTCAAACGGACACTAAACTTTCAACATTTTCCAGGTAGAAAATTATACCAATCAAACACAATTAATTACAATTCTCAATAAAACAAATTATAGGCAATTCAATTCCTAGTAAAACATTTTCTTTCCACCAGTTTTTCACCTTTGCAATCAAATGGACCCTAAGAGTCCATTTGATAGGTAGGAAAAAAGGTGGAAAAGGAAAATGTTTTCTAACTTTTGTTAATTAAGGGTGTTTGATAGCGTTTCTTTTCTTGGCAAAATGTTTTTCACATTTTTTTAGGTACAATCATTTGATGCACAAAATCTTGATTTTGTTTTCCCACCTATTAACATTTTCACCCTTTTTTTTAAAGTAATGGCAACCAATTCTATCAACTATTGTAAAAAGAATTTTCATTTTTGTTGACAATTTTTATGTAAAACAAAGTCAAACAAATATGGTAATTTTTTCTAATTGTTTAATTTTTTTTTTACTTTTTGGTAATTAGAACAAATTCTAGACGTATTGGTAGAAAAAATATCACTTTAATGGGCAATTTTTATAAAAAACTAAGCCAAACGGATACCAAACTTTCAACATTTTCCAAGTAGAAAATTATACTAATCAAACACAATTAATTACAATTCCCAGCAAAGTAAATTCTAGGCGATTCAATTCCCAGTAAAACATTTTCTTTCCACCAATTTTCCACCTTTGCAAAGGGTCCATTTGATTTGGCGAAATTTTTCATGAACTACTTCCACTTTTTGACTGTTTGATAGACTAAATTTTTTACGGAAAATGTTTTCCTCCATTTTCCTAGGTACTTCCACTTTTTGACTGTTTGATAGACTAAATTTTCCACGGAAAATGTTTTCCTCCCTTTTTCTAGGTACAACCATTTGATGCACAAATGATGGAAACTGTTTTTTTACCTAATAGGTGGGAAAATATTTTCCACCTTTTTTTTTAAGCAATGGCAACCAATTCTATCAACCATTGTAAAAAGAATTTTCATTTTTGTTGACAATTTCTATGCAAAACAAAGTCAAACGAATATGATAATTTTTTCTAATTGTTTAAATTTTTTTTTTTTTTTTGCTTTTGGTAATTAGAACAAATTCTAGACGTAATGGTAGAAAATATTATCATTTTAATGGACAATTTTTATAAAAAAACGAAGCCAAACGGACACCAAACTTTCAACATTTTCCAGGTAGAAAATTGTACCAATCAAACACAATTAATTACAACTCTCAGTAAAACAAATTCTAGGCAATTCAATTCCCAGTAAAACATTTTATTTTCACCCATTTTTCACCTTTGCAATTAAACGGACCCTAAGTGCTTTGGAATATCCTTAGAAATGTTATTTAACGTAATAACATAGAATATACAACAAATTGATACAAACTATCCTTTTCTTCAAAGTTGTCAAGGTTAGTCCAATCCCACTCGTGTAGACGACGACAATATGGAGGAATAAAAAGAAATCGAAATCCTAAAATTCTAGTACAGGTGAAAGAGCGAATATGGGGGAATAAAAAGAAATCGAGATTTATGGTGAAATGGAATTATTCTTTTTTCCAAAATAAGACAATTATTACATTCGATGAAAACAAAATTATGATGTGTAATATTCAAAAATCAGGAACAACGAAAACAGCGCATGAAAGAAAACGAATTAGAAGGTTGATGTGACTTTTCAGGCTCCAACTTCAGGCTTTCACGTGGGAAGTGTCTATGGAAGGCTTGAACTGCACCCGCCACTCCATCTTCGTTTTCCATGGCTTTAGACAATTCTACAGCACGTTCTTTCACCTGCATACAATACAAAATATATTCATATATGAACATTAAGAAATTTTACCCCAAAAACATGCCAGCCAGCCAGCCAAGATTGATACACAGACTGACATTTTCATTGATTTATCTTCACAATAGTGTTCAAAATACAGAAACCTTTCAACCATCCACTCTTCCTCCGTCATTAATTGGTTATTAGTATTCACCCATTCATTATATGATATTCGCATACTTTTTACGGTAAGCTGCTCTAGGTAGCAAGAAAAGTTGGCTTCGGACTGTGTGAAGCCTAATTATATGGTCTACGTAACCCCTCAACTGCAGATCGACCTTCATGGTAAATTGGATTCTCCCTAATTTGCTACCAGATGTAAAGGAACTTGGAACTTGAAGTGGGGTGTAGGGGGTTTATATAGACATATTGAGATATGAGATCTCCACTGTAAACTTCTTGATTTTAAATTGAACCTGCAACAATGAATTGACATGACGTTCACATTGATGTGAACTATTATACAGCTGTGTTTGCGTATATTTCAGTTCTTTGTTTGTTTATTATTGCTCTTGTGATTGGGATCAGGAATTAATCCCTAACAAATAGCACATATGGTAATATACCAAGTAACAACCACCTATCCTTACACATTGGGTTAACTAACCACCAAGTTCTTCAAGTTCAACAGGGACACCATGAGAAAGGATGATTTTGACTTGACAATAAAATTCTGGCATTTAAAACTCAGGTTAGTACAAACAAATAAGTACTATGGAGCTAAGCCACAAAATCAATTAATGGTTTCATAAATGCCAGAATGAAGTTATTCTAGGGGGTAAGATGAAAGAAGCGACAAATTGACAATGAGTTGGGCACAGTGTTCCACAAACTTCAATCAAGATTTTGGAAAGTCAATGAGCTACAATAAATTGTGTTCAAAAACTATATTTCAGCTCCAACAAGATGTTAAATCTTAAAATAAATACAACATACCATTGGATCAAGCATGAACCTTATTGCAGCAACCAATTTTTCAAGGGAAAATTCATCCACGGGGATTGGTGAGGGGCCTACTCCCCTGGCATGCACCCGCTCTCCCCAAAATGGTTGGTCTCCAAAGAAAGGTACAACAGTTGTCGGGCACTGTAAGGCAGTAAGAGGAGAAAGAAATAGACAAGAGAATTTATCATAAACTAGAAATTGTAAAAGGGAAGTTATTGAAGAGCATGATAATTACCGCAGCTTTAAGACCAGCAGCAGTTGTTCCAGCACCTCCATGATGCACCTGGAGAAATATGCAACAAATCACGTGAACTTAGAAAAAATGAACAAAAAGGGTATGCAAGAGAAATGCTTAATGAGGATGTTTGGCTGAGCTTATAAATAAGTAGAAAAAAAGTATATAAATTTTGGAAGTTCCTCTTATGTTATGTAACTTTTAATCTTTTCCAACTTTGACCTATATAAAAAACAATTTCATAACTTAGTTATAAATAGAATTTCTAAGCTTCGCTAAACAGGCTCACATATGTTCATCTTTGTCCTTTTATGAAATTAGTAAGAAGTGGTTTACCACAGCAGCACATCGAGCAAACAACCAATCATGGGGGCAATTATCCAACAGATAGACGAAGTCTTTTCGCTCCGCCACTGAGAAACGAAGATTAGGTACAAAGTTTACTACCATCAAGCAATAATTAAAACACGAGGAAAAATCATGTATGCTTGCACCCATAGAGATTCAAGTGTTGACACGTACGGTTTCCAAGGCCACCCCAGCCTTTGTTAATGATGCCCCTTTGTCCAGTATTCTCGAGAGCTTTAACAATTATCCGAGTCATCTTTTCTGGCTCTTCGACAGGCTGTAGACAAGAAACAAAAAGTTAATTTTTTCATCTCTAAAAAGACCAAGTTTTTTATGATGCTCCATTTTTATGTTATTGTTATGGAAAATGCTACTTGTACCACCTGATTTACAGAATGCACAGGTGGCAAGATCTCACAGGCTGGTTTAACTTTGTTTTTTGTCCAAAATGATGCGAGATCTTGTCACCCGTGCTTTTTGTAAACCGGTGGTACAAGTAGCATTTCCCTATTGTTAATTCTCTTGCCAGGTGATGTCTCTTTATTCATTATCAGAGAAGAGTGAAAATGTCATATCTGACAATTGACAATTAGGAGTCCACAAAAAGAGCAAGATATAAACTTGAGGATCACATTTTCTTTCACAAACTATATTATATTCAGGATATGACAAAATCACTGAGAAAACTCCAGCTATAGTGTGTTTGAAAATCATTATAAAATCTGGAAAGTTTACTTTCAGCTAATTTCCATCATGGTTGGCAGACCCATTCTCAAACCAAACAAAACCTAACTAGAAGATTTCAGTGGATATTGTTTTAAAAGATCAAGCTTTTAGTAAAGGTGGTTAAACATGGTTTCAAAGCATGGAAATGTCCTGATTGAGGTCTCGTCGCTACCCAATTGAGAAAATCTCAAGCATCAATCCTTTCATTAAAAAATCAGGCTTACCCTTAAGCCACACGTTGAAGATATAATTATGGATAAATAATTCCGCCCATCTCTAACAACTAAGTTCTTAACGAGGTGGTTTCAACATATATCTTATACTGTATTTCTGCCTCTTCATCTCCCAACCAGTTCATTGTAGGTGAGTTACACGCACGCAAGTTTGAGGTAGCATTGCTCGCTCTATCACTGAATGAACCATTAAGAAGAGCGATTGGTCTACTCTTATAATGAACATATAGAAGATATTTTCTTCTTTTTTGGGTGGGAGGGTTGGGATGGGGTGTCATTTCATATAACCCAAAAAAAAGGAAACGAAGCATGAAACTTACAAGGCTGCCAAAACCAATGTAAATAGGCTCTTTACCAGCTTCAAGCCATTTCACAAGTGAATCTGGTGGTACATAATTCGAAGCAAGGTCTAGAAAACAAAACCCCACAACATCAATTTTGGGTCCCCAATCTGCAGCCATGAAAATATAAGGCTATAAGAATGCTAAAAATTAGAACTTTGTTTTTGAGAGGCAAATAAATTGTTTGAATAAACAGATAAGAAACTTAATCAGTGATCACAAATCCATTGATACATCTGGATTAACAATGTCAACAAAGAAGCATGCAATCCTTCCAAAAAAAAAAAAGTAATAATAAATTTATTTATTTTCACCTTGTTACTTTGAAAAAATCCTCATATGTATTTTATCATTCCCACATCAATGGAAGGTGGAATTGCCATATCAAGATATATGACTTTATGATCAACATGTTGGAATAATCATAAAAATTCAACAAAGTTAGCTGCCTCCAAATTTATTGGGTAACAATGTCAGAAAAAATACCAGACAAGACAACCTTCAAAAACAAAAAAGTATTTAACAAATTTATTTATTTTCACCTGGTTGCCATTAATAAATCCTCATATGTATTTTTTCATTCTCACATCAATGGAAGGCAGAGTTGCCATATTGAGATATACAACTTTACGATAAACACGTTGGAAACCAAGTAGAGAAAAAATAATTTATATAGCCGGCTCCAAATTTATTGGGAAAGGCTTGGTTTGATTATGTTGTTAATTCTACTACAGGCATATCATACGCTCCATCATACTACTTCCACATTTTTCAAACTGACATGACATGATGTGTGAGCATTATATTACCCTAATCCATGTTAACCGAGGCCTTCTTCACTAGATGTAGAGGAAATTTCATTTTGAGAGTAAGTGGGACATGAGGAGGTTTCTTTTGGTTCTCCAATAAAATAAAAGATTCTCCCATGGTTTTCACAAGTGTTATAAGAGAGCTGGGAAAAGAATACCCGTGAGATGAACAATCCAATATTAGCACTTCGTATTCGCAGAACAAAATATCCCTTTACTAACATAACATGGCTGTGAAAATTCAATCTGAGTTGATTCTATACAACTTGATAACGGTTGGAAACTGGCACAGATAGCTTTTGGAAATGAGGAGGAAGTAGTTTGATTTCAAATTCGAAATACACCTCCTATAAACTTCCCTTAACCTCCAATTACTCTAGCATTGAAAATGAGAAAAACAAATGCTGAAAATACAGAGAAATTCATAGACGAAATGCACTAAAGTTGGAAAGGACTTGAAATAATTTTTTAGATTAGAAATCCCATGAGGCACTTAAGTTGTGGAAAATGAACTCCTCCTTCCTTTGTAATTGATTTATTGCTTCTTGGCCATTAGAGTACATTAAAATGCATATTTTGGAATGGAGTTTAACCCCGGATATCTTGAAAAAATCTTCTCGTAAACTAAGGCTTTTTTCAACCTAGTATAAATATTTGCATGAAATATAATGTTCAACTACCATTGCTATTCTGTTATAGGAACAGAGAGAACTCACCTTTTGGTTTGGGAACTAGGTGAGGACTCCAAATATAGCCATATGGTACATCTGGAGAATTATTGGAACCACTCAAATATGTAACAGGCCTTAGCTTAAGTTTTTTCTTCCTGAACTCATTTATCATGTCCCGTATTCCCAGCCAGATAAGTGAATCGACAATTTGATAGGATAGCTGCAATTAGCAATTAACTTCTTAGAACATAGAATCAATCTACGAAAATTTATTCTGCAATATGTCAAACAAAAGGATATACACAAGTGTTAATATGTGCTCACTCTGTATCCAACTTGTTGCTTAACGCGAGAAAGTGGGTGTGGGAATTCATTGGTAGGGCTACAGGTAAAGAAGATAGGAAAAATGAGCAAAGAAGTCATTTACCGAAGAAGGGAAATTTAATTGAAAAAATTCTCAACGTTGAACAGATGACATGAAAGTTTATTTAGCATGTGTGCTAAGCTGAAAAATAGTAAAAGTTACTTAAAATTTTTTGTCTTCAAACACGTTTTAACAACTTACTTTTTTCGTACTCACAAGAGAAGTTACTATTTTCAAAAGTAACTCTTAGGCTGAGTTTGTAAATTACTTATTTCCAACTTTAACCAATAATAATAATAAAAATAAATAAATTATTGTAGACTTATATACTTCTAAGAAATCTTGTATGTAAACTTTTAAGCTTAGCCAAACATGCTCTTAGACCAACAGCGCAACCCCTATGATACATGCAGCACTGTATACGAAAAATAATTTGAAGAAATATTTTCTTTTTCACGACCAGGAAAACTCGAACTCATTCTTCCATTTTTTGAAAAGGAAATAATCAATTCATTCAGAAAATTCCACGGGATCAAGAATGTAGAGGTGCTGAATAAGAAATGTTTAACAACTTACGTCCACGGCATTGTGAAAAATATGTGTAGTGGTACTTTCAGAGCCTCAGCAACATGTGTATGTCCTAAGAAAATGCAGGTGCAAATGATCGGGTGAGAACCTTCGAATTTCATAAAATACAAACAAGATTCGAGGAACCATCTACTACTAAATTTTGAACACCTCGATACTGCGTCGAGCAAACTACAAAGTGAAGAAAAGTTATCCCGAACGCCTTCAGTACAAAATCACAGAGCTATGTTAATATTCATCTGAGCTGCAGTACTTTTAATTATCACTGCCTACACTCACGGGTTTATTGATCGAGATGGTGATAAACAATCCAGAATCAGCAAAATATCAACATGTTACAGTCTATCACTTCTTATAAGGACCCATTATTCCCTAATCTAATAAACTTGCGCCCTCCGAACATTGAGGACATGCAAATGGATTAGAAAGGGAAAATAAACCCACAAGGTAAATTGCAGCCCTTCAGAATTAATATGGAATTATGCACCATAAATTTGATACAGTAAACCTGAATATCTATAAGCTACTCTAGTTTGTCCATTAGCTGATTACAGTTGGTTTCTTCTTTGTTTGACAAAAAATTCTTTTCATTTCATCATAATCTGAAAGGAAGAAAATGAAGACCTTGAGAGGAGCAAAAGAGGGAGATGCACTGATTGAGAGAATGGTGATGAGGATGGTAGGGTGTTTTCGACTTTTAAGCTAAAAATCACGGTGTCCTCAAAAGTGAATGTAAATTTAAGTGACAGGTCAAAAAATATATATAAAAAATTACATCATCTTACCATATGCAGGCGGATTGGCAATTATTGCATCTACCTCGAATGAAACTTCTGTAATGGGATCGGCGTCCACACATGCAGGAAGCAAAGAAAATATGATCTCTTTTATTTGATGTCGTTGAATTTGTATTTCAGAAGGTCCAGATGGCAAGAAACCTTTATTCTTGACCATGTCTGCAAAAAAGAATATTCTTTCATTTTACTTTATTATTTTGATTTGAGATTACAATCTGAAGCCAGAGACAGTGAATTGGACACATCTCTTAAAATCTTATGTAATATCAATTAGAGAAAATAGATATACGGTAAAATAATATAACGAACCAATAAGCCGAATGATTTTGTCTTAAGATATTTCATCAAAGTAAACAGGAAAACAATTCATACTTAGCAGTTATCAATGTTTGTAACTATGGCTGTATCAATACATCAACGCTGGTAGTCCTTTCTCATCATTTAGTTTTCATTTTCATGTCAGAAATTTTCAGTCATTATTATATTGAATCTCAAATTGTGTTACTCTAGAGTCATTTTATAAATTTTCGACTTTAGGATTTGCTGGGTGTGGGGGAGAGCTTCATTGGCTCAAACATGAATTATCTTCCGTAACTTTCAAAACTCGGCTAGTATTTAAAAAAATATAAATAAGAGGAATAAAGTGAGCTACAAGAAAACTTCCAGTTGCTACCATAGTAGCAGCACGTATAATAGCTACCGTTTAATATGTATAGTCTTTTATAGTTGACTTTCAGGATTGGATTGGTAGGAGTAATATATCGTTTTCGCCTTTTGTAACATAGCAGAAAAAATCTATTTTTAATTCAATGCTGAAGTATGATAGTTTTCTAATGGAAAATTCAATCCAGGACATCAAAGGCATACTTCCTTACAATAATGCCATTCTAGTAGAACACATAACACACAGATATATTAGAGAAACATTTGGATATACTGAAACCTGAGGCTGGAAAAGCCTATTTCAGGTACCAAAAGGACATAATTTTCAGACTCGACAAGTTAGTATATTTCTAGCTTTCCCTCCTGACTTAACCAGCAAAGAATCTGATGCTTGATGGTGTAATTTTCAATTTTAGGGCAACTTTGTTCTCTCTGAGGACCTCAAAGTTGAAGTTAAAGTATCATCTGTCAAATCTCAAGCATAAAAACCTCGATTAAAACAGGAGGGATTCCTCTTATTCCCCAATAAAAGTAAATCCGAGATTATTATGCTACCGGTATATAATTAATTTATTTCAATGTGGTGCAGTTAGGGTACTCTCATCCTCAAATCGCAGTAAATCCAGGACTATACAAAGAATATATTAATTAGTTTGAAGTCATGCGGTAAAGATATAGAGTTACTAAACATCGGTACCTGTCCCAAGTTTCTGATATTTTTACATTTTCAACCAAATATAGTTTTAACACCTTCATGAATGAATTTCATACCACTACTGAACACTGGATCTGGTAGTTCCCAAATACTATGACTCACAGTCCTAATTGAACATTCAATAGCTGTCGAGAATACACTCCAATCAAAGGTTTCTTTCTATAGAACATATATATGAATTCATTGTCGAAGTATGCTGAAAATATCAGATTAGTTAACATCGGCAGGCCAAAATAAAAATATTCAAAGACAAATAGTATTTTGACTTAAAACTTACAAGCAGCTAGGACCTTTGGATCACCACCAAGAGGGTAGAATTCCAGCCCAGCAGACAAAACAAATTCTTCAAAATTTGAGTGAGTGGCTAGTCTTACTCTATGACCATATTCCTGCCAAAAATTTTCAAGCCCAACAAAGTTTATTTTATAAATTCATCATTTGTTCAATATTAAATTTCACGAGTTACAAAAAAAAAAAAAAGTGGGAAGAGGAGAGAAAATATAGATCTAAGTAAAAATTTAAAATGAACACAAAAAAAGAATGCTAATATCACATGACCAGCATGGAGGCCATAGATGGAAAACTAGTGATTAAAAATCATAAGGCCCCCTAGAAAAATTATCAAAAGTTGAAAGATACTAAAATGAGCAGGTGTGCATAAAAGAAAAGCTAAAAGAACAGGAAACAAAGTAAATGAGAAAAAGAAAAGAAAGCAAAGAAGGTATGAATAAAAGTAGTAACAGGCATCAGCATCAAGAATGAAAGAAAAAAGAGTGTAATATCATAATTACGTTATAATACAGTGTGGACGTGTGGTTATGTTCATATTCATCTGATATATGCAAGCGAACTGATCTACAAATATCCTTCCCCACTTTACTAGTCAACTTACAGAAGACCAGTTTCTTCCAACTGCAGCTATCAAGTCGCAGAAACAAGAAATGATGAAATATAAATGAGAAAGAAAACACAAAATTAAAATTACAATGTAATATGATAAATCTGTTGGTACAGTAAACTTAAATTTCGTTAGGGTTTGTGGTTTACAAAATGAGGCCAAACAATAACATATTCGACCTCATCCTTAGGTTTTTGGGGTTTTACTTAGGCTGGATTGCTCATCTGTTGAAGTTCTTTATCTCAGCCTACTCATCAAATCAGTTTGTGTCCCTCACCCTGCTCCTAAGACTTCTTCCACTTCAGGTCGGTTACATGAATTATTTTTTGCCGCTACATCTGGAAGATTGCAGTGGTGCAAAATTATTCATGTAGCCAAACCAATAGTACTAGGAATAAACCTTAGCTTCTTGCTTTTACTGTCCTACGAGTACCAGTATGGAAATTTTAAATTTCATGTTTCAAGAGGACCCAAAATGCATGGCAGGGTTCTGCATGTGACAAATTCCATAATTGTGTTCTCATGTTTTGGCTTCTGCTTAAGCATATTCCCAGAAAAAAAGTGATGCTACATAGATCGTTATAGCACATAACTAGAGAAGGAAGCACACACATAACTAGACAAAAAAATCTTCTTTAGACCCAAAAAAAGGTTAATTTTACCTGTAAGCACTTCCCAATAGCAACAAATGGTTGTACATCTCCCCTTGTTCCAACAATAAGCATAACAATTTGAAGTGGAGGCAATGCTGGAGCATCTTCTGTTTCGGCATCTTCTTTATCTCTATATCCATTATATCTTACACCCGTACCGAAGTCAAGGCTTTGAGGTTTAATGTCTCCTGGAACTTCAAATTGCACAGTTCCGTCATCTTGAATGGTGGCATGTCTTTTTAACCATTTAAGCTGCAAAAACAAGAAAGTTAGGATCATATGCATTAAATTATCGTTTTCTTGAGAAATAGTGCCGATTCAGATTTAAAAAGAAAAAAATTGTGATAAAACTTGCAGGAAAAAAAAAAAATTTATATATTGCAATCATCTAATGGGAAATAAAATTGGTGGGGGGGGGGGATTAATTCATCAAAATTTATATCATAAGATGGGAGATACATAAAACTTTCAGGTAAAGACTAAAAAATTAGAAATCCCAATGCTTGTGAACATTAAAATAGTATCCATTTAATAGAGAAACTATAAACTTTACAAGTTTAAAAGGCGATAGCTTGATAAGATGAATTCAACCGATGAAATAGTTGAAAACACAACAATTTTACATCTTTCATAACTTGTTTATAGAATTCTCTTATATAAACTAACTTATGTCGATAAATTTTTTTCCCTACACAAGGTTTGAATATTAGAACAAATTTTCATCTACTGATTATTGAACGGAAATTCTCAAATTTTAGCTAACCTTCTTTTTTAGAGGGATTTTATCATCAAAAAACTTTTTCCCGAGCACACCAAGAGTGTGAGTTCCTTTGTTTCTCTGAATTCTGTTAAGCTGACTAAAGTTGGGATCTGATTTATCATCTGTTGACTTTTCCAGACATTTGGAATTCTGCCCAGGCAAACTCCTGTCGAAAGATCCTAAGCAGTACAAATCAGACTAAACATCAAATAAGTGAACAAACTAGCTTATAAAAAGTGAGCAGAACCACCGAGTAAGCGAAAAAACAGAAACTATAATGCTAGAGGGATTAAGAGTACAGTAGTCCTCAAAAGCTGCCAATGATCCAAGAATTGCCTCCTTACTATCTAGGCCAAAAGAGTAGCGGCCTACGAATAAATGATGTGAGCATGTTCAGCTAAGCTTAAAAAGAAAAAAAGAGTTACTTTTAAACTTCTTTCTTGACAAACATAGATTTTAAATTTTAATTTTAGTAACAAAACTTACTTTCCTTGATTTGTGGAAAGTAAATTTTAGTCTTAGCCAAACCAGCTACTCTTTAGAACGGACGATGAAGAGTGTCTAGCATTGTTCCTCAACATAAATGAACCCCAAAACCTAATAATCCAAATTCACAACCAAGGATGAAAGTTTCAAACATCAAAACATTTACACTCAATGGTTAGGACACAACTTCATGTTTGGCCTCAAAGTTGACCTACTACATATATCGCCTGGAGGTGAATCAGAGAGCATTAGGGGGTGGGTCTGAGGAGTTAGAGATCGTCTAATCAAAGGCCCTGAAAGTGCTCTAAAGAGATCTCCAACGGAGAGTTAACTCATAGAAGGTATTATTATATTAAGAGATACTTTAAAAAAAATCCTACATACATTTAGTTTTTCATAGCCAAACTTCAAGGGTGGGTGCAACACAGCATTCTTAAGCCATTGTTTGTCTCCCATCCTTTCAAAACTCTTTTTTCTAAATACTCACTTTCAACTACACATTCACACGATAAAATATTCTACACGTAAACTCAAAACTTTTCCCCACTTTTTAACCACGCATTTCCCAAAAATTCACTATTCAAAACAATGTTTTTCCAAAAAAAAAAAAAATGACACAAAGCAGGGGCTAACAAAGAAATACTATAGGGAAAAAGTACTTAAGTTTATAAAAATTACACAGTTTAATCCAAACTTAGGTAAAATATTCTCAGATTGTTTGTTGGTTTAAATCATTTTTCTTTAACTCGCTTCTTGCTCTTCTCGAGATTAAGCTTGCCGAGTTCAAATCTTAAATCCCACACCATCAACCTAAAGCCAAGCAGACCCCAAAATACTTGGCCTTAAAATCTTTCAACCTTAATTTGTTACCATGGGCGGAGATAGGGGTGGGATGTAGATTGGTGGTGGTTGTTTGTTGTTGGCGGATTTGTGTGGTGGCGGATTGGTGGTTGGCTGTTTATGTTTGTTGTTGTTGGTGGCGGGTCTATTGTGTTATATATTTATACAATAAATATAATATGTGAAAGAAATAATTAATTAAGATAAAGTGCCCAACTGGTAAAAACGTAGAATTTGTGTGGGAGGTCAGGGGTTCGAGCCACGCCTCACGCATTATATCAAAAAGTCTTTGATTGGGCCTTGGGCTCTTGGGCTTTATTGATTCTAATAAAATAATTATTATTTTTTAATTATTTTCGGAATTATTTAATGGGTCAACTAGCCAGTAAAATATGACTGTTTTAACTGCCCAGTTTTAATATCCATTACCATAGGCCATTACATCTGTAACTTAATGCTAGATCATGGTGGAAGAAGTTACATCTCTTTATACCTATATAAACACACTTTTGGGTATTAGAAAACTACAACAAAAACGAAATTGTCTCTTCATATATACAGTAAAATATTATACTCAAATTATTTTTTCATATTTCTGGAGTACACTTGAGAGTTCTGAAAACCTTTTGTGATTGCTGCACAATTGGTTTATTTGATCGTTGTATCCTGGAGGTGATTGTCCACGGAGGTCGCAGCAGTTATCGACGGGCAATTTCGCTTTAGAACATCGTGCTGTCACGAGACTCGATCTATTGATAAGTTTTTTCTGCACTTTACCATTATCTTATCCAACATATTGTTGGTGGTTAGCTGTTGGTCGTGACGGCGGATATGTTGTTGTTGGGGTTCAGTTTTCGTCCGTGTGTTTTGTGGCTTGTGTTGGTCTATCTGTGACCTGTGACCAAGCATTGGTGATAGCGGCGATAGTCTATGACCAAATGTTTGGTAATATCTGTGACCAATTACTCAACCGTGACCTAAAAATTTAATAATATGTGACTCAAAAATAATCTGTGACCAACTAATTTAAAAATATGTGACCTCAAAATAATCTATGACGTACAAATTGATTGATATGTGACCTCGAAATAATTTGTGATAAAAAAATTTGACGATATGTGACCAGTAAATAAATCTTTAACTTATTATTATGAATATGTGATCATTAATCACAAAATGTGATTTTATTATCTTTATTTAATAAATATTTTTAATTAATTAAATTGATGCCTGATTTTTGAATTTTCATACTATTTACCTTACTTTTGAATTGAGGTAAAGAATACACCTTAAATATGAACTTTTCCCGTCTAAAAAATTGAAACCCAATTTACAAGCCCCATAAAATTAAACCCAATTCCCACCCATTGACCTAAAAGGCAAAATACTCTCTGCTCTCTCTCACACCTTACGTCCCTACCCAGCTGCCCTTTACCGAAAACCAAAGAGAAACCATCTCCGGTAACTGTAAGTCTGTAACCGTCCGCCGAACATAGTCGAACGCCGTCTTCACTTCTTCTTCTTCAGACTTCACTCTTCAATTTCTGTAGAAAGAAGGTTAGTTCGTGTTTTAGTTTCATTGGCTGCTTTCTCTTGCCCGGTGCACTGTGATTGATATGTATTCTAGGTGTAACGTGTTAGCCAAAGCACAGGAAGTGTTCAATGAAATGCCTGAGAGAGATCTGGTTACTTGGAATAGTCTGATCTCAGGTTATAGCTCAAATGGGTATTTTGAAGAGGCATTGGAAACATATTATCAATTAAGAATGTCGGGTTTAGTGCCGGATTTGTTTACATTTTCTAGTGTTTTACAAGCATGTGGTGGATTAGGCGCGGTTGACGAGGGCAGGATAGTTCATGTGTTTGTGGAAAAAATTGGGATTAAGAAGGACGTGATTGTCTGCATTAGGTTGCTTTCAATGTATTTTAAAGTTGATAGGCTAACAGAGTGTTGGAGGGTTTTTATGAGATGGTTGTTAAAGACACTGTTACTTAGAATACCATGATTTGTGGGTATTCCGAGTCTGGTTTGTACAGAGAGTCTATCAGGTTGCTTTTGGAATTGGCGAGTCAATTTGAACCTGATATGTTGACAATAACATATGTTCTTCGCGCATGCTCTTACATTGGGGACCTAAAGTTGGGAAGATATGTCCATGTCTATATGGTTAAGAATGGATATGAATGTGATACTATGGCTAGTGATATTATCATTAACGTCTATGCCAAATGTGGTGATTTATTGGGTTCAAGGCGAGTTTTTGAGAGCATGAGAACTAAAGATTCGATATCATGGAACTCACTAATGAACGGTTATGTTGAGAATGAACTTTATGATGAAGCAATGGAGCTTTTTAGGAGGATGACGATGAATTTGAAACCTGATTCTGTCACTTTTGTGACACTTCTATTTAATTGCACACAATTGATAAACTTAGAATGGGCAAAGGAACTGCATTGTGATATAATAAAGAAAGGATATGATTTTGCTCAAGTTGCAGTAATGCTCTTGTTGATGTATATGCCAAATGTGGAGCAATGGAGGATTCACTAAAACATTTTAACAATTTATCTTGAAAATTTTTTGCAACAAGATATTTATTGTTTGAAAATTGAGTTGCAATATTATAAGAATGATGTGATTTTCGAACCTTAATTTCAAGTGCCTACACTTTCTGATTTATGTCGGGAATTGATTGCAAGTAGAAGGTCGGAGAGTTACGTCATTTTGACTAAATTAATTCATTTAGTACTGACACTACCGGTTTCAACAGCTACAGTAGAGCGAGCATTTTCAGCAATGAAACACGTGGAGCCGAAAATTCGCAACAGAATTGACTGATTGTTTAACACTAAACATTGAACGAGAATTTAGTATTAATTTAGATCTAGATTCTATTATAGATGAATTTTATGCTATAAAATATCGTCGGGTACAATTGTAATATGTAACATTATATTACAAATTTTCTAGCTATATATAAATTTTATTTGTACATTCAATTTTAAAAATTTTTGCCCCCTATACGACACATTCCTGGCTCCGCCGCTGTTTGTTACCCAACTCTATTGGCCATAAGGTTTCACATAAATAAAAACTCTTTTGGCAAATTAATCCTATAATCTCCAAAAACCTCTATCGATTGAAAAATTCGGCATATCTTCTATAAAAATAGTGTGCAATGAATTAAAAGAGACAAAACTATTTCAGCATATAAATATTCCCACAATAAAATCCTCAATTTTAATGCTCTATGATAATTTTCAGTGTCTGGAAATTAAATCAAACTACATTAGCTACACATGAATATGTTATATCAATTATCAAAAGTATAACCACTAAAGCACGATGTACCACATGCTGACTCCATACCCAAACTACTGCTCTAAGCCTCTACGAGATATTGTGTCCACCATTTTCATTTGCCAACAACAACAACATCAAAAATGAGGAAAGAAAAGAAAGTACCTGAGCAGCTGGAACTGGGATTTGTCTGCGTAATCCCCAAAACACCCTCAATAGCTTTCGCATCCCCAGTTTCCCCCTCTATTTCCACCTCAAAATCCACAGGCACCTCCGCCATTAAACTCGGTGCGGTGAATTCAAGAAAACCCAAATATAAGAAGGGAGAGTCAAATACGAATAAAGAGAGTAAGGGGCCAATTTTTCTTTACTTATTTTGTTGCTTTAAAAAAAGCAGTTTTGGAATATTTTATTCATGTGATACTTCATGCATACATGCAAGAAAGATATGAATGTGTATGGTCTGAAAGTAAAAGAGAAGTGGGGTGGAAAGGAACAGGAAAGGTGATATTCCCTTCTTTCAAGAACAAATTGCACAGGAAATGTGAATGTTGTTATGGAGAGAAGCTGATTCTCTATTCCTTTTTTTTTTTTTTTTTTTGACGAATGACGATTCTTGGAGAAAGTTTGAACGGAACATCCGAGAGACATGTTAGAGAGGAAATCCGGGTTGGTAGGCCACCTGCAATTACCAGCTTGGCTGCACGTGTACGCGTGCGGTCCTTCTTTAATTTCCATTTTGTAATTTTTCTCTCAGTTTTTCTCTTGCAAATTTGTCTCATTTTAATATCCAATATTATCGTAAATCGTAACCAACTCGACATTTTATGGAAAAATTATTGTATATTACTTATAAAAGATATTTTTTTCTGTTAAAAAATAGAGGTTAACGAGGGTAATATACTCGTAAAGTCCTTTGTACACGCTTCACAAATTGTACATGCAAAAAAAAGAGCATTGTTGTATCTTGTGGATGTGATATTTTATTACTGGTGAATATGAAATGGGTCTTGGCTGGTATGAGTGGATATTTGAATCGAAAAGGAATGAACATATAGCAAGTTTTGCAAGGACCAGGTAGTGAATATCAAAATCAATCGGATTCATTCATTTGAATAAGAATAATGCTATTTATCATTATGATAATTGAATATCGGTGATGTGACAGTTTGTGTGAAATAATTGGATTGAGTAGTTCGATTTTTTTGAGAGAGAAATGTGAAAAATAATTGGTTATCACATCATGATGTTTATTATCATGATAATAAATGATATTACTTTTTGAATAATCAAATTATAATACTAATGTTTGTAGCCATTCATGACCACACTGCACATTAAGAGTTGTCCGTCACGCACACTCTTTTTTGGGGATGTTGTACATGGAGCCACAATCTAAATTGGACGCTATCATGCTAAATATTGGATTCAATTTTGTGGCATACTTGCAATTTATTAAGAAAATGCTGAAATATATATTAGGTGTCATGATTATTTTCTTTTATTTTTGTTAGATAATGAGAATACAATTTGTATTGTCCGCTAAAGTTCAAAAAAAAAAAAAAAGCGATGGATAGACCCAAACTTGAATCGAAATTCATGATTTGATTCCAATAATTATGTGGATCCGAATGATCCCATTTGCAAAATACTCGAAGTGTAATGATTGATTCCGATTATAGAAATAACTACTAGACCAACCCACTCAGCATCGACATATTGGCTAGGGAAGATGAAATGTTTGTTTTTTCTAACCTTTTACAATTTTTTTAGTTTTATTATTTTATTGCTTTCTTTTGAATTTTTTTATTTATAGAGGGCACATATAAATGGTCAAATGGAGGGAATAACTAATTTCGCTACATAATTAAACGACTAGGGATGGGTTATGCTAAAAGAAATGGTGAAGGAAGATTTGTTATGTAATGTAAAGGTTATGGATGAAAAGTGCAAATTCCCAAAAGGGGAAAAAATGAAAGAAAGAAAAAATCACGGTATAACCCTTCCATTTTCTCGAACTTTATTAAGAGATTGTTTGACGAAACTTTTGATAAAATTTATGATTAAAGAGTTGTGTGTTCTATAAATATGTTATTGACTTTGACCTTAAACTTTTATCAATTTTTTAAGTTTTTCCAAACAAACTCTAAAGATGTACCGTAACGAGAATCAAAACTAAATTAACTAGGTTTTAAGTCTCGAAAGATATCTATAGCATTTAAAAGAAGTTGTCAACGATTTGTCGAATTACATTTAACATAGTTACGCGTTTGATGAAATAATTGATATTTCCCATAAACGGTGTCTTCCTCTTCCCAACTATCACCTTACGATCCATCTAATAGCATTCCAAGAACCCGTCAATACTGCTAGTTGGTCCTAGGCGGTCCAGTTCAGATCGTCCTTTTCATCTTGCTTTTTTGAGAATTTAATACAATTTAAATAGATAAAAAAAAAAAGTCGGGCAACGGATCAGAAAGAGACAATGAGTATGAGTGGCTCCTTTTTCTCAATTATAAAAGAGAACTAGTGTGGATCGTTATAATTTCTCTAATTTCACAATTGAACAATAGCAAAAAAAAAACACATTAAATTGTTTCAAGTAATGAATATTCATGCACCATTTAAATTACATCATTTAACCTTTTATTGACGAATTTCATCATTTCAGACGGAATAGAAACAAGAACAAGCCTCTGAACCTAACAAAGAATTTTACATTCAACTAAAGCTTATCATTAAAGTGTCATAAACAAATAAAAGATAAATTATAAAAATATGACTATAATAAAAAAACTGTTTCTATAATTTGTCCATATTAATTCGCCGAATACCTTGGTGCCAACCTGTTTCACCATAAGGAAATAAAAGTGGGTATTGAAGTGGGTCATAACATCCATAATAATATTGTATTATATTGTAATTTTCATCTTTTCTTTGAACTACAATATCACACATATGAACATAATCATAGTCATCATGATCAACCCAAATAGCAGCAACTTGTGAAACATTGGATGTATTAAATGTTCTTTGATCAATAATTGGATTACAACGGATTCGAATAGAATGATTTTCTAAATCAGAAATAGTTCCCAAGCTTCGAAAAAAACCGTGTAAGGATTATTCTCTAAAATTTTCATCAATTTAACAACAAGAGGTTCAACTAACCATTCACTAAAATTTAATCTATTTTGCACTTCATTATCGGTATCGAAAAAGTAAAGTTGAAAATGAGAAGGACAATCGTTTCTTGGAATAATTTCATTTATAAAATGGTATATCTGACCCTGAATTCTAAATGTATAAATACCATTATAGTTTGTGCTTAAAGTTTTTATCATATTTACACCAAATGATGTCATAGAGAAATTACAATTATAGCTTTGCACCATTTTTCGAAAGTTTAAAGATTCTTCAGAATTGGAAATAAACAACCTTTATAATTCTATATGCACATAATTTGTTTTTAAAAGAATTTGTCCATTAAAACAACAAAATCCCTTAGTTTCTAAAAAAAATCGTATCACCACAATGATCACACACAGTTGTTTCAGGTAGCACAAAAGGTTTTGAGGAAAGATTATTGATAAGTGTTGTTTTTACATTTATTCTAGGTCCTAAACGATAATATTTTACTGTTCTTTGGATAAAATACTATCTAATTTGTGTTAAAACTCAATGTTTGATGAAGAATTGGAGAAAAAAGTGCAAAGATAGCGGAAAAATGCTCCATTGTATCAAATACAAAGTTTGATAACTGAAATAAAAATATTCAAAAGTTACGTCGAACCTCGCGATGAAGATTTGAGAGTGTTGACATCAATTGGATGAGGAAAAAAGTCAAATGGATGAAATATAGTCCAAATATTATCACATATCAATTTCCGGCCGAAAAAGTTATGCTTCGAATTTTTAGGCTCACATTCAGACCCAATTTTGGCATAGATATCTTTCGAATTGGAAAATTAATACTTGTAGAAGAATTGTATCCCTTTGAGTCAGCTTTTCAATGCACTTTAAATCACCTCAATCGGATATCGGGAGAGAAAGTTATGATAAAAATATTGAAAACTGTTCAGCTGCCGAAATTTAGGCAAGGCGGGCGCGCCCCGCCGCACGAGAGGCGCGCGCCCCAAGCCCAAAATTCATCGATTGAGGCTTGTCAAAAGGCTAAGGCGTGCGCCTCAAGCCCGAACGAGAAAAAAAGAGTTTGTTTCCTTATCTTGTTTTGGAGAGTTTTGATTGGTATAAAATGTATTTTTCAATGTTTTGTGAAGGGGAGAGCTGTATTTTGAGAACGAAGAGAGAAAATTACATTGAGGAGGAGGAATTCACCATTTTGGATTCGATTTCGAAGGCTTGAAGAGTCAATTTCCAGATTTTCTTCAATTATATATGATTCGGGTGATGACTTCCTTTTATTTTATGTGTAATTTTCATATTAATATGTTGGGCTAAGTTTATTTGTATTGTATGAATGATGAACCTTATTGTTTGTTCATTTTAATTCAAGACAATTAATTTAGTATTTTTTTATGGTTTTGCATTCCCATTGAACTATTTGATTGCATGATCATCAATTAGATAGTAAGTTACCTTTTGTAGTATATGAATACTTTAAATAAGTTTAGAACGCGGCAAATCAACATATGGACAATAGGTATTATGAATAATATCTATGACATGTGCAATCATGTGTGATAAATCATGTGAATCAATGCATGTTTTTCATATGAATTCGGACTATGAATATGATCGGGTCGTGTTAAACATATGTTTAATATATTTTGGAAATGAATATTGAATAACAGTGGATTATCGATTGTCTTGAATGCATGAATGTATTAGATTAAGAATTAAGAATTGAATTAAATGGCAATAGGGGGATTCACGATTCTAATACAAATATTTACATATTAGATAAATACTTTACTTGTTATTTTTAGTTTAGGATTAGTATAAAATAATATACAAACCATCTCTTTTGATTTCAACACACTTCGAATTTAATAGTAGCTATTAAACTACAAATTAGACCTTATTCCTTGTGGGAACGATACTCTTAACTCACAAATCTTATTACTTGTACAACAATCCCGTACGCTTGCAGGTTTCACACGAACAAGTTTTTGGTGCCGTTGTCGGGGAATAAATGATTTAATTTTAGTTTAGAAGTTCATATTAAATTCGATTTTTGTTTTTTTTATTTTGTTTTATTATTGATTTTGGCTACCCACTCTAATCTCTCTTACTTGATATTCTATCCAGATGACGCTCAGTAATGCATCTAAGATTCTAACACGGCATGTTGAAAATATTTTTGAAATGAATAATCTTGAAATGGACGATGACGAGGAATAAGATATATATTGTGAATTATGCTATGGGTGCATTATACTGGCTACTGCGTGAATACATGCACTGAACTCTTTCAGCTCAAGCTCCTGTGGTTTAAACAATACTTAAGATGTCGAAGATTAGCAATTGACACATCTTTTGAAGCCTACATGCCTGTGGGAGAGTGCATCCCTTTCAACACGTTTGTGGAATTTGGTCTTTCCATGTTGAACGAGGAGGCAATTGCAAAATACTACACTGGTCTTGCCATGTTAGATGAAAAAAATTGTGTATTGGGAATGGTGTATTTTGGTATGAATTTAAAAGGTGGGGATACAATCCACTCGAAAAGTTTGAAATAAAAGAGTTTATATTGCCCGTGGATTTAAATTGTAAATCGGCCATTCAACCCGAGGAGATATAATTATGAAAGACGAGAACAAAGATGATAAAAAGTCAATTACAAAGGAACAAAACGAAGAAGAGGCAATTAATGAATAAGACGTTAACACACATTCTGTCGATTTCATTGATTGTCATATCATTGAATTTGTAATTAAGCCCGAAGAGAAGGAAAAAGTCTACGTAGTTGAATTCAAATCGGAGGAGAAAGGCATGTCATATCATATTGGAGAGGGCAGTGTTAAAATTTGTAGAAGCAATGAATAGTGGAGCAAAGTTGGAAGAGACAAACTGAGCAATGCATCGAAAGCCTTCTTCAAAATTCCATGATACCGAAACAACAAAGTCAAGCTAAGGACTTTAAACAAAGCGCTTATTGGTAGACAACCCAATTTTTCTTCAATTTTATTTATTATGCTTTCTTGAAATAGGATAATTTAGATTAATTTTTTTATTATTCAATTTTAGGGACTCCTCATCCATGCCATGTTTCCCCTTAGGTATTCGATATGTTAGTTGATTTATTAGATGTTAGAGTAAAGTAACACTTATTCCAGTTATTTAATCTTAATGCTTTATTTGACCGTATTGCGCATGAACATGATATCATGAAACATTTAAACCAACAAAGACTAAGGAGCTAATGTGAGTAATAAGAAGCTAGTTATTGGATTACAAGCCATATCAGGGAAGTCTTTTCTTCATTTTCTTCCCCACCCCTTTATATGCGGATTTAGAAATTAAGACATTAAGGACAATGTTTAATTTAAGTTTGGGGAGTGGAAAACATGAGTTTTTATTTTCATTTTTGTGTGTGTTTGTATCACTCTTGTGTTTATTTATTTTGTGTGTTTTTATTGCTTTGGATATATATAATTTTTTTTGAAAAAATCAAAACATTCAAATATGTTTTCTTTTGTGTGCTTGTGTGAGTTAGTTGACCTGACTGACAATAAAAAATATATTGAATCGTTAATTGATCTATGAATAGTGAATAAATTGCATGCTTGGATTAATTTTTATTTTTTATGTGAAATTTGATATATATTGAGCACAAGAATTAAGTTAAGCATTGTGGAAGAATGTGTTGATTTCATAATTGGATATGTTGGAATAAGGGACAATAGGTGCTAAATCCAAAACCACTAAATTTTACATCCTTATACCAAATTTATAATAGTTTGGGGGATTTCACTGTTGTAGGAAGATGTTGAGATAAATGGGGATTTCTTATGTGAAATTAAAATTTTTGTGTGGATTGTCTAAGGCCAATAGGATGCAATTAGGTAAAAATCTCAAGTTAGAGGTCGTTTTACTTGAATATGTGTTTAATGAGGGATATTGCACTAATCAATGTATAAAAAAACATATTTTATTTGAAAATTTCTCTTCGTAGCCTTTATGATTCAAGTTATTAAGCATGTTAGGGTGTTAAAACATGTTGCCCTAAGTCAACTGACTTGAGAGTTATCTGCCTAAAGCTTGTTACATGGGCCATTTAGAAAGTTCAATGGAGAGAATGCTGCAAATAAAAGAAAAAAAATGTTGAAAAAAAATTGAGAAAAAAATATAGAAAAAAGTAGGTGCGTGAAACAGAAGACGCATAAAATACCTTGGTTGTGTCTCAAACACTTGTTTAAGAAAATTTGATTTTTGATAAGAAATTATTAGCCTAATTAAGTCCTAGAGATTGAAGCAATCAAACTTAATGGAAAATTCTTATTTATTGACACATTGACTTGCAATTAGTGAAATTTACCTAAACTAGAGATGTGATAATAGTATAGAATTCAACCTTAGTTATCACACTTGAAAAGAGCGAAAAGAATAAGTTTGGGGTGTGTATGAATCTTACGAGCGATGAAAGAATACATTTGACCATTGATGGTCGGAAATTGAAACAACTCATGAATTCATAATGTTATACTTAATTCTTCACACACACATCGAATTTACATTGGAGAAGTAGATTTTAATTTATGTATTGTGATTTTGAAACTATGCATGGATCTGATATTATGATTTCAATCCTGAAAGAAAAGTTAAGTTAGCTAGCTAAATTTCTTGCTTTACTTGGTTGACTGACCGCCAATTAGGTAATTAATATTGTGTGTTTGTTAGGTTTTAGTTTTGTTTAAGGACAAACAAAGAATCAAGTTTGGGGGTACAAACAAAAAAACTCATCATAGTGCCGCATATTTGAATACGCTAATAAGGAAAAAAAGAATCTTGAATATTTAATATTCAAATATATATTAATATTACATTTTTTCAACTAATTTTACCATAACAAATATAACAAAACAAAGAGTAATAAAATGAAATATTATAGTACGATTCTTACCAGATTGTTTTCTAGTTTTTACTCATTTTTCTTTCTGTTGTTCATCACATGTATTCTCTCTTAAATTATTAATCGTTCGTGCTTGCTTACCACGAAATTCATTTACCACTGAACTCTCGAACCTTTACCTTTAAAAGAAGAACAACTATAAGAAATGAAGATAAAAACGTAAATCACAAGAATATAATTTATAATAGATACAACTCAACTTGTAACATAAAACTAAAAGAAAAAAAAATTACAGATGAATCAATAGAATCAATAAACTATAGATATAGATAATAACCAGCAGAAGTGGTTGGAATATAGGTAATCTCCTGGTTCAAGAAAAAGAACCTACTTCGACGAGATGATTAAACAGATTGCCCACAATTTTTCGAATGAATATTATATTCCATAGACTCCTTGCAACTACTTTATACAAAGAACATATTTAGCTCCTCAATAAACAATGTGTTTAAACGATGTTTTAGTGTGATAAAAGAAATTTTGGGATGAAATATGTAATCCTTTAACTTTTTTGTTCATGTTCAAATTTTGGAGGTCGAACTTCACGCCTCATTTTTGATTGAGAATTAAAACATTGCAATGAACAAACTCAATTTTTGTCAATTTTAATAAGATCTTATCTAAGCAAAATGCAAGGCTAACAATGCCTTCACAGAGATTCACAATAATTGAAAATAATAATTTTAAACATCAATCTTTAAAAGATATAATGACTTTCAATAGATATGATATACCTTATCCACATTTGGTAGATATTTAAAGGATTTTATAAACAATTTTACCCATTCCCTACAAGTAAACATGAAATAGCATTTACACACCACTTCTTTCCAACTCATACTTGGTATAGAAATTATCCAGAAAATCAAATTTCTATGTTACAAGTGATTCAATGTGCTCTGTCGGAGATAACAATAAAATCATCGCTTTTCCAAGTGATATTTTGCTTCAAAACAGAGAGTTTAAGAAAATAAGGTAAGAAAAAAAAATATCTCAAAAAATTAAATTGAAGGTGAAATTTTAATATGTCAAATCTTCAAATATCAAGAACCCTACTATTATTTACGATTTCAATTCCCTGTAAAAATGGGAACGGGAAACCAATGTTTAAAACTTGGTAAAAATGGAAAATATATAGCATTGCAACACCTTCTTTTGATGCAAACAGATTCCATGATTTTAGTTTATATCCAGTAGCTAGTTTATACATAGAAAAAGCAGCAGACATATTTCACTTCAGTTAGAAGATCAACACATCCATAAAGTATGAAAGAGAAATGATGTAATGCAAGTAAAACTTTAATATTGAAGCACATAAAGGGTGTTTTGTTGTTGATTTCTTGTAAAACAATTAGAAATAACTTAATATAAGGTGGTGTAAAATAATAAAATTATTCAGAATGTGATTATACCTTTGAAAAGCTTTGCAATGCAAAGTAAACTTGTAGCCAAATGAAGAAAACAGTCAGCAGAATGAAATGTTCTAAAATCCAGAAATTAAGAAATTCATCAACGACGATGAGAAAATCAACGAAGTAGGATTGGATATTAAGATCGCGGACTAAACTTCCAATAAATGTAACTATAATAAGTTGGTAATAATTGAAGTGATGAAGAACACTTAGTTATTGGATATTGGCCCAGAATGATGAACAACCTCGGGGTCGTCACTTTTTTATTTTTCCCTTAGAGTCACTTTATTATTTATACGGATTTATAAACATATTGAAATCTCAACATATTTTCACATACTATTAATAAATCATTATTTTCCCCTTTTTGCTTTTCTCTCCTTTGTTTATCAATGATTCATTAGACAACTTCTCTTAAAAGCTCACCAACCAAAATGGCTCAATTCCGGATATATTGGGCAAGCTACAAAAACTTTATTTCTTGTACTCTCTTTGAACTTTATGTCATATAATATTATTTATTTTTGAATTTTTTTCTTGAGGTTTCATTCCTGCTTGTTGGATTGAAACCTTGCCCTTAAAAAGTGGAAATTACACAAATCTCTACTTTTCAATATCTATATTCTAAAATCAGATATGAAGTTTTAATTTTCAAAAATCAAATAGTTTTTAATTAGACACATTTCCACATGAGAAAGTGAACAAATATAAAAAAATCTCATAAGGTAAAAATAAGATGTTAGGCACGCACCTGTCATCAAAACAAGTAAAGTGAGTTGGACGTTTCCGTTCAAATAAAATAAGACCAAAGTACATTCAAGTAAATCTTTCATTATCAAATACTTATTACAAACCAAGGGATACAAGATACAAATGGTATATAAGCCACAATGGGAAGCAAGCTATCACTGTTCTTCTATCAACTACTACAGGAAAAGGGTAAATTGGCCTTCATCGCCTTCCTAAATGTATCGCTGGAATGATAGGCAAATGGACAAAGAAGCACTCTCAACAAGTAGTTGTTTCACATTAAGAACTTTCTCTGGAGATCATGAATGGAGAGGGTGCTGAGAAGACATTCACCAAATAAATATTTCACATACCTCCCATACCGAAGAAAATATCAAGACAGATAGCGAAGTTGGGAAAAGAAAGATTCACTTCGGCTGAAAGAGAAATAATTGATCTTTTGGATATGGAAGATCGATCATTTAAATGCCAAGTGATGGCGATAGATGGGTTCTGGGGGAAAATGAGGATGGATATGACAAATATGTAACAAACATGCAGGTTTATAGAGGTTTGAAGGCGAAGGGATGGAATATAAATGGCAAGATACATGCGTAGTAACCAAAATTAAGGGTCCAAATCTTGAAGAGAAGACACAATATCAAAAGTTTCATTCCATATAAAGATTCCACAAGGGGAAATGTACATGAATATGGCACATGGTTAGTAATTAAATTTTTGGGGAGTAAACGTCAATTATGCTATTTCGGAATCCATGCAAAAGACACCCCACAAATGAATAAAATGACTATTTTGTTGATAAAGGATTGACCGTCAGTACATTTTTCGCCAACGATGGCTGCCATTATAAAATTACAAGAAACAAAGTATAAGACGAAATCGTCCTACAAGAGAAGTCAAAATATCAATGTCTTAATTACAGTTGGCCACAAAGAGAGTGCATCTGTTCTCTAAGTTTTCCCCATTCATCGCTTTGTTCGAGAGAGGCAGTGGATAGCTCGTTCATAAATTCCTTGTCAACTTCCAGTTTGGTGTAATGCTCAACCAAAGATTTGTTTAGCTCAACTTCTTGGGAAACATTACGCTTCTTGGCGGCTAACCTAGCCTTGCAGTCGTCCATCATTGCTTGAAGTTCCTTCATCTCTGAAGCCAGTTTTATCATCAAAGAGTCTTCAACCACAACCTCATAGGAGATTTCGTTTAAATTGATCTTGACCTTCTCAATCTCTTGAAATAAAGACTCATTTTCATTTACAACACAAATGTACTTAGTCTTCTTGGACTTTAACTCAACATTTCTAGCCAGCAAAGAACTGATCTCTGAATGGATAATCTTCAACGTCATCTTAAAATCAGACGAAATTTTGAGCGAATGAAGCTAATGTGCTTGAGCCATTTTTACACTTAAATGCTCAAACTTATCATTTGGCTAGAAGCACTGGCCTTGTTGATATCCATATTCATGAAAGAAACATATTCAAGCACTGATTGCTTGAGAACGTTCACGTTTTCTTCCGAGAATGCAGCAAATGAAGCAGAAGGACGAGAAGTAGCGCTTGTCTTTACTTGTTTCCAAGAAGTAAACAAATCCTGAATGGAGAGTAAAATGACGTTAGTGTCCTACAAAGAAAATGCAAATAGTTAGCATTTTCGTTACAGTAAATGAAGCAAAGATGAAAGATGAAACAGAGGTTACCTCCTCAAGAGCTTTGGAAATTTGGAGCACGTCACTGGTTGATCCGACCACCCATGGGGACTTCTCTTTATCTGAACTAGCAGACTTTTCCACAATGGACAATTTACGGGAATCTCTACAAGAAGCAAGTAATAATGAGTTAGAAGTCGACAATGCAAACCAGGGAAAAACCATAAAATCTATATTACCATCCGATTCAACGCATGGGGGGTCAGCGCTCTGGGAAGGTGGAAGTTCTCTAATCGGCTGTATGATCGAAGACTCTTGGCCTGTAGGTGAAGTCCCTTCCCTAGATGACTTGGATGCAAAAGTTTTAGTGGAAGGTGGTGGAACAAGAACCGGTGAAGGCAGAGCCTTCAAAGGAGGAGTTGAGCTTTTCTGGAAAATCCAGGTAAAATATTAACATATAAAGGTTTTTTAATGAACAAACAAAGTAAACAAACTTAAGTAATTAGTTGAGAATAAAAAGGGGATAAAAGTTACGGACATTTTAAAAGGTAATTAGTTGTAAAACAATATATTAACAACAAAAAGGGTAAAAGGCGACACGTCATATGTCAAAATTTATTAATGAGAATGTGCCAATCACTATCGAAGTGTTCATTGGCCTAAAACATGTTTGACAAGTAAAGTTGTCTATCACTTGTAAGTTATGACATGAAACATGGACCATTAAGCACAAAAAGTTTGCTTCCAAGTATAGAAGTAAACATTATGAGCATGTTGCTTGAGGGTAGCCATGTAACATTCATGTCTATTTGGTATGGTGCGTTGTCCGCTTTTAGCTCCCGTTTGACATATTTTTTTTCTTGAAAGTAATGAGTTTTTTAATAGTAGATTTTTGGAGAATATGCGGTTAAAAAGGTAGAAAGAAGTTTTGAATTTACCTGAAGAATATTTTAATGGTTGGATATGTAGTTGAAAATGAGTATGTGAAAAAAAGAATTTGAAAAGAATGGTTGTCAAATATGAGCTTTGTTCGCACGTTTTTTTTTTTTTTTTTCGGGACTTTCACTCGAAAGGTTTCGTATCAATTTGAAATATTTTATCACTTATAAATAAATCTCATTTTTTCTTTTTGTCATATTCCAAGCCATACATGTTTAGTCAATTCAATTTCAAGAATTAAAGATTTATGAAAACAATCCACTCAGTACCCATAGCTAAAAACCAAAAGATATTGAGGGCTTCTAACACGGGATTCTATAAGCCTTTCTATCAATTAACATATATTCAGTAAGGTACACACAATACTAAACAGTATTATAGAACGAGAACGAGTTAGAACTCTATTTATTTTAGCGTTGAGCGTTGACAATAACTGTATATAAAACAAAGCTCCGTAATTACATATAAAACTTTGTAATAAATATAAATACAATTTTTTTCTTCTCCTTATATTTTTCCAAAAAAAAAAAAATCAAAATAAAAATAAAACAACAAACTTTATTCCAAATTTATAACATGAATTATAATCAAATTGGGTGCATTATTTTACCCAATTATTGAAGATATGACATAAATAATGGTACAACAAATTCAATGGTTGGTGAATAGTAGACAGTGGACAGGTAGATTTCACTGGAGGTCCCCAAACGTACAGACTTATTTAATATTGATCACTCAACTTATATTTTTATTTCAATTTAGATACTTTAGCAATAACCTCTTTAAAAACGACAGGAGTCGTGAACTGGCCATTAGGCCCTGTTTGACAATCATTCTCATCTTCATTTTATTTCTCTTTATTCATTTCAATAACACGTTCTTCAAATAAATTAATATTATACACAAATTTAAAATTTGTAACCTGAAACATGAAATTTATCATATTTCCCACACAAAATAAAATAAAATTGCTTGGTAATATGTAGGTCAGAAATTCTATCTTTTTAATAACAGCAAAAACGTCGATTAAAAAGTGAGGTGATCAAACTAAAATAAACTCGTAAGTTGGGTGACCGACAATGAAATTCTCCCACAACCCAACCACCCCACCCCACGACAAAACTACACAGAAAGAAATGGAAAGAAAAACATAAAAAACCTCCATTTCTTTCGGCCAAATTTCTCTGTCCGAAATTTCGTAAGAATTCAAGATTTTTTGGTAATTACTTCATACAACAATGGACGGTCAGATCGACGATGAATTATTCCGCACAAATTCTCACCGTAGCCGCAATTTTCACTCTTACTCTGATAAGTTTACTGTCAATTCCGATGATGACGGCGACGAAGATGAAGTTAGAAACAATACTAACACCACGAGATTCAGTCTTGATGAAGCCTCGTCAAATCACCAAAAAACTCCTAAAGTTTTCGACCGGTTTTACAACTCATCCTCATCTGAGGATGAGGATGATGGCGTCAGCGGATCGTCGCAGAATGATTCTGTTCAGAGACGGCTGGATTACATGATCCAATTTCTTGATAGGAAGCTTTCTTCTTCGTCATCACCGGATACTAGTAAGAACCAGCCGTTGCCGGAGTTTATTGGGACCGGTGGGGGGAGTGGAGTGTTTAAGCCGCCGTTGAGGGCCCCTGTGCACCCGGGCCGGCCGCCAAGTCTGGAGATAAGGCCACACCCGTCGAGAGAAACCCAAGTGGGGTGTTTTTTGAGGAACATTGTATGTGTAAATGATGACAGTGGACCGCAGTTATGGGCTGGTTCGGAGTGTGGAATCCGGGTTTGGGATTTGAAGAATGAGATATATGGTTGTGGGGCGGAGGAAGGAGAGGAGGAGGGGACGGTGAGGTATTGGGTGTCTGTACAGTGCCCAGCCACGATGTGTGTGGTTGGGGATGCTGGGAATAGAGTTGTGTGGAGTGGGCATAAAGATGGGAGGATTAGGTGTTGGAAGATGATGGATTTTAATGGAAATGGGAATGATACTGGTAATAGAAGTGGGTTCAAAGAGGCACTTTCATGGCAGGCGCATCGTGGGCAGGTTCTCTCCATGACCATGACGTCTTATGGTATCTCACTATCTTGGATTTTCTAGTAATTTTTTGTATCTCATCCATTTTGATTACACCAACGGTAAAGGACGACTTGAGTGCATTCAATTACTGAATCCTGACTCTGATTTAGTTTAGGGCAAAAGGTGACTGATGATAGCTTCTTCAATTTTTTGGATATTTTTTGTAGTGAAACATATTCTCAAAAGTTTTTTGGGCTGACGGTATTATTGTCGGGGTAAGTGACCATAGAGATCAAAGGAAAGAACCCTTCGATAGTTCCACAGACAAGAGAACTCTCTCTGCTAAATTAGGGCTAAGACATGAAACATTAACTCGCTACAGCTAGCTTACTTTGACATATGAAGAGCCTAGTATTTTAGGAAACCATACCAACAAAATATGAAACACGTTATCCTGTAGCCTGCACCACATTCTCTATGTTTGTTTTGCTATTGCTAACTGAGTTAACATGTGATTTTGCCAAACAGCATCTATATTTGAATTGTTCATCTTTATCTCAGTACAGGAATTGTCAGTTTGAATCTTAGATATCACACATAGGTCTTCACATGCTCAGTGGAAATAGTTAATTCCCAATTTTCCAATTTAATGGTTTGAACATGTAAACCTCGAAGTGTTTCTCACCACAACTTGTAAAGAAATCACATCATGAAGTTAGCATCAGAAATAAAAGAATAAACACGTCCACATTCTGACTTGTGCAAAAAATTTTAATATCTTCCTGTATTTCCTCCACCAAGCATCTTATACGTCCAATAAAACTATAACTTATATATTAGCAGTGTCCAAACTGGTTCCATATATTTGAAGATCACAAGATGCAAGAGAAAAGTAGTGAAATTCTATTATGACCGTTTGCGTCTATCAAAAACATGTGTAGCACAGTTAAAGATTTCAACAAAAACAAGGCATTAATTCACTAGGAAAGGGTTAATCAGCTATTCTTTATGCATTGGAATATAACCTAGTGGATGTTGCACTCAGAATGCAAATGTTTTACACAACAACAACAAAGGTACCAAACTGGCACAAAACTCAATTACAGGTTTGCACATATGTATTGTTATCTGACAGTACCTAATAAAGAGAATGGTAGCTAAATTCTTATGTAATCGTAACAATTCATTTATCCCGCTTGGTTTCACCAAGATTATCAAATGTTAAGCATAGCATTTGTTAAACAAAAAAGTTGTTATGATCATTGTCAAAAAAGAAGCATGCATAGGTTCTTTTTTAGTTTGTTGGTTATTAGGTTCTTTTTCTTTTCTGGATTATCTTTACTATGAGGTCTGGTAATTGAATGCATTATGCATGCCAATGAGTAGCAAAGGAATGTCAGCAGAACATTGATCTCAACGTTTAGTATGAGAATTGAGTGTGTCAGACTTTGATTTAAGTCAATTAGGAAAATCTGGGATTTAACCAAAGGTTCTTTAATGGGAAGACTAAGATTCTGTCTTTGGATCCTTGAGCATAAGTAAGAGTCATGACTCTGTTATCAGCGTAATTGATGAAAATGTTTTATTAGAAAGGCTCGAAAATGCTTTGATAGTGTATTTGGGTTGTGCCCCCTTTTTTGGTGCCTTCATAAATTTCATTTGTATAAACCTTGACGGGTTGCTCAATTGGTTAGACCTTGAGTTTGCTTCCCATTGGTCACCAGTTCGAGTCCCCTTAGAGCTACTGAGGTGAGTATCCGGCCATAAACCTCAGGGTCCCATGGAATTAGTCGAGGTGCGCACAAGTTGGCCCGGACATCCACGGTTATAAAAAAAAAAAAACTTCATTTGTATAAGAGTAAAATATAGCTGTTCAAGAATGGATAACTCTATTACCGTGCATCAATGCACATGATGTTCTTTTATTGCCCACATTCTCAACCATTTGGTGCTCTTCAGCTTTGCCTGGGAGTTTCAACAACTTTTTCTTGGAATTCTATTCTTCCCGTCAATTCTATAATGATTGCTTGGGCGTCTTTTTCCTTTTTTCTTGCAATTCTTGTGGTATTGAAATCTCAATAAACAATGCCAAATTTTACATTGTATTAGCTAATATTAGACATTTTGATCTTTTTCTCTAAATTTTTTCTTTGATCTAGGGGACTTATGGTCGGGATCTGAGGGTGGTGCAATTAAGATCTGGCCTTGGGAAGCTATTGAAAAATCCCTCTCCCTAACAATTGGAGAAAGGCATATGGCTGCTTTACTAGTAGAGAGGTCATATATTGATCTGAGGAGCCAAGCTGCACTAAATGGTGTTGGTTCCTGTAATAACATGTTCACTTCGGATGTCAAGTTTATGATATCGGATTATTGTAGAGCAAAGGTCTGGAGTGCTGGCTATATGTCATTTGCAATGTGGTAAGCTTGAATCGAGTTGTTCTGTGTCCAGATGGGATCTAATATTTACATCTGTGCTATTCTATTAATTCTCGACAGTGCAACCTTAATCAGAAACTTGAGTTTACCGAAGTTTGAGAATGCAATCAATTCATTTGTACATCGTTAATAGCTTGTGCAGAAATAAGAGTGTTTCTTCAAATACCAAATGCTATGCTCACACAAGACATATTTGCATTCACTCATACTCAAGTCTTCTTGGACATACCAAGCGGTGTAAATCATTAAGCTTGGTGTTTACACAGCATCATTCACCAAAATAATATGGCTTTAGGAAGTATGATTTATAAGGATAGTCTTCCAAGGTGCACTACTCTTTGGTTGTGTATGACAGTTCCATTTTGCATCTTAAGAGTCTTACTTTCACGTTACTTAACACACTCTGCTTAACAACAATTTCTTGGTATATGTGAAGCTTATATATTATAAGAATGTAAAAATAAAATTAATGGGCTATCAGAAGGAATCAGGACCATTACATGATAAGATTCTTACTCGTCTTCTGTTAGTTTCTAGATTGTTTGTTGTTGGACTGTCTTTCTAGTCCTTCAATTATTTTTACCAGCTTGAATTATCTCGATGTTCTTTTTCACAGGGATGCTCGAACAAGGGAATTACTGAAACTGTTCAACATAGATGGTCAGATTGAAAACATGTCATCAATGCAAGATTCTCTAATGGAGGAAGAAGTGAGAATGAAGTTTGTATCTGGTTTGAAGGAGAAGCCACAAAACTCGTTCAATTTCTTTCAGCGTTCCCGTAATGCCATATTAGGAGCAGCAGATGCTGTTCGTCGAGTTGCAGCAAAAGGAGCTTTTGGAGATGATAATCGACGAACTGAAGCATTGGTCACTACAATTGATGGAATGGTTTGGACTGGATTCTCAAATGGATTACTTGTGCAGTGGGATGGAAATGGCAATCGCTTGCAAGAATTCCAGTATCTTCCTTTTGCTGTTCAGTGCCTTTGCACATTTGGGTCACGAATATGGGTAGGTTATGTAAGTGGGCACGTGCAGGTGTTGGATCTAACTGGCAATTTACTTGGAGGTTGGGTGGCTCATGGTAGTACGTTGATAGATTTAGCTGTTGGAGCTGGTTATGTTTTCACCTTGGCTAATCATGGTGGTATACGTGGATGGAGCATTACTTCTCCTGGACCACTTGATAATATACTGCGTTCAGAGTTGGCTGGGAAGGAGTTTTTGTATACTAGGCTGGAGAATTTGAAAATATTGGCTGGAACATGGAACGTTGGACAAGGAAGAGCATCTCCTGATTCCCTTATATCATGGCTATGTTCTGCAGCTGCAGACATTGATATCGTCGTTGTCGGGTTGCAGGAAGTAGAAATGGGTGCTGGTTTTCTAGCAGTGTCTGCTGCTAAAGAAACTGTAAAATACCTCTTTTCTTTCAATATTTTATTTTTTATTTTTCTGTTTTTGTGGTAAATATTCATGTTTTCACCAGGTCAAGGAGACATTAATAAATGATTTTTGGCATGCTATTGGTACAGAAACTTTTTTAAGTATAATATATGTTCTGCATGCAAACTTTTGAATAGTAAAAGAACTATTTCTGTGTGCAAGTGACTGCTGTTGATTTCGGTACCAGTAGATGTGCATATTTGTGCATCCCAGATAATTATTGTGATGCATATGCATCAAATGGGGGTTGTCTTCAACTCTATCACATGTTATGCTTATTTTGAGACAGAAACTTTAAACATAATTGCATTGGATATTTGTTATACTTGGAATGATTACTTTCCCTTGCCAGTTTGTTAGTTAATTCTTTGAAACCGTTAATTGCTGAAGATAATAAATGCGTGTGTGTGTTCTTTGATTCTGTCTTTTGTCTTTTCTAATTTGGGATGATTGAGTTGAACGTTGCCATAGTAATATAAAAATGCATTAAATGCAGATGGGTCTTGAGGGTAGTGCTGCAGGGCAGTGGTGGATAGACATGATAGGGAAAACCTTGGATGAAGGGGCTACTTTTTCACGCGTTGGCTCCAGACAGTTGGCAGGCTTGCTTATCGCTGTGTGGTTAGTATTGCATTGCACATGGAATATAGTGTTCGATCCTATAATTTAGAAGTTGAACATAAATGGGATGTGTTTTTGAACTTCTAGTCTTAATAAATCATGCTGCACCTGCAATTTAAATAAGTTTTCTTGCTTTTGATTGCCTTGATAAAGGTTTCCCTTCTCAAGTTTGTTTTGGAAAGTGCAATTTGGGATTACAAACCCATGTTCTTTTGTTTCTCAGTGTTTTACTTTTCCCTTCATTTTGAGAAATATTGTTGATTACTTCATTTAAACCTTTCTGCTTGTTTTGAGGGCTGCATAAATGATAGCGATTCTATTTTGATGGAATGTATATGGGCATGCTATACCGACTTCAGTTTACCCTTCTTGTTATGATTGGTCCACTTCCTTTTCTGTAACACATAAGTGCTTTTTCATTAGTAACAAGTAATAGTGTGATAGAAATAAGTGGTGGATAAGTAGGTAGTAGTTGTGGGTCGGTTAAAATCAAAGTTTGACTTTGACCTTTAAATTATAAGGAGATTATAATGAAAGGCAAACAAGCACTAAGTACTGTGGAAAACTAAACCCTCCATAAAGCAAGTCTTGTCAAAAAGTATATCACATGCATGTACCTTCTGTCATTGGCTCTTAATAGGACTTCTCATGATGTATAGTTTCAATCTCTAATAAACAAATATTATCTTTTAGGGTTAGAGTCAATATTCGAGGCCATGTTGGAGATATTGATGTTGCAGCAGTTCCTTGTGGTCTGGGGCGTGCTATCGGTAATAAGGTATTATTTTGTTTGTCCACTCTAATAGATGATCGTGAATCAACTTTAAAAACTTAAGTATAAATTGGATTTTTTTTTTTTTTTTTGTAGGCTTAAGTTGACAAGTAACAAATTAAAACCTAATTCATCAACTATATATCATTTTATGATATTGCAACATTTTTAGTATGAATTAGCAACTATTGATGTCATATAATGTTATTGACAATTTTTTATGGAAATTGACTACCTTTATAGCTGTAAAATATAATCCCCTCTAGAATTCCCACCAGTTTAAGTACCTTTATATTCAAGTATAATAGGATCTTTTCTTTATTATTGTTATAGATACTATAGATATGTAAATCCGCTTCATCATCTACTTTTGCAGTATCATTTGCGACTCTTTGTGATACACTTCACCTTAGTCTAATTTTTGGGGTTGGTCCTTCATATTGGAGGTGCAAAAGTGCACACAATTATCTGCTGTAGAACCGCATAGGTTTTTCATTGAATAGGTCCATGCATAGTATGCTTTTTGTTTGTACAACACATTTTTCCTGTCTATATTGTTAATTTGGCTAAGTTCCTCTGAGCAGGGAGCGGTCGGTTTGAGAATGAGAGTGTATGATCGGGTAATGTGCTTTGTGAACTGTCACTTTGCTGCACACTTAGAGGCTGTTAGCCGCCGAAATGCTGATTTTGATCACGTATATCAAACAATGGTCTTTAGTCGACCGTCTAACCTTTTTAATGCTGCTGCTGGTATGGTGCGATACCTATTGTTATGTTGCTTGCTTGCCTGCTCAATGTATTTATTACCGCTTGTTTATAGTTCGTGCTTGCCCTTGGTCCTTTCTGTTGCAGCTGGCGTACCATCTGCGATTCATATGCTACGCAGTACAAATGTACGTATATACTTTAATTGGTACTATTACTATCTAGTCTCTAGGTTTCATCGTAGCAGCTTCCATTGTTTACTCCATAACAATGTGTCTTTGATAAAATTTCACGTAATAGACTAATATTATTAATACTGATGTCTGTACAGGCTATGGCTATTAATCCCTTCGATGGGATACCAGAGCTTTCTGAGGCGGACATGGTTGTATTCCTGGGAGACTTTAACTATCGGCTCGACAGTATATCTTATGATGAAGCAAGGGATTTTGTTTCTCAAAGATGCTTTGACTGGCTTAGAGAGAAAGATCAGTTACGAGCAGAAATGAAAGCTGGAAATGTCTTCCAAGGGATGCGGGAAGCTATTATCAGATTTCCTCCAACATACAAATTTGAAAGACACCAAGCTGGTTTAGCAGGTATGTTGGCCAAAATTTAGCAGTTAAATGAGATTTTGTGTGTAGGTGTTTGGATTTATCTTCTTGGATGACAATTAATTGCATAGCAATTAGTAGAAATCCTTGTTAATTGACAGAACATAATTAGGATAATTTTTTTTTCTTGTATTTTATTTTGAGATCTAATCTGTGTATGATTGTTTTAAGGGTATGATTCTGGTGAAAAGAAGCGAATTCCTGCCTGGTGTGACAGAATTTTGTATCGTGATAGCCGTTCAGCTTCAGTATCTACATGCAGCTTGGACTGTCCTGTAGTATCTTCAATTTTGCAGTAAGTTTGTCTTAGAAGGGTTGTTCTTTCACATGCAAACGAATGCATTGAGAATATATGCCACGTGATTAGCTAGTGGAGTCGTCACTCTCATTGACAATTTTCTTTAAGCAATACTAACTGATACCTAATATGATTGTAAAGAACAAAGCTTGTTCCACATATCAATATAATATATCTGGTGCACAACAGTACATAATTTCATTAAGAAATTTACAGTACTGATTATTTGACAGGAACTACATACGGTGTTTATGCATGAATTATGGGCTTATTTTAGCATATGTAGCTACATGTAAATTTGATATGGCCATATGATATTATACCTCATTTTGTTCAAGCTTGTTTATTTATTTAGTTATTTATTTTAAATTTGTTTGAAGCTTACTTTTAGTTTGGAAGACTATTTAAAAATTACAAGAACAAGGTTTATGGAAGATAAAATTGAATTTCCGTAATTCTGAGTGAGGACGGAAAACCAACATGATAGACGGTCTTTATTTTATATTGTAAGGGAGAGTAACATATTAGAAAGTGAAACACAACGGCTTTTTATTTGAGTGTGAATGACAAGAAGATTGCCTCCATAGACTGGTATTGACCAAGGTTAAAAAAGCGAAACTAAGTACTGATGCAGTTTTATGAGACGAGGCGTAAGCCTCGAGGTGGATTGAGGCTTAAACCTTACAAAAAACAAAAAATCTAAATAAAAGAATTATAAAATAATACAAAAAAATTAAAGTTGGAGCATATAATAAATAAGATATATAACCATTAGCATATTGAGATATAGTCCACCTAAAGAAAGAAGATGTTTAGCAAAAAAAAAAAGCATTACAGAACTTAGAAATCACTCCATTTGCAATGGAAAAAAAATAAGCAGTCGAAACTAAAAAAAAAGAAGCCTAATAGTCTGCACTATTATCAGATTTAGAGGCATAAGCTTCATATTTTTAGCCTAAAAAATACCGCCTCGAGGCATACTACATGCGCCTCACGGTGAGGCAGGCTTCACTACCGCCTTTTTAAACCACGGTATTGACCTTATCAATATCTCAAATCAATGTTTGGTACCTAAATGGGCACTAAAATTCTGAACTTCATAATAAATGTGCTCTAATTGGTGGTTAGTTACTCCATAATCATTGACATCTTTTTGACAGGTATGAAGCTTGCATGGATGTGACAGATAGCGACCACAAGCCTGTCCGTTGCATTTTCAATGTGGAGGTTGCCCGAGTCGATGAGTCAGTGAGAAGACAAGAGTTTGGTGAAATCATTAGATCAAACAAGAAAATCAAGCATCTGCTCGAAGAATTATCTGAAGTTCCAGAATCAATTGTTAGCACTAACAATATAATCCTACAGAATCAGGATACATCTGTATTGCGCATCTCAAATAAATCTGGGAAAGACGTAGCTATGTTTGAAATAATTTGTGAAGGTCAGTCCACCATCAATGAGGATGGACAAGCATTTGATCATCGTACAAGAGGTTCTTTTGGCTTCCCCAGGTGGCTTCAGGTAATTTCTTGATTGCACTTTTGAAATTGAAGTTCCTATTAGTAATCCGATAATAAAGAATGTATGACTAAACCTGGATCGAAAGAAAACCTACAAGGTTTGGGTTCAGCATGGTCCACATGGCACAAGGAATGTACAATGTGTATTGCAGATTCAGACGCCTTCTGTTAAAAATTATGTCCTGTCTATGCTCATTTGATATAGGGTAAGTATTGAAATTAAAATACAAGAGGTTAAAAGGCAGTTACAAACAGTAAATGCGAATTTGTATCTTTACTTTGTTTTGTTTTTATGTGCTTTCATTCACAACAATAGCCATTATTAGCTCTGTCAAATTTGCTACAACTTAGTTGTTGTGGACCCCGTGTTAGTCTCAGGGCCTATTTACTCACGTTACATGTTGAATCATCTCATCTAAAAGTTTAAACTGTTTGGGAGAGGACACATTTAGCCCCCATTTGGTACCCATTATTTGATGTTATAATTTTTGGAATGGTGTTTGTTTGTAGAATGCGTAATTGAAAAAGAAAGAAAAGTTTTTGATTTATGTGTAATATTATATTATTAGGGAATATGTTGTTAAAAAAAAAAGAGAGAAAAATGTATTATAAATTTAATGGGGGTCAAATGGGGGCTTATATGTATGAATTTAGAGTGTGTTTGGGAAGTCTTTATAAACGGTTTAAATTATAAATAGATAGAAACGAGTGTTGAATAAGTGAGTTTACTTGGGGTCTCTCGAAATGTGAAAATAAAAAGTGTTTTGAGTGTCTATAAACCGTTTATAAATATAAGCCAAACATAGGCTTTCAAGATTTTGTTAGGCTGATTATACAGTGTACTTATAACTTTTTGTTGATCAGTTGTAGAAATAATGATTCAATAAGCTTCAGCTTTGGATAACAAGAATCCCATAGAAACTTACTAAATGTTTCTTGGTTTTAAATCTGAACAGGTCAATCCGGCAACAGGAATAATCAAACCGGGTCATATTTCTGAGATTTCAGTCTACTATGAGGAATACCAAACGCTGGAGGAATTTGTGGATGGTGTTCCACAAAACAGTTGGTGCGAAGATGCCAGGGACAAGGAAGTCATTTTGGTGGTTAAAATACATGGAAACTTCTCAACAGAGACGATAGATCACCGTGTTCGTGTGCGCTTCAGCATTTCTGGCAAGCTCATGCCTAAGGATACTAAATCCAACAGCTTCAATCGCTACCAAGCAAATGTCCTTCACCGGTCTGATATTCAAAGGATCAGCAGTTCCTGTGATGTAGTTGATCAGTTAAGACATTTACATACCCCTTGAAGCAGGATGATCAGCCCCAGAATTCCTATTTTGACCATTACATTGGTATATGACGCTCCTCATTATGATTATCTTGATATATCTACGTACTTGTGGAATGTGGATATAGTTGCATGCTTTTCTCCGGAGATTTTGACTTCTTTTATGTACTTTCGTCAAATTCTTTGAACACGTTCATTATGAGTCATTCTTATTTTTAAGTTTTATTTTCTTCTGAAATTGTGTATAGAACAGTCGAGGAAGTGTGATGATGAGGGAAGAGAAGTGTTTTAGTTTTCTCCTATCCTTCAAGTTTGATTTTTATGATTTCTAGCCCATTGAGTATAAACTAGCAAGTGTAAAATTCTTTCGTTTCAGTTGCATGCCCTTTTTATGAGTCTTGTATTGGTGGATAATATCACTTTTAGGGTTTAGTATAGTGTTAAAGTCAACCAGCTTAAGGTTTTTATACATCATCACGAGACTGTTTAATTTATGTATTACAGTCTACCTTAATATCATCCATCGAACCACGTTCCTATTTAGTATAGATTTTTTAAGAATAAATTTTGTGAGAAAGTGATTTTTTCTTGGAGATGGTGCAGTTAGAAAAAAAAGTTATGTAGAAACATGTAAAATTATTTTATTAAAAAAAAACGTGTGGTTGAAAATTAGTTTGAGAAAAAATGAATTATAAAAAGTGAGGGCCAAACGAGGACTCATTTGAAATCATCTTGAAGGTTGTGACGCTAGATTTTTTATTTATTACAAATTTCCACCAACTTGAAATCGGACATAATGATCTCTATTTTAATAGGAATCTTTGCACTTAAAAATGTAACATTAAGAAGTTTGGTATTGAAAGAAAAATTGGGCGTGCATGAGTATAAATTGAGGACCATAATTGCAATTTATCCTTTGACGATAAATAAATGGTGTTTTTAAGCCATATTATTTTGAAAGAATGTATTCTGGAATAGTAGATTGATGGATAATGTATGCTTGAAAAAGAAAAAAAAAAGTTACTGATGTGATGAAAAATATTATTTTATTGAAAAATGTGTAGTTGAAAATTAGTAGAAGAATGATAATGAAAATTTTAATGTTCTACGGAATTACATGTTTTTCATTTATCTTCGCGTATATATGGATTATGTATGTATACTTAAGTGTGCAGTGGCTGAGAAGACCGCGAAATTCGTAGATTATGTAATTTTTATTTTATTTTTTTAGTGATGATGGATATTATTTTTGGACGTTTGATGAGTAAGCTTAGTATGAACTTCACATAATAAGTCAAATTAAAATATCCTGATTGAACAATAATTGAGCTGTGAAATGCTAGTGCAGGTTTCGATTTGATACACATCATTGTTATTTTCTGAGCTATTAGGGCTCCAATTCCTACAAGAAATGGAAATGAACTAAATATTGTTGTCTAACATTGATTTTTGTGCTTCGTTTTTATGATGTGCCATTTAGAATTCATATATCGGATATGGACTTAGGGTCCGTTTGATTGTAAATGTGAAAAATGAATGAAAAGAAAATGAATTCTAGGGAATTGAATGGTTTAAAAATTATTTTACTGGAAATTGTAATTAATTGTGTTTGATCCATATAATTTTTTTCCTAAAAATGTTGAAATTTTGGTGTCTGTTTGGCTTTGTTTTTCATGAAAATTGTCCATTAAAGTGATAATTTCTTTTACCATTAGATCTATAATTTGTTTCACTTGCCAAAAAAAAAAAAAAAAAAATTACCATACCAAATACCATTCGTTTGGCTTTGTTTTGAATGAAAATTGTAAATAAAAGTGATAAATTTTTTTTTTTTTTCAAAAATTATTTCCAATTGCTTAAAAAAAAAAACTGGAAAATCAATTCCCACCAACTGGTGGGAAGGGAATTGGTTTTCCACAAAACCAAGGAATTGGTGAGCATGTGAGCCAAATGTGAAAAAAAAAATTTCCATGAAAAATAAAGTGTATCAAACAAGGCATTTAATGGAAGTTTGAATTTATTTTCCATTTTCTATGAAAAATAATGTATATCAAACATGCCCTTAGAGATTGAACAAAAAAAAAAAATAAAAAAAAATGAAAAAAGATTTCCATTTAGCTTTAGGGGTTAGGGATTCAAACCTTGAAATGGATTTTTGCTCTTCCATTAATGAGCTAGACATAAAATATCTTCCAGCACTAGCATGAATGATGGAACTGTTTGAGGTGTAAATCTAGCACAGTAGAGAGAACAATGGTTTTATTCAGCATGAAGCCACTTTAAAATGAAGTTCACTGGTGACCAACTTTTGCAGTGAAATTACAAGGTAGAAATGGATGGTTTGAAAACAATTTGGCAAGCTTTGCTTGATTTGACATTTCTTACACAGCGTGACGTGATTTATACAATGTATGCATGATAACTGGTATATATCAAGAAGGTGCTGGAATAGGCAGCAACTCACACGATGACACGAACAACTGCCGACATTTTTAGACTAGTTCCTGTTGCAGTTTTTATTATTGTTCCATTCCATTCATGGAGTTCTTGCTGCCAGTGTTCCTGAAATTGTTTCCCAACATGTTGCCCTCAACCTTCCAGGATAAGATGAAAGAACAGGTAACACTTGAGTGATTATTACACATCTGCTAAATTTATCGAAGTCTGGTTTAGTGTTCATACTGTTGTGCAATATAGGGTCTATATATCACTGGATATCGAAATAATGTAGGTGACTTACTCGATAACATTCTCTTAAGCGTAATGTACATATAATTATAGAGCCTAAGCCTGTGGGACCTTTGAAAGATGCAATTTTAAAATTAAGAAATTCTTTTTAAAATTTCAAAAATCAAGTCATAATTAAATAGACAATTAAAAATGTTATTAATTAAATATATTAAGGTCAATTTTATACAGATTATGGTTACAGTTATGTACCGACCACAATTACAGAACGTTATAATCACAAATTTTATAAGTCATAGCTAATTTACCTATAAAAAATTATCAATTAATTGGTTATACATTATTTTTTGATCACAGATGTCACACAATTATAGTCATAGTCACAAGTCACAATTACACATTTTTTAGGTCAAAAATCACTCATTTTATCTATCACGTATTAATTATTTATTACAAATTAACTATTTTATTGGTCACGATCACTCAAACAATTGGTCACAAACACTCTTCACCCTACCTACCACTGACACCAATTGAACGTCGCACCACCACCAACCAAATGTTGTTCCACCTCACCACAATTTAAAAAATCACCAATAAAAATTACCCCACTAAGTAGATCGGAGAAGAAAAAAATCACCCAAAACCACCCCAAAGTTGTGCGCAATGGTGAATGATGCGAGCACCACTGCAGGCATCAAAGAATAAGGAGAGAATATGGAGAGAAAAGAGACGATAGATAGAAAATGTAACAATATTAAAAAAGTAAATTATGACTTGATTTTTAAAGTTAATAGTTGAAAATTGAAATTCATGTGTTGGCGTAATTTTCACAAAGTAAAATATATTCGGTTGATCATTCTTTATTTTTTTTTTAAATTTATTACTTAATAGATTGAGGCCCACCTGAGAAAATGATTAGAATTAGATTGTAAAGCCCAATTAAAAGGCAGGCCTATCAAATGATAACCCATATGTCTGTTTAGTCATATTCCCAGAGCAAAGGGGGAAGAGCGGCCTGAGTTTTGTTTCTCGGTATTTTACACTAAAAACGGGAACATATTCAAATATCCATCACCCCTCAGGCGATTTCTACTCAACTTCTTCATCACCAAACTTTGGAAGGTAGTAGTGTCGGATTTTATTAGTGTTAAAACGGGCTTTATATGTAGAAATCGACTCGATTTGTTTGTTGAGAATGATTTGATTTGAACTCAACTCCTCTCCTTATAATTTATTTCATTTTTCCAGAATTGTTGTTTCTTGCTGTAATCTTCCTCTAGCAACAGTGATTTTTCAACAATATTTCTGTTGAATTTTTGATGCGGTTGTCCATGGTATTCCCTTGCCTGGCTGCCCCTCAAGTGTAATAGATGAAATACCTTGGACCAAAATCCATTGTGGGCAGTTGCCACTATTTTTCTTCAATGAAACTGAAATGCATTTTGGAATATTGAAAATATTCATCTTCCCTCAGCAGCTTTCAATGAGCTCGGTGTGTGATTAGAAGCAAGAATGCACCATGGCCAAGGAGGAAAAACAACAGCTCTTTTTCATTCATCTACCTCTTTACTTATGCCTATTTACACAAGACTCAAGTCAACAGCAAGTGCTGGTACTGCGGCATCCAAACTTGGAAACCTCCTTGTTGTGGCCTCAATTGCCAAAGCTCTGTCAAAGCCTGGAGGAGTTAAGTCACTGGAAAAGGATTTGCATTCTATTTCCTTATCTGAGGATCTTGTCCTCCAACTTCTCCGTCGAAACTCTCTTGATGCAGGTAAGAAATTGGATTTCTTCCGTTGGGTCTCTCTTAGACTGAATTACAAGCACTCGACAGACACGTACTCTCAAATCTTCAGAACCATTTGCAATTTTCCCCACCAGCACCACGATGATATTTTCCACTTGCTAGCCTCCATGAAGCGGGATGGGCTGGTTCTTGATTCGTCCACTTTTAAATTGATCCTAGATGCGTTCATCAAATCTGGCAAGTTTGATTCAGCTCTGGAAATTTTTGATTATTTGGAAAAAGACCTGACCAGGACCGGCTGTTTGAGCCCTGACATATATAGCTCGGTTCTTGTTGCTCTTGTAAGGAAAAATCAAATCAGCTTAGCTTTATCTATTTTCCTCAAGCTCTTGCACTCATCTTCCGATGTAAATGGGAAGATTGTCCTTCCTGATGCTATTGCTTGTAATGAGATGCTTGTTGGTCTTAAGAAAGCTGACATGAAAGAACAATTCAAACAAGTTTTTGATAAACTACGCGATACAAAGATCTTTCCACTGGATAGACGGGGTTATAATATATGCATGCATGCATTTGGGTGGTGGGGTGACTTGGCTACTTCTTTAAGCCTGTTTAAAGAGATGAAAGAAAAGGGTGGTTCTTTTAGTCCTGATTTGTGTACCTATAATAGCCTCATTCGTGTGCTTTGCTCTCTTGGGAAAGTAAAGGATGCCTTGATAGTTTGGGAGGAGTTGAAGGGATCCTCAGGTCATGAACCCGATGCCTTCACTTATCGAATTCTTATTCAAGGCTGCTCTAAATCTTACAGAATTGATGACGCAATGAAAATATTTGGTGAGATGCAGTATAATGGTATACGCGTTGAGACAGTTGTTTATAATTCTCTCCTCGATGGTTTGCTCAAGGCAAGGAAGCTGATGGAAGCATGCAACCTATTTGAGAAAATAGTTGATGACGATGGTGTCAGGACCTCTTGCTGGACCTATAATATTCTAATTGATGGGTTGTTTAAAAATGGAAGGGGAGAGGCTGCTTATACTATGTTTTGTGATTTGAAGAGAAAGGGCAATAATTTTGTGGACGGGATTACTTACAGCATAGTCATTTTGCATCTTTGCAGGGAGGGTCAGCTTAAGGAAGCATTGCAGCTGGTAGAAGAGATGGGCGCCCGGGGATTTGAAGTAGATTTGGTTACCGTAACGTCACTTTTGATTACAATTCATCGAGAAGGTCAATGGGATGGGGTGGAGAGGCTTATGAAGCACATTAGGGATGGGAATTTAGTGCCTGCTATTCTTAAGTGGAAAACAAATATGGAGACTTCACTGAAAAATCCAGAGAGCAAAACAAGGGACTTTACACCCATGTTTCCATCTAATGGTGATTTTACTGAGATTTTAAGGGACACAAATTTAGCTGGGTCAGGAAATGATGCTGAGCTTAGTGCAGAGGACATCAAGCTACAAGTAGATGAAACTGACGAGTGGTCATCTTCCCCCTATATGGATCTGCTGGCAAACCAAATCGGCTCAAAGAGTCATTCTTATCAACCTTTCTCTCTTTCAAAGGGGGTACGAGTTGAGGCTAAAGGTTTAGATTCTTTTGACATCGACATGGTCAATACCTACTTATCTATATTTTTGGCCAAGGGAAAATTGAGTTTATCATGTAAGTTATTTGAAATATTCACCGATGTGGGTGTTGACCCTGTCGGCTACACTTACAATTCCATGATGAGTACGTTTGTCAAGAAAGGATACTTCAAGGAGGCTTGGGGTATTTTCCATGCCATGGGTGAGACTGTTTGCCCTGCAGACATAGCGACATACAATGTTATAATTCAAGGCTTAGGAAAGATGGGAAGGGCAGATATCGCCTGCGCTGTTCTGGACAAACTATTGAAGCAAGGTGGTTATCTTGACATTGTAATGTATAATACTTTAATTAATGCACTTGGGAAGGCAGGCCGGATTGATGAAACAAACAAGCTATTTCAACAGATGAAGACCAGTGGAATAAATCCTGATGTTGTCACTTATAATACGCTTATCGAGGTTCATAGCAAGGCTGGTCGGTTAAAGGAAGCTTATAAGTTCTTAAAGATGATGTTAGATGCTGGATGTGCACCAAACCATGTTACTGACACGACTCTTGATTTTCTGGAGAAGGAAATTGAAAAACTCAGATACCAGAAGGCTTCGATTAGACGCACTAAATTGGATGATTCATTATAAAGAACAAATTTATTACCTGGTTTATTAAGGTATACTCTTTGTGCATCAGTACGTCGTGCTTGTGGCATAGTTGTAATTAGACATCTCTTGAAAAATGTATTTTATTGTGATATTATTGAATAATTTAGAATGCATGGACTGGTTTTTTGTAAGGAGATATATTTAGCTTCATGATGCAATTATACAACAATTGCCAATTGTTTTGTATTATATGGTATTGGTGGAATTATGTAAGCTATATGTACTAGTTTGGAGGAAAATATTCTTTAGAGGTTTGAAATTTAAATTACATACTTCTGGTTCAAAATATCTCTCGAGTATGAATGCTGACATTCCTCCCCCCCCCCCCCTTCTTTTTTTTTTAATGTGAGATCTGAACCTTCTCGTGACAGTTTTGTTAAAGTAAATTAGACCGTAGAGAAAGAAAAGGTATTTTAAATCTTGTTTGTTATATTGTTGTATCCACTAAATACTAATCCATTCTTCCAAACGAATGACATTGTATACTCAGTGAAAAAATAAATATTGAACGAATGCCAAGCCTTCCAAATCAGAAGTGTAACAATAGAAGCATTCTTTCTAGAATTTGGTTGAGATTAGGTTATCAATCTTCTCCCAGACAGTCCTAAGCATTTGAATTGAAGTTCAGTGTATCATTCTCTTCGGTACATTTCATGCTCTTTTAGCAAAGATAATCACCCCTGATGAAAATAGTTTCAAGAAAAGAATTGTTTCACATATATCAATAGATGCTGATTGATGCATGCTAGGTATATACTACGAGCAGTCAATAAATGTATAGAACAGACGCTAATAGAAAACTCCAACTTTAGCACCAACACAACTTCTGCTGCTAATTTCAGCAACAAAAAAATGGTTCTTGTACAGAATAAAGAGTCGGTCACAATCCACGCATGCCAAAATAAGTAAAGCACAACACCGTGCCAAGCAATGTGTGTATATATATACACATGCAATGTTAGTTACACGGTACAAGGTTGTATTGTATGCGTTACAATCAACCAAAAAGTTTCTAACATATTAGTCCCTTCCCACACCAAGAAGCCACTGCGCAAGATGAGTCAGATATGGCTCTGCACGAGAACTACTGCTCAAGATTGGTCCCAAACTCCGAAGCTCAGCAGTAAATTCCCTCTCAAATTTCCTGCAAAGTTTGCACGTTAAGCAATATGAGAGCAAATTCCCTCTATATTTTCCCGCAAATTTAGCATGTTAACTAAATGTGTGAGAGAGTGAATTCCCTCTCAAATTTCCTGCAAATTTTGTACGTTAACTAATGTGTGTGTCAGAGAGAGGGAGGGTCTCAGTAAACAATTACAGTATGGATTCAATGACTGTCGCATTTTCAGAAGCTACTTTCTGTGTCCGAGACGGTATCCTTAGTTTCAGTTGCTTGTACTTTTTGACATTTGGAGAACCATCAGTCTTGGGAGTGTCATTTGAATAGGTAATTAACCACTGAGTAGCCGATGCATATTGAAGGCAAATCAGTTTCATCCTCTCCACCTTCTGCGTCAAGGGAATTCATCATTAGATAAAGTTAATGTGGTAAGAGTAGCAATGAAATTTAAAGTCCAAAACTTATTTCCCTTCCCAATATTAGGACTTGGAGCAACGACTCAACTACGAGTCAACAATTAAAAAGGTGTATAATTAAAAAAAGAAAAAAACGGTCGTACAGTTTCTCTTGAAATTTTATCTACATGACAAACTATTAAGTGATAAGCGTGACCAACCTTGAGAAGAACAGGTGAAAGAAGCAAACATTCTCTCAGACACTTCTCGAGGAAAAAATTGTGGTACTGTATAACCTACTTCTTGGAATACGTCAAAACGAAAATGGATTAGAATATACACAAGTGTCATGTAGCAAAAAAAATAAAAATGCTTTTTACTAGTTCCGCTTTGTTCCTTAAAGAAGTCTGTCAAAAAACACATTCTTCGTACCTCGTCAATGCTCTTTGCAGTTTGAAGTCTGTTATGCATCACGTGCCAATTTGGCTCAAGAACCTGCTAGAAGACATAATGCATTGAAAACAATATTCATAGCCTAGTCTTGCAATAGATTTCAGGGAAAATGCTAAAATGAGATCAATGCAAAAAAATCATTATGAAGATTCTTCATTTTTCATCAGATTAACACATTTAGCCTCCGTTTGGCAATTTATCAATGATTTATAGATCATTTACAAATTGCCGAACTTCATTTTCAACCGCACATTCCAATGGACCCACAATTACTATCTACTTAATCCACCACTCATTTTCATCTATTTATGAATTAAACCATTTAAATTCTTCCCAAACGGAGGCTTGACAATAGAATATTGCATTGCCACAATGCTACTACATGCCACAAACTAGCTATTCTACAACATTAGAAATCAACCGTAACATAGGAAATTAACTCAAGATCCCGACCACAAGGAATACGAAAGGGGAAACTGTGTTCTCTAGCATGCACCATTCATACATTACCATGGATGGAAAATAGAAAGAGACAAAGAGCATTCAAAACATCAAAGGGAAAAAAGACTAATAAAAGTATTGTGAGGAAAGACTTGCCTCGAAAGTCAGATAATGCAGAAGGCTATTTATAAACTTAAGCATATTACGACACAGCAGAGATGAAACGGAGATAGCTATCCCTTGCATGTCAAGTCTGCGGAGGCCCTAAAAATGGAAAATAATATTTCAGACCATTTTTGGGGGAAAATAAAGAAGCTATATGGCCAAAGATTGAAATGATCCCATCTCATACTTGATGTAGTTGCCATGCTGCACAGAGTTGCCTGTTGACATGCTTACAGTGAAACAGAGAGCGAAAAATCAGCTGGTATTTTGTTAAGGACTTTCTTGATATGACGAGGGATAATGGCCATCGAACCTGAAACACAAAAATGAGCTTTCCATAACAATCAATGAAACTAAATTACAAAAGGGAGAACCACTCAAAGAGACCAAATTTCCTCAAATCTTGACCAGTAGTTGCTGTAACTAATAGCAAATCTTGTTAATACATTGTTACCATCTAACTCGTATTTTTCAGCATGAGAACTGGTGAAGAAAAAATTAAGGACTAACAGCAACTAATCCTAGAAGTGAAAGAAGACAGTTGTGTTGCTTTGAAGTGTAACATATCCAAGGAAATAAATCATCAATAACAGCTGAATCACAAATAATACAACATTATAGGAGTTGAGCTATAAAATTTGCTGGGACCAAAGGACAGGAAAAAGAATTAATAAAGAAAGGGAAAGGAAACAGAATACCACATACAGACCTTGTAACTCAGAGAAAATGTTTCCAAGCCTGTAATGCTCACTGGTTCTTCTAAATCACTACTGCTGGAAACAGTTTGGCTGATTTCAAGATCTTTAAGTGTACTCAACCTTTTCAATAATGTGGTTTGTTCCTGGAAGAGAAATGGCAAATTCTATAATTCATATGGAACAAATATAGTTGTGTGTGTGATTTAACTAGTGAAAAATTTAGCACTGACCACACAACATGTTAAGTCCTCATGGAAGGGATCTGCTACAGCTGCTGTTGATCGCAATGCAAGGTCCAGCAGGGACTATTGAACAGGAAGAAAACATGCACGATAATTTTTACCAGTATAAGAAATTGTAAACGATAATGGATTTTAATTTTCTTTTTACATGAAGTATGTGACCAAGAGCAACTATACCTGCAGCTTTTCCACAGAAATTTCATCTGGCTTTTTCACGAGCTCCTCTCGAGCTATATCCATAAAGTGAACTAAAAAATCACCCTGCAAATATTAATAAGATATATATGAACAATATACTGAGAAGTCATGACCTCCAAAAAGATAAATCAGACCCAACATTAGAAGCCAATACCAAGTATAAAACATACATAGACTACAATTGTCCAAAATGATTAAAGAGTTCCGGATAAAACACGTATGTACAAAGAGGACCCTCAAAATTTTGCTCGTTTCCTAATTGGCCTTCATTAAATCACGTAATAAAAGAGAACACAAAGGCAAAGAAGTCTTCTGTAGCTTCTCGTATTTCTGCCTTGCTCAACATCCCAAGCTTACTTTTGAGATGAGTATCAAATGTGGTCATCTCGACTGAAGTGATACTAGTAACTGTTTTTGTTTTCAAATTGTTATATTCCCGTTGATGACAAAATGGATAAGTATCATAAAAATACTTCATTTTTCTCAAACGTAGATAATATTGGGATGTCCCAAAATGGAAATTTTAGCAATTGATGGCAGGAGTACTAACCAACTAAGCTTTATTCCCAATAAACTTGAAATTTAATCAGAACTGATTATATCAGGTGTTGAATTAAGAATTAATCTATATTGAATCGTCCTCTATTATAATTTACTCATATGACTTGTTTGCTTAATATTTCTATAATTTGATTGATTTTAAATATCCAATCTATTCTAGTAAACATGCACAATAACACTCTCTTACTTGGTTCATCAAGCATCATTTATTAATTAATTAAGATGAATAATGTCATCAACCATAAAATAATGAACTGGTATTTTTCTCATCTTCCTCCTCCTCGTGGCCTTTGTCAGTTTCAACTAGTTAACATTTCTACTTCAACGGATTTGTTAGGTCCAGTTTATGCATTCCATTAAATATTGTTTCGAATAGTTCCTCCATCTTCAAATTAATCCCATCACCATGAAATGGGTCAACAGATTGCTCCCCATCCTCAATTCAAAGGAATAAAGGAGTTACAAAAATATAATGGAAAAGATTGTGCAAATGCGTAAGACCTAGCAGCCTGCAACTGAAGTCGTAATTAGATCTCCAAGAACACTACCGTGCTTTTGGTCACAATCCTCGGGCAGATCCATTCAACATACTTCATATCTTCTACCTTAGTGATTTGAGTAGTTAAATTAATAAAGAACAAACCAGTTGGTAAACGCGATGACTCACCTAAACCAAATGATTTTCTGCAGCATATCAATTGTACACATAAGATTCCAAAATCCCACCTCTACCATAATAACATATAAATAAGCTTTGAGTTACAATCCTAATTAGTTCATTTGTGAGTAGCCCATACCTGATCAAGAAGAAGATAATGTTTGATTGACCTCAGTTTTCCCATCAAGTCATACTGGTAATAACATAAAGAAAAATCATCAAAAAAGGAACTTTACATCATAAGTTAAAAGCACTTGCAGTGGTCAACAAAACAAAGAAGGTATGAACACCTTCTCTTTTACGAGATTTAACAGCTCGCCGCTGGCAAAATCATAAGCAGTTTTGATACACTCACGATAATGATGACTGGATCCAACGCTTGTCAACTTTGAATTTTCTGCCATGGGGACCTACTGATAACAGCTTGATCAAGAGCCTGTATTCATATATTGAAGACAAATAAATACTGAAGTTGCAAGAGAATCATGAAATAAACCTGAATATTGTGCCCACATTCTTTCATGACATTTAAATATTTCCCAGTGGTCAAAATTGTTTCAGCAGCATTTGCAAGGAAACTAGGGATGTCACCTTTCAGGCTGTAACGTTGTTGCCAATATTTAGCATCGTAATCTTGAGTCAGACTTTCCTATTTAAAGTTCAACATGGTTAGCTGCTAAAGTTCAAGTCCAATGGATCTTGGGTTTACAATAAGGCCACACCTTTTGGAGAGACTTGTTCTCAGCAATGAAAAATTCACCATAAGGATCATCGATCACTCCTTCATAGACCCACCTGAATAAAAATAATTTTGCTTGAGAAATAATATTGACTGGAGGGGACAAAGTGATAGTGTGAAAGATAAGACTTGCTATTGATGGTGCAAATATATTTTTTAAGAACATAGAGTATTTCATTAGCAATTTAATGAAAGATTAGGGCAATGGGTCAGCAAAGCCTTGAAGATAAATGTTAAACACTGTCATATACCTCACATACATTAACAGAGTCTTATTATACCTTAGTTTAATCTCATTATATCTACAATTCATTAAACAAGCGATTTAGAAATGACACTTTCTTTTTTTTAAATATCAATTTCACTGTATAGAGAGATTTGATTTCCTTAACACCAAATTTTGTCTACCACCGAATTCTTGATGGATGTTTCCTGCATCCCTTTCTCAATTTGTTTCCTGTAATAATTTATTTTTATCTATCATATCTCTACCCCACTATGACATCATCAAATTGCTGCAAAACCCTTGTTCCATATACAATTATTACGATAGGAATTCAAATATCATATGCAAACTGCAAGCCTCATACAGGGAGGAAAAGGAAAAGGAAAGTGAAAGAATCATCAACTCCAACCCCAACTTCAATCACATTAACATTTATTATCATATGCATTCCTGTTTGATAGCAGAAAATAAGAAACCATGGCTGAAGATGAGATTATATCTTCACAAGCACATTAACATATAAGATCATAGATGTGCATGTGAATAAGGGGGGAGGTGGGCAAGAGAGAGAGGTTTCTTGTGCATAACATTGTGGTTGCTAAGGCTTTAATTGCAACGAATACCTCTCTAATATTCCAAGATATGCTGTGCTTGTGCATTGTGTCATCTTTTCCAGCAGCGACCTGACTACATGGTCACCAGCCATGGCCTTGGCCTAGAAAAGGAAAGATTTAGTCAACATATATGAATATCAAGGCAACTGACAAAGCTATTGATATTAGACCTCTTAAATGATAGTGACTATGTAACTCATACCTGGGTGTGCAAGAGGTTAAGAACAGCAGAACCAGTAAAATTATTAGCTGAAGCCTTCTTTATCACTATGGACAAAGCTTGCATTGAGCCCATCATCGGCTGTAATAAATGATAAATAACAAGCTGAGATAAAGGTCATCATGTGGGAACAAGTTGTTAAAAGTAAAGGGATGTCACAAGACAGACCTGACAATAAAACCATAATCCTTGAATAGAAAGTCTTCCCAGTCGAAACTGATGTTCAAGCTGAGCCACCATAGCTTGGTAATCCTAAAATAGAAATTAAAAGATAATATTAGTTCCCCTCTAATATTATTTCATTCAGTAACACATAGATAATCAGTCCTTCCCAGAGCTTACTAGTTGAGTGTGAGAGGGGAAAGCGGAAGGAAAACTAAATTACTTTACTCAATAATATTTAAAAATGGATACAAATGGGGCAAAAAAGGAGAAAAATATTAGCAACCTTTCCATTTCTGATGGATGCATAAAACATAACAAAATATTTAACATACCTTCCCCTTTCATTCATCAAACTGAACTTTTCTAAAGATAAAATTCTATTAACACCCATGAGTAACAGTAATCTGCATTTATTTATTTTCAATCTTGAGGTTATCAACAGCTATTAGCAGGAGTAAACACATTCTGCTAATGCTACACCCACATTCATGTGAATATGCATAGATATGATACACATGACTACCAACAATGGTAAATCAACATCTAATCCAACCTTTCTAAAGCATGCTATGCCAGAACATTAAGGATTACTGCACAATTATGGAAAGATTTATTAAAGGAAAGAGAGAAAAAGTTTATCATAGAACTTGTGATATAACAAGACCTACCAGAAGGAGTGCTCTTAGTGCAGCTGCAAAAGCATGATTGACGAGGCCAGTCTTGAACTGGGATCTCGACTCGACAAACTGACTAACTAATAAGTAGCTCTCACACAATGGAAAAATCCGTTTCGCAGAGTCCTGCAATGGTATCTTCAATCAATTAAAATATACACAGCGTAAAACTTCACGCCACATCAAATGCCCCTCAAAATCAATCATCTCTCCAAACTTCAAATCCTGACTCAGATATTTTGCAAAAATAGCAAGGCTCTGCAGCCGATAAACACATAGGATAAAAAAGATAAATTTCTACCTGAAGCGCCAAATCCATAGATGAGTCAACTTGGAAGATTATACTATCGTCCTTTCCTCGGACTCTCTTGATTAAAATATATCTTCCCTCAATTCCGACCAAAGCATATAATAGATCATCAATAACAATCAATTCCTGCATAAAAATGAGCACGCAATTTTTATAGTTTCTCAAAGGCTGAAGCAGATTCAAATGTACCTGAGAGGCAGCATTACACAAGGCACATCTAACAAAATAAATTGCAGTCAGGTTAGCTTTAACTCTATTATTGGACTAAGGACCCTAAGTACGGAAAGATGTGAACCACTATGCACAAAATAGGCTAGTGTACAAAGATTTGAGGCCCTTCTCCAACTCATATGCCAGCCACCCTGGTAGCATCGTGAGTATTTTTCTGTTGTATTACCAGATAGTCCCAACACATGGAATATGACAGGTGTAGTTTCATTGTAATATTTCGATAATGGACTATGCAAATATTACTGTTGATTGAAAGTCGGATAACAAGTAAAAGATTTCTTGAAGTGCAATGAAAACATACCTGAATTGCAGCATGGTAACAACCTATGGGCTTGTCCACCCCGGGACTGCATATTAAAACAATGATAGTAATATAGTGGTATTAGTTGTAACAGCAAAAAATTGGATGGTATCAAAATATTTGTGCCCAATAAGAAAATCAAATTTCATGGGAATAGGAAAATAAAAATAATGGCAATTATGCTCCTGTTTGGGCTCCATTTTAATCAAAATGCATTTTTTTCTTGCTTCTTTTCATCCACACATTCTCCCATTAAATAATATTACATGTAAATTAAAAACTTTTCTTTGTTAACTACCCATTCTTCAAAAAATCACTGTTCCAAAATACATTTTCTCCAAAATTTGATTTTAATGAAGTCGAAACAAAGGCTATAGTAACAGTAAAAAAATCAATTAAACGACAATTACGAATACCTGAAGTGATCCGTAGAAAAACCCTTTGATTCGGTAATTCCAGATGTAGATTTTGTTTCCTAAACAAAGATCCGTAAAAAATTATGAAACCACTCCTCAGAAATTTAAACATCAAATCGTAATAGAGAGGCATATTAAGCAAAAATCAAAACTTGGTTGCCCAGGACAATAGAAGGTTAAAATTAAATTAAGCCCGTGGCATAAATAGAGAACAAAATTAGCAATAAATGTATAAAAATATTTACACGTGTACAGAAAAGAATATACACCTGGTGGAATCGGCCGGTGAGGAATGGTCGATCCACATTCCATTTGGGAGTAGAAGGGCATGGAGTGGCTATTGTTGAATCCATTGCAACAATTTAAACCCTAGCAAATATATGTACGTATATGGGAGTATAAATTAAGCATAAAAATCAATTTTTTTTTGTTAAAATTACAGTGTGTTAATGGAGAATTTTCTGAGTTGTGTGAGTGAGCCAGTGAATGACTCAGGGAGTGAACGAGTGTGTGAAGAATGCTCTCTCTCTCTCTCTCACTGGAGTTGCAGGTAACCCCGCCTATTTTTCAAATTATTTTTTGGGGATTTTCGTTTGGCATTTCGTCGCCAAAAAAAAAAGGTATATATATAATTAAAGATAAGAATAATTATGAAAAGTGAATTTTTTAAGAATATATAATTAAAGATAAGAATAATTATTGATTCACGTGTAAAATTATATTACTAAAATAAGTTCAGAAAAATAAATTTTAAAGAAATTATACCAAACAGGGCTTAATCTAAAAACCCAAAAAGGAACGTGATTAAAAAGGGAAAATTACATAATTCCAGGTGCTTAAAGTTTGGAATTCAAAAATCAGGGACTAAATTTTATCATTCAAAAATCAGGTACTATATAATAAAACCTAACCCTAATTTGTCACTCGATTTTCCCTCACCTCTCTCCCCCCCCCCCCGCCTCCCCTTCTCCCTCCCTTCCCCTCCCACCACATTCCCTAGCAGCGTTGAGGAGCTGCTGAGCAGCTCCTCGACGTCGCAGCAGCGATTCACGGTTGCGAGTCGCAGCAGCCGGCCGTCAGGAGAGCACAACGGTGGAAGCGGTAGTGTGGTGGTTCATGGTTGGCAGTGTGGCAGTGATTCAATTCAGTATATATTCCATAGAGGCACAGTTCATTGAGACGGTTTCAGTTGCTAAACTTGCTAATGTCATTGTAGGTGATGTGCAGTGGTTCTGTATCTGATTTTTTGGCAGATTTGGCGGGTGTTGGTGGTGGAGGTGGAGGTGGTGGTGGTTGCGGTGCCGAACTTTTGGGTTTTTTTTTTTTTTTTTATGTTTGTGAGTTTTAGATTAGAGACGGTGTTGGTGGTGTGGCGGTAAGGTGGCGGTTGGGTGTTGGTGGTTGTGAACTTGGCTGCGAGTAGTGGTGGCGGTGCCGGCTTTTTGGGTTTTTTTTTTATGTTTGTGAGTTTCAGATTAGAGATAGTGTTGGCGGTAAGGTGGCGATTGAGTGCTAATGGTTGTGAACTTGGCTGTGGGTGGTGGTGGTTGATGGTCGACAGTGTTTTGTGTGACCTATCATTTGGTTAACTATGATTAAGGATTTAACTGTGGCTCACAAATTTTCAAATTTGTGACTGGGTATTTTGGTCATGTGACTAAAATTATAATCCGTGACCTTGTTCAATAATATGTGACTAATCATTTTGTTATCTGTGACCGTGAAAAAATTCGCGACCAATTAATTTTGAAATATGTGACCGTGTGACCTATAAGTTTTGATATGTGACCAATTAATTTTGAAATATGTGACTAACGAAATAATTGTGACCTACGAAATTTTTTATCTGTGACCATAAAATAATTTGTGACGTATAAAAATTATTATCGGTGACTAAAAAATAATATGTGACTAACTAAATTGTAAATCTGTGACCGAAATGATCATCGGAATCAGAGCAGTCGCCGAAACGATTGTCGGAACAGTCGCCGGAGAAGAGTGGTGGTCGAAATAGTCATCAGAATGGTATGGGTGGTGCAGGTGGGGGTGGGTTAATTATATTATATTAGAATTAAAAAAAAAAACATGATTTGTGAATTTTCAAACTATATACCTTATTTTTGAATTGGTGTAAATTATACACCTTATTTTTTTTTCCCGATTAAAAATATCATATTTAACCCATGTTTGTCTACAATCTCCAATTTTTTTTTTCAAGTATACATTTTTAAATAAAATATTTTGCATATAAATTCAAATTTTTTTTAACGGACATTAAACAATTCTTACTTCATTATTAAAATTAGATTTTTAGTGTATTGTGATATAAATTTTTGAAATATGTGATTACAAAGATGTGGAACCCATGAAATATATTGTTTGACTTTGACTTGGATTAAAATTATATTTTAATCCGGCCCGAACGACCCTAACTTTTACTTCTGGAAGAAGCCAAACGGGCCCGTGACCAAGCCCGACCCGTAAAGAATATCAATTTCCCCATTAATTTTACTTCTGTAAAAAAAAAAAAAAAGACGTGTCACTAAAATAATTGGTTCCTGCTGCGTAAGCCTTTCTGTCATAACAGCAGTTAATACTCTCTCTCGATTCCGATCTGTTCCAAAATAAATCATTCACAATTCCAACAATGACCATGGATCAATCCGACCTCACAACCGAGCAGGTAAATACACTGACTCAAACACATACATCCGATTCTGGATTCATTTTTGCAAGATTTTTTCTTGAATTAATTGCAGTTATATTTGCAAAATTATCCAAAACCTATTTGTATTTCGCATTCCTTGATTAAGTAATCAGAAATGACTCTTTATTTACTGCAGTGGTTACTCATTCGGTTTGTTCTGTTTCTGAAATATGGTTGATTTTTTATTTTATTTTTATTTTTTTGAAGGTTTTGAGGAGGGATATTCCGTGGGAGACATACATGAGCACTAAGTTGATAACGGGTACAGGACTTCAGCTGTTGAGGCGTTACGATAAGAAACCCGAGAATTACAAGGCTCAGTTGCTGGATGATGTAAATATTTCTAGTCTGAAATTTTCTTTCTTATTTATTGGAATATAATCAATGATTTATCACTCTTATAGAATATTATCCTGATGCATGTTGCTGGTTGATTTCAATTTCTGTTGTGATTATTTGTGCATTTTCAGTGCGGATATTTGTAGAGAGGAAATTATAAAGGTGGGAAAAATGTTATTTGTCTTATTTTATTGTCACCGGGGCGAAAAAACAGAAATGTTTAATGTAAGCAAGACTAAAAAAAATCCAGTAAAGTACGTCCACCTTTACGAGTTTGCTCCCTGAAGGTGCAAAGTCCATGGCAGCTTAGTCTGCTACAACAGGTTCAGCCTCTTTTTCATCTTGTAATAGTTATGGAACACGACCTTTCCTTGCTCATTTCAAAATTTTGAATTAAATCTGGCCATCTGGGGAGGTTTGAACTTTGTGTTTATTTTACTCAAGAGACGTGGTGGAAATCCAGTTTTCCTCACCTTATCTTTTTTCCATGCCCATTAGTCCAGTCATCTGCAGCATGATTAACATGGTACAGTATATGAATGCATTGTTGCTGGTGCTATAGATGATGCTTCTTTTATTTTCATCAGATGTATTAAAATGGCTTTGATAGATTATTTAAGTTAGATGACTAGTGGAAACAAATTTTTACAGGATGGTCCATCCTACATTCGTGTACTTGTTAGCATTTTGCGTGACATATTCAAGGAAGAAACTGTAGAATATGTTCTTGCCTTGATCGACGAAATGCTTACTGGTAAGTGATAAAGGCATTAGCTTTTAAGTTATTTTACTATTTTATGGACCTGTCCTATATTTTCATCCCCATGGCAGCAAACCCGAAAAGAGCAAGGCTGTTTCATGATGCGTCTCTTGCAAATGAAGATGCATACGAGCCTTTCTTAAGGCAAGCAATCTTTACTTCTCCGTAAATTGTAGCTTCTTATGTTTATCTGGATATAACAATATCTTTTGCTATTCAGTGAGGTATTTATCAGTGAGCCTTTCCTCATCACTATCTACAGCCTCCGACACCCCCAATCCTGAATAAACAACTAAAGGCTAAGTTGTATTTTCCCAAATTAAATTTTGGTGGGCTACTTGAATAATTTTCCAGTACTATACTTGATCTGGCACTACATCCACAGAAATATCCACACACACAAACAGAGAGAGAGAGAGTTATATATATACATTTTGAATAGTCATTTAAGCTAATGCTGTAAGTTAATTGGGGAAGTTCTCCTTAACACATTATCTAGGTACTTTTCTTCCACCAAAGCTGGTACTTATCCTAACTTGCTTGTGAAGTAAAGAAGTTGAATCCTTCCATGTTCTCAATTCCCATGATGATAAACATTCACCCTTTTTTCTTTTCCAGATTGCTCTGGAAAGGTAACTGGTTTATTCAAGAGAAGAGCTGTAAGATACTTTCTCTGATAGTAAGGTGCGAAAAATTATCTACCACTTGGTAATGGTATTGAATGCTAACTACTTTAGTTGTCCTATTTTTTTGTAACAATTCTGTTTTGTCAATTCCAGTGGAAGACCGAAGCCTGAGGATGCAGCCATTGCAAATGGGGCATCAAAATCGAAGGAATTCACAACTATTAATGATGTTCTAAAAGGACTTGTGGAGTGGCTTTGCACACAGGTCTGTACTCAGATTTGCATTATGTTTTCAGGTTTGTCTTATAAATGTTTGAAGGGAACCTTTACCAGCTGTTATTGTAATAACAAAAGGAGATTACAAAGCCTCTATAACATAGGAAAGTTAAATTTCTTTGGTTCTTTCAGGAGCTATATAAGGAATGTCAGACGCCTGAAACCTTCAATAGAAAAGATGTAACATTATATAAAGTAACAAAAAACAGAGAAAATTGAAGAAATACATTTGAGAGGAAAAAATGTTCAAATTTTACTAAAAAATTTTAGTTTGTGGCTGAGGTAAAAGAAGAAATACGCTCTTGATAAAGTACAGGCAAGGAGTAGATGTGTAGTAGTTGAACTATATGTTGTAAGGTGTTTTCCATCCTCCAGACAAAGTCCCAACTGTGTTAGTCTAATTCATTGCCTCCCACTGGAGACAAAACTTAATAAAACAATCAAGAATGTACATGGAATATCCATAATCTACTTTTTCGCTCATGGTGCATAGATGCAGTGATATAGTGAAGGCGCAACTTCTCATAACAAGCATAGTAAACTAAAATTCCAGATGGTCCTTGAATATTTTAGGCTTAACTTAGTTTCTTTAAACATATAGGGTGTATTAGTGAATGCTAAGATGTTTTGGCTATCAGAATAAAGGCAATGCATGTTTATTTTAAATTTCTTGGAAACTTATTCAATGGCTAAACTTAAGAACTTGATATCGAATGGCGTTGACACAAGACCACCCATGTCTAATCTGAAAATGCACAAGGTGTAGAGTAGACAGAGTTTTTTTATACAATATCTTTGATAAGTAATCAATGTATGAACTAATATTTTGACATATCTTTTTATCATCAAGAAGTACACGCTATTTTTAATTTCCAAGTTTCTGTTAGGATTCAACTTTTCGTGTTTTACACTTTATTCTAATTATAAATTGGATACCCAAGTAAAAGTTTCAACTGAAAAGGTCAAACCTCAATGAAATTTAATTATTGGAGACTAACTCATACCAAAATCTCAGTTCGTCATAAGTTTGGTGAAATATACATTAAGTTTTTTTCTTTCACTGGCTTAAGCAGGAAAAATATTATTAGATCTGCTTTTGTGTGATATACCAAACATCCCTGTCTTTATGCTTGTGATGGAGATAAAGATAAGAATAAAGATAGAGTTAGATTTTACTTAGGATTTTACACTAGAGTTTGATTTAAAATATATTTACTTTGATTAGATTAGATTAGTTACAATAGTTCGATGAGATTCTAGTTTAGTTAGAAGTTCGTTTGATTTTAGTTTATTCTCTCTCCTTATAGATGGCTTATTCATTGTAATAGACACCCTTGAATATATGAATAAAATTTGATTTCTTCTTTCCCGTCAATTCTTCTCTTCTTTGATCCCCTTTCTTTTCTTGTTCGTTGTCAAATTAATTCGCTCTTGCGTCAACTTGTCTATGTATACAGCTGAAGAAGCCTTCTCATCCTAGCCGTGGCATTCCAACAGCAATAAATTGTCTTGCCACTCTGCTTAAAGAGCCAGTAGTGCGATCTTCGTTTGTTCAAGCAGATGGAGTGAAGCTTCTAGTTCCTCTAATTTCTCCAGCATCCACTCAACAGTCCATGCAGGTAACAATATTGTCGAGTACAAGTACAAACAAAAGCACAAGCACCTAACCTCTATACCTAAATTACCTGAGTCGTAGATATTGGTTGGTGGATGGGTTCTCAATCTCATCCTGGAGTCATGTAAAGTTGGAATTCTTAAAACTAACGTAATATCTGATCTCTGTATCAGTACTTTAAATTTTGACATTTCTGAAATTTAATTTATTCTTGAAACAGCTCCTCTACGAAACATGTCTATGTGTGTGGCTTTTGTCTTATTATGAACCTGCAATTGAGTACTTGGGCACTTCTAGAACCCTGCCACGTTTGATTGAAGTTGTTAAGGGTTCTACAAAAGAAAAGGTGAGTTACCGTCGGTAATTTATGCTAAGATCAACCATGTTATTGGTTTAATATATTCTTGTTTAGCCTTTTGATTCTTCAGATTGTTTTTTATCTGTAGCATCTGCTCAATTTCAGCTTATTATTCCTAAAACTTTCTGCTGACAGATTTTTTTTCTATTTAACAGCTGTCTGAAAAATTCTCACTATCAAATTATGAATAATATTGTGTTCTATTCACCTTACATACTTCACCTCAGTAACATCTATCCCATCTTTGCTATTAGGTTGTCAGGGTAGTTGTGTTGACTCTTAGGAACTTGCTTCAAAAGGGGACATTTGGTGCTCTGATGATAGATCTGGGACTGCCTCAGCTTGTCCAGAGTTTGAAATCACAGGCATGGAGTGATGAGGTGAGAGAAATCTCTCTCTATAGTTTCTAACTATTTAATTGGTTTCTTATTTAGAGCTTGTTTGAGCCCCATTTTTAGTGTAAAATGCATTTTGGAATAGTAGATTGATGGAGAATGTGTGGTTAAAAAATAAGGAAAATTTTTGGATTTGCGTGTAATATTATGTTATTGAAGAATGTGTGGTTGAAAATAGGAGAAAGAAAAATGTATTTTGGAAAAAAATGGGGATTAAACAACGGCTTATTTCTAAAGTCAAAAATAAGGAAAATGGAAAAGCTGTTTTCGAAAGAGGATGCGTTTTTCACACACAAATTACATAAAGAAATAGTGCGAAAGTTTTATTCCCTTTACATGTAGACAAGGCACTGGCAAAGGTATAAATGCTTTCTTCTTTAACATTGAGAATTATCATGTCTATTATGTGCCAATTTATGTGGGAAAAGGTCTGCCTATTCCTTGCTTATGATTTGTCAAGGATGTCTCAACTGCTGAGATGAAATGTGGTGCAGCGCTTTTGTTCTTTTTATGGGTTTGTGGGAGCAAGGACGGTGGATCAATTTATCATGTTAATATGACACATTTATAACATATGTTAAAACAAGTTCATCCATTCATAATGGCTGCACTTGGAATTAAGTACTCTGAAAACAAAGTCATCCAATCATAATGGCTGCACTTGAAATTACATACTGCTGTAGTAGTAGTAGCTCACTTGATTATTTTCAGTGCCTTCTTTATGCTGAGACATCATAAAAATCAATATTGCTTTTGTGCCTAGATGATCTTCCCCACCCTCTTCTTACCCTTGATATTTCAAGTGCTAAAGTGGGAATGTTCTCTGTAGGATCTGCTGGAGGCTCTGAATCAACTGGAAGAAGGACTGAAAGATAACATTAAGAGGCTAAGTTCTTTCGACAAGTACAAGCAGGAAGTCCTCCTTGGACGTCTTGATTGGTCCCCTATGCACAAAGATCCTAATTTTTGGCGGGAAAATATTACTAACTTCGAAGAAAATGATTTCCAGGTATTGGCCGTGTCGCTGGACGATTGTTGCACAATTTACCTATTCTTGTATTATTGACTTAACCCCAGAAGTGCTCATTTATTTTCTTAAGTGTACCCACCTCCAAAATAATTGTAGAAAAAACGTCTTGGGTAAGTCGCCCCAGAAAAGGGTACTAAAAATAAAAAATCCCACCCCCCCCCCCCCCCCCGGCAAAAAATAAAAAAATAAATATATATATATATATATAAAGGCGACTGTTTTAGGTACTTAGGTTCGATCATTAACAATGGAGGAATTAAAAAGGATGTAATGCATTGAATTAAGGGGTTGGATAAAATGGAGAGGTGCTACATTAATTGTAGATGATAAGAAACTATGATGTTTAAAATACAAGTTTTACAAAATAGTCATTAGACGTTACTCTTCGTTCTACTGTGTGTTGGTTCTTCAAAAGACAAATATCCCTAAAATATTTAGTCGTGGAAATGAGGTTACTAAGACAGATAAGATATGATATGAAAATGTACGATGGAGGCTAAATTAAGGGAATGATGATTTAGGTGGTTGGGACATGTTGTGCATAGAATTAAAAAAGTCCATATTTGTAAGAGTGACGCGATCTCAGTACAACATCCTAGCAGAGAGAGGGATAGACCGAAACTAACATGACTTGTTGCGGTTGCTTAGGATCTGTCAGTAGATCTATTCATGATCCAAACGAAGCGATGAAAAAGGATTTGTGTAATCGACCTCAAATTTATTAAGAACAAGTTATCATTTTTGATAGTTGCAAGAGTTCCTATGATTTTGTTGCATTGCTCCTCCTCCACCTTTGGGTAATCGCCATTCTCATGGATTGATGAATTATTTCCTTTTTATCCCTTCTGTGCAAAACTAATTCTTGCTATCTTGGTACAGATTTTAAGGGTCCTGATCACAATCTTGGACACGTCCAGTGATCCTCGAACACTAGCTGTTGCTTGCTTTGATCTCTCGCAGTTCATTCAGTACTATCCGGCTGGGCGTATCATAGTGACTGACCTCAAAGCAAAGGAGCGGGTGATGAAATTTATGAACCATGAAAACGCAGAGGTCACTAAATATGCTTTGCTCTGCATCCAAAGGCTTTTCCTAGGTGCCAAATATGCAAGCTTTTTACAAGCCTAAGTATTGTTTGGTTCAACCAGGTTCAATTCATAATAATTTTAGGATGAAGACTGAAGAATTTGTATGCAGTCATGTACTCTTCTGTTTATGGAGTATTTCGTGCACGCCATTTTTTTTTATTTTTATATTTTCTATCAGATGGATGTGTATTATGAGCAACGTGTGGAGAGTTACTTATTCTGTTCTATGCAGTTGAATAAAATGAAATATTTGTATCTTTTGCTTTTCAAACGCTGTTGGAGAATAAAAAAGTACATTTTAGTTACTGCGTTGTATTTTACGTCATTGTTATTTTGTATTTTCTTCTTTCCCATGTAAGATTTAAAGAATATTTGTTGATATTCCGGAAAAAAGGGTTTTTAATTACTTATGAGAAATTTAAAGCCTGTATTGGCACACATTTCTTCTAAGCATAATTTTCTTTAGGTAAATGACACTCAAAATTGAACTTTACTATTCTATAAATTACATTTTCAGTACTAAATTTGAGTTTGTATTTAATTTAATTTTTTTTAAAAAAATCTTTCCTATTTTGTTAATTATTCTATTTAACCACATTTAATTCACGTATCAAACATGAAATAAGAGTTTCGAGACATAACATTTAGCCCATATTTGGTTTAGCCAAATTTTAACAAAATATTTCATGGAATTCACGACTTTTTATCACATATTTCACGAACTTTTTTCAAAATCTATTAATTTTTTTTTTCTAAACCTAGCAGGGGACATAAAATGTAGCACATGTTTGGTGGAGATTTAAATCAATTTTTAAGCCATGTTTGGTGGTCATTTCTTGGAAACAAAATTGCTACTTGTAAACATTTGGTACACAATCCTCTCACATTGTGGGGCTTATATACATGTGAGAGAGTTGTGTAGGAGATTGTCTACCAAGTGTGTAAGTGTAGCATTTCTCTTTTGGAAAAATATTGTTTCAATAAGGGTCCGTTTGATTTGGCGGAATTTTCCATTCCTACTTCCACTTTTTTACTGTTTGATATGCTAAATTTTCCACGGAAAATGTTTTCCTCCATTTTTCTAAGTACAACCCTTTGATACACAAATGATGAAATTTTTTTTTTCACCTAATAGGTGGGAAAACATTTTCACCTTTTTTTAAAGCAATGACAACCAATTCTATCAACCATTGTAAAAATAATTTTCATTTTTGTTGACAATTTCTATGCAAAACAAAATCAAACGAATATGGTAATTTTTTCTAATTATTTAATTTTTTTTTTAATTTTTTGGTAATTGGAACAAATTCTAGACGTATTGGTAGAAAAAATTATCACTTTAATGAACAATTTTTATAAAAAACGAAGCCAAATGGACACCAAACTTTTAACATTTTTCAGGTAGAAAATTATATCAATTAATTACAATTCTCAGTAAAACAAATTTTAGGCAATTCAATTCCCAGTAAAACATTTTCTTTCCACCTATTTTCTACATTTTCAATCAAACGGACCCTAATGAATTTTTGGAGAACGTGTAGATAAAATGTATGGAAAAGTTTTGAATTTTCGTATAGAATATTTTATTATGTGAATGTGTGATTAACAATGAGTATGTAGAAAAAAGAATTTTAAAAGAATATGAGATCGATTTTGATAGAAGTTGATAAAATGTGTAGTTGAAAAGTTGTGTATTCTATTAAATATGTGGTTAAAATTAATTATTAATTAAATCTAAATTTATTTCTCTTTTGAAGCAAATCTGCACTTTCCCAGTTAAAAACAAAAAAACAAACAAAAACAAATAAATAAAAAATCTACAAGCCGTTAGACCCACCAATTTTAGCTAAACGGTCATTTTTTCAATTTCAAATATGACCGTTGCTCCCCACATCCTTCATATATATACAGATCATCTTCATCTCATTTCACAAAACAAATAAGCCTTCAATTCTGCATTTTTTTTCCCCAATTCTCAGTAGCACAACAGCAAAACTCCGATTCCCAGTTTTTCCCAAGAAAATTGCAAGAAATGGGAGGATTGCACATAGAGAATTCTTCAAATGAATCACACTCCCACACTCACAAGGTTTTCCTCTTATGCAATTACATTCTCTTAGGTGCAGCTTCCAGTTGCATTTTCTTGACACTTTCCCTCCGGCTAATCCCTTCGGTCTGCGGCTTCTTCTTGATCCTTCTCCACGTCACTACCATTATCGGTGCCATTGCCGGCTGCGCTGCTGCCTCGGCCACTCGAGGTGCTGGGAAGTGGTATGGAGCCCACATGGTGGCCACAGTGCTTACAGCAATATTTCAAGGCTCCGTTTCTGTGCTTATTTACACAAGACCTAAAGATTTTCTTGGAAATCTCAAATCCTATGTGAGGGAAGAAGATGGTGTGACAATATTGAAATTGGCTGGTGGGTTGTGTATACTGATATTCTGCCTAGAATGGGTTGTTCTTACACTTGCATTCTTCTTGAATTACTATGCTTATGTGCAAAAGGATGGGGTTAATCCTCGAGCAATGAAGAATTCTAAGGTTCAAGATGAGGAAGACTTGAAGAATTGGCCATGGCCTTTCCAAGTTTGATAATATGGATAATGTGGGATTATCTCCTTGATACATAATTGCTTGATTCGTTTATTTGTTGTTGGTTTTGGATTCTCCAACTTGGATGGGGGGATTTCTTATATATAAATATAAATATGTATTTTTTTTCCCTATTGAGTGAAATGCTGTTTTCAAATTTTGGATTTGGCGTACGGACTGTCGTCTATCAAACATTCTTGCAAATATCATTACTCTTTTTAGATTGCTGAAAGAAGGTTGTGATACTCATTCGAGTATTAAAGGTAGACGACTTACAAGATTCACTATGAATGGCTTCGGAGTAATGTTTGAAGAATCTTAAATAATTGGAATGACGTCGCATTTTATGTTCGATTAGATAGTTTTCTTAATAGTATCGAAAGTAGGTATCAGGTGGGACGAACTTTCAACGCTCCCTCAGGTTCACCCTCTTTATGTGCCAAATAATTAAAAGATAGAATTCTGATTCACACTCTTGCTTCAATGAATGACCAACTCTTGCTTCAATGAATAGGTCATTTTGGCATTCATTAGGAGTATGTAGCTCACCTGAAACGCTGGCACGACGTAACGCCTGAAATGGATGAAAATGCAATTTATTGAGGCAAAAATGCAATGAGAAAGTGGTTTTAGGACAAAAACAAATCTTTTTGTAAGGTTGGAGACTAATATTACATGCAATTTATTCTAATTTACGTCACATTTAACCCCTGTTTGATAAAAATTAAAATCTATATTTTTATCAAAGTCAAAGTTAATAATTGATTTTAACCACATATTTTATGGAATCCACAACTTTTTAATCACACATTTCACCAACTTTTATCAAAATTTACTAAAAATATGATTTTAATCTCCACTAAACATGAGCTTAGTTTTACTTTTCATATGTGATGCAGATTGAAGAGGCTGTGATAAGCGCTCAAAAAAGCTTATTGTAGTCTTCCAACCTAGGGTCTTAGCCTCTCAGGGTTCCAAATTTGAGCCAACTATCATGTGACAACAAAGTACTCCTTATATGCATGTAACGCAATTAATCTTTATGCTCGAGCACATTAAGCTCCATTTGACAATGAATATTTTAGAATTTTTTTTTTTTTTTTTACATACTCATTTTCAACCACATATTCACAATATAAAATATTTTTACGTAAAACTAAAAAAATTTCCACCACAAATTCTTCGAAAAATCATTATTCAAAACTTCATTTTATCCAAATAATGTTCGTCAAACAGAGGCTAATATTTGACTATCACTTAGTTCGTGAGAAATTGTGGAAAAAACTACATTCCGTATATTGTTAATTCTTAACGACAAACTGTAGACATCTTCACCAAAAATCTTCCATGAGATTACTTCACCATGCACTTTCTATTTCAAGCTAAGTGCTCATTTACTTCCAGCATTCATTTAATTGGTTTATTAGCCTTGTTTTTGGCTCATATGGCTCACCATAAATCTTGTGTAAGAAGAAGAGAAAATATAAATATAAATATTAAGGACTGAAAACTACTCCACAATTTGTATTTATTTCATTCCTTGTATTATATTTGTATATATGAATCAAGCTTGCAAAACCCTTTTACAAGAATCCAATTCCCCTATCATTTTGCAAACTATATGACTCACAAAAGAGTTAATAAAGCTTAATTTTACATGCATTGTTGATGGGAACTATATTAATTTTTTTTTGCCATAAATTCTATCTATAAATATATAATATATATTTTTAAAGAGGTAAACTTAATATAGTTCTCCACTTCACTTCACTGCCTTCGTCCACCAGTGCCACTCTCCCTTTGACAGTTAAAATATACGGCGGCGACTGGCAAACCAAGATTGTAGAGCTCGGCAAAGTCCCTGGTGTTGAAGTTCTGGCGCCACCCTGGAGCATACACCGTCTGGCGGCCCAACTGCCGGAATAACACGAAAACGAAACGGTGGATACCCATTGATGGCCGTGGACTCTCATAACAAACAATCTCTTGCCCTGCACCACCATTACCATACACTGCGTTATGCATGCGTCAGAATAGACAGGTGATGGGGGGGGGGAAAAAGTGACTTTTGAGCTGGTGGTCTATATTAAAGCAATAGATAAGTTAGGAAGACATCAAAAAGGCACTTCGCGTGGTAAGAGAAAGAACATACTCTCCACCGAAGATTAAACTTAGGATGTTGAAATTGCGACATGAAGAAAAGGACATCATGGACCATGCTTGAGTTTGTTACGAATGTTTTAAGTTACATACACTTTACCAAACATGCTCTTTACGTTCAAGTTAGATTTATTTTTTCATTAGACTTGATAGTATATTTAAAAATCAAATTTTTAGTAGATTTTGATAAAAATTAATGAGAACTTGATTGAAAAGTTATGAATTTCATGAAATGTGCAGTAAAGATTAATTATTAACTTTGATTTAAATATTTATCAATTTTTTTAGCTGCACCAAACACGAGCTTAGAAAAAGAGAATTGAAACCCATAAAATATATATTTGACTACTCACCAAAGCTAGCCGCAGTGGTTGCCGGAATATCAGTCACCAACCTACAATAAGTTCGATTTTGTAAGATAAAACTCGAAATATTTAATACTAACTAATATGCGATCCTTTGTCGATAATTGCACAAGAAGACAACTGAAAAGGCTTCCTATGCAGCTATACTATGGAAACCTTCTGTAAAATGAGCAGTGACATTAATCTGTGACTTCGTTAGGAAAAATTAGAGAAATTTTTGTATTGCTAAATGCTAACGTCATGAGCCTGAGACATCAATCTGTCAAAGGTAAAAAGCAAACCAGATGTGAAATGAGTAGTTATTTTGTTAATTTATCAGTCAAAAGATTGTAAGACCATAAAGTGAATCTAGTCTTCACATGAGTGGACCAGTATTATCTGGTCTCTAGTGCATAGACATAATTTTCCGAAACTACTATTTCCTGGTTAGAGGGTGTTTGGTGGGGATTAAAATTAAATTTTCAGTAAATTGTTATAGAAGTTTTTGAAATGTGTGGTTCAAAAGTTGTGAGACCCATGAAAAATGTGATTAATATTTATTATTTGACTTTGACTTGGATTAAAATCATATTTTAATTAATCCGGACCAAACAAGGGCTTATCGTTTTATACAAAAAATAAATAAATAAATAAAATTATCGAATAACATTCCCAGACGGGATTATGTGTTATTGAATTTTCTATCTAGCTATTTTGTTCTGTCCTGGAAAAAAAAAAAAATCTTCCTTTTCCAATACTTTATTCTCACCAGTGCAAGTATTCTCTGAGGTGGGGATCACTTGGGCTTGGAGCATCGGGATCCACCATAATCTGCACAAGGAGAAGATCAAACACACTGTACTATAATGTCATGAAATACATATCCAACAACAGCGAGCAGAAATTGATCGTGTCGACCATTTGGAGGGCTTTTATTCTAACCCGATACCGTATTAACAGTAATCTCATCTAAAAACTTTAAGTTGTCGCGAGTTAGAATAGGAGAAATTAGACTTACAAGCGTGTAGAAAGTACGAAGGTCATCACCTCCAATATCAACCCTAGGCTGGTTAAGAATCTGAGAAGGTCTGAAATCCCATCCATTATTTACTTCCCTATTACCATACGTAACCTCAAGCGATAAGGACCTTGTAAATGGATCCAAAACATCCCCTATAACTCTACCAACAACAAGAGGGTCTCTGTCTCTAGGCATGTTGATCGATGAACGAAACAAAATGAAATGACAGATGCCTGGAGTGAATTATGTAATATGTATAACACACAATGCGAGTTTATATAGATGTTGCATGTGAAGGAAGGTCTATGAGTTTCACAATTGGACAAGAATCTAATTTTCCAATCGGTGCGTCTCGTGTAAATATAATTTTCAAACTGTAAAAGCGAACAAGAAATGCGGACGTGGTTTCATATTCTCCAAGGAATTTGTTTGGGTATATGCAAAGTTTTAGCCCCAAACCACTTGGCATGCAATCACATTATCGTCCTCCACATAGGTCCCGATTTCATATCTTAAGTTCTCTTTCACAGACGACATTGAGTGTGATATTTTTCAACTCCACCATTGATTTCCCCAACCAAAAATCTAATCACTTAGCATTAGCCGACCGAGTATCTAGTATGAAAAATGAAAAAAGGGCACATGAGATAGTATGTAGTAGTGTATTTTTAGCTCTCTATCTACTAGAAGTCGACTCGTATGTCCTCCTAGTTTGTATTCTTGGCATAAACCGATTTTATTATCTTTGCAACTTCTGAGTTTTAAACAAAGAGAGCTACATGTATATCACATGTTATATAATGGGTTACATAATACTATATGACACTCTTAACATTTGTCAATTTTAAACCGTCAACTTTTTTCTTCGTATCATATTTTGTAATCCCTTGTATACAATTTTGATGTACAAATAGTAAAATCCAAATATTAATGACCATCGATAAGTTCAAAGTGTAAAAAAAAAAAAAAAAGGCAAAATAGAATTATTGAAGAGAATAAAAGGTCCAAAAATTTATTTTTTCTCATGATCCAGTCTTGAATTTCATCTAACACGATGCATTTTGATTGAAGATTGTTTATTTCATATAGTGATGTAAAATGTTGTACAACAATAAATGTATATTCAGCTAAGCTTAAACTTTTAAAATAAAGAAGATTTAAAAAGAATTTTTTTGGTGTAAATGTTGAAAATAAAATAATTACTTATTGTTGACCCCAAAAAATGTACCTCCCACGTGGTCAACAGCTAGCAACTCCACGAGGCTCTACACTGCGACTAGAATACATCGTTAGTCACTCATGGCCAGTTCTAGCGGTGGTGGAGGTGGTTGCCAACACTCCAACGACCAAATCAATCGATGATATGAAATATAAGGGACGTTCCAGTAGTCTAAACGTTGGAAAATCAATATATCGTGATATGGGGAGTGAAATTATATTTGATTTGGTTGGAATTGCATTACCTTCAAAATGACATTAAGTGTGGGTATATAGGGAAAGAAGTGGATTTGAGACCGTTAGATGGTAGGGCACGTTGCCTCATTTGCTAGCCGAAGTGCCTCCTACTAGGTGTCAGTCGATCATTCCTATGTGGGCAACCATTTACTGCCCTGATAAGTAGATTCATGATTTAATTCTTTGGTGTTTGCTGCACAAACATCAAATAAATCAATCGTGTAAAGATTTTATTTTAAATAAATCTTTGTATAAAAGATCTCCTAATTAGTAGGAACGAGGTGCTACGGCTTTCTCAGTAGTAGATGTCCCTTCATACCACTTCGTCGTATGCCACTTCCACATGTATGGCCCCATCACTTCCAACGATGTGGTGGACATGTGTATACTGACCAATTCACCTTGGCACCTCGGAGCTTCGGTGTGGGGGTGATGTAGAGTGCGGGCCTTGTTGATTTGCTTAACTAGTTGCCACGCTGGCAGATGATCTAGAGCCTCTTTGTGAGAGATGTAACAATAGTCCGCTAAGTTCATTTATGAATATTTATATTTTGCGTGGACTTTCGGCGTGGAGTTGGAGATGGACTGCTCAACATCGAGGCGATACATTGGACTATACTACCTTTTTGTTGGTTGTGCACTTTGAGTGCAACACACTTATAGTAACGTCTATGATAATGCCCAAATAGCTAACATATTTATTTATAAGAAGAAACAAATGTTGAGAGAGACTAATTTTATGTATTATCAAATTATTTAGTTTTTCATTAAAATAATATTATATTTAAATTCAAAAAAAAAATCTTTATTTTTTAATCACATATTTTTCATGAAAAATACTATTTTAAAATGTATTTTGGGCCAAAAAAAAAAATCTCAAATAGTCTCTTAGCCCCCTGTTTGGTACACATTAAAATTTTTATTCTCATTCTTCTAATTATTTTTAACAACACATTTTTCAATAAAATAATATTTCCATCACATTAATAATTTTCCCATTCTTTTTCAACCACACATTCTCCATCAATTACTATTTCAAAATATATTCTTTCAAAATAATATGGTTCAAAAACACCATTGATAGATATAACGGTAGAATAATTATTATACTTTTAAAAAAGTAACAGTAAACAATGAAAAGGTAATGATTCTGTATGTTCGACGACAAAATAATTTGTATGACAGCATTGTATTCCTTAAAAGTGTTCAACATGTGACAATTGCTAAGATTAACCTCAGATGAAGACCATGCGGGACAAAAGGCTTTTGAGCTTTTGCCATACACGTCTACTCCAAACCCCACCCCACCCCACTCTCACGCACTCCACCTTTTGATCATCCTAAGACCTCAGTCAAAAAGAAAAATTCTTGGTGTGGACCCCACCACATGTGAAGGGGTATGGACACACTATGTAGATAAATTATATACACATAGTACATCCTAGTCAAAAAATATAGTGTGTGTCGTTTTCCCTGCAAGGGAAATAATTAATTCAAATAAACTTATCGACATTAAATTAATCTAATCAAATTAACATTTAAAATCCTATATTTATTCTTATGTTCAACATGTGATTGATCCACTTCACCTTGGCACCTCGGAGTTTCGGTGTGGGGGTGGCGTAGAGTGTGTGCCTTGTCGATTTGTTTAGATGGTTGCCACGCTGGCAAATGATCGAATGATCAAGAGCCTCTTCATAAGAGGAGTAACAATAGCTCCCTAAGTCCATGTATGAATATTCATATTTTGCGTGGATTTTCAGCGTGGAGTTTGAGGTGGATAGCTCAACATCGGGGCAATACATTGCAGTATGCTACCTTTTTTGTTGGTTGTTTACTTTGAACGCAACACACTTATATATAGTAACGTCTATGATAATGCACAAATAGCTAACAGATTTATTTATAAGAAGAAACTAATGTTCAGAGAAACTAATTTTATGTATTATCAAATTATTGAGCTCTTGTTTGATTCTCATTATTTTTAAAATATATTTTTCTTTCTTTTATTTTTAATGGTACATTTTTCATTAAAATAATATTATACACAAATTCAAAACTCTACTTTATTTTTTAATCACACATTCTTCATGAAAAATACTATTTCAAAGTGCATTTTGGGCAAAAATAAAAATAAAAATCCCAAATAGTCTCTCAATAATAACATCAAATTATCTAGGGAGGTGTTAGTGGTACATTATGGATACCATAATGGTATCTATAATGCCCACATGGCGGCCCCCTATTGGGGGCCTGCCTGACGCGCCGGCGACCCCCCAATAGGGGACCGCCATATGGGTATGGTATCCATAATATACAACTAGAATTTTCCAATTATCTAATATAACAGTAGAATAATTACTTTTAAAAAAGTTACTGTAAATTCTGTATTTACAACGACAAAATAGTTTGTCTGACAGCATTGTATTCCGTAAAAGTATTTGATATGACAATTGCTAAGATTAACCTCAGATGAAAATCACGCCGGGGGGGGGGGGGGGGGTGCTGACACTTTTGAGCTTTTGCTATATGTGTTGTCCAAACACCACACCACTCTCACCCACTCCACCTTCTGATCATCCTCAGACCAGTGTCAATAAATGTAGGAGTTACGCCACATGTACCGAATTTTTATATCGAATTTTTTACACCCAACTCACATTAGGAGATGGGGACCACAAGCTGAAATTTTTAAATATACATGGGCCCCGCGCGCATTGTGAGAGAGGGTAACTCATTCAGTACCTCCCATTCGGTACATATATATTAATCCGAAATATAGAGGGTTTCGCTTTCATATAGGAAAACGATGTTTGTACGGTTATTAATGGACTGTAATTTTTACAGTTCACTCAAATTAGTGTGGGATCCACTAAATTAGATGACTGTAAATGTAGCAAATTTCTTTTACATAAGGAAAAGAAGTTAAAACTCAAATCAACTTCTAATAAATTAAAACATTATCAAAATATTAAATTAATATATTCAAATTAACCTTTAAAATCCTATCTAAAATTCTATATTTATTCTTATCTTCAACATGTGATTCGTCCACTTGTGAGAGCAAATCTTCAATTTTTCTAGTATAGGTACTAGGTAGCACTTCATTAAAAGACAACCAAGGCCGACGAAGTGTTTTATTATTTATCAATAATTGACCTCCTAACTTTTGACAGGCACGCCACAACATATTGAGAACTAAACTGACGTTGGAGTGAATTGTTATTTTTATTTTATTTTTAAATATCGTTGCTTAAAATAATAAAATTAGTGAAACAACCAAGACATTTTTTTTTATTTTTTTTAATTATTTAAAAAAATCAAATAGAAATTATAAGCATTTTATTATTATTTTTTTGCATTATTTTATTTTATATATTGACACGTCGAAAAATCTAAATAAAAACATATGTCCAATACAACTTGGAGTTGATATCTAGACATTTTAACAATAATGATCCGACTAATATCTTAAATTAATTGTTGTTGAAATCAAACATTAAATGCATAAATTCGCCACATCTCTACGAACTTAATCTTTAGAACTCTGCTTCATGTATAGAAGTAGAAGCCCCAAAAGATCAACAGAAGACATACACGATGGGGTCCGCATATTTTTTTTAGATACAAGGTGGGCCCCCCCATTGTGAGTATTTTGGTGGCTTGCTGGCAAAATCATTTCCGTATAAATGATTTTATTGTAATCTTTAACATAGAGTAATTTAATATTCCCAAAGTTCAAAATTGGCAAAGGCAATAGGTTCAAGTTTCATTGTTACCTACTTTGAAAATTGTGTACGTATCAAGCGTTTGAAAAAGAAAAAGAACTTGGCTTGAATACGAGGATACATGTTTCATTTTAAAATGAAATATTCTATTTATAAAAGTTTAATTTTTTAGATGATGTAATTCAATAATTACACTCATAAATTAAAGTTCAAATAAAGTAAGGTAAATAATAAATTTGTTAATTTTTGAGTTACATAATGAGTGTAGAAGAAATGGCAAGTTGGAGCCTATACTTGGCCTTTTCCATGATTCTTTAGAGAATATTCTTTTTTTTCTTTCTTTTATACTCAAATTAGTGTTATATGTGCTTTATCTTGACGAATAAATAATCGTATATCTCACTTTTTCTTTTATGAATTATTGTTTAAATTATCACACCCTACTTTCGATGATCTAAAAACTAACTAAACAATTGGAAATACGACAATATCTTTTGTTTCTTTCGAATCCAATATATAGAAACAACAATATCCATAGTTCCTCCAACCAACATTATTCCAATTATCTAAGATTCAAACATTGCTTTGAACAACAGATAAAGCGTTCAACTTTAGTACTCAAACGAGTGTTTCGCATGCCTTATCTTCGTGAATATGTAACTGTACATCCTACTTTTACTTTACAAAAGTCGTTATATACGTCATCGTACCTTCTTCCGACAACATTCTAAAAAAAAAAGAATCGACGTAAAATACGACAATATAACCATCAAATTAATGGAAAATGCAAAACGTTTTTTATTTTCCAATCAACACATGGATGCAACGATATTCTTACTCCCTCCAATCAACACCATTCCTATTATCTAAGATTCAAATATTACTGTCCCCGGGGTATAATTTAGTGGTGTAAAGGATATGAGTGAGGTAGTTTCAGCTGAACTGATAGCCCCAGTGTAAGGGTTCGATTCCTATCTCTAACAAGGTTTGAAATTTGACTCTTTGTGGACACCAGTATGACAGCTCTTGTATCCTGACCTGCTAAAGCACATCTTGCGATTTACCTCTTTCACGATACTCTAGGGAGGAGGTGGTGAGGAACCCTCGAAGTTGGGGTTCAACCTTTAAGATTCAAATATTACCCGAAGCCATTCCACATACAATGAATCGTATAGCATTAATAATTGAATGACTATTTTATGTCCTTTATCTTTGCAAATATGTAACTGTGTATCCTACCTTTTCTTATCCGTTGTCGTATACTGTATCACAGCACCTTACTTTCAACAATTTAAAAAGAGTAATTTACTAATTTTAAAGTAAATTAAATTTAAATTTGTTTGTTTTGATTATATTAGTTCAATATTTTTATAATTTTTAAGTCTACTAGAGCTTAACTTATTTCCGGTATAAATATATGGCTTAGAATTTAATTTTTTATTATAAAAAGACTCGATTATTAATTGAATATTAAATATTTCTTCTCCCACTTCTTCTCTCTATCTCCTCTCTCTCTCTCTCTTTTTTTTTTTTTTTCCTTTCTTAATCTCACTTCTTGTTCAATTGTGCCCTACTTCACATAATTTTCAGAAGTGCAAATTATTCTATACCCTACTTTTCAAGATTCAAAATCAAAAATCACATTTCATGTTTTAATTTTCAAAAATCAGATTTTTTATATATAGATACATGTTTTTTATATTTAATTAAATATTAATAATAATATTATATATATATATACTAGTTAAAGGCAACGTGCAATGCACGTTTGCTTAGTTCACATGTAATTTATTTGGTCGAGAAGAAATGTTTTATTAATAAAGATGTAATTGTTTTGGATAATTAAATAATTGTTGAAGTAACTGATAAATAATTAAACGTGATATATTAAAAGAAGAGCATTAATAGAATCCGTGGAATGGTCCTATGAATAAACATAGCTCAATAGTTTTATGAACAATGTTGGAGATATTCTAAGATGACGATCCAATATTTTCCTCATCTTGCATTGCTTCAACAGAGAGGACATTAAAATGCCTATATTTTTTCTAGTTCAGTTTTTCTGGATCTACAAAAGTTGAAGGTTCTTTTTGATAATTTATCTGCCACGCTTTTAACATATGGTTGATTTTCCTGCAAAATAAATTTTGTATAGGTTTACATAATTAATATAAAACCCATTTATATATATTTTAAATAACTGTTTGTAATGTAACCGAAGTTTTGAAAAAAAATTAAAGAGATACCTCCCCAGTATGTTCCATCAATTGAACTGCTGAACAACCAAGTGTCTGTTCCGCTACTTCGCCAAACAAAGTAGCAGCTAGCTTTCCAGTATTGTCGTCCAGGGATAGTTTCATAAATGACCGAAACCTTTGGGACTGAAGTCAAACAACTTTTAAAATCTGGGCTTGAGGGGCAATTTCACAATAAAAAATATATATATATATATTACACCCCCCTCATTCTCTCCAATATTCAAACCAGAGAGAAGAGAAGAGGGGAAATCTGGGATGAAGGCCAGCCAACGACGGTGACTCCACCGTCGGCCAGCAACGGAATCGCCACCACCGTTGCGTGGTGGCGCCGATGCAAGTGGGTGGAGGTGGCTGGGAGGGTTTCATTGTACTGTCTGAGAGGTAATTGGATTGGGTTCAGGGTTTTCCGGTGGTATTCCGGCTGGAAAACGATCGGGAAAGGTGGGTAAGTTCATGGGTCATCTTCTTTCTTGGTTTTTGAAGCTGTTTTGGGTGGATTTAGGGTGAAACGGGGGTTGTCGAGTTTGGATGGAGTGGCTGTCGGTGTGGATTTGGGGTGATGGGTGTGGCTGTCAATGGTGTCATTTTTTGGGTTGCAAATTGTGGTTTCGTGGTTTGGTTGAGGATGAATGATGGTGGATGCGATTTGGCGCATTGGCTGGACGTCAATTGCAGTTGGGTTTTAGGCAAAATGTGATTTTTCAGCTTCAGAATTTTGTGGAATCACCTTGTTATCAGGCTAATATCCGTTGCTGGGAATGTAAATTGCTCTCGTCTCTGGAATTATAGGTAATTGCCAATCATCTTAGACTTATACTTCCATTACAGTTTCAAGCCTCTTGGGTTCATAAGCTGAAGATAAATGGATGCCTTAATTGCTATACTTAACATCCTTAATTCCTGATTACAGTTAACCCTCTTCATCTCCCTTTCATACACACTGAGCAGTTTCTGTTCATCTCCGTTTCATACACTCCGTTTCATACACACTGGGCAGTTAACGGTGGTAGATGAAAAACAAGAAATTATGTTTCACCTCCGTTTCATATACACTTATTATATAGAAGAGATATATATATATATACCCCCACACCACACCACCCCACCCTTTAAATCCCTAATTTCTCGACTCTAACTTCCACCCCCCTCTCTATCTCTCTCAGAGTCTCTCTCGTGGTGGTGGCGCCATGGTGGTGGTGATATACTCGTGGAGGCGAGCAAGGCAAACGGTAATATTCAAGGATGCGACTAGCCCTCGTGGAGGATCTGTTCGGTGGCGGCAATATCACAGTCGTAAAACCAAAAGCCCAATGTGGAGGATGCGACTGTTCGTGGAGGCTTTGCTTCAGCATCTCCGTCTCAAAAGCCCACTGTTGGTGGCATCTCCTGCCTATTTCCATCTCCGACGATGAAATCCTCAAGTTATTCTAGTGGATCTGAGGAATCGGGGTCCTTATGGCACGACAGGGCAGAGGAATTGAGCTCTTCTTTTAGATGTACATCTTTTAAGCGAGATCAGGTACATCAGAGCCCGATTTTGGTGTTTCACGACACAACAACTAGTACAATTGGATCGAGTTGTAAAACTCACATATGAGAATTAGCGGTGGTGTGTATGTGTGATGGTGGTGCGGTGGTATGTGTATGCGTACGTGCAGCGGTGGGTGTCGGAGTTGGTATTGGCACTAGGGGTTTTCTGTTTTTTTTTTGTGACACTTGGTGAAACGGTTGTGGATTCTTTAAGTGGGGATGGTGGTGGTGGGTGTGCTGTTGCGAGTGTGCTGTGTATGTGTTTTGTGGATTCTTTTGGTGGGAATGGTGTAAACGGATATGGTGGTGGTGTATGTGTGTTGCGGGTGTGGTGGTGGGGGGAGGGAGGTTTGACGGTGGCTGGGGGCGGTTTTGTGGATTCTTTGGTGGGGGTGGTGATGATTTCGGGTGGCGGAGGTGATTGTTGGTGACGGTGTTGTTGGCAGTGGTGGTGGTGTGGTAGTGGCGGCGGCGTCGTCGGCCACCGTATAAGGGTGGCCGCAAGTGGCAGTGGAGACATGGAGGGGCTGGTGGTATGTGACCCATCAGTTGACCCGTGACCAACGTTGTGACCCGAGTCATGTTCTGTGACCTGTGCTGTGATCTGCGACCTGTACTGTGACTTATACTGTGACTTGAGCCATGTGCTGTGACCTGAGCCATGTGCGATATATTCTGTCAATCATGCTGTGACCATTTGAAAATAACATGTGACCTGACTTGTGACCTGGGCTGTGATCTGTGACTAAAAATATCATTTGTGACCTTAAAATTCGATAACCTGTAATAAAAAACTTAATTTGTGACCAACCATTTTGTTATCTGTGACCTAAAAATTATATAATTTGTCATCGTGAAAAAATCTATGATCAACTAATTTGGAAGTCTGTGACCTATAAATTTTGATTTATGATCAACTAATTTTGAAATATGTGATCAACGAATTACTTGTGACCTCCAAAATTTTTGAACTGTGACCGTAAAATAGTCATCGGAATGGTTAACGGAATTGTCACCGGAATCGGAGTAGTCGTCGACACCGGAATTGGAGTAGTCGCTGGAACACTCGCCGGAGTAGTTGTCGAAACGGTCGCCGGAATGATCGTCGGAACGGCGGGGGTGGTGGAGGTGGGTGGGTTAATTAATTATATATATATCTTTTTATATTTATATATATATATATAAATAAAAAATATATAAATATATATGTGTATGTATAGGTCAAAAATCTGATTTTTGAAATGTGAAAGATGTTTTATCATTTTTGAAATAGGGTAAACTTAAAATAGGATTAATGAATTTTTCCCTTTTCAGAACAAAGCTTAGTGTACAATTTTTTATTTTTTTTTACAGAAAACCTGCAGAACACACACAATAGGTGATGTCCATTTTTTTTTTAACAATATTTAATTTGCATGTGGCCTACCCCATATGTGTATATGAAATTAGGGGTGTCCAAAATATTCGAACCGAACCCGAACCGAGCGGTTCTTCATAAGTTAAAGACCCGAACGGGTACCCGAATCGAGAACCGAAAGATTTGGGTCGGGTCTTGGGTCTCGACCAAGAACCGAAGAACCGAATGAGACCTGAAACTAAATAATTTTTTTTTATTTTTTTATTGAATTAATTAAATTATTTTATTTTTTCTAACATTTTACATTGGTGGAAGATTAATAAATCAAGATTTGAATTTTTATCTGAGGTTGCAAGGGATGTTCCTACCATTCCTGTATCTACAGTTGCTTCTGAGTCAGCATTTAGTACTGGAGGATGCATTCTTGATCCATTTAGGAGTTCTTTAACTCCTAAAGCAGTTAAAGCCTTAATTTATACACAAAACTGGCTAAGAAAATATTCTAGACTCTTGAAAGTTTCCCAAGATGAAATTATTGAAGAAACAAAGTTCTATGAGGGCATTGAGACAGGTAATAGATATATATTATATTTTTTTTTTATCAAATCTTATTAGTTGAATATTTTTTAGTTTATTTGTTTGTTAATTGTACTTTTTCAATTCTTGTAGAGTTTTTTGCTATGGCAAGCCAAGCAGTAGCAGTTGATGATTAAATCAAATAGTTGGTAAGTATTAATATCTACTTTTTGGTATTTGTATGCATTGAATTGATGTTATTCGACAGCTAGTTATTTTTATATTTATGAATTTGGTTATGTTAATTTGTAAAAGTTACAAATGAAATGTCATTAGTTATATTTATGTAGTGTTGCTGTAAATGTTAAAAAATTTAATTATGGTACAGAACGGAACCGACCCGAACCGAACTGAACCGAACCCGAACGGTTCCATAATTATATTTGGACCCGACGGGTCCATTTATTAAATACCCAAAAATTCTGGAATCGAGCAGAACCGAACCGAACCGACCCACGAACACCCCTATCTGAAATTATTCTGTAGAAATGTTTTCTGTACAAACATAATTTTCCTAATTTTCGAGCTCAACTCAAGCTAAAGGTTATCAAAAGTCTAACCTTGGTGCCTTTTCCTTCCCCAGGTCAAAGAAATGTGCTCTTTAACCTAGAAGTTAAAAATCACTCCCACGTAGTTTCTCCTTTTATGAAATATCGAACAACTGACTTTATCCAATAAAAAGTTGATTCCGGAAAATAATGAAATTGAATTTAAAAATTGAAAAACTCTTCAAGTTTATATAATTAATTTTTTTTTTTTGAAAAAAAAAACCAACAAATATGAAAAGTTGAAAACCCTAATCTTGTTTTAAAGAAAATATCTAATCAAACCTCTAACTATGTTTATTAATTAAAGAGTGCAAAATTAACCGAACAGCATAATTGCGTCACGTGAAATGACGTGACATAATTAGCCCTTTTGAAAAGTAATAAAAAAGAGAATGAAAAGTTTCGGGAAAAATATATTTTGAAATAATAATATTTTTGTAATATTGTTTTATTGAAAAATGTGTGATTAATATAATCAGAGCGGCTTTGAGGGTGGACGAGTTCAGCGACCGCACAGGGCCTCATTATTGTAAGGGCGCTAAAATTTTTTTTTAGTTATTTGTGTATTTATGTATAATTATATATTTAAAATTTAAAATTTTTAATTATTATGTTAAGTTAAATGACACAATATTGGTGAAAATTGAGTTAAAAGATAGACAAATAATGATTTTTATTTAACATTATTGTATTTCTTATTTCTAATTACATATCATACAAAGACATTTTTATTAAAGTAAGTGAAATGATTCAGATGGTTTAGGCCCATTCAAGCTAATTTCAGTGTGTTGTGCTTAATTATTTTCATTTATGGATTATTTCTTTATTAATTGGATGCATTTGATTTGGTATGATATGCAATTGCATAAGAAACTAAAGCCAAGAATAATCTAATTGACTAGTTATAATTTTTTTAAATAGTATTCTGCTTTAAATAATATCAGGGAATAGGAAATGGGGGAAAATATAATTTGTAAGAAGAAACATTTTGATGAAAATGTCACATCACTTGAAGATTATTTCATAACCAGTTATTTCCTTTATATAGTAGATCAAACAATTTGATCACTTGAACGAAAGTTCGATCGATTCAATTCATATGAAAAAGATTTGGATACCTATTTTTTTACAAGTTAAACGCATTGAGTGATGTTGATTTGAAAGCATATTGTAATCATCTTGACAATGTTTTGAGACATGTTAACTTTTGAAATCTTGATAGTAAAGATTTGCTTCAAGAGTTAAAAATTTCACGAAATATTTTACCAAAAACATAAAGACAGTTTTTGATATATTAATTAATTTGAAATACCAAAATAAACAAATACAAGTTTTGATATATTGACTTATTTAAAAAGATTGGATCGCTTGTCGAATACATTTATTGCTTATATAATATTACTCACAATTAATGTTATAATTACATTTGCCGAAAGAAATTTCTCAAAATTGAAGTTATTAAAATCTTATTTACAATCAACTATGTTATAAGAACGATTAAATAGCTTAGCTCGATATATATTGAACAAGACTGGATAGAAACGAAAGTTTCATTAGTCAGTTTGCTTCTAGAAATGCGAGAAGAAATATTTTTACATGATTTGTTGTATTTCAAAGTTTATGTGATATTTGAAATTTCTGATTTCAAGGTTTTCTCATAGGGAATTACACGAAAAGTGTAGGGGCTTGGATGATTCTTTGTTGATGACATGAATTTTGAGGAAGTTTTAGAGGTGTTTTTTTAACTTTATTTGTAATTTTTTTATTCACGACATTGAAAAAAATATTTAAATATCATAATTTTGCGATGATATAATATTATTGATTTTTTTTTTAATGAAAGGGGCACCGTTTTAACATGTTGCACATGACAATCAAAATTTGAGGGCCAACCCAGGATAGAACGAGAGAAAAAATGAATTATAATTTTAATGGAAGTCGGTCAGATTATTAAAGAGAGAAAGTGATAAAAAAAAAAAATTCCTAGCCCACTCTCTCTCTCTCAAGGTCTTGGCCTGCACGCTAGATATCATTTCAGCCATTTCTGGATGAACAAAAGAAAAGCAGAGATTAGAATGGAATGTTCTTGGCCTGGATGCAAGAGACCATGTCTGGGTAAAGAACAAATCAAAAGCAGAGGTTAATATGGAAAGATAGAAATCAAGAAAATTCAAAGAACAAGACGTTTCAGAACCTTCCAAGTTTAGAAATAATACTCCTATTCCATCACACAAAAAAAAAAAAAAAAAAAGCCAGGGCCAGAAATAATTCCAACTGGGACACTCTTCCTATTCCATCACACACACAAAAAAAAAAAAAAAAAGGCCAGGGCCAGAAATAATTCCAACTGGGACACTCTTAGAAGCATTTGTTTTGGTCCACAAGATTCTAATTTTAAAGAACTTTCTAAACATAGGAATGAGAAGTCTCTTTCAGATATGCATGAATGTCCATTAAGTCAAAAGTTGTTTGTGCAATTACATAAACTATACGCAACGATAACTAACTTATTTTTATATTTCCATGACACAATTCATATATTTGAGAAAATGATACAAGTAAATAAGCTATCTGTCTAGGGATAGTTTGGTTTTAATTCCGAATTAAATTATATGTTGCTTATAAGTAATTTCATTTTATGGAATCCACAATTTTTCAAATACACGTTCTATCATTTTCTTTTTTTTTTTTAGCAAAATTTACTAAAAATCTCTGATTTTTTTTATTTTTTTTTCTAAACCAAACATGGGCTTAATTTCTTCACTTGTAAAAGTGTAAAGTGTGGAAAAAAGCAAAAGAGAATCTAGGCATAGTTGAATAGTCTCAACTAGGATAGAGTGGGACAAAGTTCATAAGAGGTAGATTTTTAGTTCGTATGCACTTTTGAAACTTATATCATTTTCCAAGTAAACAAGCTATATTTTGGAGGACTATTCTTTTTTTTTGGTTGGTACTTCCACCTTCGTATGGTCAAAAAGGAAAAAAAAACGAATTTGCATATTAGTCCGGGTTATTCCCCTTTGCCCGGGGAAAGGCGCCCCCCCATTGGCTGGGGGCGCGAGTCATAAACATTAATGAATTTGTATAGTTACGATAAGAAAGTATGACAATGGGAGAGTATTATATCAAGTTCGAAGAATTATCAAGTAAGATTTTGAATAACTACTTCGAAAATTGGGAATGAAATGTCTCGAAATATTATATCTTGTTGGAATTACTTTCCTTGTACTTGATGCTTCAAGCAAATTGAAAGTTATCATTTTTGGTTAATTTGTTCCATTCAATAATGAGTATTATTTGATAGGTTTACTTAAAAACCTATTGAGGTCGAACAAATTAACCAACAGTAATAACTTTTTTTTTTTCACTTGGTACGCAAGCATCATATCAAATACAAAGAAAAAGGCCAAAAAATAGAATTTTGCATATATTAGTCATTAAAAATTAGGTAGGAAAAGATAGTTTCAATAAAATAGAATTTAATTAAGACATTTTCATTCCCTTTAATTTTCCAACATAAATTTCATCTATAAAATAAAGTGGTAAAAATATAAAATTTGAAATACTAATGTCGAACTTTTCGTCTGGAATGAAAAAGAGTTAGAAAAATCTACCTGCTATAAATATTATAGTAAAAATTAAAAAATTTACTTTTTATTATTCAGTTAGTAACTTGTTAAAAAATAAACAAGGAATAAACTTTAGTGCAACAACTTATTAGTCAACGGTCATCGATCTAAACATTGTTAGTGACTACCGATGACATCATCAATAACATTACCATCCATAAATCGCTTCGTATGTCGATGATAACCATTGACATCAATATCAGTAGTTCTGTCAAAAATCACCGAAAAATATTAGTTTCTGTCAATATTACTTATAATATTCCTTTGATGGAATCATCATTTGGTTCATTTAATTTATTATATTATTTTAAAAAAAAAAAAAAGCTCCTTAAATAATTTTGTCCAAGGCTTTGAATTGCTTGAGCTGCCTTTACCTTTCCTTGAGCAAGCTTAATTTATGACAATATTTTAAATGGAGCCGCCTTTGCGCTTTCTTTGTCCTTCGAATTGCTCAATGGCTAAAACCACCATTCTAATGGAAACCATAGCTTCGCATTTTGGCCGGAACCTATTCACAGGCAAACCTTCATTGATGAGTTTTTACATTGACACAACCTCAATTATGCAAATGGAATGAGGTAACTTTCTCCCTTACATACAAGCATTTCACGTGTCTCTAATTTAATTTGTTTAGTTGAACATCGTCAAGGCACGTGAATGAACGATAATTGTCTCAAAAAACTGTAGATACTATTAGGTTTTAGAATTTTTGTAACTGATGATTCTGTGAACAAAATGACTGAAATTGATATATTGTAAAAGTTCAATGAATAATGTGCAATTAGTCAAAAGGTAGGTGTCTAGAGTTTTGAGAATGGGAAAAGAAGGAAAACAAAGCAGATTTTCGCTAAACTATCGCTAAGGTTTGGCTTGAGCTACAAAAACAGAAACATCGTCTCTGGACTGTCGCCAAGACTTCGCTCGAGAGATATGTTATCGCTCGACTTTTGCTCAAGCGACAGGTTTATCCGAAATTTTTTTGTTTCGCGATTTAAAGACTTTTTACCCAACTCATTCGTTTTCTAACCTACCTATAAATACCAAACCTCACATGTATGAATTTTCTAAGGTTGAACATTGAGAGAAACAATTCAAAGAGTGATTCTTCCATATCATATCATTCAACGTTCATTCTTGTTAGAGGTTTTGGTGAGAAAAACATCAAATGCATAATTCAAATACCAAACGAGTACTTTATATTTATCTGGTCAGAGTTCTGAAGATCTAAAGGAGTTGATATGAGTTCCGAATTCACAAGGTCTGGAGTGCTACAGGGTAGCAAATTCCACAGAGAGTTTGGGCAACAACAGTTAAGGATTGGTGCAGGGGAGCACGGGATTTGGGGAGAGCTGTTAGGAGTGCATTCAGGAAACTAGATAGTACGCGTAGTCTAGTTTGGTAGACTGTAAGTTGTTATATTCGTTTATAGTGGATTGACTGGCAAAGTGCCCGGAGTTTTTCCTAGTTGGATTTCTCCATTATCATTCTGATGTTGATTACTTCTTTCGTTATTGTAATTGATTATATAAACTGCGGTATTCAAACTTAGGACTAATATGACATGCTTGATTTATCATCTAGATAAGAATTAAAAGTAACTTGTTGTTGTTTAATTCGTAATAGTTTTTAATTCCATATTATACACATATTCACCCCCCTCTAGGTGTTGTTAGGGTCGAACTATGCGTTTTTCAGATACACTATTGATCATATACCTAAGTCCTATCTCTCAAAACATCTTACATCCCTATCCTAATCCAACTCAGCCCATCTCTAATTTATTAAGTGGGAGTATTTCGATATTGTACACTCTTGATAGAAACACATATTTGAGCATGGAAGTGGGGTCATTTCTTATGAGAATTGAGACTAATTCTCTAGAGAACAAAAAGTTCATGGCCAAAATAAACATAATTGCGAGAATTCAATGATTATTTTAGAAGTCATATGCGTTTTCTATTGTCTTCGTTTGCAATCATAACTATAGAGTTCAAGACATAATTCACTTTATAGTTGTCAAACTCAATAGAATATACAAAGTTAAGGTTCCAATTGAAAGATACCTAAGCCTGCATGATTTCTTCCATACTCTGGATTAATAATTATAATTATTTTATTTCTTTCATGTAGGAGATTGTTAGAGATATATCAAATATATTTTTTTGAAAGAAATAATTAAATTAGATAAGATGCCATAGTGATAAAAAAAAATGTGAAATTTATGTGGAAGATATTGGGTTTGTTGGCCTAAATTTAATTGGATTTTTTTGGGAAAATATTGTTTCTATTATCCCACCCTTATATTATTTCATTTATTCCACATGTTTTCACTTTTCATTGAAAAATATTGTTTCTTTTATTCCACAATTTTTATACTATTTCCATCTTTAAAAACATTATTAGGATTTTGATATATCCCCTATATATAGTTGTCTCTTATTTACAAGTCGATTTATTATTGCAAGATAGAATTGTATAGGAATACAATATTGTTGTAATTTTCTTCCTCCATTATAGTTGAATAAAATCTGCAATTGATCTGTCAAATTAAATTCTTATTTCTTGTGTTCTTGTTGTTGTGATCAATATTTCATATCGTATTGTATAACCTAGTTTTGCCCCCACCAAGTGGTATCAAAGCTTTGATTTGAGTTTGTTCGAGGTTTCTTTGTTCTTGATGGCAACTGTGAAGTCTGAAATTTCGTTTTTGGATCGCATCCCTAAATTCTCGTTATGATAGATGAAAATGCGAGCAGTACTCGCTCAGATAGATTTGAATGTTACATTGTTAGAATTTGACAAGATAGCCACAACTTCAATGACGGAGGAGAAACAACAGAAAGATTCGAATGCACTTTTACAAATTTATCTCCATCTTTCAAATAATATTTTTCAGGACGTTTTCAAAGAGAAAACGATAGCTACATTGTAGTTGAATTGGAGCAATTGCACTTGAAACAGCGTTTGTATTCTCATCACATGACATAAGGTGGACCGTTGGAAGATCACCTGGCTATTTTTTAAAGAGCTTGTCATTGATTTGGAGACTTTAGATATAAAGTATGACAAATAAGTTTTGGCCGTAATTCTTTTGTGTTCATTGCCTGCTTCGTTTACATCATTTAGAGACACGATTTTGTATGGTCGCGATATTCTTTCCATTGAAGTATGATGCTTTGTTTTCAAATGAGAAGATGAAACATCCAATTGGATCTGAGGCTAGAGATGAAGAATGCTTTGTTGTTCATGATGGTCACGGAAGGGACACATCGAAATCTAATTTCAGTAATCAATCTTGTTTTTATTACAAAAGAAAAAATGGCACACCAAGAAAAATTGCAACAAGTTGTAGAATATAATAAATTTGGCTGCAAATCAAAAGGAAAAGCAATCAGAAACTATAGGCGAAGCCGATGTTGCAGATAACTACTTGAGTGATGGAGTTGTGAACTAACGAGGATTACATTTTAGATAAAGCTTATGCTTTTCATGTATCCCGATTGAGATTCAATTTCAACTTATCATGTGAAACAACTTACTTGTCAGATAACTGGTATTAAAAGAGTTAGACTTAAGTATGTGAATGGGACAGTTATAACACTTGATCAGGTTCGAATCCTTGAAGAACAATCAGCCAATGTTTAGTATCACAGTGGATATTCAGTTTGGTATAGTACCGTTGGGATTTGATTCGGGGTCCGTGTTGAAGAATACAGCTTAATTGAGTTCAAAAGTAACACCGCTTTGCTACCACCTGCGGTGTCGTTTTATTCAATTTCTAAGGACATGCCTAGTAAAGATAAATACAAGGATGCCGATTTTGTTGAGCATATTTTAAGTGTATTTGAAAGTGTTGAGTCTAGCAAGGGACTTTTTAGTATTTGATATTGATTCTGTTTCAGGGTGTTTATTGATCCGGTTTGGTAAATTTTAAATCATGTGTGATTTTTTGTTGAACCCGAGATAACTCTGCGGAGAAGTACTTAGATTCATTTATCCTAATTGGATATTGTGAAAGAGGTGAAGAATTTTTGGTTTGTTGGAGAAGTTAGTTTGGTTCTTGTTAAAGAGTTCAATTCATTTCTTGTTGTTGGATTTTTTCTCCAGATGGAGAAATTTTAAAGCTTCATTCATTGCAATGAAATTTGTGTCAAGATGGAGATTGTTGGGTTTGTGACCAAATTTGGTTGGGTTTTTTTTTTTTTTTTGAGAAAATATTGTTTCCATTATTCTACATGTTTTTATTTGAAAAAAAAAATATTATTTCCTTTATTTCACATTTTTTTATTGAGAAAATAATATTTCATTTATTCCACACATTTTTATACTATTTCCGTTTTTAAAATATTGTTAGAATATGTCCCCTATATATAGTTGGCTCTTCTTTACGAGCTGATTTATTAATGCGAGTTAGATTTGTATAGGAACACAATATTATTGTAATTTTATTTCTCCATTATAGTTGAATAAAATCCTCAATTCCTTTACTAAATTAAATTCTTTTTTCTTATATTCTTGTTATTGTGATCAGTATTTCATATCATGTTGTATATCCTCTTTATGTCTCCAACAGAAGGTCGGCAATTTGAGTCACATTCTACACTATTATTAAAAAGTCTATGATTGGACTTTGGGCTTCTTTGATAAAAATAAAATTTTATTATTATTTAATCAATTTTGAATTTATTTTATTTGGTTAAACTCTTCAGTAATATATAGCAGTTGGAGAGTTAGTTGTAGAGTTATTAAAATCATAAAAAAAACGATAGCTACATTATAGTTGAATTGGAGCAATTGCACTTGAAACAACGTTTGTATTCTCATCACATGACATAAGGTGGATCGTTGGAAGACCATCTGGCTATTTTTTAAAGAGCTTGTCATTGATTTGGAGACTTTAGATATAAAGTATGACAAATAAGTTTTTGCCTTAATTCTTTTGTGTTCATTGCCCGCTTCGTTTACATCATTTAGAGACGATTTTGTATAGTCGCGATATTCTTTCCATTGAAGTATGATGCTTTGTTTTCAAATGAGAAGATGAAACATCCGATTGGATCTGATGCTAGAGATGAAGAATGCTTTGTTGTTCATGGTGGTCACGGAAGGGACACATCGAAATCTAATTTCAGTAATCAAGCTTGTTTTTATTACAAAAGAAAAAATGGCACATCAAGAAAAATTGCAACAAGTTGTAAAATAAAATAAATTTGGCTGTAAATCAAAAGGAAAAGCAATCAGAAACTATAGGTGAAGCCGATGTTGCAGATAACTACTTGAGTGATGGAGTTGTGAACTAACGAGGATTGTAATTTAGATAAAGCTTATGCTTTTCATGTATCCCGATCGAGATTTGGTTTCAACATATGAAATAGTTTTAACAGGTGTCACGATCATGTGAAACAACTTACTTGTCGGATAACTGGTATTAAAAGAGTTAGACTTAAGTACGTGAATGGGACAGTTATAACACTTGATCAGGTTCGAATCTGTGAAGAACAATCAGCCAATGTTTAGTATCACGGTGGATATTCAGTTTGGTACAGTACCATTGGGATTTGGTTCGGGGTCCGTGTTGTCTTACAGCTTAATTGAGTTCAAAAGTAACACCGCTTTGCCACCACCTGCGGTGTCGTTGTATTCAATTTCTAAGGACATGCCTAGTAAAGATAGATACAAGGATACCGATTTTGTTGAGCGTGTTTTAAGTGTATTTGAAAGTGTTGAGTCTAGCAAGAGGCTTTCTACAAAAGTATTTGATATTGATTCTGTTTCAGGGCGTTTATTGATCCGGTTTGATAAATTTTAAATCATGTGTGATTTTTTGTTGAACCCGAGATAACTCTGCGGAGAAGTACTTAGATTCATTTATCCTAATTGGATATTGTGAAAGAGGTGAAGAATTTTTGGTTTATTGGAGAAGTTAGTTTGGTTCTTGTTGAAAAGTTCAATTCATTTCTTGTAGTTGGATTTTTTCTCCAGATGGAGAAATTTTAAAGCTTCATTCATTGCAATGAAATTTGTGTCAAGATGGAGATTGTTGAGTTTGTGACCAAATTTGGTTGGGGTTTTTTTTTATAGAAAATATTGTTTCCATTATTCTACATGTTTTTATTTGAAAAAAAAAATATTATTTCCTTTATTTCACGTTTTTTTATTGAGAAAATAATACTTCTTTTATTCCACACATTTTTATACTATTTACGTTTTAAAAATATTGTTAGAATATGTCCCTATATATAGTTAGCTCTTCTTTACGAGCTAATTTATTAATGCGAGTTAGATTTGTGTAGGAACACAATATTATTGTAATTTTCTTTCTGCATTATAGTTGAATAAAATCCCCAATTCCTTTGCTAAATTAAATTCTTTTTTCTTATATTCTTGTTTTCGTGATCAGTATTTCATATCGTGTCGTATATCATCGTTATGTCTCCAACAGAAAGTCGGCAATTTGAGTCACATTCTACACTATTATTAAAAAGTCTATGATTGGACTCTGGGCTTCTTTGATAAAAATGAAATTTTATTATTATTTAATCAATTTCAAATTTATTTTATTTGGTTAAACTATTCAGTAATATATAGCAGTTGGAGAGCTAGTTGTAGAGTTATTAAAATCATAAAAAACGGAAGAAAAATGTTGACCGTTGAGGCAGTTTTTGAATTATTTATTCAAATCATAAAGACTTCATAAAATTTGCAGTTTTTAATTTTATTGAATTATGAATTGAAGTTATGATTCGAAGACTAAACCCCTAGTTGTCTTGAAAACATATACACTTAAATCATTCTTCAAGTTATGTAATTTTTGAAAACGAGTTTCTAAAATTATTATGTTATTTTAAGATATTATTCTAAAGTACCACTAAGAGTTTTGAAAATCACTTGTGATTGCTACACAAGTGATTCGATCATTGTATCCTAAGAGTGATTATTCAAAGATGTCACAGCAGTTTATGACAGAGAATTTCACTCTAGGATATCGTGCTGTAACGAGATCGATCGATCGATAAGTCTTCTTAGTTTTTGTATTTTAATTTCTATTCTTGAAAGATATCCGCAACTAGTTTTATCAAACGGAGGTATGTAAACCTATTTTTGAAAAGCCATCTTGAATTGGTCATGACATTTTATTTTTCGTCATAAATTATATCGATGAGGTTTCCCATCCAGACCTTCCCGCCGCTTTGGCCCATCGGAAGACCAATTCCTATGGAAAAATAGGTTTCACCAAAGAAAAATGCCGTCGGTGAGGCCCTTCTTTAGTAGGGAGTGTTTATGGATATTATTATTATTTTATTTTTTTTGGGGAGGGGGGGGGGGGGGGGGATGATCATTTTTTTGCTTTACACAATTTGTGTAACAGTAAAAGATAACTGCTTTTTCAATACTCATCAAGTTTGGGGAGATTATTCAAACTAGCCTATTGACTTGGTCTATTTGGAATTTTCGTAGAAAAATCTATTTTACTCTTAATGAAATAGGTTTCTTTATTGCAAGACATGTCATTTTATTTTAAAGTAAGTTTCGTATCTGTTCTGTATTTCTTATATTTTGATTTTTAAAGTATAAATCCATTCTTTGATCTAATATATTAGCATAATCTACTATTTTTTGTTCACATTCTTTTATAAGTTTAATATATTCCTCAGATATGTCATTTGTACTTTCTAGTTAGGATTTAATATGTTATATTTTTTCAAATATTCTTTCTAACAAATCGTCTAATCATTTAACTGTATATCCTGGCATGATTGGATACTATTATCATGAAAATTATCAAAGTATTATAAAATAATGATATACACATCATGGTAGACAGTAATCAAACATCATGAATAATCATAAACATTTATAATCCCTGCGATTCTCTAAGATTTTAAGAAATTCTTTCAAAATTTAACAAGAAATAGTAGTTCTACCTTAATTTTAATTTGGATCTTTATTCTTAGAATCAAGTGACATTCAGGCTCTGAATGTGCAAATTGCTTCATTCAATGGCCTCCTGCCTTAACGAAATCCTTGTTATTTAGCTTCTTGCCTTCACTGTATCGTTTCCAAAGACAAATCCCTAGACTTGGATTAAAGAAAAACTGTTTTTGTTGTTAAAATAAGAAAGAAATTTCTTCTTGGATCTATCAAGAATTTATGGGAATGAAAATTTAGAAACTCATTCTTTTATGAAAGAAATGGATTATTTATTGATATTCAGAAATTGGTACAAAGATTATATCAAAAAACAGAAGTGTTTTTTCTCTCAATTTGAAAGCTCGAGTGTTTTTTCTCAACTCATTCTGCCTCTATCTTAGCTCAAAAGCTTCTATTTATACAACTACATGAGACTCGATTATTGGCCTCTTACATCATCCATTATCTCATACTCCACTAATGGAGTTCTATTATTACAATAGTTTCACCACTACATAATTGTAGCTCTATTATTTCTTCCAGCTATCCACCTTTCTTTCACATCTTCTTTTCATCTATGTCTTCATATAAAGTTTGTCAAGATTCTTCAATAATATTTAGCATAGTGGTGGGACATCTTATCTCTTTATATTTTTGTCATCTTTTCATTTGGATAACATGTGGGAGTTGGGACATTTCCTCAATTGACATGATTCCTGTATGGTTGATGGACTTCCATGAATTTGATGGATATCAAACTTTTGGATATATTCTTTTAAAATTGAAGATTTATCTTTTGCATTATTTGTCATGAGTGTCCATTCTTCATATTGGCATAAGCATTGGAATTTTTTATCATATAAATTTTTTGACATGTTGTAGAGAACTTTCATCCCTAGGATTCTTCAAGATTTCATCCATGATCTGTTAATATTTGGCAATGGCTTTCTATTTTGGCCTACTTCAATTTGGAAATTTCGGCCTACATATCCGACTGTAATAATATGTTCTACATGATAATATATCCTTCCATCAATTTCTGGACTGATTGAGTAAAATTTAAGATATATTGGTCTTCCTTTGGCAACTTTTGAAACTTCTCCTTGGAAGATATCATCAAATTTTTCAATTTCTTTTAAATCTTTTCATGGATAAATTAAATCCAAGAATTCATAGTCTGCTGCCATTTTGACTATGTTAGGGTCTCCATCGTTTGTAATGATCATCCTTGGGTAAACATGTTCTCCTGGGGAGATGAAATAGGATTCATCATCTTGTAGTTCATAGACAAGTTTTGCAAAAGCTTTATATTCTTCTTCACTTGGTGTTAAATGGGTCTCATCATCTTCATCTGCTCTGATTTTGATCACCCTTGTATGTTTATCATCATTTTTTATTGTCACCTTTCGGGGACTTTCCATGATTGTATCTCTTTTTATTTGACTGGGTCCACTGTTGCTTCCGCTTGGTGTACCTGTTTGTATTCCTTGTTTGGTATTTTGAGATTGTGCTACGGCATCAATCCCTGTATTTTTGGTATTTGTAGACTCTAATTGTGCTTCAAGAGCATCAATTCGATCTTTTAATTCATTGGTAACTTTGGTATGGGACGCACTGATCTCAAGTAATAATTAGACATTATAACTTAAGGTTTCAGCTAATGCCTCCATTCCAACTTTTATATCATCAGCTTCATTTTTGGCAAATGCTGCCACAGATTTTATTTCTGATATCTCCTGCTTGATATTATCCATCTCCGAACTTGATATTCCTGCTTAAAAAATTAGCAAGATAATTGTTTATACCTTTAATATGAATAATATCGAAATTATAGAATGACAAATATGATTGTTATCTGTGCAATCTCCTATATTGAGGCTCCATTGGCAACTTATTTTTAATTAATCCTGTAACATTAGAATTGTCTGTTTCAACAATAAACCTTTTAGATAATAAAAATAATGAAAACGTTTTTATTCCTCTAATAATTGCTAACAATTCTTTTTCATGAATAATATAATTTATTTCTGCTTGGTTAAAAGTTCCACTTGAATACCTGCAAATTTCATTTAAATCTGTTTTTAATATGGCTGCCCAATACTTATCAGAAGCACCTGTATTAATAACCAAATTATCCTTTTCATCTGGCAATCTTAATTTTGGTAAATTTTTGCATTCTTCTTTTAATAATTTAACTATTTCTGTATGTTCTTTACTCAATCCTTTAATATTTGTTTTTCTAAGTAAAACTTGTATTTTATGTCTCTTTTTTGAAAGATTTTCAATAAATCCTTCTGCATAGTTTAAACATCCTAAAAATTTTTGTATTTGTTCTTTTGATTTTAATTTATTTGGAAAACTTTCTATTTTTTTGGATATATGTGTTTGCAATTTTATTCTTTTTTTATCTATTGATAATCCAAGAAAATCAATTTCTTATTTTTCTATTATAGCTTTCTTTTTTGAAAGAACAATTCCTTCATTTTTACATTCATTTATGAATTGTATCAAATGGTTTCTATGTTCTTCCTTAGTATTAGAACATATTAATATATCATCAACATATACTATTAAAAATTCATCAAACTTTCTAAATATATTATCCATTTTTCTTTTATATATTTGTGGTGCATTTTTTAAACCAAAATGCATTACTAACCATTCAATTTACTTTGAGGTGTATTAAATGCAGTATATTGTATACTATCTTCTTCCATTTTAATTGGCCAAAAGCCTGATTTACAATCAAACTTGGAATAATATTTTTTTCCTTTTGCAAGGTTTATTAGGACTTCTTTATTTGGTAAAAAGTATCCATCAAATTTAATATATTTGTTTAATTCTTTATAATTGATTATCATTCTGGCATTTCCTCTAACTTGCTCAGAATATTTTATAACCATAAAAGCTGGACTACTATGGGGTCCATTACTTGGTCTAATAAGTTTTTGTTCTAGTAATTCTTTTATTTGAGTTTTAAATTCTTGTGTATCTTATGTAGTATACATCATTGGTCTGACTCTAATTATAACATTCTCTGTTAGTTCTATTTTAGCTTTACGATGGTATGGTTTCCAAAATAATAATGAATTTTCTCCACATGTCTTTTCTAATTGTTCTATAATTTTTTCTATACTTATTTCTATTTCTGCCTTTAATACTTTTTTGTATAGAATTTTTGTATTTATATCTTTATTTATAATTGGTTTTTTCTCCCATTTATCACCACGCTAGGCTGGCTAAACTCTATAGGGTCTAAATTCCCTTGAGATTTTTAATAAGCGTGCACATAGTGTTTGTAACATTATCATATAATTATTTTGTTTATAATATTGAAATTGTTGGATAAAGTAATTTCCTAATAGTATGTCACAATCTAATTTATTATAACTATATATCTTGTTTATTATTACTTGTTTACTTCCAAGTATTATACTGACTTTATCAGCGCTATGAATTATTTGTGTACTTTCTCCTATTACTCCTGTTATTTTTATTTTACGATTTTCATTCCATGATTTTATTAAGAAGTTCTTAAATATCGTTATATCACTTCCTGTATCTATTAAGGCACATGTTGTTATATTTGTTTCTACTATAGTAACTTGTATATATACGGCTAATAGAAAACTTATTTGGTTATTCATTTATCTTTTCTCGCATAATATAGTTTGACCATTATGTGTTATATATAATCCTTCTCTTTTTATACTATAATAATCTTTCAATCCATTTAGAAAACATATTCCTAATAATATATGAAGATATGTATTCATACTATTATCCATATAACATGGTACTACCATTTTAATTCCTCCTATTTTTATTGGTACTTTGACTTCTAATTCTGTAGTATGTATTTGTCCATCGAAATTTACATATCTATATAGTTCAACCTTATGAGTCATTAATCCTTTATTTCTAATTGAAGCTATATGATATTCACTTGCTCCTGTATCAATTAGTATATTTGGTCCTTCAATAAATTCTCTTCCATTATAATATTCTCCTTCTATCTTCATGTTTCCAACATTTCTATGAAATTTGATTTATTTTATATTACTAGTTCCTTCTAAATGTTTTCTAGATAATCTATGGCTTGTTGACCTCTTAATTAATCTTCCATCTCTAAACATTATTTTATCAGAATAATCATCTTATTTATCTTCTGTTATTTCAGGTTTATCCTTGAGTATACTAAATTCATATTCTTTATGAATTAAACTTATTTGTTTGTTTGGTTCTATTATTTTACTAATATCCTTGCATTCCTTGTGAACTTTTATGTATGGGTTTTTAGAGTATATATTTCCATAATTGGAGTTAGTAAATGTGTACAAAGCTCTATATTCTATAGTCAAAATCTTGTATCCTGGTTCCATTATATCATCTCTATGTAACTTAAAATGTAGTCCTAAGACTTCATTGAAGTTTTTGTCTGTAATTGAGATATAATATTTTGGGTAACAAGTAAATATTAATTTTTGGTATGCCAAGTTTCCTTCTATAGTTTCTAAATGACCATCTTTTAAATTTATTACTCTTCCATCATGTAGACTTACTGTTAAATGTGAATCTATTCCTTCTCTAAATAGAGATTTAAACATTATTTGTATCCCTACTAGATAAACATATTGGATTTTTTCTCCTTGTTTTTTACTAATCCTTGTTAATAATTCCTCTAATGTATTTCTTGTTAAAAGATTTAATTTATGTGTTCCTTGAGTTGTTCTAATATTTATAGCTTTTTCAATTTTATGATATTCATTTATTGCTATTCTTTCTCTTTTCCATATCCTATCTAAGACTTCCCATTTTCCTATTTTTAAATCTAAAGATAATTTTCTCATTTTCTTGAATTTGTTATTATCAAATGTTACTTTTAATCCATAACCTTCTATTCTTTCATATTTTTGTTTATTTATATTATCTTTTTCTATTTCTTTAATTTCTTTATTCAGATTCAGATTCATTATCTTTTTCTGAATCTGATTCTCTTATATATACTTCTTGATCATAATATTGTTCAATATCTGATATTTCACTTAATTCACTTTCTATTTCTAAATATTCTTTTTGTAATATTTTAACATTTTTCTTTTTACAATCAGGGTTTATATGTCATATTTCTCCATAATTCCAACATTTGCATTGACTTTTATCTTTTCTATAAGGTCTATTTTTCTGTTGTCTATTTGGATTATATTTCCTTTTATAATATTTTCTTCTAGATTTTATATATATTTTCTTAAAATTTCTAAAATTTTTAAATTTTTTATTTTTGAATTTTCTCTTAATATTTTTTCTTTCAGGATTACATCCCCATTGTGTAGGTTTTTCCATATCTTCACAACATATCTTAGTTAATTTTTCTGATTTTTTCATTAATTGTCTTTGTTGACATATATATGCAAGTCTTTCAAATAAAAAATTTATTCTTGATCCTAAAGATCTAGGTGCTTCAGGATTTTCTTTAATATATTTTTTAAATTCTATCTTAAAATATATTCCTCATGTTCCTGGTAACTTATTATAGTACATATCTTTATATACGTCTTGATTTTCATTACTATAAAATTGGGTATAATAATATTCTTTAAATTCACATGTATATTCTTTAATTTTACACATATCACATATTGTTAAGTTTATTAATTTTATCCTAACATTTTCTTTTTCTTTTATTGCTTCTCCATCAAAACTTCTTATCCAATCTTCTCCCAGTAATTCATCTGAAATATAGTTTACTAATCTTTCTATACCTTCTCTATCTGATTTTATTATTTCTATTTGTACATTTCTTCTTATTAATGTCTTTGTATCATTATTTATTCCATCCCACCAATTTTTAACATTTTCTTCAAAAGATGCTACTAAAAAGTCTATCCTTCTTTCAGTATTTTCTCATGTATCATCTTTGTTATATAAAAAGAATAATATCATTGAGTCTGCCCAAGTTACTAAGGCTTTTTTAATATCTATTTTACAGTCTAAGTCTAATTTTGCTCCTCCATGATTGATAGGTATAATTATCATTTAGTTCAAATTTATTACTGTATTTGTTTCCTCTTGGTGGTTGTCTATTTCTTATTTTTTTCATAATATTGTCTATATGGTTTAACGTATATAGGTGCATAACTTTCATTTGGGTCTAATATTTCTTGTTTATCAGAGGATTCTGCTTTATTTGATCATCTTCCAGTGTTCATTAAGACTTGATATTCATCTAAATTTTCTAAACTTAATTGATCAAAATTTTCTAGGAGTAAATCTAATTCTTCATTCATCTTTATCTTCTATATTATCCTATTTTCTTTAATATCTAATTTTCCTATTGTTTTTTCTTTAGATTTTTCCATTTTTTCTTCTTCTTCTATTATTTTTGGTAAAATCTTTTTCCTAAATTCATCATCCACACCACATGCTTCTATTCTTCTATTTTCTTGTTCAGTATGTTTTTTTCCTATTCTAGACATTTCTTTTTCTATAAGGGTCCGTTTGATTGCACCATGGAAAATAGGGTGGAAAGAAAACGAATTCCAGGGAAAATATTTGCCTAGAACTTGTTTTACGGGGAATTGTAATTAAATGTGTTTGATTGATATAATTTTCCATAGAAAATGTTGAAAGTTTGAAATCCGTTCGACTTCCTTTTTTATGGAAATTGTCCATTAAAGTGATAATATTTTCTACTATTGGGTTAAGAATTTGTTCCAATTACCAAAAAGTAAAAAAAAAAAAAATTAAAACAATTAGAAAAAATTACCATATTCGTTTGACTTTGTTTTACATAGAAATTGTCAACAAAAATGAAAATCTTTTTTACAATGGTTGATAGAATTGATTGTCATTACTAAAAAAAAAAAAGTTGGAAATTGTTTTCCCACCTGAAAGGTGGGAAAACATTTTCCACCATTCGTGCATCAAAGGGTTGTACCTAGAAAAAGGGAGGAAAACATTTTCCGTGGAAAATTTAGCATATCAAACAGTCAAAAAGTGGAAGTAGGAAAATATTTTCCTACTTCCAGGGAAAATATCGCCAATCAAACAGAGCCTAAGTTTTTTGTCTATTGTTTTTTCTTTTCCTTTATTAATTTCTTTTAATTTTCTTATTTCAATTTTTAGAATATTAATATCATTTCTTACTTCTTTTATTTTATTATTTATGTTTTGAACATCATCTATTAATATTTTTATTAGTGTTTTTAATTCTTCTATATACTCACCAATTGACATTTATCTTTTATTTGATTGACATAAGTAATATGTTCTACATTCAGTATTTTTACAATCTTTTATTACTTTATCACATTTTTGTTTTACATAATTATTATATGTTAATTATTTCATTTTTTCGTAATAACTTGTTCTTATTTTATATCTTTCTTGTTTTAATTTTAATATTTGTTTTTGTTGTGATTTTGTTATATTTCCAGGTTTCAAAAGTTCATCTTGTATTTGTAGATTTATTTCTCTCACTCTTGCTAATTTTTTATATAAAATTTCTTTTATTTCCATTAATTCCATTAACAGTTTTTACAAATCATTTGATTCATATTTTTCTTTATAATATAAATTGATTTCTTCTTTCTCAAAAGTTTCTATTATTTTCTCATATATATATATATCTTTCTTTTATTGATTCTACAATTAGTTTATGTAATATTTGTGCTTTAATTTCCATAGGTAATTCTATAATTACTCTTAATGTTATTATTTTTAACTTATTGGGTATAAGTTCTAAAAATATATAACTTCCTCTCTCTGTTTCTAATTTATAATAATTATCTATTTTTATAATTCTATTACTCATAATTTTTGTAATATAACATAATTTCTTCTTTTTCAAGTTTCATAATAATTTTTTCATATATATATATTCATCTTTTAATGTTCCTATTATAAGGTTATCTATAATTTGTTCTTTTATCTCTTGAGGTAATTCTTTAATTATCATTAACGTTATTGTTTTTAGTTTCTTAGGAATATGTTCTAAAAATATATTACTTTCTTTACTTTCTTCTATTTTGTAATACCAATTTGTTTTTGTAATTGTAATGTCCATGATCTCTATGGCTCTGATACCATTAGTTGGGGTGCTACTTAGAGCGAACAAAAATCAAATAATTCTTAAAATCTAAAATCTAATTAATCTTTGAATAATCATATATTCTATGTATTCTTTTAATTTATCAAATTCTAATCTATTATTAGTTATAGATATATAAAATCTTAAAGTTAAATTGAACCTTAATTTCTTATATTCTTATGGTAATCTATTTGTGATAGGTTTCCTCATCTATAGGTTTTTAATTAAATCTTCAAAATCTAATAATGTTTAAGAATTCATAATATCAAGATCTGTTATTATATCTATATTTGATTCAAAAGGTATATTATATTTTGAGATATTCTTTTTCATTTTTTCTAATTTATCTATTATATCCTGTATATCTTTTACGATTATAGATCGAACAATTTCTCTGGCAAAATTTCCTATTAAATTTTCTTTAAAGCATTTTAATATTTCTTGAGCAGCATATAATTGTTCTTGATATCCTATTTTATCAATTTCATTTTCAAATTCAATTTCTTTTTTATTTTTTATAATTGCTTTAATTTTATATGGACCTCTTTTAGATCTAGGTCTTTTCATTATAATTATTAGTCATAGTTAAGTTAGTTTTTGAAAAAATATTATCATTTTGGGATTAAAATAAATCTTTTAGGACTAAATTGTTATTCATTTTATATTATAATTACTTTGGTTGTAAATTTTATATTTATGGGTATTTTTGGTAGTTTGCTACTTTTGAATGGTCAAAGGCCAAAATGAATAAATAACCCCTTTATTTATGCTATTTTCATATATTTCCCTCAAGTTTGTTTGTTTAATTGGTTTCTTCATGAGTAAAAAATTAAACAAATTGTTGGATTCTTCTAAAACAAAACCTTGAGTAAAGTGTCGTGCTAGTAGTTAAACAACATTTCAAACACTTAAAAAGAAGGAATCGGATCAAACCAGTCAATCTTCGGATTCGTAGGTTTGCATTACTACACATGGAACCAACACGTTGATGTTTAGAATTCTCATTGGCTCTCTATTCGGTTCTATTAGTAAGCGGTGAGAGTTGAGGACCTAACGTTTTTCGAGCTAAATTATCGTAGTCTATTTGATTTCCTAATAAGATAAATATATGCAATAAGTTCAATTATTCAAAATTTAGATCGTACAAGCAATCTTTTGTATTCTATAATTAGAAGAAAAATAATTAACAACATTGAGACAATGACTTAATGCAACAAGGTTGGCATTCTAAAATGTGTAGAGGGTGTCTAAAGCTCTCCAACTTCAAAAGCTTATAGCTTAACATAAAATCAAGAGAGGTTGACCTTCTTGACAATGGTCGTTGCTTAATGGTTTAATAAATCTACATTTTAATCTAAATCTAAATCAAAAATTAATTTTAATTACATATTTATGAGTCTCACAACTTTTCTACCACAAATTTCATCAATTTCTATTAAAATCTAATAACAATCTGATTTTAATTCCCACCATATAGAGGAAAAACAACTCGGGAGGGTCTAATGGAGCACATAGATTCTAGAGCCTCGTGTCTTGGACCAACAAATCAAATCCTTCTAGCAGAATTGTTTTCCGCTTTACTCCCCCCCCCAATCCTCACCCTCACCCTCATGTAGCATATGAGCAGATCTTCACTAAAAGCCGGCTACAGACTCAAAGCCTGGGAGAACAAGATCGGAGTCTATTTCTCATTGAAAATTGGACCCTACCATAATCATTACTAAAGCTGCCGAATACCTTTGATTCGTCATACCCTTTTAGAAGGATTCTTTTAGCGAGCATCTGGCTGTTGACATGTCCTCCGCATACGTAGGAGCACCCTATAGCTTTCTTCGCTTCTTGTTGTGCCATTCGAAAACTGAGAAAAGAGGCTAAGAGTACTTTTCTCTCTGCTTAGGACAATCAAGCCCCTACCTGCCAGTGCGTGGATGGATAGGGCGGGCGAAGTGCGAAGGGGATGGATGTCTAAGCAGTTGAAAGAGTCAATCTTGAAAACTGAAGTATTGATAGGAATACTGGGGGCCTAAGCAAGGATGGAGCTGGCGAGTGAGGATTGGCCAAGGGGCCTAAAGGAATAGATTGTAGGCCCAATGCTATTGAATGGCTATTAAAATTTACGATGTTTCAAAATAGTCAATGAACTTTGAGAAGTATTTCTCCATGGAATAATTAACTTGCAAACCTTTTTTTGCAGTCCCTCCCCTTTGTCAATTCCTGCCATGCCACTGACACATTTCATGTTGGAATAAAAATTGCTTAATTTTGCAAATCTCATCCACAGAAATGTTACCTTTCTTTTTTCTTATAATCATTTGCACAAAAGTAATTCTAGCTAGATAGCAAGCAAACATACTAATGATGAAGACCAAAAGTTTTAATTAACATAAATTTTCAAATATATAAGTAAGATACACACACACACACACACACACACACACACACTCTCTCTAAGTTTAAGCAACGTGTAATGCACGTTTGTTTAATTTATGTATCCAAATAAATTATTAGTATTTTAAAATTGATAATCTCCACATCCATTTTATTTTTTTAGTTTCATTTTTTCCTAGTGATTAAAATGTAGTAGTACAAAGCCTTTTGCATTTCCCATTCATTTATTATTAGATAATGGAATTCCAACAAATTCCGTTAAATTTTCCGTTACAACAAGAATTTCCGTTTCATAGGCACTTTATATATATAGAAGATATATAAACTATGTTATATGAGGGGCTACTGAGTAGGCTTTAGCATTTAATAAAATTGACAGAAATAGCATTAAATTGGAAAAAATTAAATTGCACTCCACCACCAGGGATTTTTTTTTTTTTTTTGGATATGAATGTTATCCTCTATACTTTGTATTTTCTTTTTAACTTGTGCAACATCTCTTAACTTCTATGGTGATTTATCTATAATTCTTTATTTTTCTTTCTTATTTAACCCAAAAGAAATTTGGATATCAAAAACAATTTTATAATTTTATTTTCTCCGCTTTTGTCAAGTTCACTATATTGAATTGAGAATTCTCGAATTCGTTTAAAAACAAAAGAAAATAACATTTATATTTAAACTAAAATTAAATTTATATCATATGTTCAACAAAATTATTTTCCGACTTATTAGCCTTTGATACCTTCTTTACAAGATTGTTACCAAGACAATGACGAATTGATTAAATCGTGTTCTCACATAAATCAATTCTCCTCACAGCGTGCTTTTGTCCTTGGGCGCATTGGAATAAATATTGTGATCTCCACGTTCGAATAATGAAATTCATGAGATGCAAGACAGAGCCGAACTTTATAGTTCTAAAACGGGATATGAGAAAAGCATATGATCGAGCTAGTGATGAGTCAAATGGCGTTCTCAAGAAATTGGATCGAGCTCGTAAAATAAGATATGATGTCGGCCATAGTCTCCTTTCTAATTAATGGTCAAAACACTATAATTTGTGAAAAACATCGTCAAAATTTCGACACGAATTTTACACCTATTCTTAGACCTAACTGGGAGTTAGGGTTGGGATCATGCTTTATGATTAAATCAAAGGAGAAATGCCCATGCCTTCTCACAATAATCTAAACCACAAAAACTCCAAAAAAAAAAAAACATTGAACAAGTGAATCTTGGACCTGAAATTTCCTTGCATCGGATAAAACAAACATCATCGACCACTCAAATCGTCATCTCACTACAATAACTAGCCACCCAGAAAAGCCTAATGAAGTCAAGAAAAACCCAAGAGACCAGGCCACCTTACTGACACCACTGAACAAACAAACGGTAGCCATAAAAATGCTGTGTAAAGGATCAGCAGTAGCCTCTCCCTTTTTGAATTCCCCCAAGTTTCTTTCCAAGAAAATCCCATTGATTTCAAACCCAGCATTTTATAATTCTCTGAGGCCTGTAATTGAATGGAATTCTGTTAGGGGTAGTACCTCAAGAAGAATGGCTTCAAGAATTGTGACCGCACGTGCCTCTGCAGAGAAACTCAAAGATCCTGATCAACTAATCGACTCTGTGGAAACTTTTATCTTTGATTGTGATGGTATGATTCTCTTAAAACTCTTCCTTTCTGTTAAAATTGCGTTCCCCTTGTGTATAAGTACTGTGATATTGATCCAGTGATTGTTTGTAATTATCCCATGATCAACACTAATTATTGTTTTGTGAAAGACAATGCCGTTCCACCCCCCTTCTTTATGCCTATGCCCTTTGGAAAATTGATGAAATATATAGAGTATTCTCTCTTTGCAATAAAGAAACCTGGGAAATTACAAGCAGGGAATTGGTAGAATTTTAATTTCCAATTCAAATTTCAAACCTATGCTTTTATACTCTGTTTTGAGGAAGCACATGACTTGCTCATAATTTGTTAAACTCTCATACAATTCTCTGAATGGAAATTTGAGAATCTTCTACTTAAAGGAAATTAATTCTTCTATGAGTTGGAAGAATAGCATCGGATGGTGCATAATATTATTGAGTGATTTAACTTATCGAGGAGGTTAAGGAAACAAAATAGTTAATACTTGTGGAGTTCCAATGGCATTTCCTGTGAAACAAATTCTTTCCACTTTGTAAATCGAGATACAGGTTTCCAGAAGGACATAACATTTTTTATTGAAGAATTTATTGGATTTTAGAGTGATGCTAGAAGGCTTTAACTAGGAAAATACGAAGAATATAGAGATACTTGTGATACTAAGGAGTCTAAATACAGCTTATTCTTTCAAGCCTTCAGTGCATGAGTAAAGTTGTTAATACTTTCTGTTTTAGTGTAAACCAAATTTCCTTACATTTTACAGGTGTTATTTGGAAGGGAGATAAACTGATAGATGGAGTCCCAGAAACCCTTGATATGCTTCGTTCAAAGGTTAGCATTTAAACAATTTATCTTGTTTATGTGGTATGAATATGTCTTTGCATTGATAGCCAATAATTTGGTGTAGAAGAAGCTTTGAGTTCATCATTTGATTATAAGAGATACCAATCAAGAAAATACGTGACTGCCTTGGTGGTGCATTTCTTACTTGTTTATAAATTGGATTCTTCTTGGTTTAGGGTAAGAGGTTAGTTTTTGTTACCAACAACTCAACAAAATCCCGGAAACAGTACGGGAAGAAGTTTGAAACACTTGGTCTTGAAGTCAGTGAGGTGGGTTTATGATAAAATGGTTTCAATCATACTTCTATTACCTATACCTCTAACTGCCGCTCTTCATTTCAGGAGGAAATCTTCGCATCATCCTTCGCTGCTGCTGCTTACTTGAAGTCGATTGATTTCCCCAAGGATAAAAAGGTGTTTACAGTTTTAATTATTGACGAGTTTATGCTTTCTCTCTAAAGCCCACAGCCCGGGTTCATCTTACTTAGGGGTGTCCAAAAGTCTCGAACCGAACCGAGCGGTTCTTCATAAATTAAATACCCGAACGAGTACCCGAATCGAGAACCGATGGGTATGGGTCGGGTCTAGACCAAGAACCGAAACTAAATAAATTTTTTTATTTTTTTACTTGAATTAATTAAATTATTTTATTTTTTCTAAATAAATTAACAAATTAATTAAATAAATCAGATCATTTCATAATTTTAAGCCTTGGACCTCAATTTTTTAGGGGCCACAAATAAAAAAATCCAATCCACTCATTTCATTTTTATAACTTTTAGTTTATATTTCATTTTCTTTATACAGGTAAGGCTGCTTGAAGCAAATTAATTGATATGGATCACCGACATTTTAATATTAATATCTACTTTTTGGTATTTGTATACATTGAATTAATGTTACTCGACAGCTAATTATTTATAAATTTTTGAATTGGACTACGTTAATTTGTAAAAGTTACAAATGAAATGTCATTAGTTATATTTATGTAGTGTTGCTGTAAATGTTAAAAAATTTAATTATAGTATGAACCGGAAGGAACCGAACCGAACCTAACTGAACCGAACGGAACCGAACCCAAACGGTTTCATAATTATATGTGGACCCGACGGGTCCATTTATTAAATACCCGAAAATTTTGGAACCGAGCAGAACTGAACCGAACCGACCCACGGACAACTCTAATCTTACCTGCACAACATCTGGTTGGAGTGTTATTTTGCCAAAGAATTTACTATGCCCTTATCATCTCAAATTTTTGAATCATCGCTTCTGTCCTCGTAGTTTCTGTACCATAATCATAGTTCTTTTAGTGTCTGCTCACTAGTCATTGTTTATAGTATTGTTTGCTTAAATATATGAACTAGTTATTAACATGAAATTTCATTTATCAATGACTGACCATATTATGGCATGTTTTCAAGGTTTACGTTGTTGGAGAGGATGGTATTTTGAAAGAGCTCGAGTTAGCTGGAATTCAGTATCTTGGTGGGCCAGTATGTACTAGATTCTAAATTTATTTCATTGAACTTGCAAAATATACTTTTACGAACCTTTCTTTATTTTCGAACTATTTTATGAATCTATGTCTTACATTTGATTTGATTTAAAAGCTATCCAACATGGAGAATTCCTGAGCTTTCAATGCTTTCATTTAGAACTTAGGAGGAGAAAAGTTTCCGAAATAGAAGTCCCTGTCAATCATATTAAAACTACTAAGCAAGCACAGACTGCACAGTCCACAGTTTGTATGATAATACAGCTAATGACCACAAGTACAGTGTTCACTGGTGGAAGTTTCTAGTTAGCATATAACTTCTAGTTGTTGCTTGCATGATTGACCATATCGGTGGAAGTCATGACAAAAATCCAAAGAAACAAGACCTCAGGGAAAATGCTTTCAGCTTGTTGAAGAATAGTGTCAATAGCACAACACCGGACATCATTTATATAACTGGACAAATGATACATGATCTTATCCGTTTCTTTCTGAGAACAGCATTGCAAAAACTATTGGTGTGAGTCATGTTTTAAAGGAGAGTCACTATATGGACCTGAAATGGATATTTGCCTTGTTCACGTACATTAACATGTTGTTTACTTGCATGTTTGTGCCAAGTCTGAAATTGCGTGGACCGGTATCTCCAATGTCTTGCATATTTTTATAGTGTTATGATCTATTCCATTGTATGTACTGTGTCTACTGCCTTTCTGCTAATTTGAATTTGCAGTTGTGATGTATATGATCTCTATGGTTTGACCAATGCTTAACTCATGAATTATTTATTTTGTAATTTTTTCCATTCTTGATGATCTCAACAATGCTAAACTCATGTGCCGTCTCTATTTTATGTTTCGTAGGTAGATGGTGAGAAGAAGATTGAGCTAAAGCCAGGTTATATGATGGAACACGATGAGAACGTACATACCTACCATCTTATGCTTCTGAAATTTAATTTCTACTTCACATATTCCTTTATAGACACTGGCATTACCACCTACTGCTATAGACATAAAACATAACAGGAACTCTGTTACTAAGACAATTGTGTTTGATTACACTTGCACTAATCACTTGTCTATTTTGGACTAGGTTGGGGCTGTTGTAGTTGGATTTGATCGATATTTCAACTATTACAAAATTCAGTAAGTTTTCTTGATTTCACTGACACTATATCTAATGTAATTTTCCCCCTGTCTTTCACCCTGGTCACTGTATTATACAGAAGGCAGTTAAGGAATTTTCAAGGTTGAAGAAGATTTCCTTTGGCTGAATGAATATTTGACTCATTTTTTCCATCCTAAACATATGAATTGAATTATTACAGCAAAAAATTTATATTGTCCTTAATAAAACCAAATCACCATTACTGCCATTATTAGTTACATAAATTATACTTCTGATATAGTACTACGGCTTCTATATACATAAGCGACTACCATAACAAATTAGATAGATTCTCGTTGGCCAAAAATCTGCAGTGGCAATTCAATCTTTATATGATTCTAGGAGCTCCATATTTTAGACAATTGTATGATTTTGAAGGTCTGAAATATATGTTAGGAAGGATTTACTGGCCTCAATAAAACACGTTTATTTGGACACGCACATACATAATTATTATAGTTTATGTAATCAATCTTAGATATCTAATTTTTCCTCTATGAAGGTACGCGACTCTGTGCATTCGTGAAAACCCAGGCTGTCTTTTCATTGCGACAAACCGTGACGCTGTGACTCATCTCACTGATGCTCAAGAATGGGCAGGTTTCACTTCAATTAGCTTTTTTTATGCACTCAATGCATTGATCTGTCACATAATACATTTGAACTTTGAGCTTCACGGGTGTTTTGAATTTCAAGCATGAAAATGGTTTCCTGATGTTGCAAAAATTGTACTTGGAATTTGGATACAATTAGAAAGAACTATAAAGTAGAAGCATTTTCATTCTTGCACTTGGAAGCAAAAAACTTCTGTATCTAAATTGATGAACGCCCACAGAAATCTTATATATCCATTTATTTTTACATTTTTCAGAAATAAAAATTTATTTGGGGATGACAACTAGGGATTTTTGAGTTGGTCCGTGGGTACTCCTTTTACTTATGTATCATTTGTGCTGAAATTCGTATGGCCATGTTTGTTGGCTCATTAGCGCATCTAACATTCATGTCTGCATAGTAACTGCACATCTTACACTTTATGACAATTTCGACATTTGCAGGTTAAACATCTCTTAGGATCACAATACAAATGGGATAAGCCAATAAGGGCTGGTCCATATAACCTTAGTTAAAAACTCGCTGACCAACTTTTGATTACTTTCGCACCCTTGGTTAGATAACTGGGAAATGAATTTACTTGGGTGATTTTATTCTCGTTTTGTGAACTTTTAAAGATTGAGAATCTTGATCGATATATTATCTTGAACTTTTGAGGCATTTGCTAGACTACTTTTCAGAATTATTTTTTGAGAGGATGTACATGTTACATCTGAATTAAATGCATTTTTCCATTATTCTTCATAAGAACAATGATATTTTGTGCTTAAAATGCTATAGTTTGTCATGGTCTAAGAATTAAGTCTCCGCTATGCTGAATTTGCTTGCATAATGTTGCTGGGAATCAGGTGGTGGTTCAATGGTAGGTGCCATTGGTGGATCCACTCAACGCGAGCCTCTTGTTGTGGGAAAGCCCTCGACTTTTATGATGGACTACTTAGCAAACAAGTATGGTGCCCCAACTTTTAGTTCCCTCTCTGCCATTTCAGGGTTCAAATGTTCTGTATTCTGTATTTACAATGTTCTTTTTGGGTATCTGTATACATAGGTAATGTTGTAAGAGAATTTTTCTGTTAGAAATTCAGGCACAGCTAAGCTTGATAAAAGAATTCAAAATATCATTTTTGTTTTATCTATAATATTAGTTTCTTTAACTAAAAACATCACAGATTTAACATCTCGAAGTCTCAAATATGCATGGTTGGAGACAGACTCGATACTGACATTCTTTTCGGACAAAATGGTGGCTGTAAAACCCTTCTCGTCCTCTCAGGTAATTTTCAGACAAGATTTGTTTTTTTGTTCATTCTGACGTTAAAATTCATTGAGTATGTCATCTGAAATACTTGTATTTCCCATCTTAAGGTGTAACATCTCTGTCGATGCTTCAAAATCCTGATAATTTGATCCAGCCGGACTTCTACACCACGAAGATTTCAGATTTTCTCTCACTCAAAGCTGCAACTGTATAGGAGATCTTGAAATCATATATTTCTATTAGTCCATGTAATTGTTGCTTTTTCTCATTGGAGAAGATTAGAGCTATTAGTTAAATACAAGTTTATTGTGATTTTTTTAGACATGAAAAATTAGATGTAATTTCTATGATATATGTTTTAATACTAATTCTTATTCAATCATCTATTCTCTTTTTTATTTTATTTTTCCTTTTTGAAAGAGAAGAAGGGTAATGAAAATAGACGCAAAAGTTCAATAAAAATTATATAAATTAGACGTTACACATAACACTAAACACGACGTCGTTGATCACATAAATATTGTGATGGATTCTTATAATTATTATATATATTTACGAGCCTACCCGATTTATCTTTGTTCTATTAGTTAGGGTCCGTTTGATTACGAGAGTGGAAAGAAAATGTTTTTCAGGGAATTGAATTGCCTAAAAATTGTTTTATTGAGAATTGTAATTAATTGTGTTTGATTGATATAATTTTTCACATTGTTTGTTTGACTTTATTTTTCATGAAAATTGTCAATTAAAGGGATAAAATTTCCTACAATCGGAGATATAATTTGTTTAGATTACCAAAAAATAAAAATAAAAAATTGAAAAAAAAATTAGTGTTCGTTTGACTTTATTTTACATGGAAATTGACAGTATAAAGGATAATCTTTTTTTACAATTGTGAATAAATTTTGTATCCATTGAAAAAAAAAAATTTAAGTAACTTGGAACCTCATTTTGGTGAAAAAGTGCACGGTCGGAGGGTGGGGAGATTGTTTTCCAATTTCCATGGAAAAAAAGTGGCTATCAAACATAGTCCTAGAATCTATTACTTGGCAAGGTAATGCGAAATAAATAATTGAAGTTATCTAAAATAGCTTTATTTCATTTAGTGCTTATAAACATACGTTATTGTTGTTGTTGTTTTTTTTTTCAAATGTGATACTTAATTGATAATTTGTAGTGGTCCTTAAAAGTTATTTTGTAAAACGTAAATTAAGATTTACCTCTTAGAAAATTAAATTTTATTAGTAAAAATTAGTTTTAAAAATTATATTTTATTTTCAAAGACATTTAGATATGTTTGTTAAAATTCAAAAAGTAATTCTTGACCTCAATATGTTTTTTAAGTCGACCAATGAATGAATTATTTATTTTACAATTTAATTATTTAAAAGTAAACCTAAAGAAATCGATATAAGTTGAATGGCCAAGCAAATCATATACATGGGCTCGGAATTAACGAACTCCACCCAATCTTGAATCTTTCGCGCAGTTGCTGTAAAACCCTCTCTCTCCTACATACACACACTGAGACACAGAAGCCGCGGTCCTCTCTCTCTCTCTCATCATCTCCCCATTTTTGCAGGTGGGTTTTTTCGAATTATTTATAGATTGTTCTTTGATTTTCCGAAAAGCTTTTATTGCACCTGAAATAAGAGGAAAACTGAATTTTCCCATTTAGTATACATGTATAATTTCATTTTCATCCGGGCCTTTTTTCATTCTTTCTAATTTGTTTTATTTGTTAAAGAATGTTTATTATTGCATTTTGTTTTTCCAATTTGCAGATACCTTTGTAGCCTTTTACAGAGGGGTGCCCTTTAAGTAGATAATATTATATGTACTGTCGGTGTTATTATTGCTCTGCAGGTATTGGTTCTGACTCTTGCTCTCTCCAACTTCCATATATATATATATTTTTTTTTAAAAACTGTTGAAATTGTTAGTGGTACATCACTGAATCTTTCGTAATTATCGGTATTAGTGATATAAACATCTGTATTGTCCAATTCCAATAATGTATGCTGTTAGATAATGTGTCCAACAAGCTCTACATTTCTCCAGACGAGGAAATTTATTATGTGTGTGTATATATGTATGTATATATATGTATATGTACAAGTTTTACTCCCGTGGACAGGATAGAATGTATGGATAAGTTCTAGTTCCTGTTTAAGAGAGCAATAGAAGAAACCAAAACAACTAAAGCACACACAGATTGGTCCACTTTCACCAACTTACCCCTACTGATTTTCATTATGAAGAAGAAAGCTTGCAAAGGAAAATGTGTACGATATTATTAGGTTCCATACATTCCAAAAATGAGCTTGTTGCAAGATACACGACCTATTGATTGCTGTCATATTTCAATGTTGGACAAAGCGAGTGGTTTTCAATTGAAACATGGAAGAGGGCACTTGACACTAGTAGCATAGAAGAGTAAATACAACCCCCCCACCCCCCCCAAAAAAAAAAAAAAAGAAAAACAGAATTCGTTTAGTTATGAGTATTTTTATGCTTTAGGTGCTAATTTCCTGCAATTTTTATGCACATATATATGAATAAGTTGTTAATAATTGCCATTTTCAATTCATGCACGTGTCAATCTATCTCCTATGATTTGTAGTCTGTAGTGTTGGTTTTCAACTTTGATTGATAAATGATTGAACTGTGTATTTGAATATTAATATAATATATTCTTTTATTCTTTATGTCAGCATTCAATTTATGTTTTCTATTCCTATGTCTCCATTCTAATTCTTTGCATTGCTTCAAAGACGTCACTGAATAAGGCTCAGAAGCATCTGTTTTTTCCGCCTGTACCATACATTTTTATATTTTCTTCTCATTTGATTATTTCCATTTATCTTTGAAGAAAACTTTTCTTTAGCAAGCCAACAATAAGGGAATTATGTGAACCTTTGTAATGAATATTGGCAAAGAATTCTTAATATGGTTAAAGCGCGTGCATCTTTTGCTTCAAAATTCTCACATATGGATTTGATGAATTTAGGATATATGACCAATTTATATCATGGAGTAAGCTTGGTACTATTCAAAGGATATATCTCTCTGGAACTTTTCTTCTTGTAGGTCTGCATGCACATATGCTTTATTTATCTTCCTCCAGGTGTATTTTGCAGTTGATGGCCTGTCGAATGGATGCTAGAGTGCTGCAGTCTAGATCTGTGGCAGAGAATGAAAGCTTTAGATCATATATGCTTCCCAGAAGCTGTCAAGCTATCCAGGATTTGGTCCACACACACAACTTCACTAGACAAACTTCAAAGCTTGGCATACCTTCTTATAGAAAGAGGTAATTTCTGAACTTGCTAGGCATGTCGTAATTGTTTTAACGGTCCTGCAGCTGGGTGATTGGGTAGCAAAATGTGTTGGGATGAAATAATTTGATCTTTGAATGGAAAAAAGTAGAAGGGTTGGTTGTTACAGTTCAGTTGGAAGGATGAGGGAGCAGAGAGGATAGTATTTACACATTTTTCGCTGTGAGGTTTTTGGGCAATTAGCTGTTGAGGGATTACTAAATGTTGGTGTGAATTTTTAGAGGGATGACCAAATGATTTTGACCTTATAAGTAATGACACTTGAAGGTATTAAAAGAGTTTTATGTAGCACTGAGTAGTTCCATATTGCTCATAAAGTTATATGCCTTTTATTTGAACCACCTTGTTTAAAAGCTTAAACTATCGGCTGGGACAGATTTATTTATTAATTTTGTATTAAATATGCCCCTCATGCATGACTGATTCATTTTTCATCAATACTAAGACACACACAAATTTCATAGGTTCGAATCCAATATATTTGTGTACTCTGATTCCGTTAGAGCTGGTGCAAAACTATTTATTTAAGTCGCGTCGAAGTTCCCCCTCTGATACAGCCCAAAAACATTTTTTTTGGTCAAATGTTTGACGTGTGCACAATTTTTACAACTATGAGACTTGAAGACACCATGATTGCGTGGATATATTGAACCTCCTAGTTTAAGAGCTAAAGCTATCAGATATGGGGCAATTATATATTTAAATTGTCTTCTGTCCCTTTCTTTTTTTACCAATTCTTGTGTAAGCTACAACGTAAGCTGTGTGGCAAGTTTGTTGAAACATTGATTTTTGTGTTGAAATTTGCCTACTAAGTCACCCGAGGTAAGATGCAATAGACTGTTTCAGTCAGCATGGAGAAGTGACAGTGAAATGTCATCTTCTTAATTTAGAATTTGCACTTCTCATGTTTTGTATTCAGCAGTACTAGTAGATCTTAATTCCATGTGTGTTTGTACGTTAAAACAGTTCTAGGTCAAGAAGACAAGATTGGAGAATAGCGATGACTTTCGACACTAATGGATTTACTGCCAATAATAACCAAGATAGTGTCAATGGAGACAACTCTGGTCTTGGTGGAACTCGTTTGGGCAGGATAGTAGGTACCGGTGGTAGGCAGCTGTTGAGTAAACTGAATTCAGCTCGGAAGAATTTTCCCATGAAGGTGTTTCTTCTCCTCTTAGGATTTTACACAGCAAATGCCTTGGCTACGATTCTTGGGCAGACAGGAGACTGGGATGTATTGGTAGCCGGAGTAGTTGTTGCTGCTATAGAGGGTATTGGTATGCTAATGTATGGAAAACCCATCTTTACAGGGAGGCTGCAATCTCTTGTTGTGATGGTGAACTATTGGAAAGCTGGGGTTTGCTTAGGACTCTTTGTTGATGCTTTCAAATTAGGCAGTTGACATTTTCCTGTCCTCTTTTATCTACCCACCTCTTGATTTCTAGCATTTCTCATCGTCTCTTTTTGCTGCTCGCAGTCTTTAGAACCCCTTTGACCCAACATAAATGTGTACAAGGTGTTGTATCGTTTTGTAGGTATTCGTAGATAATGCAAATGTACAAGCTTGAACTCTGATAATCTAATAAATGTCATCATTAAAAAGAAAGGCTGATGGACTACATTTATTAACACATTAAAAAAGGTAACCATTCCAGGTCAGTGAGAAAGGATTTTTCCTCCTGCAGTAGCTTCGGCATCACAACAAAAGCTTAACATACCCCAGTTTTAATCAATAGGAGGTTTCCTCAGTAGCATTTTACTCGAAAAATTTGCTGCAAAACTTCATTGAGCTGTGTTTTTATAAGAGGGTGGAGGAAAAAGTTTAGCTACTTACAAAAAAATCGACAAGGTTTCTACTTTTTACACAACATAAACGTTACTACTTTAACTGATAAATCCCAAAAGAACAAACTCTGCACTGCATACAAATTCGTCCCAGTAAACATGATCATAAATCTGTTATACACGAACATAACGAGCAAGTTTCTTTACGTAAGTGATTAGAAATCAGGTTAGCATGCAGAGTAATCAATTTTCATTTTTCCACCACGTTAGGACTGGATTTTTACACCTAGCACGGTTTGTCTGGAGTGGTACGCAGGCATAAAAAGTTTCTTATACCTATAATCCATTGGTTTCTATTCTGATATCACCATCAAATCACATGAAATGAATGAGCGTGAGAGAAAAAATTGGATATCAGCAGGCATTATCGGCCCTCATTCGCCCCGTCCAAGGTGATCATCGTTAGGATTTAGAAAGTTCAAAAGCATGGCATTACAAGAGAGAAGCCTGTCGCTTTTGATTTACCACATTATTACTTCTATCTACAGACAAACATTCATTTTAATCTGCAATAACTAGAAATCATAACCCAAATTAGGTGGACGAACAAAGACTCAGATTTTCCTACAAGTGAATTAAATCAAGAATTATATAAAATTGTGCCAAGGGAATGCAATCAAGAGAAAGAATTGATCTCATTAAGATGTATAGATACGTATGGGAGATGAAAGCAGGGTCCTGCTTACTATCATAAGGGCCTTTAAATATCCGCTCTCCAACAACCTCATGCACAGGCACCAAGGCATCCATAACCACCAAGAAAGTGTATCAATCCTTCTTGAAAGTTGACATCCGCACTGAATTTGACAAAATTTACACATCATCAGCCAAAATTGATTGCAAATCTCAGAATGAGCAGCTTATTGTTTTGATGGACTCAATTGAATCGAGAACCATGGTGAAGTGAGGAAAAACTAAATTAAATACCAGAAACAGAGATCTCCAGAAAACAGTTTCGTCATTTTTATATCACAGCACAGATGCTAACCTGCTAAATCCCCACATCCTAATGTGCATCCGTCGTAGACAATAATCAGAGTCTATGGATCGCCTCATCAATGCCATCTGTGTAATCTGTGGACAACTATCTCTTAATATAACGTATGAACAACATCCTTCAAATCCTCCAGAGTACAACCTGGCACTCTTTTAATTCCTCTCTCCTCCATCATATCTCTTATCCTATAAAATTCTTCCCATTTACCAGCTACGGCATAAATATTAACCAGCAACTTGTAATGTGAAAATTTCTGAGGATCTTGCTCAATTAATTCTTTAGCAATTTGTTCCCCTAAGATCAGATCCCCTTGAAATCGAGATGACCCAAGCAATCCTGCCCACAACGAGGATTCTGGAGACACATCCTTGTCAACTGGTATGTTCATTAAGATATTCACTGCCTCTTGCACTAGACCAACATTGGCCATAAGATTAGCCATGCACCAGTAATGGGCAAAATTGGGCTTCACGTGAAACACATCAACCATTTGGGAGAAGTAGTTTCTCCCCTCTACCAACATTCCTTTCCGGGCACAGGCACATAAAATGCCAATAAAGGTAACCTCATCTGGGAGAATTTTATCCCGCTCACTTAACTTTACATTCTTATTGGTATTTACATTTGAATCCCCGAGTACTCTGGTTTTTTCAACCATTTCTGTGTATAAACTGATCCCATCAACTGGATTCCCGTGAATGCAGTACCCCAATATCATTGCATTCCAACAAACCAAGTTCTTGATCAACATCCTATCAAAAATTACTCGAGCCGCATCCACCCTTCCACATTTACCATACATATTAATCATAGCTGTATCTATAATCAAACTCAAATTCAAAAACATCCTAACAAGAAACCCGTGAACTGATCTTCCTTCCTTCAGTCTATTAGATCTCCCACAAGCCGTAAGCACACTCACCATAGTTGTATCATTGCAGATAAATCTTATCCTCGCCATTTCCCGAAATAACTTCAATGCATTGCCTGGGTTTCCGAAATTCAAATAACCTGTAATCATAACATTCCAAGAAACCACATTCCTCTCAGGCATTGCATCAAACACGTGATGCGCTTGTTCCATCTCCCCAACCTTAGCAAACCCATCAACAAGTGTGTTCCATGACACCAAGTCCCTCACAGGCATCTCATCATACACTTTCTCAGCAATTTCCATGAGCCCACAACAAGCATACAAATGAATCAAAGAATTCTGCACAGGCAAAACTCCATCAACGCCATATTTCAGAGCTTGCCCGTGACACTTCTGACCCGAGCTCAAACAACCCATTTTAGCACAAGCACTGAAAAGAGGTGGGTAAGTGAAACTGTTGGGTAAAAGGTAACCACGCTGGAGCATTTCAAAATACAAGCCCACAGCTTTATGAGGCACCAAGCTACAAGAATAGGCCTTGATAACAGTGTTGACACAGAAAGTATCAGGAACCTCAATACACTTAAAAATCAACATTACATAATCTATATCATCAGATAAGGTAGAAAACAGTCTCAAAATCCTCCCATAGAAAGAAGGGTTTCTGAAGAGTCCCGATGTTATTGAATGAGCTTGGATTTGGAAAGATTGACTCAAACTTTGACAAGAATTCAGAAAGTACAGACAATTATTTTCCTTATTATAATCATTACTAGAAGTATTGATTAAATCTGAAGAAGAAAGAATCGAATAATAGCAAAATGACTTCGAGGGATTTATGTTTGAAAACTGAGAGATTCTGAAGCGAAGCAGGTGGTCTATTAAAGAGAAGTTCCTCGCCATTCAATATTCATTTGTTGCTCGTTTCCTTTCACTGTTTCAACTCTATATTTCGTCCGCCATTAGCGTTCTTCGACAGTACTAGCTGCGTTTGCCTGCTAATGAAGGTTTTGTCGAGCGGGCAGACTTGTGAAAGCCCATGGCGCAAAAAGGGTCGTGGGCCTGGTCTTAGTTTACCTGGCCCAGCTCCAGTCGGGTCAAGTGAATTTATTAATTTTTATAAAATTAAAAATGAAAACTCTCTTTTTAAGAACGTGTTTGAGCCACATTATTTTGAAAGAATATATTTTGAAATAATATTGATGGAGAATGTGATGTAGAAAAAAAAGGAAAAATTATTGATTTGATAGAAAATATTATTTTATTGAAACATGGGTGGTTGAAAATGAGTAGAAGAATGAGAATGAAAATTTTAATGTAACTCAAACATGGGCTAAGTCTCCATCAAAAAGAATAAAAAGAAATTCAAAAATACTAAAAAAGAAAATTTCCGCACTTGAAAAAATAAGATGGTAAATCCATTCTATTAAACAATTATGCTACATGTACATCAAGTTTGGCATATGTGAATTAGTAGATTTTTGTACATCGATTTTAACAATATCATTTATAATCAACAATCAAATTTTCTACACAGGATATGTAAAACTTGATGTCAACAAGGAAGGTACAAGAAGCATAATTCTTTATGGATAATGCTATAGGTACAAAATGTTGTCCAAAATGGTGTCCAAAATGTCTAGTTGGCGTTTTTTTTTTTAAAATTGACTTTCAATTTCTCTTGCACACAGTCAAAAAATAGGAAAGATCAATTGAAAAAGCCCACGCCTCATTTTATACCCTGAATCCGGAATTACCATTTCTCTCTCCTATCTCATTTCCCTCAATTCGTGAAACTGAAACAAGAAATCCATCCCAAATCTCAACTGCCCCCGCAAGAAAACCCTCTCAAATCACAGTTTCCCTTTTACCCACTCTAGAATCATAGATCTTCTCTGACGTACGACGAGCGAACAAGGAGTACAGATCTCCTCCGGCTAACGACGAGCGACAAGGAGTACAAGGTCGATATCTATAACTTCGAAAATCGTACGATATCAGTAATGTGTCTCTCCTTCGTAAATGGCTTTCATTCGTAAATGGGTGTCGATTCTTTATGATTTCAGTATTTGTGTGGTATCTTTGAAGGCAAATGTGTTTGATTTTTCAGTTATTCATAAATGGGTTTCGATTATTGTTGATTTTAGTTTCATGTGGCTTTTGTTTCATTTTTCAGTTCTTCATAAAGGAGTTTCGATTCTTTGTTTCTGTTTCTGTTTCTGTTTCACGTGGTTGAAGGCATTGTTGCAAAATATGTGTAGTTAGTCGTGTTTTGAGCTACATAATCCGATCCTAATATTATGACAAATTGTAGACAGATTTGTCTATATTATAAGTTCTTTGGGTTTTTGGTTTTCAATTTCGATTATTCTTTTTCAAATTTTTGTTTATGAAGGGAGTTTACCATTTGTTCTATGAGTTCAATCTTATCAATTTAATTTGTGAACTTATGTTGGTGTTAGTTTGATCCACCCTTTGATGCCTAATGAAGATAATTGTCCTAACTTGCAGTTGTATTAATCAATGGCTGGAAAGAATAAGGGTATCTGCCACAGTTGTCGACAACCTGGGCATCAACTGCATGACTGCCCAAAACAGAAACAATGTCCAAACTGTGTGCATGGAATTGTAAAAATGATGGAGGTGGAGAAGAAGACGGCAAACATAGGCAGAATATTCTTGTGTTGCACTAAAGATTGTGGGTATTTTGACTGGAATGATGTGAAGTCGTGGAAGAAGAAAGACTTGTCATTTGAAGGACAATCTAGTGATTTTTGTGATGAAATGGAATCAAGTAGTATTGTGACTCCTCGACATCAAGCTAAAGCTCCAATTGACGACCTGCTGAAAAGTGTGGCCGAATTAAAGATTGAAGAAGAGGACGTGGAGATCTCGTTCAACATAACTATCCGGAAGGGAAAGGGGAAAGCATGTAGGGAGTAGAATGGATGTTTGTGACACTTACATAAGTGTAGCTATTAATCAAACTTATGTAGTTGGATATTAGTTATTTTTATGTTCATTTTGAGCCACTATCAATGGTTGTGTAATTGAACATGTGATCTGGCTTCTGGTGCATCTTATCTAATGTAACAAATATTAATCTCAACTTGCTGCCTTTACTTTATGTTTCAGTTCTTTTTTATGTTTGCTTGTCAAGGTCTAATGTTTCCAACATGATGGATGCATTGCAGTGAGCAAATATTTTGGGATAGGAAATCAAACTGCCAACCAAAAATCTGAAGCCAAATTGCTAATATATACATAACCCCCACCATTCTGCCCATCCTCAGTACCTATGAGAAATAAAAGTTACTATATCAAAATAGAGCTAAATTATTGAAGTTTTGGAAACAAATTTTCAATTGTTGCTACTTCTAACATTATATTTCATGTCAACACCATAGTTAAATATATATTGGATCGCCGAACTCATTGGCTAGCCTAAACACTTGAGAGATAACCTCAAGCTCATCAATGGGTTTTGGACCTCCTCTTTACAGTCAAGCCATAGAAAATATACGATCAAGTCAAAACTCCTTCAATAACTGAGGATCCTCCAGCCATTACTACAAAATAAACTATTTAACACATCCCAAACTTCGGACATTTCCAACAGGTTCCACATAAATCAAAATACAAAATAGCCATCATAAACCAAAATACAAAAATGCTCTACAAAATAGCCAAACTTCGGACATTTCCAACAGGTTCCACATAAATCAAAATACAAAATAGCCATCATAAACCAAAATACAAAAACCAAAATACAAAATAGCCAAACTTCGGACATTTCCAACAGGTTCCACATAAATTTTGAAATATCCATAAATCAAAATACAAAATAGCCATCATAAACCAAAATACAAAAATCAAAATACAAAATAGCCAAACTTCGGACATTTCCAACAGGTTCCACATAAATTTTGAAATATCCATAAATCAAAATACAAAATGCTCTACAGGTTCCACATAATAATATATTTTGTCTCTGTAGCAGGTTCCACAGGTTCCACATCCTTCATTTATGCATCCATCATGTTATCCCCAGTCTTACGGTTTGTCTGAACCTGTACATGATGCAGCCAACAAACTAGTTAAAAATTACATAAAATGAACACACAATGGAAAGGCAATTAAGAAAAATGTAGAGATAGTTATACCTTTTTTTTTACCCCTTAATTTCTTTGACTTCGTTTCCAACGGACTTTTTTTCCGTAATTTTTTCGGTGCACCTTTGCTCTTTGTAAGTTTCGGATCCAGAATGTGCAAGCTTTCGTCATTGGGAGCTTCCATCACAAGTGCATCCAAGTCTGCCATCTTTGATTTAGACAATTCATTTGTATGAACTTCAATCCACCCCAATAGACGATTTGAGCGTTGTTCATTTGCCGCTACCAAGTCTGCCATCTTGGTAAAAGCGCTACATAACCTCTCATATCTTACTTGTTCAGCCGTAGACACCAAACCATCGTACCTAGTTGGGACTCGCATGTACTGTCTACTAACATCTCTCCTCCATCTCCGCAAGACATACTTATGGGAGAGCAATTGCACATTATTCCTGATTAAAACTGATATTGAGTGTTTACAAATGATACCTCGAAACTCAAACAAATGACAATTGCACTCAATGTCGCAACTATCTCTATGAAAATAAACTGTAAACATTTTTTGTTTCATTCCGTCACTGAGGATAATATCCTCACGGACCTCGTACTTCATTTTCCCCGGGAAGTCTTCGGCAGAGAATACTTCACAATAAACCTTTCCTGTGAATTCTTGTTGGAACTCCCTAAATTTTGTGATAGTATACACCTCTTGAAATTGTTTCTCCATATCATATTTAGTAGCACATGGAACCATTTGCGAGAATGATCTAAAATCAGCTTGAAATTCTTTCTCCACTTTACTTCTCAAGGCCCGCTCGTATTGCTCTACAAAAAGCTTTAAAGAAGTTTTCGAATGCACATAACCGTCAAAAAAAGCATTCATACTCTCACTCCGTTGTGTGGTTGACATACCAGCCCAGAATGTAGTTTTCAGATAGCATGGTACCCAACGACTTCTCTCATTATAGAGTCCATCCAACCAATCATTATCTCGTAATTGAAAATGGTCAAGCATATTCAACCAGCCTTCTTCAAATTCTTCACAACTTACTGTGTCATAGACTAACACATGTATGGCATGCATTATTGAACCTTTGGCAATGTGATAGCCGAACTTTTCGGGTAACTTCTTTAGTATATGCCACAAGCACCATCTATACTTGGTGTTAGGAAACACAATTTGAATAGCATTTTGCATTGCTCGATCTTGATCTGTAATTATTCCTTTCGGAGCTTGCTCATTCATGCATTCTAACCATGTCCTAAATATCCAAACAAATGTGTTAGTATCTTCGTTCGAAACTAAACCACACCCGAGAAGAGTTGATTGACCATGGTGATTCACCCCTACGAAAGGAGCGAAAGGCATATCATATTTGTTAGTGAGGTATGTAGTGTCAAAAGTAACGACATCTCCAAATTCCTTATATGCTTCTCGACATCTGTTATCTGCCCAAAAAACATTTCTCAAGCGACACTCTTCATCCAAGTCCACACTAAAGAAAAAACCAGGACACCGTGCTTGCATTCTCGAGAAATATGCTTGTATTGCAGTAGCATCCCCTTCCCCAAGTCTTAAACGTCTTACTTTCTCGATAAAATTTCTTCAATCTTTCTCAACACATGTCATGTTATCAAAACCACATGCCTCTACTACAGTTGAATTAAAGCTTTTATGCACGGGTATTCCTGCTATGTCATTCACCTCAAGCCTTCTTTTAACACATTCACTAAGTTGTCGATTACATCTATACAACCTTGACTTAGATGGACTTGTTTTATGATTATGCTCTAAATGCACAACGTTTATTCTAAATATTCCACATGCATCAGAACACGCAGTCAATCTGGCTTTACACCCAGTTTCAATTGTTGGTGCAGGATTCAAAGAAGTATTTTTCTTGTGGTTTCGTCGCCCTTCTCAACTACAAGTAAAACTTACATACCGTACTATCCCGTCATCTCCCCTCTTTGTACTTCGTTTTCCAACAGGAAACCCTACTTCATAAGCGTATCTCTTGTAGAATTCAAAAACCTCAATTTCATCCGCAAATTTCATACCCACCTTAGGCACGAATATCTCATTCTCCTCATCCAACGTTTCCTCAGCCAAACAATTGCTGCCCACAAGATTAGATGAGGTAACATCCATTCCTATATGAATAACATATCACATTAACAGAACGTATGACCATTTGTTTCAAAATCAAACGTGCAGTGATATGCAAGTAGCTCAAAGTTCAGACAAATATATAAATCACTCATCATTGAGGCATTTTAAGAACTGCACGTTTTTATAATTTAATCTAACCCCTTATTGTCATTGGGTATATTAAAAAAAATTAACTTCAAAGTTCACACATAAACAAGCTATACCGTGGTCGAAGTTCTTGTCAACCATATTGCTGCTGGAAGCATTATGTGACTCTCCATCCTTTTGGGTTTCCTTCTCTGTTGAGACGGAGGAAGAAGGAGATTCATATATTAACGACAAAAATTGGTATTTCATTTACCATTACATATTGACTGGAAAGTAAAAAAAATTACCATTTGAGCAATCGATATCTTCAAATCCACCGGCTAGCACATCGGATAAGGAAAGAAACTGCTCCGGTAAATCATCCATTTCATGGGTGTGGGTCGGATTGAGGCGGATGTGTCGGGAGCGGGAGATCTGGGATGAAACGGGATTTATTGCTGGAGCTTACAAATGGAGGGAAATGTGAGATGAGAGAGAAATGGTAATTCCGGATTCAGGGTATAAAATGAGGTGTGGGCTTTTTCAATTGATCTTTCCTATTTTTTGACTGTGTGCACGAGAAATTGAAAGTCAATTTAAAAAAACGCCATCTAGACATTTTGGACACCATTTTGGACAACATTTTGTACCTATAGCATTATCCATTCTTTATCATACTAGTTTGTTCACATATCTCTATAGGATTTTGTTATTTGTACATCAAAATGGTACATAAGTGATTATCCAAAATGACATGGAGAGAAAAATAAGAAGAAAAATGTGATTATGTTTTAAACTGATAGATAATAGAATATCATCCATCATTATATAACTCCTTATGTAAATCTTGATATAAATGTAGCAAGATCCATCCCTTTATTATTCAGTGATTGATTAATCCCACATCGTTAGATAAAAATGTCATGGATCGAAATCTCAAACATAAGCTAAGTTACTACACATGCACAAACCAGCCATCAGATAGATATAACCTACTATACCAGAAATTTTGTTACAATCTTTCGTATCTATAAATTTTACAATGACGTCTAAGTTTGAGACATTGTCTTTACGAGGAAAAGGTTTACTCAAAATGTGCGATGGAGATGGTCAAACACGTTAAATATCACCATAAAGATGAAAAGAACAAATATTGAAACTTGTAATATCTTCATGTGGTGTGGTGTGGTGTGGCGTGGTGTGGCTAGTGGCGGCTGGACTCTTATTCAGCTCCTTCACTTGCCATTCGTTTTATTCATCCATCAACCTCATTATTCCTTCTTTTGCCAAAAGAGCAAACCCATTGAGTATGTGTTCCCCTTCTGAGCTGCAGCTTCAACCCGCTTTGCCCCAATCTAAGAAAATAATACAGATGTTACTGACAGAATAAACTTGAGGCGTATCCATTTTGTGCATGTTTGATTCACACAACTACGAGATAGAGTGAATGCAAGTTTAACTTCTTTTTGTCTTAATAGTGTCCAGCCATGCTTAGTACTGTATACCAAACATGCTCTTGGAAAACTATTTTCCGAGGAAAAGATTTTAATTTTCTCGCATCCTACAAAGACAGTGCCAGATCAGATCTGGCCAGAAGATATGCAACAAAGATCTATTATATAAATCAGCAAGGCTCCATCAAAATTACAGGCATGGTCACCAAACATGTTCTAGTAAATAAACATTAGAAGAATGATTGCCTTGGAAGTAAGCCTACCATATCCATTAGCCAATATCCAACTGTTGGTGTATACTGTACCAAGTACATAACAAGAAGCACAGGCTGCACGAGGAAAAAAAAGAGTGCAACTTAGAATTTCCAAGTATGATTTACATAATATGAAAGTTCTAAAGCAGTATGTTGAACATAAAATGAGCAACTCTCAGGCAAATTTGTTCAGCACCAGCTCACAAGTGAACCTAGTTCTCAGATATTCAGCATTTAACCGGGCAAGAGTATATATTGCATGCCAGTCTATCTGGTTTAGAAAAGTTTTTCACTGAAACTGATGGGTTCACAACAGGTATAGAGATCGAGCATAGTACAATACTCCTTTAAATTGGTATCATGGAACGGTTCACAATAGGTACGGGGATTGTGCATACAGTATTCCTTTAAATCGGTATAATGATAGTAAAAATCTCTATTGACAAACCTGATATGATATCCAAGCTTCCTTCAGACCATGACTTGCAGCGATTATAGTCAATTCTGCACATCTCTCTGATGATACGCGTTTCTGGAAAGCAATAAAGATATGTTATAATGGTTCTACCATGTCACAGGTTTTCCAGTTAAAAACTTAAAATGATTACATGACAACTCTAGGATCTGACATTTTCATTAATCACATGCTTGACAACATAGTTTCTCCATAACAGATAAATAGCAACTGGTATAATTGGGAAGCAAATCCACCAAAAATATTACTTCTTTAGCAATCAAATATATATGCAAACAGTCGTGTACTAAGTAATGAAGTAAAGAGAAACAGATTCCACTCACTTCCACATATAAGTTGTGTTGGCGTGACTTAAAATATAACATCCCATAGTGACATACAAAGAATGAGAAAATAATAGATTGTAATTATTTTAATTATGTTACTTTGTCATTTCACGATTCTTTATGAACAAGAAATCTATTCCAAGAAAATATTTTAGTTGAGAAGTGTAATTAAGTTTGGGCCATCCTTTTTTTCCAACTAAGAGTGTGTTTGGTGCACATTAAAATGAGACAATGCATTTTTTTGAAGTAATGTGATGAGGAATATGTGGTTGAAAAAGAAGGAAAAGTTATTAATGTGATAGAAAATATTATTTTATTGAAGAATGTGTGGTTGAAAATGAGTAGAAGAATGAGAATGAAAAAAATAATGTGAGACAAACAAGGGCTAAATGTTAGAATATATCGTATGGAAGACAGTATTGTGTTTGAAGACAACTATATTGTTATCATGAATAATTCTACTTGAACATAAGGAGTTACAGAAAGATTTACATATAGATGGAGGTGTCAAGTAGAGAGTCAAGATTTTTTTTTTAAAGAAATTCTAACCCAATCATGTCTCACTACATCATATGTATGTAAATCAATGTGTAAGTGGTGATGTACATGTAGCACAACAGGGTTATAACTTATGATAGGATACATATATGTATGACATTACATATTGGGCCATAATGGGATGAACATGTACTTAACTACCTTGCTCTGAGGCCCATGGGCTCACTCTTTTATAGTGTTTTGGTCAGCCCATTAAGCTAAATAACCCCTCTAGAACAGTTATTTAAGGCCCAAACACTGCATATTACCCATAAGCCTTGTATTAGACTGGGCAAAAACTCAGTTATAAGCATCTTGGTGTGTTAAGGGCTTGTGGGGTTTGTGTGTGTGTGTGTGAAATGTGAAAGTGGTAGAGTTTCAATGTGAAGGAAAAGAACTTGAGTTTCATTTTTTCTTTTGCAAAGTCTTGTCCAATTTCACAGGCAATCGAGCAATATGAATGCTTAATATTCATCACCAAATAATGAGAATATACAGCATTAACATACTACATACATTTATATGATTCAAATTTAGTGGAATATACGGTGAATTTGCAAAAAATAAATCTCAAATATTAGAAAAACAATGGAAAAAGTTGGTTTTGCACTTGATTCGTGTTTATTATTTTTGCAAAAATCCAACACTAAAAAGCCAAAATGAGCCAATGTAGACTACAAAAATCTTTCATGTGAAACAAAAATATATTACTAAGTATTATTCTATATTTAAAGGAAAGGAAAGATTGCAGAGCTTCCAACCTATATGTTGTTAAGGAATAAAATTCCACATCAAATAAAAATGAAAACATAGACCAATTTTAAAAAATTTGGGATACTCCTCTTAATAAGGTCGACCTTTTAAGATGAAACTCCAATTCTTAACATGGTATCAGAGCCCATTAAGTTTCAACGAGCAATTCAATCCGATTAAGACTCAAAAAATGAGCACACGTATTTCAAGATTGATCTGCTCAACGAGCCACCATCTTGCGGGGGCATGTTAAGAGATAAAATAACACATCGAATAAAAATGAAAACATAGACCAATTTATAAAGATTTGGGCTACTCCTCTTAATAATGTTAACCTTTTAAGATGGAACCGCAATTCTTAACATATGTAATATCTCAATTAGGTCTTCAAACATATGCTTGTCGAATTTGGGTCTCAACCTTTCAATTTTGTAACACACAGATCCCAGATACTCGGTTTCTGCCCAGAATTGGATGAACAAAACACGGAGTGAGACGAAATCAAAATTGGAGGTTGGGCGGGATAACCAGCAGGCGGGAGATAAGGTGGGTGAGGGTGAGGGGGAAAACCAAAAGCAGTCAACAGCAGTGGTGTTGAGGGAGGTGTGCTGCTTTTTTTTTTTTTTTTCTCCTTATCTTTTCCTCTACTTTCTCTTTTCTTTTCTATTAATATTTTCATTGTAAAAATAAGGACTTAACTATTTTATCCCTCAAACAGTGCACGTGATTTTTGATCGTTCAAATGGAACAGAACCGTCCATCAAGGACCCATCTACAACTGAATTGAAAGGTTGCAGACTCACATGCTAGAAAAAATAGGTTGGGTACCCCAAGTGTAAAATCCCCCCCCCCCCCCCAAACAAAAAAAATGTACCTTTCATTTAAACAGTATTACACAAAATGATTTCATAAATTACCTCAGCAGAACCCTTCTGTTCTGAGATGCTTGCTCCAGTGCTGGTAGACGTCGCTACAGGCCCTGGACAAACAATAGTGACCTTGATTCCTTTTCGGCAAAGCTGAAAGAACCAAAGATCATATGAATACAGAAAATAAAGAGAGTAACTTAAAAACATTAATCATCTAACTCATCAAACTGGTAAGTCTACAGAACACAACCGCGTTTAGTTATTTAATCAGACTTTCCTCTTCCTTCAAAGCCAGTTAGAGAAATTGCTGCTGAAATCTTTTAAAAACATAGATGTGGATAGCCCTAATGATTTAAAAGAATCAATTCCCTCAGCTTTGTTAATAAAATGTAAAAATAAATAGAGAAAACACTTCATTTGCTGCTCCTGTGGCTTAATGCACAATATTGAACAGAAACTTATAGTGAATAATGTGTGGGTCCAAATAACAACAATCTTGGACATATATTGGGCAAGAAACTCTACGCCTCGAATATATTGGTTTGTAGCATATAAAAGGACGAAGAAATAGCCAATTAATCTGCCTTACATGCTTAATATATCAACTTTTTTCTTTCATTACGAATTTATGTGTAATGGCATACCTCAGATCGCAACGTATGGAAGTACCCATTTACAGCAAATTTGGAAGCAGAGTAGACAGCTTGACCTGGTGCAGGTGCTTTTCCTGCAGCACTGCTCATCTGCATATAGAAAGCATGCAAATGAAAAAATGGAAAAGGTGGAAAGAAAGTCTACACTAGTATAAACATGGTCAAAACACTTGATTTTTAGTTAGTCATTAAAACTCAACGACTGCACTTGGAAAAAGTGATTGAAGAAGTTCAACAATCTGGGTCATAACCAGATGATATTGCAAAGATAGTAATTATTCTGGTTCATTTGCACGTCTAGCCATACAATTCCAGTCACATATATATCACTGAAATTCTTGCAATTGGATTAGATCAGAAAAAAAGTGTTAAAATATTTGGTATGAAAGTAGGCAACAATTCGCAGAGAAAGAAATGGTTTCATATAAAGGCTTGGCACTAAAAGATCAAGTAGAAGGTACCACCTTCCCCAGATCCACATACATTAGATCACTCCTATCATATTCATTTGAAAGAAACAGTTGACGAATGAACTCATTAACATGACATACCACAACAAAATGTCCTCTTCCCCGCTTCAGCATGTAAGGTGCCAGGAGTCGCGTAAGAGATAGTGGCCCCATAACATTCACATCAAATGTGGCCTACTAAGGAAGTAAAATAGTTAAAAAGGTGTACATGGTAAAACTTACATGTATCAAATGTAAAAATGGAGAGTAGATCATTTCCTTGAACTCATTCAGAAGAGAATAATAATAATATTCAAATTTCTAAGCAAGGCTGATTTCCACAAGGGCAGCACGTGGCCCCATGAGGAATCAACCTCTTGTTGCTGCTGTAACAATAAAGAGTGAAATAAAAACTAATAAATTCTGATCTGTTGGAAAGGGAGAATTTCTATCCAATCTAGTCATGAATGATATAGCAAAAGTAGAGTAAACTGTGACTATAATATAAATATTTTATTAGATTGATCTATCCATATATTTAAAATGTAGGAACTCTTCTTTGATGAATTTCTATTAACTAAAAACCCAAGTCTTCCTCTCCATCCCATGTTTTGAGAAGCAAAGTAGCTAAAGATTTTGCAGGAGTAGCTACCCCGAGGTTTGCTAGAATTTAATTTTTAGCCCACCCCAACCCGAAAAGCCAAAAAAATAAAAATGCATGCACACACATAATTGTCCCCAATATCATAACACAGATGAAAGAAAGAGATAAGGTACGATAACTTTCACTTAATATAAAATCAATTGGTCTGACACCATATGAATTTATGCCAGCATAATTTTTAAACTATAAATGATTTTATTAAATCTATTAGCATGATCTTTGTGCTCATTAAATTTTGAATATTTGCAGAATATCATGATCAAGTTCATACTTCTAACATCAATGCTCTAGGTCCTAACCAGAACTAACCAACCAACCTGACCTAATGAGTTTTGTTTAAGTCAAGATACATGGAAACAGGTATAATCAGCATTAACAACACTTCTACCCTGGTACGATACCTTGAGGCTGTCCTCTGTCACATCTAGAGCCGTTGTTTTCTGCAAAACAGATTCATCTTACCTGCTCAATAAACATCTATATAACAAAAATAAAAAAAATAAAAAAAAATCTCAAATTGATTCCATAGAAAAAGAGGTCAGGTCAGCAGGTATACAAAACTGCATATTCTGCTTTAGAGAGAAAAGGATAATGTAACTAGTAAGTCATAGATCCCTTCTTTGTTCTGCGTTTGATCCTCTAAAAAAGAATGTTCCCTTGTAGTAATCTTATCTTATGCTTTTACACCCCACGGTACAGCCGCCCCTTTTCTCCAGCCAAAGAATAAAAGATTGAAGTGTAAATAAAGGTTTGCCTAGGTCATTCGTGATTATTCCTCCCACTTGCAACTCACTTCTTTTAATTGTTGCAATCCAATAGACTTCATTGCTTTGAAAAACTTGGGCAAGGTCAAAGTTTCTATCTTTTGGTATTTCAGAGTTTTATCCCTTCATTGCAACTTGCAGGTAGTCACCCCATTCTTCAAATGGAATACTATCTACCAAGTTGTAGCTAAACTCTTGTGTGTTCAATTTTACAGATACGTCATCTAATTGCCATTTACACAATATTCAATTACTTACAGGGCGCTCAAAGGCTGCATTGTGGAACATATAATCCACACCTGAACCCCCAAAAAAGGATTCTGCTTTCTCTACAGCTTCTCTAAGATAATCTTCCCCCAAAGTCAAGTCCAGAGGTAAAATCATCACATCGTGTGGAGCATGTTTTCCTGGCTTAGCACAGAGTAATCAATGTAAGGAAATAAAAAATGAACATCCACAAGTTCTCTGTGATTCATCAATAGGCCTTTTAAATTGGTAGCCAGAATGACAAACCAGTGAGCTGTTTCTTGACGCGCTGTAGTTCAGCTTCATTTCGAGCAGAAATAATAAGCTTTGCTCCTAGATTTGCAAGTTGTTTAGCAAGCACTTCCCCTGATCATCAATACGTGAAGATTAAAAATATTTGAACCGCAATGAGAAACAATTGTACAAGGTAGGAAATGAGATTTCTGAAATACTAGATAGGGTGCATGCTCAAAGAGTGGAAATTGGAGTAATAATGCAATTATGCAATCATTCTAACCCATAAAATCCGGGGAAAAAATATTTTCAGCATTCTGATTCTGACCAACATTTCCACAAAATAAATAAGATGTCGGAATAGGTTTAAGATAAGAGTTTGGTTAACTAACTCTGAAAGTGAGAATAATAATTGCCAAGAAGTCACTGAAGAAACATAATACCACTATGCTGAATTATGATCAATATTCTTCTCTGGATTAAGTCCAAAGACATAATCTTCTGTACAATATTACGTTTGACCCCGATAAACTTTAATGACAAGTTAAAAATACACTTTCAATATCAGGTAAAACAGTAAGATATCAAAAAAGTTGATAAAAGGTATCAAACGATACTAATACCACATCTTATGTAATAACAAGAATAACAATGCAAACAATTCAGACATAGTAATTACTGAATTAAGTTTTAAAAACTGCTATTAACTTAAACCACTTACCAATCCCTCGGCTGGACCCAGTAATCCAAATTACCTATTTATCCATTCAAGAACATAAACAAAATATAATCTAAAAAATCTGTATTTTTAGTAGAAATAAAATATACATATATATATATATATATATTTTTCACAAACCTTATCCTCAATTTCTTCGCGCTTCACGTGTTTCTTGGACAATAACGTGAAATCCCCTAACGAATTCAAAGTTCAAACAACTGTAAGCTCAAAATTGGAAACTTTTATAATGTACGATTCAATAAATTCTGACATAATTAAGCAAAAAAAAATTTGAATAATCGTAATTAATATACCATCGGCTTTAAGAAATTTGAAGGAAAATGCGATGAAAAAAGAAAGGAATAAGGATGATAATATCAGAGTTAGCATTTTCCACACTTTCGTTCCTATTTTACGGTTTCTCAGTAGAGCTTCTAGTTTATAGTAAAATAGTACGGAAAAGGGCGGCTATTTTATCTAAAAGAAATGCGATTTTCGATGATTTTGAGAAGAAATCGCGTTTAGGGTTAAGCAATTTACTATTCACACGGCTAACATAATTTACCGTGACACGTAGATGTGCTTTCACTCTCACGCAAAAATAATCTCTACCCTATAAACCCTAATCTCAGCAAAATTCATTAATTCAAGAGTAGCCAAAGAAAATGACGTCAATTTACCTGATCATCATACCATTATTAATATTATTTTTCCTAACAACGAAATCCATTTCTGCAGATTCCCAATCATCATCTTCATCTTCCATTTATGACATTTTGGAATCCCATGGTCTGCCAATGGGCCTGTTCCCAAAGGGAATTTCTGAAATTTCATTCGACCCTGACTCTGGCCGCTTGGAGCTACATTTGGTGTCTCCTTCCCCTTGCGATGCGAAATTCGAGACCCGGGTTCGTTACGAGTACAATATTACGGGCACATTAGCTTATGGTCAGATTGTTAATTTATCTGGGGTAGCTGCCCAGGAGCTTTTCCTCTGGCTTCCTGTGAAAGGGATCCGGGTCGACATTCCGAGCTCAGGGTTGATTTATTTTGATGTTGGGGTTGTGTTTAAGCAGTTCTCGTTGTCATTTTTTGAGACTCCAAAAGATTGTGATGTTTCGGCAAAGGGAGATCAAGTAAATGATATCATTTTGTTTAATGATCAAAGACAAATTGCTGAGGTCGGTAAATCTTGATTTCTGCATCTCTGTATACTTTTATACATTAATTGGTTAATTTATAACATGGGATATACAATTTCCAATTCTTAGTCCTAGATTCTCGAAAGCTTGGGGTGGGCATGGGGCTAATGGGTATATTGATGGTGCATAATATAAGACTAAGGTGTTATCTCAAGAAGTGGCACACACGATTGTTTATTGGCTGTGTTTTTAGATGATTTTCATTTTATTCATAGTTAATTCGTATTTAGGATGAGGAAAATTATTTTTGTTCGTTCTGTTCATTTCACGTTATGAACCTTTCAGATTTTTCTTTCAGTTCCTAGTTTCTAGAATTAACTTGGAAATCGTTATTTTGCTTAAATGTTAATTCCAAAATCCATCTGCTGAAAATGCATGGGTTAAAGGAATTGACTTGAGAAGCTTATTTATCAATTTTTAGAGTTTGTATCGTTTGCTTATATGTTCGTCAACTTAAATTTCTTTAAAAAGGCTTAGTCACATAGTTGAATAATGGATACTAATGAACATTAAAGATTAGAGAGAGAGTCAACGAGCATAATAATTTTGGGTGAAACTATGCAACTCTTGGTTTATGTACAGGCATAATGTAGTATTTGTTTATCGAATATGATTAGAGATAAGTTAATTTGTAGTGTATAATTCTGGATGTTATTATTTATATAAACTCTTCTACTGGCATCTTGGGGTTGTGTGTGCCGTGCATGTGCATGTGTATGTGCTAATATGCTATGAAAGTTACGTTAACAATTTAAATAAAAGTGGAGTTACTAGAAGGCATTGGTGGTGTTTACTTGGGTCTCACATGGGAACTGGATTTGAATGTTTCTTATTCCTAATATTGATGAAAGAGAAGATGAAGTAGCCGAGCAGGGTTGAATTCGTGGATGTCAAAGGTTAGTGTTGAGGCTTTAACAGTTGTATTCGAGTTGCAGGCATGGTCTTGAATCTTGAGTAGTTATAATATTTGACTGAGTAAAAGTACTGAGAATTTCAGGAAGAGTGATTTGGTGGAATAGTAGGCTGCATCTGGATTTTCAAGCTTATATAACATTTCTGTGAACAAATGTTATGGCGTCTAGACATTAAAGCTGAAAAAAGGAGGCATGCATTTGAAGCACGGACAAGTGAAGAAGTATGAAATTGGACCAGTCCATAATTTTTTGGACATATCTCAAGAAACTGTGTCAAGGGTGTAAATTAATGGCAGCAAGAGCGATATGCTGCAAATATTGTCAGAGGAATTCGTCTTGTCATGTCCTTGAATATGACAATTAAACAAGCTACAGATTCTGTTGTGCAGCAATAGTAAAAACCAAAGTCTGAAGCTTCATTCTTCCCCTGGGAGCCTGCTAAATATGCTACTCTCCCTGGGATTATGTTTAGGAAAACAGTTAACTTGTGTTGCTGCTCCATGTATTCTATTTGAGTTAAATGGTTGTGTTCTTGTATATGTGAATGCACACATATACTGGTACGAAACACGTTCTTCGTGTACATTAACGTAACTCTATTTAGCCTTTTGAACTACTTTCTCTATTATTCATTTTGATCTTGTTGCAGAGTCCATCCGGAAAGTTTGGGAGAAAACATGACGAGGGGAATGCATTGAGAGCTGTTTCATAAATTGAGGGGAAGAGGAGTTCATACATTTTGTCTACCTTGTGGATTCATCCTTTGACTTGAAGAGTACCAAGAATCTGGTGGTCCATTATGTTTGTTTGCTTGCTTATATTATAGGCTTCTTCCTCGGAAGCTTCCGCTTATGTAGAGTAAGGTTGCAGTTTTGTTAAGGAGAGGGAGAACATGCTAAAGAAAACTAGTTTTACAATACTGGTGAATGAGGGACGGGGATTTTGAGTTATATAGCTGTGTGAAGATCATTGTTAATTTGCTGTACTTTTTTATTTTACTTATACATATAGGTGTGTTATTACCCCTAGTTCTGTAAATTGAGAACGAAAACTGATTGTATTTTGCACGAAACCTTACGGCAACTATATATGATTTCCTTGACAGAGCCAGTATGGTGAAAAAAAAAATATTTGGTTTCACCATCCATTTTTTTGGTTAGAGAGATGTTCTCCTTTCACTCTTATCTTGTGCTGTATCCATCAAATTGTTGTGCTTGACGTGATTTATTAATGGTTCTGGTGGTTGTATTTCAGTATGTTACACCATATGGTTGCACAAGTGATTTTTAACCACCCAAAATAATTTTTTTTTTTTTTTTTTTCTCAATAAAATGGATTTAGCACCTGTTTGGTAGGAATTAAAATCTAAGTCAAAGTAAACAATTAATTTCAACCACATATTTCGTAGATCTCACAATTTTTCAACCACGCATTTGATCAACTTTTATTAAATTCTACTAAAAATCTGATTTTAATTTCCACACAAGTTTGGTGGACAATGTAAAATATTGAGTTCAAAACATTAAATTGGCAGGAGAAATATATTGCATTTCTTCAAAATTTATCCTTCATTGGCCCCTTAGATATTATCTCCTAAGAAATGAAAATAAAAAGTTAATTTCTTAGCTTAAACACTAGCCGTAGGCAAACATTTTAAGTTAAGAACTATCGAGATTATTATCACGAATTACTTCTAGTGATAAGTAAAGACAAATTGAAAGTGGAATTTTTCGACAATTGTTGAATGTATTATTAAGGATATCAGAGTCTTTCGATAAGAAACGTTCAAATAAATTAAGTCTAATTGTAAGGACTATCTTCACTCCAAAGCTGAGATTGAGGAGGGTGTTGTTTATCAAGAAAAGAAGAAAGAACCAAGACGAGATTCACAACGTGCGTATAGGTTGAGAAGGATTTGTGTAAATTTCTCTTAAATCACTGTGTAATTCTAAATTTTTACGAAAAACAACGTAGTATAAAATGTGTCAACATGTGCAAGTGTATCTCTGACTCTCTGTATGGATATGGATGCATAAATTTGATAAATACAGAGAGCAAATCGTGACGTACATGAATTGTACAAAACCTTCTATTTTCCTCCTTTTCAGACAAAACACCTCAACCCCACGACGAGAAAGATGTTTCCAAGAATCAACCTAATTTATGAGTTGTAAGGTTTTATAATCTATAATTTTAATTACCATTGTCCTGTCCTTTTTCCGTTAATTTCTCTGTAGCATTGTTTTCAACTCAACTTTCTTGTGCCCTCTTTCTTGCGGACCCTTCCAAGTTCACCTCTTGGCTCTTGTCATTCTTTCCAAAAACTCACAAATTATAAAATTATATAATTATAAAGGTTTTTTTCTGGGCATTGTTACTTTTTACTTGTTTAAGAATTCAGTAAGTTGCTTCGAGAATTTGTTCATCGTTTGTTTGAATGTGGTGATGATGGATCTGAGAAGGCGTTTACTTTTGCTTTTGTTACTGTTTTCGACTCAATTTATTTGCTTGGTGAAGGGGAATGTTGTATTTAAAGTTCAACACAAATTCGGAGGGCGTGTGCCGGGGAGATCGGCTCTTAGTGCATTTCGGGCCCATGATTCGCTCCGGCACGGCAGAATGCTGGGGGCGGTTGATTTGCAGTTAGGCGGCAACGGCCAGCCCACTGACGCCGCGTAAGTATTGGATTTTATTTTATGTTTGGGTTTATCCTGGATTGGAATTTATCTTTGACTGATTTTGAATTTCGTGAAAAAGTCGTTTAAATTTGGTTGGAATTATTTCTGAATTTGAATTTCAATGGCTGGCTTGATGAGCTGTATTATCCTGATTAATGCTGTGAATTAATTAGGTTGGCCTTGCATGTTTGTTCAAAACCAGCTCATTTTTGCTGTGTTGGTCTTGCTTTAACATCAAGGAAGAATGTTTTTGCTGGGTTGTCTTTATTCTTCTTTTCTTATCTCGATTCGAGTTTGGTTACTACGTTTTGTATGTTTTAAATTGTATAAGCAATTGAGTTATATGTGGTTTTATGTGTCTATTTATGTTTATATATACGTAGTCTAATATCTTAGTTCTCTAGTCTCCTGCTTGGATGTGACACGTGAGTCATGTAAAACAAAAGGAGAGAATGTGAGAGTTTTGGTATTTGTGCATCATTCTGTCGTCTCTATTTTAGTGCAGTAGACTTCTTCACGAGATTATGGGATATGGGATTCATTTTTCCTAGCCTGGTCCCCCACTTTCTAGGCTCCCATTTAATGCAAGTATACTCTATTATACCTATCGGATTTTGCTCAAAATTATAAAAGTTTCGAAATTCACATATACTACAGTGCAAGATGGGTTGAGAATCAGTACTTATACACTATCTGCGGCGGGACAATTTGAGGTTTCATAGAGAAATATGGAACAGAATGGGGAGAATTATTAGGTTGATCGAATGTTAGGAATTGGGAAGGCTTTCAAAAATAGTAAATAGATAAGCTGAGGTTGTCTGTGGCCATTTAGGCCGTGGGACTTCATATGGTTGTTTAAGTCTTATGTGCCATCCCCAAGAGAATGATGCATCACGTCATATGCGGATTAAGATTTGAAAATTTCTGTTCATTCCTTAGCTTCAATGCTGACTAATGACGTTTTTGAATAGAATAAAGCCTCACATCAGTGTCTAATCAGAAATGAAAATATTTTGTCAAACTTTCGCTAGTAATACAGAAGGAGAAGGTGACTGTCAAAATAAAGTGGAGCCTGACATTTGGTGCAAAGAGGACCAAGGCTTTAAAATTTTTGACAAGACCTTTCATAACTCTAAGCTGAGTCTTGGGCTTGTACTTTAGCCCAAACAAAATTGTGACTACTCTTCTGGGTTAAGTAAAACGAAAACAACAAATTCAGCAACTTGTAAACTTACAGAGACATAAATTGGACTGAGAACAAATTGTTTTGGTGCAAGTGGCTGCACATGATCCATGGACTTCCACTTCTCTCTATCATGGTATAAAAAGGCGGTACTGAATCCCGCCTCACCGTGAGGCGCATGTAGTACGCCTCGAGGCGGTATTTTTTAGGCTAAAAATATGAGTCTTATGCCTCTAAATCTGAGGCACACGCCTCAAAGTGAGCGCCTCATGGAGCATGAGGCGTGCGCTTCATTTAAAATTTGATTTTTCAATTGTATGAAAAGAAATCAGAAATGACCATTCTTAAAAAGAAAAGAGCCCATTTAAAAAGGCATTTTTGGCTTAAACAAAACAATAAAATGATGTCACATTGCAATTGGTGGATGAGATGATTTTGTAGAAATTGAGAGTAGCAAAGAGGAAGATGATGAGGAAATTAAATTTGATGATAATTTCATTAACGATATTAGTAATAGTGATGATAGTGCAGACTATTAGTTTTTTTTTTTAGTTTAAGCTTTTTTTTTCATTGCAAATGAAGTGATTTTTAACTTTTGTAATTTTTTTTTTTTTACTAAACATCTTCTTTCTTTAGGTGACCTATATCTCAATATGCTAATGGCTATGTATCCTATTTACTATGCTCCTACTTTGATTTTTATGTATTTTTGTATTATTTTATAATTCTCAGATTTTTTTTTTGTTTTTTGTGAGGCTTACGCCTCAATCCGCCTCGAGGCTTACGCATCGCTTCATGAAGAAAAATTGTCTCAGAACTTAGTTTCGTCTTTTCAAACTTTGCTCTCTATAGAGATTTACTTTCCTCTGCTTCTTACCTGGACTGCATCAAATTGTTGAACAACAAAAGCAAATTTGCATGTGTTTGTTGTGTATTTGTATATACTTATTGCCTTCAATAGAATTTGCATATATGCACGTATCTATTTCCATTTTCTTTCCAGCCCAAATGGTATTTAGTGTTAGTCTCTTAATCTATTAATAGTGTTTTTTAAGTTAGTTTGGCTGCTACATGACTCATTGGAGAGGTGATGTAAAGTTGCACCAGTTTTACTTAGTTTGTGAAGACTGATTCTGCAACGAACTTGCATTGACCATGTTAAGCTACAAGAATTTGATTTTGCAAAATACCAATGACAAGGCAAAATATAACCATATGTGGTGCAATTAAAAGTTGAAAACACAAGTTGAAGTTGAGCCTCAATACCTCTGACAGGTTATTGCATTGCGTATAAGTGAAAATGACACTATCATTCTCAATTGATTAATTTATGCAGGCTCTATTACACTAAACTTTCAATTGGTAGTCCTTCCAATGACTATCACGTCCAGGTCGATACAGGAAGTGACATTCTATGGGTGAATTGCGCTGGCTGTGACAAGTGTCCTACAAAAAGCGACCTGAAAGTATGTCACTTCCTCTGTTTCTCATTTTGATGTAATCTATTTATAACAAGATGTAGAATTGGAACCCTGAAATTAGAAGAAGTCGCTTATTTTCATTTCATGTAACAGATAGCTTTGAAGCAGTATGACTTGCAGACCTCCTCAACTGGAAAGGCAGTTACTTGTGATCAAGACTTTTGCTCCGCTATGTTTAATGGTCCATATTCAGATTGCAAGGTGGGAGCGTCCTGTGACTATGCTGTTACTTATGGAGATGGGAGCAGAACAGAGGGATACTTCGTTAGAGATTACATCAAACTTGATGAAGTAACTGGAAACCTTCAAACCTCATCCATGAATGGGTCCATAGCATTTGGGTGAGTCTTCATTTCTGACACGGAGTCTTCTGTTTGGTCTATTGGTATATTTCGCCGCTTGAAACTACGTCATACATTTTTTATACCCATCCACATCATAAATGGATAATAGTGCTAGTTTAGCTGTTCAATATTGTAAATACGTTACATGCATGAAGAGTATATGCTGTTTCTGTAGCTTACATGTTAGTGATCCGAGATAGGTGCTCATCCAAACAATCTGGAGAGTTGGGTTCATCTTCTGAAGCTGTTGATGGCATTCTTGGTTTTGGACAAGCAAATATGTCCATGCTTTCGCAGCTTGCTTCGTCTGGGAAAGTAAAGAAAATATTTTCACATTGCCTGGATGGTGTCAATGGAGGTGGCATATTTGCAATTGGACAGTTGGTACAGCCAAAAGTAAAATCAACACCGCTGGTCCCAAATGAGTATGTAACTTTATAAATTTATAGAAAAGTGGAGTTATTTGCAACAGATACATGCCTTTTATGTTCAGTTAAATATACAGCGTAGGTGTAGATCTGTTTAATTAAGTAACCACTCAAATTATAGTTCAGAAACTCATATATTACATTTTGTATGTTAATGGAGAATCATTCAGCATTATTGCTGGGGTGGTAGTTTTCTTTTAGTGGGGTTTGAATAGATGTAAATTGTTCTTTTAAGATGATCAGCTTTTAGTGAGGATGCATTGGAAAAAGGTAAAAGCAATCAATTCTATGATGACCGATTCCCCATCAAAACTCAGATTCCAAATTTGGTCATTGTATCTCTGTTCTAATTCCGATCTCTGTTTGAAGAACTTTCTTTCTTTGAAATGTGTGCCATTTCGAGATTCTAACTACCCTCAAATAATATAGTCAAGCAAGTGTTTAGTAGATGAATTTTGTAAGAGAAACAAAGCAGAATAAAAACATATACCTTTGGATTAATAGAAAATTATTGATGATGTTATATGTCACTAAAAGGATAGAAAAGGTAATCATAATTTAAATATAGGAGAAACAGTACATTTAAAGGTTCTGGCAAACATTCAGGTATGTTAGATCCTCCCCCCCCACCCATCGATCTCTCCAGGTTGAAAGAAACTTTCCGTGTTCAGAATTTCACAATCTGCAACATATCTAGACAATCATTCTGTCCTGTCATTTCTTATTTTCACCACTTCACTACTCCAACTTTACGTTGCTCCAAAATGCATGATTTATCTTCGTCAATTGAATCGCATTTTTTATATTCTTTCCCCTCATAAATAATTTCAAGAATACATTGATATTACTTAAGAAATCTAATCACCTTCTCATTGTGATTGCATAGCACTTTTACTTTTTCACTTTTCTAAGTCTTGCGAGATACCATTTAGTGTTATTCTACTTTGCACACATGGAAAACACTTCTTCTTGAAGGATCTTATTGCTATTTTTATGCAATTAAAACAGCTTGATCATCCAGCAGGAGCATCAGCCATGGTCTGAGCCTCCAAATAAGTAGGAAAGTGTTATTCTCTTACGTTGCCCCATCATTGGGCATTGTTGACGGGTTGCTCTTTTATTTATCCAAAATGACCAGCACTCCTATTAGCCTGTATTGATATGCATTATTACCTGACCTAGGGTTACCACGAAATTATGACGTCATGTATTTCTTGAAGAGGGTTATCAAAATTTGCATCGTATTTAGGTCAATATCAATTTCTAAGTACATGCTTCAGTTCTTCAATAAGACACTTTGAGAACTATTTCAGCTATGGCAATCTTAAGAGAGGGTTGCAATAATAAATTACCTGGAAAGAATCAATCTTTGTTGAAAGAGTTGTTTCATAATGGTTAGAGAACTCCACATTATTTGTCACATTTTTCTGTGATCGTAAAGAAAACACCCTCCAAATTGTCTTTCTTCTTTAAGGTGTCAAAAACATGTAGACATTGGGGGAGCTCATGCATGGTGTGTATCAGGTTATGATCAAATAAATGTGCACAACTGTGTGCTCACATCAGCTTTTGGTAGTGCAGACAGAACTGCAACAATCCTTAACAATTGAAGCTCAACTGTGTATAAAAGCTCTGATCTTATAATGCTTTTGGCTGGGCTGTTATCAAGACATGTTTTATTGCCACCATTTTATAGGTGAAAAGTAGCAAATAATTTATACAAAATTTTCCTAAGCATTTAAAAATAATTTTATCTGCCAGAGATTTGTTGCTTCATTCATTATCATTGGAAATTATTTGTGCAAATTTATTCTTCATGTAATGTAGTCTTGAATAAATATCAGCCTTTTGTTTTAATTTTGTTAAATGTACCCTTCATGTAATGTATTTTTGTTCTTAACCATGTGTATATCTTTAACAAAAGTCTCATTACTATCCTAGGGCACATTATAATGTCATTATGAAGGCAGTTGAGGTGGGTGGTGATTCTCTAGACCTTCCAACAGATTTGTTTGGCACAGGTTCTCAGAGAGGGACAATAATCGATAGTGGTACAACCTTGGCCTATCTTCCAGATGAGATTTATGAACCCCTTCTTGAAAAGGTGGGTCTAATATTTCAAACCTTCCGAATACATAAATTTATCCTAAAATTAAGGACTTACACAGCATTTTTTTTTTTTTTCATCTATCTATCTTCGTATACCTTGTGTGTCTATTTTCCTTCTAACCATTCTCAACCTCCCCCCCCCCCCCCCCCCCCCCCCGGTAGGTGATGGCACGGCAACCCAATCTAAAAACTCAAATAGTTGAGCAGCAGTTCAAATGCTTTGATTACAGTGGGAAGTAAGGCCCCTCAGTTAATTCTCTCTCTCTCTCTCTGTGCGCGCGCATGCGCCCTCACACACTTGGTGTTGTGAATAATTGTATTGTGTTAACTGGTATAATAATAATGGTAAGAAATCTGTAATTCAAGATGTGAACTGCAACAAATGTTATTCTGTCAGATTATTTTTCCAGGTCCTTTTCCCTACATGTGTCTGTTCCACTGACACTTGAAATCCCTCTGTGGGCATTAGGTTTCCTTGAAAATCGTGTATAGTTTCTCCAAGAGATGAGTTCAGAGTATAGGTAGACTTCAGAATTAGTTTTTCTGATGTTTGACATGGACATTCAACCGTAAAACATCTCTTAAGTTGGCTTCACAAACTTCTACAGTTACTATAATAATGGGTGGAAATAATAATTTGGAGAAAATTTGGAAGTTGTTGAAAAATGTATAGACTACGTTGGAAGTATTCATAATTCTTCATGATGACCTTTTCAAGGTTGCTGATCTTTTGGGGGGTAAAGAAGTCAATAATCATGGCAGATATGATCATTGTCCTTTAGAGTTTTTCTAATCATGAAAAGCCCGAAACAGTTTGATATCATGTCATCTCATGCGTTTGTATTCACAAGTGCCATTAAATGTAATAGCACATTCCACAATTTCTTGTCTAACTGCATGATTAGTTGAGATGGCAATGAGATTCAAGGAAGGTACAAACTATCAAGGGTTCAACGTATGTTGAGGAGAGGCTAAGGACAAATTTGAGATCAAGTAGAGTCAATGAAGCCATGCAATCACTTGTTCAAGCTATGGAGTCCAAGATGGTGAAGTTAACAAGTCAAAGACCAAGTTCTATGTTGAGCATGGTAGTGGAAACAAGTTGGAATGCATTGGAATCGAGAACTCAAAACTTGGGAGGCAAGACGGACTACTATGCGACCGCATAGCACAAACCTGGGTGCGGCAGCATGCATCTATACCGAGATCAGGTTAAAGGCTGTTGAATGGCCGATGCGACCACAAGCAATAAGCCTATGCGACCGCATTGTAAAACCTGGAAGCGTTTTTTTTTTTTTTTTAAATATCGCCTAGAATTCTATTTAGTTAAAACTCTTCTATGGTACCTTTTTTTATGTCTTTTAGGAGCAATTCTGTTTTTAATTAGGTTTCATGAGTTCTATATAAATAGAACTCATTCAATTCATTGTAATAACAAACAATTTGAGAGATATTATTGCGAGGCGAACTGCTTTCAACTCGTTCTTCATTCCGAACTTATTAAAAATTAAATTCTTGCATGGATACCTGCATACTGCGAGACTATTGCATTGCAATATCATCATCAAGTTGTTAGGCCTTAAATTTCTATTTGTCTGATGTAAAATTATTTTCAAAGCCTCTTAAGATGGTCATAAATTTTAACTTGCTTCCTTCTTTTGTGTTTGTATTTGTGGCTACTGTTATCTGGATTGGCTTTATAAGTTTATTAATATCACATTCAATATGAATAGCATGGTGCCATTGTCTTGGTGGCAAGATTTGAATAGTTCAATTGAACATCAATATATTAAGCTATTAATTTACTTTGTTCACGAATATAATATCCGAATTAATGCTGGGTTTTGCGTGTTTGTGCAGTGTCGATAATGGATTTCCAGTTGTCACTTTTCATTTTGAGGACTCACTTTCTTTGACGGTTTATCCCCATGAATATCTATTCAAAATTAGTGTAAGCTGGATTATATGTCAGATATTATTTCATGTATTTGGTTTGCATATGTTCCCTTGAGTACTTTCACTTGCGACTTTGCAGGATGATGAGTGGTGTATCGGTTGGCAGAACAGTGGAATTCAGACAAGGGATGGAAAGGAAATAACCCTGTTGGGAGGTACATTTCTAGCATTACTTATTTTTTTTAGTCAATTAGTGTTCTTACTCTTAGGTAATGCTATGAAGATTTCATACTTCCGTATCTTGTTGTGTGGTAAGATCTGATTTTAGGAATGAGGGTTTTATGTTTTGAAATATGGGATTCTTCTCATAATACATTTTATTCCGGCTCCTCTCTTAGCAGTAATAAATCCACTTTCGAACTATGAAGTGGCAAGTACTGAGACATGTCATAGTTGTAATAGATCATGAACAACTTGAATGGATATTGATTTAATTAATTTCTGAATTCTTTGTAAATGCAGATCTTGTCTTATCGAACAAGCTCGTTTTGTATGACCTTGAAAATCAGACCATTGGATGGACAGTATATAATTGTGAGTTGCAAGTTCTTGCATTGCTTCTACACTTCTCATTCAGTTTCACAATTCTAATTTTTCTCTTCTTGAATTGATTGTATCACATAATTTCCTTAAATCAATGTTTTTGTTGTAGGTTGATTGTGTTGAATTTGAGCTGTTAGTACATAGTTTTCATTAGACCTTTTGTTATTTTTTAAAAGAAATGAAGGAATTCATGTATTTCTTCACATATAAATTAATAAAAACAAAAAACTGTGAACGTAATATCATTACAAATGAAGATATCCTCCTCTCCCCAGTTAAATGGCTTTGTTCTGTTTCAAGATCAGTTGATATTTTTCTTTTTTTTCTGAAAACGTATTTTGCATTGATTTTTTAACTAAAAATTGTCTTCCAATAGCAGTAAATTAATGGCAAATTTTAAAATATAACTTGTTTTCTCAGAAACTAATAGGCTAATAGAGCATCATATTACCAAAAACCATAAAAAGGTCATTCAGTTCTGGTGAAGTTCAGGTTTTCCTTTGATTAGACGAAAATGAGCTTATAAAGGTATATTTTGAACAACCACGCTACTTGTACCTAAAAGGATGACAATTTTTTTGACAAACACCCACAACCCCCCCCCCCCCAATAGGGGACCACCATGTGGCATTTTGTCAAAAAAGTTGTCAACCTTTTAGGTACAACTAGATTAATTCTATTTTGAAATGTGAAGCTTTAAGGACTCAGTCCTGAGACAATCTGTCCCATATTAGGGGATTTGTATGTGCAATATTCATGGTGTCGACAATTCACATCTTTTTTTTGCTGGTTACAAGCCAGTTTTAACTATACAAGACTCAGTTATTGCTACTGCTTTGACTTCTTACGAGGACCAACAGAATAATTTTTAGATTGTCAATATTTAACCTATGGCTCACAGGGTGATAGATTAGCTGAACCCAAGATATGGTAATCAATGGACTTCTGTACCAGGTCTAAGTAAATAACTTGGTTGACAAAGTCATTAGGCAATATATATGTCTCTGTGATCTCCTGTATGAATTATCTGAAATATGATATGTTAGTTTGTGCCAGTTTGACTGTAAACTTTGTGCTGCATGAAGTTTTGATTAAGATCGAAGTCTTTTTGTTGTTTATCTCAGGCTCTTCGAGCATCAAAGTGAGAGATGAAAAGTCGGGAAACAGTTATACGGTGGGCGCCCATGATATTTCTTCTGCTGGCATTCTGAATAGAGGAAATATTATACCCTTCATTTTGTTAATAGCCTTCCTGCTCAATTTTATCGAATGAGCCATCACAGCTAGTATATTTGATATTGTTTTATCTCAATAGGTTGGGTGTTGATGGATATGTTGTTTGATTCTTTGGATAAATATTGTCATCGTCGTCAATTCATGATTACAAATTGATGATTTTACCAACATCAATTTGAGGGGGATGTCAAGGATATTGAATAAGATTCCAAAGATCGTCAAAGATTGCAATTATAATATTTCCTTTTAGTGTAGGATTAGTTTCCTTAGTAGTAGATTGCATGATATTTCCTTTTATATTTATTTCCTTTTACAGTTATTTGTAACCCTATAAATAGGGTCTTTTACTTTGTAATAGAAACAAGTTTATTATATATACAATTTATAATATTCTTCACAGAGTTCATAGCAAAAAATAGTTCTTGGAATTATGAGAATTCCCATGATTATTTGATTCCATTGTCATGTTCTGTGTTCTTGACATTTCTTGTCTTCAAGAAAATATAACAGAAATTAAATCACATGAACTGAAGAATTGTATTCAGAATGACAAGGTAGTCCCTTTTTTTTTTTTTTTCATTTCAATTATCAGTGTCCTTAATTCCTGACTTCCATTTCTTGCTCATGATCAGATGAAAGCTAGTGCTAGTGTAATGTTTAGTTGTACACACAGATATGGGTTGACGGTCGCGTGTCTTTGTATGCTAGCACAAGCGCAGACACATTACTGCGAAGAATGAAGTGTGCATGGTTTCAGTCGCCCAGTTTGTGCAAATGGAAATGACTGAGTGCGCTCATACCGAGGTTTTCTTTGGTAAAAATTGCTAAAGCTGGTGGCTGACCACCACAGAGCGGTTGGGACCAAAGTCACAACCACTTTTTGGAACAGTGAAGAAGAAATCACAGAAATTAATTGTGATGCTTTAATTGTGTAGTGTGAAAGCAGAATTTGGTGATGGCTCAAAAGGAAAATAATCTGTATGATGATGCAGTAAGCTGCTAAAAATGAGTATACATTAGATTAAACTGGTTAACTCAATGTTTATGCGCACATAGTTGCTGCTTGCTACATTTTGACAATGAAATAAGAAAGATCGTATGTAATAAATGCGTCATTGATTGCAATATAAAAATTGTCGGGTCTCTTTGTTTGGAAGGGAAGGAAAAATCAGTCATGAACATACTTTTTTCTCTCTTGTGCTTTTAAGCCATCCCAAACATGCTCTAAGCCGATGAAGGATTTGTGTAACATATTTGACTATAGCCCTTGGCTATATCAAGTGCCAAACTTCTTATTTTTCCGGTTTCAGTTTCTTTTGATTAGTTATGTTCTCATTAATATATATTTATCTTAAAAAGGTGATTGGAGCACCCCCAATATAATCGAAAACATTTTGTTTATTCCATTATCCCAACATCTCCACGTATACACAAGTCATTCTCACCAAAATCTTCATATATATACTTGACGAGACATTTTGTCCACCCATTATCCTCACATCCCTATATAAGCACATTAGTCGTTCTCACTCCAAGGTCTACATTTTCCACACATCTCCACATATGCGCACAATGTGACTCTTATTTACCCATTATCCCCACATCTTTATATATTCATTCGTCTTAGAAAATTCAAAGTATACCCATTACCCCCACATCTCTATATACACGCTTGACGTGACATTTTCTCTACCCATTATTTCCACATCTTCATATATACATTCTTCGTACACACTCTAAAGTCTACCCATTATCCCCACATGTTCATATATACACACACTTGATCTGACGTTTTATCTACCTATCATCCTCACATCTCTATAGATATTATACATTATCGTTCTCAAGCATTATCGACACATCTCCATATTTACACAAACATTGACTTGTTATTTCGATGTGGGATTTTATCCCCTAACATGGCCCCCAACATGGTGGTTCGTTTGAGTAGACCAATCTTGAAAGAGGAGTAATCAAATTCTTTATAAAGTAGTCTATGTTTTCATCTTTATTCGATGTGGGATTTTATCCCCTAACAAATTACATCAATTTTTCTTCTTCTCTTAATTTCTAGTGGTTCGAGCAATTTCCGGAGTTTATTGGCAATGAGCTTTACATTGCTGGGGTTTATGCCCCTACTCTTGCTTCTGTGATTGACAAAGGTACATAATTAAAGACAATATTGTGTCCAATTATTATTGGATAATGTTTCTTATTAATGAATTTATGGTTGTAGGGATCAGAGGTGGGGTAAAACCTGTTATCAATTTAAAGGTACATTCCTAGTCCTATGTCTGTGCCTGGTCTTCCTCTCATAGTTTCTGCTTCATTTATGTTGTAATACATGTGATGTGATGCAGGGTTACATGGTTGGACATGGGATATGTGATCCAAGATTTGATTATGGGGATGCTCATGCTCTTGTCCCATTCGCACATGGGATGGGCCTAATCTTAGATCATAGGTTTAATGTGGGCATCATCAAGATACATTTTGTTTGCATTAGTGACGTAGGAAAGAACAAGAATCACACGTACAAATTCAAACTTGTTGATTCGCTCAAGAAGGTCAAAAGTTAAGAGAAATTTCCTCACCAGTTGAGTTGCAAAATAATGTTTAATGGTGATTATTGCAAGCAGCAGAAGTCTCGTGCAAGGGAAACTACCACAACTACACTAACAAGGATGAGTGTAATTCAGCATTAATTAAGATGTACAGGGTATTAAGTCACCTAACACTTTTGACTCGTTTAAAAGTACTTTTTTAAGTGTTTATTTATGTAGAAGGCGCACGTAGCAAAAAACCCCCATTCTCAATTTGCTAACTTCTAGTGAGCGAATATTAATATCGATGGTTTTTGTCACGCAGGCTTTAGATGGCTTAAATCGATATAATATCCTCAAACCTTGCTACCATAGACGTGCAGGAGTACAAGGAAATACGAGTAATTAGTTGCCCGAAAGCTTCGAGCAATTGAGAATGTCATCTGATTAACCACTCCCGGTTAGAAAAAGAACGTTTGGTCGAGCTTGGCCTTTTTCGAGCACCTGTCCAAGATGGAAATATTTCTTTGTGGCCGCAATTAATGGAGAGCCGTGGTGTTCCATGCATGGTAAGTACCGAAACAAATTCAAGTCTTATCCTCAATAAATTTAAGATCCACCTCATGATCAATCTTCACCGTTTGATCAGTTCATCGCTAGATCTGTTGAAAGATCTAAGGTTGTGTTTGATACACAACAATTTCCAAGAAATGTTGTGTTTGATTGCACAACTTTTGCCAAGAAAACTTTTTCTACCCACCCCCCATGCGCTCTCTTTCTTGCTTTTTAGGGAATTGACTTTCCCACCGTTCTGGTGGGAAAGTCAATTTCAGGTTCTGCCAATTTTTTTTATTTTTTTAGCAATGGAAACAAATTTCATAACTAATTGTTAAAAAAAATTTCACTTTAATGGACAATTTCTATGTAAAACAAAGTCAAACGAATACTAAACTTTGATGGAAAAAATGATTTTTTAGGGAAAAAAGTTTTTTTTTTTCCCCTTTTTGGCAATGGAAACAAATTTTATAACCAATTCTGGAAAAAAAAATATCACTTTAATAGATAATTTTCATGTAAAATAAAGTCAAACGAATACAAAATTTTAAAATTTTTCGGGTGAAAAATTATATCAATCAAACACACTTATTAACAATTCCCTAGAAAACAATTTCTAGGCAATTACTTTCCCTGAAATTCATTTTCTTTCCACCCATTTTTCACCATTGCAATTAAACGGACCCAAAGCATCTAGATAGTAAGTTTGTTGCTCAAATCGAGGCAGGATGATACAGTAGCAACTGTATGCCTGAATAACAAGCAAAGTTAGAAAGGCAATTCATGGCAAGTACACAATTACCAATTATAATTAGAAACTAATTAAAAGTTGAATTAATTAATCTATTTTTAATTTTCATAATTAAGGAGAATGGAGCCTCAGCACCGATTAACTAAGGTATTATCATAAGCAGGCTAAGCTACCACAAAACCCTAACTGCCAGTGGATATATAGGTAATTAAATTAATAATCCCTTTCATTTTCCTTTTTAAGTATTTACAAGTGATTGCAAACTAATTAATTAATTAATTTGGCTCAGTGGATATCTTGACATGTGTGCAAGCGCGGACAGAGTCACTTGGATATCAAATAATCGACGAATGAAGATTGTGGACATCTAATGATCAAATCGCTGAGTAATATACATATGTATATTATACGTGTGAACGCCACAATGCACATTTCTATTTACATAGACAAAGGATAGAATCGAAGAGTATACTTCTCAAAATTAAAGTGTTATTTGTCTTGTGCAGGTATATTTGGGATATGCTAATGACTTCACATTCCTCGCCATCAAGGTACCATTGTTCTTTTTATTTCTCTCAGTTTCATTTTGTAATATAGGGAGCTGGACATAATGTACCCGGATACAAGCCACGAGAATCGTTGGCCTTTTATAGCCGGTGGTTAAAAGGCCAAAAAATATGAAGTGACTGGAAAGGGAAAATAGCATGGAGTTGATGCTTAATTTTCAACAATTATATATAACAAAACAATGAGAAACATTTTACATGATATAAATACATCACGAATGTTGTAAAATAATGAGATAATTAATGATGATTATTAGTGTTATCATGATACATATATAAATCTTATCTAGTGTAGAAAATATAATTCATTCCAATTTTAATTATTATTTGGACCCTATAAATGCAGAGTCTTGGTTCTCAATAAAATAAATAATTGAGTTTTAATTCTTATATTTTTTTCTCTTCTCGCTCTATTACTTAAATCGTAACACGTTATTAACACGAAAACTTAATTCTTCAAAATTAAGTGAAGATCTGTCAAGACACTTTCTTGATTGATGGTTCAACTACACATACTATTTTTCAAGACAAAAAAATATTTTTTTACTTAACATTAGTAGAAAATAATGTTAATACAATATCAGATGCATCGAATATCGTTGAAGGCTCCAGAAGAATTTGTATTATTTTACCAAATAATACAAAATTATATATTGACGATACATTTTATTCTATCAAATTAAGAAAGAGATCGTTTAGTTTTAAAGATATCCACTGCAATGGATATCACATTGAGACGATGCAAAAAAATAATATTGAATATATTTTCATAACTTTTTTTGTATCCAGCCAGAAGCAGACAAAAGAAAATTTTTATGCACTCCCATTTGACATGCATTATACATTTATAAAAATGGTTGAATCAAATATTGTTACGAGCTAGAAGTTCGTAAACCTAAAAAGTTTTATACTTTGGCACGATCGACTGGATATCCAGGAGCTATAATGATGCGTCGAATAATAAACAGTTCACATGAACAAACTTTTAAAGAACCGAATATTCTTCTACCTAATGATTATCCATGTGTAGCTTGTTTGTGAGGCGTGTTAGTTATTAGACTTTTCGATTACAAATGTCAATATTGAATCTCCAACTTTTTTGGAAAGAATTCATGGAAATTTATGTGGGATCAATACACTCACAATATGAATCATTTCGCTATTTTATGAAATTAATTGATTCTTCTACTAGATAGTCACATGTTTGCCTACTTCCACTAGGAATGTAGCTTTTTGCTAGACTACTTGCTCAAATCATAAAATTATTTTCCGATTATTTGATCAAGACTATTCATCTTCACAATGCTAGTGAATTTAAATTACAAGTATTCGATGATTATTGCATATCAATTGATATTGTTATTGAATATTCGGTTGCGCATGTCCATACACAAAATGATTTAGCGAAATCGTTTTTTAAACATTTACAACTTATTGTTAGACCATTACTTATGGAAACAAAACTATCAATTCTATTTAGGGTCATACCTTATTACATACTGCATCATTGGTTCGTATTAGACCAACTGCATATTATCAATATTCACCTTTGCAACTGACATTTGGTCATAAACTTAATATTTCTCACCTATGGATTTTTGGTTGTGATGTCCAAGTCCCTATCCCCCCCCCCAACAGCGTACTAAATTGGGCCTCCAACGAAAACTTGGGATTTATGTGGGTTTTGATTCATCATTCATTATTAGATATCTTGAACATTTAACGTGTAATTTATTTATTGCACGTTTTATAAATTGTCATTTTGATGAAATGATTTTCTCAACTTTGGAAAGGGAAAAATTACATCCTAAAAAATAAAGTAAAATTTCTTGGAATAAAATAACTATATCTCACTTTGATCCTCACAGCAATCAATATGAACAAAATGTTGAAAAAATCATTCATTGCAAAGAGTTGCAAATCAATTACCAGATGTATTTGTTGACATAAGAAAAATGACAAAGTCGTATATACTAGAAGAAAATATTCCAGAAAAAATTGATGTCCCTGCAGGACAATATGTTGTAGTAAATGAATCTCAAATACGTCAAAAGTGTGGTCGACCATTGGTTCAAAAGACTGTGCCTCAAAAAGTACAAGAGGAAAACCAACAAAAAACTTTAGAATAAGTAATATTAGAAAATATTGATCAATCAAATATTAAAAAAATGATTCTTAAGGAACCACAAATGTTCGAAAATAATGAGATTTCGATAAATTATATGTTATATCATAAATTATGAGAACAAAATAATATTGTTATAGACAATATCTTCGTCTTTAACGTGGCTCTTGATATTAAGCAAAATGAGGATCTTAAACCACACTCTGTTAAAAACTGTTAATATAGAAATGATTGGCCAGAATGGAAAGAACCCATAGAGGCAAATTGAATTCCTTAAAGAAACAAAAAGTGTGTAGGCCTGTAGTTCGAATACCTGAAAATGTAATCCATGTAGGATACAAATAATTTTTTGTACAAAAGAAAAATGAAAACAATGAAATTACAAGATACAAATCTCAACTCGTAGCTCAAGGTTTCTTAGAAATACTTGGAATTGATTATGAGGAAACATGTTCTCCCGTATTGAACACCATCACTTTTAAATTCTTAATTAGTTTGATTGTATCACAATGGCTCGATATGCTTCTTATGGATGTAGTAACTACATATTTGTATGATTCACTTGATATATATATAAGTCCCCGAATGACTTAAAGTGTCAGGAACAAACGATACATGCCCCCAACAAGGACAGATGTTGTTGAGGTATCGGTTCAACCAAGTGCCCAAGCAGCAACAACAACTGAAACATGGTGGAAGACATATATTTAACCCCGGCCAAAGAATTTTTCGTCAAATATCCGGCTAATCCAAGTTACGTCCGAGAGAACGCGACAATCATAGAAAGGGTGCTTGAAAATCATGTTCTCAATTAAATTACAAAAATTATTATATGAATTGAAACAATTCGGACACATGTAATATAATCGTCTTAGCAAATATTCATTCACAAAAGCCTACCTAAGTCTACATCCAATAAATTGGTTCACAAGATTGAAATGTATTTACTCAAAGATTTTCAGTGATTTTCATTAGGGGAGTAAATTTACTCTTTTATTCATCAAGTTTTGTCCCACTATGTTTTCTTGAAAACGTTTTAGTGAGGTAGCATTTTATTCATGCTCCAAAGTATTAACAATTAACTGTACTCTTTTTTTTTTTCCTCTATTTGATTTTTTTCCACTGAATTTTTATCAAACAAAATTTTTAATGAGACAGTTATTATGTAAATAATCATCAAATGAAGAGTGTTGCAAAATAATAAGATAATGGCCTCGTTCGGTAGGGATTAAAATCCAATTAAAATTGAAAATATGATCATTATTGAGTCTCACTCGTCTAATAAAAGTCAACAATAACAACTAGTTTTTCAATTTTAATATGATTTTAATCCATACCGAACGTGCCCAATGATTGATGATTATTTAATGCTATCGTGATACATAAATAAGTCTTATTTAGTGTAGAAAGTTTATTTCATTCCAATTATAACTATCATTTTGAACATGTTGACCCCAAAAAATGTTGCCAACCGTAGCCGGACCAGTACGCGCACGTGATAACCTCGTTCAGCTCCGGCGAGTTAAGAGTTACATAATCGTCTAAGAATCCGATCACGAATAACCTGACTTGTTTTTGTCTTTTTGATGTATCTTGTTTTGTGTATTCAAAAGTGCTAAGTGTATTTTTGTATTCAAATTTGCATCATCCTTTTCTATTACATGGTTGGGGTATTTATAGTGTTACAAATAGAACATTGATCGTCGGATCAATGTACACGTGGCCTCATCTCCCAGGCCCGATTTCACGGGTAACCTTTTCTTAGCACAGAAAGGGACACCGTGCGGCAGTAGTCTGCTCCGCTAGACTACCTTCCGCCTATTCCTCGGTCGCGTCGGGACGAAAGTAAATTTTGATTACAATTTTAAGAAAACGAGCAACATGAAACTGAACACAATTGAAATAACATCTTCATTGATTGCTAGAAAGCAAGACATTACAAGAGACGAAAGCAGGAAATTACAAATGGCTAGTGCAGGGGGAAAACACTAGTAGCTTGAAATAGTTTTGAAAGACCAATACCCCCTATAATAGACCGCGTGACAAAAACCCAAATAACGGGAGTAGACGTTATTTGGCTCTAGAATCATACTTTTTCTTTTCTATTTTCCATCTATTTTATGAATTAAATGAATATTTACAACACGGGGCTTAAGCACAGCTGCAGCCCGTGACATTCTCCCCCACTTGATTTGGCGATGTCCTCGGAGCCGTTGAGTATTCTTCTCGCTGTTGCATCTGCTCCATTTGACGAAGTACTCTTGAAGATATTTTCTTGAAGCTTGAGTAGTCTGGTAGCCAAAAATCTCTTCAGCAATCTTCATTTCTGATCTTTTCACTTTAAGAACTGATTGCTTCAAATCTGCAGAGTTCTTGCACTGTTTCTGATCGGTGTCTGCAGTATGGAGGAGTAACGGTTGTTGGCCAGTAGAAATTTCAAAAGGACTCTTGTCTGGAGAAGAGCTCTTTTGAACATTGAAATACATCTGAGCCACATCCGAGAGTTTCACCCGAATTTCATGCGAAGCAGAGGTAAAGTGCTGAAAATAGTCTCCCAGCATAGAATTGAACTGCTCTGTCTGTTCGTCTGATCTTCGGTGAATGGTAGCACTTGTGCTCAAAGTTGAACCAAGAAGTTTGAACAACTTGGTCCAAAATGTGTCAATGAATCGAGAATCTCGACTATTGACAGTAGGCGATCCCTTGTATTTGACAATAGGCTTGAAGAAGAGTTGAGCTGTCTCTTCGGCTGATACATACTTGGGCGCTGTGTTGACCGTCGAATCTTTTGATAAGCCATCCGTCCTGATGATGATAGTGCCAAAGTCTTCAACTCTTGGCAATCCACTGATGTAGTTTGTCGATCCACTCTCGACTGATTCATTCAGGATGGAATGGGGCTCCACTGAGCCAGTTGTCTCTTCGATTTCCTCTGTTCGAAGAGAACATAAGAATAAGGGTTCATTCCTCTTGACACCCTTACCGTATTGCATGGCTGAGACCCCTTTCTCGCCAGTTTTCCCAAACTGTGTGGGAATAATGAATGGTTTGCTCCCCATCATTATTAGTGAGTCAGAATGCGGCAACACTGCTGTCTTTGTATCCCGCAGATACTCCAATCCGAGAATCAGCTTGAAGTCATCCATCTGAACTACCGACAAATTTGTCCTCCCTTCGAAGGGACCTACTTTGATCGGCACCGATTGTGCTATTCCCGCTATTGGTTGAGCAACAGAGTTGATTGCCTTGACTCTTCCCTTACCTCTCTCCAGAGCAAGTCCGAGCCGCTCTACTTCGGAACTTGCGAGGTAATTGTGTGTGGCACCAGTGTCCACCATAGCCCTGATTGGCTTTCCATTGATCCTCACATCAATGTACATTAGGCCTTTAGCCTTGCAAGTGCGAGCCTTCGATTCTTCAATCTTCGGCTCTCTTGAGGGACCGACGTCCCTATTGGTAGTTCGGTGCAATAGTGTATTGCACGAATACGAGAGTGCACCAATTACATCCTCGTCTCCTTCGGAGTCAGTGGCACTACGACAGCTAACTTGTGGGGTATCTTGCTTCGAACTTGAGCCCCCAATTGCTAGTTGACAGTATGCATTCAACATCCGTTTCTGAGGACACTCAGCCACCCGGTGAGGTCCTTCACATAGGAAGCATTTCAATCTAGGAGCGACATCAGATCTGCCCTCCTTTGCTTTCCCATGATTCCAGTCAGAACTGGAACTGCCGTTATGGTTTCCTTGACGGCTGTTGCGATGTTTCCTCGGCGAGTTACTCTGGCGGTTGCCTTGATAGGGTCCTCCCCTATTCTGAGAGTAACGCTCTCCCCCATTTGAGTTCGAGCTGGGTCTGTAAGGTCTCCTTCCACCTTCAACAGACTGACTATTTCCCGAAGGTCGATCCTCTCTCGACTCAGGTTGATAGTCGCTTGCACATTCGGCAGCTCCCATAGCCGCGCTTAAATCAGTGACCTTCTGTCTCTGAAGTTCCGTGCGCATCCACGGTTTCAAACCTTCCATGAAGGTGAACAGCTTATCCTTCTCTGACATATCTCTGATATTCAGCATATGCCCCGAGAAGGCCTTCACATACTCCCTGATGGAGCTTGTGTGTCTCAGTTCCCGTAAGGCCCGACGTGCCTCATATTCCACGTTCTCTGGGAAGAACTGAGATCTGATAGCTTCCTTGAGCAGATCCCAAGAATCTATTCGAATTCTGTTGGCTTGAATGTCAACATACTTCGTTCGCCACCATAGCTTTGCATCTCCACTCAGATACATGGTAGCTGTAGTGACCTTTCTCGCTTCGTCCCTGATCGACGCCGCAAGAAAGTATTGTTCCATGTCGAATAAGAAGTTCTCAACTTCTTTAGCATCGCGTGCACCTCCGTATGCACACGGTTCTGGAATTCTGAGCCTATGCACTGGCTCATGTGCGATGGTCTGTCCGTTGCCAATCGCGCGCTGAAGAACTAGTAACTGAGTTCTCAACGCTCCCATCTCATCCTGCAGATCAGGTATGATAGCAACAGCTTCAGTCATAGCTGCGCATGCCTCTTGGCATTCATCCAGTTGGATGCGTAATTCCCGATTTTCCGTCTGTGCCGCCTCGGCCTTATCCCCGAGGTTCTCCATGGCAAAACACAACCTAGTGTTTGTCACCTCTAGCGCCTCCAAACGCTGTCGGGTGTTCCTCTTTTGAACATCAACCACCTCCGTGGTGTTCGAGGAAATTGGGTCAGTTTCCATCGCTTTCTTAACGAGATCTTGAGCCGCAGCTCTGATACCAACTTTCACGGGTAACCTTTTCTTAGCACAGAAAGGGACACCGTGCGGCAGTAGTCTGCTCCGCTAGACTACCTTCCGCCTATTCCTCGGTCGCGTCGGGACGAAAGTAAATTTTGATTACAATTTTAAGAAAACGAGCAACATGAAACTGAACACAATTGAAATAACATCTTCATTGATTGCTAGAAAGCAAGACATTACAAGAGACGAAAGCAGGAAATTACAAATGGCTAGTGCAGGGGGAAAACACTAGTAGCTTGAAATAGTTTTGAAAGACCAATACCCCCTATAATAGACCGCGGGACAAAAACCCAAATAACGGGAGTAGACGTTATTTGGCTCTAGAATCATACTTTTTCTTTTCTATTTTCCATCTATTTTATGAATTAAATGAATATTTACAACACGGGGCTTAAGCACAGCTGCAGCCCGTGACACCCGGGCATCACATCTTTGCCATCAAGTCTTCTCAAGTCCCCTTCCCTATATCTATATACTCAATTAAATACTCTTACATTGACATGACAAGACAAGAGTTGCTTTATGCAGAAGTCACATCAATCATTCATAAAGATCTCCATCATGACCACATCTTTGAAGACGAGGCTTGGGCTTCATTTGGTTATAAAGGCCTGGGGAGGGAGTTGCGTTGATGGCTGGTAACAGAACCTATGAATACATGGCATTGATTCTCAATAAAACACACGGTTAAGTTTTAACTCTTATACTTCTTTCCTTGTTCTATTACTTTTATTTCATAGCAATGAAGAAATAAATATTATTAAAGAAACATTACAATTTGGTGTTCGTTGTCGTCAGAAGCAGAGCGTTATTTTAATTTTTCAAGTTAAAGATGGATCTAACTTGATTTGAGTAAATATTTAATTTTAATCTTGTTTATCTAAAAAAAGACGGGTTATGACGACTACTCAATTCAGTATTTAATAAACAGAATTAAATCATATTTTAACTTCTATTTTTTATTTAATATCGAGCAATACTGTCTAATTAACCTTACCAATTGTTTCAATAGAAGAGAACGAACCGTATTAAAAAAATCATGACAAGCAGTTCAATCAAGTCATTTATTTCACTGAGGTTAAACTACCATATCGTAATCCATTTTCACCAACCAGTTCAAACTCTTGTAATAATCCAAATATAAAGAAAAACTAAACAGTCTGCTCTTTATTCGAGTAAAGCACACATCACATCAGGTTTTTTTTTTTTTTTTCAACCATAACATCAAGGAGTCAAGAATCATTCAACATAAGAGAGCATTACTCAAAACAGGGTAGTTGCAAAATCACCACTAACTTATTCCTCTTCTTCTGCTTCCTCCAGCCATTTTACGAAGGGCTCCAATGCCTTCACAAAGCTTTGCCTGCGTAGCAATGTAAAAAAAATAATAACCAACAACAAAACAAAACACACAAGATGGAGAGAAGAAAAGAACAATATCAAGATAAATTAAGTTGCATACCTGCCCTTTGGGTTTGTTCCCTTACGAAACCAGTGAAGAATGGTATTTTCTGCAAGTACATCCTGATCATAAAGTGACCTTATAATTTCTGGAAATAACTTCATCAGCTTTGCATCATCGTAGCACTGGACCTGAACCTTGTAAAGGAGTTCCAGCTCTAGCTTTCCAGAAGTACAGAAAGTATTAAGTAATTTTGCCCATGTTTTCACCTGAATTAGATCAAGGAATTATTTTAAGCAATCCTCGTTTAAACAATGGGTGCTTCTATAAATGATGAACACACAAATAATCATTACTAATCAACCCACTAAACATTTTACTAGCATGAGCAAAGTCGTCAGCGAAGTTGATGAGCTTGCGTTACGTTAATCTTTAAACTTTGCATTCTTGACCAAAGATCGACATGCCAAAAAAATTCGGGAATTGACTGACAATTTCTAGTTATCCTTGATGCGACCAACAGGTTTTACTAATTTAATTAATTATAATTATTATCTGATGACTCCATTCAAAATCGATAGTAGAGAACTAAAACTTATAAAAAGCAAATTACTATGAGAACTTCACAGCAGCTAAAGATGATGTAAAAGTCTATGGCAAGACACAGCTTACAAGAATGTGATGTTGGGATTTTCTATCTCTGATTCCTAGTTACATTCACTATTTTTATTTTTTTAATATGGCCACTCAATTCCATGTCATGATTCGCTAACACCGAGAATACATCACTGATTTTACTTTATATTATAAAATTAGGCAGTTTGATTCCAAATAACAAACCTACTAGCTCGCTGTGGTTATTTTTCACAGTGAAATAAGTACACAGCTATGAAACATCATGTTTAGGAACTGCAGAAATTGTGCTAATTTCAAGCCTGACACTTGCCCGTTAACAGTACGTGCAGAGGTAAAAAAGTGATGGACAAGAGCTACGATAGTAGAATGCATTAAAATGACAGCCCAGCTAATACAAGTTTTTGGGCCAAGCATTCATGAGTGAGTTCCGAGTCATACCTGATGAAGAGCTGCATTAGCATTCTGCTGCTGATTCTTTCCAGACCACTGCACAGCATCCATCATCACATCCCAAAGAATCCTGACGACCTCAATATCTGGCAATTTTGCATCTTTGACATGTTGCTTCACAGTTTCTATGACTTCAGATATATCAGCTTCTACCGCCATCTGGCTTGTTAGCACAGATTTCATTTCCTTCAACTTCATTTCAAATATCTTCTTCTCATTATATTCAACTAAGGGTAAAAGTCCTGCCTTACTGAGACACAAAGTCAAAGATAACTAAGTTCATAAACAGAAATTTCAACTGGTTAAATTGCAAAAGTCAACAAGGTGAATGATTACACCCCCACTCTCACAATTTTGGTGAACTCAAGCTTCTTAAAATGTCAAGATGGGACTGGCTTGCAATTTCCAACAATATATTGAAGGAGAGACAGTTCGATGTAAAGCAAATAAGCAATATATTAAAGAATAAATTTGCAAGACAACAAGATCCTAAACTGCACTTCTTGATCTGGAAAACTCAGATGTACAACTTCAGAATCTCAAAATTGTCAGGGAAGTTAAATTTGAAATGATATGAACCTAGACTAAATGCACAAAAAACAGAATTTTCCATTTCAAAAGTTTACCAGCATTAACTTAATTAATACTCACTCCACCCATTGTTACAATCACACTTGCTGTTACCACGTCCAAAGTAGGAGTCCACTTCGAGCCGATGCATTTTATCCCAAATGTTCCAATACACCTTTGCTCATCAGAAGCAGAGACTATGACAACGCAAATTATAGTAGACCAGTTAAGTAGAAAAAGCATTGCATGAATCTTCTACCTGTAGTGACAATAACTCCATTGCCAAATAAATGTCACATCATTAACTCTCAAGCATTCGCTTTAAAAGTTGAAACTGAATATTTTTCAACATCATCATTTGTCTACCCTCGACTATCTACATGTATGTATTACAAAGCATAAGAAGGTATAACCCGGCAGAGTAGCTGCAACATTCCTGAGAGTCATGCACTTTATTAACAAAGCAAAAGGAAGGCTTCTTTGCAGAAGCAGCCTGGCAACTTTTTTTTCTCTTCTAACGGAATTTCTTCCAAGTTTTTTAAAGTTTCAATCATTACAAAATAAACTTCGGGTCCCAAGTGATATAAGAATATATTGAATAACTGATAATACAACATTCTTATATGCTATGTAAATCAAAAGCGTTCATTTTAGTCAATTCATTTAGTTGATGCACAATGACAAGTTCAATTTAACTGCAAATCCTTGGTAGTTCAGAATAGTATGCTTACGTGAAATGCTCAGAGACGGCTTCGGGCGTCCGCTTTGCAGACGGGAAAAAGTCCAAAAGATTGTCCTCCACTTTACCCCGCTTCAGGATTAGAATCAAATCATCAAGACTATTGTCAATCAAATATTCTCTGAAGAAATCTGTCATGAATGAGAGAACTAGCCCTTTTGCAACAAGGTTATCTTTGAGTAGTGGCTGAAAAACAGTCTCCGGAGGGAGACCAGACAATTTCTGGGAAAAAGCAAGTGCCGTGAAAATTGCCAGCTTCTTGCTTTCATTTTCCTCGAAGAGCTCCAAGGACTGCAAGAATCTTTGCATAACATTTTCAAGATTCTTTATAAGGAAAGGCTTTCTCCGCAGGATCTTTTGAATATATATCACAGATGGTAAAATGGCTTCCCGTTTTGGCTCACAGTCAATTATAGAGAAAGGATGGCGCTCCCCTTCATCCGGTTTAGTTGTGCCTGGTTGTGTACGTCCCCCTGTAAAGACAACCTGTAATGATGCAATATGTAAGTACAAGTTACAGCTTGCTAAGAAGCACAGCCACGACACAAGACATGTCTCGCACGATTTTTAGAAGGGCAAGTGATCATAGCTCAGGATTACGAGCTAAGTACTTGGTTGCCATTTCCTCTAAAGATCAATGCAATGTCCCATAACAGTCTTAAACTTTGTTCTTTTTTGAGTGTTGAACAAATTTGCTATGATCATAGCCAAAGGCACCTCTATTTTTCTCCTTCCCCTTTCTATTTTAGGGATGATGTGTTTTGTTAGTTCATCTACAGCTGTATGCGATTTTTCTAGGCAAAAGTGCACCTATGGTCCTCATCTGTACTTCATTCAATTTTTCTAGGAATTTAGTTCACCAACTGTCAATTTTGTAGCATTCGGGTCCCAATGGCAGATTCCTTTAGTTTAGATTTTAAATTCAGGTTGATCAGAAAGTGGTTAAGAATTTTGTTCAAGAAAGCAATTATGTGTCCGTAATTTTAGTTGAAGGAATCCGTTGTTGAGGACCCAAGTGCTAAAACTTGAAATCAGAGGCTAGAACGAAGACTCTAGGTGCAATTTTCCCATTAATTTGTTGACACGTACAACCATATGCTAACTAGCATTAAGGATATTATCCACCTGTTTGGTGCACAAACACCATTCAACCCTCTTTTTGTGGCAATGGAGAATACCCTTACAGGCTTACATGCATGCACACAATAAAATAGGCTAGTTTCTCTGTTGCCGAAAGAAAAGGTCTGAGTACAAACATGTTGCTAGTTAATACTATCGCAAAATTATGAAGGAACAAAAATATCCAAGCTACTTGCCTCAAAAAAGGTGTCACCGTATCTTGAGAAATTTAGATCTGAGGATTCAATGCTCTTAGCAACAAGTTCCTGCACAACACTAAAACATCAGTTGCTCCACTCATTCTACACCTGCCCCCAAGCCCGTGCACGCAGGTAGAATAAACAACCTACTATTTTAAAAACATGAAGGATTACCAGATCACCAGCATTATCCAGATAAATCTGGACCACTGCATCCGAAAATGCTGCAGGGTCCAGCGGCGCAGCAATATTCCGTTTGCGGGTCTTAATCCGCGTACCACTGTAATTAGATATGATTCGTTAGCAGGAAAACATCAGAATAAGTAATGGAATCTGTGACAGTAAAATCATTCGGAAACAAATGAAGAAACGCTGCTATTTTTAAAACATATTAGCATTTTTATGTTTAGAAATACAACATAATAATCACAAAATAACAATAAGAGACTTCGAGTGAATTCAGAACACAAAATCATTTTTATCTGATCACTAGAAAAACGATACATAATAGTATATAAGTCCAACTCTTAACAATGAATGATAACTTTTAAGAGAGTATAATGCATAGGATTAGAATGAGATGGACAAGATGCAGAAAAAGATTAAGAATTCTGACTAATCAAAAATTACCTGTCAAATTAAAATAAGAAATTCTTCAGAGATGTTTCTAGACCATGTTTTGTGGTACTAAGTGTCTGTTTAAGGATGAAAAAATGACCAATAGAAGATAAACCAAGGGAATAACTGGATTAGATAGTAGGGGCCTGTATTGCATAGAATGATGAATTCGTAATTGTTTAAAAGATCAATGTTAAGTCAAGAAAACTCTTAGAAGAAGAATAGGCAGATGAAAATTGATATTACTTGACGATATTGCAGATATTTAATCTCATACAACTTGTTTGTAGACTTAGTTATAAATATATTGAGAAATTCAGAGTTTGACTCTATGTATTTAGAATGAGACACAACTTAGTGTTGCTACTTCTTGTGTACAAAATAATAGAAATTTATCATCATCCTCTTGCAAATAATTCCTTAAAATGTAATTCTTAAAAAGGAAATGATCTTACCCGAGAGTGGGTCTCTCCTTCGAGCTGCATGAGAACAAGAAATGAAAGAAAAATTAAAAGCCTCATTTCAACCACCACTTGAATCAAATACTTAAAGTAAAGACAATTTTCATTTAGATCTCTCGATTCTGCTACATCTCTACAACGAGAAAACGCAAAATTAAAATTAAAAAAATTCGAAGATGAAATCAAAGCATTTCCAGATCTAAATAATCCACAAAACCGAATAATTAACGGGCCAAATAATTACAAATCTTGAAAAAAGAAAAGCTAATAACCTAACTTTTATCATGGAAACAGAGTATTAAAACAGATCTGAATATAAAATTGAGACCATATCAAGAAAAAAAAATCGTAACAAAGCGAAAAGGTCCAACGGGAGAAGAACTACGAATTGTAAATAATTTTTTACCTCATAAACAAGAACGAGATGAATCGAAGCGAAGGCGGAGTCCTAATAGACTCTGCGTGCGTTAACGGAAAGCAAGAAGGGGGAGAGAAAAGGGAAGAGATTAGAGACGATGTAAAAAAGCGATTTGTTGAGCTATATTTATACGAGAATTTTGGAGGAGACTGCTCGAATCATACTGTTCAGGCTTACTGGTGATTGGTGTTAGATGATAATAGTAATTAAAGTTTGGGGATTGTAAAAAATTTCGTTCGCTTCCCGAATATGACACGGATTACTTAGATAGCGAGTAAGTTAGGTAGGAATTGGGCGGGGTCATTGTCTCAGGTAATGGGACGGGTACGAGAAATTAAGTCCCCATCTCGCTATAATGCTATCCACTAATTTAAAGTATTTCAAATTTAATTTTTTTTAGTTAATAAAAATAAATTTTTTTAAAGAGAATTAAATTATTCTTAACAAATTGAAAAAAAAAATAAAGATATAAAAATATGAAAATAAAAAATAAAAAATAAAATAACCGACCTCGTCCCGTCCCACATTAATCGAGTATGGAGAAAGGCAATGTAACAAAAATATTCGACGAAACGAGAATGAGAATGATCAACTTGTCACATACTCGTCATATTGTCATCCTTATCATAGTCACGTAATCTTGGTGGTAAAATAGCATCACTCATTGCTCTATTCATGATTTTTGATACAAAATTATGAAATGATTGGTAAAGATTTTTTAACTTATAATTTGGTCAAAAGTCATTTTTTAACTTATAATTTGGTCAAAAATTATGGCATGATTGGTAAAGATTCTTACTTTTTTTTTAATCTATTTTTAACGTTCTCATTAGTTATAAACACATAAAAATTTAGAACCAATAAAATAATATAAGAATTATAATAACACTTGATGCTACAAAAAATCGCACATGCTAAAATTCGAGCTTAACGACTGAGTATGAGTATGAACAAAATCTTTCTGTACCTGAAACAAAGGCATCGAGGTGTGTCCTCGTCGCCACTCTGATATTTAAGTCAGAGAGTGAATATGAAGAGAACATATGCTGTAAATTGTGTGTAAAGAAGTACCCTGATAATGATCGAGAATGATGTATTTATATAGGTAAATTGTGAACTCCTAGTAGGACTATAACGTTGAGACCCCTAGGAGTTCTAGTACACTCTGAAGTTGTAGTTTAGTTAATTTTGTGTATTCTGGGTGTTTGGGTTAGAATGAGACTTTGGTGTTAGAGTCCACTCGAAATGAGGAAACATATTGATGGAGGGACAGTAGCTCTCTTAGGATTGGACGAGCCCACACACGAGGGGGAGTTATAATGGATCAAAATAGGACTCAAGGAAGATGATTGGTCGAAGGAAGCCGAACTCGAGGAGACCATAACCGAGGAGATTGCGGGGTCCTTGAGGTCAAGTGGTGGAAGTTGTCGTCGATCGTCGTGCTCGAGCAACGACTCACGTTGGTATCATCAACACTAAATTTCTTTCTGTTACGTCACTTTTCCCTTGTTTGAGCCCCATTTTTGAGCCAAAATACATTTCGAAATAGTATTTTGTTAGATAATGTATGGTTAAAAAAATTGTATTTATGTGTAAAATCATTTTATTGAAAAATGTATGATTAAACCCTTGTTTGGTCTCATTATTTCCAAAATACATTTTTTTTCTTTTATTTTCAATCATATATTTCTCAATAAAATAATATTACACTCTCACTCAAAACTTTTTTTTTTATTTTTTAACCACACATTCTCTATTAAAATACTATTCCAAAATACAATTTCATCAAAAAGGGGCTCAAACAGACACTAAAAATGAATTTTAAAAAAATGAGTTTTGAAAAAATAGGGGATAAATATAAGCTAATTGCATAGGTCTTAATCTTTGTTCACCTCACAATGTTCTAGATACTTTTTTGTTGTTCTATATTCTTAACTAAGTCCATGTTTGGTACACATTAAAATTTTCATTCTCATTTTTCTACTTATTTTCAACCTCACATTTTTCAATAAAATAATATTTTTTATCACATCAATAATTTTTCCTTCTTTTTCAACCACACATTCTCCATCAATCTATTATTCCAAGATACATTCTTCCAAAATAATGTGGCTCAAACACACCATAAATCATCTTCTCAACTTGTACAAATAAAGTTACATATTGATTTACATAATAAAGTGTCAAAAAGAGAGTGTAAATTATTTTAAGTACTTCTATAAAAATGCAAAGCTTTAAGTTACATACTTAGACCATGTTTGATTTAGTTAAAAAGTTAATAAAAACTTAACAGAAATTTAACAATTAATTTAACCACGTATTTAATAGGACAACCACACATCTCACAAACTTTTATCAAAATTTACTAAAAATATAATTTTTTAGCAAAATCAAACATGGGCTTATTGTAATATATTTTTAATTAAAAATAAATTTCATCTAAAAAAGTTTTTATTTTCATTATAGGAAAGTTCAATTTAAAAAGTGTTTATAAATGATTAAAATGTAAATAAATATAACGAAACATGAATAAGTGAGTAGTATTTATGAATTTTTCAAAATGTGTGAATCAAAAGTAACTTAAATATTTACAAAAAATTTATAAACGTGAGCCAAACATAGCCTAAGCGTGTTTGAGATAATTAAAATTTTTTTTAATGTTCAATAAGTACTTATTGCGGAACAAAAGTAATTAATATCTGTTTGACAAGACTTTTGAAAGGTTAAAAAGGAACTTTTAAGATTGAAAAATCGCTTTTGAATCAATTTGACTAATTTTGTATACATACAATTTTATTAATTAAAAGCTTTACTCACTGCTGCCATATGTCAAATGGAAGATAAGGAAAATGCACATACAAATTTTGGGGTCAACTATGTAGTTTTTTGGTTTTTTCTGGTCAAATAATATAAAATATATTACTTTTTTTATTATTTTTTCTGTAAGATGTCAACATTTGTCAATCGAAGAAATAATCTAAAAAGTTTAACAACTCATGCCTGTTTGGATTTATTTATAGTTTATTGAAATTATAATGAAATATAAATGATTAATATTGAATTTTGACTTTGACATCATACCAAATAAAGCACTAAAGGGGGATTAAAAATTGTTAATTGAGAAAGTGATTTGTAATAAAATATGAAAATAAATTATTATAAATCTTATTCAACCCCCAATTACCCATCCGTCATCACAAATTAAGAATGCAAAACCCTCAAATTGATTGAGATATTGAACGCCACTACTAAACCATATTAATCGAACGTTCATTACAATTCAGTAGACAAATAAATTTTTATTTTAATTCAAACCAACCAATTTCTCTTTTTTTCTAATAATATTTTTCTTGAATTTCAACTCAATTTCCTAGTTAGTTTATCCCTTTTTTTTTTGTTTGTTATATTGTACTGGTATTTGTGTTATTTTGTTATGATTTGTGCTAAGCTCACTTAAATTTTTTGATGAACAATATTTCTTTTTGTTAATTTGCGTTAGTGATGGCAAAAAAACACGCTCCTCACGGGGCTAGGGCAGGGGTGCCCCGCCCCGAACTCGTCACATTGCCATCTCTAATTTGCATCTCAATTTCCTAATCAGGTCGTTCAATTTATTAAATTATTTTTAAACTTAGTTGCTATATTTTGTTATTAATTGCTATAATGATTATGTTGTTTCCTTAAATGATCATGTAATGACTTAGTCGATGAGCCTTTCGATATATTATTTTGATGAAAATTGAATGTAAATGAATATAAGATTGTCTCTCAAATTGTTAAAGACGTGCTAGCCATTCAAATATTCACAATTGCTAATCGTCAGATTTTTTATTCCTTTAGAAGTTTGCCGAGTACAAAGACGATTGATGCTGTGAATTACACTAAGAATTGGTTATAAACTAAGGACCTGTGTGGTTCTCTAATACTTGAATGAGGTAAAAATATTGGATGATTCACAAAGTTGTAGAAAATATTATCATATTTGATATTTCTATTATTTTCTTTTATTAATTGCTTTATATCATTTAATTATAATTAGTCAATACATTTGATATAATAACACACGCATGTGTTGCAACTAGAGACATCGAGTCAATTGATATCAATTAAGAGTTTAGAAATAAAATGTGTCTATCACGTTGTTTCATTTTAAAGATTATGAGTGTGTAACTTGGTTCGAAATGTTTTATAATGATACTAATATTTATGTTTTAACGTGAGATTTTAGATTATATTTATGATTTACTATGGTTTTAAATCGAACCATATAAAAAAATGATTCGAATTGATTTGATTTGAAAAACTTACCTACTGCTTTAAGTGATTTGATTTCAAAATTTATTGTAAACCATTCAAATCGAACCGTGCTCACCTCTAATCGTATCTCATGCTATCTTATACAATTCGATACGATTCTACACGAACTTGTTACGATTCTATTCCGATACTATAAAATTAGGATTTCATATGTAGGATCCGTTTGACATTAAATAAGCTTTTGAGACCAAAAATCTGTTTTTTGACCTATTTGACTAATTTTATGAAAGTTCTTCTGCTAATTAAAAAATTGCTAATTTTATGAAAATGGTCCATTTTGCTTGACTTTTGAAAAGTCAAAGAGCTTCTAGACCCAAAATATGGTTTTAGACTAGTTTGACTTTTGTCCAATTTGACTTCCTTCAAAAGCAATTCTGAATCGTTTAGAAATTAATTTTCAAACAAAAATTAAGATAGTTTTCTTAGGAAACTCTTTTACATGAATCTTCTTTCCTCGTTCCCTACAGTGAAGAAGGCCATGAATAAAATCAAAATTTTCATTCATCACTCTTCTCCAACACCGTCAATGGTTTGTGTAGGGAGTATGTGTTGTCACTCTGGGCTGTTAGAGGATTTTAATTAAATGCTCGCTCGATAAATTTTCGTAAAATTTTTATCGATTTTTAAATTGGATAAATTGTAATTTTAACTGTACATGTTATGAAAGTCACAATTTTTTTTTATCAACATTTCAATTAATATATAACATTAATTTTTATCAAAATCTATTAAATTTTTTATGTAAAACATTGTCAAACAACCCCTAAAGCGTGAAACCTCATTTATCCAATAATTTACCTTTCTCATGAAATGTTTTATGACCAAAACTTTATGAAAAATTTACTTATAACTTGTAAGATACAACTTATCATTATTCAGATCGCTTAAAGTTTCATCTTAAAAGGTTGGTCTATATTTTGATATTTAATTAATGTGGGATTTATTTTTTAGCATGTCTCGCAAGATGGTGGATCAATTGAATTGATCGATCTTGAAATTCATGTGTTCGTTTTGAATCTTAATATGATCGAATTGCTCGTTGGAATTTAATGAGATCTGATACCATATTATGATCCCAAGGGGAAGTCCAGCCTCAATCATGCTACTGTAAGATAATGATTTACATAATTCTTGGCATAACATCTCAAGATATTTTATTGTTGGACTGTTTTAAACACTATTAACATCCCTATCAAATCATTTGTTGTCAACTAAAATTACGTCACTGCATCTGTTACAACTTTTCTGTCCAACTATATAGTAGCAGGTTATATTAATGTACGACACTCGTCCTGCCATCTCGAAATTGCTAATATTTTGCATGACAAGTGGCACGAAATTTCAAAACTCAACCAAAATATTGAAACTAGGATTTAATCATTACTTACCATAATGATGAATGTTTCCACTATCAAAAATTTAAAAAAAAAAAATGTCCCCAAAAATTGTCCAAGGAAAGGGCCATCAACACAACTAAAAATGGGTTGGAAATCAAACAGTTAAAAACCTAAAGGAAGAAAAACTTCGAAAATTCAATATTCCACTCTAAAAATTTGCCTTGAATCAAGGTCTAATCAGGGGTGGTACCATTTAAAATCTCAGTATTCTCCTATTGAAATGCCTTTTTGATTGAAAATGTGTCGGAAATTTCATCTTTCTTCGTTAAAATAAAAAACACACTTGAAACACCAAAAAAAGGCAAAATTCTGCCAAAATTTCATCAAGAAAACTTTAATGTTCGCATTAAAATTAATTTTTATTTTTTTTAATATTAACATTGTCGTGGTGTTGCCTGAAATCACTAACGACAAGTCCGTTGCTGATTGCCAATTTTATGAATGTTGGTGGTTCTGATTGAAAATCAATATATGTTGGTAATCAAGACAAAATTACCGATAACGATATTTTTTAAGATCACGACACACCTTCATCAATAATTATCAAGATAATATTGTAAGTGATGTCGGAAATCATGAATGATGCTTCAATCACGATGAGAAATTTCATTCTTTTTACGTTATTAAATTTTTTAAAGATATTGACATAAAAATTACTTTTTATTCTTTCTTTATAATATTACCTACTGTTAAGTTATCTTTATTTTGTCGTGACAAAATTCTCAATCAATATTTTTATACATTTTATATTTGTTTATTGATGTTCTTTAGTATTGAAGTCCAATATCCAATTTTTCCCTTTACCTTCTTCGAACTAATGTTCAAATCAATGTTTTAAAAATTAGTATATGTTGTAAAAGGAAAGTAAATTAGAGTTTAATGTGAATGACACTTGTACCCTTGCAGCCCTAAATATTATTACAATATGTATCCAATGATTTCCTATATAAGATTTGTTCTATTTATCGACAATTGATCATTATACATCAATAATTAAAATATAGACTGAATTCTATATATTTCTGAAAATTAATTAGGATGATATATGGGGTCACGTCACCCTCCACGTTGACCATCTAGATATTATCTATATCTAATAGATTTGATACAAATATTATATGATTGCATGGTGTTCGCAACCTGAAGTTTGCAAAAGTGATACTCAAATTATGAGCATAATTTTCAGATTATAGAATTAAGACAATGTGTCTTTTTAATACTAGTGATATTAAATCTCAACTTTTTAATAAGTGGTTAGTTGAGATGTCGATAAATGGTTTAACATTATTGTTTGTTAAACATCTCCAATTAATTTAATTGAGAACAAAATACTTCACATTTCAGTTTAGGGAAAGTCATTACACATCATGTCAATATCATAGTCCTCCTAATTATAACTTGGCTTATGGTTAGAGCTTAATTTTTCCATCAAATTATTTCGATAGTGCTATATAAATTAAATAAATCCACCACAATGCACTGAGATGGAAAGTAAAAAAATCAATCTTATTAAGAAAAATAGTACAATATTTTATATATTGGTTTATATTTCGATATTTAGTCGACGTCAAACTCATCCCTTGACAATGATGCCCTCAATGATTAATGTGATTTAATTATGAAAACTAACACGCATAAAGTTTCGTTCATACGAACTTTCCAACGTAGAGTTTACTAAAATCCAACTAATATTATATTTGATCTCCATTAATTTTAATATTAATTTTCAAGTCTACTGATTCGATTGTTTATTAGATTTTTTAAATCAAACCCTGGACACTTTTTTTTTTTTTTTTTTTTTTTTTGCGCAGAATATATTTCGTAATAATATATTGATAAATAATGTGTGGTTAAAAATGAAAGAAATTTTTTTTGGATTGTGTATAATATTATATTATTGAAGAATGTGTGAATAAAGAGAGAGAGAGAAAAAAATATATTTCGAACAAAACGAGGATGAAATAAGGATTATGAAATCGAAATGTCTCAATACTGCAAAAAGATATGACATTTGGCGGAAGTCAAACCAACCAAATCCACCAAAAACAAATAATTAATAGCTTATTTCCAATATATAATTAAACAAGAAACTTTCAAATGATTGAGATAAAGAAAAAAAAAATGAGCTGTCCATGGGATGGGAGGAAGAGGAAATGATGTAACTTGTAAGAGTGAATGATTTGTTCAAATACAGACATGCCCAAGAAAGCTTCAAAAATTGCAGTTGGCACGCGTTAAGTTTTCTATGATCAAAACTATTAATCAATTCTTCCCCCATATCAATTCTTCTCTATAAATTCTCTTGTTTCTTGTCAATTAAATATCCATATTCTCATTCTTCTTAAGTAGTTCTCGAGTAAAAATTTCCTTCGCGAAAAAACTAAGACGAAGAAGAAGGAGAAGATGAATGTCAAGATTTCGAAGGTTGCAGCAGTTGCACTGCTCTTTTGCTTTGTCGTGTTCTCTCTTTCCAAACCAGCTTTGGCTAAACCTAAGCATGCACGGCCGGCCAAAGTAGCACCACTCAAAGTCGGGTTTTATGCGAAAACATGTCCACTTGCTGAGAAGGTAGTAAGAATTGCGGTGAATAAAGCCGTGTCACTCAATCCAGGAATGGCTGCTGGTCTCATTAGAATGCATTTCCATGACTGCTTTGTCAGGGTACGCACCTATCCATTTTCAGGACCTGCTTTGTCAACTACTCGTATATTTTTTCTCATATGTGATGTGCTGTTCATATTTGTATTTCAGGGTTGTGATGGTTCAGTATTGCTGGATTCAGTTCCCGGAAAACCAGTCGCAGAGAAAGATAATTTGGTGAATAACCCGAGCCTCAGGGGATTCGAGGTCATTGACCAAGCAAAATTTACAATAGAGACTATATGCCCAAGAACAGTCTCATGTGCAGATATTCTTGCATTTGCTGCTCGTGATAGTGCCCTTAAAGCTGGAAATATTTGGTATGAAGTGCCGGCTGGACGACGTGATGGCCGCGTTTCTTTAAGCTCCGAAGTTCTACAGGAACTCCCTCCACCTTTCTTCAATGCCGAGCAACTTCAAGACAACTTCAAAAGAAAGGGACTGTCACTTGATGAAATGGTTACACTATCTGGTGCACACTCCATTGGTGTCTCTCACTGTTCTTCATTTTCGAACCGTCTTTACAGTTTCAATGCAACACACCCACAAGACCCTTCCTTGGATTCTGCTTATGCTGCATTCTTGAAAACCAGATGCCCTCCCCCGGCGAATAACACGGTTGACCCGATCGTGAATATTGATATTCAGACCCCTACCCGATTGGACAATAAATATTATACAAATTTGCAGAGTCATAGGGGGCTATTGACTTCGGATCAGACATTGTTGGACAGTCCCTTGACTAGGAAATTGGTCGTGAACAATGTTAAGTATGGTAATATTTGGGCGAAAAAGTTTGGAGCTGCTATGGTGCGCATGGGCTCCATTGATCTTCTTGCTGGCAAACAAGGAGAGATAAGGAAGAACTGCCGTTACGTGAACTGATTAATTGATTATTTGACCAACGTGCGCCACGACTAAATTGAGTTTGATGTTTCGCCGTTTGGCATGTTGCACCATTTTATTTCATTAACCCCATTCTTTGGAAAGAAATTGTATTTGGAAGTGTGATTTATTCTAATGTGTTGTTGCGTGCATATAAGTCAAGTTGACAAAGCCAACGAAGACCTCGATTGGAAAGAGTGGCAGGAGAAATGAGCGGCGATTCTGAAACTCTCCATTCCAAAGCTCACTATTCCGAAGTCTTCGCTGGCTCTCGGATGATCTGCAAACAATCTTTAGGAATGATTAACGTAACGTTTGTAATAATAAATGTTAAGTCTATCAGCTTAAGACGTAGGATGACTAACCCGTTGTCGATATATTAAATGCGTAGCAAGCTAGTGATATGAATCTAATGCAACTCTTTACACTTAAAAACTGTATAACATTTGAATAACATGTTCGATAATATTTGAATCTAATACAACTCTTTACACTTCAAAACCATTTTCGATATTCTTCAGCTCATTTCACATTCTTGTTTACTTGATTATAGATCATCTTGTTTTTGATTGAGTTGCTTATAGTTGAAGATTTATATAGAACCACAATTAAAGATGTTGGTGTCTGAATATTTTTGTCTTGCGTGTTAAAGTATTTTCCACGTTCAAAGCGTGTTTGAACTTTACATGCGTGGACGCGAGTGGACTCGACATTTGTTTTCTATGTCATATTCGGCCAAAAAAAATGAGGCCAATAATTCCTATGAAATGTAAGATTAAATCAAAAAAATCAACTTACTTATTTTAATTTGTTTATATAAAAAAATGATTTATTTTAAAATTTACTTATTTACTTACAACCAAATTTACTTACAAGTAGGGCTATGCAATGGGTCGGATCTGGTCGAATTTGTGCCTAAACCGGATCGACCCGACTTGTCGATTTGGCAAGTTTTTGAAACCCCAACCGACCCAGTTCTGTAAAAAAAACCAACCAACCGGGACCGAGTCCTGGCCGGTCAGGTTGGGTGGAATGGCATTTTTATCCTTCTATAGGTAAAATTTATGAAAGAATATCCAAAATCCATCCAAGTTATAATTTATGAAAAAGAGAAATATATAAACCTTAACATTCTTCACATCTAATTCCTTAAGTGTGTGTCAAACAGGGGTTTTCAATAAATTTCCTCACCATCATGCCTCTTCTCTCCACTCCAACAGCCCATTAAGAAAACCTTGAAATTGAGATTAAGAACTCATTAGTCTTAAATGAATCGGTAGTGCCTTTGAAAACCTACAACCCTTCTTGCATAAGCAGGGGCGGATACAGAAGTTTAACATTGGGGGGCACAATCGAACTTGCAAAGAAGTTGAGAGAAATTTTACAATCGAAATTTTACGTCCAAAAAAATCATACCTTATATAATTTTACATTCGAAAATTTACATTAGATATCACTTTTTTGGATGTAAAATTTCAAAAAATTTTGAAAATTTTCTAATAAAATGATGAAAATTACATTGAAAAATTTGTATCGTAAAAATAATGAATGTTAATAAAATAATTGGATTGTTTTAAAATGCGAGTGATACGTCTTTTTAAAGACTCACGTTTAACGCATTTTTAATTATTTTCGATATATGTTTGAACTATACGATATGCCCATAATGTAGTTCTTGAAATAAACTTCAAAATGATATAAGCAATTTGTAGATTCGATTAGCTTACGATCGTCAGAGAATTTTTAAAATTAGTATATTATTGGAATTCAAATTTATTTTGATTGTCCATGTTTATTGGAGATTAAAATCAAATTTTTAGTAAAGTTTGATAAAAATTAAACAGTTATGAATTTCATGAAATATGTTATTAAAATTAATTGTTAAATTTAATTTGGATTAAAATTTAAATTTCAATCAATGGCAAACATGATTTAAAAATAAAAATTCAAAATTCAAAAGTTGGGGGGGGGGGGGGGGGAAGCGCTAACTTCCCATTTTAAATCGGTCTAAGAAATGAAGTCTTTTGAGGAGGAAAGAGCTTCAAAAAATTAAAGGTGAACCAGGGAAAGAGAAGCAGAAGAGATCAGCTTCGAAGTTTCTAGAATGATTTTTTAGATCTAGAGTTTTTAACTTCTAACTTCACATTGAGTCGATTTGGAACCTCAAACCCACCGAACCCTCATAATTCTAATATGAGTGTACCCGAGCCAACCCGAATTTTTTTTAAACCAACCCAAATCGACCCGACTTAGGACGGGTCGGGTTGGTTTTCCGGGTTAATGATTTATGTGCCCAGCCCTACCAAGTAACGTTATGTATTTTTTTTACTTATAAGTAGATAAATAAATTGAATTATAATTTCAATCCAATTCACATTTTTCTATTATTCGTCGGGTTAAATCAGCTAATGGCTACTCATAGCCACTCAATTTGATTTTATTTCACTATTGTCACTCAATTTCATATAACGTTTCACCATGATCACCGAATTTCTTTTTACATTTTTTTCACTGGGGTAAAATGGTAACTTTATATTATATATAAAAAATAAATTAAAAAACAAAAATAAAGTTTTTAAAAATTTTAAAAACATTTATTTTAAATATAAGTTTTTATTTATTTTTAAAAATTTTTAAATAAGTTTATTTATTAAGGGACTTTTTTTTAAAAAAATAAATTTTTATTTTATTTTATTTTTCTAAGTAATTTTTTAAAATAAGTTTTTTATTTTATTTTATTTTTTAAGTGACATTTTTTTAAAAAAAGTTTTTATTTTATTTTATTTTTAAGTAACTTTTTTAAAAAATAATTTTTTATTTTTTATTTTATATATAATATAAAGTTGCCGTTTTACCCTGTTTTAAAATTAATGAAAATGATAAAAAAAAAATTGGGTGGTCATGATGAAATGTTATATGAAATTGGATGGATATGGTGGAACTTGATATGGAAATAGATGATTATGGTAAAATAAAATCAAATTTGGTGATCATTGTGACACTAAGTATAAAAATGGATTGCCATTGTGAAACAAAATAAAATTAGGTGGCATTGCCAACACAAAGTATAAAGTTTGATGACCATTGGTGAATTTAACCAATTATTCATCACGTCCATGGCTATGGATGTATAATTCAGTATGATTATTTTAATTAGCTATTATTAAGGGAAGATAAGCCACCTAATAAGATTAATTTTACACTTCAATCGACGAACAAGTGAACCCTTAGGACCTTATTCAACCTCAGGATGTGAAGAGTCGACATTGAGGTGCCAATTGACTCCGTCGCTGCAATAGAAATTAATTTACGGTAAGAGAAGAAAATTAAGTCCATGTTTGGTATTGATTAAATTAATTTAAGTTAAAGTTAATAATCAATTTTAACCATACATTTCATCAAAATTTATTAAAATTTACAAAAAAAAATCTGATTTTAATCCCACCAAACAGGAGCTAAATGTTTCCTACTGAAATAATTTTTGAAATGTTTTTACTTTTAGGGTGTGTTTGAGCCACATTATTTTGGAAGAATGTATTTCAAAATAGTAGATTGGTAGAGAATGTGCTATTGAAAAAGAAGGAAAAATTATTGATGTGATGAAAAATATTATTTTATTAAAGAATGTATGATTGAAAATGAGTAGAAAAATAAGAATAAAAATTTTGATGTGTGCCAAACAGGGATTTAATAACAAAATTATTTAACAAATAAATACATTTAAGATGTCGTTAGTAGTCGTGGAGTTCGACATCTCATTCACTATTCAATAATTTAAGTAAAGAAACACGCGTAAAGTAGCCCATTTGCATTTGATTTTGAGCATAGCCTTTCTATGGAGGAAATGGTTCAAAATACCCGGATGACCCGGCCCATTTTCCAAAATAGCCGTTGACCATATAAAAAAAAAAAAAAAAAAAACGAATAAAAGTTGAATGTAAAAATCATTGTTCCACAAATGCCCTCGCAATTGTAAGAGAAAGAAGCCGACGCCGACGCCACACCACGCCGACGCCGACGCCACGCCACCATCACCGACAAGTTGATTAACCGACGCCCGGACTTCAAGACCACCATTTTCTATCGAAGAAGGTTAGTGTATATACGAATTTTGTAAAGAAAGTTTTAAGTTTTTGAATTTTTGTTGATTATTTTAGGAAAAATACTTGTAAATCTTTGATTTAGGATTTAGATGGATGAAATATGTGTATTGGGTCAATTTTTGGGGGTGGAGATCGCCGGAAATGGCGATCTCCGGCGGCCTTGACCGAGAGAGACGATCGTCTCTCTCGGTACGTGTAGTCCGGGCCCGGACTTGGACCAAGTCTGGGCCCCGACTTAGTTAAGTCTGGGCCCAGATTAATCTGGGCCCAGACTTCGTTAAGTCTGGGCCCAGACTTGGTCCAAGTCTGGGCTGGGCCCAGACTTACTTAAGTCTGGGCCCAGATTTAACTCCAAGTCTGGGTTGGGCCCAGACTTAGTTAAGTCTGGGCCCAGACTTAACTAAGTCTGGATAAGATCTTCTGGGCCCGTCGTTGGGCCTGGATTAATCTGGGCCCAGATTTAATAAATTTTATCTTGGCCCAGATTTAATGATTGTTTTTTTTTTCTAATAAAAATATTATTATATATTTGATATTTAATTTTGTGAAATATAAAATATTAAATATTGGATTGTTTATTTAATATTCAATTAATTATACTTAATATTATAAACTATTATTTTACAATGAAATATTAAATAAAAAAATTAAAGAGTTTTAAATTACTTATTTAATTTATTTACGAAAAAATAAAACGATTTAAAATATTTATTTTAAATTACTTATTGAAATTGTTTATAAAACTTTAAATAAAAAATAATAATTGAAATTTATTTATTAGTTTATTTAATTTGCGAATTTTAATAATTTGATTACTATTTAGTTACAAGTTGTTTATGTTTATTTAATATTCAATTAATTATGATTAATATTATAAACTATTATTTTACAATGAAATATTAAATAAAAAATTAAAGAGTTTTAAATTACTTATTTAATTTATTTACGAATAAAAAATAAGCGATTTAAAATATTTATTTTAAATTACTTATTGAAATTGTTTACAAAACTTTAAATAAAAAATAATAATTGAAATTTATTTATTTATTAGTTTATTTAATTTGCGAATTTTAATAATTTGATTACTATTTAGTTACAAGTTGTTTATGTTTATTTAATATTCAATTAATTATAATTAATATTATAAACTATTATTTTACAATGAAATATTAAATAAAAAATTAAAGAGTTTTAAATTACTTATTTAATTTGTTTACGAATAAAAAATAAGCGATTTAAAATATTTATTTTAAATTACTTATTGAAATTGTTTATAAAACTTTAAATAAAAAATAATAATTGAAATTTATTTATTTATTAGTTTATTTAATTTGCGAATTTTAATAATTTGATTACTATTTAGTTACAAGTTGTTTATGTTTATTTAATATTCAATTAATTATAATTAATATTATAAACTATTATTTTACAATGAAATATTAAATAAAAAATTAAAGAGTAATTAAATATTGATTACTATTTAGTTACAAGTTGTTTATCTTCGAAATGTTTATTTGCTATTCTATTAATTATAATTAAATATTGTATAAAAATTAATAAAATATTCAATTGACGATTAAAATAAGAAATAGTTTGATACTCAACTGATTATTGCGGATAGTAGTGAATATAGTTTAATTTTCTCATAATATATTTTGTCGATTATATCTTGTACATGATGCTAACGTTTGAAATTTTGTAGGATGAATTACCACTTGGACGATGTGGTGAGACAGATATCTAGCAAAGTTACAGCGAACTGTAACTTTGCTATTTTTACAGTGGTATTAGATTTGCTCGACGAAGAGCATGCGGATATATTGAGGCGGTCCTGCTTATGGCCATTGTATTCATTGCGCGACGTACAGTTTTCTGGGCAGATACTCGATGCGTTGCTATGTCGGCTGCTCAAGCCGGTTGATGGAGATGCCCTTCATTTCAATCTTGGGGGCAAAGTGGTTAGATTTTCTATATTTGAGTTTGCCATGATCACCGGATTGATGTGTACTGGCGAAGATCAGCACGGGCCCGTATTCCGAGGAACAATAGGCTATTGAATGAATATTTTCACGGGCAGGCGGCGGTCACTCCTGGGCAATTGATAGATGCAGTCAGGGCATGCGAGGATATGTCTGACAGGTTGAAGCTGGGTATGGTGCTTATCGTCGAGAGCGTACTCAGGTGTCATCACAAGAAGACGTCGATCGACTTTTTTCATTTGGAGATTGTTGATGACATTGATGCCTTCAACAGCTATCCTTGGGGGCAGCGATGTTTTGCGGATACCTTACGACACTTCAGAAGGGAGTATTCGATGCCTAAGGGGGGTAGACCCGAGCGCAAGTATGATGCATATGGCCTGCCGTTGGCATTACAGGTAAATGTTGAACACAATAAATTATCTATTTTTTGTTATTAAATTATATATATGATAATTGTAAATGTTGCAGATATGGATGTACGAGACTGTCCTCATATTGGCTGACCAGTATGCTAAGAGAGTGGAGACGTGCTGCCCTCAGATTTATCAATGGCGAGCACATGGCAGGCCACTTGGTAAACAAATATCAGCTTTCCTCGACGATCCTGAGGTACATATTATACATTTTTTCGATTTATATTGTACGTGGGCAGTCATTAACTCGGTAAAACGTCAATATGTTAGGTTGAAGTCCTCACTGAGTTGACCCCGTCGATAGAGGAGGAAGGTCAGAGTTACATGCGTTGCTTTTCTATCTCGGCCGCATCAGATGATCATATGCCCGAGTCCATCGTTGATCGGGATATGGTATGTTTATTGAATATAATATGTTGATTATCGTGTTGAATTTTTAATTACATTAATAATTCAGATTGTTCATTGTTTCAGGGGTGCCGTCCGGTATCACCGAGGTCGCCGCCGCCGAGGTCCTCACCCCCACCGCCAAGGTCGCCGCCGAGGTCGCCCCCGGCACCGAGGTCCTCACCCCCACCGCCAAGGTCGCCGCCGAGGTCGCCCCAGGCACCGAGGTCGCCGCCGCCGTCAGATGATCTATATGGCCGCCTTACCGAGTTTATAGCGGGTCAAATGGGCGCATGCGACGCGAGTTGGGACGGCAGGTCGACGCTAAGTATGCCAGACTGTCGGAGGAGATGGGCGAGATGCGACGAGAGCTCAGAGGACATATCGACGATGTTTATAATGATGTTGGAGCCCTACGTAGCCATGTGGTAGATCTGCAAAACGAGATAGGGGACTTTCGGTATGAGTTACGGGGTGACGTAGCATCCCTGCGAGGGACTCACAGTCATCAGGATGGAGCCGGTGACGGTGGAGGTGGATGGACTGGGCCGTGGGGGGGAGACATAGACTCATTTTTTGAGGGGGTACCGGAGGAGGCGGATGGGGGGGCACCGGAGGAGGCGGATGGGGGGCACCGGAGGAGGCGGAGAGGAGACTGTCGGAGGAGATGATTGACAGGGTACCGACGGAGGTGGAGAGGGGAGTACCGGAGGAGGTTGAGGTGGAGAGGGGGGTACCGGATGAGGTTGCGGTGGATGAGGTTGTGGTGGAGAGAGGGGTACCGGATGACATAGTTTTGGTGTCGCAGGGGACTCCGGAGAGGGGGGTACCGAATGAGGTTGCGGTGGATGAGGTTGTGGAGGTGAGGAAGGGTACGAAGCGTGTTGTTGACATGACACCGCTGGTGATTGGTAAGAGACCGAGATTGCCGTCACAGTACATCGTTTCCCCTTTCATGGTCGAGGCTAAGAGGCGGCCGTTCTTGGACGGGACATACCCCAATCTCTTCCGCGAGGTCGACCGAGTTCGGAAGAAAGCGTTTCATGATTGGTTCAATAAACTTAAGCATGAGTAAGTATTTAATGATTTGCCTAAAGTACATGCGAGATCATCTATGAATATTTAGTGTAACACTTCACTTTTTCATTTTTTTAGGGACATCCATAGGGTGGGGTCGAGGATGATATCGAACGCGAAGAAGTGGTTCGATGATGTTTTGACTAGTGGTGTTTGGCTCGCCGATGATGTAAGTGCATTCTCGTTCTTATTTGTTGTATCGTTTAATTATTTGTTGTTTTACTTAATTATTTGCGTTCTCATTCTTATTGTTAGCACATCGACATGATTATGGAATTGTTGCGGGATCGAGCTCGGAGATACCCGAAATCTTTTGACATTCCTGGTCGAGTCATCCTTAGCTGCGGGTTCACACGTGCCATTGATTTTGAGTACGGCACACTCATACTCAATGGAAATGGATATGTGGTGCCCGACTATATGATGGAGTGGGTCATTGGGCTGGAGCCGACAAATGGGAAGCCGTGGATGGATTGTACACATATGTACGTTTCAATGATCGCGAACTCACACTGTTTCGCAGCTGAGATTGTATTCGCGGATTCGACTATATATGTGTACGACTCCGACCATGGATGTTTGACCCAAGAGCAATTGCAGCATATACTAGAGCCGATGAGTGTGATTATTCCTATGATGGCAAGACAAGCGAATATTCAAGTAAATGACAGATTAGCCATTCAACGGAACACGACGACGGAGAGACAAGTAGTATCGTAAGAATTTACAATTTTTTATTTTGAAAATTTAGTTTTTAGTTATTATATGTTATCGAACTAATATATTATATTTGCTTGCAGGGGCGATTGTGGTATATTCGCAATAAAGTACATAGAGTTTTTGAGCATTGATCGCAACATTAGTTCAATAAATCAACCTTTGATAGACATGTGCAGGTTGAAGTTAGCTTGCGATTTGTATGAATCCAAATGTGATCCTTAGTACACAGCATTATTCTTTTATTGTAAAAAATGTAAATATTGTTATCGTTAGTTCTTATTTTAAATATTAAATGAATTAACACGTCTATATATAATTTAATATTCAATTAAATATTATTTAGTTAAAATAAGTAAACAACTAAAATAAACAATTAATTATGTTGAATATTTAACGACAATAAATAAAAACATATTACTTAGTTATAAATATTAAATTATTACATAATATTACACATCCGTTGAATTGTTATGTAGATGAATCTGACTTGTACAAAATTGACGAGTATGCCCTGTTGCGCCGCACCTGCCGCACTTACGAGGTCGAGGAAATTCTCCAGTTGATGGTATTCTAGACGTCCGTCTACGTCCCGGAGCACGTGGTCCCACTATGGGTGGCAACAAATTATTAAGTGGAAGAATGTGGTCGGGAACTTCCCACTCACCTTCATTTGGTAGAGGAAATATCGTTTCAGCATATGCCGATCTCCAATAATCAGTCATGTAATAATGACTGCATAAGGTGTGCAGAGGAAATCCCCTATGCATAGCCACTGCCACCGCATGCATACACGGAAAACTCTCCAACTTAAACTTTCTACATGTGCATGTGTTATCATTCAAGTCCACGATGACCCGATATTACTGCCACATCTCACGGAGAAGCGAAACTGATCTAGTGGTTCCACCAATACCTTCCTCGCAACCTCTAGAGTTTTGAAGATCTTATCTTCCTGAGCCGGAGTGAGCACACTTGTGCAATTTTGGGATTCCTCACGTCGGTCATGAAACAACTGCTGCAGCTTGTTACGAATTTGCTCAATCATTGCGAGAATTGGTAACTCCCGATCCTTCTTGAATAGCGCATTGAGCGACTCAACATTGTTCGACGTCATCATGTTGTATCGACGTCCTGGAAAGTGTGATCGAGCCCAATGTTCGATCCCCATCTCTGTTAGATAAACCCATGCAGCATGTGATTTACACTCTATTTCGACCATGAACTTTTCAAATTCTTCAAAACTGTATGCCTCTGCAGCTCTCCTAAACAATGGAACGATGCCACTGCCCCGAAACTTCGTCTTAAGGTTGCCCCTGTATATGGTACATACAATAACCGTGATGTGCCTCGGGAAAGACTTCGGCGATACCATTTATTATTGACTCCCCCGGTCAGTTACAAATGCAAGGTTCTCGACGTCTCCAATTACTTCCTTCAGCTTCGTAAAGAACCAACGCATCTCTAAATCATTTTCTCCATCGACTATACCGAACACAAGAGGGTAAATTTGGATGTTGGGATCTTGACACGTAGCAATAATCAACTTACCTTCGTATCTAGCCTTCAGGGTTGTACCGTCGACTAGAATCACGGGTCGCATTGCCGTATGAAATCCTCGAATACACTGTGCAAGGGCCATGAAGAAATACTTGAAGCGATTCCCATCCTCCGTATCAATATAAAATGCTGATCCAGGATTAGTTTTCTCCATGTTATGGCAATATCTGGCCAATTTAGCGTAACTTTCCTCGGCCGAACCCATTAAATCCTCCAATGCGCATTCTTTGGCCTTCCAGGCTTTCTGATAGCTCATAACCACCCCGTAATCTCGTTCGTGGGTCCTGAAACTTGTCCTTTATTTGTCGACCAATGAACCATGCCCGGGCTTGCCTGTGATCATTTCGACGAATACCCACTTCGCAAGTATGTTCCCGTGCATACTTACGAATTACAAAGCACTCATTCGTGTCCATTTTTGTCGCTCGCAAACGCCAGTGACAACCGTCGTCAATGCAGACAATTGTGTACGTTGACTTGTCCGATTTTTTAACTTTAAACTCAAAATTGTTTCTTAAAGCAATCCGATGCACTGCTTCCTGCAAATGTTTTTTTGTTTTGAACAGTTGCTCGACATATACATCTTCATCATTTGGAACTGTACGGGAACAATTAGAAGTACGTGTACTGATCCCATCTTGTGAACTCGACCCATGTCTTCGATGGGATAAAGCAATCAAATCCTCATTCGTAAATTCATTTTCATTCTCGTTGGAATAAACCATTGAGGGAATCCTGTGCATATTGGTGAGGTGAGGAACCACTGTATCGGGAATAACCACATCATCCTCACGAGCTATCTCCACTGTGTTCCAAAAATCATTCACATTACGATCCCCTCCATCGAGCTCTTCATGTTCACCGCCAGGGACATTCTTTTCCACTAAATTTACGCAGAGAGGAGTAGTCATGGGAAATTGGTTCAATGCAAATAGAGTCTTCATGTAATGTTCAGATGTAACCTTTACAGGTGGAACTGAAATTGATGAATGTTCGTTGTTCCATAGAAATCCCAATTCCATATCGTATTGGGCGGGATCGACATTGAGCATATTCTGTATCTCACTGTACATTTCTGCATACGACGTACTTGATGTTATTAAAATCGGAATTGTGCCATGTATTTCACTTGTCCATTTCCATTCCCATTGACCATTTACATCCTCTTCAAATTCACCAAAGTGAAGAACTGGGACTGCAACTACCATATTTGCTGCATCAGACAAAATATTTTGTTAAAAAAAAAAATTAACGAAAATTTTTCAACCCGGACGTCCGGGAGTGCGAGCCCGGACGTCCGGGAGTGCGGGCCCGCACGTCCGGCCGTGCGGGCCCGGAGGTCCACAAAGTCCGGGCCGGACTACCGCAAGTCCGGGCGTGCGGGCCCGCAAGTCCGGGAGTGCGGTTTCTCTGTATATCATAAAATTTGTCTGAAAAATCTCATACACAAGTGAAATTTTTTGCTCGTTTTTATTAAAAAAATTATATAGTTCCATTTAAGAACATAAATTTTTCATATACATGGAAAAAAGATTTAAAAATTAATAAAATGTACATTATAATTTCATCGAAGCCCAATTAAAAAACGTAGATATACTTAACGATTTCGCTGATGGCTGTGAATAATATTTACTTGTTGATCGTTTGATAAATTTGTCTGTTTTCAAGTTTGAAACAGATGAAAAATGAAACTGTTTTTATCTGTGTTGGAATAAATTGATAAAGAAAATAATTTGATTTTAAAATTTTAAGTGGGAAGTGTTTGGCCTTTTTTATAACTTAAAAAAGGGTATTATTGTCTTTAAACATTAACATATAATTGTAATTGTATATTATTTTAAGGGTACTTTTGTCATTCCACTTCAAAACGGCTATTGTGGTGAATTGTTAAAAAAAAGGGGCAAAGTCTAAAATGGTTGCTTTGACAAAGGTATTTTAAAAAGTACCCCATGAAAAATACGAATGGAAGCCCTCGAATTTCTACGCGACACCAAAAATTGAAATCTACTGCCCAGAAGCAGTCGCCGTCTTCATCGATTCCGACTTGAAGCAATCGACGTCTTCATCTGTTCATTGATTCGAGTAGATGGCGGAAAAAGGTATTTCCCTTCATCAATTTCTTGTGAAATATATCTACTTGTTACTTTTAAACTAAAATTACTTGAATTAGGGAGAGGCTTAAATATTGAAGCCTATTTTTTTTACCCACTTTTTCTATGAAATTGAATTAGTTGAATTAGGGGAAAGCTTAAACGTGTTGAACTGAACTTCGGAAAAGCTGAAATGTGTTGAGATAATTTTTCGTTTACTGTGTATTCTGTTAAATAAATGTTGAAAGAATTTTTCATTTCACTGAACTTGGAGAAAGAGGGAAATTAACCCTGCAATTCGTTTTTCAAATGCAGGCAAGGTAATTTTGGAGGATGTGGATGACATTATTCTATTAGCGTACAAAAATGACAACATTTTAGACAGTGTGAACTTCGTGGATGATGGAATTATAGGAGTAGACTGTGTGATAGGTAGGTATGAAGTTCAACGATGAAAAGGAAATATATAATTTTTACAAACGATATGGGTACGACTTATTCCAATTAGAAAAAGAAATTCACAAAAGGACAATGATGGAATTGTGAGATATGTTGTGTTTACATGTAGCCGTAAAGGTGGAAGGAGTCGTAGTACGAGCGGTTCTTAAAAGCTACAAGCTACCATTCTGACAGGCTGCAAAGCCAAGATCACTCCATTTGCAGATGCATGTGGAATCTGGAGAATTAACACAAACACAAAACAAGTTCTTCGAAGTCTAGGTTGTATCGTTGCAACCGAGAGTTGAGTGCCCATGTGAATTGACAGCTTGAAGTAAACGATATGACAGGGATTCCGTTGCACAAAAGTTACAACTCCGTAGTGGTAGAGGCAGGGGGTATGAGAATATGACGTGCGTGGAAAAAGATTGTCGAAACTATGTTGAACAAGTGAGGTGGTTAAGACTTGGAGAAGGAGATGTCAGGAATACAAGCCTATTTTTCGAACATGCGAGCAATATGCTCAAGTTTTTACTTCAGTATGGATTTAAACGAAGAGTTGCGACTGAAAAATATTTTTTGGGCAGGCAATAAGAGTATGCAAGCATATAAAGAGTTCGGTGATGTTGTGGCATTTGATACGACGTACCTAACTAATAAGTACGATATGCCGTTTGCTCCTTTTGTTGGAGTTAATCATCATGGACAATCAATACTCTTTGGTTGTGGGTTAGTGTCGAATGAAAATACAGAAACATTTGTATGGCTTTTCAAGACTTGGCTTCAGTGTATGCATGACCAAGCTTCTACTAGGATTATTACTGATCAAGACAGGGCAATGCAGAACGCAATTCAGATCGTGTTCCCGAACACGAAACACAGATGGTGCTTATGACACATATTAAAGAAGTTGCTAGAGAAGTTGGGATACCATGTTGATAAAAATGAGATATTTTCTACTATACATGTATTGGTATATGATTCTCAAACTTTTGACAAATTCGAAAAAGGTTGGAGAACGATTATAGGCAGATATTCATTGGATGATAATGAGTGGTTGTCGGGAATGTATGCCAACAGAGGTTGTTGGGTACCTTACTTTTTAAAAAGTAGTTTCTGGGCGGGAATGTCAACAACTTAGCAAAGTGAGAGTATGAATGCGTTTTTCGATGGTTATGTGCACTCGAAGACCTCGTTGAAACAATTTGTTGAACAATACGAGAGAGCATTGAAGAATAAGGTAGATAAGGAGTTTCAAGCAGATTTTAAATCATACTTACAAATGGTACCATCCGCAACGAAGTACGAGTTGGAGAAGCAGTTTCAAAGAATTTATACCATCTCAAAATTTCAGGAAGTTCAGGATGAATTCATTGGGAAGGTTTTTACGGCCACATATATTCATCTGAGCGCTTTTTGGGGACAACCTAAGAGGTATTGGAGGATGTCATACTTGACAATGGAGTTAAGAAACATAAGTTTTTTGTGACATTTGAAAAACTGAAATGTGATTGTTTGCAGGTGCCATTTGTTCGAGTTTCGCGTTATAATTTGCAGGCACGAAAAACTCCACTGTATTGCCAAAGACCTACATATTACAGAGATGGAGAAGAGATGTCAGTAGAGCCCACACAAAGGTCCAGTGAATTATGATGATTTGAGCAGCACACCTGCCCAGTTGAGATATGATAAAATGTGTCAATCATTTGCTTCACTTGCGGACATGGCTACAGGGAACGACGATCAAACATGTGATGTACTAGAGTGGATAAAAAGCAAAAAACAATCTTTTCAAAAGATGAGGTCAAGTTGCGGAAGTAATTACGTGTACCAACATGTATTCCGGTATTGTCCGAGGGTGGAACGTCATAAGTTAATGACAATTCAGGTATACATGACCCAAAATGCTAGAAGAGAAAAGGTGCACCGAAAAAACTTCAAAAGAAAAGCCCCTTGGAAGCAGCATCTAGTAGAGCAAATGTATTATGGTGTACAAATAGCGTAATTAATTTTTTTAGTTACAATACTTATGAGTAGTTATTACCTATTGATTATGTAGTCACATCCGACTTCGGCCAAGCAAAGGGGATGGAAGGCATGCCCAATTATACGGGGAGATGTTGCTTCGATCGTACATGCACATGATCAAGGTATGTGTTAATCATTTTGGAATTTTGTTGAAGTCATACTATAGTTTCCTTAATAAACTTATTCTTTTACATTAGGAAATACAATGTCGTACTATTGTCCAACTGTACCTCACCAAAGTGGCGCAAACATGTGATCAACTATGACCAAATGTACAATGTGAGGAAATGGAAGCATTTTGTGTAACAATGGAAGCAGTCACATCATGGAACTAGGAATGGAAGCATCTTCTCTAATTCTTGTGTAACAATGGAAGCAACAACATCATCTACAAGTTTGATTAGTGTTTTATTTTCTGGTTAGATTCAAAGAGTTTTATGTGTTTTCATACTTTTAGCTTTGATGCTAATTACCCTAGGTCATTATGCTTTGAGGTGCATTGTTGTATGACATTACTCTAATGTATGTTCTTTAATTATGGCATTTTGTGTTTTATTTCGATGGTAATTGATTGAGCGGTTCTCCCATTCAGTTATTAGCAGCCAAACTAAAATCAATTCTACATTTGGTTTTATTCAATTAGGGACAATAAATGGAGCTAACATAGAAGCGTTAATATGAGGTGCAAGATGTTTTCAATCACATTGACATTACTCAGATAGAAGTAGTGAACAAACATTACAATCACCCATTTATTGAACACAACCTGAGCCTACATTACATTTGCCTACATTGCAATCACCCAAGTACTCATTCCCCATACCAACATCCTCAGCCTACATCACAGTCACCCAATTGAACACCAACTACACATAACAGAACACATACTACACATCATATCATAACTATTAATCATGTCGGTCCCTTTCCTTTCCTATCCATTTCCGAACTTTCGTTGGCCTTGCGTAATGTCACGGTCAATTGAATCTCAATCTTTTCTTCCTTAGTTACCCAACAACGAGTTTGGAACAGTCGTGACAAGTGTTGATCTTCTTCGACTGCCGCATGATTATTTGCGTTCACGATAACGCTACTTGATCCGCCACTTGATTCTTCGTTGTCAACCCATTCCCAATATTTGCAGTTAGCACTGCAACAATTGAACTTTTTCCCCTTGTTCTTTGTATTCTTCTCGACCTCAGAGCACTTCACAAAGCCAACTTTACACTAAGGGTCGTGCCGTTTGTTCAAGCAATCTGCGAAGAAGTGACCCATTTCGCGACAACTATGACATACACTGGAGTTCTTCCCTGGCATACTGCACACGAAAAAAACAACATATTAACAACAACCACAACCCACTGTACAATCTTCAAACGATTCTATTTTTCTAAAACAGTAACATCGAGCAAAATGGATAACAACTACATCGTGCTTACATAACCTTTGGTTTGAGATTCCACTGAAGGTGATGGATGGAGTTTAAAATTACAAATGTCCACCGGCTTCTTACTCTGTTGAGATGGAAGAGTGCTGGACTTCGAAGAAATTTTTCGCATCCAAAGGTTTTCTGCAATTTGGGGAAAATTGAAAATAGAAATGTTGTTGCGAGAGATAAACAGAAGAGATGGATGATACACGACAAATACCAGCTTTTTACTCTGGTGAAGATGGTGGCATGCTGGGTGAAGATGGTGGCTGCTGGATTCAAATTCGCTTTTGCCTCTTGAGGGTTCTTTGGTTTGGGAAAATTGGAAAATGAAATGAAAGTGAAAAATTTGTTTTTTAATTGGGTCGGTTCAATTTTTGACCCACCGGTTTTTGGTTTGAATTTGAATTAAATTTCTTGTTACCACATAATCGGGTAAAACTCAGGGTAAAGCATAGTGTACCATAACGCGATCGTGTGGACCCTCTTGATCTGGCATGAAAATGCATTCTCCATAACAATCATGCTACATGTATATATTTTTTTACATCATTTTTTATATTGTATCACGTATAGTTTTGTAAAAAAAAAAAAAAAGGACACTTCCCATCAAACACTTTTTGAACTTCAATAGAGTGTACATAAAGATGTAAATCAAAGGATGTACACTTACGGGGCAGTTGTTTAAGAATTTGTACTTTGCACTGGTTATGCCTTTTACTTGCTGTGAGTACTCCCCTTTTCCTCCTTTAAGAGTGGCACAAAATGGAATTTTATGCATAGGTTCCCAAGTATTTGAACTAAACGTCTGCATCATGGTTGACATATGATGATGTGTAGAAATTAAGGTCATTGATTGTTTTAAGTATTGTTAAAATCAATAGTAAAATTGTGTGTCACATCATGAAATGTCAACGTGATGTCGACCAAGATGTAAGTATAGTAGGAACTAAATAGGTATGCTGCAGATATTACTTCAAAAGTAGACACGAACTAATTGATGAACATAACTCATCATCCAAAATTCTTTACAGATATACATGGATTTGTTTTTATATTTCTTATTTTTCAATAAAAGTATACTTTCTTTACTTTGACTGTGAAATCGATTAGTTGTCATCTTCATCTTCACCCTCTTGATTCTCATTCAATATAAGCATTCTTGACTCCAACTTGTTTTTGGCAATAACACCATGGTGTGAGATGGATCCATTTTCTTCAATTTTCAGCCAATAGAACACGCTTTAGATCAATGTTGTATACACATCCCTTCTCTTAATACTTATCAGTCATACTCAATTGAACTCATTATATGCACCCAGAGACAGATTCATCCCCATAAGCCCGTTTCTCTTGTTGAGTTCATGTATAGATGTAAGACTCGGGAGAAGACGAGGATTCTGTGCCACTGTGGAAAAATATCCTTTGAGAGACAATGCTCTGTGATCCCAGAGTTTGAGCCTCTTTTTCACTACTCTCCAGAGCTATCTCGAGCTCCTTGATGCGTGCTTGAAGCCTAGATTCTATCAACTCATGGAGGCGCAAACTCAGCTCCCGAGGGGAAACTGCACAATTTATAGGCTGCAAGTAATCAGTGATTGTCTCTGTTGTATCACTTCCAGACTCAGATGTATAGTTATGATTTTCACCAGACATAGCTAATTTCAAGTCTCCTTGCACAGTATATGGTTCAAAATCAGGATCAAGCTGCATCAAACAGTCGAAAACTGTGAAATCAACTTTAGAAGTGAACTGCAGTATTGATCAATCAAAAATTTCTCAGAAATCAAAGAATCATAACATTATGATGAGGTTTCCCAAAACATTTAGATAGATAAAAGTGATATCTATGACTTGATTGAGTGTGATCAATCTAAGAACTTTAAATGCCCCATTCTGACAGCACTAGTCAAGCAGAAGTATTTCATCCAATGTGAACCCACAAGTTATATGTGTGCTTCTACAAAATACGAAAGCCTATTTAAACCAAGCTCGGGTCAGATTCTTTTGGTTTTTATCACAACCTGGATGCAGGTCTACTGTGACAAACAGACTCGAGTAAACGTGTTCATTATCTAAAATTCGTTAGACTTGCAAACACGAAGTGCATTAAACTCCCAAGATCAATTTTGTATAGACCTTGATACATAACTTTTATATTCATATAAGAAACCTTGTACTTCTGTATTTCTTTGGAAGAGGTTGAAATTTCATAGTAAGATGAATGCTATGGCAGTAGAGGAAAAAATAAGCAAATAAAAGCAACATGATGGAAATGGGTAAATGGAGCCTTATGACTGATTTTCTTCATGTTCATTCGCATGCCAAGACTCGCGTTCATGATCATATGCAGGCTATTTGATCTCCTAAAAGCTGAATGCATATCTTACATCAGCAACAACTGATATTCTTTCCAGATTAGATGCCTTCAAGTTGTGCTCCAGTCTCTCCAGTTCAGCCTTGAGCTCTGCCTCGATCTTGCTCCTCAACTCAGAATTCTCGGTATCTTTATCATTTGCCTTTAAATTATCATCTCGGATCATTTCATTCATTTCCATTTCAGAACAAGACGCAACAGGCTCCCGAATTAACAATGATGGATCATCTGTCCCATGAGAGCCATTTTCTAGTTCCTCGTGTAAATCTTGAACTAAATTGTGAGTTTGCTTCAACCGCTCATTCAACTTCTCTACCTCATTCTTACTGGCCGTAGTGGCAGATATTATTCCAATAGTCATTCCGACAAAGAAAAGAAGCATCTGGTCAGGTCCTGAAACATGCAAAGCAAGGCTTGTAAACAAAGAGGAACTTAATCAGAAGTTCACATCTTGATCGATCAATGATACCATCTCTCTCAAAATCATTATTTCTTACATGATCATAGAAAACAAATTGGTTCTTATCATCACTCATCCAACACCTGAAACATAATAAATCCAACCAAGTACTCCATAAATTCGAATGATTTACTGTGTTATCTACGTAAAACAGTCCAAAAATACATTAAAATAGTTATCTAATAACAGGATGCGGCTAAGGAAGTTGCAAAATCAAGACTGTGCAGAAGCTCGTTTATCCATCTCAAGTGATTGCATAACTCATGTCCTAAGGACACTAATTTTTCCGTCAATTTCATAAATTTGAACAAAAAAATTAGAACTCCCCGTATACAATACAATTTAGAAAGTCAAATTAGAATACTGAATAAATTGCAACAAATAAATAAATATCAGACACGCAAAAAACACGTCCACAGAAACAAGAGGTGGTGGAAGAACCAAGTGAATGGGAAGTTCTGCTGGACGCCCGATCACTAGAACCAATCGGCCGTGAAACATCAAGGCACTTTTCGGGTTCCCTTTGGATCATCGCTGATTCAAAATGTTTCAAGGAAGAAGGTGTGATCAATGCATCATTTTCTTTCAAGCAAGCACCATCTTCTCTCCCGGCCTCCTCCTTTCCACCCTCGACTTCTACAACCGATAAATCACTGCTTAAGCTTCTGATAATTTGTCTTCTATCAGTTACCAACAGCGGCCTAAACATAGGCGCCGATGGAATACACACTTTTTCTTCCAATTTATCTTGTATTCTACATTGCTGAGCATCAAGGCAAGTAATTTCTGAAGGATTCAATGACATCACGGAATGTGCACAACACATTCTAATAAGCTTGTTCTTACTAAACCTATGGAAATGACAACTTTCGGCATAATCACATCCCGAATTTTCTACATAACTTTCTCCTACAATATACACCGGTGACAATTTAGTTAACCAGACCCCACTCTGATCCTCATGCCCTTCAATATTTTCAAAAGCATTTCCACTGCTTGAAGCTATTTCTGCTACTGAATCCCCACCATTTAACCTGGCCATTTCCAACAAATTTACATCTGTATCATTATTTTCCTCTGAAAGTACGTCTCTTTGTGCTCTTTTTCGCGCTAATCTGCGCAATGGACAGGTTTTATCTCGAATCTGCTGCAGTAAATTCCGTGATTCTGATTGAACACTGAGTGAGATTTTAGATGAAGGTTCCGTTAAACCCTCTTTTTTGGCTGAAAAATTTTGCCAGTTCTTTGCTATATATCCAGCTCCAGCTGCTGCTGCAACAACCCATAAATCCATTCCAATTTTTTTTTTCTGAATTTTGATAATTCTTACTTTTAAATTCAGATGAAAACTCTTTCCCAAACCCAGTACCCTCTAAACACCAACCTGTGAATTGCAGAACTAATTGATTGTGCCGAAAAAGGTGCCGAATTTTATGGGTTTTGAATAATCTTGGCATACAAAAGCTTAAACATATGATGAATTGAGATATGAGCTCGAAGACAAAGATTTTCGATAAAAAGAAGGTCTTAGCAGTTGAGCAGAAGTTCTGGAAGCGCGAAAGCGAAGCACAAATTCAATTTTTTAATTTATAATTAAACCCGCAAAAAGAATTACAAGAAAATACATAATTTCAAAGTTTTCTTTTTCAGAAATGTAACTGTGACAAATATTCATAGCCACAAGTTTGTGCTCAATCTAATTGCTTCCACACGCTAAACGTTAGAGGCCCAAATTCAATCGTGATTATCCTTCCATCCCCTGGAATTTCTGTTATAAAATTGAATTGGTGTATTTTTTAATATTCTTTTTTCGCTCATGGTAAAACTTCGTTCATTAATCTCGAGTATGTCTTTTCATACTTTATAGTCGAGTCACCAAGTTTTTATAATATTTACACGTTACGTAAATAAAACTTTATATCCTCGTTTTAGATACTCAAAACAATGTGTTGGAGCGTATGTCATAAATCTTTTGTGTAAAGAAATAAAAATAAGAGAAGCGTTGTCAAAAGAATAAAATTTGAAATTTTCATATGGGGGACAACTCTCGACTTCTTTTAAGACGACGAGGTTGGAATCTATAGTCGAGCTTATTATAGAAATTAAGACGAAACTGTCTACAATCAACAAGCAAGAAAGATGTACGTCTCAGGATAATTTTTAAAAGGTAAACTTCTTCCATGGATTCAAGTACACAATGTAATCTCACAACTAAAAGTTTGAAACAACCCTGCCTAAATGGAGAATGTAGAAGTCTTCCACGTCCTGTCGTCGATTTGGAGGCCATAAACCGAAATAAGTATCCGCCGGTTTAGATGAATAACATCGTCCACAGAAGCAAAAATCCTAAAATATTCAAAACGAAAAAGAGAATTTAAATTACAAATCTATTTAAAAAGAAAGTAAGGATTTGATCGTATATCTTGCAAACATATCATATTTGTTTAGCTTATATAAATCGGGTCAAGATTCAACATGGTAGAAACATCACATGTCCCACAATTTGATCTTGTACAGTTTTTTTACTTGATAGAGTTGAAGTAGGGATGTCAATGAGCCGAGTTGAGCCGAAAAAAAAAAAGCTCGGGCTTGGCTCGAGCTTTTTTGTTCTGAGCTTTTTTTGACCCGAGCCGAGCCCGGTCAAAAAAATTAAGGCTCGGTCCGAGCCGAGCCGGCTCGATTTTTTTAATGTCAAATCTACATTTTTTACTTACAAATTTTAAAATTTGTACGGTTTATACGTATTATAAATTAAAGAAAAAAGTTCGGACTCAACTCGAACTTTTTTAGGCCCGAGTCGAGCAAAGTCTGGCCAAAAAAATGAGGCTCGACCCGAGCCTTGGCTCGTTGTAACCGAGCTCGAGCCCGAGCCGACGAACTTTTTTGCCATCCCCAAATTGAAGTGCGAACCTTTTCTAAATTGAAACTTTTTAAGCAAAAGTCCAGGTTAGGGCGAAAAAGAAATGTAAAAGCAAGAAAATTTTCAACCAAATCATTGGCAAACAATAATTTTTGTCTGAAAGGGAGTGAAACATAAAGTTGAGGGGGAAAAGTCAAAAGGGACTGCTTTTTTACCTCCAATGCACATTTTGGTTTGAATTTTGTGCCTCCATGTCCCACTCCAAGCATATCCTGATCACATCAACAACAAATATCATTGCTGTGTGCACACATTGATGAAAAAATAATTCGAAATGCACGTGAAGGGACGTGTTTAAAATGTAATTTAAATAAATGTTCACTCCTGTTCTAAATTAAGCAGGAGTAGTGAAAAATCCAAACCTCTTCCATAGCAATTGATGGTGGTGTTCATCCCATTCTGACAAATACAAGCAAAGGATTCACCCAAACCAGAAAACCCACAAAAGCCTCCACTATCCTCACAATTCTTGCATGCATCACTGTAATAAGAGTTGTTGAACTGCAAAGAAATCCCATACTGCCATTTCATAGGATCCCCTTCATCCCCTCCAAATCCATTAACTGCTGAATATGAAGAACACTGGAGCTTAGGAAGATCCAAACCATAACCCGAACCAAGTGCAGTTGGTGGATCATAAACACAACAAGTGGATATTGCTCCATTTGGTTCTAGTCCAATCCCTTCAACCGATCTACAAGAATACAAACCCCTACAAACATTTAAACCCGAACCCGTATCACAAAAGTCTGTATTTCGATCAAACACGGGTGATGTCGTAGAACACCCGAGCAAAACAAATATGTTATCTGGCAATAGGGTAAATGGGCTTTTACGTTCCAAAGTAAAGCTTCCGGAGTTCTGCATTGACGAACAGGTCGACATGAGGGGGTCTGTAATGACAATGGTGTTGCTTGAGTAATCTATTGAAGATACTGTGTAAATACCAGTACCAGTTGAGAACTGAAGCGTTCCGTAACTGCATTTTATGTATCTAGCAAAATCAGGATGCCCACAACCAGAACTCGAACCAAAGGGAAACTTTATGGGGACATTGCCACATTTATCACGACATTTACCGTTGAGAGGGATGATACTGGGAATGGCATGGAGAGGGTGGAGCAAGGAGAGGAAGAGCAAAATCTGGTATGGTTTTGTTAAAGGAAACATGGATAATGGCCAAGAGAGTTACACAAATGGTTCGAGTAAGATAACAAAGTACAAGAATAAATAGAAATTTGAAAAGAATGAGGGCCCAATCTTTTTGGTGGAGGTGATAATTTTCTTTGTTCCTGAAAAGCAGAGCCTAGATAACATGGGATCCAGCCCCATAGAAAGAAATCAAGGGTAAAATAATCATGAACCAAGAAATAGAAGGATAACAAGATCAGAACCGAACCTAGTGGCATAGGACAGCAAGGCACTGGAGAGGCTTTTGAGAGAGACTAGGGTGAAGCGGATCCTTTAATCGACTATGATAGGTGGCGTAAAGATGGCATAACAAATCTCTTTCTCATAGCTCTATGTTCTTTTTTTTAAGACAACTTTGTATACACGTTATTGTAGTGTTATATCTTAGATCCAATCAATTTTGAACATAAATACTTTTAATATATATAATCGATGTGTATTTATGGCAATATTTATTATTTAATTAAATCAATATTCTAATAAATTAAATAATAGAATCCGTAGATTCAAGTCTTGGTGATTTGTTAATCAAAAGGAGTTGTGATTGTGAAATACAAATTATATAAGAATGAATCTTAAATCGTCCGTGGTCGTATGTAATGACGAGATACAGATATCATTATTACGGATAGACCATCATGTGTGTCATTTCTTACTTGTGAAGTAAGTAGTTAATCTCACAAGTTAAAGTGTAGTGACACTTGAATGAACTCGTAGATATTCTATTATAGAATAAAATATTGGAGACCCGCTGGAAGATTTCACATGGATAACTATTTGAGTCTCAGTGGTTAATCTCTAACGTTCGATAGTGAAATTGATCATTTGACTTAGAATTATATGAAGGTTGTGAATGATCAATAGAATATTCGTCACTCTTAGATAGTAAGAGATTATGATCTACATTCATCTAATTAAGTTGATAATGAAATCATTGGCCAAGGTGTACTCATAAGTCGGAGAAGAGTTTTCAACTTGCATCGACTTAATAGTGGGATGAAAGATATGATCGATAATTGAGATTAACACATATTCATATCTCATAATTGATCGGATCATATTGACGAATGGATTATAGTTTCACGGTAAACGAACAAATTTAGTTTTGTCATACCACGTGACATTTTTCGTCATATGTATGACATTGACACATTGCTAGATGTCAATTTTGGACGACGAATGTGAATTAATGATAAATTAAAAGGGATATTTTAATTTATCATTTTTTATTAGATCAAAATAATATTCACTTCGTTAGACATTGTGATCGTGATCTTAATGGATCACACACAAAAGGAAAACTAGAAAAATGAGATTTATCAATTAATTAATTGATAAGTATTAGATAATTAATTAATTGAGTTACTTATTAATAATCTCGAATTAATTAATTGGATTAATTAATTCATGAACCAAATCTAATTAAATATTGGACCGGATTAAGTCATGCGATGCACCAACCCGTTTGAACTTGTATTAATAAGTTGTTAGGGTTTGGAAAAATGAGGAGAGAGAATAATTATTCTTGCTAGAATAAGAAAAGTAAAAATCATATTTCTCTCAATCTTGTTCCTAGTTTGAATTTCCATTGAAGGCTGGATAATTGGACAACTGTGGATTGCAGACCGTGATTGTTCGTATTTCAAGAATTGACAAAGGAATTTGCAAAATTCATCAAAGTATAATTTCTATTACAATTTCTATCTAAACACAAAGTAAATCCTTGGTGGGAATTAAAAGATTATTTATTTTTTGTTGTGCATATTAAGTAAATTCCAAATAGTTCTTATATTGTAATTGAACCAACCAACAGGGGTATTGCTCAAATTCCTTTAAAACGATAATAATGAAACCTCTCTTACTGATTGAGATGCTGCATTAGAAGAAGAAAAAAATAGCAAGATACTAAATGATGAATTGCAACAAGAAACCGAGTAATATACAAAAGGTTAGGTCAGATAATGCCATGAACTTCTCATTACACGTGTATGACATTGTTGACAAGAAAATGTGCTCAACATAGGGCCATTGTATAAGACTTCTCTTGTTTTCCTAGAACATATTTTCATATAATGCAGTTTCTTATGCAAATGCTAAAATTAGTATATGATCAAACTGATGTAGTTAACAAAAGTTATTTTGTTCAAACTAAAATAAGAGTTTAAATGTCATGTATGTGCAACTGATATGAAGAAATTGAAGTCATAGGGATATACTTTGAAGAGTTTGAATGGCTAGTTACAATGATGATTTATGAACTAAAGTGCCTAACTTCTCCATTGAGAAATTCACTTATGTAGTTCAGTGGCGGATCCAAGAATGTTGGTGAGTTAGGGCGGTTGTTGGTCGTTGATCATTGATAATTGACCGCCAGTCGTCGCAATAGCAATATCATTTATTAATATTTAATTAAATAATACTAAAAATTCTTCAATCAATATATAAATGTACTAAAATATAAAAATAATATACATATCAAAATATAATCCAATACAATCCAAACTAACAAGAAAAAATACATGATGCAACTCCATTCCGTAATTATAAACTTAGACAATTGCATTTCTCGAGGTCTCATATATTGAAAGCGTTGCAAGATTGCCTCGTTCTCATTTTTTTTTTTTTTCAAAAATATCTCATTCCATGTATACCACTAAATTGTCATTCAACCAGTCATCTCACATTTTATTTCGCAAGTCACTCTTTATTAAATTCATAGCAGAGAATGCCCTTACAACACTTGCAGTTATCACAGGTAATATCAAAATCAATGTGATGAGTCTATAAACCAATGGGTAATAACAATAATATCTTGTTTCAACCAACTTTGAAGCTACGCAAGACATTATTGAGGTTAAAGAAAGCTTTGTCCCTTCTTCACAAGCATAAAAAACTTGTTGAGTTATGAGTAATATGAGCTCTCAGAAACTTTCTTAATTTTGTTTTAAGAAAGGCCATTAGATTTTTTTTCTTTTCTAGCAATTGATATGCAAAGTCTTGCATTTCTTTCATAAGGATGCAGTGCTAAATACCATTCGAAATATTGTCGATTTTGGTGAAAATGGCAACTTCACCATATGAGCTCACCTTATACATTAGAGTAAGACTTTTCAGAGAATAATATGTATTAGATACATGAAATAACATAACGACATCCATATTGTTTTAGTACAAATTTGAAAAGTTCGAAATTTTCCCCGTTCAAATCATAACTATAATGATGTAGATATCATTTTCTTTCATATAAAACGATAATTATATCGTTCTAGCTAAAAACAACGATTCGGCCGTCCCAACAACCGTCATGTCTTCAACATACGTAAGACGACCGAAATAGATCATCAAGTGGGTTGATACCACTTGAATGGTTTAGAAGGAATGAACGAAAATACTTTCTTTCGTCGGAATAGTTCGAAGGTGATATATAATCATGGGAACACAAACGTTCTCATGGTTTTTTTTTGAGAGAGATCAAACTCATTTGATGACCTATTTTGATTATCCTACATATGTCAATGCATGTCGTGTGATTGTGGATAGTTGAATTTTCATTTTTAGCAGAAATGATATAATTATCACTTTATATAAATTAAAGCGATATATATGTCGTTTAGTTATGATTTAAACTGAACCAATATCAATATCTTCAAAATTGTACTGAAATGATAATGATATTATTATGTATGAAACCCACGAAATAATATAACGACATCTATACCGTTTTAGTATAAATTTGAAGAGTTTAAAATCGGTTTAATTCAAATAACAACTATAACGACATATATATCATTTCTTTTCATATAAAAAGATAATTATATCGTTTGGCTAAAAATTGTTATAATTTGAACTAAAATGATACAAAGATCGTCAAAATTGTACTGAAATGATATGAATATCATTATGTTATTTCATGTGTTTGATATATATAACGATATCAATATTGTTACATATTAAAGAAAACGATATCTATGTCGTTTTAGTTATGATTTGAACTCAAATGATTTCAATCTTGTCAAATTTGTGCTGAAATGATACGAATATCGTTATATTATTTCGTGAGTTTGATACTTATGATTTGTTCTCTATTTTGAAAATTGCATGAGAAAAGGTCTCCGTTGAACGAATGACGAAAGTTTGGGGACCATTAACCCAAAACAAATTTGGTTGGCGTGTGCGCCTTCGAGTTATTTACCATCCGAGAGCAAATAGTCCCTTGGATGCACGCGCTACAACCCCCTATGTCGCGTGTGCTGTGCAATTTTTTTGATATAACTACTTCTTATTTTATCGATCTATAACGACTTCATTGTTGTTGTGAAAATTAGTAAAACAATATATTTTTCGTATTGGAACAAAATCAATATCGCTTTGTGTGTCAAGAACGATTTCCATGTTATATGAGTAAGTGTAATTCGTACTGGAACGATATCAATATCTTTTTGTGTATTAGGAACGACTTCAATGTCGGTTATGTGAATCATTGCATTTTCATATTAGAATGACATCTACATCAGTTATAACAATATAAAAATCGTTTGTTTATAATATAAAAAAATAAACATAAACAATGTAAAATAACTTTGAATTTGTTTCAATAGCACAAAAGCGATAATAGCAAAATAACTACAAAATCTAATAAATCATTTTTGTGCTTCCAATAAGTACAATATAATAAAGCTATAAGTCACGACAATAAGTTTTATTACCATTTTGAGTTGTACAAATGTAATGAACATGACCAGTTTTCTTGCAGTTGGAGTCATAGACATTATAGGGACAATAGTTGATATCCCCATTTTGCATACATTGTACTGACCTTCAACATATCTCTAACTTTATCGTACAAGTTCGCACAAGAAATTGTTTTCAAAACAAAAATAAGCATTGTTTTCATTTTACCATTCCTTGTACATTTTCATTTTCGTGCACTTTCAACTATCTGCTAACATACAGCTAGATAACGAACTGATATCCATGTCATATTCGTTTTGTCCATAACTGCAATTCAATATAAAAGTTTTAAAATTTCATCAAATATCAAATTTTCGTACAGTACTGATAACGATATGTATGTCTTTATGGATTGCAAGAGATAATATGTAAGTCGTTTTGTAGAGTTGAAAATCAAATGTATGTTTCATAGTAGAATAACATATAGAATAGCCAAACATGTATTTACCAACGTACATTTCACTTCAACTAATACAAAAAATAGGGTGGGAAGCAACCCATATCAAAACTATAATCCAATAATAAAATGAATTTAAAATCATTATTGACAAATGAACACCATAAACACACATACAACTAATTTATTACTCAGAAAAATGAAATAAAAAAGTAGCCCAAATATAGAAAGTTGACAATATATTATTTTCTTCTCCAAATGTTCAACATGAATGTTACAAGTTTTGGTTATCCACTTCAACTAAATGAGTGTTCAAGGAAATGTAAATGTAGATTTTATGGTTTCATGTTGTATAGAAGATGATGATAAGAAAATGAAAATGGTTCATAGAAGATGTCGATTCTGATTGTAGAAGAAAGAGAAGTTAAAATTCAATTAGAGGTAAATGATAATTAGAGCAATTAATGTCTTTTTTACTTGCATGACATTTTTGTAATTTACAAATTCTATTTTCTATTTCTTTATATGTTTAGACTATCTAACTAAAAAAGATGGATGTTGGCCTTTATTAACTAATTTCTTCTTGAACTGTGCCTTTTAAATGAAAACCCCCAGAAAAATTCTAGTAAACCATTCACCAACGACTGGCGAGACAAGGCAGGTGGTGTAGTTCCTCTTTTCATGCTTTTTCGCGTAGGTTCGAACAAGAGTGTGCACAACATGAAAAGGTCGGGACAAATTTCCAAGAGTGCTTACTTGGAAAAGAAGAGTAGTTAGAGTCTTCAAACCATTTCATAACTATCTTTTTCATGGATGGGAAAGGAGTCATTGAGTGTGGCTCTAAGACTGGACTTTTGGGTCCAGGATTGAATATCTTACGGGTTTGGGATTTCAGATTGTAATGAAAAGGGTCTTCTCGGATTTCAAATACAAATCTCTTCCCACCTGTTCCCGGCTGTAGAATATAAAATAAAATAATTTAAAGAGATTATTTGACAACAAGCTGGAATAGCTCAGTTGGTTAGAGCGTGTGGCTGTTAACCACAAGGTCGGAGGTTCAAGCCCTCCTTCTAGCGTTTATTTTCTTTTTGTATGGTTTATATAATTGCAACAAAGGTCCATAACCTTAATTATTATCAAATTTATGTCCATTAACAAAAAAGTGACACTTTCTGTCCAAAAGTTAATATGATATAAAAAAATTATTTATTTCTCTTATTTTTAAATTAAAAAAAATACAAAATTAAGAAATGTATTCCTTATTTTAAAGTAAATATGATAATGAATAAAGATTAAAGACATTTAATGTAATTAAAATGTTATCTATTTATCTAAAAATGTCATGTGAATATAATTATCCTTTTTTTGGTCATTTTTTCGTTTGACTTCTTTTAACTTCGTCCCAATCCTTCCTTCTACTTCTACTTCTACTTTTTTTTTTTTTTTCAGTTCATAATCTCATTGGATAATTTTGTTTTATGTATATAACCCTATATCATTTTCTGTTCATATATTCCAGTGATTATGATTTTAATTTTCATATAAATTCAGCCATTTTCTCTTTATGTGAGACAATTTTTGCACATTTTAAAAGAAAAAAAGAGTTTATTCATATAAAATATATTTGAATATCATCTGCTTTTCAAATAGAGATTTGTCGATTGTCGATTTGGGATGTGAAACTTACAATTGAGTTATAATTCTGAATCAAATTATGAAATAGATATACAAAACACAATACCCCGTTTCTTCGAAATTTGATTCGTACTCCTTTTCTACAAAATTTCATCATCTTGTATTTACCATTTTAGTGTTGCTAATCTATTTTGTTAAATCGACACATTAATCTATATTTCAATAGCTGCAGTATATTTCAACATAATCAATTAGTGGAAAAATATCTTAATATCATTAATTTTGTCTCAAATTTTTTTTTTATACTTTCAAAATTTCAAAATAATTTTCTAAACAAGTGAGTTGATGACCTAGTGCCTTGGCCTGATTGATGCTCATGTCGGTTCTAGTAGCTATGATAAATACATTGTTATTTTATCAGGGCTTGAATCGACTACATGATATCGACAGAATTAAAATTGTGCACAATTTAATATCTCAAGTTCCTTTTTTTTGAAAATAAATAAATAAATAAATTTGAAAGACAATCTAATATAATCATAATTCAGGAGTTGGTACACTGGAACATCTAGCCCCTGTTTGATGGCCATTTTATCTCAAAAATAATGTTTTTGATAGTGATTTTTAGGAGAGAGAGTGTAGTTAAAAAGTAGGAAAAAAATTTGTGTTTACATGTCGAATATTTTAGTGTGTGAATGTATAATTGAAAATGAGTGTGAAGGAGAAGGAAGGGAGCTTTAATACTCACATAATATATTAAATAGATGTTGAGTATATACTCGCAGTAGCACCAGGGGTCCAGTGGAAGAATAATACTCTGCCACAGTTAAGACCGGGGTTCGATTCCCAGCTGGTGCATTATTTAATGGAAGTGCAGTGATGATTTGACTTGCGCTTGCTTAGGTGGTGACGGGGGGTCTCCACTAACGTCTCATACACGGACGAAAAAGTGCGCATCTGAGCCTTCTATGTTTTATTCTTATTGCGGGTTCGGGCGTTTGCATATTAATTGTTTAATGAATGGGAATTCATGGAACATATTTGGTGATGTTGATTGAATGAAATTGGATTACTTTTACAATGTATTCTTGATTTTTCATTCCGAAAGTTTTCTGTAAATTCATAAACGATATAATATATTTTTCTCTTAGGTTCCGTTTGATAGGTTGGATTTTCCATGGAAAATATTTTTCATTTTCTAACTTTTGTAGCGTTTGATTGGCGAAATTTTCTCGGAAAAATATTTTCCAACTTTCTAAATTTTTCACTTTTTTGAGGAAAATAAATTCTCGATATTTTGGTGAGAAAATATTTTCCAGGTTTTTTTGGGTAATTGGAAGAAATCCTAGATACAATGGTAAAAAACTTTTCACTTTTATTGACAATTTCTATACAAAACAAAGTCAAACGAATGATATTCGATATGATTATTTTTTTTTCAATTTTTTTTTTTATAATTGGAACAAAATCTAGATCTAATAGTAGAAAACATTATCACTTTAATGGACAATTTTCATAAAAGAAGGAGATCAAACGGAAAACAAACTTTCAACATTTTCCATAAAAAATTATACCGATCAAACACAATCAATTACAATTCTCAATAAAATAATTTCTAGAAAAATCTTTTCCCCTATAAAATATTTTCTTTCCATCTATTTTCCACCCTGCAATCAAACGAACCCTTAGAATCCTGAAAATTCAGATTAAGGACCTGCTTGAGCCCTATTTTATGTGTGGAATTCATTATGGAATAATAAATTGATGTAGAATGTGTGGTTAAAAAGTAACGAAAAGTTTGAAATTTGCGTAAAATATTATTTATTGAAAAATGTATGGTTGAAATGAGAGAAAAAAATATATATATATTTTTGAAAATAATATGAATCAAACAAGGGCTAAAGTGTTTTTGTTGCTCTTTTATGAATTTTCGTCAATTTTCGTCTTTTCTAGATGCAGGCTTAGCCGCTTAGTAAGGCTTGTCAAATCCTCAAGCTATTTGACTTTATATATTTTGGCCCCGTTTGAGCCACCTTTTTTTAGAATGAGAATGAAAAATATAGCCGTTATTGGGCCCCACACAAGAGATAGAAATTCAAAATTGATGGTTTGATGTGATGGATAACGGTCATATTTTTCATTTTTAAAGATGAAAAAGGTGGCTCAAACGGGGGCTTTATAAGAAATATCAAGAACGATCTTTTAGGACAACTTTGTAATAATGTGGTCCGAGGTTCTTTTTTATGCCCTGTTTGAGCCATATTTTTTCCTCACTAAAATGAAAAATATGATCGTTATCCATCACATCAACATTTAAATTCAAATTCTCTATCTCTTGTGTGGGCCCCAATAATGGCTATATTTTTCATTCTCATTTTCAAAAAAGGTGGCTCAAACAGGGGCTTAGTATTTGTTTGATGTTTCATTCTCATCTTCCTCCTAATTATATTTCTAACATTTCTTGATTAGTCATTAAAGTTCTTGAAATATCTCGAGTATTTTAGTTCTTGTGTTAACTATGAAAACTAATTATTATGAGCATCAAGATTAGCCACATTTGACATATAATCTTCCATTTCATATTTTGGATACCTATGGCTATTTGCTTCGTTGATTCCGATATTTTTCTCGATGAACAAACAAATATTAAATGTAAATTTGGACAGTTCATTAATTTGTGCGTGTTATCTTTGTACAATAAAATGCTAATTTTCTCTAAGTCGCTCCATTATAGTACTATCCTAAGTCGTCCCCGACACTGGGCCTTCTCATACCTTTACGACTTGAATCAAAAAATTAATCCTCAAAAACTAAATGAGAACTTAAGTGCTATATTCTACAAATGGTAGGGACTCAAAAAAATATTTTTCTCAAATCGAAATTTTACATTGCCAAATAGATGGGATTTTAACAGAAGAAACATAATTGAGGGACTGAAAAGCAAATTACGAAATCGCCGGCGTCAACCCTCTTCTACAAAACAGTTTCAGAACGCTAAAACCTTGAGATCTGCAGAAATGGAAGAAGAACACATTAAAACGCATCTCTCGCCGGATTATACTGTAATCGAGGAGTGGAACGGAACGGCGTTTTCGGATCTCAAAAAAACCGCCACCATCACAATCACTCGAGATTCCGTTAAAAAATCAACCAGCCGATTCAACCATTTTTCTCGGCGATTTCTCGACGCTTTTGTTCCCGAGGCAATTTCTCTATTTTCTCAATTAAGTAATTTAGATTTTCAGGTCAAAGTACAATGAAGGAAGCATGAATGCTACTGTAGAGTACCTTATGCTTCAAAAGATTGTACCTTACCAGATAATTGCTTCTCAATTATGTAAGAAAAATTTCAGGCCAAGGTACGATGAAGGAAATAAAGTACTAATATTCTTTGTGCTTCGCATGTATAGTACCTAATTCTTAAAAGATTGTGCCTTTACTAGATAATTGCTTTGCGCCATAAGCAGTTTGATCTCGCCGTTGTTTTGCAATAGTACACTGTGAAAGGTACAAGAATGTAAGCACATGGTAAAACATCGAAGATGAAGTGCTTTTTGCTTCCAAGCCGGGACCTTGCCTACTCATTTCGTGCCTGTGCTCGTATACTCGAGTTCACGTTAAAATGATAATTCTTTAATCTGAGTTATAATGTTTTAAGTTAAATAAGTTTGCTAATTTTTATGTTAAGATTATGAATTTAAATAAGAATGAAATAGTCAGGAAAAATGTTTACTTCACACTTCTTCAACTGAAAAATATGCGAAACTGTAGTTTCTTTCTTCCTTCAAAAACATAGAATATGCTTATGACACGAGAATAACATTTCTATTATCAATAATGATTATGCGAGCAGCGTGATTCTTTCATTGATATTTTACTTAAAATTCAGGGATTTCCGAGCAGTGTGACTCCAGACTATTTCCCTTTTCAAATATGGGACTTATTGCAGGTTTGTCATCATTTAATTTATACTTCAGATATCAAGTTGGATCGTTTTCTCAAATTGGACAAGACTGTTCATGATTTTATTTATATAGGGCCTTTCAACATATGTGCGAACAATGCTCTCCACCCAGGTGAGTTATTAACTACACAGCCATGCGTCTATATCTTTTGTATTGCTATCTGTTGCTCATTTGAGTGTTTGCATTCATTTTTAGGCTCTTCTAAGTGCTATTGGAGTAGGTGAAAAATCTGCTACTGTTATTGGGGCTACATTTCAGGTAAGCCTATCTTTTGTGTGACTTTTTAGTTTCATACGTTGACAAGTATAATTTTCCAACGTCACAATTTTGAAACTGTTTCAGTGGTTTCTAAGAGATTTAACTGGAATGCTTGGAGGGGTCTTATTTACATTTTACCAGGTAGATGTTGTGTGCTTTCCAAATTGCTCCTAACTTAATTTGTAGCTCAAGTCTTGAAACATAATTTTGCTGTTCAGATTTTTTACTTTCTAATGTCAAATCACAGTGAAAAAGTTTCTTTATTCTTGGAATTCCTTAATATTTGTTCAATCAAGTCAATGGAAATATATATGTAACATAAATAGAGTGATAGTAGTAATTATGAGGAAATGATAAATATATGAGGTGTTGTGAGTTCACAGTCCTAGATGAAAACCTGAATACGTGTGAGTTCAGTGGCTACTGTTGTTATAAGGTCTTCACTTTCAGTTAAAATTTATCATGTCAATGAGAGTGGATGGTTGATTTGTTTATTTTTTTTCTGCGCTGTGTTTTCAATACACAGCAGCTTTAAGCTTTAACACCGAGATTTCTTCCTTCTTTAGGGGGCTAACCTGGACAGCAATGCCAAAATGTGGCGTCTTGTCGCTGATCTCATGAATGATATTGGTACAACTACAGTCACATTTCTTTTGTACAATTTTTCGAGTTAATATCTGATGTTTTTCGTCAATCTTAGCAAGATGAAAACTTCATTTATTTTCTGGATAATTGCACCTGGGGTCCCCAATCTTTTCATAACTGTGCACTTGGGGGGTCATCAACCAATTTCTTTTTGGCATTGGAGTTCCCTTCATTTTTGTAGCATTTATGCCCCCAACTAATTTTCTCATGAATGTTCATTGGTCGTTATTTTCTTTCTTGTTATCAAGTTTATCTCTACGTAATTTGATGAAAGTTTTCTTTTAGTACCCTTTTGTACTCTTCATATTTTTAATTTTATCCTATAACATGTAATTGGCTGCAGGAATGTTAATGGACCTTGTTTCGCCTTTGTTCCCTTCTGCATTTCTGTTCATCGTGTGCTTAGGGAGTATATCACGATCATTCAGTAAGTTCCAAAATACAATGGCATCATTCTATGTGAAATTCCCTTATATATGGTATCACTATCATACTTTGTGAAGTTAATTCACCCTTTCTTTCTGAAACTAAGTTGTTGAAATAAGTAAGCATTTGCACCTAAGGTGCAGTAAGTTGAGGATACGATAGGAAAGACAACAAAATATTAGCAAAATGTGGAAGACATCTTTCCATCTTTATTTATTTCCAACAAATTTTATTTTTGAAGTGTTCCACAATAAGCGTCTGTCCATCGACATGCTCCTGCTGAGTGCTGTTTCTTGGTGTATAACTGGTGCAATGTTTATGCAGTTCTGAAATCATTCTGCGACTGAGGCACAGTTATAAGGCAGGATTAGAGTTTTATTAATCTCAAATGCAACTTTCTTTTAACTTAGTAATAGCCTACTTTTGGATAATTGGATATAAACATCACCATTTATTTTTGTTGTGCTAATGTTCTTCATGAGTTAATGATTAAGGGCCCGTTCGATACGGATTAAGATAATATTAAAATTGAAAAATTAGTCGTTATTGTTGACTTTTATTAGACGAGTGGAACCCAATAACGACCATATTTTCAATTTTAATTGAATTTTAATCCCTATCGAACAAGCCTAAGTTTCTTGAAACACCCCATGTGTAAATGGAAGCTGCCCATTTTTTGCTCCCAAGTTCTGAAGATATCTTTTTGTTTTTATTTTCATGTTGCGACTAGCTGGTGTTGCTAGTGGAGCTACTAGAGCCGCTTTAACGCAGCATTTTGCCCTTCAGGATAATGCAGCAGATATATCTGCAAAGGTGTCATATAGGTTATAGAAGAAATTGCACTAATGGATATTCTAGTTTGTAGATTTTTATAATTTATATTTCCCTAATTTGGTAGGAAGGAAGCCAAGAGACAGTTGCAACAATGCTTGGGATGGCTCTTGGGATGTTCCTTGCTCGCATTACTCTGGGGCACTCACTTGCCATTTGGTTTTGTTTTTTGTCCCTCACCATATTTCATATGTATGGTTAGTTTCACTGGATAGTTTTCTTGCTCATAAGCCTACCACAGGGATGATTCTCATGTTGTGAGCTTAAAAACATCAGCGAATCTAATTCTATTCTCTCATTTGGGTTTTATTTCTTTGAACTTCTGCAGCAAATTACAAGGCTGTTCGTTGCCTTTCACTTACTACATTAAATTGTGAAAGAAGTTCTATTCTTTTGTCACATTTTAAGGAGACTGGTCAAGGTGAGATGCAGAATCTCTAGAATTACTTTTGACACTGCATGTTCTTTGCTCGCTCCTACAGATTTGTACTCCTCTACTGTTTTCCAAGGTCATTCACCTGGATTATGAGTTTAACTATGGGCCCTTTTCTCATTTCTCCTGAAAAAGGCAGTTACAAAAAACCATCGTCTTGTTGCAGACATGAACTTGTAATACTTAAAATGAGCAACTTTTGTTCAGAAACATGTACACATCTGTTTTTTCCCCTGATTAATTGAGTTTTTTTCTATAATTCTTGTCTGCCACATCGATTTACAGTTAAAGATCCAAATGCATACTTCCAGTTACAGTTATCATATTTGTACACTGAAATACACTGACCTGAAAACATTCTCTGAACTATTTGCCAGTTCTCACTCCAAAACAGGTCTCAGCCATGGAGCACGTTTTACCACTGTGGATGACTTCTTGGAGCACAAATAGGGTTAAAGTTTTGTACCAGCGTGTACGCATGGGCATCCGGATTTCTTCGATAAACTCTCATGAAATGTGAGTTATCAACTTTTATCCTATTGATTTGATGTCAAGCCTCAACGAATCATAGGGTTGTTCGTTCTGTTTGTTAGCTTCTAATAATATTTCCTGTTTGCTCTTCCCTCTGCATAAATATTTTGTCAATACATTTGCAGTTAAAATGGTTCGAAGGGCTTCCTGCATTATTTTCTTAAATACAGATTGAAACAACATATGAAACAAATATTAAGACTCAAAAAAGTTTCTATTCATGCAAGCAGGTTGGACCTATCTCACCTGGCTGGTTCCTATTACAATACAGGTTGCTATTTTTTCAAATCTTTTTTTTTTTTTTTTTTTGCACATATATACAAATAAAGATATTGGCCTATTCATTTTTTTTTTCTTGGTCTTCATAGCAAAGTATATACTACTTGAGAAAAAGGGAATAATCAGCATCATTGTGCACAAAGACTCAGCAGCAGCAGATGTCTTACAGGCTTTCATGCATGCGCTTGTAATGTCAGAACTTGTTGATAAAGGCAGATCTGTGCATTTGGAGAGTCAATCATGGATGGCTAAGTACTATGAAGTCTTTGTACTGAAGGTATTTTAGTTTATAACCATTGAATCTGTCATTGGACACTAAGATGCCAGGCACTGACGTAAACAGTTCAGATGTTTAGGATTTGTGTTATATATTTCACAAGTTCGGATTTCTTAAGCAACGCCGTTCAGAGGTTGGAACATCCGAAGTCTATTTGAGGTTGCAACGGCTCTCTGTGAACTTCATAGATGTGTAAAACACTCATGAAGCATATTCAAGATCATTTTATGAAAAACGTGAGAAATATATTAGGAAGGCGAATTTATTGTTGGGCAACCATTTTCTCACGGAAATGGTGCAGATGGAGATGAGAGAGTGGTTCAATAGCACTTGTGTTTTTGCTACTTGTTGATCATGGATTCAAAGATTTGTTAGTGGTGGCGTAGGATATGTTGATATTAGAACTACTTTTAGTTTTGCTGTAATTAGTAAGTCAGTTAGTTTAGTTAATTTTCTGTTTTCCTTCTCTTTCCAGCTGGAGATTAGTTATGCCAGCTGGATTATACTTCCCGCCTAATTTTCACTTCTCCTCTACTTAATCTAGAGGTACTGTATCACCTTTTAAGTGAATAAGAATAGTTTCCCTTTTGTTTCAATATGGTATCAGAGCAGGGAGTGCTTCCGATTGCCTGCGTCTTCCTTTTATTCTGATTCAAAATTGTTGAAAGATCTTCGCAATTTCTACTGCCATGGATTCAACAAATAATCAAATCAATATCGATGTGACTGCATCCGTGAGCAAATTGATCGCTGATGAACCGTCTAGCCCATTCTACCTCCACCATTCTGATAACCCAGGCTTGATGCTAGTTTCACAGCCACTTACGGGTGAGAATTATGGATCATGGAGCCGTGCGATGACAATCGCCCTCTCAGTGAAGAATAAAATCTCCTTTGTTGACGGATCTATGGAGAAACCTGATGAATCAAATCCAGAACTGATAAATTCGTGGATTAGAAACAATAACATTGTCATGTCTTGGATACTTAACTCAGTTTCAAAGGAGATTTCAGCAAGCATCATTTATAGCTCTACCGCTTATGAGATTTGGAATGACCTCAAAGAGGTTTCAGCAGAGCAATGGACCGAGAATTTTTCAATTGAGGAAGGAGCTAATGATTTTGGCTCAAGATCAGAATTCAATCAGTGTTTATTTCACCAAATTGAAGACTGTCTGGGAAGAATTGATCAATTTCAAACCCAACTGCAATTGTGGAAAATGCACATGTGGGGGAGTTAAAGAGATGAACAAATATCACCAAATGGAATACATCATGTCTTTCCTTATGGGACTAAATGAGTCGTTTTCTCAGGCTAGGGGACAAATTCTACTGATGGATCCCATGCCACCTATTAACAAAGTGTTTTCACTTATGGTTCAAGAGGAGAACCAAAGAAAGATAAATGCACAGACGTTAGTTCATGAAAACATGTCTGTTGGTGCTTCTGCAGCATTCTCTGTTAGATCTGATGCTGCAAAACCAGTGATGACTTATGGTTCTCGCTCTGATGGATCTCGATCTGGAAAGGTAGGAAGTTATGGTTCTCGCTATGATGGACCTAGATCTGGAAATGTAACTAACTTCAGAAAAGGGGACCAGCCCTATTGCACTCATTGTAAATTTCATGGACACTCAGTTGATAAGTGTTACAAAATACATGGATACCCTCCAGGTTTCAAGCAAAGGAGCAGGGAGAATTTTCAAGGCTATTCTGCCAGTAACCATGTCAATCAATTGTCCACCAATCAACAGATGGAACAACCTGGCGTGGGGGATTTCATACAGAATTTGAATTCACTTCAGTACCAGCAACTAATGAACATGCTGTCAAACCATTTGACTTCAGACTCCAATGTTGCACCCACTGATTTGAACAAGCAACAGACTACTGGAACTACAGGTATTTGTCATTCCATTTCTGTTGATCCTGTTTTTGCCACCAAGAAGGTTTGGATTGTAGACTCAGGAGCAACCAAACATGTATGTTGTAATGCTGAGGCATTTGTTACCTTGAGGTCTGTTGAAAATGCCTGCATATCTCTGCCAAATCACACCAAAATAAATGTCAGTCTGTGTGGTGAAATCCAGCTAAGTCCAAATTTGATGCTTCATGATGTCTTATACGTGCCCCAATTCAAATTCAATTTGCTATCGGTTAGTGCTTTGGCTGTTGATTCTCAACTCACATTATACTTCTCTCAGGACAACTTCAAAATTCTGGAGAATACCACCATGAAGATGATTGGCAAGGGTAGTAAAGTTCAAGGTCTATATGTACTGGATACCAGACTTTTCAATTCAGTTTCGAATAATTTTGTTGCTAATGTTTCAGCCCATGTGTGGCATAACAGACTTGGACACCTATCTTTTAAAAGATTAGATGCTTTGAGAGATCAAGTTTCTTGTAATATTTCAGGATTAAATAGACAGCTACCTTGTTACATTTGTCCTATAGCTAAACAGAGGCGGCTATCATTTGAATCTCACAATAAATTGTCTGATAAACCTTTCGATTTATTGCATGCTGATATATGGGGACCATATCACACAGCTTCCCACACAGGACATAAATACTTTCTGACTCTAGTGGATGACAATTCCAGATTTACATGGGTTTATATGTTACATCACAAATCTGAGGCAGAGAATGCTATAATCCGTTTTTTCAACATGATTGCCACTCAGTTTGATGCTAAGATTAAGTGTTTCAGATCTGATAATGCACATGAATTGGCTTGTAAAAGTTTTTTTGCTGAAAAAGGAGTTTTGCACCAATTCAGCTGTGTTGAGAGACCGCAACAGAACTCTGTTGTCGAAAGGAAGCATCAGCACTTGTTGAATGTTGCACGAGCTTTGTTTTTCCAGTCCAGGATTCCCATTCTTTACTGGTCTGAGTGTATCTTAACAGCTGCATATCTCATAAACAGAACTCCCTCTCCCATTTTAAGAAATAACACTCCCTATGAGGTTTTATATGGCAAACCTGCTGATTACTCTCACATTCGTGTCTTTGGCTGCTTAAGTTTTGCTTCAACCCTGACTGCACATAGAAATAAATTTCAACCTCGAGCCAGATTATGTGTGTTTTTGGGTTATCCTCCAGGGGTCAAGGGGTTCAAGTTACTTGATGTTGCCACAAAACAAATTTTCATTTCTAGAGATGTTATTTTTCATGAAGACACTTTCCCTTTCCATACCGTTGTGCAGTCTAACCAAATGCTAGATCCTTTTCCTGATTTTGTATTGCCATCTTCTACTTTATCCACTCACATTGATTCTCCTATTGGAACTAATCATCATCCTCCTGAAACAATTCTTCAAGACACTACTCGGCTTTCTAATTCCACTGATATCTCTCATTCTCCTGAGTCACCGAATGCTGCTTTGCTTGATGGCACAGCTTCTAGCAGATCACCAGGCCATTGTGTGGTTAGAAAATCTACAAGATCCTTTAAACCTCCAAAATACCTCCATGACTACCATTGTAATCTGTTGTCACATGTTAATCAGCCCTTACCTCATTCCCCATATCATATTGCCAATTTCATTTCTTATCAAAATCTATCAAACTCTCACAAACATTTTACCTTATCCATTTCTACTAATTTTGAACCGCAATTTTTTCACCAGGCCATTAAGCTTCCTCACTGGTGTGAGGCAATGAAACTTGAACTTAAGGCCTTGGAAGACAACAATACCTGGTCCATAGTGCACCTACCACCTGGGAAGAATACAGTGGGATGTAGGTGGATTTACAAAAACAAATTCAGATCTGATGGTTCTCTTGAAAGACATAAAGCACGCCTTGTTGCCAAGGGATACACCCAGCAAGAGGGCCTTGATTATTTTGACACTTTCTCACCTGTGGCCAAAGCAGTTACTGTGAAGTTGATGCTTACTCTTGCAGCCCACTTTGGATGGCATTTGGTTCAACTTGATGTGAACAATGCCTTTTTGAATGGGGACTTGTTTGAAGAAGTATATATGGATCTTCCCTTAGGTTATGATTTGCTTAAACCATCCAAACAGGGGGAGAAATTGGTCTGCCGATTGCAGAAATCAATTTATGGCCTGAAGCAGGCCTCTAGACAATGGAATTCTAAATTTACTCAAGCTCTCATACAGCATGGCTTCTCTCAGTCAAAGGCAGATTATTCCCTTTTTTCAAAAGGGTCAGGAGATTCCTTTGTTGCTCTACTGGTCTATGTGGATGATATTGTAATAACTGGACCAAACTTGGAGATGATCCAGACCTTGAAAACTTTTTTGCATTCCCAGTTCAAGCTTAAAGACCTTGGTTCTTTAAAATACTTTTTGGGGATTGAAGTTGCAAGATCTACTTCGGGGATTGTGATATCACAGAGAAAATATACCCTGCAGCTTCTTGAAGATGCTAACTATCTAGACTGCAAGCCAGTTGGCAGCCCCATGGATCCAAAAATTGCTCTCAGCCAACATGAGGGTGATCTGCTACCTGATGTTTCTCATTACAGAAGATTGGTTGGAAAACTTCTTTATCTAACTTTGTCTCGTCCTGACATCACTTTTGCTGTGCACAAATTGAGTCAATATGTCTCGCAACCACGAATGACACACCTTAAAGCTGTGCATCACTTGCTGCGTTATCTAAAAGGTCAACCTGGACAAGGCCTTCTCTTTCCCTCACACATTGGCTCAGATCAAACCATTACTGTGCGAGCATTTTCAGATGCTGATTGGGGTGCTTGTATCGATACTAGGAAATCCACTACTGGCTTTTGTGTCTTTGTTGGGGACTCTTTGGTCTCCTGGAAATCCAAGAAACAGCCCACTATATCTCGATCTTCAGCGGAGGCCGAATACAGGGCACTTGCTTCAGCCGTGAGTGAAATCATGTGGCTTCGGCAATTGCTGAAGGACTTTCAAATTTGTACCTTAGCTCCAGCTGCTCTTTACTGTGATAACCAGGCTGCGATTCAGATTGCCACCAATCCCGTTTTTCACGAACGAACGAAGCATATAGAGGTTGATTGTCACTTCATCCGTGATAAGATTAATGCCGGGGTGATCAAGTTGCTTCCGATTCGTTCCAGACATCAGCTAGCGGATTTGTTCACCAAACCTTTACCTCCTTCCACACTGTCTCACTTCCTATCCAAGATGTGCATAAAGAATATTTATGCACGTCTTGAGGGGGAGTATTAGAACTACTTTTAGTTTTGCTGTAATTAGTAAGTCAGTTAGTTTAGTTAATTTTCTGTTTTCCTTCTCTTTCCAGCTGGAGATTAGTTATGCCAGCTGGATTATACTTCCCGCCTAATTTTCACTTCTCCTCTACTTAATCTAGAGGTACTGTATCACCTTTTAAGTGAATAAGAATAGTTTCCCTTTTGTTTCAATAAGGTTGTAGTGCAACTGACTGTGGTGGTTATGACGACAACGGTGATGAATAGATGAAAAGAATTATGGTGCGGTGGTTTTTTGATGGATGAACCAAAATGGGTTGGGGGTGGCGGGCAAGTGGAGTCTTTGACGGAGAATGTGGTGATTGAAGGTTGGCAATTGGAGATGGGACATAAACGTGGATAGGACGTTATATGATTGAATATCAAAGTGAAATGTTCCAAAATGTTGGGATTTTTGCAGTTGGTAGGATTTGATGGCTGGATCGAAGGAACGGAACCATCCATGCCTTTTTTCTCTTTGTAAATCATACAAGACCTCAATTTTGTGTTTTGAGATCTGCCATTTGTTTCCGGGAGGTTGTTGGAAAAGGAAAACAAATCTCGAAACCAATCATAGTTTTGAACTTGATATTTCAGATGTTGAAGCCAAAATTAAAAAAGGCACAAGAAAAAAAATAAAAATAAATACTCCCCAAACAGCCGTATACCTTGCTGCAAAAGTTTTACTTGGGAGAACTTAGTTGGCTTATATTATTGACATATGTTTATGATATTTCTGGTTTTTTCACTTACCTTTCAAGGCTTTGGCTAGGAAGAATAGGCAGCTATTGAATACGGGGCGAATATTTATACCGTGGCCGAACCTAGCACACTCGTATATGTTAGGCTCTCTCAGTCCTTACATGTTTGATAAATTAAGCTCGATTTCTGGGGGAGAAGGTGATGGGAATTTTAGTAGTGCATGTTCCAATGCCATGTTTTTTGCTCATATTATTTTTGAAAACTATAATCTCTCTTCTCCAACTTACGATATTTTGTCTCTTCATGAGTTCTGTAATTTGATATTTATTCTGCTCCTTGTGTTGGCAGCTTCAATCATCTGGTTGGAAAACGGAACGTCTTCTGTCACCCTCAGTTGTTTGGAAGGCAAATTGGTTATTGAGATCTTCGGACGAAAAGCTAGACTAGGGAACTAGCCCAGTTTTATTTATGTGAACTGAATCTTAAAGACAGTATATTTATAATTGGAAATATTTTTGAGTTATGATAACCTAGATATATCTCAAATATGGTTAAACTTAGTTATGGCAAGCATTTAAATGCACCATTGTACCTTCTGGAAACTTTTGATTTGTCGAAATGCACCATCTCTCAGAACACGGTTTAACCATTTTGGGAAAAAACTGTAACTGTAAACAATTCATTCTTTGATAAGTGGCATAAATGAGTTTATATTCAAGTGTGCTTATTTTTCTTGTGATCGTGTACATTTTATCCTTCCCCAGAAATCAGCAGCCCAGATTGAGTCACTGGAGTTTGAATAGAATCAAGTTGATTGTTTCATACCCACTTTGAAGCTCAAAATAAGATTTGTTCTTAATAATTGGTTCTTAGGTGCACTTTTAGAAGCTCCCATTTCTTTCCATTGACAAAATTAGAGTTGAGAAATCGGCATACTAGACAACAGACGGGTGCTAGTGCTAGTAAATCTACTTAAAAATAAAAAATATGGTCTCCATCTGGATATACACGGGAAAATTCTAGACAAAAGAGTCGACAACCCCCACATCTCCACCCAAAGGGAATCAAATTCCCCATACGTTTTCAATAAGAAAGGTGGGAGCTGTGCCAAAGATGAAATTCCCATAACATGCCTAACCATAATGACCCTACTAATAAAATATCATCCATACATCAAAACCCTCGAAATCTTCACCCTTTAATCCATTATGCCCTTAGGTTCATCAAGCCTGAAATGAAGAGGGTTAGGGAGACGTAAAAAAATAAATTAGTGCCTTGAACCAGTGGGACACTAGCGGCACTGCTGTCTGTGTTGGTGAAGCCACTTCCAGTTGGTCCGAGACCAAAACCGGGAGAACCCGTAGTAGTGCCTGGAACCATAGTCGAGGGGGTGCCTCCAGTGGGGGTGCCTCCAACGGGGGTGCCTCCCATGGTTGGAGTTCCTCCGGTATTCGGGGTGGTGGACGGGGTTGTGCTTGTTCCGTTGCTACACAAAGTAAAGAAAAAATAATCATTTTTTCATTAGAAGAGCCGGAATATTGGACCGAATGAGTCGGTATGTTCAGGAAAAGAAAACCTAACTAGATAATAACAAGTGAACATGACTTGAGCAGAAAAGGTTGATTATATTCCCCTTTGACCAATTAAAACCAACCAGACATATGTTGATACATCTACATCAAGACAGGTCACGCATATTGATGATTTAGGCCATGATTTTGTATCAAATTTCAATTTTTTGTAATAGTAACTCACTTTCGGTTAAAAAAAAAAAAAAGAGGAATCTAAAGGCTGTGATTAACTGTATCACCTTTTTTGCCAATTTCAAGAAACATAATCGTCACAGCATAGAATCCATTTCCTAAAACTGTAAACATCTTCATAAATCGGATGATCTAGTAAAAACATCCTCTAGGGTTAAAAAAAGTACCTGGAACTGGAACTGGCACTAGATGGATACACACATCCAGAAGTTGAGGCTGTAAATAATCAAAATAAAACAAAAAAATAGGTAAAAGGTTATGAAAGTTAGCTTATTTAGAGATAAAATAATCTGCTTTTGGAGGGATTCTTGAGAGACTTACAAGAAGGTGCAGATTGAGATACTGTAGCAGTGTTTAAGAAATTGCAGCTCTGAGGGTTTTGTGCCTTCTTCTGGAAATAGCTATTCACTGCATAGTTACAGTGATCTTTGACAGTATTTGGGTTATAACATGGGCCATTTTGCGTTATTGGAGTACAATCTGCTCCAGCTCCACAGGCGTAATCTATATTCTTCTGATAAACATCAGTACTCAATCCATCATTGCAAACGCAATAAGCAGCATCTGCAACAAATTTGATGGGGTGGGTGGGGGAAAGGAGGCAAAAATTAGCTCAAACCCAAAAAAATCAATTTCTTTCAAGAAACGTTTAACATATGCTATAATAAAACATCAAGAAACTGTAATAGAAGCCCCATTCTGGGAAAAAAGATCAACCCTTTTACAAATCTTTAGTGACAAAGGGAGAAAAATGAAGGGATTTTAGGAAAAAAAAATAACAAAAAACCATACCCCAAAAAAAAAAAAACTAGTTGAAAAGATAATAAACCAGAAATCAAGAAACTTACCTGAATGGCCAGTGATGGCAAAGAGAAACAATAAAGATAACCAAAGAGCAGCCATGATAATTTCAAGATATTGAAGAAATTGTGAGTGCTTGAAGAGTTCTAGATAGGAAGAAGCTCAAAAAGTTAGAGAGAGAACAGGAAAAAGATGGTAAGTTTAGAGAGAGATAGAGTGGAGATCTTTGGACAAGAGAAAAGAGATTGACGGTGTGTAGCAGCGTAGCCATTGTACGTGGCTTTGGCTTCTTATACAAAATATTGTCAGCATTTGGACAGCATTATTATAAAATTGTTTTGTTAAGTGTTTTATGGGAACTGTGTAATAAGTAAGGACTGTATAGTACTATGTACATGTGTCTGTGTTTGTATCTTTTCTAACGGTCATAAACTCATGTGTATGGTCAGGATTTAACCCATCTTGGTTAAATCAACTCTTCCTTTTTCTTTTCTTGGCTTTTTCCCCGATAATCGTTTAAAATTGAGAAAAAAAATTCAAATTTTCCTGAAATAAATATATTTTTTTTTACAAGAAATTAGGGAGAAAATCGATTATGACAATAACCAATTAATTTCAAGAATAAGTATTTCTATCTTAATTTTGTCACTTCTTACTTCTCCGAGGTCGACCTTCGAAACTAAACTTCACATTTTTTTGAGTACTGAAAAATTGGACAAGTTACTCGTCATCGTGCAATAAAATATGCTCTATCTTGTTTTAAAAAAAAAATTACATAGAACTTTCTGTGCGTGCTTGATAAGAAAATGCAAGAAGAAATTTAAGTTTTTATTTTAGAACTATGATATTACCATCGAGAAATGCTACAAAAGTAACTAAAACTTGTTTTTCACAATAGTAAGATACTTTCTCATTACGGGGAAAAGGCAATTATTTCATTTCCAATTTTAACAACAAAAGTCACTTTCTTTTCAAAGCATTTATTGATACGTGCAACAGTTCGAAAATTGTTATTAACAAGATTGAACGATGTACAAAACCATGATGTGAATAAAAGAGAGAGGAAAAAAAAATGAAGGCAAGAAAACGAAGTAAATTAATACGTATATATAATCCACATCTTCAATCTCTATAACATTCTGTAGCATTACTCAATATTTTTATTACCATTAAATATTTTTAAAATATCTCAATTAAGTATAACAACTAGGAATTAAATAATTTTGTTAAATTAATCGGGAACATAATTATTTTTTAGCAAGATATAAGGTTGCATGAAGGGCCTCCACTCCACTAGGTTTTGTTTGTAGTACTTTATTTCTGGTGTGGTGTCACTATAGTATAGCACTATACTTGCTTTTTATCAATCCAGTTGGTTATCAGCATCAGATTCTTCATCTCTTTGATCTTTTACTGTTTCAAAAAGTAAATTCAAATTGATTTAAATTAATCTTTTATTTATTTATTTATTTATTTATGAGCATCAACCATTATTGGGCTTCTTTTAATTGGCTTCCTGGTCATGTTTCTGAACTACACATGATTTTATTTGGACATTATGTCTGTTCGATGCGTACAATACTCTCCACACATTTTAAGATGAATAAATCTAATGGTCCGTTTGATTGCAATAGTGAAAAATGGATGAAAAGAAAATGAATTTTAGAGAAAGTAATTGCTTAGAAAATAAATTTTAGGAAATTGTTAATTAAGTGTGTTTGATTGGTATAATTTTCCATCCGAAAAATTTTTAAATTTTGTGTTCGTTTGCATCAAAATTGTCCATTAAAGTGATAATTTTTTTCATATTTGGTTATAAAATTTGTTTCAATTGCCAAAAAGTCTTTTTTTTTTTTTTTTTTTTATCAAAGTTTAGTGTTCGTTTGACTTTCGTTTGTATCAAAATTGTCCATGAAAGTGAAATTTTTTTTATACTTGGTTATGAAATTTGTTTTCATTACAAAAAAAAAAAAAAATTACAGTAGCACATGGAATTCATAAATCATTGAATTGAGGCGCGTGAAGGCCTTGCTAAGAAAATGTTTGGGCAGGAAAATCTACCCCATCAAACATCACATTTTGTGGAAAAAGGAAAAAAATTTCCAACTTCCAAGGAAAGTTAAGGCTATCAAACACAGCCTAAGTGTACAACATTGGTTGACAATCATATGTTGTCAAAATCCTACCATGTGATATAAAAAACAATTTTTTTAAATGAATGGATATGATGATGCAAAGCATAATGTTGTCAATCAATATTGTACATGTAATATGATCCTTCGAGAATAAGAGACTACTGAGTGTATAATGAAAATTGCGTTAAGCCTTGAATAATGATTAATAAAAGATATTTAAACCAATGATGTCATCTGCATCATCGACCTAGAATCTATAAAGTTTGCAAAAATATTTGTAGGTTAGTGAACCATATTGTGTAGAGGATAGGACAGCCAACCATTTTCTACCATGCGAATTGTCCAATTCTATGCGTTAAAACTTAATTCATTGATTACATAGGATTCGCTTGGATGGATTTTGAGAAGTTAAAAGGAACTTCGAGACCCAAAAGCTGCTTTCGACTCGTTTTGTTAATTTTATAAAAAAACTGTTTTAAAAATTAGTTTTCAAATTACAACTTAGGTAGTTTTTTCAAGAAGTTCTTTTACAAGAAACACAGGTCTTGCCCAATGGACTCGTAATCAAGTAATTGTACTTCAATTTTCTTAAATGGGATAATTTTACTTTAATTGATTTCAATTGGACAATGCCACTTTGATTTGATTTTAATTAACTATAATTTAATTAAATTTCAAATTAAATTATCTTTCTCAAATTCAACTCACGAGAAATTGATGAAGTGACTATGAATATCATCACACGTGTTTGTTAGTTGCTGACCTAGAAAAATTGCAAATTTAGTGAAATAAATGACGATTTTCATTTATTGACAATTACGAAATTGATTTTTCTTAATCTAAATGATATTATTGAAGTGCAGTTGTTCGATTGCAGAAAATTGAAATACATATTTTCACCAAAAATATAACTTATAAGTAATTTTAGAACAAATAGTTCTTTTAGATCATATTAGACCCCTATTTGATCCCTATTCTGTAAAAACTTATTTTTCCCAAACTCATTTTAATTACACATTCTTCAAATTTTGCACGTAACTTAAAACTTTTACCTAACTTTTAACAATGTATTTCCACTTATTATGAAACACTAAATTACATACATATTTTCATAGTGAACTATGACTAGCTTTCAAAGTAAATAACTTAATTATCAAAACATGTTTGAAAATAAAAAAAGATTACGTAAAAAGTTTGGACAATTATTCGTTTGGCGGAGAAATGTGAGGTGTGAACTTGAATAATAATAACTAAAAAAGTGTAACTTTTGCACAGTGATTATTAGGAAGTAGAAAGTTGGAAAGAATGAAAGACACGTATTATGTGTTAGAAAGCTTGTTAAGGATGTTTTCATATTGGGACCTACCATTTGTTCATACAGCTAATCCCACCTCCTCAATCATCATTTAATTGTCACTATTAGGATCCTTTTGATTGTAAAAGTGGAAAATGAGTAGAAGGAAAATGTTTACTAGGAATTGAATTGTCTAGAATTTGTTTTATTGGGAATTGTAATTAATTGTGTTTGATTGGTATAAATTTCTACCTGGAAAATGTTGAAAGTTTGGTGTCCGTTTGACTTTATTTTTTATGGAAATTATCCATTAAAGTGATAATTTTTTCCACTATTGGGTCTAAAATTTGTTCCAATTGTCAAAAAAATTAAAAAAAAAATTACAATACCGAATATAATTCGTTTGACTTTATTTTGCATGAAAATTGTCCATTAAATGGAAAATTTTTTTTACCATTGTTGATAGAATTTTTTTCAATTGCTAAATTTTTTTTTAAAAAAAAATAAAAAAGCTGGAAAACTCAATTCTCACCAAATAGGCAAGAAAAGCAGTTCCTTAATTGACTGGAAAGAGGGCGCGTGAAGACACTGGGTAGAAACCAAATTCCATGGAAAAGTTTGGCAATCAAACGAAGCAAAATGTGGAAAATGGAAAAACATTTCCTACTTCCATGAAAAACTTGGTGAATCAAACGGTGCCTTAGTTTATCACAAAATCCCGGAAAATATGTGATTTTGCTTGAGCCAACAAAAAAGTTTAATTTCTGGTTTGTGTTTCTTTCTCTTATTAAGTTTGATGACCTCAGTTTCTGTACCTCCAACGTGATTAGCAAATTCTAAAACCTTAAGTTCACTTAAGTCGATATTTGAACATCGAGACAAATCGTTAGTCACATGTGGCCTTTCCAATCGGTGGTGCAGTTGGCCGCGTGCATCTTGAAGGTCAAGTTAATTGATAATATATGTGTTTGAAGTGTGGAAAGTACTTTAGACGTGAACCTCCTATGTAAAAAAGGGTCGACTTTGGGGTATTCTAGAGAGTTTAGAGAGATTGCAAAGTTGTAGTTTGAAAATCTAAATTGCGTCTTTGAAATGACACATTGTGTGATCTTTTAAAGTAGAAAATGATAGATAATAACCATTGGATGAAAAAATAAGTGACCTCATCTAGACAACGACATTTAATGATAATACCATTTTGTTGCCCAAAATCTGACATAATACTTAGACTTGACCCATTTGGCTGGGTGGGATGATGGTATTAATGAATTGTCATATCAATTATTCATTGAAGATTGCATAGAAGATTTTTGCAGATCTCCCAACAGTATTGCCTCGTCCATGAGAGTTCGATTCTCCATACGAGATCAACTCTAGCAAATGGGTTCGACCTCCATATAGGGGTTTAACCTCTTCACATGAGTTTAACCAAACTTCTACTTGGACGAAATGACATGTAGTGCGGGCCAAATTTTGTTTGCTGTGTAACTACCACGTGGTAGTACTTAAAGCCTCACTGGAAGAGGCGTAACAAAGTTCTTGTTTGATTTAGTTAAAAAATTGATAAAAATTCAAGTTGAAGTCAATAATTAATTTTAACCAAATATTTCACGTGACCCACAACTCTTATTAACTTTTCAATCAAACATTTTATTAACTTTTAACTTTTATCAAAATCTACAAAAAATCGAATTTTCAGTAAAGTCAAACAAGGGCTAAGTAACGTCATGTATGAGATTGAGCATAAGTTGTTGAACCAAGTTGCCACGACCCATATTTTAGACAGCTCGATGCAGGTTGTCAATGTACATGACACGACCTATGTATGGCTAGAAAATGTGAGACCAAGTTTCACAGGATATTTTTCTTCTTCGCACAGAAAGGAAGACAGTACGGCAGTAGTCTGCTCCGCTAGACTACCTTCCACTTTCACTCGATCGTTTTCGGATGAAAAAAAATTTAATTACAATTTGTAGAAAACTTGCAACATAAAATTAAAACGCATTAAAAATAAATTAATCATTGATTGCTTAAAAACTAGAAATTACAATTGATGAAAGCAAGAAATTACAATGGGTAGTGCTGTGGGCGAACACTATAAAGCTTGAAAGATGTTTGAAAGACTAATACCCTTATAATAACATTCGGAACAAAAACATAAGTGATAGGAGTAGACGTTTAAATGACGAAGAATCATACTAAACGTTTTTCAATATCGAGTTATTTTACAATTTAAATAAACTATCACAATGGAAAGGAAATTAAAACTTGAACTTAAACTAATACTTATAATGTGCGATCGAAATTGGGTAAACTGCGGCTGCGATAGGGTCAAGGGATTTAAGTAAAGTTGTGGTCCTTGACACCAAGTCTGTGTTTGAACAATCTTAAGATGATGAAGTTTTGCAATGGTATTAACTTTGTTTTCTCTTCGAAGTTTTGCAGTAGATTTTGTTAAGTTGGAGGATTTGATGGAGCAATCTTTTGAAGATGACAAAACAAATTGAATTTCTTGTTTACAACATAAACTAACCACGCCAAAATCTGAAGAGATGGAGGATGGAACTTAGGGTCCGTTTGATTGCAAATGTGGAATTTAAGTAGAAAGAAAATGAATTATAGGGAATTGAATTGCCTAAAATTTGTTTTACTGTGAATTGTAATTAATTGTGTTTGATTGATATAATTTTTCACCTAGAAAATATTGAAAGTTTGGTGTCAATTTGACTTTATTTTTCATGAAAATTTTCCATTTAAGTAATTTTATTTTTTACCATTAGGTCTCGAATTTGTTCCAATTGCAAAAAAAAAAAAAAAAAAAAAATATTTATTCGTTTGGCTTTGTTTTGCATGAAAATTATCAATAAAAGTGATAATTTTTTACCATTGTGTCTAGAATTTTTCTAATTGTCAAAAAAGAAAAACTGGTGGAAATTGATTTTCCACAAAACCAAGGGAAATGTGCGTGGATGAGCTAAACCAAGAAAATGAATTCCATGGAAAAAAAAAGTGTATCAAAGAAGGTAAAATTGGAAGTTGGAATTTGTTTTCCATTTTCTATGAAAATTTTTGCACAATCAAACAGGGCCACAGTGCAGTCACATATACATCAAAAGTGGGAAAAAGATGACTACGGGAGCCAGTTTGGCATGACTTTTGAGAAATCTAAAGAAGTTTTTGATACTCAAAAATTGTTTTTGAACCTATTTGATTAAATAGAAGTGTTACTTTTAATTAAAAGAGTTCTAAGAAGAAGTTAATCCAATATAGCTTACTCTAAAAGTACTTCTAGGAGAGAACTCTTAAAAATTTGTTTTTGGACATAATTAAGGTAACTTTTTGAATAAGCTCTTCTACAAAAAGTAGAAGAAAAAAAAATCTTGCCATGGCCCTCATTTGCGAAGGGCATATTTGCTACTCCATGTCAAACATCTTGTTCGAAGAATTCTAATAATAATTTGGCGCGAAGGAGAATTAGAATGCCACAAAAGCCAAATACATGCTCGAAGACACCATAAGTAAGTTCTTAACTTCTAAATCGTTTTCGTTTGGAGTGGTTGAAACTTGAAAATAGAAGAACAATTTCATGTGATTGTTCATATCTACAATAAAAATTTTCAATATAATATGACATGGATGAATATATCTTGGTATTATTAATAATTGATAAACATCCTTCCACTTGGAATGGCTACAAGAGAATTCTTAAACATAGAAAGGAGGATATCTTCATTGAAGAATTGGCCGTCATCTCCAGATTGAGAAGAATTTCAGAATGAATAATTCTGATGAACATAGTGGTCAATCTCAAGGATTCATGTATAAGTAGTCTCTTAAACTGTCAATTAGGTGATTGACCTAATGTTTTAGTGCTATAAAAGTAACTCTATAATGGATTAAGTTACTATGGCATGATGACCTTTGACATAAAAAATCTTTAAAGGAATTATTAGACTATTGATGTCAAAGGGAGAATAAGGACTAAAGCCAACTTTTAATCACCAATAATGTAAACATCGACCTAACATTTGAAACATCAAGATTCTGGAAAATGAGCAAAGAACATTATACGAGTAATTGCAAGCACTATAGATTTGTTCCGAAGGAAATGCACCTCGTATATTTAACGCGAAATGGTAAAGGTTTATTTATTAAACATGTAATCGATTTAGAACATCTTCAACAAGAGATTCTCTATTTTTAAAGAGCATATTCTAAATTTAGAGAATAAGTCTTTTTTTAAGTATTCCAACAAACTCTTTATATTTAACACTTAATTTTATTAATTCCAAAAAAATATTTTTTTTCATATCTTTTGTTTTCACTAACTTCGCTCCAAATTACTATATCATATTTTTCATTGAAAATTGAAATACCTTGCATGCATACCCACTCTTTAAATTAAAATGTTAATTTAAAGAATCATTTCGAAAATGATTAATGGTTAATCCTTTTAAAATAGAGAACAATTTATATTTAAAGAGTCTTTTGAAAATGTTATTATATAGGCATATCTATGGAATACTTTAATCACACCAGTATTCTTGATAAGACGATCTATGTGAAAGTTCGAATGATGCCATCTCTAGGGTGGCTTGACTAGTTACTTCAAACTTCTATGAAAACTAGGATAAAGAACATATATCCTATTCAAACTTCTATGAGTATGAAGTGTTTCTGATTAACCATGCAGGGTTAATGGTTCAAAGTTTATCTACCACATCATCTTGATTAATATTTGAGGAATTTTCACTAGGTGGAGGTTCAAAGTCCATAATACACATTCATTTATGTATAAGTTTGGTGAAACATTTACGAGATATACTTCATTCATTTAAAAATGGTGGAGGATTGTTGAAGAATTTTCATAATAATCTTTTCGGGACTGTAGTTGTCGGATCAAAGAGAGCAAAACACATCTCTAGGTTCGCGGGACATCGCACAAAATAGGATAGGGGTCACAACATTTTGAAAGCCCAGCATTCCTGCGCACATTACTTGAATAGACACCATGTCTTCGTCTTAATTTCGGGTTTAACCGTTAGAATTATGTTATTTTGATATGTTTCCATGTCCAAAAGGTGTCTTTGAACAATTGCACCTTGTTGGAAGAGATGTATGAAAAGAATAATTCTCTATTTGTCTTCTTCGTTAAAATCTTTCTCGTACATGCATGCATCATATGTATTTAAAAGACTCTTTTTGTATTTTGTAAATCCGAAAAAATACTGAATATAAACTTCTAGAGTTTAACTTTTATTCTCCTTAATTAGTGTGTGGATTGTTTTCATTAGTTAATGATGCAAACAACATTCATGTCACATTGTATCTTGGAAGCGTCTTTGCTTCATCTGCATATTGAGGGCAAATATCGTTTAAGAACAGCGACATCATGTGCGTTGTAATCTAGTCTTTTCAACTTAAAGTTCAACTTAATTTTGTCTAACTTCATCTACTTTTCCGTCGAGGCCATTGAAAATAGTTCGAAACATCCGTAGTCTTAAATACTTAGGTATTGACGTAGCTTGAATTTTCAACTGGGGTCTTTTATTCGAAGGGGGGGTCGCCTCAAATTTCAATAATACACCTTATTTACACCTCCAAGTTTGTGTGGTATATTTATAACTTGTGCTTGTGGTCCAGCAAAAATAAGGGGTAGTTTTAATAGAAGCCAATCAAGAATTCTATCAAAATTTATGTATACGATAAGACCATTTACATTCAACATAATCATTTTAATTTTTCTCCAGATAATAAATTAAATTTTATTCTCAATAAACACTAGTGAATGCACGTGCCTTGCACGTGTAGTGAGTGATGTAGTGTAACTAATAATGTTGGAATTTTGAATTGAATTATAACATTACATTTTTTTTATTGGAGAACAACCTGATATGAAACTTTTAAATTTTAACCATTAAGTTTTCAAGCTAACATAGTTAATTACTTAAAATTATGGACTTATTTTACATTATGTAATTGGATTGAGCAAGACGTTAATTTGTTGATTGTATTTAATTGTTTATATTAATTGTATGGATGAGTTCCTGTTATAGTTTTTGACTTTTTGTGATTTCAAAAAACTTGCTTTCATTTAATGAATTTTTGTAAAATTATTTAAAAAAAACTGGTGGATCCTTGTTCAATCTTTTGACCATTGACCTTTACTCTTTTACGGGTCGATTTTTAAAACATTGGTTTTTATGTATAAGATGTGTTCATGTGTAGTTGTTGTCTGAATTGTCGAGTTGTTCTCCAAATGTTCCTGTCGGAATGTTTATTAAAAGTAGTTAATAGTACATTTAAGGGGAAAATAAAAAGAAGGTATGTAGAAAAATTTAATTTTGAGATCTGTACCCAAGCCTCACATACTCCAGGTGGACAAATATAACAAATCTAAACACAAAATCCACCAAAAAATAATAATAACTCATTGAGCTCCTTCAATATCCATTTTGACACTATAAATTTATCATTTTTAACTGTAAAAATTGAAGAAAGTGAAATTGAGAGAAATTTGTGTGAGTTTGGGGGCTGAGGATAGGTAGAAATAAAAATTAACGATTATGATTTTACGTTTAATAATTTAAGATAAAAACTGGAAAAAAAAATGAAATTGAGAGAAATTAGTGTGAGTTTGGGGGTTGAGAATGGGTAGAAAAGAAAAATTAACGATTATGATTTTATGTTTAATAATTTAAAATAATCTATATATTTAAACTTAATCGACAATTTATTTATTATTATTACATTTTAAGTTTTTTCAAAAAAAAAAATTAAATCGATCCAAATGGATATTCATATCGTGAAATATAGAATCAAACGTTGTATATAAAATAAAGTTCGAAAAAAAGGACATTGGAATGTGGTTGAGATTAAAAAGAAATATAAACAATCACGACTTTACATTTCACAATTAATGTAAAATTATTTTTGATATTTAAAATTTATCGACTATATATTTATCATGGCCGTACTTTAAGATTTTCAACAAATTTTAAATCGCTTAAAACGCATATTTGTAACTTAAAATACTGAATTAAACGTACAAAAAAATCGACTTAATTTAAGATAAAAATTGAAGAAAAATGAAATTGAGATAAATTAGTGTGAGTATGGGGGTTGATGGTAGGTAGAAAAGAAAAATTAACAATTATGATTTTACGTTTAATAATTTAAGATAATTTTTATATTTAAACTTAATCAACAATATACTTATTATCATCACATTGTAAGTTTTTTTTATAAATATTTAAATCAATCCAAATGGATATTTATATCGCGAAATATCGAATCAAACGTTGTAGGAAAAATAAAGTTCGAAAAAATGACATGGAATGTAGTTGAGATTGAAAAGAAACAAACAATCACGACTTTACGTTTCACAATTAATGTAAAATTATTTTTGATATTTAAAATTTATTGACCATATATTTATCATCGTCGCCCTTCAATATTTCCAACAGATTTTAAATCGCTTAAAACACACATTTGTAACATAAAATACTTAATCAAACGTATAAAAAAAACCTTAGTCGTGCCGAGCCAAAAAGCCATTCGGCTCGGCTCATAGCTTGTGGACAGTAACTGTCATCCCACTCTTTTATATATAGTTAGATAAAGTTTGATACATGAATCTTGTATCTTCATTCGCTTATGTAAGCCACAAGTACGTAAAAACTGGAATCTACCATAAAATAATAGCAAACCAAAACGAATAATGATTATTCTGATAACAAATAGCCTTTATATAGTCTTTGAAAACTCTAATTTAAGCAAAAAGATCAAAATAGACATCTACTAAAAAAAAAACTTTAACTACTCACCAACGTGCCTTAAACAGCGAATTTGAGGATGGAAACGACGTCAATCGGGAAACCCCGGGTTGGAACGATATGGAGCACTGAAAACCTTTTCGAAAACATATTATATTAGAAAAATTGACACTCGAACTAAAAGTTATGCCCGTTTTTTCGGAGCAACAACTCTTTTAGCCAATTTTATATCCATCTCTTCTTCAAACTTCAAAGTCAATTGTCCTACATCAACTTCTTTTTACAGTAATATTTGTTGGAAGATTTAAAAGAACTTGATAATTGCAACTACTTCTTAATTTATTCTAGTGAAATTATAACACTCTTATAAATGTAAATCTTCTTTAATGCATGTTCATATATCTTAGCAACCTAAGTCCTCATCACCTCCACAATTTATTCTTAACCGTCTCTTTCCATCGATTTTGCTAAAGAACCATCTTGCTTCCTTCATCAACTAAGTTATAAAATCGTTACGTTCCAAAACCTTGGATTAAATACGCTAATGATCACTAAACTTTTAGCGCTATTGATATAAACATTTCTTTTTGAAACAAAATAATCATTGAACTCAAATATTAATTGGCCATTGAACTTAAACATTTATTACAACTAGTTTTTGTCCGTACAATGTATGAGATTGGTTATTTTGTAGGCAATATTAGTATGTTAAATGTGTTGAATTCTCCTTCATTCAATTATTTTTTTCTACACAACAATTCATTAAATAAATAAAGGGAGATTTAGTTTAAAAGTTCGGAAGCATATTGAAGTTTTTAAAAATCCAATGGAAGGAAACTATAGACATGACATCCATCACCTTTCGTTTTTTTTGTTTAGAGTTCATCTCCAAAAAATGTTCTTCAGAATTATATAGAAAATTATAAGGAATCGAACCATCAAGCTGAAGTCAACTATATCTATGGAAAACTTCAGTTATAAACCAACAACTCTATTTGTGCAACTACATTCCTTCATGATTTTAACATCAACAGGTACAATATAATCCTAATTATTCAGTAGCCTCAGCTTGATTGTAAATATACATGTTTTTTTTTTTTTTTTGCAAACGTACAAGTGTACATGTGTATACATCCATGAAGAGAGATTAGAAAATACCTTAGCTTTCATGTTGTCATCCGTGTCGGCCTAAGTTTCAGCATCAAAATCGACATCGATGTATGCTTCATCAGGTACTTCACTGTCGTACACATCATCATCTTGTTACATTTGTCCCTTGTGCTCCAGATTGGAAATCTACAATTGTATATTCCTTCAAAGAAGAGTGCAATCATCCTTAATCAGCCACCTCAACAGTTTTAACTCAGATCAATATTCTAATAGAATAAATAAATGTAAATTAAATATATTAAGTATAGAATGAAATTTATTTATGATGACTAAACTTTACTAACCACAATATTGATATCATGTATTGTGTCCATTATAGCTTTTATTGTGTCTCTTCTGTACAAATTGTCAGTTCCATCATCCCAATATGCACTGCATAACATAATTTAAATTAGTTTTAAATGAATCAAATTGAAATTATAATATTTAAGCTAATAAAATAGAATTAGATTGGCTACCTTGATGGATTATTTAGTACTCAGTCTCTAAGTGTTGTTCATTTGTCCTTGTGATAGTCTTCTAAAGGATAATTTGTGGATGGTGTTGAAGATCGTATCTTTTTTCCTTTAGCCTTTCTTTTTGTTAGTTTTCCAACATCTGCAATTTGTTGAGATGTTAAGGCACACTTTAAAACTGGAATGCTATGGACAGGAACATCTTGTTGAAGGGATGTTATAACAGCTTCCATGTTTGATTGCCAATCGGATAGTTTGTTCAACATATTGCTATTTTGGTCATCAATGTGAGATCTTACTGAACTTAAACTGGTATTTACGTAATTTTGCATGATAGATTGCATGCCTTGGTAGTGTTCTTACTGTTATTGTTGTTGTTGGGAGAATTGTTTTTGGTTGTCAAAAAGAGTTCGATAAGTTGAAGTATCCACAGACTGCATGCTAGATTGCATGTGTTCATAGTGGTTTTGTTGCCACTTCTGATGTTGGTCAAACAATTCTTTTTGTTTTGAAGAATTGTTTCGTACTAGCATTGTTGTCTTCTTGATTCTTGAACAATGGTTGTTTTCAAGTCACCGCACAAATCAGATACATCTGATACAATATGCTGCCTATATATGTTCAGCTTCAACATTTGCTCCATTTCTTCTCTAGTCACATAGTTGGAGCTAATAGAAGTAGAACTTAGGCAAACTCCAACTGAAGTACCATGACCAGTTGACATGTTATCAGTCTCTGGATTTGTTGTGGTACATCGTTCAATTCTCCGTTCACAATGTCATCTAGTACGTTATATTAGTTGTCATGTGGCAATGAAAGAGTTGTGTACCACAGCGTCCGCAATTCTTCTTCTGTAGGTTGTAATATTGCAATTACTTGAATTTGTATTTGTAATGAAATATTTAAGTGATTTATTGTGAATTTGTTTTAGAAAGGAAAAAATATAATTAAATGTGTAATGTAATGTAATAAAAAATATAATCAAATAATTAAATTACCTCTTAGGTAACCAAAAATTGTCTTAACTATATTCTCTGTTAATATTTTATTTGGCTTCCATGTGTGCATTCTTGGACTCTGTAATGTTTTATATCTACGTCGTCCAAATTTTTGTTCAATATGTGGAAACGCTTTGTATATCTAGTACTGACATAATTAAAAATACATATTAGATATATAAGATTTATACTAGTAAAATAAATTATATATAGATTGGTGAAAATAAAAGAATACAAGAAAAATATCTGGAATGCAAGTGGATATCCATGTAATTAATATTTTACATTCAGTTTGCTCACTATGTTGCATTCTCTGTACTCATTCCAGTTGTGATGCTTGCAATGAGTTTAATAAAACAACATATGTTCTACGACCCCATGGATCTGCAAGGAAGGCATGAAGGTTCTCAACCATACCCAGAGTTCTGTAGTCAATATATCTTCCAATAGGTTTTAAAATTTATTCTACTAACATCATCAGTTCGAGTTTAAATTTATCCTCTTGATTTTCACATAGGTGGGATGCTTGAAAAAACATTCTCGTATTAATTATTTTCATACCATTAAAGTATTGGTTTCTAAGTCGATCATTGTTAAAATCAAGATTCATAAATACTTCATGTCAAAGTAATCCGGTGATGAGACAAAACTCTTGCATATCGAAGCGAGCCAAATGGTTATCTAATTTTACCCAGATTTCATTTTTTTACCACATTTGACAAGTCTCATTATAAATTCATGAACTAATTTGCTACTAAATTATTGTTCTTCTTCGCTCTATAAATAATACTGTATATAAATCCGTGGAAATTACTACATATTAAAGATGCTTGTTGATTTGCATTGATAAGCTCTACAAAATCTTTAAGATACAAATGATTTGGAAATAGAGTGATGGTTGCAGAAAACTATTGATTTGGAGATAGTATATATCCCAAAGACATCTGCATAAATTATGAGAAAAAAAAAAAGCATAATCTATATTAATAATAAAATTTATATATAAACAAATAGAATTAGAGTTCGAAGTCTGTATGTTTAGTGAAGGGTGTTCTCAGGCCTGAAATATCTCTATACAACGTCGAGATCCCATTTCTCCGATTGCAAGGAGACTCGGGCTCTTTGCGTGCGCGGAGGCACACCGAATTTCTACGTGCGAAGACACGGGGTCTTTGTTTCCTACGCGTGTGTGGAAATACTGGGTCTCAAAGCACACTCTATATTTTAAAACAACACATATCAAGTAAGAACTAAAGCTTTTGTAAATTGATGTAAATAAAGAATGACCCAACAAAAGTCTCACATATCATAGAGGGAGAAGCAAAATGAAGTTAAATAAAAGCGAAGAAAGTAACAAACAAATCCACACAAAAGCAAAACTGAAGTTTTTTTAGCTAGAATAGATTGACCAAAAACCAATAGGTGTCAATTACAATTACAGATATTTGTCAAACCGATAGGTGTGGAAATATGTCATGAATGAACAGCGAGGAACACGTGGAAAGCAAAACTCTATCAATTATACAACCAGTTAGTGAACAATAGTAATCAACTTCTAGTGTGAAAAAGAGGTTTCATGAATGAACAGTGAAAGACAAATCCTCCCTTTTAATTAGTGTGGTGATTTTAATATATATTTATCATTTTGTCCTCCTTTTAATTGATTAAAAATATGGTCAAATTAAATTTTTTTGGTCAACTAACGGAAAAATGAATGTAAACCATCTGAAAAGGCCTCACATGCAATGGTTGGAAATGTTAGGGTGTCGGCTGTAACAAATCAAAGATTTAGGAAATGTCTAATAATGTTTCAAAGGTTTGTGGCTTTTGCTGCAATTATCCTTAAATATATTGAAATTTCATAAATTACATCATCAACTCAATGTTTGCTATGGTTACACTGGGATAGACTTTCCCTTTATTAAGTTATATGATTTCAGAACATAAGAAATCATTTAACATGTGGATTAAGGATCATATAAAATTCATATAACAAATGAATTGTTTGTCGTAATAGTTGCATAATTCAATATAAGTGTCTATAGAAGTAGTGAAAAAAAGAAAAAAAAAAAAGACAATCATAAAAATAGTCAATGGTCAATCTCTATCTCATATAGGAAAGCATATATCAAATAACAATTGTAAGAGAATGATTTCTCACGTTCAACGAGATTTAGTTGGAAAAGAAAAGATGAAAAGACAAGTTCACGAAATAAATTCAACGTGTAGAGATTACCCAAATGTGGCACGTAGGGAGACGTGAACAACAAAGAAAAAATCCAAAGATGATACCTTTTCATATTTAGACTCCCTATCAAGGAAGAAAAAATAAGAAGAATTAATGAAGGGAAAAGCATTGAGAAAACACATTCAAGTGCGATAAAAGAATACAATATCTTCTATAATTCAATGACAAAACATGTAATAGATAGCCGACATATTATTTCTGGTTGGTAGTGCCCTTCTTCTTCAATAGGTTTCCAAATTTGTGCAGCAAAGGTTTCTTCTTTTTCTAATTGTGTTGTTTTGATAGAGAGTTTCCATCATTATTGAGATTTTCTATTGAGGGTAGCCCATTGACCTGATCGTAGCTTGCACTACTCTTAACCCAAAATGTGCACTGTAGACAGGGGCGGACGCAGAAGATAAAAGTTAGGGGGACACACTCGAACTTGCAAAGAAGTTGGGATAAATTTTACACTCGAAAATTTACGTTAAAAAATAAAAATCATATCCCATGTAATTTTGCATCCGAAAATTTACATGGGATATGACTTTTCGGATGTAAAATTTCGAAAATTTTTGATGTCATATTCCATACAAAGTTTCCTAATAAAATGATGAAAATTACATTGAGGTGTATCGCAAAAATAGTAAATGTTAATGAAATAATTGAATTTTTTTTTTTGAAAAAATGCAAGTTAGACGTTTTTCTTTAAGACTCGCGTTTAACGTATTTTTAACTATTTTCAATATCTATTTGGACTATTCGATATACCCATAATGTAGTTATCGAAATAAGTTTTGAGATTACATAAGCAATTTGTAGATTTGATTAGCGTACAATCGTCGGTGAATTTTTAAAATTAGCATGTTATCGAAATTCAAATTTATTGTGATTTTAACCATATTTGGTGGAAATTAAAATCAAATTTGTAATAAATTTTGATAAAAGTTAAAACAGTTATGGATTCTATGAAATATATTATTAAAATTTATTGTTAACTTTGATTTTAATTAAAATTTAGATTTTAATTGATACCAAACACGAAGAAAAAAAAAAAAAAACTCAAAAGTTTGGGGGGCACGTGCCCCCCTAGGACCCCCTTGTGTCCGCCCCTGACTGTAGAAGAATCGGATTGATGAATGGTAAAGTCTCTTTTTTAAGATAAGAGAAGGTAGATTTATTCATTTCGTTCATGTTCGTCAATTTGACTTGTAAAAATGCTCATGTAATAATCTAGTTGATTTAATCATTTTGTCCATACCTATTAATTTAACTAAAAAAAAGCTCATGTAATATTCTACTTAGCAAACTATTTTCCCTAAAAATGGAGTTCAAACACACCCTAAATTAAGTGAAGTAGATCAAAATGAAGTTTAGTGACTCAGATCATATTTTGCTAAAAGTTCAATGCACACCCATTTATTTTACCCCTATATTTTGTTTCATATTCAAGAAAAGAAATTCTGTCTAATATTTGTCAAATCCAACATGCTAAACACAGTTTATACAACCTCATCTCCTACCAATGCATATCAGTATAGGTGCTTCTCAAAATAAACTTAAAATTGACACGCTGTATAAATTGTCTTGCTATCAGCACAGGTGCGAGAATGGCTGCCATTTCTAGCGGCAGGTAGAGGCCAGTCATCAAGAAATCAAGGTTCGAGCTGGCCGGCCTGCATAAACTGCACGAATGAACGGTCCAACCCATCTTTACACTTCTATCTCGTTATAAATCAAGTTTGTACAAACTCTTGTGGCTCGAGAGTTCTGTTTCTCCTCCGCTCTCTAGTTGCCATTTTCTCCCCATACCTTGCAAATATATCTGCTAAATCAAACAAACCGACCTCTCTCAATTTCTCAGCCATCACTTCAAACATAATCACGCCTTCCTCATTCGAAAAATAATGCAAAAACCTATTGTAATCAAATCTTGGCACCTCAAGTCCTCTATCCATCATTCTCTCCACATATTTTGTTGCTTCCAATGACTTCCCTGCCTTGATCAAACCTCCAACAAAAATGGTGTCAAAATTAACCAATGGATCCTCCCCTTTCCTCCCTTTCCTTCCCAAATGGCCCTGCAACAACATTATATATGTATGCATTATCGGCTCGCACCCTCGTTTTATCATCTCCCTAAACAATTGGGTTGCTTCACTACGCCTTTTCAACCTTAGAAGTCCTTTGATCATCCCATGATATACATTTATATCAGGCTTTTCAATCATTTGCACAATGTTATAAGCCTCCCTAACTCTTCCTTTGCTCATAAGTCCATAAATTATCGACCCCAATGTTTCATTATCGGCTTTGATACCTCTCATTTGCATTTCTTCGAACATCATATAAGCCTCCCCAAGCTTACCTTTTTTACACAACCAATTGATCACAACCCGATATGTTGATAGTCCTAAATTTTCCATCCTCTTCACTCTCATTGACTGAAAAAGCTTCAACCCCTCATCAAATCTGTTATTCTTGAAAAGACCATCTAAGATGGCATCGACCGCATTAATACCTGGTTCGAACCCTTCATCCACCATCAAATTCCACACCTTTGAGGCCTCAATCAAGTCCCCTACATCACAAAACCCATATATTAACCACCTATAAGTCTCTCCATCGGGTTTAACACGATCTTTCAATTTCACGACTACATGCTTGGCCTCCACAACAAGTTTGTTTTTACACAAAAACTCCACTACCTTATTTAAAACCTCAACTCTATACTCATACCCAAACCCATTCATTAAATGGAAGAATTCAACACATTTCTTCAACTCTCTAGCAGCAGCCAGCGTTCTTAATGCAATAATATATGTCTTAATATTAAGCAAATGGAGTTTTCCAATTTCTTGACATAAGTCCCAGAAAAGATCAATGTTTCTTGATTTACCTACCACATGAAGCATCTTGTTGAAGGTGGTGGAGGTGTGGGTGAAATGGGGTTGTGTAATGGAGAATAGATGGAATCTGTAAACGGGTCGCCATGAATACTGAAAATTGTTGCAGACTTGGAGGAAAAACTCGTGGGTGAGATTGAAAGGGGTTTTTGTGAGGCTATTGTGGAGTTTCGGCTCGGGGGCGTTTTGCTGTTGATAGATGATTGTGCAGACTCTGAGGAGGTGGGCTTGATTCACCGGTGTTATGGGTTGGGCAAGGGATGGGTGGCTGGTAGTGGCGGCCGTAGAAACGCTGGCGGCGGCGGTTGTAAAAGTCTGAAGGTGGATATGGCGAGGAGGGAAGGTTGTGAAAATTTTGATGATTTTAGTTGATCGGATCATTTGGGAGAAAAGAGGTATCATTGGGGACTCTTTGAATTACTTATTTCCCTCAGAAAATAAATACTTTATTTCTGCTGCAAGTAGAAAAACTAAATAATTTCAATTGTCTCCTCTTACAATTTGTTTGTGCATATCTTTATAATTATTTCTCCCAAGTATATGTAATCGACGTAACAATTAATTTGCGAGGAAACGAGGTGTAGAACAAAAAAGATCATTGAAATACAATTATCAGGTACCAATAATCTTCATATTTAAAAGAAACATACATTCGAGAAGCAAATTTTCTAGCAATAATGAAACAAAACTAAAAACATATGCAAGTTAACATCAAGAAAAGAAAAACCATGGCAAATTGCCTACAGACATGCTGCTCTGATTTTATCAGAAACTGGAAATGTAAAACCCTTTTGAGGGAGAATGTGGCTAACACAAATTGCTTCATGTGCAGTGTTGTTCTTGATGATCACAATCAACTCTGCAAGACAAAACACGATTTTAGTTATTGAAGAAGACTGTTTCGTTGAGACGACACGGATGAAAAGAATAAAGAAGAAAAATTCACCTGAGATTGTGCCGTGTTAGGTCCTTCACTCTCAGGCTCAGCTTTGACAGTCTCCTCACCTGCAGAGGGTGGTGTAGAAGATGTAATTGAAGGATTGATTATACGTTTCCACCGGGACAAACACGTGAAAAAAAAAAATAAAAAAAATTACCTCCATCTTCGGGCAAATCAGAGGTCCAGAGAGTGAGGTTGTCTCTTAACAGCTGCATAATTAAGGTACTGTCTTTATAAGACTCTTCACTCAAAGTATCCAACTCTGCGATTGCCTCATCAAAAGCTTGTTTAGCCAAATGACAAGCCCTGCACATACCAATGTTCAATTTACATAAAGAGATTCTTGAAAGAAATTGAGGGATAATGGAAGACTATTTACCGCTCAGGAGAATTCATAATCTCGTAGTAGAACACGGAGAAGTTCAAAGCGAGACCAAGACGGATAGGGTGGGTTGAAGGTAGGTCTGTATTAGCAGTGGCAGATGCAGACTACAGAAAATGACAACAAAGTTATACACCAGAAACATATTGGCTTGATTGGTTTGTTGTTTGTCTATATGAATGTACTATCAGCATGTTTGGGATTGATAGGACAAGACATTACGGCACAATGAACGATATTTTGATTTTTTTTTCCTTCATTAATGTCGTCTAGTCTACCTTACCAAACATGTCATATATTGAGAGTAATTAACATGCCTCGTAGCCCTTGAGTGACAGATCAGCTGCCTCTTTTCTTTCTTGATCAGTCTTAAACTCAGCAAGGTAGCGGAAATAGTCACCTTTCCTGGAATAATCCATAATCAACCGGGCTTAAATCTTATCAACAAAGACAAAAGAATTTGGAAAAAGTTGATATTCAATCAAAGTAGAACAACAACGAACTAAGCTATATTCCCAACAAATTTGGAGGTGATGCTTTATGATTCGAACATAATAGGTTGATATTGATGTGATTCAAGGTCATCGAGAGGTAAAGCAATAAGAACAACATGATCTACTCACATCTTGTAATAGAAAACAGTAGCTTCTCCTGAACCAGAAGAGGGAACTAGATGCTTGTCAATGATGGACAAAATGTCATAGCAAATCTTGGATAATTCCTCTTCGACTTTCTGGCGATAACCCTTAATCAGCTTAACATTGTTCTCATTTCCTTTTGACTCTTCCTTTTGCTCAATGGAAGACATAATACGCCAAGAAGCTCTTCGTGCACCGATCACATTCTTGTACCCAACGGAGAGCAGATTCCTTTCCTCCACTGACAGTTCAACATCTAGTTTTGCAACCATTTTCATACTTTCAACCATTTCTGAAACAAATTGATATCCATGTTAAATTCCGAAGGAACATTTTGTGATGACATGAGTTGTATCCCATGAAACCTCAACCAAATCTGGAAAACGAATCTTTCTTAAATCATTTCAACCGATTCATACATCTTGATCCATACACAGATCAATGCCATCAGATGATATAAACCAGACAAAAAAAAAAAAAAAACACACACACACACACACACTGATCCATTGAAAAATCAGAAAACAGGCTGATCTACACGATTCAAACTCAAATTTGCAGGAAAAAAATGCATGCATGTATGAACAATTGATCTGCGTGTATATATACATACCATCATAACGCTCAGCTTGTTCGGCGAGCTTGGCCATGTACACATGATTCTCTCTCTCCTTTTCGTTAGACATTTTTTATTTTCTTTGATCCGTGAAGAATTCAGAGCGTGAATTGCCATGATTTTATAAACGTTGAGAGAAAAGTGGAGATGGAAGGGTAGTTTCGGAATTTAGTTAGAATTCAGTTGGTTGCATTGAATCCTTTTCTGTCGGAGACTTTATAGAAAAAACCTAACATTTTTGGAATTAATAAAATAAAATTCAAATTTATTATTAATGAAATAAAAAAATTAATTTTAATATTATTTTGTATTCGTTGATAAGTAACAACAGAATTTTTAAATAATATTGCTACATTAAGATCAAGTCTTCACTAAACGTATGTATAGCATGTTTGATAGGAGATAATGAACAAAATAAAATATGACCGAGAAAAAGAAATTGGATTAATTTTACAAACGGTCACTGAAGTCATGCCAAAATCACAAAACGAACACTGAAGTTTAAAACTTGCACTAATGGTCACTGAAGTATCATCTGGTTTCAATAATAGTCACTGAAGGACCTTTTTCATTTTAATTGAAACTTAATGGGCCAAAATAGTTGAAATTTGAACCTTGAGGATCCAAATCACAAATTTGACAATAAAACCAAAAAATAATTAAATAAAAAAATAAAAATCAATTTCTCTCTTCCCTACCAACCACCGCCACTAGTTGCCGGCCACCGCCACAAGCCCACCCTCCTTTAGTCCGCCTCTAACACCATCACCCACAATTTTCCCTACGACAACTCCAATATCCCATTACACCAACCCAAAATTGTTGACATGCCACAAATTCGACATTTGGCTCTACAGGTTGTTCTTCGCGCGGGCGGACTTGGGCCAAGTTGAATTTGAATGATTTATTGTAAATTGACCCAATTGTGTTATGACCCACGTGTTTTCCTTCATCAATTGCAGATTGGGTAGGTGAATCGAAGATTTGAAGTAGTATAGAAGCATCAAAATCCTTCGACCCAAACTGCTCACAGAGTGCGCGAACTGCAGCCATAAAATCGTGGCGTTCAGGGCACAATTGGGCTTGACCCAGGGGTTAGGGAGGTGCCCCAGGAGATGAGGAGTCCAGCCCATGTGGTCCGCGACCATGGGGCCGACGCCGAAATCGTGAAAGTTCGAACCCTGCAGAAAGTTCTTCGCGACTGTCGTTTTTTCTGGGTTTAATTCAGCATGCTGTGGTATTGTTTGGGTTAAATTGATTGCATGGGTAGTGGAATTTGGTTGTAGGCAAATGATTGGTGAAGAGTTCCGATCAAATGGGTGGCCGGAGGTGGGATTTCCAACCATTTTCATATTTGCAGCCAGTGAACTTTGGGGAGCAATTCCGGCCAATATAGTTGATGGATTTAGGAGTTGTTTGTTGCTAATTGAAGAGGAGATGAAGAGTTGTCCATCGATACCAATGTCCGGCGGCTTCGACTGTCGGAGGTTGCCGGAATTTGGTTGCATTTTGGGTGATTATAAGGGTAAAAAATCACCCTTGAGAGAATTTTAACTTCCGTTTTTTGGTTTTATTGTCAAATTTGCGATTTAGGTCTTCAATGTTCAAGTTTCAACTATTTTGGTCTATTAAGTACCAATTAAAATGAAAAAGATTCTTTAATGATCATTACTGAAATCGAATGATACTACAGTGACCGTTAGTGCAAGTTTTAAACTTCAATGACCGTTTTGTAATTTTGACGTAACTTCAATAACCGTTTGTGAAATCAACCCAATTCTTATTCTTTAATATCACCAAATTTTATTTTGTTTTAAAGTAATCACCGAAATTGGCCTTTTATTTAACCTATGTTGGATAAAATGTGTAATTGAAAAATTGTGATCCAATCTAACCCTAACCTTTGGATAAATAAGTTGAACAATTTTAGTCCAAAAATACGTTAATTCAAAGTTTGACTTATTTTTTTCATGTTTTTAAGATGGACAAAATCAACTTTCTACATTTTCACAATTAAAATCAATTTAAATAATTAAAAAACGTAAATAGTTTCATCTTCCCAAACAAACCATGCCCCCTCACCACTGCTTCAACCACCATCACTCCCGTCGACGATTTCAGCTATGACTTGTGATGACACTGAAGTTTCTCATCTCAGTCAATCGATCCCTATTACGTTAAGAGTAAACATATGGATATTTAACTAAGTATTTCAGAAATTATATATATTAAAGGCACAAAAACAAGATTTCCCAACTTCATTTCTTTAAAAACAAAGAAACCATATTTACAAGCCACTAAAGGGTCTGACACATACACACAACCTAACAATTGGGCAATATGAGTTTCTTTTCTTTCTAAAACTAAATTCGGGCAACATATCAAGATCAATAAAACCGCATAACGTGTATCAGCATTCACCTTGAATAACTTATCAATGCAAAACTAAATGAAAAGCACATTTTCCATTAAACAAGCATAGTCACATTCATAGAAAAATACAAATAGTAACTTCAGAAACGATTAAATAGTAAAATACGGTGCCGTCTAATTGTATTGAAATGCTCAAATAGTTGAAGGCAGACAGAGATTACCAAAACAAAAACGCTAGTATAACATTCAGCTCTTATAAATAGATCCTAACAATCAACGACGACTTTTTCGGGCAGATAAAGCCTTCTAGCAGCCACCAATGTCTTCTAACTCTTTTAAGCAATTTCTGAACGCACTGCAAGGACAAGAATAGTTAACATTAGTATGGTAACATGGAGTGATGTAATGAGTACCAACACTGACCAAGTAATACATTAGAGCCATTAATTTAATAAAGCAGTTCTAATCCATGTAAATACCAAATATTGGCGAAGAATTACTGAGGCAGAAATAAAGATATTAATGTGATATATATTAATAAAATACACTTGAACAGAATGACAAATAAGGGTGTACGAGTCTATGGCTTAAATAATTATCCATTCCCAGGGTAAAATGCAAAGCATTAGACACCAAACCAGTGGACTCAAGCGATCTAGTGATTCGAACCTGGTGACGTGGAAGGACTTATCTCAAAAACTTCCAAGACGCGAAGTGACATGTCCAACAATCAAGCTTGACATAGGGTATATACTTCAATACCAATCTAGTGAGTCAATGACAAGCAAGTGCACCAATTAAGAATACTGTCCTTAATATGTAATATACATATACGACTAGTATATGATATTATTTCGAAATTATCCCACAACAGTAACATTAATTTGATAGTTGGATTTAGTCACCAATCCTTTCTTAAGTGATCAAAGCTCTAATGAAAGTGCAAGGTTGGATCTTATGTGAGATCGAAGAGTCGGCCACCTCAGGCCCACAAAAATTAGGGGAAGTTCCAAATACTTCAATGTTATATGTAACACTTGGGTCGTTGAGATTTAGAAAATAGGCGAAAAAGTTAAAAATAGCAATTGGTGCTAGGACGGAAGGTGCATTAAAAGGCAATTGGTAAAGAGATTAAAGCTAGTGCAAAAATCTAAAGAGTCGATTTTCAACCCAAAATGTAGAGAAAACTTACTACCAATGCAAAATTTAGGCTAAAACATGGGTCATACACTTCAAAACATAGTACAGTTTGATCGGTTCAAACATAGTA